>JALIGW010000002.1:90294292-91614292 GCA_023053685.1 Diadophis punctatus similis
TGCTAAAAGGAAGCGGGGTTTGCTATCATTATATATACTAGTGGCCCTCTCAGTCTTGGTGGGACTCATCTTGGTGATTCCTTAATTAGGCTGTTGTTTGCTTTTAGCTTGTTGTCTGGGTTAGTGGTCCTTAATTGGGATATTTTTTACTTCTTGACTGCTGATCTTGTATTAACCTTGGTGTTAATTTCTGCACTTCTGGGTGTTGATTGCTGATGTGGACATATTTTTGTTTTCTGGTTTCCTTTCTGGCTTTTTGATTGTCTCTTTCGAATGGTATGTAGATGTTGTTTATCTCTATGTACCTGTTGATGACTGATTGGTCTGTTGATGGCTGATTGGCCAGGCTTCCAAGAATTCTCTAACTTTTTTAAGACTTGGCTTGGTCTAGGATGCCCTCAGGTTTCCCAGTTGAAACTATGGTTAAGTCTGTCCATGTGTTGTGATATTAAGGAGTTTTCATCATGTCTTCTGACATCTGCAAGTAGACAGCCAACTCAGAGACCACCAAGGACCCCATAGGCAAATAATTGGCTGCTACTAGGCAAAGAGAGGTGCACAGGTGGCCTCATCCCTTCCTATCTACATGGGCTCAATTTCCATGATGTTCACTGAATGAATTCCTTCTTCAAGTATATCCCGTACTTGATATGTAATTCCTTTTTATCATCTCCAATGCTTTTATAACCTTCAGTCCGCCAGAGCACGATCCTGATCATTTATGAGCTCTCAATGAATTTCTAGTGAATTTCTGACACCGCTAAAAAGTGAACCCTGATTTTAGATTCTGTTGCAAGCCCTTGCAGGGTTCTTGTAAGGCTTGGCATTTTGGATGAGGAAGGAGGGAAGTCAAGGGAAAAAATGGGAAGCAATTTATTTTTATAAGCAAAGAAATAAAAGGAAGCAAAGACCAAAATGAGCAGTCACAGAAACAACAATATGTTAATGATAACTACCTTTCTTAGTCAGCATGATTCAGGGTTGCTTAATTCTACCAAGGAAAAACTACTTTAAATATTAAATAAAACTTCTCAGTTAAAATCACAACATGCTAACATGACATCATATTGTGTTCTTGTCTCAAGGTCTCTGAACCCAATTCCCTTGTTTCTCCTTTTTAAAAAGTCCGTACTTCCAATACTGTTTTTCACACATAGGCACTACACAAAAAAGTGTAATTTCTCTCGTGAGTTTATTACATATTTGCCAAAACTATTTTTATGTTGCTCCTGGGTGCTTATTTTGCCTATGAGTTACATATGAACTAGCCAGTAACTGTTTGTCAACCGAAGGATTTTCAACAGTGCCTTGTGCCTGGAAGAGTAATTAGGAAGAATAAAACAATACCATTCTCAAGGATACATTGCAATTCTGGAAATTCTTAAGGGCACATCTATTGCTAGCATTCTAAATCCTACAAAAGCCCCTGGATGGGTTGAAACTCAGTCCTTAGGAATAAGCAACTATATCTTCTGAATCTTTGCTTTTCCACTGGAGCATCCTCATGAGATCCCAATTGTATGACATCTTGAGCCGTGGATACCTTTCCCACAGTGCTAGAGGGAATTCTCTGGTGCGAGTCTTTGTTGGACTGAACGTAAGGCCCACTGGTAATAGAATGGTTTGAGAACTGGGGCTCTGGCTGATTGCCAGATTCTCACACATGCATTCCTGAAGCCCTAAATCATCCATGTAACTACACTTAGGCTGCAGTCTGATACACTCTCAGATTGCAATAAGCTTCAGCCAATGCAGAAAGCTTCATTACAGAATCACTATTCATAGAACCAGGGAGATGCACACAGGCTCATCACTTGCTAACAATGGTGGCTACTCTTCAGACAGGGATCTAGGCTATAAATACTCTTATCTCTAATTTTCCTTGCTGGTTTTTTTTTAAAAAAATATCTCTCTCCCAATAAATATTTTGGCAGTACAGCAGCCTCTCCCTCCCTTAAGCCATAAAGACTTCTTGAAACAAACCCCGTAGCTTGATAACAAGCCTTAAATTAGGATATATGGCTGGCATGTGCAAGATGTGCAACCTTGAGGATGGTTGGTGGCCTGAGAGCACTCCCTCCGCCTTCTCACTTATCTTTTATCCTCCCTTTTATTTGTTTTTCATCCATATTTCACTCTGTTTTAACTGTATCTTTATGATGATTTTATGACTTTGTATCTGTAAACTGCCCAGAGTCAGACAGTGACATCTGTTCATTGCACACATTATGTTTATAGTGCTAAAACTTTTCTAATGATCTCACTTAACAACCAATCATTTTAGAACTGCAGAGGTTTTGAGGTCACATGACCACAATTTGTGAACTTTTTTGCTGGTTTCCAGCAAAAAAAAGCCTATTCAAATGAACATGTTGGCTTAATGACCGCAGCATTTGCTTAATGACCACAGCTTTCATTTAACAATCATAGAGTTTGCTTAATGACTTGCAAAAAAACTGGAAAATTACTTCCAGTCATATGGGTGCCTCGAATTATGATCACAACAACTTATGACCATAATTCCAGACTCAGTCATGGTCATAAGTCAAGGACTACTAGTATCAATATGAGAGGAGGCTGTTTTGGCACATTTCCATAAATGAAACACTCACTGTATACATGTTATTAATTTGATGTAAAGTTTGTCCAGTCGCAGGGGTGTCAAACCGGTGGTCTGCGGGCCAGATGCGTCACGTGCAGACCACGCCCACCCCCAGCTCCGTGAAGGGGGGGAAAGTTGCAAAATATCACGTGACAGCAATGTGACACCGCGAGATTGGCACCCGTGGTCTAGAGATATATTTCTGCTGCTCATGGGGCTTCCCAACCCCATCTTACAGACACACACGCACGCACACACACACACACACACACACACACACACACACACACACACATATATATATATAGACTATATATATATATAGTCCTAATTGTCTCTCTCTCTCTATCTATCTATCTATCTATCTATCTATCTATCTATCTATCTATCTATCTATCTATATCTGTGTGTGTGTGTGTGTGTGTGTGTCTGTGTCTGTGTGTCTGTGTGTGTGCGTGTGCGCGTGCATGTGTATTCATACCTACATCTATATCTATCTATCTATCTATCTATCTTTTATATATATATATATATATAGAGAGAGAGAGAGAGAGGGGGGGGGGGATGATATTCTACAAAGCAAAACTTTCAGTCATTGTCATCTTTTTTTAACATGTCAGAATCTCCCATAGGATTCATAGTGAGTATGGGGGGGGGAGGGAGAGACAGAGAGAGTGACTGGAGGCGGGGGCTTTACTTGGAAGAAAGAAGAAAATGTCTTTTTTCCAAGATCCATGATTTCGCTATCTCTCTCAGATATGAGGGTTCGGGGGTGGGGAGTCAAACAAATTCAGTAAATGCAACTGACAGGTTTAAAATATAATCTATTTTAGGTTTTGGAGCTATTTATTGTGCAGCTGAATTGTATCACATATCAGTATTCAGTTATGGCAGCTTTGTCCCATTGGATCCATTATAATTAAAATGAAGAAAATAAAGTACAACTGTTGGGTAAGAAAGAACCGTTTTTTACAGTCAGATTAGCCAGAGGAGATTTAGAAACTACTGTGATGAGTTAATTATTGGTGTATTAATACAGATACTTTCACCAATGACTGACAAGGAAGTTGTCATAGCCTATTCTTTTTCAGCACAAGTCTGTATGAAGCTACAAAATTGTTACAATTATTCCAAATGAATCAGGGGCGGGTTGCTCACTTACTGATGCTGGTGCGCTGCGCGTGCATCTCCATATTTCGGGGGCACGCGCAATCACTACGCACGTGCACGCCCTCGCGCGATTTTGCTTCTGCACATGCGTGGAAGCAAAATCTCGCCAAAATCGTGTGCGCGCATCCCCTCGCGAGATTTCGGCGCAATTTTGCTTCCGCGCATGCGCAGAAGCAAAATCAACCAAAAATTCTCACAAAAAGATGGCGATGCGCGCGACAGACCAGCGAAGATGGCTCCGGTGTGGTCGCACGCAAATTGCGCAATTGGCCTCTCCCTACCGGAGCTACGCACTGGACAGCTCCAGTAGGAACCCACCACTGAAATGAATGTTATGAATATTGATTTGATCCTTTGTTATAATCAACATAAAGCATCTTCAGTCTCATATCTCTTATAATCTATGAAAAATATTTAAATTTATCATAACTTCTAGTTCTGATGCAAGGGGTGTTATTTAGTCCAGGGGTCCCCGATCCCTGGCCCATCAACTGGCACCAGTCCGTGGCATGCTAACAACCGGGCCATGTAAATAGCAATAGCAATAAGATTTATATATCACTTCACAGTGCTTTACAGCCCTCTCTAAGCAGTTTACAGAATCTGCATATTACCCCCAAACAATCTGGGTCCTCATTTTACCCACCTCGGAAGGATGGAAGGCTGAGTCAACCTTGAGTCTGATCAGATTCTGCAGCCTACTTCTGGCAGTCAGCAGAAGTAGGCTGCGGTATTGCACTCTAACCACTGCACCACTGTGACTCATCCGCTGGATGCAGGCAGCATATAAAACCATGCTATCTCTGGTCCATGGAAAAACTTCTCTCTATGGAACCAGTCCTTGGTGCCCAAAAGGTTGGGGGCCGCTGATTTAGTCTACAGCTTTTGAGTTTATTGTTTATTTCATTTTTTTTCTGTAAGATATTGTAGAATTATAATTGAATGGCAATATAAAACTAGTTTAAATAGACCATTGATGGTGAACCTTTTTTGGCTCGCATGCCAAAAGGGTGTGCATTCCCACACCCATGCCCTCCCCCCACGCATGCGCACAACCCCCGTGCTGCCCCCTGTGCATGCACACAACGCCCCCATGCTGCCCCTTGTGCATGCGCACAGGCCTCACTGAAGCCTCCAGACTCCTGAAGCCTGGGGACAGCAAAAAACGGGCCAACCGGAAGTTCGTAAAAACCAGAGGGCGAAAACAGCCTTCCCCAAAGCCGAAAATCAGCTGGCCAGCGCACGCATGCATGCTGGAGCTGACATAGGGCAACGCCTCGCGTGGCCTCTGATATGGCTCTGTGTGCCACCTGTGGCACACGTGCCATAGGTTCGCCATCACGGAAATAGACAAAGCCACCCTACTTGATAGATGCTTCTCTACATCTCAAAACATTTAAAACATGGAGGAATGGGGCAGATCATTTGTGTGGGGAACAGCACAGTGGTTCTCAGCCTGTGGTCCGTGAGCACTGGGGGACTGTGATGTCATCACAGAGGATCCGTAAACGTTTGAAAAAATGTTATGATTGAAATTTTGAGTTAAGTCTTGGGGGTCTATGGCCATGTTCCGTGGCCGCAAAAGGTATTTAAGGGTGGTCCATGGGGGAAGAACAGGTTGAGAACCACTACCCTTGTAGAACATGGACAAGGACGAGCATGAAATATTAGATATTTGAACCATATGGGTCAGTGGCAAACACAGAAGTGGCCTCCCTCTAATTAGAAAGGTACAATGTACAGTGGGAAAAAACCATTTAATTATATTTTTTTCATATTGAAGGACAGAACCTATATGAGAAACTTAATGATTACCATACGTAAGACTACAGGTGCTGTATGTTGGATTTAGTTTTCCAGAGGAGATGCAGACGTTTTCTGAACGTTACAATCCAACGTTAAGCTGGAATGAATTAACTCTGTTCCACTGACTTCACAGATGAAATGACTAACTGATGGTCTGTTGATTTAACCCAGTTCAAGAGTTGGCCACAGTTTATCTTATGTTATGTACAGCTTAGAAGGCCAAGCTTATTGTAGTGGTACTGGAAGGGATCCCAACATGTTTGCAGTGTGTTTCAAGAAGATAAATGTGCTTCACCTTACTTCAGGCCATGAGCTCATACAAGCAATCTTTTCTCTCTCTCTCTTCCCCCCCCCCATGGATTACAGTGTCAGAAAGTGGATTTGTAACAAAAATAGATCAATTCTATTTTTTGAACGGCTTTTTCTAGAAACATCTGAAAAATATCACTCCAATTAAGGAAATTATCTGTTTAAGCTACTAGCATAAACAGACTGAGCTAAGGCAATAGTGATTAGGCTTTATATGGCCATTTACATTCTTAAGATATCCGTCAGCACCAACAACCATCTGTACATCTTCCAACTGAGTTGTTCAGAAGAAGGCCAAAAATGCAACAATTGGGGTCTGGGATGCTACTTTGTTAAGCCACAATGTGCATATGTCTAATATCTACCTGGACTTGCCATTACTGGCTCATCGTGACTGAAAAAATCCTTAGTTTAATGTTATGTTCTGTTGAGATCGTGGTTTTGAAATCCTGGTTTTTACCAAGATTTGAAAATTTGGGCCACTGACATACTAGATCCCTTAACTACCCTATTTTTTGGAGTATAAGATGCACCGGAGTATAAGACGCACCGTAGTTTTGGGGGAGGAAAATAGGGGGAAAAATCTACCTACCAGGTATTCATCTGGCTAGTGTCCTTAGTCTGGTCAGCTTCAGCACATTATTTTATCCCCTGATTAGGGCTGAAAAAGCCTTTTTCGGAGGGAATAGCAATGAAAAAAAGCCTTAGGGCTGAAAAAACACGTCTTCGGAGGGAGTAGGAAAGAAAAAATCCTGCAAGCAGGTAAGCACCTCGTTAGAGCTGAAAAAGCCATTTTCGGAGGGAATAGCAATGAAAACAAGCCGGGAAGAGCCGGGAAGATCGTTAGCACCTCGTTAGGGCTGAAAAAACCTTTTTCAGAGGGAGTAGCAATGAAAACAAGCCGGGAAGAGCCGGGAAGAGCCGGGACGATCGTTACGCACTCAAAATTTCAGCCTCTTTAAGGGGGGGGGAAAGGTGCGTCTTATACTCCAAAAAATACAGTATATGGTTTGCAAATACAGGGAGCCCTCAACAAGCCTAGTAACGTGGTTTACAACCAGTTGTACTTCTGAAGCACTTCCAACCTTCTAAACTATTGAGTTTTCCCCTCTCCCGCCACTTATCACGTGACCTTGTTTCAGATGCTTGGCAACTGGCTTACATTTATGTTCAGCTTCAGCACCCTGAGGGTCATGTGACTGTGATAGCATCCTGTGGTCACATGACTGTGATTTGCGACTGTGATTTTTGCCAGAGCTAAGTTTATTATTGACATTTAATAAGTAGAGTTAGTTCTTGCTCATGTCCAGCCTGCAATCTACAAATCATATGCCTGAAATGCAAATATCTGTGCTGCAGCATGTTAGAGACTGAGATTTGGCAAAAAGGTAAAAGATGTATTTGGTGTCAAGCCCTGTGAGGTCGGCATGTGTAAGAAATAAGAATTTGGATTTCTGGAAAGATTGTTATCAGCTGTAGTAGAGAATACCTTGAAATAGACTAGATCTGTTACCAAAGTAATGAGGAGAAGTACAAGTCTTAAATAAGCAGAAAGTAAGTGTAAGTGTCACCGTTTAGACACCTCCCTAATTCACCTGAGTATAAGAAGGGGAGAAGACATAGCACAATCATATTGATTCTGTTTTGTAGCCGCTTTCAATAAAAGTAGTTTTAGCTTTTCTGTAGAATTGATTCTTGATCTGGAGAGGCTGACACTAATAGGCTATTGTGATAGACTCACAAAAGCTTGCCAAAACAATTCTCCTGTACAATTTATCCTAGTGTAATTAAGACAGAGTTATGCTTCCACCCATCTCAGACTCAAGAATTTCCTCTGGTTGCTGTTGGTTTTTTATGTTTAATTTTTATTTTCATTTTTAATACATATAATTAATAATCTTTAAACTAAAAGAAATAGTAATAGAGACCGAAAAGAAAAAGTTAAAAAAGAAACGGCCTCAAACATGTTAAGAATGCAAATTAAGTAAAGAAAAAGAAAAAAACATACCTTATAATTTATATTTATGATTAATCACTGCTTTATTAATAAATACACTACTATAATATCCGTACAAAATATTATTGTAAGATATCAGAGAATCTCTATATTGCTTCATTCTTTGATTAGTGGGGAAAATTGTTGTTTCCAAAACAGATAGATCCCATATTTCTGACAATCGTTCCTTAACATCTGGAATAATATTACAGATTTCCAATTTCTCAATATCATTCTTTTAGCCATCCCCCATGCTCGATACAATCATAATTTCTCATATACAGAAGAATCTCTTTTGTAACCACCCAGTTTCCTCCGTTAGCTGTCTTTGTGCCCTCTCTGCTTTCCCAATGTCTTCAGGACTTTAAGCACAACTGAGCTGATAAAAAGTATGATAAAATCTGAGCTTTAGAGAAGAGTGAAATCTTAGAGATGGCTAAAAGGAAGGATATAATACTGCTCAGCAATAGGAAAATAATATCTTCTCTGCACGTTCAGAGACTCAAGTAATCCTAGCATTCTGTTTTTCCTGGTTCATCATTTCCTGTCTCCTAAATATTCTCCTTCATTTTCTTTCTATTAATACTGGAGTAAATTATGTAATAACAACATTTTCAGGCAGTGATTTGTTACAGGGTCTACTTCTGATCCAACCAGTGACTCATTGATATATGATCTGAGTGTACATAAAAGAAAAGATACATTTGTCAAGCATCATTAAGTACAACACTTAATAATTGTCATAGGATACCAATAAGCAATCAAATCATACTAGGAAATAATAAAAACAATGTAAGTTGTAAAGCAACATGGATATAGCCATAAGTGGGAAGAGATAGGTACTAGTAAGGATGAGAAGAATAATAGTAATACAGTAGTTAATTTGACAGTGTTGTGGGAATTAGTTGTTTAGCAGAGTGATGGCATTTGGGAAAAAACTGTCCTTGTGTCTTGTTGTTCTGGTGTGCAGAGCCCTATAGCGTCGTTTTGAGGGTAGAAATTGAAACAATTTATGTCCAGGATGTGAGCGGTCTGTAGATATTTTCACAGCCCTCTTTTTGACTCGTGTAGTATACAGGTCCTCAATGGAAGGCAGGTTGGTAGCAATTGTTTTTTCTGCAGTTCTAATTATCCTCTGAAGTCTGTGTCTGTCTTGTTTGGTTGCAGAGCCAAATCAGACAGTTATAGAGGTGTAGATGACAGACTCAGTAATTCCTCTGTAGAACTGAATCAGCAGGTCTTTGGACAGTTTGAGCTTTTTGAGTTCTCTTATCTTATAATAAATTGCAATCAAAATTGGAAAAAGGTTAATCCCAGAATTAATTCTGCCACTAAAACAAATTGATTTCCAAGTTCTGGGTTTTAGAACAGATACCTGTTATTTAATGGTAGCATATGAACACATGCAGATAATAGCTGTTTATATGAATCTGATCAAAAGTACTGAGCTTCTAAAAAAAAGGCATGTCTACAGAAGAAATCAGAGATATAGAATTAGGAAGAGAGAAGATCGAAAAAGTTTGATTATGTTGCAAAAGTTGAAGTTGTACAAAATCCTAATATTTCTGAACAAACAAGCTACAGCAGGGATGACCAGGTGTTTATCAAGATAATAGACGAGATGGAAGTAGAAAAAGACTTAGATAGAAATATAAGTAGTTCCATTTTAAATGCGTAGAGTATCAATGAGTCACCGGTTGGATCAGAGGTAGACCCTGTAACAAATCACTGCCTGAAAATGTTGTTATTACATAATTTACTCCAGTATTAATGGAAAGAAAATGAAGGAGAATATTTAGGAGACAGGAAATGGTGAACCAGGAAAAACAGAATGCTAGGATTACTTGAGTCTCTGAATGTGCAAAACATTTAGATCTCAAGATGTTCTGGCCTCAGAACAGCTGTTTTTAGTTTTCCAAGTGCAGAAGAAAATGTGTTTCAAGACTTTTGTTTTTGGTTGGAGTACTATGAACGTAGACTGCATGACACAATGCAAGCTGCAGACCCAGATATATAATCCACATACATGAAGAAGATATGCTCCTTGTCATATACTGTGTGATATTTTGCCTTTGTCTGCACTGGAAATAGAGGGTGGGGGGAATGGTATTTTGAAAACTTATGGCAGAACTTCAAAGGAACAGGAGCTTCTATCACTGCAAAACTTCTGAGAAAACCCTAAGAAGCTGGAGCAGTCCAGGTTTGTTCAAAGAGAGGATCCACTTGCTTCAGGAAGTGATCTTCTGTACATAAAGTAAAGGGTCTAGCCAAGAATATTGCACTAGGTTTGATTTGATTTCTTTATTGTGCTAATTCTCATTTTTATATCTCTGTACAAGCTAACAGTAAACAACAGTCCAATCAAGGAAACACCAAGACCACGCCTACTAACACTGACAGGGCAAGGCTATATGTAAAACAAGAGCAAACCTCACTCCCTATTAGCACTGATGATATCACCTAGTTTGGTAATGAAATGTCTGCAAGAAAATAACCAAGGTCAGACAGCACCAAGGACTCAACATACCAGGGTTTCAGGATAGATGCCAGATGAGAATTAGGGAATTATTTTTATTTATATTTCAAGGTTTGTTCCAGAAAGTATCTTTTTTCTATAGAAGATTAGGAAATTTGTAACTCTTGATCTCTTGTTATGGAACAGACTAGTACCTGGGACATTGTATTTCCTTTTAGATTATTCCTTTTTTTATTATTTAAGTTTTCAACAGCATGATTTGGACAGGTTTGTAATTACCTTTTTCAATGTTTGCATTTTTAACCATTAAAGGTTAAAAAGATGTTTTACATTTTAGCTTTTTCCCTTTTACATAAAGTTTGATTTTGCTATTTCTGGCAAGATTGGCTTATCTACCAAAAAGAAAAGGAAATGTTGAATATAGTCACTCATGCACGCGGCTTGAAAACGTGGCTAAATAGCAATATAGCAATAGCACTTTACTTATATACCGCTTCATAGTGCTTTACAGCCCTCTCTAAGCGGTTTACAGAGTTCAGCATATTGCCCCCAACAATCTGGGTCCTCATTTTACCGACCTCGGAAGGATGGAAGGCTGAGTCAACCTTGAGCCTAGTGAGATTTGAACAGCTGAACTGCTGAACTAGCAGTCAGCCTGCAGTCGCAGCATTTAACCACTGCACCACTTCAGCTCTAAATAGGACGGCATGGTGCCAGGGCGGGTGGGCGGCCACCTGCAGGTCGCTAGCGGTACTACCAGTTCGCTCAAACTGAATACGGTTGCACCTCTGAAGTTCATGCAGCTATATAGATAGAGTCTAGGTTGTGCTGTGCTTTATTTTACAGGCAGATAATGCAAAGGTGTATTTATAGGTGCATCTCTGTGCTTCACATAGAGGTACTGTTAATTTTGCTGGGGTTTGTGTATGTAAAACTCTTAGGACAATACTGGTTTAATCAGATATCCCGTTGTTGGTGAACTTCAAGTGGTTTTAAGAAGGTAGATTTGTAAAGGTTTGCACAGCTATGGCATGTTTGCATTATATGTGTACTCTTCTATCTTCTGATATAAAAGTTACTCTTGAGAGTCCTTGGCACTCTCTAAGCTTAGTGGTTTTCTTGCAGATGTTTCAGCACCAAACTAGGCAACATCATCAGTGCTGTTTACACACGCTATAATATTACCCAGTTTGGTAATGAAACATCTGCAAGATAACCACCAAGCTCAGAGAGCACCAAGGACCACACATTTCGACTCTGAGCTATGCATATTTTCTTCTATCAGTAAAGTTTTTTAGACAGCAGCCATCCCTATGTGGGGGGAAAAAAAGTACAGTTGCCTTTGGTGGACTTATGACTGCTCTTTGATCTGCTAGATAATGGGAAAATGGTTGCCAACAAAAAAAATTGCCAGGATTATTTTAAAACCCCACACAATATTAGAAAGTTCACCAAGGAGATTACTAATTGAAATGAATGTTAAAGAGATTAGCTGCTCTGTTTGTCATGTAATCTGTTGGCTAAGTGACTCAGAGGTTTATTGAGACTGAAACGTTGTTTTGCTCCCCACTGATGAGTGTATCAGGAGTTGAAAATAGATCCTAATCTAAACAAGTGAGAACTTCACTGGGAATTTGGGTTTATATTTTCAAAAACTTTTTTAAAAAATCATACCTTCACTAACATTTATAAAATTTGGATGGTAGTAGCAACAGCACTCAGACTCATATGCCGTCCCATAGTGCTTTACGTTATCAGTGTATTGCCCCCAGCGATCTAGGTCCTCATTTTACCCACCTTGGAAGCATGTTAGGCTGAGTCAACCTTGAGCCAGTCAGGATTCTGCTGGCAGTCGGCAGAATTAGCCTGCAATACTGCATTCTAACAGCTGTGCCACTAGGGCTCAGCAGCACTCATTGTAGATTAAAATACCACCTGTTCTTAAAACCCTCAGGTTAAAAACACAGAGCAGCAACTGGTTCTATGACTGGAAATTTAGCATTTTACGTTGAATTTTGCTCCATTAGAAGACCACTGTATTGTTCTTAAAACAGTTTTAGTATTTGATACATACCTTTGTTTGAATTTAAATGAAGCATCTCCAGCCTGTTTTTTTTTAATGTGTTGGAACTGCTGCTTTCTGAATTTCCTGCCAAAGTATCTAGCAGCATCATATTGGGAAAGGATTTGTTCCTTGAAGGCTGCAATTTTACATCTGTCCTGAGAGAAATTATCCATATACTTATGGTAATGGGAAACGAACCCAATGCTCTGCCTCATGGCAATATTGAAGTGCATCTCTCGTACCTCTGAATTTGCAGAAAAGTATAAATTGCACTGGTCCCGTATCTGAACTTTATTAAGCTTTAGCCAATAGAACATTGTTTCTGAACCTTGGCAAGTCTTAGATGAGTGGACTTCAACTCCCAGAATTCTGGCTGGGGAATTCTGGGAGTTGAAGTTCATCCATCTTAAACTTGCCAAATTTGAGACACACTGCACTGGGCTGTCCTTACACATTTAATGAGGAAAATTTTCAGGCTAATGGTGGGTGAACCCTTGGTCTTTTCATCTCCAATCCAATCTCACCTGTGGTGAAGAAAAAAAACATCAACCGCTATTAAGGTATGTGGAGGGCAAAGCTGGGGATGGGTTAGAGCTGCCTCTAGAATTATCGTACATGTTCCCTACACCTCACTGAACATTGTTAGTATATATCTAAATAAGTATGTCTGTTGTATTTATACACCTACACACATTTGGATCTACTGATCTCAGCATTCTGATGCCACCAGGAAGGAGATTTCCTAGATGAGAGTCTACTATTTTCCCAAAAAAAACTCAGTAATGTGTCTGAAAATGGAACCTTTCGAATGTAATTTTAAAATATTTCTCCCATGGGCATAAAGATCACTTTTGTTCTGACCCAGCCTTAGCAGAAACAAGAAACAGACTCCTTGTCCCGAAAAACCCCTCTTTATTTATCTCCTGTGAATTAATGGCATTCACACACCGAAAAGTCCAGGCAATAATCCTTCAAAGAGTTAACTGCAGTAACAGACCTTATCAGTTCCTTGAGATAATTGCCAGGCTGGGACAGGGGTGGGTTCTTCCCGGTTCAGACCGGATCACCTGAACCGGTAGCAACCCACTGGTGATGTCACTATGGCGTCACGGATCCGGTTCGGTCGGTGCCAGTCCCTGTGCGCAGCCATCTTTTGGGGGGGGGATTTTTTTCCACATTTTTTACTGTTTGGAAGTTTTTTCCTCTGCTGCTGCTTGAAAAAGGGCCCTCCCGCCCCCGCCCGGGTCTATACTTACCTTTATTCCTTCACCTGAAGCACAGCTGATCATCTCCTCAGCTGTGTTTCTGACTTATTATAGCTACTGAGCATACGCGGAAGCAGAATTGCATGAGTCGATTTGCGCACGCGCACGAAACATCGCAATGTGAACCGGTGGCAAAGGTAAGTGGAACCCACTCCTGGGCCGGGAGCTTCCAGCCGCAAAGCTATAAATTAAGTTCTGACAAGCAGTCTCTGAGGCACAAAACACGATGAGCCAAATCTTCCGAAATCTGAACGGTTGTCTCCTACAACCATCACTCCTCTTTCCTTCTATTTATTCCCCAGACAGAGAGGGGCCATTCAGCATCCATGGGTGACTTGCTTCCCGAGTCGACTCCTTGTCCTCAGTTGTTCTCCTCTCCTAACAGCTCTGTGCATATGCGCATCTGGAACAGGCTCCAGCTGTTCTTCCTCCCCATTTATCTCAGCTTCCGAAGGCAGCTGCCTCTCCGGTGGCTGGGAAATGTCAGACGGCCCTGGCTCTATATCTCTGCTTCCAATGCAGAGCATCCATCAGAGCCTTCCTCAGACTCCAGAACTGGCCCAAGTTCCTTCCCAACCTCCTCATTGTCCGAGTCTGCTGCCAGCTCGGCTGGCAGCTTGCGGGCCACAACAACTTTATCTGCTGGAAGATATGATACATTTAGGACCGATGACGATGATGATGATATCCATTCAGTTGCGTCAGACTTTTGGCGATTCTATAGGCCAAGTCTTGCCACATCTTCTGATCTTGCACTGCTTCTTTGAGTTGTACTATGCTCTGGCTGGTGTCAACATTGATGGTATCCAGCCACAATGTTCTTTGATGCCCTGGTTTCCTTTTACTGCTAACTCTTTCCAACATAATTGTTTTCTCCAGTGAATTTCCCTACATGGCATGGCCAAAATAAGTGAGATGCAGTTTCATGATTTTAACCTTCTAGTGACATGTCTGGTGTTATGCACTCCAGTGCTTGCTTGTTAGTCACCTTTGCTATCCAGACAGGAGCCTTCTCCAGCACCACAGCTCAAACTAGAACCAATATCCTCATGTAAAACCAAAAGTTTGACAGGCTGATGTTAGGAAGCCTTTGCAGCAAGCATTTTTCCAAAAAAACAAGAATGGGGAGGGGAAGATAGGATTTGCTATTTTTATTCCCCAAAATAAACCCAAACTACATATATGATCTCTAGAGGTAGAAACTTTGTGATAAGAATAAGAAAGTAGGAAGGCCTTAAGGAATGCCGTGTTCAGAGAGGGGGGTGTTACCAATTTGTCTCCAAGGACTGAGGTTACCTCTGGGGTTCCGCCTCTAAGGTTCAAAATAATATGTGTATATCTTGCTCTATAGTATTTCTGTGTCTAGATTGGACTCCAAAGCCAAGCTTCCCATCACACGTTACTTTCCAAGTCAGTTCTTTACCCCAACCAATTCATAAGTCTTGGGATCTGATGGACATCCATGGACATTTTTGATTATTCCAATGCTTGGATGTCTCACTTTTCTTCAGGCAAATTGCCTCTTTCTTTCCGGCCTATCATTTCACATCTCTGTGTGTTCTACACTTCACTAATGTATATCTCACCAGCATGCACACATACACAAGCAAACTAATATATCCTATGTATACACCAAATAGCAGCTTTGCAGCAGCAGCAATCATCAGGAAATCCAGATATTCTGGATTAGCATATTCTCATGTGAAAACCAAAATAAAAATCCTGGCTGGGAGACCTATCGACCACCAAAGAAATCAGTAATCTGGTATAAAAAGAAAAACTCCAAATGTTCCTCTTGAAAATAGAACTAAAATGATCAGTTAAAGTGACCACAGCAGGCTCTCATGACCAATGAAAGTTGGGCAGATCCCAACCTCTGGCCATGTCAGCACCATCATCATCATCACTATATTGCCTATACCAGTGATGGCGAACTTTTTTTTGCTCAGGTGCCAAAAGGGTGCATGCGTGTGCGTGCCCGCACCCATAATGCAATGCCCTCCCCCCTCATGCTTGCGTGCACAACACCCCCCCCAGCACTGCCCTGGATGGCAAAAAATGGGCCCAACGGGCATACCAGAAGTTCAGAAATGAACTTCCGGTAGGCCCGTTGGGCCGTTTTTCGCCCTCCCCAGGCTTCAGGAGGCTTTCCTGAAGCCTGGGGAGGGCGAAAATGGCCTCCCCCCACCCTCCGGAAGGCCAAAAAATCAGCTGGAGCTGACATAGGGCAAAGCCTTGCGTGCCCTCAGATATGGCTCCGCATGCCACCTGTGGCACGCGTGCCATAGGTTCGCCATCCCGGGCCTATGCATTCGGTTTTGTGGCAGGGGAAGAAGAAAAATAATACAGGCACACCCGAAGAGTTGCAGACATCTCAAGATGCGAGGAGATCAGGACAAGGTGAAGGCACTATCACGAGGACCTATTTCATCTAAACAATTATCAAGTGGGAAATGAGAATGAGTCATTACAGAGAATGTATTACAAAAGAAGAAAATTCAACAAATTAGTATTCTACCAACAAAGATTGAGAAGCTGGGTGCAGAAATTTAGGACAGATTGTCACGTAGACAAATTTATGTGGTCAAGAATTGACACCAACTTGACGGCACATAATCAGTCTATCAGAATGTAATGTACTGTATGTTGTCTGAATTTAACATACTGATTTGAATTAAAAGACCAATTCCTTAATATAGGTTTCTAAGTTGGTCAAAATCTATTCTTTTCAAAATTTCCTCTTTGTTCCCTTGAAGCTTATCTCGTTTGAAAAATCCTTTTAGACCTTCCTTGGTGGTCATTATTTGTGTAAACATAATGTCCGTTCCCGTTGAGAATATCTAAAACTGCATTCCGTGCCTTGATCTATTTTTTTTATTGTTAGTTTTTGTGCTTTTCAGTAAGATGCCTTTGGCACAGCTGTAGTGTTTTAAAAGGCTTTTATTGGATAGTTGGTCCAGGCAGAATAATTTTGCTGTTCGGATTTTAATTGAAGAGAGAAGCCATCCCCAGAACAAATTAAGTGGTTGAAAAATTAGGTTAATATTTTGCTTGAGGTGGTAAAAAAAATCCTTGCCTATTCTTTTTAAATATAAAAAGAAAAGCAATTCAATGGATTGTATTTAATAAGTCAGGAGGAAAATTCCCTATCTGCTCCAGACGTGTAGACGTGTAAGAAATGTATAATGGAAAAGCTAATTTATTGTTAAACCTGAAAATGCTACTCCAGAATTAACTTATTTTTTTTAATTAATTATCACTTAGATGTCATAGTTTTGCAGTGTTAAAAGAATAGAAATCCATGGGGTTAACAATAGTTAAATGTACAATTGGAAATGGTTTTAGGAGGCAATTGCAGCCTCATTTATCTTGATAAAAGCTATAGTTAGAATGCCAGTCAATTGCTTAATAAAAGTTTATCAGTTGACTGCTTTTTATTGTTGTTAAATAGCATAATAAACAAAAACATGAAATCAAGATTCTGAATTAATTGCATTGTTTGTTTTTTAGGGGGGGAAATCCACATTAGTTGCTAGTCACAGCAATTACTATTAATTTGTTGCCATTGAAGCAAGTGCAACTGATTGCTATCTGGTGCTACAACATATACATATTTTTATAACCCAGTTCACCTGGCATTCACTTCCATTGCTACTGCCCCCATATCTTTAGCAGCAGTCAAGAATTTCCTAATTCAGAACCCCAGTGAAATTTGGGAAGGAAAAGGCAAAACAATCTCCACTTTTATATTGATTGATTGGTCTGTTTTATATTGGTTGATCATGGTCAGTTAAGGGAGATATAAATCAAAGGTACTGGACACTTTGGCAACACTTGGCAAGAACACAAAAGTAACAGTGAAAACCTGTTCAGAGCAAAAGGTAATAGAAAATTAGATTGGGAGACGTTTACTTGATAAATAGTTTGGAAAACAAGTGAAGTAAAGGTGATTCCAATCAGTTCTTGCTTCAGCTTTCCAAACTGGGGAACTTGGTGATTAATCCAGGTAGTTTCCCCACCACCACCACCTTAGATATGTAGTAGGATGGAGGAGCAAAGAAGTAATCTGACAAAACAAATGCTTGAAATGGGACAGATCTTGTTAATGGTCCTTACTTCAAAGTGCAAATAATCTTGTCTGTATTATAATAAGAAAGAATTTTTACACATAAAATTATTTTTTTCTTTCTCTTAAAATGGTTTGTAGTTACTATTTAAGGCTATCACTTCTGGAGTATTGTTTTCAATTATACTAGTAGTCTGGCATGGTTCCCGTGATTAAATAAAATGCCAGGTTTATGCTATATTGATGCTTTTTGTGATGGGACTATCTTAACATAAGTTTGTGTTTTCAGTTGATACATATAAAAGAAAACGTTCATACATAGTTGCTGCAGAATAGAAGTGAGGAAAACCTCTGATATTTTAGAGCTGTGTCATTTTCTTTGAAATTGCTTCTGTTGGTTCCAATTGTCTTTCTTTCAGTAGATGCACTCAGGTCTAAAGTCTTACCATTGTGATGCTCCCTAGCTCTAGAGCAGTGGTTCCCAAACTTTTTTAGTCCACTGCCCCCTTGGTGCTACAAACTCATCCTCAGTGCCCCCCACCCCCACCTCCTATAAATAGCATTGTTCGGAATAGCGGTTTGCACGACCCACTAAGGAAGATAGTAACAGTAAAATTCAAAACTAACAATTAATTGCACATTTTTCAAAATCCAATTTAAAAATCTTTTGTTAATTCAACAAAATTGATCCAGTGATACCAGGTTTTCAAAGTCTGATAGTCACTTATCAAGAACCTTAATAACTATTAACTTAGTAAACTCAGTAAAATTTAGTAACTACTTCACTGTTCAGTAAATTCTTAATGTGATGGATGGGCTTGATGAAGTGATACCAGTTTTCCAACGTCTGGTTTTAAGCCACTTAGCAGGAGTCTTAAATCACCACGTTCAGTAATCTGGAGTCGATTTCTTTGCTTGGAGAGAAGTTGGATGACCACAATGAAACCACGTTCCACCAAATATGATGTTGGAAATGCAACAAGGAGCTTCTTAACCACTGTCCATAGTGCAAGATAGCAATCAGAAATTTCCTTCTGTAACCAAAACTCTTGGTACGATTTCTTAAACTTTGGCTTCAGCTCAATGTCATTTTGCACTCTATTAGTTGTTCCTCCATTACCCCATCTTCCTCAATATCTGAAAATGGATTTATCACCCAATCTGGAACTTCCACCAAAAGAAGATCCTGATATCGCTCAGACATATCTTTATGCAGCATGTCCAAATGGTCACAAAAAAACTTGCAGATGATCATCTTGTATCCCACCTTTCTCTTCTAGCTCAGACAAGCTCGGAAATTGGTATAGCTCGCGACGGCCTATACTGCACTTGAATAGAGTTAACTTTGAAATAAACATAGAGATGACAGATTTGGCCTTAATAAGATTGACCTCATTTCCTTGCAACTGCAAATTCACTTCATTGAACTTTGCAAACAGTTCTGATAAATACGCAATGTCATGCCTGATCTCTTTGAGTTCATCACTGAGCAAAGTATTCTTGTCTTCAAAAAACTCTACAACAGTGTCAAAAAGATTGTAAAAGCATCTCACACAGTTGCCTTTTGATAGCCAACGAACTTCTGTATGAAGCAGCAAACGATCAAAATCTTTATCATTCTCAATACAGGTCTCGGAATAGTCGATCATTGAAAGCATTTACTTTAATTTTGTTCACTGAAGTAATGACAGTATGTAATGACTTGTGTAAGCGATCATTGAGGTTTTTTGCAACCAGATGTTGGCAATGAATGACACAGTGAATGGTGAAGACATTTGACACTGCTTTTTTCAAGTAAGCAACACACCCACGGTAGCGACCAGTCAATTATGGTGCTCCATCAGTTGCACAAGCATGTTGGTAAGTGGAATTTCCTTGTCTTTGAAAAACTGCTCAACAACATGAAATAGTAACTCCCCTTTAGTATCTGTTTTTAGTTGCCTCGCAAATAACAACACTCGAGTCAAATTTTTGTCTTTAATATAAAGCACACATAAGCAAGAAGCAAAGATTCATTGCCTGGCAAAGTTGATTCATCCAGCTGTAATGCAAAGTCTGTTGTCCGTAGTATGCTGCACAATACATCTTCCACATTCTCAGCCATTTCATCTATGCGTCTTTGCACTGAATTGTTGCTGAGAGGAATTGTCTTAATTATATCATGTGGTGACTTACGCAAAACAGTACTCAAAACCTCACTAATGGCTGGAAGGATGAGTTCTTCACCAATAGTATGTGGCTTTCCAGACTTAGCAATTAGCAATGAAATGCTGTATGATGCATGCAAACGATCAGTGTTTTGTTGGGAAGCATTGTAAAACATGTGTGACAGTGTTGGGCGCTTTTGAAATTTGTCACGAAGTGATTGAAAAAAAGTTAGGTTCTTGTCTACCTTGTCAGGATGTGCCTTCATCAAATGTTCATTCAGTCTGGAAGGCTTCATTGCTTCATTAAAAATACTTTTTCACATAGTAGGCACTGTGGCAGCTGCTGGTTTGATGGTGCTGGTATAAATCCATACTTCAGATATTCCACACTATATTGTCTACATTTCTTCTTTGATTTTTCTGCTTCTGCCATTTCTACTCTGAAAACCAGAATACATACAATATGTGTGTGTTCACATCTGATTTGAAAAGAGTTACAGTTGCAAGGGGATAGTAGAAACCTGCTTTTTTAATTTAAAAAAAATAGGGAAAGTTTGCCGAGCCAGGCAAAACAGAGCAGCACGCACTAGGCTTAGCGTGGCTGCCAGCATACGGTACATGCAGGCGCAGGAGGTGATGGGGCGAGTCGGGCCGGAACCGGAAGTGCTCAGCTGACTGGTAGCCGACAGAACCCCAGACAGAATTGCGCCCTGCGAGGGGCCCACTTCCAACACTCCTCTGCCAACCCCCTTGCCTCTTGGTGCCCCTTGCTGCCTCTCTTGCCTCTTATTGCCCCCCTAAGTTATCCCCCCCAGGAGGCAGTACCGCCCACTTTGGGAACTACTGCTCTAGATAGCAATAGCAATAGCACTTAAGACTTATATACCGCTTCACAGTGCTTTACAGCCCTCTCTAAGCGGTTTACAGAGTTCAGCATATTGCCCCCAACAATCTGGGTCCTCATTTTATCGACCTCAGGAGGATGGAAGGCTGAGTCAACCTTGAGCCGGTGAGATTTGAACAGCTGAACTGCTGAACTAGCAGTAGTCTGCAGTGCTGCATTTAACCACTGCACCATCTCGGCTCTTAGAGGGAGTTTTGTGTCTGTATGTGAAACTCCCAAGTCAGCAAGGTGACTGCTAAAACAAATCCCTGCAGTTTTCTTGGCAAGATTTTCAGAAGTGCATTCCCATTGCCTTCTTCCTAAGCTGAAAGAAAGCAATTGGTTCAAGGTCACCCAGTTGGCTTTGTCCCTAAGGAAGGACTAGAACTCACCATCTCCCAGTTTCTAGCCTGCTGGGAGTCCCACGGTTCACTTCTTATCCAAGAAGCGTCTTCCATTCTTCAGAACTGAACTGAAGAAGCTCCTTGGATGAGAAGCAAAATGTCTTCAAGGAAAAACAAAGAAAGTCCAGTTGCTTCTTTGTTTTTCCTTGAAGACGTTTCGCTTCTCATCCAAGAGATGAGCGAAATGTCTTCAAAGAAAAACAAGAATGTCCAGTGGCCTTTTGAAAAAGCACCTTTGAGACAACCATGACCTGGATGACTGAGAATCTCCATAGACACTACATAGTACCTTTTCCAGTATCTGCTCTTCTTCAACTATATTATCACATAGACTAGATTCTCATCAGAATCCCAAATTCAAATTTAAAAAATGCAATCATACAAGGCATAATTCCCCCCCCCCTTTTTTTGATCCCTGGTTAACTTGAGCAAGAAAGTGGCATTAAGCATGTTTGTACTCAGAAAAGGGCTGACTGGGTCAAAAGCATTTTTCTTACTCAAATTCTGTCATGGGACAGTTGTGAAAGTTGACCTTTGTTTTCCCAGTGGAACAAAGCAGCTGTTGATTTAGAGCCCCCCAAATATGCACTTTGACACTTGTCCTGCTAATATAACAGCTGAGAAGTCTTCCAGCCTTCAGAATAAGTCCTGCATATATAATATGTATAATTTCCAAGCAGTTCTCCTCCATTCCATTGAAATGAATGGAAGCTCTGCTGCCTCTCGTTTTAATTCCCAAAGGGATGGTCAGGTTAATCCCTTGTTAGTTTCTAAGTATCTTGGGAATGGTATAAAGTTAAATGGACTACTGTGGAATGAATTGTACCAGAGACTGCCCAATTTTAAACTTTGTATTGCTATCTCTGCTTTTCTCATCCTCTGCTTTTATTGTGGATTGAGATTTTTTTTTTAAAAAAAACCCTGCTTGTATACACATTTTACATCTTTGGCATTGCACATTTATCATATTTGGCATAATATGATATTTAGTAGCATTGCAGCTACTAAATATCATATTAGCTACATAGTAATTTAAACGTATTTTCAATTTTCGCTTGACTCCTGCTGAATAGAGGAACACCAGCGTGTTGGGGTTTTTTTGAGAATACAGAAGGTTGCTCATTATAATACCTTTATAAATATACTAATACTTTTATAATATTTTTATAATACTTATTTATATACTATTATAATAATTATTCCTATTTAAACACCTGGTATTTGGATATTTTATTTTATACCTGAATAACAACACGGTTTCATTGGAAGGTACAGTATATGGTCAAAATAGGTACAACATAAAATTCAGGTTTTGCTTTATTAGAAGTGGCACTCCATCCAGAAACAAATATCACAAATTTGAAACCCTCCACATTACTACGATTGTCCTTTTGCCAAATCAGGTTAGTTTCCTTAATTCTATCTAATGATACTAATTGCAGCAGTGGCGGATTCCTAATTTTTTTACTACCACTCTGTGGGCGTGGCTTATTTTGTGGGCATGGCTTGCTGGCCATGTGACTGGGTGGGCGTGGCTTCTCAGACTGCTGAAGGGAGGGGAACTGAGATAGGTCCTGCCGCCCATTCCCCCTCCCCTCAGCAGCTCGAGAAGCCTCAAACGTGCGAAAATGCCTAGGATCATCACCGCGCATTCGTGGCTTCTCGGACTGCTGAAGGGAGGGGAATGGAGATAGCTCCTGCCGCCCATTCTTTCAGTGTCTCACACGCTCCCTCAGCCATCCTCCCCTGCTTGGACTCACTGTGGTGTAGGAAGGCAGCACATGTGCAGTGCCAGAAGCTCGGCCTCTGGGCATGCACAGAAGAATTTTTTTAAAAAAAAATTAAAAATTTTTTTAAAAAATGACGGCGCCCAGGCACTGGCAACCTACCGCACCGGTACTGTGACGTCACCAGCGGGCTGCTACCGGTGCTATAGAGTGGACCGCACCTGTAGGAACCCACCACTGAATTGCAGCCAGGAAAAAAAAAACTTCCCAAGAAAGTAAGCTATTATGGCTGCTCTATGAAGGGATATTTTTGCTGGGATATAAGAAGCCCAAACCTGTGCTTACACAACCAAGTACTGGACATGGAAGGCCAAAATGAACAGTGTTCCCTTCCCAGATACATACAGTATTTGCAAGCAGGCTTTGTGTCAAAACAAGCACGCAAAACCATCTACATATTACAATTTCTAATTCAAAACAGAATCAATTGCATTAACCTTAGCCTATTTTAATGCCCTTCCTACATTGGTCACAGAATAGAAATTCAAGAACATTCAATATATGGACAGATTATGCCCCTGGGATGCTAGTGTCATTTCTCGTATGCTCCTTTGCTATCAGGTTTACATAGATATTTGCCTTTGCTTCATGCCTTACAACTAAATGGATAATTCTGAATGTTTAGACTTATTGTATTCAAAATACCTATTCCCATTTGGGAACCCCATTTATGTCTCTAAATAGAGCAAAGCTTTGTTCTACTGGTTGCAGATTACAGCAGGCCCTGATGAATTAACACTTGGCTAAGCACCTATGTGTTGATCTCTTCTATTTTATGCTTTATGTTACATATGTTTTTCATTTTTTACCATTGTCCACGCTCATAATAAAGTTAATCTGATCTGCGTTTTTTCATCCTAAAAATAGAGGAATTTGGCTTCTTACAACACTTTCACATAAACAGTACATGGAGTCGATCCATGCAGCTGCTTTGCTGGACT
The DNA here is from genome assembly GCA_023053685.1 of Diadophis punctatus similis. Lineage (NCBI taxonomy): Eukaryota > Metazoa > Chordata > Lepidosauria > Squamata > Dipsadidae > Diadophis > Diadophis punctatus. The sequence goes on from JALIGW010000002.1 coordinate 90,318,210, forward strand.
CCCACCCAAACCCCTCACCCTAGACCTGGCAGGAAATCCTGCTGCCCTGAAACTTGTTGGCCCCATTTGTGGTCCAGAATGGTTCCAGGTTGTGCTGCAGTCCATAAGCTGTGCTGGGAAAGGAATAGATGCAAGCAAACAAGAGACGGCAGGTGAGTCAGTTGAGACTTTATCTCATAAATAGCACCTTAGCTCAGGTGTCAATAAATGTTTCAGATAATTCAAAGCAACTCCACCTTAATTAATTATAATGCTAGAAAGGTAGAAAGAAGAACAGGACGATCAGCAGTAAGAGGAATAGACTTGAATATAGTGGTGATAGGCATAGTATTGGAATGGGGAGGGGGGCAGATCATCCTGGAGAGCTCTGGGGTGGCTAGGGGTTGATCCTGACTTGATAGCACATAATCAGTGCTATCAGTGGGGAATGTTTATTACAATATTTTTTCTAGTTCTTTATGCTGCCCATAGTCCATGGGAAATGGATAAGTTATACATACAAATAACAGTAAAAAAATTGTAGCATTTAGTCTGGCATTAAACATATCTTACTAAAATATGTGTAGCTCTTGCTGAGCCGTGGTGGCGGAGTGGTTAGAATGCAGTATTGCAGGCTGACTCTGCCCACTGCCAGCAGTTCAACCCTGACCTGCTCAAGGTTGACTCAGCCTTCCATCCTTCTGAGGTCTGTAAAATGAGGACCCAGATTGTTGGGGGCAATATGCTGACTCAGTAAACCGCTTAGAGAGGGCTGTAAAGCCCTATGAAGCGGTATATAAGTCGAAGTGCTATCACTATTGCTTTCTTGATTTTGTCAGTTTGGAGTGTGGTGGGGAGTGTTGGCAACAGTGTTGAGACTGCAACATTTCCCTCAGCTGAAATTCCAGTCCTGACAATGTCAACTACTGTGTTAGAAGTCTTTTCTCACCTGTTGGTAAACTATGGTGGTTAATTTCCAGTTTAGTTTGCACCCAGCACACTCCCAGTCGATCCCTAGGTCACAGCCAAGAGAAAGAGATTTTGTATATATTTTAACTGTCATCTGGTTTTGTGCACCTGAAATTAAGCTCCCGGTTAAGTGGTATTGAAGAACTGAAGCATAAGAGAAAGATTTCTGATATGTTGATAGATGTGACAACTGTAAAGTAGCTTTAGAATATTTTATCAGAAACAGAAGTGAGGGATTTCTATGAACCAAAGGCCACTAGAAAGGAAATTCTTTACTGTACAGGCTACATTTGCCCCAAAGCCCAGTCCTTTAAAATACATTTTATTTATTTATTTATTTATTTATTTATTTGGTTTTCTTATATGCCGCCCAACTCCCGAGGGACTCAGGGCGGCGTACAACACAAGAAAAATACAAGAATAACCAATAAACAGTTGAGTTAAAATCAAAATATAAAAATTAAAATTACAATATAAAAAACCATTCAACAACCAAACATACCCGGGGGAGAGTTCAGATGGAATTAAACTCTACCCCCTGCCTGCAGGAAAAGCCATGTCTTAACGGCTTTTCGGAAGGCCAGCAGGGTGGGGATGGTTCGGGTCTCTGGAGGAAGTTGGTTCCAGAGCACGCGGCCCGTCACAGAGAAGGCCGTCCCCCTAGGGCCCGCCAGTCAGCATTGCTTGGCTGACGGGAGCTGGAGGAGGCCAACTCTGTGGGCCCTAACCAGTCGGAGGGAAGTATGAGGCAGAATGCGGTCCCAGAGATAGCCTGGTCCTAAGCCATGAAGGGCTTTAAAGATGATGATCAACACCTTGAATTTGACCCAGAGACTAATGGGCAACCAATGCAGCTGGCGGAGTATAGGTGTCACGTGGGTGTACCTTGGCACACCCACCACAGCACGCGCAGCCGCATTTTGCACCAACTGGAGTCTGCGGATACTCTTCAAGGGTAGCCCCATGTAGAGCGCGTTGCAGTAGTCCAAGCGGGAGGTGACAAGGGCATGAGTGACTGTGAGTAGAGCCTCCTTCTCCAAGTATGGCCGCAACTGGTGCACCAGGCGAACCAGTTATTTTCAATAACATGCATTAAGAGTCAAGAGATGGTCTAGTCAGTTTCAAGACTTTGCATTCTAACCCACTAAAAAAAAAAGACAAAAAGGACACACTGGAAGCAGGAGTTTTGGTTTCTCTCGTACCCAAACCAACATTGCAGAACAAGTGCTGAACCCAGAGCAAGATGGAAGGGGGAAGTGGCATTGCATACTTGCTGTACTGATGCGGCAAGCAGCTTTAGCAGGAGGGTCTTGATACGGGATGAGACCATGGGAGAAGCAGCAAAATGAAACCCAAAGATGTCTTCAAGCTGCCTCATCTACGGGGCTAGCATGAAAATTCATCCTCTGAAGATTGTTAGTGAGAGTCTTTGTACTGGGGCAAGGAGACCACACAGAAAGGGCCATGGTCAAACTTTCAGAGTTAAATAATCCAGGCTGGTGATCAATTTGCACATATGTTTGTGGAGGGAGACTATTTTATGGGTTAATGTTACGATTTTTATTTTCTTTTTTGACCTTTGGATAGTCATCTGTTGTGTGGATTGCATAAGGCTAGCCTCTAAATAAACACTGAAATGTTAAAGCGTGAGATGTTGAGAGTGAAGGGTTTTTTTTTTTAAAGCTCTCAAATGTCTTTTATTTTGAACCTTCTTTTTTAGAATGTTTACTATTGTGGAGGAGGGAGGAGATAACTTAAATGGAACTCCTAGTCCCATATTTCTGATGATCTGTTGTGGTAGGGATTAATCTCAAGAAGTTCTTTACATAATAGAATGATCAAACATTTCCTTTTAATTAGAGAAAACACAACAGATGTTTCTAAAACTTGTAAAAGGAAAAAAAAATTATTTATTGAGAAATAAATGCATTTCATCGTGGTAGATGGGACCTGGTTGTTTAACACAAACATACCGGTATTATTATCGCTATAAACCTTTTCTATGAGAAACTGCCTGTTAAACAGATGTACAACAGGCACATATTTAGTAGGTAAAGTTTTCCTAGTATGTAGATCCTCCAGAAATAGGTTACTAGTAAATCTAAGGGCAATAGAAAATCCAGTGAAACTGCTCTACTTCTTTGTTCTGATCTATCAAGCTCTATTTCATGGTCTACCCTGTCCAATTTTTAGTCATGCCTCTGATTATGGTAGAATGAGAAGAAAATGGAAAGCAGATACACAAGATTATGCACACATCATACATTACAGTAAGGAAAACACAGTTTGAGTGTGGTTCCCCTTTATAATGAGATCCTCAAAATAGCACAATTTATTTTCACAAAAGGAGAAGGCCTCATAGCATGCTCCTAGACAATACGCCCCTTCCTTAAATCATCTCCCCATTTTTTTATTCTTCTCTGCATACATATACGGTAAAAATGAGAGTTTCCATTTCATATTAAATAGAAAATATTAGCTGAGAAAGTCTGTGATTACTATTTGAATGTTAAAACATTCACACAATTGTGAGTGAGGATGTTTACCTCGCTGTGTTCTTTGGCACTTGAACCAAGGGAGAACGGAATGAGCGTGTTGAAGAAGATCGTTGGAGAGAAAATTAGTCATCAACATGGAACATGGAAATGTATCTCTTCTCTATGAAGTACAAGGAAAGTCATGACGTACATTTGATTTTGAGAGAGTAAAAGAACTAGGACCATGAAAACTTTTCATGTACACTCTACACTTGAAGGCTTCCTGACGCTTCCACCTTGTTCCACCTCACAGAAAAATGTGTAGAAGGGAGAGGTATTCTCCATAGTGGGCGGAGCTAGCCTCCAAGAATGGGTTAAATCTGCCCTCTAGCCAATAGGACCGAGTCTTAAAAAAGGTATAAATAGTGCCCTCTCAGATTGGCACTCCCTCTTTTAATCTCGGTCCGTAGCCAAAGGGCATTGTGCTTTTTCCTGTGCTTGGAGGCTAGTTCCACCGTTGCTACACCTGATTTTCCTGATTGCTGCTTATCTCGTGAGTGACAATTCTACACGTTCTGAAAGTCTCCCCAAACTGACAGCTGTCATCCTTGGGTTGAGCGCGGCGTGGGCGGCTGCCCAGCTGCATACTGCGGCCCTGAGAGCCAGCTAGGGCTTCAGGGCAAATTAAGGGGAGGCCCGTTGTCATCGCCAGCTCCCTCCTTACCTACTGTCGGGGGAAAAGCGAGAAGAGAACTTTCCATAGCCGCAGAAGCCCCGCGCTTGGGCGGCCATCGGCTTTTCCCCCTCCGGCTGGAGTCTGATCCTCCCACAGCCATTCGAATGCACCGCGCTGTGTTTCTGGCCGCCCCAAGCAGAGCCCTCCTCTGCCAGGCCTACCTTACCTCTCTCGCTCTTCAGACGCCTCAGCCGTCAAATCGGCAGGCTTCAAATCATCGCCCGGGCCTCTCTACCTTGGCGGGAAGAGCCGTTGCGACCTCAGCGCTGACGTCACGGTGGCCATTTTGGATTTCCCAGTTCGGCTCTCCTGATTGGCTGTCCCTACTCATCATCAGTTGCTGGGCAAGGCTGACGATCGATTGGTGTGCCCGCGCATGCGCAGTGGTCCCACACCTTCATCGAGCCGCGGCGAAGCTCCGGAGAGAAAAAAAGCCATCCGGAAAGCTGCTTAATAAAGTTTTTTTGAGACACGCGAACCAGCGAGCATGGCTGAGAGGGCTCATGGGCAGGGCAAGGCCAAGTCCAAGTCATCCAGGCCTTGCCCTCCTGAAGGCTCACAAGAGGATTCGTCCCTGCCACGAGCCACCAATGAACACAGGGACAGATCCCCCCTCACCTCACCCCCCCCAAGACCAAGAAGCCTCCGAAAACGGCTTCTAAGGGGGAGGGGCATAAAGGCTCCTCCAAGCCTGCATCAGGGGGTACACATGCGGGTCCCCCCACCCCCGTGATGCCAGCCCGTGCCCAGGGGGACGTGGCACCTCCACAACAGCACCACAGGGTGGGGCTGTCTTGCTCACCTGAAGATGTCTCCCTGGACAGCCCGGGCGTCCATCTGCAGGAGGGGGACGTTTGGGGTGCTCACTGCTCTCAGGGTCGCCCCTCCCACCGCAGGGTCACATCTGCGGTCTACAAGGATCCACTGGACGATCCTGCGGTCCAACAAAGAATGGATGACGCCATTAAGCGAGGAATCGAGGCCGCTGTCAAGGCCATGGCCCACTCCTCCCAGATTCGCCCTTCCCCCAGGGCGGTTTCACCACCGCCTGTCCTGGAACCAGCATCCATTGAGGACCTGGAGGATGATGATTATTCCATCCACAGCTCCCCCATCCCGGCTGGCGACCTGGACAAGGAGGAGGGGGAACTCGATGAGGGCCAAGGGGGATGCGATCCCCCCCACCCACAGCTGTCAGAGGACGAGGACCTAGCTCCCGAACCCTCAACATCTACCTCCCTCTTCCACCCCAGCCTTTTTCGCTCCCTGCTCCATAAGGCCAGGGCAACGGCCAACATCCCGCCATCAGCTGCTGACCCTCAAACTTCTGCAGTTCAGGGTGACCCCATATTTGGCGAGGCCTCAACCTCTTCTACCGAGGTAATTCCGATGCCAAACCTCTTTGTCGATGCCATAACAAAGCAGTGGCATACGCCCGCCTCAGGGCCCGCGCCTAACGCTCAGGACAAGTGGTATTTCAACATCTCGTCGCACCTGGCGCAGCATCTTCCAGTTCCGGCTGTCGACCCTCCCGTGTTGGCGCTGTATTCGAATGCTCCAGTTCCCGGGGAACCAGATGATCTTCTTCGCCCGGAGGAGCGTCGGACAGAATCCATTCTCCAAAAAACCCACCAGGCAGCTGCCTGGGCGGTCAGGGCCTCGACTACAACGTCATTTTTTTGTCGCACTTCTCTGAAGTGGTTACATGGTCTCCAGGACCATATCCCGCAGGCCGACACAAGGGCTCACCAGGATATTCAGAAATTAATTGCTGCTGCCCAATTCACCTCTGACTCCGCGCTCCAGGCCGGTTGTTTTGCAGCCAGGGCAATGGGAACGGCGGTGGTGGCCAGGCGCATGCACTGGCTCCGCAGCTGGCCAGCCGACCTGCGGCATAAGTGGAAACTGGCTGCAGCCCCAATTTCGGGTCAGTCCCTGTTTGGCCCGGCTCTAGACCGGATCACTACGGAAACCAAAGATAAGAGGAAAGTCCTTCCCTCTTACACGAAGAAGTCCCAAAATAAGGCCCCTCCCTACCGGCGAGGTTCCAGGCCATCAGAGACCCCATACAATAGGTACCAGGGCTCCTCTTCTGGGCAAGGGCAGTACGGGGCGACCCAGGGGCAATATGGGACTTCCCAGGGTTCATATGCTCCACGGCAGCGCTCATCTGCCGACAGACCATACCGGGGCGAGCAATCAAAACGGCCCTTTAGAGGAGCCGGTGGTCGCCCTTACCGCCGGTATAAGTAGAACCGACTCGTTCCCTCCCATTGGGGGTCGACTGGCATCCTTTGCCAGTCGGTGGGAGGAAATCACCAATGATGCATGGGTTTTACAAACCCTGTCGACAGGACTGTACCTGGAATTTATCTCCACCCCTCCGAGGTTTTTCTTACGCTGCCCCTTGTCTTCAAACATTTCCAAACGGGTCCTCGTAGATCAGGCAATCCAGCACCTACTGGACATTAGAGCCATCCAGCAGGTGCCTGAGGACCAACAGGGGCAAGGATTTTATTCCATCTTATTTGTCGTTCCGAAATCCTCGGGTGGGTGGAGAGCAATTCTCGATCTGAAACGCCTGAACAGATATGTGAGGTACAGGAAATTCAAAATGCACACCTTGCAATCAATTCTGGCGGGTATTAGGCGTGGCGACTTTCTCGCCTCAATTGACCTCACGGAGGCCTACCTCCACATTCCTATTCATCCTTCCCACCGCCAATTCCTCAGATTTTGCTATGCAGGGGTGCATTATGAATACCAGGTGCTACCCTTCGGCCTGTCTTCAGCGCCAAGGGTATTCACCAAGGTTTTGGCCGCCTTGGCCGCCCACCTTAGGGCTCTTCCCATGCGTGTTCAGTGTTACCTGGACGACATACTCATCCAGTCCTCCTCCCTGTCTCAGGCACAGCAGGATGTCCAGGTAACCCTCAACACACTTGAACACCACGGGTTTCTCGTTAATTTGGGAAAGAGCCAACTGTCCCCCGCTACCAGGGTCACCCACCTGGGGGCCATCATTGATTCTCTGGAGTGCAGGGTCTACCTGTCCCAGGAACGGAGAGACAGCATATTGGAATTAGTCCAGCAAGTTCTGGCTCAAACAAGGGTTCCCCTGCACCAGCTGTCTTCCCTCCTGGGGAAGATGATTTCGGCGATACATATCGTCCCGTGGGCTCATCTGCACTCCAGAGACCTTCAATGGTTTCTTCTCCCTTTCCAGCGGGCGAATCGCAGCCACTCCCCCGCAAGAGTCAGGATACCTGTGTCGGCGAGGAAATCCCTCCGGTGGTGGACTTCGCCTGCCCTGAGCGAGGGCTCCGAATTCATGGAGCCGCAGAGACTCATATTGACGACCGATGCCAGCACCACGGGCTGGGGGGCCCACACCGAATCCCTCGTCGCCCAGGGCACCTGGTCCAGAGCAGAACGATCCCTCCCGATCAATTTGCTCGAGCTCAGGGCGGTCAGATTGGCCCTTGCGCATTTTCAGCCTCACCTGGTGGGCCATCACATCTTAGTCTTAACGGACAACGTGACTACGAAGGCCCACATAAATCGACAGGGGGGGACCTTCTCCAAGGCCCTCATGACCGAAGCGATGACCCTGGGACCATCACTGCGGAGCACATCTCCGGGGTGAACAACACCACGGCGGACTGGCTCAGCCGGAATGCTATCAACCCGGCAGAGTGGTCCCTGCACCCGGACATTTTCCATCAGATAGTGCACCGCTTTGGTCTGCCGGCCGTGGACCTGTTCGCCACCCCGGAAAACGCCAAACTTCCCAGGTTCGTGACCAGGTTCCGGACTCCGGGCGCGGAGGACACGGACGCCTTTCGTTGTCAATGGCCACAGGAATTGCTGTATGCCTTTCCCCCCCCTTCCACTGATCCCACAGGTCATCCGAAGGGTCCTGATGCTGAAAGCAGAAGTCATCCTTCTGGCCCCACACTGGCCCCGGCGGACTTGGTTCGCGGACCTTATGTCCCTGTCCGCATCACCTCCCTGGCGGATCCCGCCGACAGAGTGGTCGCTTGCCCAGGGGTCAGTGCAGCATCCAGAGCTGCACTGGCTACAACTGACCGCCTGGCGCTTGAGCGGCTCACTCTGCAACACCGCCTAGTTCCGGACGACCTCTCTGAAATCATGTTGGCCTCCAGACGGCCGTCGACGGAACGGATTTATTCGGTCACCTGGCGCACATTTTGTGCCTGGTGCGCGCAGGTGGGTTATTCCCCTCTTGATCTCTCAATCATTAACATCATTCAGTTTCTGCGGCAGGGGCTCGCCAAGGGCCTGTCTCCCAACACCTTGCGCAGACAAGTGGCAGCGCTTTCGACGGTGTTGTCCTGCCCACACCTGGACTCGCTGGCCGCTCACCCTCTCTTAAAACAGTTCCTTAAAGGGGTCACTAACCTGTGCCCACCAGTGGTGCATCGCTTCCCCACGTGGGACCTTTCCAATGTTCTCTCGGCTTTAACTGTTGCCCCCTTCGAACCATTGGACTCTGTTCCCTTGTCACATCTTTCCTTCAAGGTGGCGTTCCTCGTCGCAATCACCTCAGCGCGCAGGATATCTGAACTCGCAGCCTTGTCCGTGCGCGCGGACCTGTGTACCTTCCACAGTGACAGGGTCGTTCTTCGATTGGACCCGGCCTTCATGCCCAAGGTGAACACGCCGTTTCACAGGGCGCAGGAGGTCATTTTGCCAGCATTTTTTCAAAATCCGTCCACGGACTCTGAACGCGCTTGGCACATGCTGGACGTTAAGCGCGCTCTTAACATTTACCTCTGTAGGACATCTCCTCTGCGGCGAACGGAGACTTTGTTTGTGACTTTTCGCCCCTCTACTCAGGGTCGCAAGGCATCTTCTGCGACGATTGGCCGATGGATCCGGGCGGCCATCTCCTTGGCCTATAAACACATGGCCTTACCCAGGCCGTCGGGTCTTACGGCGCACTCCACCCGCAGCGCAGCGACCTCTGCAGCGTGGAATGCTAGGGTCCCTATCGTCGAGGTCTGTAGGGCGGCCACCTGGTCCTCCCTTACTCCCTTCATCCGCCATTACAAACTAGACGTTTATGCTTCGGAGGAGGCGGATTTCGGCAGGCGGGTGCTGGAGGCAGGGGTGCCATTGAGCTCTCTTCCCAGCCAGGACGATTGATCCCGCCCTAGGGACGCCAGCTTTGGTATGTCCCATTCTTGGAGGCTAGCTCCGCCCACTATGGAGAAGGGACGTTGGTACTCACCTGTGAGACGTCCTTTCTCGTAGGGCGGAGCTAGCCTCCAAGTCCCTCCCACTTGAGTCTGGCTGGGCGCTCTACGGTTACATGCTGTATATAGTTACTCAACTCTTATATGCAATGATTCACCTGTATATAGTTCTGTTTTCTCTGCTAGGGGTCTGTACATAGTTGATTATTTCTGCACTGTGTCACATGTACATAATTCCTATTTCTCTGCGATGAGTCTGTACATAGTTAATAAATTGTCTGTTTGTTTTGGAAAAAGCACATCGAGTCTGACTTTATCCCTCGATTAAAAGAGGGAGTGCCAATCTGAGAGAGCACTATTTATACCTTTTTTAAGACTCGGTCTTATTGGCTAGAGGGCAGATTTAACCCATTCTTGGAGGCTAGCTCTGCCCTACGAGAAAGGACGTCTCACAGGTGAGTACCAACGTCCCATTTATGTTATGAATTCTGCCCTTGCTTCCTTGACTGAGGCGACTTGTCTAAACACTGAGATTTCATTAAGCCATCATGGATAGCTGATGTCCGTTCTATTTTCCATCATAATCCTCATTTAAAGTCAGCTAGGCTAATGGATGTTATCAAACCTAGGAGCAATTAATTAGCCAGGCACTATGTGACAAAAATAATACCTGAAACGATGCTGCTAATGGAGGATATCGAAGGGGAAAGATTCATTTCATTACATGTCACATCAGGAACAGTAAGGTTATTTGAGGAACTTTGCTGCTTGCTTCTGATTTAGACTCAGTTCATGATATTGTACAAACTGAGCCTCTTCCTTCTTAGCCTAACTGGTTTACTTTTTGTAAGCCCCTTAGATTCATCATCATCATCATCATCATCATTATCATAGCCTTTATTGTCATTGTACATCAGTGTATACAACGAAATTGGTTTTAGCCTCACTGGTGCAATCCATGACAAAAAAATACAAACAACATAAATAGTATAAAGAATAATCTCTATGCAAGTAAGTAGGAAAAGAAAAAAGAAAAACTAGTCATACGTTTCCGCATGTGCGTGGAGTGATTGTGGTTGTGTTTAAGAGTCTGACAGCCCAAGTATAGTAACTGTTTTTAAACCTATTTGTTCGGCTGGCTCTGTTTCGATGTCTTCTGCCCGATGGTAGAAGTGCGAAGAGACACTGACCAGGGTGTGAATCATCTCTGAGTATCTTCCTTACTCTGCTAAAGCAGCGAGACCTGGTGATGTCATCCAGTGGTGTTCGAGGGCAACCAATGGTTTTTTTGTGCCGAATTGATCACTCTCTGTAGTGCCTTCCTCTCCGCAGCAGTTAAACCAGCATACCATACTGTAATGCAGTATGTGAGGACACTTTCTATCGTGGACCGATAGAAAGAGGTCATCAGCCGTTGTTCCACCTGATTTTTTTCGCAGGATTCTAAGGAAATGAAGTCTCTGTTGGGCCTTGCCAATCACCAGGGACGTGTTGTTTTTCCAAGTGAGACCTTGACTAATCAGCACTCCCAAGAATTTAAAAGAGGAAACCCTCTCCACACAGCCCCCCTTGATGTACAGTGGGGCAGGTTCCTCTCTGTGCTTCCGGAAATCTAGCACCATCTCTTTTGTCTTACTAGTATTTAGATATAAGTTGTTTTTTGAGCACCGTGCGGATACTTTCTGGACTTCTTCCCTGTATGCTGATTCGTCCCCTCCAGTTATGAGACCCAGCACCGTTGTGTCGTCTGCAAATTTTATTATGATGTTGGATGGATAAGAGGATATGCAGTCATGTGTATACAGCGAGTACAGGTAGAGGCTGAGCACACAGCCCTGAGGGGAGCCTGTGCTGAGCTTCAGAGTGGATGATGTAAAGGACCCAGCCCTTACTGTTTGTGGATGATCCATCAGGAAGTCTTTGATCTGTGAGGGGAGGGAAATTCATGTCAGACAGCTTTTCAATGAGAATGCCTGGTAAGATGGTATTAAAGGCCGAGCTATAGTCTATAAAAAGCATTCTGACATAATTCCCTGTCAGGCAGTGATTTTATGTTGCCTGTTACATGTATATGCAGGGAGATGCATCCCTATCAAATATAATGGTTTATTCCTGAGCACGTGATTAATATGTTCCTAGTACGCATGTGTACATTCCTTTCTTTCAATTCTTTCCTTTTGTTCTCTGCTTCTGGACGAAGCAACACCTATGTTTATAGCCAGAATGTGATTTATTATTTTTGTAATGAAATAAATATCTTATACCTTAGAATTATAATGCGGTTTATTTTGATAATGTCAGAGTTTCAGGAAAAGATTCATTTCGCCTCTGATAAGAGTAATTCTTATCCCAACATTCCCAGATTTCTCAAGGTGGCTCAGTGCAATATATAGAGCAGTGGCGATGGCATCCCCTGTCGACCTGTTGCTTCTATAAACAAACTGGTGTTGATCACAATTTGGTGGAAGACAGGACTGTTGTAGGACCAGTCTCTCAAAGTACTTCATCACTATAGACGTCTGTGCAATGGGACTATAGTCATTCAGGCTGTTTATGGCTGCTTTCTTAGGAACTGGGATAATTGTGGCTGCTTTCAAGCATGATGGGACTCTAGCCTGTTGCAGGGATGTGTTAAAAATCCTTGTCGGCACAGGATTTTACCACTTTCCCCAGTACCCCATCTGGACCTGCAGCTTTGTTGGGATTTACAGCCTTCAGCACAGATCTTATCTTGATGTTATCCAGGGTGAGTGGCTGGAGGTTAGAGGGCCTTTGGGCTAGAGCCACAGAGATAGGTCTTTTGACCTCAAAGCGGGCGAAGAAGCTATTTAGCTCCTCCGCCAGCAGGGCATCAATGTTGGCTATTTTTTTTCGTATTGCTCTTATAGTTGGTTAGGTGTTGTAGCGCCTGCCACACCTGTCTTGAGTTATTATCTTCCAGATGCTTCTCTACCTTTTGTTTGTATTTCTGTTTAGCCGCCTTAATGCCTCTTCTCAAGTTTGCCCTGGCCTCGTTGCATTCGTCTTCGTTTCCTGCCTTGAAGGTGGAGTTTCAGACTCTCAGAAGTGATTGTATCTCTGCTGACATCCAGGGTTTACGATTACTGTAAACTCTGATGCGTTTATTCATTGTCTATGCATGTTTGAATGTATGAAAGTACAGTGTCAGTGAATTCTTGCAGCTCCAAATGTTCAAATATACTCCATTCGGTAGTCTCAAAGCAGTCCTGCAACTGGCAGAGTGTTCCCTCCGGCCAGATTTTGACAGTTTTCCTGACTGGCCATACCCTTTTCCTAAGGAGGATATACTTTGGGCACAATAGCAGACAGATGTGGTCAGATGTACCCAGATGGGAGAGGGGGATTGCTCTATATGCCTGTCTTAAGTTTGAGTACATATGGTCTAGAATGTTCTTACCTCTGGTGGTACACTGCACATACTCCATAAACTTAGGGAGAACAGACTTTAGACAGGCTTGATTAAAATCCCCAAAAGCGCCCTCAGGGTAAGTTTGCTGCTGCCTCTCGTTGGTGTCATGTTAGCAAATGTGCTAACATTTGCATCAGGTGGAATATAGACAGCGGTGATAACTGATAACAGAAATCTCTCTAGGTAAATAAAATGGCCGACAAATGACAGTTAAGAATTCCACATCTGGAGAACAGTGTGTATAAGTAACTCTACTGTTAATACACCAGTCATTATGTGTGTAAATACAAAGTCCTCCACCTTTGCTTTTGCCGGAGTTGCCGTTTCTGTCGAAGCGGTCTGTGGCGCGGTTAGTTAGCTCCACTATCGGTACAAGTGGATGAAGCCAGGTCTCTGTGTCTCTGTGATGATCATTACACAGCAGTCACGAATGAGCTTATTCGCTGTCATCCATAGCTCTAGTTCATCAGTTTTGTGGACAAAGGATCTAGTGTTGGTTAGAAAAATACTTGGTAATGCTGGTCTGTGAGGCTGCTTCTGTAACCGAGCTAGCAAACCAGCTCTGCATCCCCGCTTCTGCTTCCTCTCTCTTTGCCACCTCTTAGGCCCAACAACGATCCATGGAGAACCCGGCAGTCTTACTATGTCACTTGGTATATTATGAGACCGCTGGAAGATCCAATCTTTAGTAACTCCCTGCGAGTATAGACTAGTTTTTGCCTACACACTCCACTGTGACACCAGGAGCTGAAAGCCATAGCGTCTATGCGTGCCGCCATCTTGCCAGAAGAATGATCAATCACTCCTTGATCAATGGAAGGGATGCATTGCCGCCCCCCCCATCGCCGACATTTGCATTGTTTTGGCCTCTGCGCATGCGCAGCATTGTGCGCATGCGCAGAGGGCAAAATTCAAATGGCGGCGCCCAGGCAGGCCCGCCCCCCGTCCCGCTTAAAAAAAAAATCTGGTCACTTTACCCTAACTAGGTAACATCATCAGTACTAGTGTTTCAACCCTGAGCTACAAACATTCTCCTTTATTGATATTCCTCTTTGTCCAATATATGCACAATTGTAAGCACTGTACCCTTATGTCATATATTTTGGACATTCTGTCTGGTCATATCTGTGCAGTTTCCTTAATAATTTGGTTTTTGCATCCATCTTGACTGGAAAACTGTGTTGTAAAATTCAGAGAAGCTTAAATTTGAAAGATCACTGGCATTTAGTTCGAAAAATGGGTTAAAAATAAGAAAATAGATAAATTCATATGCATATATAAACTGAATGAATCCCCGTCCTAAATGTAGATCATTATATAGAGAAAGAAAGCATTATAAAACTGTCAGAACCATACTACCGTATTAGCAGGCCTTTAACCTATATGTTTCTCTTTAAATGATAGTTTATTTTGAACAGATTCCCAAACAAATTTTAAAACAAGATGCATAGCCTGATATTTGCATTTCTTTTGTGACCTGATGTACCAGTGATATAACCTCAAGAAGGACTACCTCCCCTTCTGTACTTAATAGTTCAGATCTTTTTTTAGTTGATTATTAGTTTTGGATTATCTCCCCCTTCTTCCTTTAGTTATATTTATCTTTATGACTATAAACATGAAGTCTCAAATTTATTTTAATAGAAATGTGTGAACCAGCCAAGATGCAGTTTAGTTCCAAGATCTGAGTTCTGAAAGTCGCATGATGCAGTTTGAAGTAATACTTCAGAATACTGAGATTTGATTCAAATAAACGTTTTAGCCACAGACAACAGAGGTATCTGCAGCTGCATCATTTGGGGGCATATAATTAAATGATTTTATCAATTATTATATTGATAAAATATCAGTGATAGACATTAACCCTGAAATATTTCATTTAGATAGTTTCAAGTTTTCACTGCAATAGATTTTGAAACACTCCTTCTGTATCTCTTGTAAAATATAAATAGCAAGGATGAACAAGGGAGAATGCAGCAGCCTCTAAATTAGCTAGCCAAGAGCTTATAAAAAATTGTGATGAAGCAATGCAGAAAACATTTTATTCCAATTTGAAAATTTGAAAATTAAAACTTTAAAAACTGATTTAAAAAATAAGCTGGTACCAAAAATTGAAAAGTTCATCACTTGCTAATTATTCTTAACAAGCCCTCCTAAATAATCCTAGCATGGGAATAACAAACAGAAACAGAAGAACAGATTTCCTGACATGCTCTTAGGTTCACAAAGATATGAACATTCATTTTCCAGCAGCTCATATTGCTATCAAAGAATCCATCATACAGATTTGACCATGTTAAACTAGGATGATTTAATCAAAATTTCTTATAAGTAGAATCGTTGTATGCTTTGCACAACTTTATATTTCTATAAAAGTAAATAAAGTTGCTGATCCATCCCTCCATCCATCCCTCCATCCCTCCATCCATCCACCTATCATCTATCTATCTATCTATCTATCTATCTATCTATCTATCTATCTATCTATCTATCTATCTATCTATCTATCTATCATCTATCTAACTATCTATCTATCTATCTATCTATCTATCTATCTATCTATCTATCTATCTATCTATCTATCTACCTACCTACCTACCTACCTACCTACCTACCTACCTACCTACCTACCTACCTACCTACCTATCATCTATCTATCAGTATACTGATTTAGGTCTTTATATGAAAGATCCTACCTTGCAGGAAACAGCGCAAGCAAGTTTGGAACAAACTAGACTTTGGCATTCTGACCAAATTGGACCCAAATTGTGTTTTATCATTAGAAGGAAGGGCTGCTTGTGTACAGGTACTACTAAGGCTGGTAATCTAGCATTCCTTTTTTAAAACCTTACTGAAAAGTATCATGTCCAAGGAATGAAGGGCAATGGAAAATCATTATTTAAAGGTCATCTGTTGATAGCCATGCTATATGGAAGCTTGTGAATTGGAATGTAAGAAATGGGGGGGAGGGGAGAATATGAATTAATGAATTAAATTAATGAAATAAATATACATTTCTGGTTGGTTTGTGAAAGTAAAGAAAAAGAGAAAGGTATAATAGATTTGATGAATATCTTTTGGAAAATGTTGATGTAGATTAATTATGAATGACAGGTTAAAATGGATCTCAAAAAGTATGAAATGACAACTCTGAGACTATTGTAGATGTGTATGAAAGTAGGAACACGTATGATGGTGACAGTTGAATGTCATAGTCCAGTGCATGGTGATAATGAAAGAGTTTGGAATAATTGTTTAAATTAATATGATCTAGTGAGGAAAGTTATTCTATTAGATAACATGATTGGATGAACAGAAAATCAAGTGAGAGAATACAGAGAAGATAATTGGGCCATTCAGAATAATTAAGAACCGTGATTGGTCAGTATACGCTTAGAAACAGTTCTATTTAAGCATAACTCTATAATGCATACATGGGGCAACATAATGAATCTAAAAATGTAATTGATTTATTTATGAAGAAAGGTGAAGAAAGTGAAGGATACAAAGTGCTGAAAAATGAAAGAGACTGTAGATGAGAATATAATGAAAGACTGTTGCAAAAGAAAAAAGAACAAAACATTAAGATTAAAAGGGGCAGAGAAAATGCAAAAAAAAATCAGTGGAAATGTAAAAATATGCTTTGGAAGTTGATGGAAGGGGCTTAAATAAGATGCTTCCAGCATAGTGGATTAAATTGAGTGGTGAAGCTGAAGTGAAAGAATGCTAAATGAACTATCTGATATTTTTATGAGAATGACAATGGTATAACAAAGAGTAGAACTGAAATAACTGCTAATGGCATCTCAAAATCAAAAATACAAAAAGGAAGTAATTAATGCTGTGAGAATGTTGAAAAATGATAAAGTTGCAGGTCTAGTCAATGTAACTGGAGAAATGTTAGAATATGGATATGGTTTTGTTGTGGATTCATTATATGAATTTACGATGTCATATCAAGACATATCTTAGCCTGATGTCTGGAAGCATACTGGTTTTTTTTTCCTTAGCTAAAGAGCTGGGTAGCAAGAATAAATGAAAAAAAAAAAAATACAAGGAGTTATTAAATGTGCCTGGGTAGATGTTTGGCAGAATTCTGTGACTATGTGAGTGTTACAATTAGCAAAATTTAAGAAGTACATTATGGCTTTATGCTGGACAGAGGTGTGCAGATCAGATTTGTGCTTTTTCAGCAGATCATTGAGAAATGTGTGAGGTTTACTGCACATCTGCTAATTTAGAGAAAGTATGTGATGAAGAAAATAAGATTGCATTAAGGATATCTCTGCATGGATGTGGATTTGAGGATAGGTAGCTGAATATAATAGGAAAGCTATATGACACAAATAAAGTATGTGTGAATAAAAGTACTGGCTTAGCAAATAGTTAAATATTGAGCTGAGAGGTTGTATGATGCCCTCTTAACTGTTTAATTTCTAAGTGAATACATTATTATGGAACATAGATGGTGCTGTTAGGAGCTTGTTGCTTAGGTTACAAATAAATGAGCTATGATAAGTGTTGATTGACTCTAAAACAAGTGACCAAAGGTATAACAAAAGGAACCACATCGTTTGAAATGGTTTGGTCACACAGAGAGAATGAATGAAGAATAAACTGCAAAATGAATCTATGAAGGAAGAGTAAATGGATTGAAAAAAAAATAGCAGAAGTGGATATGGTGGAAGCAAGACATGCTTGCAAAGATAGAAAAGTAGATAGACTAAATGGTATTAAATTTCCTTTCTTTACCTTTTTTTATTTTAATTTCTTTATTTACCACTTCTTACTCTTTTTCCAACTTTTCGTGACAAAGAATTATACAAGAATTGGAATGGTATGATGTGTGTGTGTGTGTGTGTGTGTGTGTGTGTGTGTGTGTGTGTGTGTGTGTGTGTGTGTGTGTGTATATATATATATATATATATATATATATATATATATATATATACATATACATATACATACACACACACACACACACACACACACACACACACACACACACACACACACACAAACACATTAAGGAGAAAACTTTAAAAGAAAATAGTATATTATATCCACATATATAGATACCCGGCTTCTACCGTTCAAAGTTATGTTTCTTTTAGTTTAATGGGCCTATATAATCTCATTCCATGTACTGCTTTAACACAATAAAGCATCTTGCATGGTACTATACTACAGATAAATTAGTCTGTGGGAACCTTTCTAACCTGAGATTTAGAGGTACCCTCATCACATTTCTGCATAATGGTTTATTGCTTTGAAAGCAACAGTGAGTACTACAAAGGACTTGTTGGCAACATTTCTGTGATTATTTAAGCCAATTCTACATCTGCAGTTGTGTAAAATTTTAACCGAATCTGTTGCCAGGTGTGTTGTTCAATTGCTGGCCTTGTGTTACATGATGAGGAAAAAGCAGATCTAACAGAGTAAGCAATGAACTTAAGGAAATGTTTTCTTCTTAGATAAACACTGGCATGAGATACAGCAAATTAGTCTTCCTTTCATCTTGCCCATCCCCAAGGGATGTTCATTATTCAGGATTGCATTTCAAGTTAAAACTTAACTTGTCATAGGGATTGGTACAGAACAATGTAATTCACAAATTGGATTATATATGTATCCAATTACAGAATTGTACATGTGTTGTGGTGTAGTGGACACTTAGTTGAGTATTCTTGTCTAAAGTTAGTTTTATAAATGTAGGCGTAAATCTCCTGCAGAATAGTTACTAATATATTTATTTTGTCAAGTACGTGTTGGTAATATACATAGATATAACATTGTTTATATACATAAGATGGGTACTGATAAGAGGGAACATTAGGACAGGGACGGTAGGCATGCTGGTGCGCTTATGCATGCCCCTTACTGACCTCTGCAATAACTGTCATAGAATTGGGGAATGCTGACATTTTCCATGAGTGGGAGCAGTTAAGTGCCTTTAGCTAATGACCAAATTTCATCTTTACCCTACATCCTTTATTAGTAAAAGACAACATTTAATATATCCAGGTTGGAATACCAAAACAAGTTCTGCTCTGCAATGGCTTTCTGCCATGTAATAGTAAATTTCAGGTCAAATGGAATGTTGTTGGTCCTCTCTTATTCCTTTCGCTTTTTTATTGTAAATGTTCAATGGGGGGGACATCAAATTCATTAATCATACTAATGATTTTTATAATAGACTTACAAAGCAGGACATGGTTTGATGATTATTTCCATATTGCAGAAATCAGGGAACAAAGCCGGACAAGAAAGGTTAAGCTCAGGACGTTTGTGAGGGCAAGGTTATAGATCCTTAACTAGTTCCATCACCACTGGACTAACCCAGCTTGTATCAGTACTAAATAGAATCTTCAGGATGTGCATTGTAGAGAATAGTGACTCTGTCATTGTCCTAAATCCAACCTTTAAATCTCCTTATTTCTGACAACACAGACCAGCAGATTCAGCTCCTTGATAAAGATCATCTGTGGATTCCTTTGCTGGGGACAAAAAGTTGAACAAACTGAAAGGTCATCTGTGTTTATGTATTAAAACTACAGGATTACACCATGTTTTGTAACAAAGTTGGGTCATTATTTATCTACTTATCCTTTTTTTTCCTTTTTCTTTTTCCTTTGCTTTGAGCTGGAGGGGTTTGCTTATCATGATGTTTCCAAGTCTGTAAACAGCTTAGGAGTAGCAGCTCCACTTCCCTAAATAGAGTGTTAGCTCACTTTTTATCAGTTCAACGGAGAACTGCCCATCTGTTGCTCTTTCACATCTGGAATCACAGATGTCCCTCCTCCCAGTCATCAATTACTGCAAGGAAATTACTACACCATGTTTATCACCTCTGTACCCAGTCACCTCTTCTCCGGGAAAAATCTTAGTAAGTATATCTAGGAAGCAGCCCATCACCCATCCATCCGCCCACCACATTAGTATAAGATATATACTTTTTTAGACATAAATGTTAGATCAAAAAAAAACCCCAACCCTGTCATCACTGGACACTCGTTAACATTCTGCTACTTGTGTATGTTCTTTGAACACTAAGAAAACCATTAAGTCCCTTATGGACATTTTCTAAGAAAGAAAAAGATATAACGTTATTTGAGCTTAGGCATGCACATTTTACTTAAAGCATATTTATTTGCCACAGAAAGTCAAAATTGGCTTTGGGATACGTGGCAATGACCTTTCTATGGCATCCTTTAGAACCGATTCCTTAAAAATCTATGGCATCTAGAAATCTATGGAATCAGTTCTAAAAGATTCCATAGAAAGAAATTTTAGGGGGGAAATCAGCAGAATGGGACAATTTGGTGCGGCCAACTCACCACAAGCAGTGTACCATGGCCAACTTAGCATGACCAACTTACAGTGGGACAACTCACTGTGGGCCAACTCACTTGCAGGACAATTCAACCATTTAAGTATTTAAAATAATTTTTAAAATATTTTAATTTTTGTCATTAACCTTTCATTTTGTCCCTTCTTGGGCATCCCTTCTTTAATGATTCTATCTCACCATTTCTTCAATATTAGTGTAACTCTTATCCTGTGGTTAGTTGCCCTGTGGCGAGTTGGCCATGGTGAGTTGACCTTGGCAAGTTGGTTGTGGTGAGTTGGCCACATTGAGTTTTCCTAGACCCAAAAATGAGGTCTATCTACATCAGTTGTTTCCAATAAAGACTTTTGGAAGATGCCTCTGGGTGTACATAACAGAATATCACAAAAGCACACCAATGCACAAACACATATAGAAGTTTGTCTCTTGCATCTGAATTACCGTACTTTTTGGAGTATAAGATGCACCTTTTTCCTCCCTAAAAGTGGCTGAAAATTTGGGTGCGTCTTATACTTCAAATGTAGCTTTTTTTTTGCCAGCCCTAACTAGGTGCTAACAGATCTTCCCAGCTCTTACCTTGCAGGCTTTTTCATTGTTACTCTCTCCAAAGAATGTTTTTCCAGCCCTAAGTCTTTGCAGAATTTTTTTCCATTGCTCTACTTGCTCCGAGTAAGTTATTTTCTAGCCCTAACCAGGTGCTAACGATCTTCCCAGCTCTTACTGGCTTGCAGGTTCTTTCATTGTTATTCTCTCAGAAGAAGGTTTTTTTAAGTCCTAACCAGGGGATAAAATAATGTGCTGAAGCTGACCAGACTAAGGATGCTAGCCAGATGAATACCTGGTAGGCAGATTGTTTTCCCCTATTTTCCTCCCCAAAAACTAAGGTGCGTCTTATACTCCGGTGCGTCTTATACTCCGAAAAATACGGTATTTTACCTCTAAATAAAGAGCTTCCATATGGCAGTTGGTAAACATAATCCCTTAAATCTGTTGTAATTGGTGAAGAGAGAGCCATAAGTGATCTTGAACTGTAAGAAGTGTTTTGTGACCTGTGATTTTTAAGAAGGATTCAGCTTTGTCAGGTATAAAAACTGGACTGTGGCCATGGCATCTGAGCCGTTATCTGCAATTTTAACATTCCTTTTGTAAATAAAAAAAGCTTCTGGAAAAGAAATTTCCATTCTTCTTTATAGCACCTCTTTGTTTCAAATCTGGTCTTGTAAAGAAAAAGCCACTTGGGTGAAAGCAGATGGAGGAGAGAATTAGCCTTGTATAGATGGAGATGCAACACATAATTTCTCTCTCTCTCTCTGACGTATGCCGCTATTCATTTATATAAGTTTGTGTACACTTAGGAGAATGTTATGCTATTAAAAAACAAAAGCCCACAAGCTGAAAATAGAGATACACTAAATGAATTAAGATTCAGCAGCAAAACGCTAGCCATAATTACCTCTGCACATATGAATAGTCATTGAGTTCAAGTAATTACTGCAATAAAGATTACAATCTAAATACATATCACCACTGGGTCAGTAGGTAGATTTCTGCTTTCCACTGGACCAAAGAAGTAGAAAAAGAAAGCCTTCTCCTAGTGAAGTAAATAGGAAAGCTCCCACTGATTTAATAGAAGAGGATTACCTTGAATCGTATTTTGTTTAATGTAAAACATCCTGCGTAGAATATCTACTCCGTGAGTCATTGAGTCATTGTCATAGTGTTGCATGCAATATATAAGTAAAAAGGCTTGCTGTATATTTTTCTTGCTTTGGTTTCAAAGGCAGAGGACTCAGAATTACTCATGCAAAGGGGTGAGACAGAAGCCAACATAACGGAGTCCACACTATTATTCCAAGTTAACTATTACTCTTCATATGGCTAGATACGCAAAGAATTAACAAATGTAGAACACCAACATGACATCAGAAGGCACTATCTTAGTCACTTTGAATACACACAATTGGGAATGTTATTTTTAGCATTCAGTCTTTGGAGTGAAACAGCCATATTTGATATATTGAAACTTTATCTCGTCAAGTTAAAACTCTCAGTTTGTATCATTACGGCCACTATTTACATAAACAACAGGCAGCAAGGGCTGCTTACGTACGTAGTTGATTGCGTAGCAAATGTCCCCAGATCAATTTACGTAAATTGCAAAAGACTTACAATATAGCTTCACTTCTTGACAATCAAGATGCAATTGCTGATGTTCCACATGAAAATCACTGCAAAGTCCTGAAGGGTTGTCTGAAAATAATTAACTCAAATATAGTAAATAAGTTTGCAACAGTAATAACAGTTGTACAAATAATAAGCATGGAATTTTCTTTTTCCTTATGCAACATTTCTTGAATCTTCCTATTTGTTCATGCTGTTCCTTAAGAAGTAGGTATGTCTGCCAGCAATTTTCCTTTTAAATACATTTATAAGTTTCCCCCCTGATATTTTTATGTACATTTTTTTTTGCATCTCAAAATTCAAAACATGTGCAATCTGAAAAAGAAATAGGCTACAAACCATTACTTCTTAGTTAACCTAGTTACTTATCAATAACACAACATAACTCATGGGACCAATGCAACAAAAAGAAGAAAAGTATGTCCTATTTATGGAGAATATCTGTCTAGAAGTGTGATCAGGAAGACCATTAATTTTAGGATGGAGAAATTATTGCAACTATTTAATTATTTAGTTAGTTTTGCATACCATCATAATCAACAGTAGAGCCCCAATAGCTGACATCATAAAAGTGTAAAAAATGTAACAACATAAGTACAAAGTTCATAAAATCATAATAGTAAAGCAGAATAACAGAGTTGGAAGGGACCTTAGAGGTCTTCTAGTCCAAACCCTGCTCAAGCAGGAAACTCTATACCATTTCAAACAAATGGTTGCCCAATCTCTTCTTAAAAACTTGCAGTGTTGGAGCACTCACAACTTCTGGAGGCAGTTTGTTCCACTGATTAATTAAACCTGTCAGGAAATTTCTCCTCAGTTCCAGGTTAGTTCTCTCCTTGATTAGTTTCCATCCATTGCTTCTTGTCCTGCCTTCAGGAATAGGTTGGCCCCCTCTTCTTTGTGGCAACCCTTGAGATATTGGAACACTGCTATCATGTCACCTCTAATCCTTCTTTCCATTAAACTAAATGTACCCAATCCTGCAACCGTTCCTCATGAGAACAATGTGCAATTCTTTCTTCTATCTTCAAAAGATTCAAAACTTGTTTGATAGCATTAGCAATTAGTTATTAAAATAGTAAGACTGTTCTGTAGGAGAGGTTTCAAAACTGTGGTCCTTTATTCGAACTAGCAAAAAATGCCATAACATTGTGAGTAAACTTCAAAGTTTCCCAGAAAATTCCCAGAATTTTCATAAGACTAGAAAATAAGAAACAATGAGCAATGAGTCAACAATTCCAAACCACAGGTAGTGCCAATCCCATCATCCTCCAAAAAATTCTTCCAGAAGCTCACTTTTCCGGAATGCCATCAGCCTGGGGACCACTCTCGATTAAAGGGATTATTCCATTAAATGTGGGACATTACTTACAACACGATTTCTGCATCCAAGCCCCCCCCCCACACGCACACACTTCACAGAAATGAGGAGCTACAAACAACTTTTATCAGCCAGGGTAATTCCATTTCTCTTCAGTTATTAAATGAACTGAAACACTGACTAATGAGTCATAGTAGATATTTCTGATCATTTAATATTGAGCTTTTCTTTCCTGTCATATATATATATATATGGGGTGAAATCCTCCCGGTTCGCCCGGGCCACTCCTTCGGCGTATAGCCGATGGAACTGGCGGCGGTCGCGGCGCGGAGCTTCTCCCGCCCGCTTTCCCGGCCCGGCTGAACACAATCACCGCTTTCCCGGCCCGGCTGAACACAATCATTCGGGTTATTTTTCCCTCTGGAAAATTTTTCCCCCAGAGGGAAAAATAACCCGAATGGCGGCGTTCAGCCAGGTCGGGAAAGCGGGCGGGAGAAGCTCCGCGCCGCGACCGCCGCCAGTTCCATCGGCTATACGCCGAAGGACTGGCCCGGGCGAACCGGGAGGATATATATATATATATATATATATATATATATATATATATATATATATATATATATATATATATATATATATATATATATATATATATATATATATATATATATATATATATATATATATATATATATATATATATATATATATATATATATATTCATATATATAGTGTGGAAGTTATAGTGTGACACATCTTGAAAATGCCAAGTTGAAGAATGCTGTTTTAGGCCCTTCTTTGACACGTTCTCTTATTCGTTACTCAGTGATTCACTGTCGCCTTAAGATATAATATGGTTTCTCTTGATTTTTTGTGACAATTCATGTTCTTCTATGGATTTTGTGGCATAATGTATTGTTTGATTCAGATGTAATACTTGGTTCTCATGTTGTCTTAAACATTAGGCCAAGTCAATGATGGCAAACCTTTTTTGGTTCACGTGCCAAAAGGGGGGTGGGTGGGTGGGTCATGTACATGTGTGCCCACAGCCATAATTCCATGTGCCCCCCCCACGCATGCGTGCATGACCCCCTCCCGTTCCTGGCATGCGATGACATGTCCATTTTTCGCTCTCCCCAGGCTTTAGAGCCTTTCTAGGAGCCTGGGGAAGGCAAAAATGGCCTTCTCCCCCCAGAGGCCCTCCAGAGGCAGAAAATGGCCCATTTGCCAATTTCCAATTAAACCGGAAGGCCCGTTTTTTTTGCTCTCCTCAAGCTCCAGAGACTTTCTAGGAGCCTGGGAAGGGCAAAAACAGCCTTCCCCATCCCCCTGGAGGTCCTCCGGAGGCTGGAAACATTCCATTTGCTGACTTACGGTTGAACTGGAAGTTCCATTTTTTTGCTCTCCCCAGGCTTCAGAGCTTTTCTAGGAGCCTGGGGAAGATGAAAACGGCCTTCCCCACCCCTCCGGAGGCCAGAAATGGCCCGTTTCAAGTTGGGAAATGGCCATTTCTGGCCTAAAGAGGCCTCCAGGGGGAGAGGCCATTTTTGTCCTCCCCAGGCTCCTAGAAAGACTCTGGAGCTTGGGGAGAGCAAAAAACGGGCCTTCCCCACATGCTCCGGAGGCTGAAAACAGGCTGTTTCCCGACTCCCAGTGGGCCCAGAAGGCCCGAAAATCAGCTGGCCAATGCATGCATGCGTGCCGGACATGAGCTCGCGGGCCCACTGATATGGCTCCACAAGTGGCATGCGTGCCATAGGTTCGCCATCACGGGTCTAGGTTCACACATTCTCTAAACCAGGAGTCTCCAACCTTGGCAACTTTAAGACTTGTGGACTTCAACTCCCAGAATTCTAGGAGTTGAAGTCCACAAGTCTTAAAGTTGCCAAGGTTGGAGACCAGACCCCTGCTCTAAACTATACACTATGGTTTACAACCCATATGGCCGAGTTTCCAAAACTTGCTATATATTAAGCCAAACATAAATGCATCACAATGTGATTTAGAGGAAACTGTGAAGCCACTTAAGTGTTATACTTAGTCTTCATAGTTTCAACATTAAATTAATTTTTTCCTTCTCTTCCCAGCTGTTTTTTTTTAAAGTTTCTAGACCTGTGAAAATTCTGGGAAACTTGAAAGTTTACTCACAATATTGTGACATTTTTGCTGGTTCTAATAAAGGACCATAGTTTTAAAACCTCTCCTAAGGAATAGCCTTACTATTTTAATAACTAATTGCTAATCCTACCAAGTACGTTTCAAATCTTTTGAAGATAGAAGAAAGAAGAAACACCCTGTTATATGTCAAAGTTGTAATTTTTGAGCCTATTTTTTTTTTAAAAAAGAACAAAAAGGAGGGAAATCTGGATGATGCAGAAGGAAAATATGTAGTCCATGGGAGTGCCCTCCCATAGTAGGCATTTTGGAAAGAGGTGATAAAGGTTCTAAAGGGCAAGGAAGATACTGTGACAGGACAGATATTCTGTTTGTTTGTGAATTAAGGAAAGGATACCTTTCAGAAACAAAAGGCATGGAAAATTCTAGCAACTGAAATCATATAAGTGGTGTTTGAAGAGGGAGGAAATGGAAAGTCTCTTATTTTCTTTAGCTTATACTTTGTTAATCTAGCCTACTGTCAAGATTGAAGCACAATCGACAATGGTCTCCATGCTTCCGTTGCCCTTTTATCTGTACTCCATGGATACACGTAGCAATAAAGAGAATAAGAATAAAGTTCTCTACAGCAAACACCATTAAGTTTCTGCTATGTACTCTGTGGATGTCCCTGAGTCTTCTAGGGCTTACCACAACTTGTCATTATCAACCCAATCAAATCTTGTAGTCAATAAAGCAGATATAGATGTTCTTTTGAATTTCTTTTGATTTTTTTTCTTGATCCAGCATAGATTTGCAATATGATCACCAGGGCCACAATCCTTTCTAAAACCAGCTTGAATATTTGGTAATTCCCTTTTGATGGCCCATTTTGATGATGTCACTATTCCTTGGATAGTGAGGCAAAGCTCTCTATCCAAGTCTGTAGAGATTCTCAGTCATCCAGGTCATGGTTGTCCCAAGGTGCTTTTTCAGGAGGCAACTAGACTTCCTTGTTTTTTCTTTTGAAGACATTTCGCTTCTCATCCAAGAATCCTGTCAGAGCTGAAGAAGCTTCTTGGATGAGAAGCGAAACGTCTTCAAAGAAAAAACAAGAAAGTCCAGTTGCCTCCTGAAAAAGCACCTTTGGGACAACCAAGACCTGGTTGACTGAGAATCTCTACAGTCTTTTAGCTATACAATTTCAGATGAACACCTTTGGAATGGTGTGAGAGTAGGAATGGATTTCCAGAGGGAAAATTGCAGATTACAGGAAGCAGGACCACTACTCAGGTGACCCTGAGGACACAGATAAACCTCCAAGTGCTTCAACGACCCTCTAAAAGGATGCAAATAACCAGTTGTCTGCAAGGAATATAAATCCTTCCATTCCCCACTATCCAG
Organism: Diadophis punctatus similis; assembly: GCA_023053685.1. Classification (NCBI taxonomy): domain Eukaryota; kingdom Metazoa; phylum Chordata; class Lepidosauria; order Squamata; family Dipsadidae; genus Diadophis; species Diadophis punctatus. The sequence goes on from JALIGW010000002.1 coordinate 90,345,369, forward strand.
TCAGAGCTGAAGAAGCTTCTTGGATGAGAAGTGAAACGTCTTCAAAGAAAAAATAAGGAAGTCCAGTTGCCTCCTGAAAAAGCACCTTCGGGACTGACTATCCAAGGAATAGTCTTTGCAGCAAGCTCCGTTAAGTTTTGGCTATGTACTTTGTCCTTCTGGAAAGACAGGTGACTAAAATGGAACAACAGGCAAGATCTCAATTTTGTAATTTAGTAAGCTTAACCCAGAAGCTTTATTCCTACTGCTGTGTGGGTTTTGAAAAAAAAAAATTATGCTCATTCTAAGAGTAAACCGGCCATTTGTCAGAGCACATGAGTTACGTGTGTGGGGGCTTTCTATGTAAACTTACTTGACTAAGATCGGTAAACATTTCTTCATTGTCGCAAATAATCAACAACAGTGTAACAAACACAAGTTTAACTTTAGGTCTGCCTGTTTATCATTATGACTTTAAACTGTTTATAAGAAGCGGAGTAGTTTGAAGGCTTCTCCAGAGGATGGACAAAGCCATATGGGTTTCTTTCTGAAACAAAGTTCAGAGGGACATGTGCCATTTTTTTTGCTTCATCTATGTATCATTTTAAATGTGTTTACTGACATTTAACCATGACATTAACTTGCATGATTTATACTCTTTCTACCAACATGGTGAATTAAGAATAGAAAGCAAGGATATCTGAGGCTAAGCATAACTCTCTTGTGTGTTTCTGTATTTTCACAAACTATACAAGTTGTTTCAGTTTTGCCAGGTAAGTTATAAAAAAAAAGCCAACATGTATCCCATAGGCTTTGATAAATTTATAAATTCATGTTTTATTATTGTCTATTTATTCGTGTATTTATCTTAAGAAAAAACAGTCAAGAAAGAGCTAGTTCTCTTTCCTCTCTTGCAGTGTTATCAGAGCAGTTACGGATTAACAACTATGAGTTTGCAAATGGATATATAATATTTTAGACTGAAATCAGTGGCTCCACTTTAAGCCATGTTCTTCATAAAGGACAAAAACGTATTACTTCCTATAAACAAAAAGTGATATTTTACCCCGAATTACCTCTAAAGAATATGTAAATACTATCTTTTTGTCTAGGGGCTATAAATCACGATTGAGTCACAATGGAATAGTTGTTCTTGTCTGTACAAATCATCGCAACACTAATTCATTCAAACAGAGCTGATCTAAGGCGTTTTACTGGCTAGGATGAAGGAGGTGATGTTTTCCTCTGTCAGAAGAAGCCAGGTGAGATGCTTCAAATATTTTGCTGCATCCTCCCAGCATGCACTACCTGAGATAACTGCCTTGAGATACTCCATAGCTCCTACCTTTGGGAACATTTGCACTCTCCATTTTTTCCCTTAAATCCTTACTCTTTACCCTCATAGTCAAGTAGCTGAGGAAAACATGGAAATATGTATCTTCTCCATGGTAGGTGGAGCTAGCCTCCAAGGATGGGAAGACACCGCCTTTAGCCAATCAGGACTGAGTCTGAAAAGGTTTAAATAGCACCCCTGTGCCTCAGTTCCCCCTCTTTTGACTCAGTCCTGAGCCAAGGACGTGTGCTTTCTCATCATTGAAGAACTCTCCAACCTTGAATACCATCTGGATTTCGAATTTGTGAGTTTCTCAGTTCGAGCTCCCCAAGAGCAACTGTCACTGCACTTGGGTTGAAGGCAGCCCAGGGCATCAGCCCAGCTACTGCTCGCCCCTCCAGCCGAAGGCCCAATAGCTTTTCACCTGAATACCCATATTCCGGCTGTGGAGGGAGGGGGGACTGTCCCATACATTACATCTAAGGGACCAAGGGTATTCCTATCCACCAGCTGGGGCCTGTGCCCAGAGAGCTGGCGAGGCCTCCCGACCAGACTCACGAGCTAATCTGACTTTGGGCGAGGTGAGCGATTGTTCTGCCAACCGAATACACGTTGTGATGATAAGCCTCAAACCTGTCTGCAGACTCTTCCAGGTCTTCGTGTGCAGAATTGCTTTGAATATTCATTCTTTTGCCCACCTCTTATAAAAAGGCCTTGACAAGAATACAGATAGTCCTCGATTTACAGTTCATTTTAGTGACTGTTCAAAGTGACAGCAGGACTGAAAAAAGGGACTTATGATTGTTTTTCACATTTACGACCATTGCAGCATCCCCATGGTCACATGATCTAAATTCAGATGCTTGGCAACTGGTTCATATTTAAGATGGTTGCAGTGTCCTGTGATCAGCTTTTGCGACCTTCTGACAAGCAAAGTCAACAGGGAAGCCAGATTCACTTAACAACGGTGTTACTAACTTAACAAATGCAATGATTCACTTAACAACCATGGCAAGAAAAGTCGTGAAAAGAGGGTGCAAAACTCTCTTAACAAACATTTTGCTTAGCAACATAAATTTTGGGCTCAATTGAGGGCTACCTGTGTTTTAATAAGGTGGAGAAGAGAGGAAGCAGGCAAGCCGAGAGGCAGGAGATCCTTAAAAAGTCCTGAACCTGAAACCTAGAAGTGTGCTGGCTGGGAAATTCTAGGACCTAAAATTAATATAACTTAAGCTGTGTTTACCAATTTGTTTGTAATTGCGGAGACAATTACATTGACAGAACTGGCTTTCAGAATAAAGGAGCAACTCCCAAAATGGGTCCAAACAGCCTTGAGTAGTCCAACAACAACAGCAAATCATGGCCACAAAATGCCTTCTTCAGCCATTGCGAGACACTTACTATCTATGGGTCACCAGGTGGATCAAAACTCTGCATTTAAAGTTCTACTGTGCCACCGGAACTCTCGTTTCCTGCATTTTGCTGAGGCGGTTGCCATTAACTGTTTGAAGCCCTCCTTGTGCATGCAGAAACGGCTTTATGTCAATCTACGCCTCTTGTGGGCGTAAGGCTTGCCATTGGTTGCTTTCTTGCATACATTATAGGCTTAATTAATGTTCTTGCTAGATCTTATATCTGAGGCTGATTTTAACCGTGTTTATTGTAATGTAGGTACTGATGAGTCAATACAAAATGCTTGCATCTACCTCTGTTCATCTTTTGGCTGTGTTGTTTGAATTATTAAAAGGGACTAATTGTTTTAAATAACTTAAGTTGGCAAGTTTGAAAAACAGTGCTGTGGTAAGTAGGGAGACAGGAGTCACAAACAGAGGCCAGGGGAGCCAGATTTGATCACACCGACTTCTCAATCGGGGGATAGTGGTTACCCATCTTTTAAATCAGGCAAAATTAGGGGAATTCTGGGTGGATGGAACCAAGCAGCTGCATTGGCATTACCAGTCAAGTTAGATGAATTTAAACTTTTGTGGGGTTTGTTTTCGTTGCGGCCTAGTCTGTAGTCTGAACCCTTCCCACTTGGTTAGTTTAGGGCTCAGTGCAAAATCAGAACGTGGATTAATTCAACAGTTAGGCAACTTGGCTTGTTAGCAGCAGCTTGTGCACATGCCCAGAGCATATGTCCAAACTACTGTTTGTGGTGCAGATCTGCAAATCAAAGTAGCTGAATCTCCTCATGAAGGGGCTGTAACATGACACACAAGTCTCTTGACCCTGTTGAGGTGGGCAACAAGCCTGCCTTGGGCAAAACTCAACAAGGGAGATTTCTCATAATTCACTCACCTCTAGAAACAACCCAAATTCAGACAAGTCATCTATTGTGGTTGTTCCTAACGTCTGTTTGCTCTTGCATTCTTTGCTCGTCCTGCAGGAGTTAATGTGTACTTTTCTTTCTTTCTGTTTATTTTCGGAAAGATAGGCTCCCTGTACTTGAGTCCAACAAAGTGCACTCTTGCTTGAACTTTACATTGTGTTGCTCTTTCGATTTCTCAGAAGTGTTCCATTTTTAGTTTCCTTTTTTTTTCTTCAGGATTGACTAGCCTCCTTTAAAAATAAGGAACAGAGCCTGTTTACATAAGTAGCATTATTCGATTCTCCTCAATTTTCACACACATGTTGTCTCACCAAAAGAAACAAATGTGTTGCGTACTGCATTAATTTACCTTACATTTATTTATATTACGTATATTAGCAGTGTCCTTTCACATCCTGGTATTTTCCAGATGCTTGGAGTTCACCTGGCATGACCCCCAAGTGACATGATCTTTGGATATGATGCTGGCTGACGGTTTTCAAAAATGAAGTCCAGCTCATCTGGAGAAGATCAGGCTAGGAAGTTAACTACAGTGCACCTTTCCAACTTTAAAATTACCACCAGGCTAACAGCTCTTTGCAATGGAACTGAGTTATACTCACGTTTCTTATTGTAAAATCAGAACCTTCCATCTGTGTTTTTGTCACTGTTTGTGTTAGCAGCAGCACCTTGCACTGCACAGTATAACAGCTTTAAGAAATGCACTTTGGTCCCACAGCAGTTCACAGCAATATGGATTGTACTATTTAGAATCTATTTTAAAACACTAGAAGACAGTCTTTGGCAGTGAAATGGTTTTGAAAATTTAAAAAAAAGGAACAATGTATAGCTAAACATTTCAAACTTCTTAAAATATGAATGATTAAATAAAGGAGATGTGAAAAGGGAATAAGAAGCCATTTGGTTCTCAGGAGATCCTGTGTTGGTTCCTTCATTTCCCAGACTCTCTCCCAAACCTTGGATGAGTAGAGTTGGCACCTTGACAGAACATAGTCCCTACATCCTTTTTGCTGCCACATTTCCTATAGAATCAGTTTTATAATTGTGTGGTTTCTTTAGCTTATTCAGGTGACATGAACAACATCCTTCAAAATAGTTCCTTCTTCCACTTCCACCCACCTCTAAGAGGTACACTATCATGTGTACATTACTTGTACCTCTGGGAACAAAATAGTACCTACAATGGTTTATTTGTTTGTGGCTCATTACTAAGCACCACCTTATAAAAGTATTCTAAATAAAAGTGCCGTGGGAGTAGAAGATGCAAGAACTAATCTAGGTAGCATACAAGGTAGGAGGGAGGGAGGGAGGGAGGGAGGGAAGGAGGGAAGGAAGGAAGGAAGGAAGGAAGGAAGGAAGGAAGGAAGGAAGGAAGGAAGGAAGGAAGGAAGGAAGGAAGGAAGGAAGGAAGGAACCCCAAGCTAGACAAAGTGTGTGCCCTGGGGAGAAAATGATGTTTAAAACTCAGGTGGACACCTTTCTGATTTACTAAGATAAGGAGAGGAGGAGGTACAGCACAATTCAACTTTCAAGATTCTGTTATTTTAGCCAGTTGTCCTTCCCCTGGAGTTGAATTTCTGGTCTGGTCTAGTGAGGATGAGACTTTCTCTTCTTTCCTCAAATATAAATAAAATAATTCTATATATTTCCCCAAGTTACTTGGTGGTTGTTGTCTTGTAGGGACGGAAGGCACTGAGAACAGTTTAGTTCCTTCGCAACCTAGAGAAAACAGATTAATAACTAAAGTCTTGTATTCCAAACATATCATAGGTTGATATTAAAAAAAAGCCAACCCATACATGACCTGAAACACAGTCACAAACAAATGCTCTCTTCCACTTCTGATGTTAGATTGAGGCATTCAAGTGGATGTTATATAAAATAATAATAAAGAAAACAACAGGGGAAAAATTCCAACAACAATAACTGATAGATAGCAAATGAGACTAGCGTAAGGTAGAAATTGAGAAGATTTAACATTCCCACAATCAGCATCTCCTGTACAATAGACTTCTTACTCCCTGTACTTTCAAGAATATTGACTATATATTTTTTTAAATTGTAGCTTATTTTAAAAATACAATCAGAGAACTGACAATCTTTCTGTCTCCTCCAATATCAAGAGTCTCGACTGAAGTTCATGTGGTGAAGTTTACACAGGGTTTTGAGAAGCTGACCATGTCTAATATTTTAATCTGTACACTTGAGGACATTTGTAGTTTTCCCCTGGTTGAATATTCTCTGTATCCTCTTCATTTTTCTCAATCATCTCTGCCATCTACATATCCTCCAGTTTTATGGGCAGGAATATGGGAGAACAGAATCAAGACTGCATGTGAAAAGAAAGTCTACAATTCTTTTTTTAAAGTTATATTTTTCTGGACTTTTTTTATAGCCGTAGAAATGATAGCAATTGAATTCAAGTTCTACATTTCATTTTAAGCTATTTTTTAAAAAAGGTATATAGGCTTTTAAAAACCTCTAAACAATACAAAAAAATCATCATCATCGTTACCATTATCATTATCATCACTATTATCATTACCATCACATTTGCAGAATATTTAAAAAGAAAAGACTCCAATCTATAGCTGCAGTTCTAAGCCCTCTTTATACTTATTAACCGGGTGGAGGAAACATGCGTAGGAATGCACTGTACATTTCAAGAACAGGAAAGGGAATGGAGGGAGAAAAGGGAAGATATGGAAGAAAAAGACGTGGGTAATAGGAAATGAATGAACAATTTAGTTGCATATGCTTAAGATTTGTACATCAGTCCATTTATTTATTATACAATTTCTATTATCCGTAATAACTCAAAACAGGGTTGCATAATTTATAAAATAAAATAGAACTAAAGATTACACAGTCACCCAGGGATCCACTATCTGCACCCTAAATAAGATCATTTTTACAGTTTTACAGAATAGTCATCTCAGAGAGCAAGGCGTTCCATACTCTAGAGCAGCGGTTCTCAACTTGGGGGTCAGGACCCCTTTGGGGGTTGAACGACCCTTTCACAGGGGTCGGGAGACTTCGCCCAGACGCCGCCATTTGGATTCTTTTACCCTCTGCGCATGCGCAGAATGCTTTGCGCATGCGCAGAGGGTAAAAGAACCCAAATGGCGGCAGCACGGCGGGGGTCGCGGGGGCAGGGGCGGTCGTGGGGGGGCGGGGCACGGGGCCGGCATTAGGAAGGTTGAGAACCACTGCTCTAGAGGATCTCATCCTCTACCTCCCTTGATAGCGCCTCCAACTGAATGTACACGGTGGCAAACAGCTCAAGCCAGGAGGGACAATCCTGCAAGTACATTTTACCCCAAACTATGTGGATTTAAAGGCTAAATCACCTTGAGCTGGGCCTAGAAACTTACCAGTAATTAGCACAGGGATTTCAGCAGAGGTATCACACTATGTGAACCAATTATATATAGTTTAGAAAGAGAGGGGAGGGGAAGGGAAGAAGAGAGGAGAGGGGAGAGGAGAAGAGAAGAGAAGAGAAGAGAAGAGAAGAGAAGAGAAGAGAAGAGAAGAGAAGAGAAGAGAAGAGACGAGACTACATCAAAATCCTAGAAAGGACAATCTGGTATAAAAGCTGGAACGAGTATAGAGACCTTACAGCTCGTGCTCTACATACACTTGCCTTGAAGCAATTCCTTTCGAGATGAATAACCCTAAACCATATTCCTACTGATATGAATAGGCCATAAATCTTAGGGTTAGAGCAGTGGTTCCCAACGTGGGCCCCACGCCCCACAGGGGATCAATTTGATTTTTAATAAGGGCAATTGAAATCTTGTTTAAACCAAGTTAATGACCTTTTAGGCTTCCTCCGCGTGAGTAGTTCACTTTTGAATAGTAAGAATTATATGTCATGGGAGTGGAGCATCAGGATTTTAGAGATGCTTAGGTGGGGCATGGCCAAAAAAAGGTTGGGAACCACTGGTTTAGAGATTCCAAACAAACATATATGGAATCATACTATAAATGTCTCTTTACAGGAAAGATTGTGTATGGCTTATGATTAAAAGAATGCTATATAAACAAGTACAAATGATTCATGCAAATGATTAGGACAAGCATAGACAAATACATAGAATATAACTCATAGTTCCTGTGACTTGCTCAGGACCCACACTTTCTTTTCCTCTCTGTGAGTAAAAGGGTAAAATATTATGATGAGCAAGCCAAATGAGTAAGGCACCTTATATGTTATTTTAAAAAGCAATTTCAAAATATGCACTTAAAATACCATTTTTTCCAATTGGGATACATTTTTACATTTTTCAATCCTCTTGCCATCTCATTCCTAATATGCTGACATTCGTTGGATCTGTAGCCATTTTCACAATAAACACACTAGTTTGCAGCACAAAATGATATTTGGGAGGTTTTTTTAAACATTTTTTCTAGTGAAGAAAGATTCTATATCTCTCGGCTTATAAACAAAACTGATAAAGTACTACGGATAAATGCACTGATGCTGTATATTTCCAAAGAAACTGGAACCCTTTTAAAATTATTGTTTTTATTATATGCACAGATGTGAATAGTATTCTTCAACGAGGCTACATAAAATGGTAAAAAGGGACTCTTTTGCATAATATTATCATTCTTTCTATGAATAATTTTCTTGGTTATAAAAATTAAGCTGGTGATAAAGTTCAAGTGTCCTCCAGTGTTATAAGGACTGGATGAAATATATATTCAGATGGCCAGATTTAATAGTCATAAACCATTTGTGTCTATTTTCAAACTGATATTATAATCAGCATAGGATAATATTGCAAAGATATAATAAATGCAATGCAAAGGACCTGTTAACACACAAAATCTATCACTTTCTGAAAAAGATCATTACTAAAAAAAAAGCTTCATATCTAATCCAAAATATGACCAGGAATTAAACTTTAAAAGTATACTTTATTTACATGACTGGGAGGGGTGAGGTTGGTAAGGCGGTATCACTCCAGTTAATAGAAAACCCAGGTAGATTTTGCAAAGAAAAACAGAACTAAAAACAGGAAGAGGTAGCATGTTTGGGGAAAATAAATATTGCAACAGTACAAAATATCTTTTAAAAAAGGGGACTCCTAAATCTTCCTCTAACTCAAGACCAATAGGGACTGATCCTTTTCATTGGTCGATAATTATTGAGTAGTTACTGGAAATGAACAACCCAAATTAGAGAGAAATAAATTTAAGTTAAATAAAACTAAGTAACTTCAAGGATGCTCACTTAATTGTATTTGAGGAATTATCACCACAAAAGCTGAAAATACTAAGTACGGTAAACTCATAAACAAAATGATTTGAACGGTGCTAATAAAGATCTTCAGGCTCTCCAGGTACAGAAGTTGAAGGAATTCCACAGCTTTTTTTTTTTTTACTCTATTATTTGGAATAAAAGAAATAATTCGGGTACAACTCAAGGTGTTGATCACCATCTTTAAAGCCCTACATGGCTTAGGACCAGGTTACCTCCAGGACCGCATTCTACCTCATACTTCCCTTCAACCGATCAGGTCCCACAAACCAAACAATGTCAGCTGGCGGGGCCTAGGGGACGGGCTTTCTCTGTGGGGGGCCCCGTGCTCTCTGGAACCAACTCCCCCCAGAGATACGAATTATCCCCACCTTGCTGGCCTTCCGAAAAGCCATGAAGACATGGCTCTTCCAGCAGGGGGGGGTGTTCTGAGACAACTTCATCTTGGTCTCCCCCATGTATGTAAGATTGTGTATGCTTTTTAAAATGTATTTTAAATTGTTTTATATGATATTGTTTAGTGGTTCTTCAAATGTTGTACTCCGCCCTGAGTCCCCAGGGAGTAGGGTGGCATATAAGAATCAAATCAAATCAAATCAAATCAAATCAAATCAAATCAAATCAAATCAAATCAATAAAATAAAAAATAAAATAAAATAAAATAAAATAAAATAAAATAAAATAAAATAATAAAATAAAATAAAATAAAATAAAATAATAAAATAAAATAAAATAAAATAAATAAAATAATAAAATAAAATAAAATAAAATAATAAAATAAAATAAAATAAAATAAAATAATAAAATAAAATAAAATAAAACAATAAAATAAAATAATAATAAAATAAAATAAATAAAATAATAAAATAATAAAATAAAATAAAATAATAAAATAAAATAAAATAATAAAATAAAATAAAATAATAAAATAAATAAATAAATAAATAAATAAATAAATAAATAAATAAATAAATAAATATCAGCTCTTTAGATTTTTATACAGCATGGTATTAATATATAGCAATCTATGCAAAATATTAACATGGAGAGACATGACACTGATCATAAGTGCTGTTTTTTTCTCCCAGTTATAACATATGGCTATAATACCTGACCTCTCAGAAAGGCTAAACAAAGAAGAGAGTTGAGTTATAGTGCTGGAGAAAATTATTGAGACTATCTTAGAACACAAAAAGAAATAATGATTATGTACTGGATGAAATAAAACCAGACTGTTCACTAAAAGCACTAATAATGAAGCTAAACCTGACCATTTTGGACACATGGTGCAAAGGCAGGCATCATTAGATAAAATCCTGAAGCTTGGAAAAATGAACCGCAACAAAAAGAAGCTGACAGGAGTTAAGGTAGCTAGATCTGATCACCGATGATACAAGCAGGACCTCACAAGAATTCAAAACAGTGAGTGACAAACAGTCTTGGGGAAATAATGTCCATTGAGGCACATAGCAATCAAGAGAACTGAATAACAGAAGAGTAACAAAGCAGAGAGACTGATTATAAACCCTGAATTATGTAAATATTTAAAGTGGTACCAGGTTAGGAGGGAGATGTAAACCAGGGCTGGGTTCTAACTTACCTAACTCCTGGTTTGTTTCCTCCTGCGCCATGTCGGCGTGTGCATGCGCAGTGCCAAAAAATCCAAATTAAGCTGAAAACAAGATGGCGACCGCATGCACAGTGCTGGAAACTCGGCTTCTGCGCATGCTCAGAAGAAGAAAAAATTCAAAAAAAGATGGCGGCGCCCACGGACCAGCACCGACCGAACCGGGTCGGTGACATCATCGTAATGTTACCAGGGGGTCGCTACCGGTTCAGGCGAACCAGTCCGAACCAGGAGGAACCCACCCCTGATGTAAACTCATTTTGCTAAGACTACCAGATGAAAACTCTGGATGACCACTAAATGGGAATTGAAATATACAGAAAACTCTCATCCGGTGATTGTCCAGTGCTCCCAAATCTGGTAGCCCTACCATTCTCTGTTGATCACACAGTTGCAAAGCCAACTTTGAGGCATCTATCCATTACTGCAGAGGTCTTCAAACTTGGCAACTTTAAGACTTGTGGATTTCAACTCCCAGAATTCTGAGAGTTGAAGTCCACAAGTCTTAAAGTTGCCAAGTTTGAAGACCTCTTCAGTAATGGCAGCGCATAGCTGGCTGGAGAATTCTGGGAGTTGAAGTCCACAAGTCTTAAAGTTGCCAAGTTTGGGGACCCCTACATTACTGGATAAGAAGTTAAAGTCAGGCCCATGGCTGCTTAATGCACCAACTCCTTCTGACTTCCTTTTCCTCCTGTTTTTCCTTCTCTCCCATAGAAAAGGTTTATCAGGAAGCAAAGCAACATTTATAACATAGAATTTAAAGCAATATTCTTCATAAAGGTTATCCAAACCTTTTATTGCTATTATTTTTACTGTTTAATAAAAAGAGAGGTTTTCAGAAACAATCTATAAAGGAAAGGATCATTCTCTATTAATGTACGCAGCCTTTTCTTTAGAACATTTTTATATTAACATTCATCAAATGGAGAGGATAAATTAAAATAATGATTTTACAGTTAAGCCTGCGCTATTTATTTTTAAATTGTGACTGTTAGAAAGTAATGTCTCCAGTCTTTCGGATAGAATCATCTTGCTGTTTGTACATTTGTGGCATGTTGTAAACTGCATGAAAGGAAATAGCAATAACAATAGCACTTACAGTTGACTTATACACCACTTCATAGTGCTTTACAGCCCTCTGTAAGCAGTTTACAGAGTCAGTGCATTGCCCCCAACAATCTGGATCCTCATTTTACCAACCTCAGAAGGATGGAAGGCTGAGTCAACCTTGAGCCGGTCAGGATCGAACTGGCAGTGAGCAACAGTGAGTTAGCCTGCAATACTGCATTCTAACCACTGCGCCACCAGGGCTGAAATGGATGCTAAGTTTCATATTTATATATACCAGACGTAACTCTTAATTCAGCAAGGTTCAGTGGGGTTTGCTTAAAGCTTTCCAATGTGAATTGTGAAAATCTCACAAGTAGCTGTTTTCTGTGTCTCTTTCCTGTTATGCAATACCTAGCCCGACTTTCCCAGACCATGTCCAGTAACCCTAAATTTGCTTCTGAGTCAGATCAGATTGCACTGCGATAAACTTGACAATTCTTTCTCAAATGTCTTTTTTCCTGAGTTCTCATGTCACAATATTACAACTTCATTATTTATGGTTTATAAAATATACCACATTATACCTGACTGATTGAACAGAACAAACTAAACTAGGGACAGGCATCTTTTTTATTGTTTATGTGATGAGTGCAAATGGTAGAGTGTCTTGCCTACAAAATGGCTGCGTAATGGGTGAAAGAACTCCCTAAGGTGCTCTCCACCATTCCAGCGGGCCCTCCGTAGGGTCTAAACATGTTCCTGAAAATAAATATAAAACCTGGTGTTCTGATTTTTCCTCACCCTCCGAGATACCATGCACAGTAATATATCAAAATACCTCTCGCTTCCAAATAAGATTTGTTCTTAACATTTATTCCCAGCAGTAACATCAAACAGCCATGCATCATCCAGCATTATATCATTCCTCTAACTTGGTTGTGTGCAGAAAGGGAATTGTGCTTGCAGTAGCGCAATGCCAGGTAAAATCAAGTGATCTGGTGGGTTTTTAATAGTACAAACCCATATTCTAACACAATGTGTCTAGTGGAAATATGAGGTATACTAACTAATTTACTATACTATGGGCTACATGGGAAAGGCCAAGGGAGACAGGAGGAAGAGCCACAGATGGGACAACCAACACAAAAGAAATATCTCCAACCACAGAAGGGAAATAATTCAGAAGGAAGCCTTCCTAGTTTTTTGGAGAATAAGTACTTTTAGACTTGGAAAGATCCTGTTACATTAATGTAACCTTAATGTAAGTTAATATACTGTAAGTGTTCCATGAAAACCTGGGTTCTGCAGTCAATTTACAAAAGATTTCCTATTAAGGCATCTTGAGCCTTTCCGTGAATAATTATAATATATGAATAGAGGCCCTGATGGATTACCAGTAGTGCTTCCTTTAATTAAGATTTTAAAATGTGTTGCTTCATGCAGTATTTACCCAAAAGAAAACGGTTGGTCAAAAATTAGACAGATTCTCTCTCTTTTATAACTCTGTCAGTTCATCCAGTCACTGGAAATGCTATTGTGAAAAGAAGGCATACGCCAAACCATTAGCTCCCATTGGGATATTTGCTTTCTTGAATTTGTATTTTGCATTTCTGCAAATATTTGCATTCTTGAAAATCTTGAATTCTTATTAATGCAACAGTAAGCATTAGCCTAGAATACTGTATCTGGAGCTGCCCAAACGGCCACAAAACCTTTAGAAAAATAATGCAGGGACCACCTCATTTTAAACTTTATTTGGATCTGTATTCTTTTTTTTCAATGGAATCAAAAGTTAGCATAATGAGAAAGTAAACACTTAAGCAAGCAGCCCCTTTGTTTTCAAACTGCGTCTCGAAATGCCTCCGCTTCTTTCAAAGGGTTGCAACTATCTACAGTTTTAATGTCAAGTTAGTATACAGTCCTCTTTTACTAAAAAAAAATCTGGGACCATTTGAAAGAGATAATGGATTAGACAGCTGACTAAGCAGTCCGTTGACCTCTCTAGCAGCTTGCTAGATTGATGATCCTTTGCTTCTCTCCTGGGGAACTGAAGCATGCAAACCTATCTTTTGTTATTTTGGAAATAGGGAGCTCTTCTGTAACATTCTATTGAGTGGCACTCTGTAAGATAACTTGGGGAGGGTGGCTCCACTTGGATACAGCAGAAGTTACATCAAAGCAAATGAGAAACAAGGAGTTCATAAAACATGAAAGTGCACACAGTCAACCATTGATGGCCATGGGAGCAGAAAACCAATTAAGTTAAATATCCAGGCAACAGTGATTGCTCTAACAGAGAGGAGAGAATAGTGCTATGGGAGTTGTATGCACAGACAGCCTGCTGAAGTTCTGGAAATACAGTGAAATGAACTGTACATCTGATGTTAATTCATTTTCTCAAAATATTGATATTTCTTGTTAATGGTTATCTTTGGAGTGCTGAGTTGGTTGCCGAAAGGGCATTCTTGCTTCTTGGGTATGTTAAGATTCAGATTTTTAAATCAATGCCTGTCTTTTATATACAGAGGAATAATTTAATAAATTCCATCAATACCAATTGGCAATCAATTTAAAATAAAATCCAAACCAAATGAAAATTGTGGAGACATTTTATGGAGTAACTCTTTAAACAATTGGCTTCTGTTTTTACATGTTTTAAGATTGAAGAGCCCACTAATTTTGCCATTTATTATAGGGAAATACTCAGCTTGCCAGAAAATGGGCAGGATGGAACTTTTCAACCTTTCCGTCAAAGTCATGTTGTCCTTTTTCAAAGTTCTAAATATGTTTTTGGAAATCGCATGAAAAGAGAAGCAACTTGAAGGGAATGACAACAGAAATCCTAGAAGGGTCTATGCACGCCATTCACCAACCTCCACTAGCCCAAGATCCTTCTCCCATAAGAAAAAACTGCAGGCTCTTTTGTCTATTTGCTTGTTTTTGCATGAGTTGCATACAACTTCTGTTTCCACTCCTTAGTGCTGGTGGGCTCTTGGCATTAAGAAACCATCTGATCAGATCCGGAAATAGTGACTCCAGAAGTAATTCAAACTGACTCAGTGTAAGATTCTCATTCTCTGGATAGAATGGGTGCATTTGGGTTTGTTTTGCTTTGTTTTTTTCAGCGGAGTGGGATGAAATGAACAAGAAAGCTCTTTACAGGAATGGAGATTCCCAAATTTCATAGAAAGCATTGTAGGAGTTGCAACTGTAAGCTACATCCTTTGTGTTTTTTTTTATGTGGCTGTGATTTTGTGGCTTGTGTACAGAATATGAAGAAAAGTAGGCTTGGCTCACTCTCTGGGAGAGTTTTGAACAAATGGAAAGAACTATATGTTTATTTGATTTTCATCCCATCTTATGTAGAGGGTCTCAAAGCAGAGCACATAGAAATTACTCACATATTTCCTGACAAGAACAACCCTGTGAAGTAGGTTGGGTTGAAAATAACAAGCTCAGAGTCATCCAGTGTGTTCCCATGGCTGAGGGTGGACTAAAACCACTCCTAATCCAGCATCTTTATCACAATACCACACTGGTGTCTATTATGAGATCTCTTTCTTGAATATAACAAAGCTGGGATTTTAGCATAAGTTTAAAGGATTAATTTACATCTTATGTCTTTTTTCATCCAATAAATAAATTGTTAGGACAAGTCTATTGGCTAAATCAACTTACAAAACACAAAATTGTTTAATTGTTATGCAACCACTCAGGAAGAGATCAGATAGCAGCACGGCCGAGTGAATGATAAAACCAAGGGTATCACCCCTAACAGCAAAATGTTCACCACCGGTCCAGTGGAATTGAACTGAGCACAAAGGTCTCTTAGGTTGAGCAGAGCTGTCAGTTCAGTCAATAAAATCAGTACTTTTCCAACCCACCCTCATCATAACTTTTTTTTAAAAAGGAATTGCTTTGCTTTGTTTATTATTATAGTTGTTCTGACATTGGTTTTTGCTACAGAGCTGCAGAGAATCAGTCTGGGACTGATACATTCAGATCAGTGGTGGGTTCCTACAGGTGTGGTCCACTCTATAGCACTGGTAGCAGCCCGCTGGCGACGTCACAGTACCGGTGCGGTCAGTTGCCGGTGCCCTGGGCGCCGCCATTTTTTTTGAAAAAATTTTTTTACTTTTTTTTTAAAATTTTTCTTCTGCGCATGCCCAGAAACCGAGCTTCTGGCACTGCGCATGCGCTGCCTTCCTACCCCACAGTGAGTCCAAGCAGGGGAGGATGGCTGAAGGAGCGTGTGAGATGCTGAAAGAACGGGAGGCAGGAGCTATCTCCATTCCCCTCTCTTCAGCTGTCCGAGAAGTCATGAACGTGTGGTGACGATCCTAGGCATTTTTGCACATTCGAGGCTTCTCGAGCTGCTGAGTGGAGGGGGAATGGGCGGCAGGACCTATCTCAGTTCCCCTCCCTTCAGCAGTCCGAGAAGCCACGCCAACCCGGTCACATGGCTGGCAAGCCACACCCACAAAATAAGCCACGCCCACAGAGTGGTAGTACAAAAATTAGGAACCCGCCCTGATTCAGATCCATTCAAGGAAAGAAAAGAAAAGAAAAGGGGAAGGGGAGAGAAAGGAAAGGAAAGGAAAGGCAATTTTGGGGGCTGACTGTTTTCTAGGCCATTTTCAGGCCTTTTTGGGGTCGTTCCGGGCTGATTTCCAGGCCGTTTTTTGGGAAACGGCCCAAAAAATGACCAGAAAACAGCCCAAAAATGGCCCCCAAACAGCCCCCAAGACAGCAAAAAGACGGCTTCCGGTGCTCTGGCATGCGCACGTGCATGCACGCACGTTCTGGTTTAGGCACTCGGTGCCGAAAAGGTTCACCATCACTGCTCTAGAATCTTCATGGATCTTCAAACACTACCCCAGGACTGTGTCTGAGGGAAAAAATCTGTCTCCTCAAAGCATTATTTAAACAATGATTAAATGGCAGTCCCATACTGGAACAACCATGAGCTGGAATGGAATCTGTGTAGGGATCATCTTTTCCATGTGATCTTATGAATCCTGGTCACCATTTCAAGAAGCACCAGAGAACAATCCTTTATCCTTCTAAGAGCCCAATTTATCTTTTAAAAAATAAAATAGTTGAAAGCAACTGCATCTTTCTTGCCCAAATCTGACCATGCATCTTAAAAATCAGGATGAAAAAATACTGAATGAAAAAAAATATTGAATAAAAAATAAAAATAAAAATATTTTTTTAATTTTTTTTCAATAAAAAATTATTGAAATTATTGTATAGAGTATGCAGGGGCTAAGAGTTCCATTCTGTAAGTATTCTTGAATAAAGAATTTATAGTATTGTTTTTCTAACATGGAAATGATTCCTTTGGAAGAATTAATTCTATAAATTAGGTTACAAAGGACTAGGTCCAAAAAGAATAGTAAAATACGGTGGCAGTATAGTATCAATAGGATTTTGGAGTATGGAAACAAGCGTGGCTGGATGTTGAGCAAAACATACACTACATAAAGTGTAATTCAAATTCCAATATGGACTTTCTTGGTCGTAAACCAGATTAAACTTTCTCCCAGTAATACATCATGGATTGGGGATACAGGTAGTCCTTGACTTACAATCACAACTGAGCCCAAAATTTCTGCTGCTAAGTAAGACATTTGTTAAGTGAGTTTTGCCCCATTTTACAACCTTTCCTACCACAGTTGTTAAATGAATCACTGCCATTGTTAAGTTAGTAACACATTTGCTAAGTGAATCTGGCTTCCTCATTGATTTTGCTTGTCAGAAGGTCACAAAAGGTGATCACATGACCCTGGGACACTGCAACCATCATAAATATGAATCAGTTGCCAAACATCTGAACTTTTATCATGTGACTGTGTGGAACAATGGTATGTGTGAAAAAGTGGTCATTAAGTCACTTTTTTCAGAATAATAATAATAATAATAATAATAATAATAATAATAAT
The DNA here is from genome assembly GCA_023053685.1 of Diadophis punctatus similis. Classification (NCBI taxonomy): domain Eukaryota; kingdom Metazoa; phylum Chordata; class Lepidosauria; order Squamata; family Dipsadidae; genus Diadophis; species Diadophis punctatus. The sequence goes on from JALIGW010000002.1 coordinate 90,362,898, forward strand.
AATAATAATAATAATAATAATAATAATAATAATAATAATAATAATAATAATAATAATAATAATAATAATAATAATAATAACAACAACAGAGTTGGAAGGGACCTTGGAGGTCTTCTAGTCCAACCCCCTGCTTACGCAGGAAACCTTACACTAATTCAGACAGATGGTTATCCAACATCTTCTTAAAAACATCTAGTGTTGGATCATTCACATGTTCTGGAGGCAAACTGTTCCACTGATTTATTGTTCTAACTGTCAGGAAATTTCTCCTTAGTTCCAAGTTGCTTCTCTCCTTGTTTAGTTTCCACCCATTGCTTCTTGTTCTACCCCCAGGTGCCTTGGAGAATAGTTTGACTCCCTCTTCTTTGTGGCAACCCCTGAGATATTGGAACACTGCTATCATGTCACCCCGGTTGAGGATTACCTGTAGACTACTACCTTCAATGGTGAATCTTTGTTTTGTCTGGCATTACTATATTTAAACTGTATTCCTGTTAGTGATGGTCTTTTGTCTTGGTGTCAGCAACTGGCTGGTTCCTATTTAAGAAAATTGTTTTATATACTGCTTTTCAGGGGTGAAATTCAAAAAATTTTCCTACCGGTTCTGTCTGCTTGGTGGGCTTGGTGGGCGTGGCAGGGGAAGGATACTACAAAATCTCCATTCCCTCCCCACTCCTGGGGAAAGGATATTGCAAAATCCCCATTCCCACCCCACTCTGGGGCCAGCCAGAGGTGGTATTTGCCGGTTCTCTGAACTACTCAAAATTTCTGCTACCGGTTCTCCAGAACCTGCTGAATTTCACTCCTGCTGCTTTTCCTTGAGAACTTTTAGAGCAACGGCCCCTAATCTTTGGGCATCAGCGACCAGTTCCGTGGAGAGAGGTTTTTCTGTAGACCGGGCAGGGGTGTGGTTTTTGTGTGCTGCCTGAATCCCATCGATGGGGTTTCACTTGTTTGCGGGGATTGATTTCTGGCCTGCCACAGACTGGGCTGGTCCACGGACCGGGGATTGGGGACCCCTGGTTTAGAGGGGTACACCAACACCCCACCCATCCAAACTTGAATAAACTATTCATTTTTAAAAATTACATTTAAACAATCTACCATGAAACAAATGCAATGCTTAGCGGTACAACCCTTAAAAGAAAACCCAATTGAAGTCTGGAATGTAGCCTTCAGAGCCCTTCCAAAAGATGTCATCAGTCTCTAATTTTAAGTGTGAGAGAAAGGAGGAGGGAAAACATTAAATACATAACCCGGGAGCAATCATACTAATTATATTTAATTAGCGTGATTTTAGTTAAATTTATGTACAGAAGTCCTATCTGCTTTGGTTTTGTTCTGCCTCTCCCCACTTTTTGGAGTAGAGTTCCTGGCACAGACATTTGTGTAGAAGTTGCGCCTCCAGTTTTAAGAAAGACCCAAAATACAAGAATGCACAATGACTTGTGCCAATTCACATGTGCATGGAAGAAGTTCACATGTAACAGTAAACCGTAATTCAGACTTACCTATATGAGTAGGAATGTGCCTTTCGAAAGTGGGATGCTCAAGAAGCCCCCCCCTCCTCCCTAAAGTAGACTTTAGTCTCACTTTAACAGATTTCTGGCTTGCTATTAAATGCAAACCAAAAATTGCAATTTAAAATACGTTCTAGATTTGTAGATTCCCAAAAGAGATTCCCCTTCTCCTATTACCTTGGAAACACAAAACACAAATGTAGGGATGACTCATGTGCCTACTTTTTACCATTTCCTGTAAAACATGAAACCACCGTTTATAAATTAAAGATATTCGTAGTTACAAGTTTTGTACAGACAAGATTTTACCGATGTGAACATAGCCTGGAAAAGGATATTATTTATCATCTACTTCATCAAACTAGGAGAAGCATTAAAGAGATTATCAACGCATGACACATGAGATGCTTTCCATGTACACTAATGAGGGGGTTACGCCACCGAACTTCCTGCTTAGCTGAAAAAGCCCCCACATGCAAAGGAAATATTTATTATTTTTCTTATTAGAATGTTTGCTCCTTATTTCAAGCATCACAGGTCGAGGTGTTCTCATAGAGCTTTTCAATTCCACCGAAGAATTATATATCAGTCACTTATTTAATCAATTAAACATTTAATTTAATATTTCTTTGCCAGCAAACTGCTGTTGCAAGAACCTGATGCCAAACAGCAATGAAGTTTAGCAATTTCCTTTTAAAAGAGAGAAAAAAGACGAAGAAAGAGTAGGTGGGATTATAAGAGAAAGAAACGTAAGAGCAGCTGTGTCCTCGGTTAAGTCAATGTGTTATCTAAACTGTTTGTAAAGCTCAATTATAAACAAAACAAAATAGAATTTAATCATTCCCCATATTCGTTTTAGGTTTCATTTAACAGCCATTTCTCTGGAGCAGCTCATTTGTTGGAGCTGCTATCCAGGGTTAAGATGAGTCATTCTTTGATGTTCTTTGGGACAGCAACCCTTCTTCTCTAGTCAATGAAAAACCTGGTCACAGATCAAGTTCTCAAACCTTCTGACCTCAAAACCCCTTAAAATTCTTAAAAATGACTGAGAACCACAAAGATTTTTGGTTTGTGTGGGATACATCCATAGATAAGTACTGAATTTTGATAAACTCAGAGAGAACCTGGGAAAAATTCCTTGGATGAAAATCCTAAAGGGAAAAACAACTCAAGAATCTTGGGAAACTGAAAAATGTGATCATAAAAGCCCAGACCAGCACAATATCGATGAGAAAGAAAAACAAGAAATCCAAGAAGAAACCAACATGGCTGCACAAAGATCTCTCTGACAAATTGAATGAAAAAAGGACAAGTACAAAAAATGGAAAGAGGGACACATAACTAAGGCAGAATATCAGCAGATAACCAGAATCTGTAAAGACAAAGTAAGGAAAGCAAAGGCCCAGAATGAACAGACTTGCAACAAAAGTCAAAGATAATAAAAAAAGTTTCTTCCAACATATAAATAACAAGAAAATAATCAAGGAAACAGTTGGTCTACTAAAGAGAGAAGACAGCAAGGAAGTAACAGGCAACAGAGAGAAAGCAGAGCTGCTTAACACATTCTTTGCATCGGTCTTCACACAAAAAGAAACTATAGCCCAACCTACCAGAAATATAACTGCAAAAAACAGACTGGAAACTAAAGTTAAAATAAGCAAGAAAACAGTAAGAGAATACCTGTCTGAACTTGATGAATGCAAATCACCAGGACCAGACAGATTACACCCCAGAGTACTAAAGGAGCTGGCAGATGTCATCTCAGAACCACTGCACCACATCTTTCAAAAATCCTGGAACACCAGGGAACTACCAGAGGACTGGAAAAGAGCTGATGTGGTTCCCATCTTCAAAAAAGGGGGAAAAACCGACCCAGGAAACTACAGACCAATCAGCCTAACATTAATACCTGGGAAGATACTGGAAAAGATAATAAAAAAACAGATCTGTCAACACCTAGAAACGAGTAAAGTAATAACTAGCAGCCAGCATGGGTTTGTTAAAAACAGATCATGCCAATCCAATCTCATTTCATTCTTCAACACCGTGACTAAATTAGTAGACCAGAAAAACACTGTGGACATAATATACCTAGACTTCAGCAAGGCATTCGACAAAGTAGACCATAACCTACTTCTTCGTAAGCTAGAGAAAAGTGGGATAGACAACCTCACCACCAGATAGATCCACAACTGGCTGGCAAACTATACTCAACGAGTAGTCCTTAATGGGTCTAAGTCCACATGGAGAGAAGTAAGCAGTGGGGTACCACAAGGCTCCGTCTTAGGCCCAGTACTCTTTAATATCTTCATAAACGACTTAGTTGAGGGAATAGAAGGGGAACTTACCAAATTTGCAGATGACACTAAGCTGGCATGAATAGCTAACATCCTAGAACCATGATGGCGAACCTATGGCACGCGTGCCACAGGGGGCATGCGGAGCCATATCTACCGGCACGCGAGCCGTTGCCCTAGCTCAGCTCCAGCACGCGTGTGTGCACTAGCAAGCTGATTTTTGGCTCAGGCAGAGGCTCTGGGAGGGCGTTTTCACCCTCCCCAGGCTCCAGGAAAGCCTCTGGAGCCTGGAGAGGGCAAAAAATGGGCCTACCGGGCCCACCAGAAGTCAGGAAATGGGCCGTTTCTGGACTCCGGAGGGCCTCCAGGGGGGGCAAGGGGGGCATTTTCACCCTCCCCAGGCTCCAAGAAAGCCTCTGGAGCCTGGGGAGGGTGAAAAACGGGCCTACTGGAAGTTGGGAAATGGGGGAGGGGGTCATGCATGGGGAGGGGCAGTGCAGGGGGGTCACGCATGTGCAGAGGGGCATGGCACGTGGGGCATTGAATTATGGGTGTTGGCATACGCACGCGCGCTTTTGGCACACAAGCATAAAAAGATTCGCCATCACTGCCCTAGAAGATGGGCTCAAGATCCAGACAGATCTTGACAGACTTGAGCGCTGGGTTCTATCTAACAAATGAAATTAAATGTAGAGGAAAAGTAACGTCCTACACTTAGGTTAAAAAAAATCAAAAGTATACATATAAACTGGGTGAAACCAGGCTTGATAGTAGTGACTGTGAGAGGGATCTTGGAGTCCTATGGACAACCAGCTAAACATGAGCCAGCAGTGTGCAGCGGCAGCCAAAAAAGCAATGCAATCCTAAATTGCATCAACAGAGGGATACAATCAAGATTAAGTGAGGTACTAATGCCACTCTATAAAGCCTTAGTTAAACCACACCTAGAATACTGCATCCAGTTTTGGTCACCACACTATAAAAAAGATGTTGAGACTCTAGAAAAAGTGCAGAGGAGAGCAACAAGGATGATTAGGGGACTGGAGACTAAAACATGAAGAACGGTTACAGGAACTGGGCATGGCTAGTCTAGTGAAGAAAAGGACCAGGGGAGACATGATAGCAGTGTTCCAATATTTGAGGGGCTGCCACAGAGAAGAGGGGGTTAAGCTATTTTCCAAAGCACCTGAAAGCCAGACAAGGAGAGATTCAACCTAGAAATAAGGAGGAACTTTCTGACTGAGAACAATCAACCAATGTAACAGCTTGCCTTCAGAAGTTGTGGGAGTTTCATCACTTGAGACTTTCAAGAAGAGATTGGACTGCCATTTCTCAGAAATGGTGTAGGGTCTCCTGCTTGAGCGGGGGGTTGGACTAGATGACCTACAAGGTCTCTTCCAACTCTGTTAATCTTTTCATCTGAATGAGAAATTAAAACTGAGAAATTTTAAAATATTTATTTATTTGATACTTTCTGGACCACCTGAAAGGCATCAGCGACCGCAGGGGTCCCCAGACCAGCCTTTGAGTTCTGATGCTTTACATTAGTATTTGTTAGCTTAGTAACAAACATCTATCTCACTTACCAACTCAAGGGGATACTCTAATTGTGTGTGTTGAGAAATCATATGAGAGTGATTTTCATAAGGATCAGTTTTGTATATTATAATAATAAGCAAAATTGTTGTATATTCTGGGTTGCCATTTATAATAAGTGTGCTGTTGCACACTTTCTAGCTACTTCACTTGGCTATTATAAGCAAGTACAGCTATTTTAGCATGAATTGACTAGCATTCCAAAATATTCTATGATTTCCCACCTTATCCCTGGCTTACATTAGTATCTGAAGTCTGGTTTACGATTCCTAGCTTGTGTGAAAAGGATAAAGAATGAGGTGTTTGCTATGGACTTCCAAATTAGCTTTACTGTTAGAAAAAGTAGTGTGACATGATTGTAAATAATAAAATCACTATTTTGAATATTGGTTACATGGAAACTAGACCTATATCTGTCAACAGAGGTAATAGAAAGATTTTCATTGATTGAGCAAGATGGATGTTTTGCATTTAAAAATAACTTCTGCAAACTTTCAGCAATAATAGCAACCAGCTTGCTCAAATTCTTATTCATCACATTGACTTAAGGCAGTGTTTCCCAACCTTGGCAACTTGAAGATATCTGGACTTCAAATCCCAGAATTCCCCAGCCAGCGAATGCTGGCTGGGGAATTCTGGGAGTTGAAGTCCAGATATCTTCAAGTTGCCAAGGTTGGGAAACACTGACTTAAGGCCTACCCTCCATTTTTAATGGTATGTCCAGTGCCTAAAAATCCCTGGGTTTGCAGATAACCAAAATTAGAGGTTCATCCAATCCTGGGTTGACTTCGAAATGTTGCAGTTATTCTGTATTTAATTCGTAGATCGCACATGCTATAGGTCTGGGCTACAGAAATCTTCAAGTCCTCGTTTACTCCTGGTGTTCAAATGGTTATAAATCTGAAAAATATCATACGAATCTCATTAATTGCGGAGAAAATAAGTGGTCCATTTTAAAGAAATTAAATGCACATTCTTGTCAAGGTGACCTTTTAAATTTGATTTGCAGTTCAGAAAAGGCAAAAACAAGCTGCCAGGGACGTTTGTTACAATTTCTCATGTTTTGTTAAAGGAATCTGCCCCAGCAGCTTGTTGAATGTAAAATTCAGTAACAAATTGAGTGCACATGCTCGTAAAAATACACATTTTAGGATACTGGAAAATGGCCTGTGATGTAGTGGTCAAGATGCTGGCCTAAAAGTGGGACAGTCCCATTTAGCTGGGAAAATTCACTGGATGAGCCACAAAATCTATTCTACTTTACAGGGTTAATTTTGAGGGGGAAACAGGAGGAGCTTGACCTCCTGAATGAAGGTGAATATAAATCAGAGACATATATAAGATATCACACGAACAACATGGTGGTCTAGAGGTGGAGCTCTTGCCTCACAATCAGGAGGCTGTGAGTTTGATCCTAAGTCGCGGCATATATTTCTCTCTCTGGGCACCAAGAAAAAATATCTGCTGTGAACTCTGTGTAAGCCTCAGGAAGGGCGGGTAAATGCTCAGCTGCATTCAGTCTCCCAGACTCCATACATGATATCACAAGGAGTCACTATTCAAAAAGAATGAACCAATTTCATGACGCAATATTTTATTAAATATTATTAAACTCCAGCCAAGTCACAAGTATTCTACTCACAATCAACTTTTATTTCCTGTCTTACAAGTGTTCAATGTGGCCACCACCTGCAGCACGGGCAACATCAATGCGATAAGAGAATCCCTCCCAGGTGCGTATCAGCATATCACAATCCACTGAGTTGATCGCTGTTGTTATTCAATGTTTAAGGTCATCGAGGTTAGTGGGTAGCGGTGGAACATAAATGCAATCTTTTACTTATCCCCACAAGAAAAAAATCACACACGGTTAGGTCTGGGGATCTCGCAGGCCAAGCACAAAGAGCAAGGTCTTGGCCCCCCCAGCGCAGAACGCCTTTTCCTGAGGACTTGCCATTCCGAGGGGTAAACAAACAACAGAACGTTGCCGGAAGAACGACGCGACTACCTCGCCCCTGTGGCAGCCATTCAAAACTTAGATAACTCCTCTTTCAAATTGTCATGACTCATTACATGACGATGCTTGAGAACTGAAGCAATGCGTCACGAAATCGGTTCATTCTTTTTGAATAACCCTGTACATTGGGCAGCTATATAAATTTGTTTAATAAACAAACAAACGAATAATGGTTTGTATTGCTGCAATATGTAGCTGGGTGATTTAAGCCCAGTGGGGTTGCTGCCAAAAATGGCACTTCAGTTCTGCACCTTGACACTGTGCACTATCGATTACTAACTGTGCTCTGGTATTCACTATGTGATTTCCTCCACTTTGGCCAGTAATAGTCAGAAAACAAAGAGCAATTAAAATGAGAGCGGCTCATGACATCAAAATACTTTTGGTGGCTAAAATTCATGGTTTTGGTGGAGAGAGGCTGAGCAGAGAAAGGGATGATGCAAATTGTGTGGGAGTAGGCCATGTGTATGGACAGTTATTTTCTTCATTTTGAGGATAAGATGGAAGAATGCTTTACGGAATTATATTATAATTACTGTATTTTTCGGAGTATAAGACGCACCGAAGTATAAGATGCACCTTAGTTTTGGGGGAGGAAAACAAGGAAAAAAGGCCTCTGCCTCCCAGCAATTTGCCAAACAGCAAACAGCACAGATGATATACACTGTTTGCTGTGTATTTCTGTGCATATGTGTCTGACCCATAGAAATAGCGAAGAACTGGAGAAATGTACATTATGGCAGTATATTAATCCCAGAAAGTTTTCTTAAATGTAATCACACAAACTCCTCCCAATTATTTAAATAGATCTACTCCAAACATGACTAAGCCAGGGTTTAATTCAGCTGCCTTATTTTAATACTAATACTTAATACTAATACTTAATACTAAAACAGGACATTTCAGATTATACTTTAAAATTGATGTGGCTTTCTGGAAGTATTCTCTGCTATTTAAAAGAAGATACAATAGCACTGGGCCTCTTCAGATCAAGCATTTATTTTAAAAAGCTTCTTCATTTTGTTAAGTTGTCTAGAACAGGGGTCTCCAAGCTTGGCAACTTTAAGACTTGTGGACTTCAACTCCCAGAATTCTGGAAGTTGAAGTCCATAAGTCTTAAAGTTGCCAAGGTTGGAGACCCCTGGTCTAGAACAATAATAAAACAATCTTTAAAAATAAGTTTAATAATTTGAACATTCTATAGGCATTTATAGTTATTGACTTACCTTCTTGCAGCAAAAAACAGCCAGTTTCAGCACAGTCTGGTTAGCACAAGAAAATAAGATTCCATCTTTGCCTCTCCCTCCAGCAATTTGACTCCGTGCAGCTTTAGTTTCACTTTCATTTTAGCAGGTGAGCTTGCCGGCAATTTCAATAAATCAGCTGAGTGTCGGGAGGCAGATAATCAGTGGCTAATGAGGCTCTACTGCTGTTTGCTGCAAAAAGATAAATTGCTGGCAGGCAAAGATCAAGGAGTGGGGGTGGCTGGGTGGGGCTACATTCGGTGTATAAGACGCACCCAAGTTTTCACCCTCTTTTGGGGGGGGGTAAAAAGGTGTGTCTTATACGCTGAAAAATACAGTATATTTTTCTTATATCGCAATAAGACAGCTACTGTTTTCTGCATTAGAATGGTGGAACATTGTCACTCGTTCTCAATATTTGTCACTGTTGATGGAAGGTCTGGAAGCTACAGAATTAAGAATTAAAGTTTATGAGCAGGTCTTAGGAATAGGACTGAGGTGCCAAAATCAATACAACTGATGTTTCTGACATCGAACGGGCAATCCAGGTTTTGTGCTCAGATCTGGCAGTTTTATCCCAGCAGTCAAGTTCCTGGTATTTGGTTTATGGGAAGATGAAGAGAACTCAAAACAGGGGTGGGAGTTTGTGGGACAGTTACATGGGCTCCTGTGCTGAATAAGTGTGCTTAGTTTCCATGAACACCCTTTTCAATTCAGTCATTCAGTAGGTGTACAGGTAATCCTCGACTTACAACAATTCGTTTAGTGACCATTCAAAGTTACAATGGCGCTGAAAAAGTGACTTATGACCATTTTTCACACTTATGACCATTGCAGTATCCCCATGGTTATGTGATCAAAATTCAGATGCTTGGCAACTGACTCATATTTGTGATGGCTGCAGCGTCCCCCGATGTGATCACCTTTTGCGACCTTCTGACAAGCAATGGGGAAGCCAGATTCACTTAACAACCGTGTTACCAACTTAACAACTGCAGTGATTCACTTAACAACTGTGGCAAGAAAGGTGGTAAAATGGGTCAAAACTCCTTTAACAAATGTCCCCTTAGCAACAGAAATTTTGGCTCAGTTGTGGTCATAAGTCAAGGACTATTTGAAATAAGTGCAGTTATTCAACTGTTTCAGAGCAGTAGTTTCAACATAGTTGTCTGGTATGGGCAATCTCATTTCTCATTTGAAGACTCAAATACGTATTCTTCTAACATTCCACAAATAATCATTTTCACTGAATGTTTGACAATATTTATTTTGTTTATGTCCTGCTGCAATCAAAATCAGCTCCCAGCAATTACTGAAGACATGTGAACAATGCAATACAATACAGACCTTGAATCTCTAACATTATGAGAGTTTTCAAAATGTTTGCATTATTTTCCTGAATATGGAGCAATTTCTAACCAGTTTTAAAGTCACAGGCATTCCTCACTTGACAATAATAGGGAATGGCAACTCTGTTGCTAAGCAATGCAGACATTGAGCGAGACATCGCATTGCCACAACCGGCGATTTTACTGCTGGCTTCTCCATCAACTCTTCTTGACGAAAGCTGGCTGTGAAATGTGCAAATGGAAATCACATGATTGTAGGAATGCTGCAACAGTTGCAAGTGTGAGGGCTGATAATAAAATTGTTTTTTTCACTCCCCATGTAATTTCAGATGGTCACTAAAGAATACATTTATTAAGCGATGTACATCCTGTACATCCTCCGACTCGTATAACAAAATATTTATTCAAACAGTAGATGTGTTCAGTAATTCTAGTTTTGAGATCTAAGGGAAATCTGCTGGTGTTTATGAAGACATCCAGTTTTTTTAAAAAAAATTGGGAACGCTTGAATTGGTTCTTTTTTACTCAAGGACATTGGGAATTGCAGCCATTTGTATTGGGAAACTAGCTAAAATTTTATACTCATTTATCAGTTTTAAGTGTGGCAGGTATATAAGTCTTTGCTGTATGTATTCTGAAATCAGGAATCTAACCTGAGAAGGGATTAGTGAAGCAAGTTTATAACTAACTCAGAAAGAAAGGTTTATTTAAGGAAATACATTTAAGTAAGGCCTAACATCGAGCTAATTAAATTCTACCATGAGTGATGTGCTGGATGTGTGAAAAAAAAGGCAGTAGGGAAATGATGCTAGCAGGAAGTATCCAGGAGCCAAAATAGGCAAGATGGCGGACAAAGTACAGGTATCCTTGACTTACAACAGTTCAAAGTTACAACGACACTGAAAAAAGTGACTTATGACAATTTTTCACAGTTACAACCATAGCAGCATCCTCATGGTCATGTGATCAACATTCAGATGCTTGGCAACTGGTTCATCCTTATGACCATTGCTGTGTCTCAGGGTCGTGTGATCACCTTTTGCAAACTTTTGACAAGGAAAGTCAATGGGGAAGGCATATTCACTTCACAAACGGGTTACTAACTTTTTCAACTGCAATGATTCACTTAAAAACTGGCAAGAAAAGTCGTAAAATGGGGCAAAACTCACTTAACAAATGTCTCACTTAACATCAGAAATGTTGGGCTCAATTGTGGTTGTAAGTCAGGGACTACCTGCATTGCAGTGCAAACAAGTGGATACTGCACACACAGTCAAAAGGAGTGCAGCTTGCATCACAAGACTCTTATCTTGCTGACTTAAATTAAAGTATTTTATTTTCCAGTCAGATACATGATTGTGTAAAAGGCACTTTTCTGTTTGTTTGTTTGTTTGTTTGTTTGTTTGATTGATTGATTTGTTTTTAGTTATTGATTTAGGATTTATTTTAAGTATACAGATACAAATTACCTAGAATGCACACAACAAACATTAAGTTGCAGTAGTCTATACTGTACACACTGACACAAATGCACATCCACAAACATGCATATAATATTTTATCTTGCAAAATACACACAAGTGTCCTTAAAAGATAACGTGAGTGTTGTAACCTTTTGGCAGCTAAGGGTTTAGAAATCTTCCTAGTTTGAGGATATGGACATTCATGTCAGCAAAAGATAAGGTATGTCTAAATGTAGACATTGAACAATCTGATACTGTAATACAGAACACTGAATTTAATTTCACACTTCACAGACAATGAGGTGACATTTCTTCATTCATGTTTCCTTTTTTAACCAAGAGCTTTGTCTAAGCCACAGAATGAACTTTAGAGTTAGAATAGGTAGATGATAGATCAGTGATAGGTAGACGGATAAATACTGTAAATAGATAGTTGATAGATACTGTAGATAGATAGATAGATAGATAGATAGATAGATAGATAGATAGATAGATAGATAGATAGATAGATAGATAGATAGATAGATAGATAGATAATTAGATGATAGATAATTTGATAGATAGACAGACAGACAAATAGATAATTAGATGAGTGATAGATAGAGACAGACAGACAGACAGACAGACGGACAAACAGACACAGACAGATTAGATAGATAGATAGATAGATAGATAGATAGATAGATAGATAGATAGATAGATAGATAGATAGATAGATAGGATAGATAGATAGAGTGAGTGAGTGAGTGAGTGAGTGAGTGAGTGAGTGAGTGAGTGAGTGAGTTAGTTAGTTAGTTAGTTAGTTAGTTAGTTAGTTAGTTAGTTGGTTACTGTATTTTTTGGAGTATAAGACGCACCTTTTTACCCCCCAAAAGAGGGTGGAAACTTGGGTGCGTCTTATACACCGAATGTAGCCCCACCCACCCAGCCACCCCACCCTTTGGCCTCTGCCAGCAATTTACCTGCTTGCAGCAAACAGGGAAGAGCCTCTTAAGACAAGCAAGTCATTAGCAGCTTCCCGACCCCCAGCTGATTTGCCACATACTAAAATGAAACTGAAACTAGCTGCAAAGAGACAAATAGCTGGGAGAGACACGCAGATTTTTATTTTCTGCTGAACTGGATGCAAGGGGGTAAGTGAATAACTATAAATGTCTGTAGAATGTTCAAATTATTAGACTTATTTTTTAAAGACTGTTTTATTATTTGCTTTGCTGACTGCTTTATTGTTTGCTTTACTGGCTGTGGAATTCTGGGAGTTGAAGTCCACAAGTCTTAAAGTTGCCAAGGTTGGAGACACCTGTTCTAGACAACTTAACAAAATAAAGAAGCTTTTTAAAATAAATGCTTGCTCTGAAGAGGCCCAGTGCTATTGTATCTTCTTTTAAATAATAGAGAATAATGTATACTTCCAGAAATTTTAATTAATTTTAACAGCTCTGTACAAGTATAGTCTGAAATGTAACAGTGTCCTGTTTAGTATTAGAGTTAAATCCTGACTTACCTTGGTGTAGATCTATTTAATTTATTTATTTATTTATTTATTTATTTATTTATTTATTTATTTATTTATTTATTTATTTATTTATTTATTTCGTTCTTATAGGCCGCCCAACTAATTGGGAGGAGTTAGTGTGACTACATTTAAGAAAACTTTCTGGTATAATGTGCATTTCTCCAATTCTTTGCTATTTCTATGGGTCAGGCACACATGCACAGAAATACACAGCAAACAGTGTATATCATCTGTGCTGTTTGCTGTTTGGCAAATTACTTGGAGGCAGAGGCCTTTTTTCCTTGTTTTCCTCCCCCAAAACTAAGGTGCGTCTTATACTCCGAAAATACGGTAGTTTCAGGCTTGTGATTTACAAAACTTAAAAATTGGGGGATTAACACAGTTCCCTAAGAAAACTCAGGAGAATTTTGCCCCCCAAATGTTATATCATCCCTGCAGTATCATCCACTGTACTTTAAAGTGATTAATTCAGGTCATCAGTCAAAGGGCAGAGCCGCTGCTGAGTGAAACAGCAAGAGAACTCAGTGGAATTTGTCCTGTTAAGAGCAGAGGTAAAAGACAGGACAGGAACCAGGTGGTCATCTCAAGGGTTAGGTTCATACTGCACTGCAGAATGAAGAAAAAGTCTTGGCTAGAGTGAATCGGCTTAATACATACATGGAACCTATAGATCTCTCTGAGCAATTTCTATTAAGAGGGAGGAAAAGAATCTTTGTTTGTTTAGTGCAATGCATTTCAGATAGATTTTGAGAATTTGATGCCATTTAATACAGAGCTTGGGGCCTTCCTGCTCCAGAGCCTTGCTGTTCTCTTCCTTCAGGTCATGATGTCAAATTGGTTTTGAGGCTTAATGACTTTTATTTTGGTGCCTGTCAAAATGCGGTTCAGTTTTCAGATTGGCCTTCTAATTTCTAACCACGCTCTGTAAGATATAATACTCTCCAGATGTTTGTTTTGCTGTGCTTTGCTTGAACAATGAATGTGGTTGCAGTTTATTGTGTGGAAATTTTCAGCCTGCTAAATGCTGTAAAAAAAAAATGCATCGGGAGGAGGCACAATACGTAGAAAGGAGGTAAAGCAAGTAAGGCAATAGATCCTTTTTGCTTTTGCAGCTTTGGTATGGATGAACTAAGGATAGAAATGTGCTAATCGGGATGTATTAATTGTAGGTGAATCCTCTGAGCAGAATGTTACTCGGTTGTCCTAGAACTACATGGCCTCCAAGGGATCCAGCCAACGAGTTTCACAAACATTCAATCTTCGATAGAGTGATATGTTGCTAAACAGCTGTAGTTATAAATCTTCCTTCTTTCTGAAGCTAATACCTATTTGATCCTGAGGCTATGTACAGTCCGGCTGCTTAAAAAATCTCTTCAGATTTTGCTGAATAGGACTTGTTAAACCAAAATCCTTTGGAAATAGGTGCAGCTTGGGCCTCTTTCTGCTGTTTATGACTTCTTCTGAGGGGTGGGCCCATTAACTCTTGTGTCAAGACTGGGAAAGGAAGAACAGCTGAATCAATGGAATTAGAAGCCTTGACTAGGTCTACAGCAACTGATAATCTTCAAAAAGTGAGACTAGGTTAGTCGGAATATATCGGGCACTAAACCTCCAAATTGCACCCCTCAATGTTTTTCCACTTAAAAAATAATAATCAGAACATCTTCAAATACATGTATGCCAATCGTTTCACCTTTTTTGCCCCACAACCATTAATTTAGAATCAATGTGAAAACCTTTATGCTTAATTGATGGATGGTTTAACTAAAACTTGATTTGATTGATTTGATGTTTTGGGAGTGTGAGGTGACCAATATACAGATAGTCCTCAACTTACAACAGTTCGCTTAGTGACCATTCATTGTTACAATGGCATTGAAAAAAGTGAGTTATGACTGTTTTTCACACTTACAACCATTACAGCATCCCCATGGTCATGTGATCAAATTTCAGATGCTTGGCAACTGACTCACATTATGACGGTTGCAGTGTCCTGGGGTCATGTGATCCCCTTTTGTGACCTTCTGACCAGCAAAGTCAATGGGGAAGCCAGATTCACTTAACAACCACATTACTAATTTAAGAACTGCCATGATTCACTTAACAAATGCGGCAAGATACGTCATAAAATGGGGCAAGCAATTGTGACTTATGCAATAAATAAATAAATTTGTAGTTAAACAAATCATGGCATAGCACAGTGCAAGAACATTGCTTGAATATTAAACAATTAACTTCGTGGTAAAATTTAAATCCTTGTTTCTTAACCTTAGCCAACCAAATATTCATATGGTGCTTATGTAATCTATAATAATGCCTATTTGTTTTGTTTTCTGTCAAAAGTCAAAAGCCTCAGCATTTGTCCTTACATCTAAATGAGATATATGTATCTCAGATGTGAATTGTTTTCATTAATCTCCTTTGAGACAACTAAATTCTTATCTGAATAATAGCTAATATAAAAAGTTAAAACTAGCAAAAGAAAGCTGTTGTAAAAAGCACCAGGTAGCCTCTGAAATGGGGGTGTTTGTCCCTCAAATACATCAAAATTGCAGGCACAACCAGGTTATCAAAACCCAACCCCTTTCTAATACTTTGGCCTAAATTACACAGACATAAAATGCAGAATGGCTTCAGTAACCCAGAATGCCTGCTATTTTGATGTTGTTGTTTAATAATTTTATTAAAAGTTGTAATTATAACAGTAAACAATAATACAAACTAAAAAGTAAAGAACAAATGAGTGAATAAAAAGTGCTAGAAAACAAGAAAGAAAAAAGTAAAGAAAAGAATCCCTATTAAAAACAACTTCCCTCCCTCATCACAAATATAAACAATTTCATTATATTTTACCTCTTCTTTTTTTTAAAGTCTTTATTAAATTTTTACAATAAGAAAAAAGACACAAACAAAACACACAAACAAAACACACAAACAAAACACACAAAACACAAACAAGTACACATATTTACAAACAACAACAAGAAATAGTCCAATGCTTTAACAGCGTTATTAAGGTGTTTGTTCAGTATCAAAATCTATATATACATTTTAAGTACATTCCATGTCGTGATTATCGGTGATTATCATCCATATATATTTTTACCTCTTCTTAATTAACTATTATAAAATTCTTCTTCCCACAACTCGACTCTTAATTATAGGAAAATCCAATAAGTAAAGTCTTCTCCAATCCAGGAGTGGTGTCAGCAAAAAGTTCAAACAGAGCCTTAAAATAATAATATTAATTAACAAATTTAAAACTCACCATTCCATATTGCAACTCTTAATTGTAAGCAAATCTACATTTAGAAGGTATCAAGTGGTCTCAGTATTTTATTAAAAGTAAAAAGCTGAAATGTAACATGACAAAGAGGAACACTATCTCCTTTAAAAAGAGAAAGCTCACAAAGATTGCTAAATGCAAAGATAATTAGATACTAAGACAATTTAGATGCTGTCAGATTAGGATACAGTAGTAACTGTAGAGGAAAAGGCTTAAACACCAAGTTTGTTTGTTTTTCATTCAATCCGGTCCAATTCTCAGAGACTGCCTATACAAGTCCCTCAACTGACTATAAATAAATCCAACATATATATTTCTAGTCCAGATATCAACAAGTCCAAAAAGAGCCACCCAAAAAAATACGTTGCATTTTAACCCTGATTGAATCAACCCACTTTATGATCCTTCCTTTTGTGTAAAAGAATCTTGATTTTTTAATCCATTATTCAGCCATGAGTAATACATTTAATCCATGATTATCAATTCTTCTCTCAAATTTCTTCCTTTTTGATGTTGTTAATTGCCTGTAAATGCCCCTAACTATTGGACACACCTTTCAAAAATGATAGTGATTTTTTAGCAGTGATTTCTTTTTTAAACAAATAACACTATGTTATACAGATTATTACAGATATACTTACTTTATGTCAGATCCTTTGGAGCATTTTAAAGCAGGACATAAATGAAAGGAATATTATTTATTTGTTTGTTTGTTTGTGTGTATGTGTGTGAGTGTGGATGGGTGGGTGTATTTATCTATTTAGCAAATATACATGACCACCCAACTCACACACTGTAACTCTGGGCAGCTTACAAAATACATACCTCTGAAATAATTTAAAAAAAGAAATTATTGAATATGCAATTTACGGAATACTAGTGTCCCTTGTGGCAGGGTTAGATTTTAAAATGATATATGGTTGTAATCAAGCATAAGAATCCTATGCCTCTTTTATCCTCCCAATCCTAGATTGTCCAATGAATGTATTGAATGATATAATTACACTTCCCTTATTAATCACTACTTGCAATGAAGATAACATTTCACAGGATGATGATGCAATATGCATTTTATGTTCAAGACACAACAGGAATGGAAAGGGGAAAGTATGGCATTCCTGTTCTTTTTTGCAGAGTTTAGGAATCAAATTCCATAACATAATAAAAATGCCATTATTAATATTGTGATTAAATATGTTCAGTTGGCAGTTGTACAACATTCACAGACTACTTAATCATTGCTGCTACCTAAAAGGATGTAAATATTAGAAGGGAATCCTGTGAGACAATCTTTCCTGAACTCTACCATTCAGTTTGCAGGGTGAGAAGGTGAGTATTTGCATAAAGAAATAGAAATTTGCATGCAAATAGAAAACCACTAAAAAGCTAATCAAGAATATCTTTCTCCAAAACTATACTTGCACAAGTGCCTTATTTCATGAGAAAGGCATTCGAGCATGGAATTTCTTCATCTTCAATCTGAAGAATAGAGTAGAGAGAAAATAATTTTATTTGTTTTAAAATATTCTGGCTTATTCCACAAACTGTGGTTAAGGGGGGAAATTACAGTATAATATGTGAATCATCCAATGTGTGCTCTGCACAGCCCAACCCCTGGCCGGCTGGGGAATCCTGGGAGTTGAAGTCCACAGGTCTTAAAATTCCTAAGGTTGGACATCCCTTTTCTAGAGGAACTTGATCAAAACTGCTTTCCATCAAAATTGCCCAAGCTTGCCACATAGCTAGATTGTGACATGCCTTTAATACATTTCCTCTTGCCTACGCAGACAGGATACACTTCCTTTTGGGTTATGTTTTCCTCGTTGCTTTTAGGTCAAGTGTTGTCTGTTTTCCTTTCATAGATCCAGATGTTGGTGAGTTTAAACATTGAAAAAGAATATGTTAACAAGAGCAACCATATGCAGAGTGGGAATAACTAATGGAATACTTGAACTGTAACCTCTAAATTCAAAAGAAGCTACAATGACAGGGATGAACAACTCCAAGAAACAAGGTTGTTGAAAAAAAGAGATATCCTTTATTTCCAAAGTATTACAGCTATCTTACTGGTATCATATCCCCTAATTGTCCAGCCCAAATTAGATCTCATTCTTCTCCTAACCCTAAACTGGCACAAAATAAGTTCTTCCTTCAAAAAAATAAACCCCTCTATGAAACAGTACACCAAACTCCTGCAATTGATACACTTCTTTTTCATCATCATTCTAGCCATTGTCTATCCACTGCAGGATGAAGGCCTCATCTGCGTGTTTCCAACCAATGCGGTCTTGAGCTTCTTTTTGCCAATTGAGCCCGCTTCTCACGATTTAAAGTAATTGAACAGAAACTAGCATACCCAATTCCATAATCATCTCTATTTCTGGTAATGTATGGTGATCTTAATATAACCCCTATCCATAATCTTAGAAAATAAAAGTGGTAGGTGGGCAAATTTCGTGCCTATCTGAGCAGACGATATGGAGAGATATAATAAGGTCTGATACAGTGTTAGTAATTGGTGGTAAAGTGATGTCCTGACTTTGCCATAGGAAAATAAGGGGGAAGGGGCTACTTTTTTTCTATATATAATTTTATTAAGAATTTTGATTACAATAGTGGGAACTAATACAAACTAAACTGAAAAAAGAAGAGTCAACAGTGTAATAAGAAAGAATAAAAAGTACAAAGGAAAGGAAAAGGAAAGAAAGAGAAAAGAAATATATAAATGACTTCCAACCTTTATTGCAACAAGTCTAGACAAATGCAACAACTCTTCACTCCTGGTAAGGTTACAAACAGATATCTCTTCCTCCCATCTCCCATAAATCCATTAAAAAAATCAACTAATTCAACTACCGTAGATTCAATTAAGAAAACATTTTCCAGGTTATTTTCTTGGGTTGTCATTTGCATTTCTCCTTTAATTTTTAAAACTTCATCCAGTTTCTTTTGTATATCCAAGAAGGCATCCTTTTTCCAATTCATTCTCTTGGCCTCTCATTTGGCTCCGTTCCTCAGGTCGGATGTGCGTCGAACTCGCCAAAGCCGCTTTTGCCTCCGGACGTTTTCTCTCCAGTCTCTTCGGGGGCGTGGGTTTTAATCCCACCGCTGCCACCAGTTGTGAGGATGCACGCAAGAGAAAAAGAGCAGGGCGGAGCCCAGGAGGCTGCCGAGCGAAGAGCCAGAGAGGCCCGGTGGATTCCTCTGTGGGGCTGCGCCCACCTGCAAAGCTTGTTGGGACTTACCTTCCCGTGAGACTGCTAGCCCCTAACCTGGGGAAATACCAGCTTTTAAAAAACGTTTTTTAGTTAAAAATGCTAAAAAAATTTAATTGGCCACGCCCACCCCATCATATGACCCCCCAACTTAGCCACACCCACTTAGCCACGCCCACAGAACCAGTGGCAAAAAAAATTACATTTCACCACTGTGTCATTTCCTCATTAATGTTTTTTGGACATAGTCTATCCACAGTATTAGGCACCATTGCTGTTGATAATGAAGTAGCAATTTCTGGCTCCATCCTTCAAAGATCTCCTTTAATATTTCCAGTGCTATTACTTTTAATTTTTATAGTTCTTTTCCTTCTCACGAGAAGCTATTTTTTTTGTAATTACTTACAAAATTTTATACAGTAGCTAAAGTCAATATTCCAAATTTAACTGGACCCTTAATCCATTTCTAACTTTCTTAGATCAAAACCTTATGTAGCTTTTTGCTTTTTATTTCAAATTCTTTAAATTCTTAAGCTTGTAATTAATTTGTATTTTGTTCAGAGTTGAAGCTAAACTCACCTGGTGACTTTTCAAGCTTGCTATTCTGAAACTCTGTAATAGCTTTAAGATGGTTAATGGGCAATTCACAACAGTGATTAGAAAGTGTGGTTTGCAAACTTAACTGTTTTTAAAGGGTTGAGATGGCTGATCCCATTGTCTCTTGGCACTCAAACCCACTGAGATCCCTTTCCTATGTGAGGAGAAGCTGAGGGATGACTACTTTTTTCATGTATATTTCTTACAATTCTTCATTTGAGCATTCTATCTTGAAAACTGCAACATCTTAGACATTTAATGAATCTGGTTTTCTGTTTTTCATGTTCTATCTTATTGCCTTGGAATGCTCCTCAAGTTTGTTGAAGTCTTTTTTAGTTTTCTACAACTTCAGCAAGATTTTGTTGTATACTGTCCAGAGTCACTTGCTTTTAAGATGGGCAGCTACATAAATTAGATAAATGAAAGATGGTCAATTAATCCAAGTATATCTAAAGCTACTTTCATAAAGAGAGGAATGGATTGTTCAAAGGAAAGAGAAGGTGCTTCTCTTTAGACCCTCATTCATCATTGTACTGCAAACCCCATAGATTACTCCCAAAGCAATATGATCTTATTTAAACAAAAAGTTGCCTACTCCTACTGTAAGTGCTAAAGTTGTGAAAACACGAATGGATTGTGTTGTAAACTTAGATGGAATCCTACCAAGATTATTCTGGATGCAGAGATGCAGAGATTCTGGATCATGACAATTGTCTCTCTGCCCTGATCCATAGTGATTGATGCATTGATCACTTGTCATTTAGATTACTGTAATTAATTTTCTTAGTGGAAAATGCTTGTATTTAGTAATGAAGAATTGTGCTAGGTTGGAATTATATCACATATATTCCTATATATACTGACCCATTTATTTTTAGTGCAGTTCCATGTATTGTGATCACTCATCATGGTGAATGGAAGATAGATAGATAGATAGATAGATAGATAGATAGATAGATAGATAGATAGATAGATAGATAGATAGATAGATAGATGATTGATTGATTTAATTTTTCCCCGTGTCATCACTCTGCTGAATATTTAATTCCCACAGCACTGTCTCATTTCTCATCTTTTCTCATTTTCTCATCTTTCCTACTATCTTTTCCTATTGGTTTCTTATGATTTATCAATTGTTGTTTGTAACTTATGATTAATGATTGTAACTATGATTTATTACCTGTGATCTATTACTTGCTGTTTATATGTGCTCTGTGAGCTTATGCACTGGAGACAATTTCCTTGTGTGTCCAATCACACTTGGCCAATGAAGAATTCTAATTCTATTCTACTCTATTCTGATGCTGTTTCTATTAGGTACAAGTAGAAATTATATTTTTTGTGGGTATGTTGAAGACTCAAGAAACTTCTCAATTATGACACCTCCACTTTAGAGATCTTTCACTTCTAAGACATGAGAGGCATTCCAGTATATCAGTTTCTCTGATATCCACTCTTTGATCCATTTGGAGCTGACTGGTTGGAATATATAGACCTTACACAAAACAGTTTTATAAAGGTGGGGGGTTTGGGGGGGCTCTTTTCATTTATTATTTCCCTTTTAAATTATATCAGCTGTTTTGCCCCTATTTAAATTCAGGAGAAATGAGGGAAGAAAGAGGAGGGAGAAAAAGGAGTCTGTGACAGAAGCAATATTTGAATGGGAGATATCTCAATTCTTACCACAACCTCTTAGCCACGAAGCTCCTACAGCAGCAATTAGCAGCATGAAGATTCAGTCCAATTTAACTGGAGCTCCCCAAGTGGCTTCTAAAATGTTCTTCGAGCAAGCTGATGGTGAAGTTGCTTGTTTATTCCCAGTTCTTTATTCATTTGAAACCCTGACAGAATCAGTCAAGTATCTATACCTAAAGTTTATATAAGGCTACACCTAAGAGAATTAACTCATGTCATGTGTCTTTAATCAAAGCATTCTGCAGTTCAAGATAAACAATAATTCTATAATGAGATTTTAAGGAACTGAAAGTAAGTCCTGTACACACCAAACCACAAGGAAATGCTTTAACATTTGAACTTTCTCCATGTTGGGACAGAAGCTTGACAACAGACCCATGTTTTATTTCTCACCTCAGCTAGTTCTCCAACAAACTAATAAAAAAGTTCAAAGCCACTTCCATGGAATGAAAACACTCTGGGAATAGAGGTTGGGCTCACATACTGGAATAATCAGTTCTTGCTTTCTGCCTTTGATCTTTTAGTCTTTGGTTAAGTCAAAATATGCTCCTAATCCTGACCCAGATTAGTTGCTAATCAGTTATTTCACATGAACATGGATTTTTTTTCTGCATTAGAATATTAAGTACAAGTAGTTCTGGACTTAACGCCCACAATTGAGCCCAGAATTTATGTTGCTAAGTGAGACATTTGTTAAGTAGGTTTTGTCCCATTTTACAACTTTTCTTGCCACATTTGTTAAGTGAATCACTGCAGTTGTTAAATTACTAACACAGTTGTTAAGTGAATCTGGCTTCCTCGTGGACTTAGTTGTCAGGAGGTCACAAAAGATGGACACATGACCCCCGGACACTGCAACCGTCATAAATATGAACCAGTTGTCAAGCATCCAAATTAAAACACATGACCATGTGGATGCTGCAAAAGTCATAAGTGTGAAAACTGGTCATTTTTCAGTGCCATTGTAACTCTGAACAGTCACTAAACACATTGTTGTAAGTTGAGGACTACTTTTTCGGTCCACTTTATTTGCCAGACTGAGACTGAAGTTCTATATATCTATATAATTTATGTGGCATTGTAAGGTGCATTTGTGTGTGTGTGAGGGGGGGGGAGAAAAATGTGGACACATTCACACACATATTCATGGAACTTCTATCCACACTTCTATGAATGCCATAACTACACTTTTATGGCTTTAATTTAACACACGAGTGGTTTCCTGGGTAAACTTTCACTTTAATCTCTATTTCATGCCATATAATAATATGATATCCTCACACAGCTTATTTTCCATCATGAGGAAAAAAGCTCAGGACAACTTTCATATTCTTGCATATTTGAAGTATTGAGTGAAAAGTCTGCAATGACTCAATTACAATGCAAGTGAGTCCCACGGGATTGGGCGGCCTATAAGAGCGTTTAAATAAATAAATAAATAAATAAATAAATAAATAAAAGAGAATATTTAAAAGAACCAGTGGAAATCACTCTTTACACAAAATTGCTGGAACAAAGTTGTTGTTATGGTAGCCTTTGTCTGCTTAGTCCTCCTGTCCATTCATACCTAATGATAACAGTACACAATGTGATATTATTGCCAATCCAATCTGACTTCCAATGAGTCTGTATGTGAAAAAAAGTGATAAAACTTTATCACAACAATGGTCCCTTCTTATTGGCCAGAAAACAGTGAGTATGGCTAGAGCTACTGCAGTCAGGCAGTGTTTGGAAGGCATCCCCCATAGGCTACCTAATATTGCAAGACAATTTTGAAGTTCCTTGTGTTTGCTTGGTGGACTGACTGATTGAGTCTTGGATATTACCAATTTGTTGATGGGATTAGTATGTTTACAAAAGACAATTTCTCAAGTTTTGTGAACGCAGCTATGTTTTCTTGGAGAAAATATATACATGTCTGTTTTAGTTTCAGCATCTATAGTCTTCTTGGACAAGATATTGTTAGTGCCCTATTTCTTGAGTCTATTCATCTTTAAACATTGCTACTCTCTTTCTATTCACTCTGGTCCAATTCAAAAGATAGAGCTTGAAGAGCTTGATGTTTCTTCTCTCCCTCTTCTGATTATTTGATTTATTGGAGATGATAAGGGAACAGAATACAGCAGGGAAAAGAGGACAACTCAGGAAATAACAGGAATTCAACTTCCAATCTCTTACTTTAATTCTAAGATAAGTTGTCTCCAGTTTGTAACTTTGGTAGGCTCATATCAGCATATAATTACAAGAAAAATGAAAGAGAGAGGGGGGAGAAGATCTTCTCCACTATGTTAAATGAGAAACAACAACTGGAACCTTTGAAGGACATGCCATATTCCATATTTCAAAACAGGGATGGGATATGACTAAGAAGCAAAAGAGACTAGGGCAAAATTCAAAGTTGATTTCATTCTATAGCATTTAATTGTGCGAGATGGAGAAAAATTATAAATATTTTATTTATTTATTTATTTGTTTCGTCAGGCATGTGTTAGATAACAGATATAAAAACATAATCCCCCCCCCCAAATCAGAACACCAAATACAAGCTGAACAGACAAGACCTTGCAGACGACCCTCACCCTGTCAAAGACCTTGGAATACTCATATCAAATGACCTAAGTGCCAAAGCCCACTGCGACAACATCGCCAAAAAGGCTTCAAGAACTGTTAACCTAATCTTACGTAGTTTCTTCTCCGGTAATATCACACTACTAACCAGAGCATACAAAACATTCGCCAGACCAATCCTTGAATACAGCTCATCTGTCTGGAACCCACACCGCATATCGGACATAAATACATTAGAAAGTGTCCAGAGATACTTTACAAGAAGAGTCCTCCACTCCTCTACTCGCAACAGAATACCTTACGCAACCAGACTTCAAATTCTGGGCTTAGAAAGCTTAGAACTACGTCGCCTTCGGCACGACCTAAGCATAGCTCATAAAATTATCTGCTACAACGTCCTTCCTGTCAACGACTACTTCAGCTTCAACCACAACAATACACGAGCACACAACAGATACAAACTCAAAGTGAACCGCTCCAAACTTGACTGTAGAAAATATGACTTTGGCAACAGAGTGGTAAATGCCTGGAACTCACTACCTGACATTGTGGTTTCGTCACCAAACCCCCAAAACGTTACCCTTAGACTGTCCACTGTTGACCTCACCCGATTCCTAAGAGGTCAGTAAGGGGCGTGCATAAGTGCACCAGCGTGCCTCCCGTCCCTGTCCTAATGTTCCCTCTTATCAGTACTCATCTTATGTATATAAACAATGTTATATCTATGTATATTACCAACACGTACTTGACAAAAATAAATAAATAAAAATAAATAAAATAAATAATTTTGAATACATGAAATGGATACAAATAAAAGGGAACATTAGGACAGGGACGGTAGGCACGCGGGTGCGCATATGCACGCCCCTTAATAATACAATTCATCAAAAAAACACAAGCATTTTTCTCCTTCTGTTACAAATTAGCAACAATGTTTAGAGGAACTGCCCCTAAAACTTGCATGGACTGCAGATTGTACACACATGCTAATTAAGTAAAGCTATCTCTTTAAAGAACAGAAATTGTTCCAAATAATACTATTTAATGAGCAGATGTGCATACAAAGCTCCTTGATAGAAGATATTCTATTTCTGCTTGTTAATATAACTCACAGTTGCTTATTTTAAGCTTTTGAGAGCTTGGAAATAATAAATATTATACTATTTCTGTCCACATTGTGTCATTTTTCTAATCAAGTTCATCAAATTGGTGATAAATCAGATGATGTTAAATCTTACATATACTCTTTGTATATAAAACCATTTATACAAACAACCCAGACATTTGCCTTTACTGGGGAAAAATACGCTAATACAACGTCATCCACTATTACAAGTAGTAGTGCTGCCAAATCACTTGTTTAAGTATTCGATCTCTCGTGACCCGCATGTTCCCTCCACCACTGTTTGGGTACTTTATGTCATCAGATTCTGGAAGTTTATAAATTCAGTAGAATAAAAGGTATGGTTAATCTGATTCAGCTGAGGAAGTAGAAAAGAAGTTTTTATTAAGCTTGCAAATATATAACTGCTGATCAAATGCTATGTTTAAATGCAGAAATATTTTCTTTGAGGGATATATATATTCCCAGTTGTGTAAGATTTTCCCCTTCCAGTCCTCTTTGTCTCTAAAAAGTTGGGAAATCCTCTAGAATTATATGGAAAATAGCATTGGATCTGGAAAATATACGAGGAAGCATAATTTATGAAAATCACTTTCTTCTTAGTCAATGAAGCTTCCATTAAATCAAAGTTCAATAGTTCCTCTAATTATGAAACATCCCGTAGAGTTTGATTCTGATGTGACACCAAATAATGGCTAAGTCAAGTACAAGCTTAACAGTATTGTCATTATTTCCTCTTCTATTTTTGCTCTTTTGTTTTGAAGAGAAAATAGAAGCCATTGTTTTCCAATTCAAACATAATGGTGAATTATAATTTGCAGAAAAATTGTCAGGCACAAAGAACCAAGACTATTTGTGAGGGTTGCAGCATAAATGATTTACTGAAACCTATATCCAAGAATCTGGTCAACTAATGGTCAGCATTAAATTGGTGCTAGATAAGGGTCAATGGAATTCAAGGGAACTGCAATTGGGCCTCTTGTGGCAATGCAAGGATTCTAAACTGATGACCCATTTTACTCTGCCCTCCAGTTCTTCCTGCTCTTCTACAAAAATGGAAGCATAATATCAGTTGTGTATATGTGTGTGCAGAGTGTTACCTATAGTAATAATAGCCATAATAATACTGCAAAGCCATATTTCAAGGCTATACAAACATGAACAATTCAGCTTTACAATTAACAGTAAAAATAAAAAATAAAATGAAAAGAAGTTAGTACATTTATATCATAAACAAAACAAGTACACAAAAGAGATTGGACTTCAAAAATATCTACTTTAGTCATCTGTCTTTTCATTAGAGTTACCTTTGTGTCAACCTAGATGTAAAAGTATGCAATTGTAATACTTTTAATAAATAATAAGAGTATCTCATTAATAAATGGAGTCTACTTGCAATTCTGGACTGCACAGAATTATTTGAAACCTAAGGTGATGAGAGATATTTTGCACATATGTAGTATTCCTAAAACCAGATTTAGTTCCTTCAAAGAGTTAATTTCTTTTCAGTCCAACAGTTATCATTTTTTATAAAACTAACTTTTATTAAAGGTCAGTGATAAAATGTTGGCTTAAATTTGCACAAATTAGTGTTCACAATATATATGAAAATGTATGTTAGAATATACAGGTCAAATCATTTGAAA
This sequence comes from Diadophis punctatus similis, assembly GCA_023053685.1. Taxonomy (NCBI): domain Eukaryota; kingdom Metazoa; phylum Chordata; class Lepidosauria; order Squamata; family Dipsadidae; genus Diadophis; species Diadophis punctatus. Next base: position 90,390,030 of record JALIGW010000002.1, read on the forward strand.
ACAAAAATGTGTATTTTGCCGAACTGAATCCTGGCAAAATATTTTTCTCCCCAATTCAGGCTTTAAAGGAGATCTAATAATTGTTTTTGAAAGTTAAGAAGCAGCTAAAGAAAAAATAATCACTGAGCTGTTCTATTCATTTAGATTATTACAAATCTTCTTCTCTCTCTCTCTCTCTCTCTCTCTCTCTCTCTCTCTCTCTCTCTCTCTCTCTCTCTCTCTCTCTCTCTCTCTCTCTCTCTATATATATATATATATATATATATATATATATATATATATGTAGGATTTTTTTGCTGATTAGTGTGTCGGCTATATTAAAATCAGCCTGGATGGTCCCTGTGACGGGGCTGAAAGGCAAAAAGGAAGCTGTGATGCTTTCTCTCCCATATTTGGGTACACCAGGATAACACGACAGAAAAACATATATATACACATACATACATACATACATACATACATACATACATACATACATACATACATACATACATACATATATATATATATATATATATATATATATATATATATATGGCTGTATATATATAAATGGCTTATATATATATAAATAAATGGCTGTATGTATGTATGTATGTATGATCCAGCATAACTCTGGAATGCCTCTAGCAATTTCAAGCAAACTTGGTACACATATGACTTACTATCTGGCGAAAAATACTGTGGGGGAAAAATACTGTGGGGGTAAGACACCCCTAGCATCCCTACGGGTGGCCTTTCGGAACAATGATCATGTGCTGTATACTGAGCCTAGCTCAGTGTTAGGCCATGGTGTGCTCAATCAAAGGCCTCGTACTGGCCTAATCAGGTTCCCTTCGCTTCGTAGGCCTACTGTGTGAGGGAGGCCTAGGCCTCAGTTGGGGTGAAGGACGATCCTGGGAATACAGGCCGAAGCTGTTCCCTGTGAGATTGGGCCTCTGCGGTGAGGTGGGGGTGCTTAGGCTTAATCAAAGCCCTCTGTACTGGCCTAATCAGGCTCTTTTCGCTTCATAGGCCTACTGTGTGAGGGAAGCCTAGGCCTGAGTTGGGGCGAAGGATAATCCTGGTTGGGGCAAAGGACGATCCTGGGGACACAGGCCGAAGCTCCCCTGTGAGATTGGGCTGCCACAGTGAGGTGGGGGTGGATGATCCACTTAGGCCATGGCACGCTTAATCAAAGCCCTCTGTACTGGCCTAATCAGGCTCCCTTTGCTTTGATTTGACACTATAGATATAATTCATTCCTTTTGCTGTCTAATACAAGATTGGGATAAATAAATACCCGGGCAACGCCGGGTAATCAGCTAGTTATAGAATAAATACAAATGTTCTAAAAATCTTTAAAATGTGAATTGCAATCAGCCTACATAAGCATTTCCACTTGCTGTTAAAAACCTTGTGCAGCATTGTTCTAACCAATCCTTCTAGTTCCTTTCAATGGCCCATCAGTGTCTTTTTTTATCCCTTGCTTACTAACACAACCCATGAGATTATATAATTACATGGTAAAAAAATAATCAAGATTTATCATCATCAAGTTATGGTAGAGTATAAATGAAAAAAATGTAAATCGCTATCATTATTTTCCATTGCAGAGGTGGCTGCAATAATGAAATAGATAACAAAAACACCAAGGAGTTTGCATATGAACTATCTGTATAGTACTGAAATATTTACTGTACTATCTCAGGAAGTCCTCTGTGAAAGTATCAGACAGGTACAGACCTGCTTAGCTGGGCTGTGCAATGCTAAATATGTTTAATTGGAACTAAGTCCTATTTAATTCAAATGGGGTTTTATTGCCTTAAGAGATTCCAACAGACCAAATGGTTGCACGCAGAATGGCTACAGTAAAAATAAGCTATTAAAGTGTATTGAATAAACACAGCCTATTTCATAAGATCTGTCTATCTATCTATAAGTAGGCCTGCCTTTTATCTGAATTAATTAGTGATGCAGAGGTATTATCTGCATACCTGTTACAAAAGTCATTTCATATCATTTACTCATTATAAAGAATTAAGATACCGTGTGAGCCTGAATAGGCCTCCTTCCGATTACCAACAGATAGCAGAGTCAGGAAACGGGTTTAATTCTCTTCACTCCAGGGACTTGTAGAAAGAAAAGAGCTGACCAAAGTTGCAGATCTATTGCAAACCCACCTAAGCATGGACAGTCTGAGGCTCATGAACAGGGACCCTTGGCGAAGAGGCAGAGTCCAATATTCTTCTCCAGGACATGTGGTGAATGTCCTCATAATGTCCATTTTTGCGCCTTTAAATAATAGCAACACCTAGTATTTCTCATTATTTTTAAAACAAATATTTATATTTAACATTTGTACATATACGCTGAGCTTGTGGCAGATTTTAACTATGAAAATCCTCACATCAGATCTACTTTAAAATTAGGTTTATGCAGTATAAAGAAAGGCAGGGTGGTGAAAACAATGTCTGCTGCTTGCTGAGCACTGACCTCTTAAGGAAATTGAGAGATACTGCATCTCATATAAGAAAGCCTTGATGTTTCCTTAGCAAATCTTATATTTCTTTGAACCATGCTTCAAGGATCTTGACAGTTTATGTCAAGAGTATGTCGCACTATTTCAATACGACATATTCAATAATATCATGTCAAAGACGTGACAATTGTTTAACAAAATCATTTGAACCTGTTTTAAAGAGATTTTTGTTGTCATCTTTGTTTGTTGCAAGCAATATTGTAACATGCTGAATTCTGTTTAATTCATTCATTGCTCCTTCCAAATATACTGCAAACAACTGCCATTATACTATCAGTGCTTACAGGGTTCAGAATGAGATGCAATCCTGGTTAACAGAGATTTGGGGAATCTTTGTATTATTCAAATCTCAGAGGAACTAATTCTGAGCTTTCCTACCATGATCGTCTTCACTATGCCACACTATGAAGAGGGATTTCATTGTTAATTTGGAGTTCTAAAACAATTAAGCAATCTTGGAATACAGTATGAATAATTTAAGAAACCTGTAAGAATTAGTCCTTGTCCACTTACCAAACAGCAGGAAATTGCCATATTTCCTGGTAACACATGCCTTTTTTTTTCCCTAACTGCAGCTTTTTTCTGAAATCTAAAAAAAATTCTTTGGTGTTTCTTACGCAAGGATTGCTGAGCACATAAAAACCAATGCTTGGATAGGAAGGCTGCACATGTCCATAAATCACCTTGATTATTTAAAATACATATGTGATTTTTGGTCTTTAAGCAACTTTTTAAAAGTATTTTTGTATGTCAGCCATGAACTAATGCACATATTTGAAACTGAGTATTTCCTACTTTGTGACATTCTATCATCCTATACCTCTGCTACCTTTTTTTTAGCTGGAGTTACTTTATTTATGCCTTTTTTTTCCTGTCATGCAGCACTATAGATCTTCAAAGCCTTATGAAAAACTTTTCCTACATCACCCCAAATTGGAATACTTTTATTTATTTTCATCGCCATCTGCGTTGGAAAACAGAGGTTTTGGGATGGTTGGTTTGGACTTGAAATGTCTTTCTGTGATACACAGGTATAACCATTCATTTAGAAACTGTTCAAAATTACAATAGCACTGAAAAACGTGACTTACAACTGGTCCTTGCACTTACGACCGTGCAAGCATCGGCACGGTCACGTAATCAACATTTGGGCACTTAGCAACTGGAATGTATTTATGGTGGTTGTAGCATCCTATGATTGCCATTTGCGATCTTCCCAGCTGGATTCCGACACACAAAGTCAGCTGGAGAAGCTGGATTCGCTTAACGGCCGCATGATTCACTTAAGAACTGTGGCAAAAAAAAAGTTGTAAATTTGGGTGCGATTCACTTAACAATCGTTCTGCTTAGCAATGGGAATTCTAGTTTTATTCATGGTCATAAATTGAGCACTGCCAGGTGAGCTTCTGTTAACAAATGTTCATTAAAAAATAAAAAAAAGCGCAACAGCCATTGAAAACAACATTGAAAATCTTCCTTCTTAAAATGATCTCGTGGGCTCTCTTGCTTAAGAACAGAAGAAGTACCGTACTTTGCTGGATCAAAACAAGATTCTCTTAGCCCATCTTTCTTAAAAAGACTCCTCCCACCAGAGACACTAAGTCTGCACTGCCTGGTTGCCCCATTGGCAGAACTGTTTCCGGAGGGCTGCGATGAAGAAGAACATCTGTATTAATCCCCAGCTGACACTCAAAGTGACTGAAGGGCCCAACCCTTCTATCTCAGGTGGCTGAGAAAATAGTAGTTGAACTACCCTCATTAAAAAGCAATCAATCAATCAAAGGAGAAACAGGATGCTCAGAAAGACAAATAGTATTTTAAGAAATCTGCTGAATTTTCAACTAGCAACCTTTTATCAACAAAGCCACTGTTATACTGACTTCACTATAATAGCAGTCCCCATTGAAAAATGGGTGAAAAATCAAATGCAGTCATAATAATAATAATAATGTAGTTTTATCTCCACATATATGCATTTTGATATTGTGACTTTTATATCTGCATTAACTTTGGGTCTGGAGTGTGGGTATGTCTGCACAAGTGGATAGACATATGTACACAGGTAGTCCTCAACTTACAACAGTTCATTTAGTGACCGTTCAAAGTTACAACGGCACTGAAAAAAGTGACTTTTGACCATTTTTCACTCTTACGACCATTGCAGCATCCCCATGGTCACTTGATCAAAATTCAGATGCTTGGCAACTGATTCATATTTATAACGCTTGTAGTATCCTGGAGTCTTTTTTAATCACCTTTTGCAATCTTCTGACAAGCAAAGTCAATAGGGAAGCCAGATTCACTGAACTGTGTTACTAACTTAAGAACTTGCAGTGATTGGCAATAAAGGTTGTAAAATGGAGCAAAACTCACTTAACAACTGTCTCGCTTAGCAACAGCAATTTGGGGTTCAATTGTGGTTGTAAGTTGAGGACTACCTTTATATGATTAGGAAGACCCACCCAGAGGAAATTCGCCATTGCTTTCCTAGGATAGAAAGATGGGAGAAGGGGAATTGTCCAGTGGGCACAGTAACCTTTGTCCAGATTGCCAAAATATCTCAGACCAGACAGGCATTTTTAAGCTGGCTCAGAATCAAGCCAGCATGAGCAGAAGACAGGAGCAGCTTAAATGACAAGTATGGATGTGCCTTTTGCAATATAGTAGTAACTAATATCACGTGGTAATTTTTTTCTAGATGGCAGCATACACCAAAGATTCGGTGTACCTGGCACTTTCCAATTCCCGATAATGAGTAAGGAAGTTTCATCACATCAATTAATTCCTAATTATACTTTCCCTTTATTCCGTTTTATCCAAACAGATTAAATACATTTTGGAATCATTTCAGACACAACAACCTTGGAGACCAGAGATAAACACAGACTTGTTCCTATCTACCTGCCTGTAATTCTCTCCTCTACTTCTTATTATGTTGGAAAGTTTGCTAAACCATAGTTTTCAGCTGGAAAATAGGATTGTAAAAGTATATGTGCCTGAAGATAGATTCAAAATGCCTCAAATAGATGATTTAACCTTTCCATCACAACTTTTTTACAGAGTAATCTGTAAAGCTTTTCCTCTTTCTACTAAACCCCAGTATTTGCAACTACCATATCTTGGCAGCAAAAATCTGGTTGAACATTAGAAATGGTAGTAATTTTTTCTTTGTTGCCCTCTCATTATCATCTGGCTTTTGCAGTCCAGATATGATAACCGTACAATATGAGTTGGGTTAATTTATGTTTCTTGGTTCTGGACATTATGGTTTATAAACCATAGTTGGCTTAACTTACTATATGATCCAAACAATTGTGATTTATTCTATACAACTCACAGGCTTTTCATATGAGCTTGCAGTTATTTGATTCTTTACAAGTACATTCAGATTAAGGACTTGTTTTGAAATCCCCTTTTTAAAAAGCTATTCTTTTTAAAATTCTTTCACTTTTAATTATTCAGGTGAAGTAGCATTATGATCACAAAACATACAAAACCAAGGTTAACTGAATCATGGCGTGTTACATTAACCCAATTGCCTAATTTGAAGAACACACCAAAATGTACATGGGCTTGTTTCTTGTAATTAATCTTCTTGTCTTTTATTGGCAGCAAAAAATTTTATATATTTTTATTTCTACAATATACAAATTACTAGAAAAAAGGAGAAAGCAATATATACAATACACATGTTCTGTGTATATATGCATGCTTTTCTATATGTGTATATGTATGCATACATTTATGTGAGTAAACAGGCTGAATACTGTATGGGAGTAAACAGATAGGCATATTGCCCTTATTTCAAGCTCAGACATTTAATTTATTTTTAAATGTTCAAATGATAGCTCACTTTGGAGGAGGGGAGGTATCATTTGTCATGATTATAATTTTTTATTATGGCTAGGGACTCTGAATCCTAGAAGCAACCCAGTTCTCTGAATTCTAAAAGGGTTAATGAACTTCATACCTGACTAAAAAAATAATTATTTGGAAGTAAATCCCATGGATTCCATAGACTTTTCTCCTTATATGTATAATGTTGTATTGTAAATAAACATTAATAAATCTGGTTAAATATTGTGTTCAGTAATGCTAAGCCATGATTTATTAAGCAAAACATAAGCCACCCCTTCCCATAAATTACCAATAATCTCTTGTTTATGTAGTAGCAGAAGGCAATAAGGTTAGCTGGTACTGTATGTTGCACACTAAAAAGTATAGGCCATTATAAATCCTAAAATGATTTATATTAACAAAGCATTAACTGTTGGTACCAGACTTCTCCCAAATGTACATACATACAGTACATATATTAGCTGAATGGCCATGGACCAAAGTATTCCAAATGAAATGTGGGAAGTCTTTCAAAGTAAGAATTATACATTTTTCAGTATCTGAGTAAATAATAACATTCTAAACTACAAGTGTGGGAAAAGATTATCTCCGCAGAGTGTATGGGAATGTCCAAAACAAGGATAGGTACAGGTATGGAAGACATACTATTATGCGCACATTGGAACATTTAAGAAAATGGCTACATACTCTATTATGAAATACTGAATATTTGTGCCTTCCCTTTGTCCCTATTCTGCTAGATGGCATTTTTCCCCCAGAAAGACAGAATTTAATAGATAGTAAAATGCCAGATTACCAATGCCCTTTGGGGAAGAGCTTACTTTCAAAACAAAGGAAGTTTTTGATCCACCTTTCATATATTAAACCATTAGAATACCCATTAAACTGCTCAATGTAAACTGGAGAATTAATCTTGTTACTCCAATTCTGTTTATTGATTGAGGATTGCCCTAAATTAAATCATCTGAACTGCTGACCTAACAGAAAAAAGGGATGCCAGGTGCAATACTTTGCCAAATCTCATTTTCTGGTCCCAATGAGAGGAGGCACGATCTCCTGGATCATTAACTATCAGCTATGGGGAATAAGCATCTGGATCGGGAACTGTCATTGCTGGTGCCTAAACTTTAAAAGAACCCACTTCCTCCTTTCTCAGCCTAGTTTGTTCTCGTAGGTAATCTGAACTCAGTTTAAAAGAAATAGACAACTTCACAAGAACCTGGGAGGCCAGGATGGAAATCTAGGAGTCTTCTCTCCAAAACCTCATTCTTGTAGTTTAATTTTGTTTTAGCACTTGTGTGCCCCAGACTGGCTTTTAACCATTCAGGTCTATGCAGAAGGAACTGCAGCAAAGGCATCAGCCAGGGGCCAACACAGAGAGCTGAAAATCTCTCTCCCCCTCTCTCTCTTTTTTATACCTCTTAGGGGTGCAGAAACGCTGTCCTCTTTTCCAATGATGCCTTTCAGGAGGATGAAAGCTCCCTGGCAGGGATCCCTCTCAGTTTGGTTCCTTCGTTTGTTGGTAGTCTGACAAAACTTTGACTAGATGACCTACTACAAGGTCCTTTCCAACTCTGTTAATCTAATCAAATCGAATCTAATCTAAAACATCGCCACTATCCTTGGCTCGGGCAAAGTGAATGTAGGACCTGAGCAAAAAAAGCCCCTATGACGAATGAAGGCGAATTATACGCGTCCCAGGATAACGTTGCGGGATCCAATCTGGGTCGGTCCAGATGGGATCCTGCAACATTATCCTACGGGATGGTGGATCTATTGTTGGGTAATGGATCTATTGGAATCTATGTAGCAGAAGTTCCCCTGAAGATGGGCTCCAGCACGAGTCCAAAAGCTCGGAAGATCAAACCTCTGGTCCCGGTGATCGACTCAGCTTGGATCCTGCAAAAGCACCTATTCTCAGGGGGAAGTTTGGAGGGAGCCCCCCCCCCTCGGAGGGCGGCCGGTCCTCTCTCTCTCCTTGCAGAAGCGGCCTCTGTTCGCCTCTCTCGACTAGCGATTCCCTCGCCGCTGCTCCGCCCCACCCGCCCACATTCCCACACCCTCGTGCCCCCGGGGGGTTGCTTAGGCTCCTCCCGTCCCCCGGCAAGCGGTGTGCCTGAGTGTGTGAGGGTGCCGGAGGCGGACTTACACCTTTCCTGCGCGGAAGGGGGTGAGGGGGGGGGGAGAACCTGGCAGAAATTCCCTGCCCCTAGTGCTCTCTCGCTCGCGCTCTCCGAGGCTGCAGCAGATGGAGCCAGGAGGACCGAGGGAGAGCAGCGGGCGCTGAAGGCAGCTGTGCGAAGAGCGGAGGGGGAGAAAACGGAACAGCAGAGAGAGAGAAAGGGGAGACGAAACTTTTCGCTCAGCTCTGCTCCGGCCGTTGCCTCGCTCGCTCCCTCCCTCGTCGTTGCCCGTTCTGTTTGTGTGCGTGTGTGGAGACATTGGAGTTTGCGGGACGCCACCAGCGCTGGACATGAACGAATCGCGGAGGGCAGGCACCCAGGAGCAGGGGGCAGCCGGCGTTGCCGCCTCCTCCTCTTCCTCACCGTTGGAGGGTCCGGAGAAAAAGCGGAAAACGCGGAAAGGCAAAGGGGGCGCCGGCAGAAGAGGCGCTCCGCGGGAGGAAAGCGGGCCAGGTAGGTCCCGTTCCCCCTACCCACCCACCCCAGAACTACAGGGATGAGAGCGAGAGGGCGCGTGCCTCAACCAGGCGGCGAAGTGCAGGGTCTCTTTGGCAGGACACAGGTGGGCGGCTTGATTGGAAAGAACACCCCCTCCCCAGTCCCTCGCCAGTTTGGAGGCACGTGTCTGTGTGTGTGCGCGCGCGAGCGAGCGAGCGAGAGGCGCGAGAGAAGGGTGGCCACGCGTTGATTCTCCCGCCTCGTCCCCAACGCCAGCCGAGCGGCAGGCAGGCGAGCTTCGCCTCAAGGCCGGGGAGCCGGTTGGCCCCGGAGAAGGTCCCGGACGCGCTCTTCTTGTGTCTTTTCGCCTTAAGCTTTGGAGGCTTCTGATAGCCGCTCCCCGCGTAGCGGCTTACGACAGTTTGCGTGCATAGCCGCTAAGTCGAGCGCTCGCTTGTATTGACTTGCGAAATGGGGAGGGGGGAGGAGAACAGAGAGAGAGAGAGAGAAAGAAACACACACACACACACACACACACACACACACACACACACACACACACACACACACACACACCTACACCTGATCAGCAATCCTGGGAACGCAAAGGAGTGGCGCAATTCTCCTCACCGCTTGGCCGGACTGTATGGGCAGGGTGAGAGCAAGCCCTCGCGTGCCTGCCGCGATAAGCTGCTGCTTGGGAAATGGTCGTGTGCAGGTTCTTGGTTAGATGGGATCAGATCTGAAGAAACAATCTGTCTCTCTCTCTCGCTCTCTCCCCGGCCATGCTCCCTAAAAGGACTTGGTCTTCTTTTGCCTACTTTGAACTACCGGAACTAGTTTCCTCAAGACTCAGTCCAGCTGCTCCCAGAATAACTTACCTGAGATGAAACATACCTAGAATTGCTCTGTAGAAAGGTGCAAAGACTATTTATCCTTCAGCATTGCTTGAATTCCTGGGAGGCATAGTTGTCTTTACGGTTATACACATCCATAATACAGTATTCTTTTAGCCTTCCTACTGTATTCACAGTTAATAATGATGAGGTGGTTTTTATCGTGTTTGTAATCTGTGTTTCTGTTTTGCCTGCATGACAACCCTGTGAGGAAGGTCTGCCCAAAATGACCCACAAAGTTTGTGATAAATTGGGTTTTATATCTTAAATCTTCAATGCTTCATAATGCTTGCTCCATGATGCCTTTCTCCAACTTTTCTCCAACTTGCATAAATTCCATTTCGTGAAATATAGCAAATTTATAGCAGTGAGTAAGAGTGGGCAGACTTAGATAATCTTTGCACTCATGGACATGGATGGAATGAATTATGTTTCTGTGATCTGATAGTAGTGAGTGTCAATACATAAAGTGGAAAATGCTTTTTAATGCATGCTTGAGGTTCAAGTTTACATTTTGATAACCACAGACAAGTGTGATCTTAAAAGTTGAATAAAGGAAAACCTTTTGCATGTAATACAGCAGGTAATTGCTTTGCCCTAGTTATTCTAGAAGTGACATCTTATATACTATATTCACATATAAGAATAATTGGTTATGTTTGGATTAAAATATTTCATTTTTTAAAAAAGCAATGCTCTTGTATGACTTACTACTTAGAAAGCTATGTCATGCTATTCTAGACAGGAGAAGATAGAACAGTGTAAATCATGTCCAATTGTTTTTTTTTTGAGGGATAATAAAAGTTTGTCTAAATTTACAAAGTTGTCTAAATTTACAGTCATCAACATCTCTCTCACATCCATTAGCCTTAAGAGTTTTGCCAATGCATCTGGTAGTGGTCGTGTGTTTGGATGTTACAAGCGGACTAATAATACTATATTGGTGGGATATTTCCAGCAGTAGTTCCAGCTGTTGAACATCTGTAGCATGCTACTGAAGCAGTGCTAGTTTCAACAGCCTACTCCCAAAATCTCCAGAATCTGAAAAATAAGGACATGACATCTTCCAAGATGAATAGTATTGGAGAAGGCAGAAGTCTGAAAATAAGCAGTCAAATAGTTTCTTTGCCAGTCTCTCCTGTTAATTTTGGTGTGACTTACATCAAGCAGGTGTGCTTACAAATGAATCCATTTACTTTCATTACTTCCAATGAGTTACAAAATGCTATATTTTATTATATATTGCATAATCCTCTGCGTGTATGTTCAGAAGTAAGCATCATTTGCTTAAATGGGACTGACTTGGAAAGAAGAAACTGTAGCCTTGAACTGATAAACCTGATGTTGTTTAAAAGAATTTGAGCAGGGAAATCTCTAGTTAAGATCTTTCCTCAAATGTGGGTCTGTTAAGTGAACATTAGTAAACTTTTTTTTAGACCTTATGTTTTCATTTGCAACAATGAGAATGACAATACTCATTATCACAGAAGGCCATGTAAGAGTCAGTGAAATAGTGTAGAAAAATCACTTTGGGCATTTGAAATAGGTCATGTAAGTGTTAATTGTCCTGTTTTATATATTAATCCATGGTCAGTGAAGAAATTAACAGTTTCCATGGACAAGCTCTTCAAATGATAGGTTCATAAGTTTTATCCCCCCAAAAAGTTTAAGGAACATCAAAGAAGAATAGTAGTTGTCCTCTGCTTTTCTTGCAGCTGTTTCTATGCCTTTGAAAAAATAGTGGGGGTTAAAGGGATTCCTGAACAACTTAAATGGAACTCAAGTATTGCTTAGAAGTAGGTGAAATAGAAACTTCCCCTTTTTAAAATGTAGGATCCAATCCTGCTTGCCAGCAATCCTTTTTCACCATACAATAACCCACATTAAGTCTTCAAAATGGTTTAGGCTGGGGACTGCCAAAAGGGAAATATCAGCTTTCCATCAAATACAGATATCTTTGTAAATTTTTTTAGATAACCCAGCTTTGATCCAAACTATTAATTAAACTTAAAACTTGTTCTTGCAAATGTGTGTAAAAGTCTAAAGACAAATCTCATGATAACAAGCAGTAAATACACTGGAAATTGGTTTGCCATTTTAATAGGAAGTAATAACATCTTTATGCATACTTTGCCTACAAATCTATTCTCTATTCCATATTAATGTATGCTGCTAACATTTAATGTTTGAACAGTGGATCCACTGGTACATTTGTGAATCATTATAAAAATCTTGTCTTTGCTTCTTATCTCAAAATAACATGTCAGTCTTGAATTTAGGGTTTTTTTGAATGGTTAGGAGCAAACCATTCAAAGATTAGTATCTCTACCGGTAATCAGAATGTCTGTAAATAAGTACGCCTATTTGTATATATGAGGCTCTTGAAGAACTGTGTGGGGTAAACAATGCTTTTTTACTTTTGTTGTTGTTGTTCAGGAACAAGAACAGATAATACTATAAGATAATCTTGTAAAATGCTGCCCTCCCCTGTTGTTTCCTCAAACTGTTGGTATTAATGGCTTAATTCTGCCATAATTAAAAACAAATCAAAATGTCATTGTTCCAAGCACTAAAAAATTCCATGGGGAGCTTCATCTGATAGCAAGTTATACCTGTAATTTAATTTAATTTAATGGTATTTACTGATTTTTAGTATTAAATGGTCACAGAGGGGGTCTGGCAGAATGTATTTATTGTTAATTTTATTGAGGCTGTGTTTCCAGTTTCTGCTGATAGTAAAAGATATCTTTGTAAGAACTGCTGTTATAATAAATATTTTTCCTACAGAAATAAACTTCTGAAAACAGAACAAGCTTGTCTAGACTGGAAGTCCTAACATCATGTTTTGTTTTGTTTTGTTTCCTAAAATGCAAGAACGTAATGAGGTATTATGTAAATGCTTTAGTGGAAGATGATATCAACTAGGATACTACTGTAGGAAGTAACTTTTTACTTTCAAAACTAAGACAGTTCCATTGACAAAAGTTTTAAAAGCTACATAATGAAGTTAAGAAGTCAGAAAATGAAATATTTCTCTAATGTAATATTTTTCTTATCTAATTGTCAAACACAATAAACCTATAATCAAGCAGCAATTCTTGAAAATAAGTTCTAATATTAATAGATAAATGTACAAATGAGACAGATCTGGACAATTTCACAAATCTTAATTTTGAGTCATTGGTTTTGAATCATTTATTAGCAAAGGTCACTTGTTCATATTAACTTTGTTTTGAATTGGAAGTGGTACAAATGCAATGCTTTCACGAGTGAAATTAGATCAGGGGTAGGCAAAGTTGGCTCTTCTATGACTCATGGACTTCAACTCCCAGAATTCCTGAACTAGCATGATTGGCTCAGAAAGTCTGGGAGTTGAAGTCCATGAGTCATATAAGAGCCAACTTTGCCCACCCCTGAATTAGATGTAACTAAAATTCCCCAAATTTAGTCACATTCCACTTAAGAGCTTTGATGTAAAGATGAGTTTCAACCGCCTTTGAAGATAATTCTTTGCAGTATGACTCTGCTGAGATGAATGTAGGCAAGCGTAATAGAAAAGTTTCTAGTCAAACATGCTGCCAGATAACCTTTTGGGGAAAAAAGGTTGAGTGTTCAAATGAAAAGCAACCATACAGCTTCCTTACCTATAATTGGCTCTGTTACAGTTATAGTAACTACACATAATAGTTGCAGCTTAGAAAACTGAAGTGTATTAATGCAGCGGCCCCCAATCTTTTGGGCACCAGGGACCGGTTCCACGCAGAGAAGTTTTTCCATGGACCAGAAGGGGCGTGATTTCGCATGTTGTCTGCATCCCGCAGATGGGGCTTTGCTTGTTTGGGCGGCCCAATTTCTGGCATACCATAGCCCAGCGCTGGTCCACAGACCAGGGGTTGGGGACCCCTGTATTACTGTACATATTTCCGCTATTGAAGTTAATAGGAAACTTACAAAGATACCAACATGCTGAATTGATAACAATAGTTATGATAACAATCCTTGACTGTAATTATACATTTGCATAATGTCAGAATTCACTAGGATAAGTTGCACATATATATAGTGAGTAGAATTACCCCAATTTAAAGAAAATCAAAATAAAAAAGTTAATGATTTTCTAGGCAGCTTAAACCTATTGACACGGGCTATGTTCCATCAACTCCTTAGAAATGCTCATTTTTATTCTGCGCTTACATGGCCAAGTGCATTCAGCTGCTTAACTTGATTTTTGTCCTCTGTCTGTTTTAACTATAAAAATATTTCCCTTTTGAGAAAGAGGGAAAGATTATGTATCATTAAATGCAACCCTCCACTTGCAGTGCCTGATATTGTAATAAACCTGACAAGAAAAATCAAACATAGAGGGTCCAGATTGTAGAATATAAGTTACTCAGTGCAAGACAGTTCTCTCAAACAAGTGTTTGAAGCTTTTTGGTATAATATGTTGTATTCATCTGGGTACATAGTGTTTTCTTAGATGGACTTCATACAAGAGAATGTTTGTTCTTTTTTAATCCAAAGTTCTCCATAAAGCAAATATACACACATTGTTTGTACAAAGTTTACATCAGCAAGGGTATGGACATTTTTCATTATCAAACCCTTTCCCAAAACTTGTTATAGGTATGGTATTTCCTTGGTCACAAATAAGAAATACATGTGGTCACAGCCATATCTAATTATGGTAGATTATGCTAATTATAGCCAAAATAGAATTTTGATTTGGTAGTATTTAGTTATGGTAGAGTTTGTTGATTGTTTCTGTTTTATTTATCTGGGCATAGAAGAATTCCTTAGTTTCTATATTTCTCTTGCCACTTTTTCCATAAAATAAAACTTGAAAAGAGTTTGAAGATAACATCGTCTTCCATCTTCCACAGAAGAGGGATAGTGCTGAAATCTTATTTTTGTATAGTATTGCAAAAAAAAAAGATACTCAATATGATCCTGTTTACTTTCTTCCCTTAATATTCTGTTTTGTTTAATTTACGCTTAGTTTCTTAAAAGCAGATTTCCTTAGTAAGCAGAAATGAATATTTTTTAACATTGTAATTTGTCGTGAAGTTTTTCTCTCTTATGGTAAACCCATTGCAGACAGTATTAGTATATGAAAATGGTATCACCTGAATTATCATGTAGGCTCTCTGAGTAAACTCTGCATTAGGGCCTTGAAGAAGACTGAGTTCTACACGCTTCTCTTCACAGCTGACTAAGCAATCGGAGAAACTAGTCATGTGAATCCACCCTTACAACTTCTATAAAAAATTAACTTATGAATCAAAGTTGATGGTTAATAAAAACAATTTTTGTAGTCCTTGGAATTGTTTGGTCATGATAGGTAAGGGGCACAATCTTAAGCTTAATGAAGCTTGAGTTCCACTGACATGACTTGCACTGATGTCACTGTGAGGACCTGCACTTTTTTCATAGGTTAGATAAGAGTGCATGCAGTAGGGAAGGAGGATTTTATGTAATAGGTGTAGGACCATTTGCAACACTGGAGATGTGTGGATTGCAGTGACTACTAGTCCTAGGAATTCTGCTGTGCAATGAAGTTTTCTCTTTCGCTCCATTGTTAAATAACTTGAAGGTGGAACAGTGTGCTCTGAGAAGGCATTCTGTTGAATAACATTTTGGATGCATTGGCATATTATGAAAGAGAGAACTGAAATGCACTTTTAAAGGCAGTATAGTAGGTAAGCACACTGTCTTAATTTCATTCCCTCCCTCCAAATCTCAACTGGTCCTTAAAGTACAGGTAGTCCTTGATCTGCAACCATTCCTTTAACAACCATTCAAAGTTAACAACAGCACTGACTTACAAGAGGTTGTGCAGGCTTTGGAGCAGTATGTAATGGTTAAGTAGATCAGAAGGAATACGCTGAGGCTGAGGCCTGACAAGATTGCCTTATATCTGTCCTTTTCTTGATGGAGTAAGTGCATACTTGAAGGGTATTCCCGTTTTCACATTTTTCAATGGAGGCCCAAGTGGACCATCGCAGTATCCCCACAGTGACGTGATCAAAATTCAGGCGCTTAGCAACTGGCATGTATTTATAAAGAATGCAGAGTCCTGGGTTCACCTGATCACCATTTGTGGCCTTCCCAAGCAGCTTCAAAATCCATGGGGGGGAGGAGGAGTCAGAGTTATTTAACGGCCACGTAATTTGTTTAACTGTGACCAAAAAAATATATTGTGAAATCAGGTACAACTCACTGAACTTCCTTGCCTAGCAACGAAAATTCTGATCCTACTTGTGATCATAAGGCAAGGACTACCTGTGCATGTAGCTGTAACAAACCAAAAATTTGACCATCCTATACTCTGTCTCAGCATATATGTCGTCTGCTCTACTGATAAAAAGTGTTCTCTCTCTCTTCTTCTTCTTTTTTAGATAACGGAAGTTTGTATATCAAACTTAGAGAGAAAAAAGCCCTTTTGTAATTGAGTATCAATTGCACAATTACTAAAAAAACATGGCTTCTTGTCTTTAGCTTTCCATTTTTTTTCTTTTAGTAAATTTTTTTCTCCCCACCCCTTCCCTCCCCCCTCCCCCCCGGACTTCCCAGAGAGAAGTCAGGGCATAATATCAGTAATTACAGAAAAAAAAAAGAAAAACCCCTCAACTCCAAATTATACAATGTTAACATCATTAAATTTCTATATTTTACATTATTTCCAATATAATTCTAAAAGATAAAAGATAAAAAATAAAAATATATTAATATATATTGTTGATAATAATAATAATCTGGGTTATACAAAGGAAGGAAAACAGTTTCTCCCTCCTCCTTTCAATCAACTTTCTAGACCTATGAAAATTATAAATAATAATAAATCTTTAAAAAACATTAATGATAATAATAATCTCATGATTAACTAAAACCGAGAAAATTTTACGTAGCTAATATCTAAATATTAAATAATAATACCTTTAAATTTCATCATAACAACATATTATTATAAAACAACTTATTAGCTCAAATAAAACTAAAAAAGTATTACGTGTCTACATATTAAATAATAAAACTTTTAAATTTCATCATAACCACATAATATTATTATACAACAACTTGTTAATTCATAATAAAAAGATATCCTTAAAGGTAATATTAATATTAATAATAATAATAACAATAAAAATAATAACAATAGTAATAATGATGATGATAATAATAATAATAATAATAATAATAATAATAATAATAATAATAATAATAATAATAATAATAATAATAATAATAATAATAATAATAATAATAATAGTAAAAACCTAGAGGAGAGAGAGAGAGAAAAACAAAAACCTAAAGCAAAAGAAAAAAAAATCCTTCCTTTAAAACAACTTTTAAAATCTAATTGTAATAATTTATAACTTAATAATTTTAATTAAAAATTAAAAATTCCAATTCTTAAAGAATTATTAAAAGAGAGGAAAAAAAAATTTTAAAAAAAAAGAAAGAAGAAAGAAGAAACAACAATAAAAAAGGAGAAGAAAAAAATACAATTATATTATCTCCATCCATCTAATACATATCAACACTACTTCTCTTTATATCTTATTGGTTGCCTCCTTTTATATCTTGATGATTTTGAATTTATCAGCTCATCTTCCATCTGATCCCAGTGCTCCATCTCCTTTTTCACATCTTTCTGGCTCTGCGGTTCACTTTGACTCTTTGAAACTATTTCATTTTGATCCGGTAAAGATGACTTTTCCTCCTTATCCTCTTCTACATTAATACGTCTTTCTTCTGGAATTTTAGATATATCAGCCTTTAAAATATTAACATAAAATTCGTTAGCTTTGTTTATCGTATTCAGCCGGTATCTTTTCTCCAAAAATTTCACCGTTACTCCTGTTGGTGCTTCCCATTTATATTGTAAATTCAATCTTTTAAGTTCATCAATCAAAACAGTAAATTCTTTTCTAGCTTTAAGCATTTTAGAGGGAATTTCTTTCCATATCCTAAGTTCCTGACCATTCACCTGAAGATTGTTCTTAAACGTCGCCTGAATAATTCTGTTCTGTAAAACTCTTGTGGTAAAATATATAACAATGTCCCTTGGTAAATGTTTTTGTTTTGCGTGCCACGAGTTGACCCTGTATATCTTTTCAATTTGTGTAGCCAACTCATCTTTAGAAATTCCAGAAACCTGTACCAAGGCCTCAGTCATTCTTCCTTTCAAATCATCATATAAACCTTCCTTCATCCCTCTTACTCTAATGGCAAATTGCATTCTTCTAAACTGTGACATCAACACCTCTGTTTCAAAATTTGCGATGTCCTTTTGAAATTTGTTTATATATTCCACCGAGGTTGCCAACGCTTGTTTATTTGTTTCAATACAGTCCTCCAAAACATCAACATTTGTTGCTAAACCTTTGCAAACCTCTAACATATCCATCCGTAGCTGTTTTTCCATATTCTTTAAAGCATCCTGCATTTTTTTTCTATTTCAGTGATTTTTTGATTAAATTCCAAAATTAAGTCTTGTTTCATAATCTTTAAAGTATTTAATAAATTTTCCGATGTCAAAGCTTGTGGAGGTGTTGACTCAGTAGCAAGTTGCATTTTAGAAGTATAAGCAGAGGGATAAATAGGCCTTTTATTCAAGGCAATCATTCCATACTTTGAAGCCATTGTTGTAGTTCCAAAAAATTACACTGAAAATGCCAAATCACTATCGATTGTTTTATAATCCAGAATTGAGAATCAAAAATAGAAACCAGTTTTCAAGTACAAAAGTTTCCCAAAGTCCAGAGACCACAAGCAAAACACAAATAACTTTCACTTCTTCTTTATTATAATTCCAAAGAAGTGCAAAAAAGGGCCAAATCTTTAAAAAGAGAAAAAAAATCTTGCAATTTCCAGGGCAGATAGTCTTTTATAATTTATTTATTTTAGTGAAATTATCAGTTGCTGTTATAATCCAAGGTCACGGAACAAAGAGTAAAAGTCAGTTTTCAAAATTTCCACAAGAGAAAAGCCAGGAAAAAAAAAACCAATCTTTCCAAACTTAAAACCATTTTTATATTTCCAAAGAGGTATAGAGAGAAGCCATAACTCTAGATAAAATTCTTTCCAGTGTGAGAGACAGAGAGTTTTTTACTTTCCAAAATCAGGAGACAGAGAAAAAAAAGTCAGTTTTCAAAGTTATAATTTTTCATAAGAGAAAGAGCCACAAACAAACAAGGCAAAAATCACCTTCACTTCTTTTCCCAACTTCTTCAAAACGCCTTAAAAAGCCAGATCTCTAAAAAAAAAATACTTTCCACTTTCAAAAGCGAATAGTCCTTATTTTTTAAAAAAGTTATCAGTTATCAGAGAATATAAGAAGGACAGCCAGTTTTCAGTTTTCAGAACAAAGAGTTTCCATGAAAAAAAGAACCACAAGCAAAACGGAAATCACTTTCACTTCTCCTCCTTCAAACGCCATATTGTTGCATATTAAATGTTACTTTGTTTCTTCAAAGTGAAAGTTAGCCGAAGGTTTTTTAAAAAAGGGAAAGAAAATCCATACTTGCCCAGCAAAGCCCCTGGTTCTCTCTGTCTGCTTCATTAAATACACAAAAAAAAGTTTTAGAAATCCTCTTCTGGAAGCAGCGGTGGCTTCGGCATCTTGCTCCGCAAGAGCGGAGATTCCCAGGCTCCCGGAGCTAGGGGCAGGCTACCTGGGGAGCCTTCCCTTCGCGCCCCTGGATGACTCCTAGGGCGCTAGGGGGGCTCTACCCCACCTGCCACGCTCTCCTCTCTCCCCTATGTCTGGGGCAGAGAGATTCCAAGCCGCCAGACAGCTGTTCTGGCGGCTTGGCAGGGAGTCGGAAAAGCGCCCTGAAAAAGGTGCGCCATTCGACGCCGAACGCCAAACCGGAAGTCTTTAGCTTTCCATTTTTACAGGAGAATCTAAGATGTGAATGGAGGGATCTTTTACTCCAATTAGTTTTGCATCTCCTGACCTAAGCTTTAATTGAAATGGCAGTGCTAAAATTTGTATAGCGGCTGGTATAAAAAGTAGCTTTGAAATAAGAGTCTTACATACTTATGAGCCAGGGTGGCACAGTGGTTAGAATGCAATACTGCAGGCTAATTCTGCTGACTGCCGACTGACTACAGTTCGATCCTGACTGGCTCAAGGTTGACTCAGCCTTCCAATCCTTCCAAGGTCGGTAAAATGAAGACCCAGATTGTTGGGGCCAATGTGCTGACTCTGTAAACTGCTTAGAGAGAGGTCTGTAAAGCACTGTGAAGCGGTATATAAGTGTTAAGTGCTATTGCTATACGGTAGACTGTTTGTGAAATTGTCTTACATAGATCTCACAAAGCCAAACTTGGAATAATCCAGAGATAAAAAGATAAAGTTAAACATGTTTTCAGTATTGTAAATAGTGAATTAAAAATAAATACCAGTCTTCATTTATGAAGAAGTTTGGAAGGGGACATTGATGTAATTTTTCTGTCTCTAATACTTTAGTTGCTTTTCAAATGTTCCTGAACAAATGGATTTTGTTTGGCTTGTTTTTTAAATGTAAAACAATTGTGTCTTCAGCAGTGGGAGGCATTAGTGCTTATAAATACAGGTGGTGGGGAAACACTGAAACTTGGGAGAGAACATTAATAGAAGTTGACTTTTCGCCAAATGAGACCATCAAATGGCTACACTAAGTGTGTAAATAGGCTGCACAATTTGTGAAGCAGTTTAGAACACATAAGATTCAGCTAAGATTCACTATGGCCATAATTCTAGGAAATATTGCGTTTACAATAATATTAAAAGTTCCAAAGTGAATTATTTTGTAACCTGACCTCAATTTTGTTTTTGAGCTCATAAATATTTGGAAGTAATTATTCTGAATATTTAGTTTTGTAGCTGAAATTCTGAACCCTTTACCAGACCTATTAAACTGATAAGCATATATAAAAATGTCGTACAAATTTAAGCCAAAGTATTTTGGACAAATGTACCTCCTTAAACTAATAGACAAGCCATTCTTATTTAGAGTGATTTGTAGCAATTCAGTTTTTAAGTTATCAGCGCATAAATAGCTGTGACCAGGTTATTCATATCCAGGAACAGCTGTCTTTCAAAAGCACTTCTTATTTCAGAAGCTACTTGGGCCTCCATTGAAAAATGTGAAACCGGGAATACCCTTCAAGTATGTACTTACTCCATCGAGAAAAGGACAAATATGATAATCTTGTCAAGTCTCAGTGTGAGTTATTCCTTCTTATCTAATTAACCATTACATACATATACTGCTCCAAGTCTGCACAACCTCTCCAGATTCAGATGTAGAAGTAAACTCTATCTACACCAACCCCTTTTTTTTCTGCCCATGATCTAGCTGTATTGTGTAGACATCTAAACTAAGTTCTCCCTATCAACTATGCCATGCACTAGTGACAGTGAGGCCATCATAGATTACTGCTTCCTATTTAGCTAGGATATCCATGATTGTTACTCCACGAGCATACAGAGCTGTGATTTCCCTGGACTAACAAATCATAGGGTCAGAAAGTTATCAGAATACAACCATGATGAGTGATGGAATTCAAAATCTCCTGAAGGTGGCTTCTGTGGCTTTATATGGATGTTGAAGAGCTGATACAGGTACACCATAGTTCAGTAGCTAAGGTGTGGTCACCTAATAATATTCATTTCACATGGGCACGCAGGTATGATTGGAAGTACTCCAGTCCTATAATTGATCTACAAAGGCACATTGAGTACCCAGAAGGCATACAAAGCCTCTGTATGATCAAGCAGGATTTATACTGCTCTTTCCAGATGCTGCTCCGCTTGAAATCCAAATTGCAATCAATTTCTTTCAGGAGCATCTGAAGCTGTTCAGACACCACACAGTCAGGCTTCTTCTCTAAGAATGGGATATTAGCAATTGGCTGATAATTATTAAGAACCCATTGAAAAGTTCTTAAAAAAAGATTTTTTTATTACATTTTGGGCCCAACCAGATATCTGGACAGATTGAATTAACGATGAATGCCAAATATCAGAGAACTTGTACTTGGATATCCTATTTCATTAGCCTGTCCATATTCTTGGAGGGTGATAAAATCAGATCCAGAAGAATCTGACATGGAGATATAATATAGCAATAGCACTTTTCTTATATACCGCTTCATAGTGCTTTACAGCACTCTCTAAGCGGTTTACAGAGTTCAGCATATTGCCCCCAACAATCTGAGTCCTCATTTTACCGACCTCGGAAGGATGGAAGGCTGAGTCAACCTTGAGCCTAGTGAGATTTGAACAGCTGAACTGTTGAACTAGCAGTCAGCCTGCAATGGCTGCATTTAACCACTGCACCACTTCAGCTCAAATGGTTATCCAACATCTTCTTAAAAACTTCCAGTGTTGGAGCATTCACAACTTCTGGAGGCAAGTTGTTCCAATGATTAATAGTTCTGTCAGGAAATTTCTCTTAGTTCTAAGTTGCTTCTCTCCTTGATTAGTTTCCATCCATTGATAGGTGGAAGGTGGAAGGGAGATAGATGACGTTAGCATCAGATATAGTACAGTACAATAACACATTAAGATTTTGGTTATCTGTATGTTAACCATGTTTCAATCTGCCTAATTGTTGTACATCTTCTGAAAACTAGGGCACCCTTTGGGCACTGGAGCAATGAAGAGAATGTTCAAGAACAATCATACTTTTGGCCTAATGTAATGTAGCAAGTTGAGGTTCCCAATCAGGTTGCCAGACCTATCTGGACCTCTGGAAAATAACCCAAAGCATAAGAAATCCTTCCAATTTCACAAATTTCTGACAGTAGATTATATTCATGGGATCTATACTCCTCCAGCTATTGTGTTCTATCAGAGAAATCCGAAATAACTCCAAAGATTCAGGAGAACACACCAGATGGGTGTACATAATGCATCTCTGTTAAACTGGAAAATAAAGATGCATTGATCACTACTGCATTTCTTCCAGTAATGTTTTGTTTATTTATTTATTATTTAGAAAATTTATATAGCTGCCTGCTTGCTCACAGCGACTATATGAGAAGTCAGTAATGATGTAAATGAAAAGTTTGAAGAAAGAAAGGAAAAATGGATAAATGGCATGTCCATATCTCAATTTACCAAGTAAAAAATCTAAATAAGTGTTGTTGCTATTTTTTAGATTTGAATATTGCTTTACTGCCAAAGACTTTTACTAGCCTGTGACATTTTACTGGACTCTTAAAATGCCATCATGTATTATGGTTTAGCTAGTTTTAAATAGTGCCTTTTATGAAGTAGACTAGCAGACAGATAACTCCTGATCATCTACTACAGCTAAATTCATCTATGGCTAAATTATGGCTAATAATCTCTTATAGGCCCTCTTCCTATTAAACAAACACAGAGGCTAGGTTTATGCATCATAGACATGCATTTCACAAGATGATAGAGGGGGGAAGTATGTTTGTTTTTTCTTAAACATTCTTAAACATTGCTTCTGTCTTAGGTCTTCTGTAATATGTAAAATATTATCATGTACATTTATCAGCTAAGAGATAGAGAAATTGGAGCAGAGCCAGGCTTGAATAGAACAGGTAGGCTTAAAACCACCTCTAGCAAGAACTAACATTTCCATTTTGTAAATTTAACTTACAGTGGTTTAATATTATATTACTAAAATATTATTTTATTCCACCTGGTTATACTTAATTCAAGGGGACTTGAGTAACCCACTTCACTACTTTTTTTTCCAGTCTGTATATTGAAAAAAAAAAGAGTGCTGAACTCACTTTTGGTAAGCTGACTTTGCAAATGAGCCAAGTGGCAATCTATTATGCAAATATATAAATATAAATTAAATAAAATATATATTGTAGACATAAACCTTGCTATAGAGTTGAAGTGATTTATCATTTATTCACTTCAGTTCCCTTGTTGAGATACAATGGAGTCAAAGTGAAAAGTCAAGACTATTTAAAGTACTCTAGGAACATGCAGGATAGAAAAATGTATTATAGATACAGCAGTCTCAATTTACAACTATAATTGAGCCCAGAATTATAGTCGTAAAGGTGATCTGGTTGCCAAGCACCCAAAATGCAATCATATGATTGAGTGGAGGAAGAGTATGCAGCTGTCATGACTTTGAAATTGAGTTGTAAAATACCTTTTTTGAGGGGGTCTATTATAACTTTGATTGTTACTAAATGATTGGTTGTAAATTGAGGATTACTTGTAACTATTTTAATTTACTGTTAATAGCAATTCTTTTGATTTTGTGACAATGTGTTTTTCTTAAATGTTCCTATTGCCTCTACCTTCAGGTCTTCTGTAATATGTAAAATATTTTTACATATTTATATCGGGTGGGTTCTGGTTTCTCCCGCTGCCGGTTTGCTCAGGGACGCGACGCGCAGGCACGTTGCGTGCCATGCACGCACATGCTCAGTACTTAAAAAAACCTGTGCATGCGCAGAAGCAAAAAACAAGATGGCAGCGCCTATGGCTCGGGGGCGTGGCAGGCCTGGGTTGCTACTGGTCGCTGCCGGTTCCAGTGACCCATGCCACCAAGTTACTACCGGTTCCATAGAACCGGTCCGAACTGGGAGGAACCCACCTCTGATTCATATGTAAGAATTTGACTGGAAACATCCGTAACAATTGCAATTTATAAAAGAGACCCAGTATACATAAATATAAATAAAAATATATAAAAATATTAATAAATTGTAGCCTGCCATCAATAATGTGTGATGAATAATAATCTAGTCTTGTGAATTGAGTATCCGTAATTGGTTCTTGCTGAAACCCCAGAAAACAATCCTTCATTTCAATGTTACCTTTCCTACTTAATTATAATCTTACAATTAAGTAAAGTTAATTTACCATATATTTCATAATGTAAATACACGTTACAGGAGTTGTGCCTAATCCATGCAACTGTGACAATTTTCTTGCTACTGCTTTGTTGAACAAATTGTCCTGACAGATAAAATTCTACAGAAGGGAAACAGTATTTTGTGCCTTGCAACTCATACATTATTTAAGGCAGAGATACAAGACAATTGTTTGTCCCTTTGACCTTAATCTGGCTTCATTATTTGTACCCTGGATTGTGTTAAAGATTGGAGGAAAGGGGTTTGCAAGAAGAAGATTAGAAACTTGTTTTTCCTTCCTTTTTTTCCTTTTGTGACTAATGAATTCGCATTTGTGACTAAAGCTAAATAAACCAAGATTCCATTTCAGTTAGAAAAAAGTGGTCTAGCATAGAGAGGAAGAGCTGTGAATTATCACAGATAAGAGTAACCATATTTTCAAATAAGATAGGCTAATTCTTTGGGCAAAGTAATCTTTTGAAATGAATAACAAATCAATCTCCCTGGGGTTTTTATTCCATGTAAAAAATATTTATGCGCTTCCGTCATGGCAGTACTGGAAAAGAAAACACTTTAACCTCATGAATGTCTTCAGATATATCAGAAAATATTTAAAAATAATTTGATGATTAATCTTCATAAAATGAATGCAGCCCTCTTAACAGCATGTCAATTAACTTCAATTACTAGGCAATCAACTTTTGCCTGGAAATAACAAGAGCTACTCTACGATAGTTAGTGGAATGTAAATAAAACGGTAAGGACATACTGGTACTGCTTTTGCTCAGTTTACGGTTAATAATACCTACGTACAGAAAGATAGTTCCTGTATAATAGGCACAGAAACTCTTCTAGACATTGAGCAAATATTGATGGGAGAGAAAGGGAGAACATACTTTGTGCTTGATTTTAAAAGTGGAAATGTGTTAAGCTATGCAAAGGTTTTGAAGAGGTTATCAGAGCTCCTAGGATATGCTGTATATACTGTATGATGTCTCCTTTGAGAGAGGGGAAAATACAAAAAGGAGGAAGAAGTTCTTATAGAATCAGAAGTTCCTGAATGTCCATGTGTTGATTTGTTTCAAAGAGTTCCAAGTATGATCTTGGAAGAATGGTTTCCCCATTTTCCATGTTAGTTGACCCACTGAGAAATGAAGCCACAAGTAGAGATGAGCATTAATTTCCCTCCACATTTGCCAATAAATGCTTTGCTTTTTAAAAAGAATGGATCCACTTATGGATGATGGCAGGTGCCTACCAACACCTTAGAATTCTGAACACCAATGATTGTGGCAGGGCGCCGAGTGTTCTGGAAATGCTATGGATTCTTAGCAAATCATTGTGCTTTTAACATTCCAAAAATAACAAGACTGAATGCAATCCTTAACAGTGCTGATAGTTTTTATCATTTTCCGTTATGATAGAAGAAAGTAAACCAAGTATCAGGAGTTTGTATAAGTTGTTCAGGCAACACAAGAGAGGCACCAGCACAATAAACATATTTTCTCTCTTCCACTTTCTAAAATATATTCTGCTGTTGTGATCATAAATGCTTTCATATGTGTAAGAATTGCATACAGTTAGTCCTCGATTTATGACAAATCCCTTAGCAACCATTTGAAATTATGATGGACCTCCCTAGGACTAGTTGTGATATCTGACACCCCCCCCCCAGGTGGTCACATGATCGCATTTCATGTGCTCAACAACTGGCCCACATTTATGGTCATTCGCAACATTCCATAGTCACATGACCATAATTTACAATGCCTTTTATTGGAAACCAGTGTTTACTTACAGTTTCCAGCAAAAATATTTATTGCAGACAATGTATTTATTTAACAACCATAACATTCACTTAATGTCTGCGCCTCAAAAATGACTGTAAAATCAGGTGGGATCACATTGTGACTCACTTAAGGATCAGCATGATTTACAACTGTCATTCTGGGCTCAATTATGGTCATACGTTGAGGATTATCTGTATGGTACTGAGGCCATACTTTGTTTCTTATATGAAGGGCTGTGAAAGTATAAAAGTGAACTTTTATGCTTACTGGATTATCTAACAACAGAATAGTGATTCACGCCCTTACTTCTTAGTTTCCAAAATTAGTTTTTTGCCTTCTGTGCTGTTTTTGTTAGTGCAGAGATCTTTTTAATATGAGTTTTTAAATCTTCCCTTTCCTTTTAATGTTTTATATAGATGAACTAGTATTCCTAAAATGTCACACATTGGGATCAACTTGTTTTTCCTTTTCTAAACAAAACAAAAAGGCACCTTTTTTTCTTTATAAAATATAATTTACAAATGCTTTCTTGTTTTCTGTAATAACTGAATAAATTCAAGAATGATATTGATGTTGATTGTTGAAGATATAACATTTGGTTATGGCCATGTCTACCTTCTTGTGGGAATACTGCATTTGTAAATAAAGAAATAAATATATTATCTTGGGCCTCAGTTTAGAAAACAAGTATAACTTGGGTTAGGTGTTGTTTTCAATAAAATTCATAAATAATACAGTGTTAGATAATTTTTAGAATAGACATACTGAACTCACAAGGATTAATGTAGGCTCTCTTGATTTCAGTTCATTTGCTATAAACATGACTAATCTGGATCCAATCTCTAATTTCCAGTATTTATGTCTTACCTTTATATAAATGACATGACTATTTTGGTATTGTTTTTTAAATGAGCAAAATTGACCACACATTTGCGTAACTTTTTAATTACTTCTGTTCACTGTCTATGACTAATAAGAATTGCTTCCAAAAGTTTAACAAGAAAGTTTTAGAAGGATTGCTCCTCTTTTTTTTTTTTTTAAAGTAATGAGCTAATGCTTCCTTGGGCAGTTGTATTTAGGTGATTGAATCAGGTTGTCTCATGGAAAGGAGAGATGCTATCTCCAAGTGATGTCACTGGTTATTCTACACAGGAAGAAGTGAGTCTGTCCTTCTCTTTGTAGATGCTTTTAGATTTAATCATGAGCAGTGTCGTAAAATATTGTAAGCCACCATGTACACATAGTTCTTATTGAAAGCATTAACTTGTATCTGATGGCAAAAAAATGGATTGCAATTCAAACTGTATGCATCTCCCAGTCAAAACAACACGTAAGAGTTTAAAAGATATAAACACACAGAGGTAGTCAACTTCAAGAAGAAAGTTGTGTAACTTAGTTTGGCACCTAAGTTTGGCCACCAGAGGGTGCTCCACGAGCAGCACATACTAAAATACACACTTTATTTGTTACTTTTTATATATTCATAAGAATATATAAACTCTGAAACTCAGCCTTTCCATATTCTAATCCACACTACATTTTTGGAAAAATGTTCTGTTTGTTATCACTCCACAGTATCTTACTTTGGCTAGGCTGATTATCCAAAAAATATTTTTCACTAAGTTTTACCTTTAAAAACAGAGGTGGTCTTTTGGCTTTTGTATCCTCGTAATTTATCTGTTCAAACTTGAAGTCTGAAAGGATCCAGAATTACTTGAATTAGTAATTTCTGTACTACTGCATATTGTTATTGTTTTGTTTTTAAAGGTGGTTGTTTTATCTGGAAAGTAATTTTAATTGCTGCACATTTAGTTTGTCTTTGGTTAAAATTTTTATTTATTTATTTGTCAGTTTTATGTGTCTGTCCCCTTCATCCAAAGTGATGTAAAACAAGAACTGAAAATATTGCTTAAGCCAGTTTCCAAATAGTAGGTCAACTCACACAATTTCAAGGTTACATTAAAAGGTTCAATAAGATAATCTGGAACTAAACAGAGTTTTGTATCCTGTAATGAACCCGAGTTAAGTAAGCATCATTCATATATATATTTGCAAGGCAAACATTTTAAACTGTTAAATGTATACAATTCCTGTAATTCGGATCACATTCCAGGCTTTTCCATTTAAACTGATAGCAAGGAGGCAGGAGCTTCCATTAGACAGCTGTTGAGTCTTAGAAAAAGACTATGTTTTACACGGTCAGAGACTTCCTTAGCTTTATTCATGCTTGACTGACTAGAGAAGATTGTTGGGGGCAATATAAATATAAATATACATTGCTTACTGGTGTAAACCGCTTAGAGAGTGCTTGCACTTTGAGGTGGTATATAAGTCCCACTAATAAATAAATTATGGAAATGGCAACTTTTAAGACGATCTTTTAAAGAGTTAGAAAGGTCATCCAATCTGCATTTGTTCATGTTCACACATGCAGTATATGCATTCTGATGGACTCTGAGAACGGCAGATTCTGACTCAGAAGCTGAGATACTGATCTTGTGCAATCTTGAGTATGGAATAAATTCAGTATGAGTCAAAGACATGTCCCAGAACATGTCTTCTTCTCTTTTCTCATATATATAGAAAGACAGATTCAGAATTTCAGAATAAAGTAAATTTCATGGTGACAGTGCCTTGTCTTAATTTTGCAGGCATGGAAAAACTGCAAGGTCTATTGCATTCTTCATAAATTAAACTCTATCTTAAACCTGCTAGCATTTTTGTCAGAAACCATCACGTTTCCCAAATTTGTTGATTTTTTCCTGTAACCATTTAAACTGTCTTCTAATGTCAGAGTCGTAAGTATAGATAAGGCATCAACTGCCCAGTTTTCACAAAATATCTGTTAATGTATGTATGCTACACTTACATGAATGGCATGATATGAAATGAGCTTATCAGAAGTTGTCTTAAGCAACTAGAGAAGAAAAATGGAAAATGTACCAAAATGTTAGGCAACAGGAAAAAAGCAGCTTCCCTCCTGCCACAGAATGTTAAAGGCATTTTATATGCAGGGAGTCCTTTGTGAACGTAATGGAAGCTGGAATTCCCGTCGCAAGTCATCATGATCATAAGTTAAAGCACCATGGTGACCACTTCTGATTTTACAACTTTGTTGTTAAGTGAGTCCATGTATACCTATCTTTTTCCCCCTGGAAATCAGCCCCAAAGCTGGAAACTGATAAAAAAAAATTAGTTTAAATTACAGTCAGGTGACTGCGGAATGCTACAGCCAGCCAAAAGATGAGCCAGTTGCCAAAAGCAGGAAATGCAGTCATGGACCATGGATGGCTGTGAAGCCCTTGGAACTCTGGAACTAGATGAGAAGTAGTTTTTGGAGGGTCTGTCATAACTCAAACAGTGGCTAAACGACCAATGGTTAAGCAAGGATTACTTGTAACTTTTAATATGTCATCTATGTATTAGGATTGTTTGTTATACTTTCTAGATTGTCGCCCTTTCTAAATTATGAATATTAGGGAAATTGAAAACTACTTAGAAGCTGGTGTTTTCTTGATTTGCAGAAAAGAAGCGTGTTACAGAAACTTAGCTTCTGGTACTTAACATACACACATCTCCTCCGTATGCTTAAACTTGTTTTAGAAAATCAAGGCTCCATCCACACAACTTGCAGGTTTCCAGGTTTTTAGTCCTGCTTTGTGGCTCTCCTCTGTTTTTCAACTTGAGAGGATCAACACTTCCACCTATGTAATGGGGAACCTCTAACAACCGCAGCAAGACAACACATTGTTCTCTTTCTCATTCTGCACTTACCACCTTTTGTGTGTGTGTGAGGAAAAAGAGAAAACAGCCACAACAAGGGTGGGTTCCACTTACCTTCGCCACTGGTTCGCATCGCAATGTTTCGCGCGCGTGTCCCCTTGCGCGATTTCACTTTCGCACATACTCAGAAGCAGGAATTAGCCCAAAACACAGCTGAGGAGCTCATCAGCTGTGCTTCGGGCGAAGAAATAAAGGTCGGTATTCACCCGCGGGCGGGCGGGCAGGCTCTTTTCCAAGCCGCGTAAGGGGAAAAATAAAAAAAAGATGGTGGCGCGCACGGAACGGCACCGACAGTGATGTCACCAGTGGGTCGCTACCGGTTCGGGCAATCCGGTCCGAACCGGGAGGAACCCACCCCTGAACCACAACCAGAAAACATCTGACTACTATTCTGAGGTATGATGAAGTTGCCTCAAAGAGTGACTAGAAAGCAACAGAGGTACAGCGGCAAGACACTGGAAAGGAAGAGAATCCTGCAGCTATGGTAGGAGATGGGCAAGGCAGGAGTTCTCTGAATGGGAACTGCTTACCCATAACTAGAAAATAAAAGCAGTAAATCGCTTTTCACTGCCTTTTCTGGGTAGTATCAGTGAAGTTCTGAGTCAATTAACTGCAAAGGTTTAGCACTGGTTTAGCACTGCATCTAGAGCAACTTGGGAACTTGTGTCCAATCAAGCATAATTTCTAATATCCTAATTCATGTCTTAATTTATTGTCCTAATTTATTTCTTAAAGTGTGGTCCTAGGATCCCTGGGATTTTCTTGGGAGGGTCCTCAAAATCAAAACTATTTCCCAGCATATGTTTTTTAAAAAGCACATTATTAAAATCCCATCAAATGATTGTGAGGAATGGTTGTGAAAACAAATGCATCAATTTTAATTTTTACTAAGATAAATATCAGTAAACATAACATGCAAACCGAAGGCTCTTTCAGGGTCCTTCATAATTTTTAAAAGTGGGAAGGGGTCCTGAGAGAAAATGTTTAAGAAACACGGTTCTAATTTTACAAATGTCTGATTGTCTTCCCATCCCCACCCCTTTGAACTGCAACTAATTAAGTGCTCCCTTCCCAAATTAGACATCAGGCATCATTAAAATTGCCTAGTTTTATGATAAGCAAAGGTTTCAGTTTTCATGGGAAACTTTGGAACAAAAACAGTACAAACAACATCAGTTAAATGTAATAAATTTTTTAGACTTTTCTTTTTTTCTTTTAAGAAAAAACTTGAGACATTGAAATTCCTCTTGTTCATTTACTTCACAAGCCTATTTTACTTTCCATAACACTATGAAAAAAATAATAGTAGGGATGGTAAAAGCAGTAAAAGAAATGGTTATTTTACTCTCTAATAAATACAGGTAGTCACTGACTTACTATCACAATTGAGGCGCACATTTCTGCTGCTAAGTGAGACAGTTGTTGAGTGAGTTTTGTCCCCTTTTTTACCTTTCTTGCCACAGTTGTTAAATGAATCGCTCTAGTTCTTAAATTAGTAATATGGTTGTTAAGTAAATCTGGCTTCCCTGTTGACTTTTCTTGTCAGAAGATTGCAAAAGGGGGATCACATGACCCTAGGGGACACTGCAACCGTCATAAATATGAGTCAGTTGCCAAGCATCCAAATTTTGATCACATGGCCATGGGGATGCTGCAACAGTCATAAATGAAAAACAGTCATAAGTCATTTTTTTTCAGTGCCGTTGTAACCTTGAATGGTAACTAAATGAGTGGTTATAAGTTGAAGGCTACCTGTAAAGTATTCATTTGTATCAGAACTGAAAGCAACACTAATTTTGATTTCTCTATTCTCCCGTTCTTGCCCAAAATATTTGCGGAAGGAGGTTTCTTTTATAAAGTACTTTATGTGTTGCTACCTGATCTCTATATTTATCAGTGTATGTATCATGAAAGGATGACAATTGTTAGCTTTCAAAGGAAGGTCAACAAATTTGGGATACTCATGAGAAATTCTGCCAGAAGCAGACCTATGTTCATTATTTTTTTCCTTGCCTCTCTCACTCTGACATTTGAAACAGTGGTGGGTTCCTACCGGTGCGGTCCACTCTATAGCACCGGTAGTGGCCCGCTGGTGATGTCACAGTACCGGTGCGGTCGGTTGCCGGTGCCTGCGCGCCGCCATTTTTTTAAAAAAAAATTTAAATTTTTTTTAAAAAATTTCTTCTGGGCATGCCCAGAAGCTGAGCTTCCGGCATTGCGCATGCGCTGCCTTCCTACCCTACAGTGAGTCCAAGCAGGGGAGGATGGCTGAGGGAGCGCGTGAGACGCTGAAAGAACGGGCAGCAGAAGCTATCTCCATTCCCCTCCCTTCAGCAGTCCGAGAAGCCACGAATGCGTGGTGATGATCCCAGGCATTTTCGCACTTTTGAGGCTTCTCGAGCTGCTGAGGGGAGGGGGAATGGGCGACAGGACCTATCTCAGTTCCCCTCCCTTCAGCAGTCCGAGAAGCCACGCCCACCCAGTCACATGGCTGGCAAGCCACACCCACAAAATAAGCCACGCCCACAGAGTGGTAGTAAATAAATTCGGAACCCGCCCCTGATTTGAAATACTGTAGCTTAAAGCAGTCTTGTTCTTTCTGAAGCACAATTTTTTCTGAATGAAAAACAGAACTGAGAGACAATTGACTTTTAGACTGAAAGACAACCAGTTTGATTGTGTAACAGTGAGATTTGCTCATCTTCACACTTTTGCTTCTGTGTTAATTACAGATTATATCATGACTTTTAAATAACTGAAAGCTTGGAGCAATGATTCACGAAGAAATGCAATGGAGGCCTTGTCTGAAAACACGTAATTCTGTTCCTCTGTTTTGGGTGTGACTGATTCAATCACACCTAATAAGAGAAAAATATGATTCCTGACTTAGGGTGAATCATGTCAAGATGTGGAGGGCAGCTTTCTTTGTTGATTACCAACCTCTAATACTTTGAGCTCATAGAAGGTTTGTGGTTTTTGTCACAAAGACTTCACACAACAAACAGGTTTAAATATTTAGGAATAGGTAGAAGGTAGAAAGGATGGATCTTTATCAATAAAGGCTGAATGTAGCTATTGTTCTCAGGAAATGTTGCATGTTAGCAACAAATTTAAGGGAGTGTTATAATAATAGTCAAGAGCTTTAAACATCTGCCAGTTATACGCAATTTGCCTGCATTTGTATGGAAAAATAAACCAGAATTTTGGGCTTGTTTGTACATTCAGCTCTTTTCCTCCTTGGCTTGCCTTGCAGATAGTAATTGCTAATCTAATGAAGAGTCAAAAGCTTTATATATTGCCTAAAGTGTAGGAATCCTGCTTTATTGCGTATGTTATGAATCATAATTGCTTTTATACTTAGCTTGTTTGGACAGAAGCAAAAAACGTGCCTGCATGGGCACAAGCACATGGTAAGCCAATATACCGTACTTTGAAATCTGCAAAATCCTATTGACCAGCATACAATTACATTACTGTAATATTTTGCTATATATTTTTAAAACCTGATGTCTTTCAATTTAAGGAAGATTTATTTGCAAATAATTTTACTTTAGTTTTCTCACAGCAATACTACAGAAAGAATTTTACAGTATTTTATTGTAAATCTGAGATGACTGATTTGTTTTTCAAAGTAGGGTTGGCACTGTATTTAAGTAAGTTTCTGTATGATTGATTTAATGCTATTCAATTAACATTAATGTAACGTGCCAGTGATAAATCAATTCCATTTCTTTTCTGAATCTTCTCTTTTTTACATAACTCAAAATATCTGTTTTAATTGATTGGTAAATGAATTTCTCTTTATTAAATTGCAATATGAGTTTAAAAGCATTAGACATTCTAGCAGGCGATTAAGATAGTATTAAGTTAAAATCTCTTAACTCAATAATTATAAGTTGAAAGATACCAATATTTTGAAATGATTACAAAATTACATAGGAAAACAGTACATAATTAATTCCAATAGAAGAAAATTTATGTACCTCACAGTTTAACTGTGAGGTTCTTGGTTCTCTCTAAGTTTCATTATTTGTTTACAGGTATTTCATTACCCATCTAGATAACACTTCTTTGAGAGAGATGGGTACTTCAGAAATGTGAAAAGTAAAAAATAAATACATGAATAACATCAGTGGTAGTGAGCATGGGGTTTGCTCCTAGTTTATAAGTACAGTAGTTTGTCCTGCCAGTTTGGATGGGCATCTGATTTTCTCCTTCGTAGTTCTTCGATTAGGGTATTGTTTTCTGTTTGGCTGATGTTAATCCTTGATTATCTGACTGCTGGAAAACATGTGTTCTGTCTTTTTGTTTCTGTACTGGTATTACTTTTTTATTGTCTTTTTTGCATGGTGTATATATATGGTTTATTTCTATCAGTCTATTGAGGGCTGATTTGTATGAAAGCCAAGCTTCCAGACATTTTCCTAGCATTTTTTGGATTTAGTTTGGTTTAGGATGCTCACAACTGAAAAATGGTTGAGTCTGTTTATGTGGGTTGGGAGATTAAAGAGTTTTTGTTGTGTCTTGTAACTACTACAGGGGCGGGTTCCTAATTTTTTTACTACCACTCTGTGGGCGTGGCTTATTTTGTGGGTGTGGCTTGCCAGCCATGTGACCTGGTGGGTGTGGCTTCTTGGACTGCTGAAGGGAGGGGAACTGAGATAGGTCCTGCTGCCCATTCCCCCTCCCCTCAGCAGCTCGAGAAGCCTCAAAAGTGCGAAAATGCCTGGGATCATCACCGCGTGTTCGTGGCTTCTCGGACTGCTGAAGGAAGGGGAATGGAGCTAGCTCCTGCTGCCCGTTCTTTCAGTGTCTCACACGCTCCCTCAGCCATCCTCCCCTGCTTGGACTCACTGTGGGGTAGGAAGGCAGCGCATGCGCAGTGCCGGAAGCTCGGCTTCTGGGCATGCGCAGAAGAATTTTTTTAAAAAAAATTAAAAAACTTTTTTTAAAAAAATGGCGGTGCCCAGGCACCGGCAACCGACCGCACCGGTACTGTGACGTCACCAGCGGGCCACTACCGGTGCTATAGAGTGGACCGCACCGGTAGGAACCCACCACTGAACTACTAGTCGGATATGTGCTGCTTCTCTTCTACCTATCTGTCCTACATAGTGGCTGTTAGTCTTTACACCGTAGGTTGTAGATAATTCTTGTTTTTTCTTCTTAGACTACTGGATTATTTTTGGTTTACTTAAAATGTTTTGGAGGGCTGTAATTGGTTTGTGTGCTGCCATGGGGTTGTAATAGGTTGCTGGTTGCTTCTGAGATGTTTTGATGTATGGTAGTGTTATTCTTTTCATAGCTTGTGTTCATTGTGCTGTAGGGAGTTGAGTGATCAGATGCTTTTTCATAGTTATCTGGGTATCCATTTTGTTGGAAGCTGTTGTAGAGGTATTCCTGTTTCCTTCTTGTAGTGTTCTGTGTTGCTGGAGTGTGTTTGTACTCATCTGAATAATATTCTTACAAAGCTCCTCTTGTTGGAGGTTGGGTTCTTAATTTGGTAATGGAGCACTTGCTTAGTGTGGGTTTTTTGTTTTTTGATAGATTTGCATTTTTAATTCATCATTGTTTTCTCTGCTGATAAGGATATCCAGGAGTGATAGTGTGTTCTTGTTTTCTTCTCCACTGATAATTTTTATCATGTTTTTAGTTGTTGTTAGTAGTTTCATGTGTCTGTTCTAGTTGTTCCTTTTTTAATATGGCAAAGGTGTCATCTACATAGCAGATCCATAATTTTGATTGTGTGTGTAGGAGTATTGTATTTTCTAGCAGCAGCATTATGGTCTTTGCTATGAATTCTCAAAGTGATAATGCCATAGGTGTCCCTATGATTTGTTGGTATGTTTTGTATATTTGTCCATAAAACTGAAAGTAGATAGTGCAGCAGATCTGGATGAGGTTCATGATTCCAGATATTTATATTTAGTATTTTTTGCTACTTTGGGTGTGTTGTGTGGTACAATTGCCATGGATTCTTTTGCTAATCCTGGATCTATGGACATACCAATAAAATGAAATTTAACATGGAGAAAAGTAAAATTCTACACCTAGGTAAGAAGAATCAAAAAGACACATACAAACTGGGCGAAACCACACTCAATAGCAGCGATTGCGAGAGGGATCTCAGAGTCTTGGTAGACAGCCAACTAAATATGAGCCAGCAGTGTGCAGCAGCAGCCAAAAAGGCCAATGCAGTCCTGAGCTGCATAAATAGAGGGATACAATCAAGGACCAGAGTGGTACTAGTACCACTCTATAAAGCCTTGGTCAGACCACACCTAGAGTACTGCATCCAGTTTTGGTCACCACACTAAAAAAAGACATTGAGACCCTAGAGAAAGTGCAGAAGAGAGCAACCAGGATGATAAAGGGTCTGGAAAATAAAACATACAAAGAGCGGTTGCAGGAACTGAGCTTGGCCAGTCTGGTGAAGAGAAGGACCAGGGGTGACATGATAGCAGTGTTCCAATACTTGAGGGGCTGCCACAGAGTGGAGGGGGTCAGGCTGTTCTCTATGGCACCAGAAAGCCAAACAAGGAATAACGGATGGAAGCTGACCAAGGAGAGATTCAACCTGGAAGTGAGGAGAAACTTTCTGACGGTGAGAGCGATAAACCAGTGGAACACTTTACCAGTGGAGGTCATGAGAGCCCCAACACTTGTGACCTTCAATGGGAGACTGGACTGCCATCTGTCTCAAATGGTGTAGGAACTCCTGCTTGAGCAGGGGGTTGGACTAGATGACCTACAAGGTCCCTTCCACCTCTAATAATAAATCTAAATAGATCCATGATATTGAATGAATCCATAATTTCATCTTCTATCTCTAGTTATAAAATAGAGGCCTCCAGAAAAATGAGGGTCCTCCACAAAGTATCCTCCAGAAAAATTGGAGACCTCCAGTAATTTTCCTCTAAAAAATTCAGGACTTCCGAGAAAAAATTCCTCTAGAAAACTGGGGACCAACAGAAAATTTCCTCTGGGGAGAGTGCCTCCAGAAAATGTATTTGGGGGGGGAAATGGGAGTCTCCCAAAAAAGTCCAATTTTTTTTCCTGCAGAAAACTAGCTTCCAGTGATTTTCCAAAATTTTCCTCCATAAAAATGGAGGCCTCCATAAAAGTAAACATCTAAAAATAGAAGAAGGTGAAATTGTGGTAAATTCACAGTACTCTTTATATCCAAAGTCAACCTTGATCTACCTGATTGAACATGTGCTGAATGTAAAGGAGAAAGGCTAATTATAAAAACATTATTGCAAATGTTTTTAACAATCTGTAAAGGAAAGAGAAATGTTATAAAGAATGAATCTATATATTTTCCCTTCAGTTCGATTGTGTCAAATTCTCAGAGTCTGATTGGACAAGTCCTTGAAGATTTTTCAGAAGTGGTTTGCCATTGCCTCCTTCCTAGGGCTGAGAGAAAGTGACTGGCCCAAGGCCACTCAGCTGGCTTTGTGACTAAAGCAGGACTAAAACTCCGAGTCTCCTGGTATCTAGCCTGATACCTTAACAACTACAAAAAAACTGGTTGTCTGCACCAGAACACATACACAGATACACAGACAAAGACAAGAGATAAGCAAAAAAAATGTAGAATTAGTGTGAAAATGAGAGTGAAGTGATGGATGACTGAGAAATATTCATATTGGGGGGAAATTAGTACAAGTGAACAGATAGTGGAAATGAAACAATACCCGTGGGAAGTTTGCATTGCTTATAACAATATGTGAATGCTATCCCATTATCATGAAGCCAGAATTATTCCGCTGGACCCCAACATCAGTTTAGACCTAGCCAAGAAACCTTTAGGTGGTGACTATGGCAACGAAGATTCTTGTTTCCATCTGAAGCCAGCTCAAGTGTGGTAGTCTGTCTGGTGGTAGGGAAAACCAGCTGTGCAGCACGAGGAAGTTGCTTGACTGTAGTAATCCTGTTTGGCAGGTCAAGGGTGATCCCTTGTCTGCCGGGATTTGTGCAATGCCGTGGGCTAGGAAAGCACTCTTCTAATAAATCCCAGATGTTCCTGCTCTTTCTACTCTATATGTTCTACTTAAGTTTGAAAATAAATCCAAAAACAGGATCAGCAAAAGGGAGAAGAGATTTGCTATTACCGTATTTTTCGGAGTATAAGACACACCGGAGTATAAGACGCACCTAGATTTTAGAGGAGGAAAACAAGAAAAAAAGTATTCTGAACCAAATGGTGTAGTAATATATTATTTAATAAAATACCAGTGTAGCAGAATACTTTTTACAACCATGTACACTTTTTACAACCATGTACACTTTTTACAACCATATACACTTTTTACAAACTTCAAACTTGACAGCTTTAAGACTTGTGGACTTCAACTCCCAGAATTCCTCCTCCAGTCATGCTAGCTCAGGATTGGGAGTTAAAGTCCACAAGTCTTAAAGTTGCCAAGTTTGAAGAGCCCTGGGTTAGGGGTTAGGGGTGCAAGGGTCTTCAAACTTGGCAAGTTTAAGACATGTGGACTTCAACTCCCAGAATTCCTCCTCCAGTCATTCCTGAGCTAGCATGACTGGAGGAAGAATTCTGGGAGCTGAAGTCCACAAGTCTTAAACTTGCCAGGTTTGAAGACTCTTGCACCCCTAACTCCTAACCCAGGGGTCTTCAAACTTGGAAGTTGGTCTTCAAAGCTGTGGGCTCGCTTTGGGCAGCAGCAGTGGCGGCTGCTCCTTAGCTGCCTCAGGAGCAGGCTTCGGCCAGCAACGGCGGCAGGGACTTTCCTGTGGTCCGGCAGCGGCGGCTTTCCCTTGGTCCGGCTGCGGTGGGCATTGGCGGCGGGCGGTGGCGGGAAGCGGTGGCGGGCATTGGTGGCAGGAAGTGGCGATGGGAAGCGGCGGCGGGAAGCAGCGGTGGAAAGCGGCGGCAGGCATCGGCGGCGGAAAGCGGCGGTGGAAAGCGGCGGCGGGAAGCGGCGGCGGAAAGCGGTGGTGGGCATCGGCGGCGGGCATCGGTGCAACATCCGGAGTATAAGACGCACCCAGTTTTTGACCCACTTTTTGGGGGTAAAAAGGTGCGTCTTATACTCCGAAAAATACGGTAGTTGTTGAATAATTTCCCTTTTGATATTAATAGTTAGTTCTCTTTAAAAAGAAATGTTTCAGTACATTTTATAAAGGCAATCTTTCTCCAAAATGAGCCATTCCCTTTAGATTTCAAGTGAACACAGGACTACTGTCAGATGCTCTATGTCAGGGGTCCCCAAACTTGGCAACTTTAAGACTTGTGGACTTCAGCTATGCTGGCTGGAGAATTCTGGGAGTTGAAGTCCACAGGTTGCCAAGTTTGAAGACCTCTGCTCTATGTCCTTGAAGAGCATCCAGAAGCTGCAGTTGATTCAAAATGCAGCAATGCAGACAGTTATGAGCACCCCTTGACTTGTGCCTGTTAATATTTCTGCTCTGTGAGTGGCATTGTTTGCATTAAGTATGCTTCTGGATCAGTGCTGAGTTGCTGCCTTCAATATTGCATTCTAACCACTGTACCACCACAGGTCTTCTATCTATGTAGATCTATCTAAATCTAGAGATAATAGAGATAAAAATGAAAATTTTGAGAGATCCAAGGATAAAATAGAGATTATCAAATCCAAGTTAGGAATTTGTGTAAGCCACTATTTATTCATGCATAAGAGATGCCCCATTTTGAAGAACTGCTGCTTCCAAAATATTTTGAAACTACTATCAAGGTTGCCTTTTTCAAAATCAAGATTCTACCTTTTATCTCAATGCAACATTATTTTATCCATTTTCTCCCTAAGCCATGGATTATAAATATTTTATAAAGTAGGTACGGTAATATTTGTTAAGAATACATAGTAGTTAAAGAGTATTACATCATATATCTAGTAATAATCCCAAATAGCTCTGAGTTTATTCTGTTTTTTTATGTATTTATTTCACCATCAGAAATAAGTGTTTTTACTTCCTCAAATTTTTTTAAGGTTCCTTTACATTTTATTGCCAGTTATCTGTTTGCAGTATTCGTCATTCTGGGTTTATTTAAGAGTACTCTGCTCTATACAGTAGGCTAACTACACTGCATGGATCGGATTGTATTGGGATATCTTGTTTTGTAAATGCTTAGGGTAGAAATGGTTTGTTGTAACTACTTAACACAATTCTTATTGAAGATATGTGAATAAAGAGATCAAGAGGCAGCTAACATATTTTATTTCAATATTTTCCTCTCTGAGGGTAGTGGTTTTGTAGCCGGAGGACTTAGTAAAATGCCTTTGCATTCCTTCAAGTTGATATACAGTGGTTTGAGATTCTTGTGACAGTCAACTTAAGCTGTCATCACGATCTGGATAGACTGCAGTACACTTTGCTTATGACTGCCTTTAAAGATTATTCCAAAATTGCAGATGGTCCAAAATGTATTAGCTGCATAAAAAACAGTGCGCGCTTATGTTCCAGAGCCTGCATTAACTGTCATTAAGTTTCTGGATGCAAGTTAAAAGTGCCGATTTTGACTTGTAAAGTCCTAAGTAGTTTGGTACTGCTGTAACCTTTGGAATGTTCTCCTTCAGTGGGAATTGACAATGTCCTGAAGAAAAATTGACTATAATCTTCATTAATGGCTATTAGGTGGTCTGAGGACAGGAGGATTCCTTTTCTGAGATGGTCCCCCACATTATGAAACAGCCCTTTTCATGAAATCAGATTCACCCTCACTCTGTTGCCATTCTGGAAGCAGTTTGGAATTTTATATAAATTACATATATTACTTTGTTTTAATCTGTTTTGTTTGAATTCTGTATTTAGGTAATCCTCAGTTTATGACTACTCATTCAGCAACTGCTCAAATTTGTGATGATATTGAATGAAGGGAGCTTACACCAATCCTTGGAGTTCTGGCAGTCATGTGATCACAATCCAGGAAATTGATTTGTGGTGATGACATCACAGCAAGCTGCAGTCACATGACTGCAATTTCCAATATTCTCTGCCAGTTTTTGAGAGGCAAAGTCAATGGGGAAGCCAGCAGGAAGTTGAATGTTGGAAGGACCCATGTAGTCCTTGTTTAACAATGGCAACTGGGATTGCTGTTGCTAATAGCAATAGCAATAGCACTTAGACCTCTTGTATTCACAGTGCTTTACAGCCCTTTCTAAGTGGTTTACAGTGTCAACATATTGCCCCCCAAAATCTGGGTCCTCATTTTATCAACTTTGGAAGACTGGAAGGCTGAGTCAACCTTGAGCCAGTGAGACTCGAACTGCCGAACTGCTGGCAGCCGGCAGTCAGCAAAATTAGTCTGCAGTACTGCATTCTAACCACTGCACTACCACGGCTCTTGTGATCAGATGATGTCACATGGTCAGATGATGTCACACTTCATATGCATGCATACATATCTATGAACACATATAAGCAACAAGCAAAAATATATTATCTTATTTAACATACATTCTGCTGTATATGTTTTATGTGTGCACTGCCAAAAGTCATGTGATTATGTTGGGGGGAAATCAAAGAAAAATAACAATATTTACCTATCTTTTATTGCACTCCTGCAAATAATTTTGCACAAACCCTCAGGATATAAATAGAAATCAAAAGTTTCCAGTTTAAGATTATTATGATTATTATTTTACTTCTTGCCATTAAACAAAATGCAATAATCCTAGAAGCTGAGAGATTTTGTAGGTTCCTGCATACACGTAACACACTTTTTCTCTACAATCCTCGAACTGTTCATACCTTTTGCTTAAGTTGTTCAATTACCTGTCATATATTAGCTACATATTTCTTAGCTGCCTAGTACTTTTGTTGTAGCAGTATTGCCTTAAGTCACCCACTTTGTACACCAGTTAAATTGAATAAACTTATGCAGTTAAAACAAACTTTATCTGCAGCAGTAGGGTTTCACAGTTATAACATTTCTGAAACCAGAAATAAATACTGGTTGATTAATGATATTGCTATTATATGAATGGAAAATATAGCAGAGAGTAAGAGTCCCTATGTATATTGAAGTGTTCATAAATTTTAGTATCCTTTTTTCTATTTAGCTGCATAACTTTGTCAGCCCAAAGCTTCAGTAACCTGTTTTCAAGTTAGTTTCATTTATAGTTTATTCTTGTATAAAACAAATCCTTGGGCTAGCTTATAAAACTAGAGAAGAAAAGAAAAAGAAAAGAAAGATAGTTCTTAAAGAAAAATAAATCTTCTGCAGTAGAGTGCATATGCAAATAAGCCTTTTAATTTGAACTGCTTCTAATGTAAGGCATTTGGTTCAATATTCTTTGATTATTATGCTAGTTTTTTTATATCATATTCATACGATTTCAACCACAATTGAGCCCAAAATTTCAGTTGCTAGGTGAGACAGTTGTTAAATGAATTTTCCCCATTTTACAACCTTTCTTGCCACAGTTGTTAAGTGAATCATTACAGTTATTAAGTTAGCAACATGATTATTAAGTGAATCTGGTTTCCCAATTGACTTTATTTGTCAGAAGGTCGCAAAAGTGGATCACATGATTCCAGGACCGTCGTAAATGTGAATCAGTTGCCAAGCCTCTGAATTTTGGTCATGTGACCATGGGGATGCTGCAACAGTCATAAGTGTGAAAAAATGGTCATAAGTCACTTTTTTCAGTGCCGTTGTAACTTTGAACGGTCACTAAATGAACTGTTGTATGTCGAGGACTACCTGTACTTAAGAGGTATTAGAAGCATATATGCTTTCTAATAAAGAGTAACTCCTGAATTCATTTTACTTCCTAAGCTCTTTGTTTATGATTTTCAGAAGCATACTCTAAGATGAAGTTTCTTAAATGAGGCGTAGCAAAAAAACCCACAACACAGTGTTCCCATAGTTCATTGCTGCTAATTAAGTTAATAGTGCTAGAGTATTTGTGTTAGCATCGATTACTGCCAGAGAAATGGTCACCATACTCATTTTAACAAGGTATTTATTTTAATTTAATCAGTTGCTGTTTCATTGCACTGTTGACAATTTTCCCTCTATAAGTCATGTGTAACGTGTATTAGCAAACTACGGGAGAACATTGGATCTCATCTAGAAACGTGTTGCCAGAATATATTAATTATATGGTAATACAAAACTCTGTGATTGTCTTCAGAAGCAAGAAATGGGAAAGAAGCATTTTCCTTACAGTGTTTGTTTGCATCGACCATATGAAAATTCTGGCAAAGAAGTAAAACTATAGCTAGTACTGGACTTAATGATCATAACTGAGCCTGGAACTATAACTAACCCATAATTGTTAAGTGAGTCATCATGTGTATGCCCAGTTTTGCAACCTGTTTTGCAATGGTGGTTAATGCTGCAGTCGTT
This sequence comes from Diadophis punctatus similis, assembly GCA_023053685.1. Lineage (NCBI taxonomy): Eukaryota > Metazoa > Chordata > Lepidosauria > Squamata > Dipsadidae > Diadophis > Diadophis punctatus. Next base: position 90,433,685 of record JALIGW010000002.1, read on the forward strand.
ACGTGAATTCAATATACCCAATGGGCATTTTTTGTTGCTAAGTGAAGAATATATGTAGTTCTTTATGGATATAACTTTACTTCGTTTCCTCCTATATCACTTTTCCTGTAAAACCCTAATTCTGTCATTCATCACTGCAAATTTGTAAGGAATGGTTGAACAATTATAACAGGTATATGTTACAATTGCTTTGAATCATAGGATTCTAGTTTATAGCAGCTGGTATCTTCTGTTAAATGGATCTCCGATAGTAAACAGTTCTCAGAATTTGGAGATGTTATGCTTAATACTAATATAAATTGATCAGGGACCTCATATTTTGACAATTCTACTCTATAGCTTTTTCAACAGTAAACATTAACTTTAGACTTTTTCAACCAATGAATTTTGCCTTGGCATATTCATTCATATTATTAATTTGCACATGAAAGTCTGACAATCAGCAGTATTTGATTACTTAAGGTACATGATAAATTCAAGGACTTTTGACGTGTGCCTAATTCTGAGAAGTGATGATAACTTTTATAGTTCAGAGAGATGGATAGAACTCAATTGGCTATCTATTATGATTTTTTAGTGTTCTGGACTACTAAGCTGATTGTTATACACTATCCAGAGTTGCTTCTTATGAGATGGGCAGTTGTATAAATCTGATAGGTGGATGGATGGATGGATGGATGGATAGATGATAGATAGATAGATAGATAGATAGATAGATAGATAGATAGATAGATAGATAGATAGATAGATAGATAGATAGATAGATAGATGATGGATGACGAATGGATGATAGATCGATAGATGATGGATGGATGGATGATCTCTGATGTGTGCTAAATGAGATGAGCATCGACTTTCAGGTACAATTCAAGGTGTTAATTGTTACCTTTAGGTTCTTTGTGGCATAGAACCAGGTAACCTGTGGAACTGGGTTTCATCCATTGTTTTGGCCTACCCATTATCCTGGGGCAGAATGGATATGCTCTAAGTCCTTTCTATTAAACATTGTCAACTTGTGGGTCCAAGGAAGCATGCTTTCTCTGTTGCGGCCTCTGGCCTCTGAAACTTCATCCCCCCCAGTGATACAAACAGCACCCTCTTTTCTGGCGTTCCCAAAGCCCTTAAAACCTGTCTTTGGTCCCAAGCCTGGAGTTAATGTCTACTGGAAGAGGATTCATATAACATTAAGCCAAAATCAAATCACATTATGGTTGTTCTTGTTGTTTTTAAAAAACAAGGCAAGTGTACACTTGATAAGTTCTGTAAATAACTGAAGGAGAAACAACACAGGAAATCTATAATAACAATTTGCCACTTCCATTATCAAATCAATTACTTCCAATTATTGATTCTCCAAATATATACATGAATATTTAACATAATCCATAATCTATTGAATTATTTGCCCTTGTCCATTAAACTTAGCATAAATTGCAACTCTGCTCCATCTTTTAAATATACTTCTGCTAATACTGGAAGCGTGTCTTCTAAATTCAAGTTTGGGACATTAGTCTGGACGTAAGGTCTCCCTTTCTCTGTGAATATTGTTTTTAATATCTGATGAAAAATAATAATAATTTAAAACAACTTCAGTCAAATTACCTTCTTAAGCAATAGGGAAATTTCACAAGCGGGAAAGCATGCAACATGTAAGAAAGGACTTTTGAGCATCCTCATATTAATTTGAGGAGTGCTGAGGATAACAGTTAGGAATATCATATTGCAAAGTTGTCCCATTAAGAAACTCATGTAGAATAAGAGTAAAAATAAAAAAATTACTTGATGATATGCATGAGTACAAAATCCTTATGAAAATAAATTAACATTCTATGTTACTGTTTTGTCAATTGTGTAAAGTACATTCTTGTAAACTATGTATTTGATGCACGTTTTTGCAGTATATTGCAAACTTACTACCTAAGTAGAAACTAGGATTTACAATGTACTATATGTTTTTAAGTAGATGGGTAGAAATAGATAAACAGATAGTTTACAATCCAATGGTAGCCGAAAAGCACATTATCCAGCCACATCAATTTGTGGCTTAAAACTTAACAAACTGAGGCCATTGTGCAATCTTAGTATAATCAAAAGCTTCCATGGACAAATTGTTTAATTTCAAAAATGTTTAGGTTTCATCATTTATTTCCTAGTTCAAAGGCTCTATAAAAGAATTTGGCAATTTTGAAATGAATATTAGAATCCACAAGAAGAATTTAATAATAATAACTACCTGATCTACCAGGAATTTTACTTAGAATTATCACTATATAATCACTATCACTGTATATCATAAAATTGATAATACTATATAGCAGTGCATGAGCTGTGGTTCCAATTGTTCCAAAATGTCGGAGGTAAAACTTCTGTGACAAATTTGAATGTATCAATACTTTCCAGTAAGTCTGAACCACTGACATAAGTTAAGATGATATTAGTACTGTGAATTATTCAGTTTACAATATTTAGCAAACAATAGATGAGTCAAATGTTCAGGCTACAAATAAACTTCTTTATAAAGTCTGTATAAGATTTTAGACAATTTTGTTGGAACCAATCTTATAATATTGATAAATTCTATTTGAGATATGGAGAGAAAACAGAAATATTAAAATGCAATATAACAGTGATGGCGAACCTTTTTCGGCTCGGGTGCCAAAAGGATGCGCACGCACAATAGTGTGTGCACGCGTGCCCACACCCATAATACAATGCCCTCCTCAGCGCATCAGCACAACCCCTGCGCTGCCCCCACACACATGTGCACAACCCCCCACGCTGCCACCCCACCACCGTGCATACGCACAGGCCTCACTGAAGCTTCCAATAGGCCTGTTGGGCCGTTTTTTGCTGTCCCCACGCTTCAGGAGGCTTTCCTGAACCCTGGGGACGGCGAAAAACGGCCCAAAGGCACAACCAGAAGTTCATTTCCAAACTTCCTGTTGAGCTGTTTTTCGCTGTCCCCAGGCTTCAGGAGGCTTTCCTGAAACCTGGGGAGAGCGAAAACGGCTGAAAAGAAGGCCAAAAAAGAGCGCGCTGGAGCTGACATAGGGCAACACCTTGCGTGCCCTCAGATATGGCTCCGCGTGCCACCTGTGGCACACGTGCCATAGGTTCACCATCACTGCAATATAAGATAGGGACTATCTGTTTTATGGGAAAATATAAACATTTATGAACTATGTAGAGAGATATGTACAGTATATGCTCTACTGATGCTATGTAGCATCAGTAGAGAACAAAAGAGATGATTTGGGGAAGGTATTTTAGCCAAGGCAGTTAGCTAAACTTGACTTATGCCTGAGAAAGGAAGAATTACCCTAGCAGAGAGCACAATGCTTATCTTCCCCTTCTTCTATCCTACCAGGTTTCTGTGGCTCTTCCCGGGTTGCCTGGTTTTTTTAACCACTATTTGTACTGCTTACGACTGAAGAGTAGTCAAAATTTTGGTGATTGCCACTGTTAGCTGCATTATTATTACTTCATTTTATATAATTTTATTGTATTTTATATCTATTTTTTAGTTTTATAAATATAGCTATATGTATTTCTATTGCAGTATTTTCTGGCCTAAAGACAGCATTAATTCTCATTGATTTGAGAAAGCAAAAAGAACAAAATATAAACATTACACCCCCCCACCCCATCTTGGCTCTCTTTGGCATGAGAAGGGAAGAGAAAATGCTGTTGACATTCAAATTCTGTTACTATACGTTGTATATCAATAATATAAGTTGCAAACTTTCTTATGGAGTCAGCTGTACTTCAAAGGGTTGACATCCCTGTTGAATGCCTGTTTTGCTCCCTGCCGCCACTACATACCTTCTTCAAGATCATTGTTCTGTGGTTGTCTGCAGTGTTTGCTGCAAAAAAAGCTTCTTATGGAAATAGATTGCCTATATTGAAAAAAATCTAAAACTGAATTCAGTATTTTATTGACAAATATTAAGGTTCAATACAAACTTACTTGGTAATAAATTCAATAAAACAGCTCTTATTTTGGGTTGACATTCAATAGGTTGTGCTGCAAATGTGTCCTTCACAAGAAGTTTATGTGCTATGTGAGATAATAATTAGAAAACATTCATGATAAATTGTGTGCAACTTAGTCATTTATTTCTTTACCCTTTAGGGTTTTTTTTCCTGGATTCAATGGGATTTATTCCCAAATTAACTTTGTTTTTGTACTCCTGTATTTGGCTTCCATCATTCAGACAAGCTGCCTGTCCCAACGAAAGAAAACTCCGAGGCTTGAGTTTCCTCAAAGTTCCATTTTATTAGAGATGTCATATTGGCACATCTGGGAAAACCCGAATCTGAAAGCTTCTGGTTTTCCACACCCAAAATAAAAGTTCAAGTCCCTGCCCCAGCACCCACATGTCCATCACATTGTCCAATCAATGCACTGTCCCAATTGGAGATGCCTCCCAGGCACACCCCTCCAGGTACAGGGCAGAGTGACCTTGACTCTCGTAAACCGCAGTTTGACACTGCCTTTGTACTTTTTAATATCATTTATTCCACGCCTTTCCTTTTAAAAAGAAACAGGCTTTTTTTTAAAAAAGCAGCCAATCTGCTGACAGTAAGCTAATTACTACAAGGTCAGTTAAGGATATCTGATAAAGTGAAAATACCACAATGGTTTGCAGAACCTATAGGTTGATTTCTACAGAATCCATGTTCTTAGTTTTTCCACAGTTAACCATGTTTTTTTTAAAAAAAATTAATCACATTTAAAAAGGACCACTAAGTATCACGTTAAGGTAGTAAAACCTTTCAACTTGGATTTCTTTCTGTTTTCCTATCTTGTAATTTTGTAGTAATTCAAGGAAATCTCAGACAATAGAACGGACAATATATAATCCAGCCTGTTTAAGGGATAACATCTTGATGAGCTTTAAAAGGGTTTTTTTTTCTTTTGATCTTGCTTGTTCATTATTTTTTTTCCTTTGGCGTTTTTTCATATTAATTCAGGCATAACTTTTGCCCATCTTCTGTGAAAGTAACAGAATTTTATTTTTAAAAATCTAATATTTCTTGACTGCAGACAAGATAAATACTATTCTTACTGATAACTATATAGTGCATGATAATATTGATTTTACATCAATAATTATAACAGCTGTATTATTCTAATATCTGGGGAGAAGCTTTCCTATGATTTCCTCCTCATACTGACTAATTACCTTGATCTTTAAAAAAAATATCAACTATGCCATAAGATGTTACTTGATGCTTAACAGCCAAAATACCAAACAACCTTGGTTTGAATTCTCTTGAATCTTGGTAGAGTCAACATTACATTGATTGGAATATATTTAAACAGCTGAACTGTTAAAAATGAAGCTGAAAACATTAGAATGGAAATTTAGAACCAAAAAAGGCCTTTTCCCCTCTTTCCAAATGGAGGAAAATGTTGTGTTTGCTGTATATCACACAGAAGACATGGCCTACTGGATCCCAAGGAATGTGCTATTCAGTTGCACACACCTCACCTCTTAACACAATTTGGCAGCTGATGTGTCTATTTTATATATGGATTTCCCTCTTTGGCAAGTAGGGAGATTTGGAGATTTCCATTCAAGACTTTCCTAAAAGGAAAATGAAGTAAAACCGTAAACATACTTCCTGCTTTTCATTGAAATCTGCCAATGCACTGCATTCACCCTGCACAATAAGTCATAAACAAGTTATGCAACTCAGTGAGAGGGAGAGAGGTTATTGGGCTGGTATTCCAGCTTGGCTTTTTATGTCATGGAAACATCTGTAATCAAAGCCTGTTTATTTTATTACAAAACGTAATGTATAAAGTGTTCCCTCTTTGAAAGGAGAAACTAGATCTTGAAAGATATTCCTCTAAGTTTCAGAACTGGAGAACAGTGTAAATAAAACAGGCCTATTACTGACAGAGATAGACTCTTTTTGAAGAACAAATTTTATTGTACTGACACAGCTTGGCTTTATTGGAGCTTGGCTCTATATTAGAGCATGATCTGAAGGATTATGAAGCAACAACTTTTCTAACACTGGTGTGATTTTTTTTTCTTGTGTAGCAGACCTCTGGAACTGCTAAACATGCTGCCTGAATTTCCATTAGAAAAGAAATGCAAGATGTAAATTTAGTGGTTTCTATCCAATGGTGCCATTTGTATAGCAGGCAACAACAGTGGAAGGGATTCTTCTGTTGAATCAAATTCTTATAATTACCGTATTTTTCGGAGTATAAGACGCACCGAAGTATAAGACGCACCTTAGTTTTGGGGGAGGAAAACAAAGAAAAAAGGCCTCTGCCTCCCAGCAATTTGCCAAACAGCAAACAGCACAGATGACATACACTGTTTGCTGTGTATTTCTGTGCATGTGTGCTTGACCCATAGAAATAGCAAAGAATTGGAGAAATGTACATTATGGCAGTATATTAATCCCAGAAAGTAATGTAATCACACTAACTCCTCCAAATTATTTAAATAGATCTACTCCAAACATGACTAAGTCAGGGTTTAATTCAGCTGCCTTATTTTAATACTAATACTTAATACTAAAGCAGGACATTTCAGATTATACTTTTACAGATCTTAAAAATTGATGTGGCTTTCTGGAAGGCTTTCTGCTATTTAAAAGAAGATACAATAGCACTGGACCTCTTCAGAGCAAGAATTTATTTTTAAAAGCTTCTTCATTTTGTTAAGTTGTCTAGAACAATAATAAAGCAGTCTTTAAAAAATAAGTCTTATAATTTGAACACTCTACAAACATTTAACAAAATAACATATTAACAGAATCTGCCTCTACCTAGCATAGAACTCACAACCTCCTGACTGTGAGGCAAGAGCTCTACCTCTAGGCTACAGTAGCTGTAGCTTACTTTCTTGCAATTTCAGCAGTGTAACATTGCCAGCAGTTTATCTCCAGCATTTTGTCTCATTACAGCCACCGTAGTTAGTTTCATTTTACCACGTGGCTTGCAAGCCTCTGTCAGTTGTAGGTCGGGAGGCAGATAATCTCTTAGTGTGCTAATAAGGCTTCTGTTTCTGTTCTGTTTGCTGCAAAGAGGTAAATATTTGGCAGGCAAAGGCCAAAGGGTGGGGGTGGCTGGGTGGGACTACATTCGGTGTATAAGACGCACCCAAGTTTTCACCCTCTTTTTGAGGGTAAAAAGGTGCGTCTTATACTCTGAAAAATACGGTAACCTTAAAAAAAGTTGCATGAATGATTTATCTAAATGCAAGTACATTTACTAAATTCCAAATGTTTTATAGGTTAATAAATATTCTAAAATAAGTTTTTCCTGGGTGGGGAAAGGAATGCTTTGGAAAGAAATAGATTTCTCTGGGCTACAGAGCTTCCTTCTCGTGATTATACTATAATCTATTGTAGAATAAGTGGAAATCTTCTCGAATTCCACTTCCAGCCTTGAGATCCAGGAACAAGAGGGTCCCAGAGTGTCAATTTCTGAGTTTCTGCAAACTACAAATGATGGAATAGGAGAGACCAGCATTTCCCCATCATATTATCAGTTCATTCAAACATAACATTATTCAATGCACAGAATACACAGGGTATATAACAAATTTGGTGATTCAAAACAGCTTTGGTTGTTATCATTAAGTATCCTCCATTTGTTTCCCTTCATTTCATGATATATATTTTTTTCATGAACCTGGCAACTTTCATGTAAAGAATGCATAAGCTCGAGATGTCTTAAATCAGCGGTTCTCAATTTGGGGGTCGAACGACCCTTTCACAGGGGTCGGGAGACTTCGCCCGGACGCCGCCATTTGGGTTCTTTTACCCTCTGCACATGCGCAGAACGCTTTGCGCATGCACAGAGGGTAAAAGAACCCAAATGGCGGTGGCGGGGCGGGGGGCACGGCGGCGGGACGTGGGTCGCGGGGGCGGGACGTGGGTCGCGGCATTAGGAAGGTTGAGAACCACTGTCTTAAATGCTCCAAGTTGCTCAGATGCCACTTTTGTTTTCAATTTCAAAGACAACATGGTCACTTATGCATTTTTTTTCTTTTCTTTAGCTGTGCCTCCTAAATTGAAGAAGATGAAAAGTCAAGAATCTGCTGTGGGTCAGACACTAGTTCTCAGATGTGAAGCCAGTTCTGAGCACCTCTCTCTCAAATTCAGATGGTTAAAGAATGGAAAAGAAATAACAAAAAGAAACAGACCGGAAAATGTCAAGATTAAGAGCCCAAAAAAACAAAAGTAAGTATATAGCAGTATAGCAGATAAAAAAATTGTTTATCGTGATGCAGATATCAACTGTATTAATCATTTCAGATGCCCAAAATGTGTTATACTGTTTGGAAAGAGATAATTAAGAGAAATAGATTATTATTTTATTTTAACTTAGTGATTTTATGCTTCTGCGGCTGTTATACCTTACTTCATAAAAAGTTACCGTATTTTTCGGCGTATAAGACACACCTTTTTACCCTCAAAAAGAGGGTGAAAACTTGGGTGCGTCTTATACACCGAATGTAGCCCCACCCAGCCACCCCCACCCTTTGGCCTCTGCCTGCCAGCAATTTACCTCTTTGCAGCAAACAGGGCAAAGCACAAGAAGAGCACAAGAAGAGATAAACTGCCTCCCAACCTACAGCTGACGGAGGCTTGCAAGCCACGTGGTAAAATGAAACTAACTACGGTGGCTGTAATGTGACAAATTGCTGGGAGATAAACTGCTGGCAATATTAGACTGCTGAAATTGCAAGGAGGCAAGCTATAGCTGCTATGGCTCAGAGATAGAGCTCTTGCCTCACAATCAGGAGGTTGTGAGTTCTATCCTAGGTAGAGGCAGATTCTGTTAATATGTTATTTTGTTAAATGTTTGTAGAGTGTTCAAATTATTAGACTTATTTTTTAAAGACTGCTTTATTATTGTTCTAGACAACTTAACAAAATGAAGAAGCTTTTTAAAATAAATGCTTGCTCTGAAGAGGCCCAGTGCTATTGTATCTTCTTTTAAATAGCAGAGAATACTTCCAGAAAGCCACATCAATTTTAAAGATCTGTAAAAGTATAATCTGAAATGTCCTGTTTTAGTATTAAGTATTAGTATTAAGTATTAGTATTAAAAGAAGGCAGCTGAGAAACCCTGACTTAGTCATGTTTGGAGTAGATCTATTTAAATAATTGGGAGGAGTTAGTGTGATTACATTTAAGAAAACTTTCTGGGATTAATATACTGCCATAATGTACATTTCTCCAATTCTTTGCCATTTCTATGGGTCAGGCACACATGCACAGAAATACACAGCAAACAGTGTATATCATCTGTACTGTTTGCTGTTTGGCAAATTGCTGGGAGGCAGAGGCCTTTTTTCCTTGTTTTCCTCCCCCAAAACTAAGGTGCGTCTTATACTGCGGTGCGTCTTATACTCCGAAAAATACGGTAAATAGAAGTTCTTTGTCATTATTAAGCTAGTTCTACAGGGCAGAATTTCCTTTACAACGAATGTATTTCTAATCCTGCAATGATAGGGCAATAAGCCAAACTGTGCATGAAAGTATAAATTTACTAAATGGGTTTGCACCCACTGTGCTAGACACATTTACAGTCTAATAATCATTGTGAGAGACAAAAAACAAATCCTTAATTTACTAGCTAGGTATTGTTATGTTACAGGGGGGGAAATAGCTACAGTTTCCTCTCATTCTTGCTTAGAAAACTCATGGACCTGTTGCATGACAATCAGAATCAATATATTTTTAATGATCTGGTTAGAATGTGAATATAAAGTGAATATAATTTTTCATTGATCTGACTAGATTGGTTTTTAATCTTTAACATTTGTGCAATCAATATAATATCTTGATTGGTTTTGGATACATTTAAACTCCCTATTTCTTAGTTTAGTCTGCCTCAAAGAATAGTTATGAAGCTAGAATCTTGGCATGAATTAAAAACCGTAACATGAACGTTTTGATGTGTTTTGGTCCATTTCCTCTGAGTGAGCACAATTGAACCAAATATCAAGGCACAAGTATCCTTCATGTTGCTGATTTTATCATATATTCATTAAACGAAGATGAAGCTTTTATTAGTTCATTTCAAACAATGAGCGTCTGGAAAGCTTATTATGCTTATTGTCATGGCTGCAATTTTCAATCCCAAACAGCAGCCAAAATCAATAAAAACACTTAATTTTTTTGTTAAACCGAAGTCCTTTTTCTCTCTGTGTGTCTTATATTAAATACTAGAATGCTAAATTACCATAATCTGTCACTGTATTAAATATAGTGAAGGACGACTTAGGAAGTCGGCTGGGTTTAAACTGAACATGATTGATTGAAGCAGTGGAGTTGTTAAGGCCATGCAACTGGCAGAAAAGGCTTTTCTCCACCTTCATTCCGTGCGAAGCTCAAAGAGGCTGAAGTATTGCAGGAAAATAACAGTTTCACAGATGGATCCAGGTTACCTTGGACCCACATTTGAGTGCAATATTACATATTTTGTATGTAATATGGTGCCTGATACATTGTAAGGCATGCTTTAACAAATGAATCTATTTGTGTTTATTGTGTATGCATTTATGAAAATTACTAGACTTGATATTAGTTTTCAGTGGTTGTGAAGTTGACCTTGAAAGTTTGTAGAAAATTTGAGATGGACTATGAATTTTTTCGGGTAAACGGATCTTATCTTGGATACAATTTTGCTTATTCTCATAGCTACAGACACTGAATGAACTTCGTAAAATTAGTAGACATGTTTTATATGGATTTCTATTTATTTTTAAAAGCATAGCGTATCAGTATCATGGTCATAGTTTGAGATTAGATTTCATACCAGCTGAAGATGTACAGGTAGTACTACCACAATTAAACCCAAATTTTATGTTGCTAAATAAGACAGTTGTTAAGTGAATTTTGCCCCATTTTATGACCTTTCTTGCCACATTTGTTAAGTGAATCCCTGCAGCTGATAAGTCAATAACCCGGTTGTTAAGCGAATCTGGCTTCCCCATTGACTTTGCTTGTCAGAAGGTTGCAAAAGGTGATTCCATGACCTTGGGACACTGCAACAGTGGTGGATTCCTACTGGTGCGGTCCACTCTGTTGTTCCCGTAACGGCATGCGCAGAAGCAAAATCTCACCAAAATCGCGCACACACACGCGTCCCCTCGCAAGATTTTGCCAAGATTTTGCTTCTGCGCATGCGCAGAAGCAAAATCGCGCAAGGGGACATGCGCGTAGCGAGCGCGCACAAGCACGAAACATGGAGCTGCGCGCATAGCGCACCAGTATCAGTAAGTGAGCAACCCGCCCCTGAACTGCAACCATCATAAATATGAAACAGTTGCCAAGCATTAGAATTTTGATTCATCATGGGGATGTTGCAATGGCCTTAAGAGCAAAAAATGATCATAAATCACTTTTTTCAGTGTCATTGTAATTTTGAAAGGTCACTAAATGAACTGTTGTACATTGAGGACTACCTGTATATGACACAAGGAAAGATTATGATTTCTACCCCTAGAGCTTCTGCTTAGATTCTGTGTATTGGAAAATAGAAATTACCTCAGAACATCCTAATTTGTGCTTGATTTTGCCTGCATGCTTTCTTGCTTTGAATGGAGCATTGCTCCTTCTTTCCCTTGACCTTTCCTGTCTCTTTCTTGGCTGTGCTGCCATTTCTTGAACAATTCTGGATGAACTGTTTGTGGTCAGCACACAAATTCTGGTTACTGAGAGAACGTCTGGATGACAGAATTTACTTGTGCTTCAGTGTAACCCACTTTAGCCAGAAATAGCTTTGAGTTTGGATCATACCGTTATGTAGGCCTGACAAAAACAGTTACAGAATTCAGAAATACAAATTGGTTACAAAAGAAATAGTTTTATAAATATCTTAAAAGCCCACAGTTCCCTTTGCCAGACCTGATCACCTCATGTGTACAGCTCCAGTGTGATATATTTACAAGTTTGCAAGTGAAAGGCTCAATCTCCTGTTTTCTATTTTGATGTTTTGTGATACTTTAACACAATTTTCTGTTTGCAAGATGCATGTAGTGGTTATATTAAGTTATTCCCTGCCAGAACTGAGAGCTCCTGTTAGATCAATACAGCTATTTTTAGGGGAGGAGACATGAAGTAATAGGCTAATTATTCTACAAACATTATCATGTATGTAGAAATGATGCAAAATATGCTAAGCTTCATAGGATATTCTTCAGTAAAGACTTTATTTAAAAATATATGATCAGCAACACAGGAATTCATATAAGATTTTTATACAGCAGAAATGTATCAATCATATCACAGTTATACTAATACTTAGACCTCACCTTAATTACAATCTTAAAAGGAGTGAAATAGAAACTATTAGATCTATCAGGAAAAAAATAAACTTTAAGTTTGATAATGAATGCATTGAAATTCTGTTCCTATCTTTATAACTTGAAACTGATACACTATGAGAACCACCTGAATGTAAAGATTTTGTACATTTACATGTGGTTTAATTAAGCATGCTTTGGTATATTTTAGTTTAATTCATACTGAATTGAGTAAAGATTACTTTTATAAAATAAAAAGGCACACGTGCGCCCGTCCCCTCGCAAGATTTTGGTGATTTTGCAATTTTGTAAGCAATTATCATTAATGATGTGGGGATTGGCGGCAATAAATGCATTTCTGTAGTTGGTGCACCTGTTCAATCCATCTTGACTTCATCCCTTCATTCCTCCTAACCTGGTCTTGTTTTTATTTATGATCCAGCTTCTATAGCTGCTATGCGAAGCTGAAAGCTTTGCTCACTACCATAGTACATATAAGTTCAGTGTCAGGCAAACTTTTTGTCCTGGTGGATATGTACACAATACTGAAAGCCTATCATACATCAAATGCATGCCACTGTTAAGGATCTTCCATATTCACAACATGTTTTTGTGCTAATCATGGCCTTTCACAAAATATGCATTAAACAGAATGCAACTAACCCTCCTTCTAATGCACCAAGATGCTACCTAAAATTACCAAGAAGGAAGATGGGTTACTTTAACAAAAGTAACCCATTGTAGACATCCACTGATTTTATTATTGAGGTATGCTCATCGTATTTATATGCAGCCTAAAGACATTTTGTGAAATATAGTTAAATGCTAAATCCTATCACTTTGTGTCACACCCAAAACCAAGAATGACACATGACAATTCTTCCAATCTGAGCTTTTTATTTCATGCCTATAGACAAAATCTTGCCAGACTAAAGGCTCTACTATCTACATTTGTAACATACTCTGTGAACTAATAGGGAGGTGTTGTCTTCACCCTATTTCTCTCACACATACTTTCTGATCTGAGTTGCCTCTTAGTTTGCTGAAATTCACCCCTCCTCCTCGGGACTCACTTCCTCACTACTTTCTATCACACTTTATACCGTGGCAAATTCTTGGCCTTATTTTTAAAATATATAAAAATAATATACTAATAAAATCAGATGGAGCACAAAGCCTGCCCTGGTAGGGATATTAAGGGATATATCCTATGTTGCTTGCATCTATGCTTGCTAATAGACACAACCAGTATTAATAATAGTATTTTGGTCTAATACTTAAGAATGCACTATGCTACTATTATTTAAGTGCTTTCATATTACACAATTTATTGCATATTTTCATTACTTGATCTTCATCATTATTTTGTAAAGTAAAATAAGTGAGTAAAGTAAAATAAGCTGAGGTTTAGTAACTGGCAATTTAGGCAGCTTATATTTGTTATAAAATCATTTACATTTGTCTTGTCCTCATAAGTCAAGGAGAGCAGTTTAGTTTATCATTGGGCTAATTATACATTAGAGAAATATCTGATACAATTTTAAGGAATGCATAGAAATTTATATAGATTCGATGTGAAGTTTAATCTCCTCCTCATGCATGATTTCGGTTTGAAAATGAAACCTGGGATTTCTGTAAGACTATCCATAGGAATCATGTTTTTATTCACTGCATGGAAATTAATTTGGTGACTTTCAGGCTGAAATCTAAAACTCCTGCATCAAATATAAAGCATATATTGTAGCTGTGAATAAGAAACTTACAACTTCATGCATTTGCTGTGGATACTTATTAGATAGTTGCCAATTCATTGTGTATGACCAATGGCTTCACAATATTAGTAGGTATTTACCGGTAATATTAAAATCTTTTCTAAAATTTGAGTTCTCGTGTGATTCATATAAGAGTACATGTAAGAGTCCTTTTTATTGTTTTCTAAAATTGGCATGACTTCCAGAATATTTCCTTATTTTAGCATTGCTTTTCCTTGGTAATTTTGTACTGCCTACAGCATTAAAGTAAACTTTTTTGTCCATTCAGAATCCTGTTCATATAGCTCACTTCCCCCATACTTTCTTGTTTGAGAATCCCCAGGAACTTCTCTAGATATTGGTTAATTATAGTGGGGAAGAGAATTTTTTTCGGTCTGGGCATTGGCAGATCAGTATCAGTACCTTGGAGAGCTCACTACAAGAGTTTACAGGAAAGCTATTGTTCCACAACTCAGTAATGGTCATCTGAGGTTTAAGAATTTGACCGCTTGGCAACTGGTATGTATTTACAACAGGTTCATATGGTCGCCATTTGCAATCTTCTCAGGCGGGTTCCAACAAGCAAAGTCAATTGGGAAAGCAGGGTTCACTAAACTGCCTGATTCACTTAACAACTGAAGTCATTCGCTTAACAAACATGGCAAAAACAACTGCCTTGCTTAGCAATGAAAATTCTGTTCCCAGTTGTGGTTGTAAGTTGAGGACTACCTGTAATAGCTATTAAGTAATGGAAATGCCAGCTAGGTGTCTTTGTGAGTGTTTGATTCCTTTAAAAATAAAGACTGAAGATTCCAAACTATGCTGCAAAGGAATGGGTTTCCCATGGCCTGTCCTGAACAGCCTCTTGAAGTGAAATCACTTCCAAAGCTGGAGAAACATCAGTTTTAGAATCTTCATTTTCTATAGAAGGAAGTTTTAGTTTGGAATTTATGTTGGGGTTCGTTTCTGTTTTCTTGTATAATTTCTTTAAATCTCTGTACAAGAAGAAACTTTAAGAGTCAGTCTGGTGTAGTGATTAAAGCACCAGTCTAGAAACTGGGAGACTGTGAATTCTAGTCCTTGCTTAGCTATGAAGCCACCTGAGTAACATGGGCCTTGTCACTATCCTAGCAGTAGGCAATGGCAAACCCTTTCCAAAAATTCTTGCTAAGAAAATTGTAATAACTAATCCAGACAGTTGCCAGAGGTCAAAAACTGACTCAAAGGTACCTCTCCCCTTCCCCCCCCCAAAAAAAAATGAGGGAAGGATTGAATTTTATGTCTCCTATGAATGATGTTCCAGATATGTACAAGAAGAATTTTGGGGTTTTGTAGCTGACTATTGTCTTCACATGTTTTGCCCAGAAGCTTAGATTTTTAAAGATTTTTTTTTCATCTGTATTACTTAACTGATCCACACAGGTCTATAATTTATTTCTCCAACAATGAATGGCTACATTTTAATGTTTAATATTAAAGTTAAAAAAGGAGTGCTTAGTTTTATTTTTTAATAAAATTTGTTTATCTCTGATGCTACCTCCTAAGAGGGGAGGAAGAGCTTAATGTGATGAACAGTCGAGACAGCTGGGTATGTCTAGCCTATTGAAGAGAAGGATTAGGGAGGACATGATAACTGTCTTCCAGTATTTGAGGGACTGTCACACAGAAGAGCGTATTGACTTATTCTCCAAAGCAGAGCAAGACAAGAAGTAATGGGTGAAAGCTTGCTTAAGAGAGATCCAACCTACCGGTAGAAGGAAAGAGAAATTTTCTGACAGTGACAACAGTTAATCAATGGAATAGTTTGCCTCTCAGAGTTGTGTGTATGCCAACACTGAAGATTTTCAAAAACAGACTGGATAACCATTTGACTGGGACATATAAGGTTTTAACATTAACAGAGTTGGAAGGGACCTTGCAGGTCATCTAGTCCAACCCCCTGCCCAAGCAGGAGACCCTACATCTGCCTCTACCTAGGATCGAACTCACAACCTCCTGATTGTGAGGCAAGAGCTCCACCTCTCGGCCACAGCAGCTGGTCACTGCCTTGAGCAGGCAGTTGGAATAGAAGACCTCCAAGGCCCCTTCCAGCCCTATGATTCTATGTTCTAACTTTATATTAAGATCATGTTTCTATGCTATATGGTTAGACGTTGCTTTACTATATTAAACTTGTTTTCATGTTGCCCTTTTAATCACAAGAAAGACAGCATAGATTTAATTACAAGAAAGCATAGACAGCATAGCACTGTCTGTCATATACTGGATTAAGAGATAAGGCACCAGCTGGAAGATAGAAGCTATTAAGGTACTACCTCAAAGTAGGATCTGAGGCTAAAATGTAAATAGATGTGGGATGATTTGAGACCTCTAGCCTTATATCCTACATTCTCAATCATCCTATAATTTACAGGGATATACAACGTTTGCAAGTTACTAGAAAGATCTGAGCCATGATAATAAAAGTGCTGTAATCTATAACTCATCACGGTAGTGTCTACTTCAACATTTTGAAGTAGACCAGTTTACCTCCGAGACCGCCTTCTCCAACATACCTCCCTAAGACCAATTAGAGCCCACAGAGTTGGTCTGCTGGTGGTCCTGTCAGCCAAACAATGTCGGCTGGCGGGCCCACGAACGAGGGCCTTCTCTGTGGCAGCACCGGCTCTCTGGAATACACTACCCCCCCCCCGAGATCCGCATTATTCCCACCCTGCCAGTCTTCAGAAAAGCAGTTAAAACATGGCTTTGTCGACAGGTCTGGGGCCAATGATTTTAATACAACACCGATCACTCTTGGCCCCATGAATGATTTATTGTATGGGTTTTTAAATTGTGGTTTTTAATGTTTTTAAATGTTTTAATATCTATTGTTTTTAATGCTTTTTATATTTGTTGTTGCATGTGCATTTTTACTGTTGTGAGCCGCCCAGAGTCTCTGTGGAGTGGGCAGCATACAAATGCAACTAGAGACCCGAACTATCCCCACCCTGCTGGCCTTCCGGAAAGCCGTTAAGACATGGCTCTTCTTGCAGGCTGGGGGTAGAGCTTAATCCACTCGAGCTCACCCCCAAGTATGTATGGTTGTTGAATGCCTGTTAGGTTGATTTCAAATATTGAGTCTTTTAACTTTTATATTGTTTTTAAATATTATTTATGAATTGGTCATTCTGTATTTTTCTCTGTTGTACGCCGCCCTGAGTCCTCCGGGAGTTGGGCGGCATATAAGAATACCAAATAAATAAATAAATAAATAAACTAATAAATAAATAAAATAAAACATGAAATCCTAACATTAAAATCCTAAATTAAGCATGTAGTTAACATTTTTGAAAAACCTCACGCAACTCCACTGCTTTTAGTGAGGCAGTTCAAGAGTTAAATTATTGTACTTTAAGACTGTCCTACAAAACTTGGCAGTAGTTAGAAATCTTAACTGATCCAAACAAAGTTAAGCAAGGTTGGCCATCATTAGTAGCTGGATGAGAAACTGCCAAATCCTCTCAGGGTTACAGTCTAAGCTGGGAGATTAAAACAACAACAACAGAAGAAGGAATTGCAATCCATATCTGTACTATTGCCAAGATAAATATGTAAATGCATCCATAAAAGCATAGGAGGGTGTTGAGCTTCAAACGGGGTTTGTCTCTTACTGTTAAGATTGTTTTATTTTAAAAAAAAAATAGGACCTAAATGTTTGGATATTTTTATTATTTGAAGTATTTTTCTTTGCCCAGCCAAGAGGGCTCTTTAAGAGTTTAACTTAAAAAGTTTAATAATGGGAAGGTTTGTGCTCATATATTCACAAAGAAGATAAGCAAAAAGAACACAACTGAATCTGAGGAGGAAAAAAACCAAGCTGCTTTCTAGTTCTAACTTCTAATGTTCACTTCAAACAAGCAATTGAAGGTTAATCTCAAGTTAAAGACAATAGCTTATCATTTTGTTGTACAGGTAAACCTCACTTTTTAACGTGACGACCACAATTGAGCCTGGAATTTTAGGCATAAGACATTGTGGTCCTTAAACGTGTCACCACATGACCGGACTCGATTTTACGACTGTAAAATTTTACGACTCGGTTTTTAAGACAGTTGTAAAGTGAACCACTGTGGTCATTAAGTGAATTATTTGGTTGTTAAGCAAACCGCATGGATGTTAAGAAAATCCTTTCTCCTGAATGGATGCTTTTTGCTGGAAACTGGCCAAAAATGGCACAAATGACATTGTAATGTTTTGTTTTGTTTTGTTTTGTTTTGTTTTGAAAAAGTTTTTATTTTTCTCCACCATAAAAACAATACATAGAAAGCATATATACCAACAATAAGTAAACATATATTTATAATATCTTTTGAATAAAAAATAATAGAATATCCTAAATCATCTTTCAAATTTCTAATTTTGCAGCCTGTCTTATAAAAAACAAAAGTATAAATCCAGTAGCAAATTCAATAAAAGACAGACTAAACAATTTTACTCACTTTCAAATTTTAATATCTGTATCCTTAAATGCTAAGTATTAATTTCTACTCTCACTCTATTCTAAAATTTTGGTATATATAAATACTGTATTTATCTAATGCTACCTCCTTTCTCTTTTTGTCATCCGAGTTATTACACTCATATTTCTCATTTCTGTATCTCTTATCTATTAAGTTTATATTAAGTAATTTTATCTATCTACTTTTTCAACCCATTCATAAAATTTCCCCCAAACTTTATTAAACTCTGCGTCTTCTTTGTCCTTAATTTTCATCGTAAGTCTATTCATTTCTGCACAGTTCATTATCTTTCTTAATACTTCTCGCTCTGTTGTGATGTTATTGTGGGACATTGTAACCAGTTGTAAATGTGAGCTGAAATGTGCCAAGCACCAAACTGATCATGTGACTCCAGATGTGTCTGTGCAGCAGTCATAACTTTGAGGATGGATTGTAAGAAACTTTGGTGTTCCGTCATATGGTCATTAAGTAAGGAGTACTTATACTACCAAATCTATAATAGGAAAATGTGTATTACGTATTATAGGTAGTCCTCGACCTATGACCACAATTGAGCCCAGAATTTAGGTCACTAAGTGAGAAATTTGTTAAGTGAATTTTGCCCCATTTTGCAACCTTTCTTGCCACAGTGAATCACTGCAGTTGTTAAATTAGTAACACTGTTGTTAAATGAATCAGGCTTCCCCATTGATTTTGCTGTCAGAAGGTTGCCAAAGGGGATCACATGAGCTCGGGACACTGCAACTGTCATAAATATGAGTCAGTTGTCAAGCCATCCGAATGTAAATCACGTGACCTGCAGCGGACATACAGTATGTGTGAAAAATTGATATGTCACATTTTTCAGTGCCGTTGTAACTTTGAATGGTCACTAAGCGAACTGTTATAAGTAGAGGACAAATATGTCATTTGTCGTGTGAACATGGTTCCTCTCTGCACCTCCAATAAAAGAGGAACAAATCTTAAAAAGTATTTTTGTATATTTGTTTCCTTCAATGATGCATAAAATGATTTCATATTTATTCAACTTTCTTTCCTTAGAACATTCTCAGAACTCCGCATTACTAAAGCTTCGTTGGATGATGCTGGGGAATATACATGTAAAGCAAGCAACAGATTTGGAGATGACAGTACTAAAGCCGAAGTAACTATTACAGACACCAGTGGTAAGACGTGGTTCATTCTTATCTAGAATTGTTGCAAATAAAATGAACTGTTATAACAATTGATATTAAAAAAAACTCCTGTAATATATCT
Organism: Diadophis punctatus similis; assembly: GCA_023053685.1. Lineage (NCBI taxonomy): Eukaryota > Metazoa > Chordata > Lepidosauria > Squamata > Dipsadidae > Diadophis > Diadophis punctatus. The sequence goes on from JALIGW010000002.1 coordinate 90,453,482, forward strand.
ACTTAAGGGTATAAAACTCAAACTAAACCGAAATGAAAATATTTTGGCTTATCATTTATTGGATAATATAAAGGCCAAATGTAGGTAGAATTTCTAAATAAGAGGATACAATATTGGGGGAAAAGTTAATAATGTTTACACTGAGAATTTCTTTCAAGTTATTTGAATATATTCCACCTGACACGTTTTCAAGTGTAGCTATAAAAACAATATATTTTTATACTGTGATCATATTTATTTTATTATTCAGATAAGTAAATAAAACTCTTATCTGTTTTTGGCTTAAATGCGAGCATATTATAAGAGACCTTAAAATGTGTATATTCTGGTACAGCCGGACTTTCCTCATTGTTTTTCTAGTCAGCAAAAACAGCGAAAAGATTCACCTTTGTGCACATGGGAACTGCTCCAGTTTACTATCCTCATTAGAGAGATTACAGCAATAGATTTACATGAAATACATATGGAGTTGTTAAATTCATTTATTTCTCTTGAGTCCTGTAATTTAGATTTGCAATTTTAAGGTGCAGAAAACAGAAAAGTAAAAAATAGTTTGTGGTCAATGAAAAGAGATACATATTTTTAACTGATATGTTCAACTGTGTTTTTCACAGCAGATACACAAATTTCTGTTTACTCCATCAGCGTGTACAGTATATAATCTTTATAACAGATGCTCCTGGTTATGAGCCACCAGATGATTATACAGTTTGCCATTTTGTTTCCTAAGGTAGCAAAATTCAGATACTTTGTCTGTTTGCTATTAGATGAAAAAACAAAAAAATAAAATGGAAATGTATTGTGTTGTGCTACTTTAAATTGAATGTTCCAGATTTTCAAACATTTTGCTAAAGAGCGAAATGCAATATATTTATGTACAAGTTATATATTTAGAGAGGCATATATTTAATTACACATTGTAATGTTGATATTAGAATCTTTTACTTTGATAAGGTTACTTGTTCTATGTTCTCTTGACAGTAGATGGTATAAGCTTTATGTTAAAGCAATATTTTTAATATTTAAAAATTAAGGGATTTAGAGGACTATGTGAATCTTTACAAAGTGATTTGAAGCCAAAATGCCCATAAAACAGTGATGGGAGAAACATTCTGCAACTAAAATGCCATTATTATTTAAGCTTCGTCCTAAGAATTATTTATACTTGGGTGATTATCCAGAGAAGGCTCATTTAAGTTTCAAATGTCAAAACAGCACTTTGAATTAAATAAGAAATATTCTAGAAATCAATGAAGATAGAAAAGCATTGGTATATTATGTCCAGATCATCTATTCCCAATTCTAGCATTTTTAAATTATGTGGAATTTTGGAAGCCACTTTCAAAGGTTTGTTTCCATGTGTGACACATATCAAAATAATTCAGCCTGGGAGTTTCAGATCACAGATAAACTGCAGACATAGTATGTTCTATATTACCCTGAGTTGACAAAACTGTTCCAAGCCATTTGACACTGCAATAGAGTTGCGGTCAATGAGCCCCTCTCTGTGTTTCTTTACAGAGAGTACAAGATCAGCAAATAAATAGGAGCTGTGGTGGCGCAATGGTTAGAATGCAGTATTGCAGTCTGACTCTGTCCACTGCCAGGAGTTCGATCCTGATCAGCTCAAGGTTGACACCTTTCCATCCTTTCGAGATTGTTGGTAGCATTATGCTGACTCTGTAAACTGCTCAGAGAGTGCTGTAAAACATTGTGGAGTGGTTTATACGTTTAGGTGCCACTGCTATGCTATTACTAAATAAATAGATACATCTTTGTATCACATCTTATATCTGTTGAATTTCATTTACCATCTCTTTGTCTTGGAATCTCCAGCTAGACTGGAGAGAGGTGTTGGGGAGCTGGGTGGAGTATAGAATCTTTGGACTGCAGAGTTCACAGAGCTGACCTCCCCATAATCCTTGAAGCCTTATCTGACCATTCTCAAGAGAATGCAGCTGGTGAGATTCTTGTAACATGGGTAGCTAGCAATAAGACTTCTGTCTGACACTATTTATTAGTGATTCTGGTTGCTTTGCCTGACACTCTTGTATCTATTGAGTCTTCATTTTATTGGTTGGCCCTGATGCTGTTTTATGGACATACGATGTTGGCAATTCTTTGCCAGCTCTTTTCAAACTTTTATACATTAATGAAATTGATAAAGATTTTTGAATCATCATCAAGTCTACATGGTTATATAGAACTTTATGGGAGTTAATTTTGCAGGAGCAGCTCCTCTATCATTCTGGTTAGACTGAAATTGTTTCCTTTAAAAATAAAATAAAATTATTTGCATTAGGAAATTATAACCATCACCTTCATTTTAGCCATTGTCTATCCAGTGCAGGATGAAGGCCACTTTTGCATGTTTCTAACCATTATGATCCTGAACGTTCTTTTGCCAATTGGGCCCACAATACTTGCTAATGTTGTCGATCCATCTTGTTTTAAGTCTGTTTTGTGGATGCTTTTTAACAAGTGGGATCCATTCTGTGTCTGCCTTGGTCAACTTGCCATCAGTTCTTCTTGCTATGTAACCAGCCCATTTCCATTTCAATTCTTTTACTCTCTTGATGATATTGTATACTTTTGTTTGTTCTCTAATCCATGTGCAGTTCTTTCTATCTTGTAATGCCAAGCATGTATCTATTAATGTATGTACATTAGGAAATACATTTTAGAATAATAATTAGGGTACCCTTATTCAAAACTAAGTATTAGGATACCTGAAAAATTGACAGATAGTTATGTAAAGAACAAAATTACAGTAAAGTTTAAACTACATGAAAAAACATTACCAGTAAATTCTACTGTTATAATAGTGTTACACTGAAATACTAATTTATGAGTATTGAAGTAATGGATTAAACAGGTATTTCTTTTCACTGTAACTGACCTAGTTCCCATACATAAATGAATTGGTTGCCCATAAATCTGCACAGTTTCACACTTGAAATGGCTTTAGCAGTTTGAAGTGATATCCCAGACTCAGGACTCAGCCAGAGTATAAGGGTGAAGTAATGACTCAGATAAATAGACACATGTTTGTGCACCTAAAGATATTCCTGTGCTCTCTTCCAACTAAAAGAATGGAGAAAAGATCACAGAAAGTATGAGAATTCTTATTGCAAGCCCTAAGTACAAGATATAAAATTCCAACCGAGTTTGCTAACCTATCCCTATAATGAAATTAAAGTGTGATTCAAATGGAATTTTTGAAGTGCTGAGCGAGCACCGAGAATATTATATCTTCCTAAAAGGAGACATAAGCACTGAGAAATGCAATTCAGCAAGATAAAGTTTTTGAAGGCAAAAATACCAAATAGCATACTAGATTGGCAACAGAAGGGGCTTTAATAAAATATAATTGATTTTCCAATGTTGTATATCTTGTTCTTTGGTACAAAGAGCAAATGTGTTACATCAAAATGACAAAAATAACTGGAGGGAGGGAAGGAAGGAAGGAAGGAAGGAAGGAAGGAAGGAAGGAAAGGAAAGGAAAGGAAAGGAAAGGAAAGGAAAGGAAAGGAAAGGAAAGGTATTCTGTGTATAGGGTCTGGATACATGATGAGAACAGTTATTGAGACCTGAGAACTATGTAATTCTTTCCTATCATGACTCAGGTTTATTATAAATTTTCTGGGAAACATTCAGTAATAAAGCTGCTTACATATCTGATAAATAATACCCTGTTTCCCCCAAAATAAGACATCCCCTGATAATAAGCCCAATCGGGCTTTTGAGTGCATGGCAATAAGGCCACACGCTTATTTTAGGGTTCAAAAAAATATAAGACAGGGTCTTATTTTCAGGGAAACACGGTATATTAAAAGAAAGCTGTATAGAATTAATGTTTTGTAGGCCCCAATTATATAGAACAAGAATAGTTAAACTTTTTTTGAAATCAAGGGCACATTGAGAGTTGTTTGACACCATGTTGAAATCCTGAAATGGCTGCGATGGGAGACTTCCCTACTTACAAAATGGTTGCCATGGATAGGCATTGCTAATAACAAAGCACCCATGATTGATGATTGATTAGTGATGCTCTCTGTAATCTCAGTGGAGCATTTGCAGCATTTAATGGCTCTCCTCCAAGTGAACATGACAGCAGAAGCTGGTGATTTGTTTTGTAGTATGCTAAGTTTCCACTTAATTTCTTTTATAATTAAAAGAATCTTTAGAAAATATTGAGTGGAAGAAGCACCCCGATGGGCACCATTGAAAATACTAACCCACAATAGAAGGGTACCATATTGTCTGCCCCTGATATAAAGGCATATATGTTGTGTTATTGTTTTGTCATAGCAATGTGTATTTTTATTTTATTTTATTTGGAATTTGTTTATAATACTGTTCTGTTTTGCACCATTAGCATGCTTCTGCTAGTTGTATCCTTCAACATCTTATCAGACCATTAAAATAATTCTAATATTCTAAATATATGAGCAAAGAAATAATTGGAATTATATTCACAGCAATTTAAAGATCAGCATGTGTATGAAGAAAATAGCAAAAAAATCCCAATGAGATTATCCTGTTAAAATCCCCAGTTATTCAGCTGTTATCTACTTTAAATATAACTGCTCATCTCAAGTGTTTTCTGAAAACTCTCCAAATAGCTATCTTGAATCAAATATTTATCTTGGATTATTTTGTAAGTGGCCAACAGAGGCAGGTTTCAAAGAAATTGTGCAAGACCTCTTAATAATCCCTCCCCTTTCATAGAAGAGTTCATCCCATATATCTAGCCCTCTTCCCTGTCTTGGCTCTTTAGGAAAGATTGGAAGATGTAGAGGTCTATGATGTTATGTAGTTAATTTTCTAGATTGATGCTATGTTTTGGCATTTTGTAAGCTGCTCAGAGCCTATGGGAACTGAGCAACATCAAAACACTAAATGGCATGGATGATGTTACCAAGTTTGAGAATGAAGCATCAGCAAGAAAACCACCAAGCTCAGAGAGCACCAAGGACTCCTAATTTCAGCCCTGAGTTACAAATATTCTCTTCCATCAAAAACACTAAATAACATTTTGTCTTCATTATAACTGACATGGTTTTAGAAATTGAATCGCTTTCTCAGATTCAGATGGTAAGAAAAGAGTCATTGTTTCCAACATAATAATAGTGAAAACTCTCCCAATTATTCCATACATATATGAATAAAATAGAAACATTAGACAATCTATAGGCTGACCAAGAACCTCCAGTATTGCCTTCTGGCATCAGCCTTCAAAGAAATACCAGAACTACCATAAAAAGGCCTCTGTCCCAAGAAGGAACCTAGGGGAGAGGTGGGTGAATCCAAACCTGTTAAGGGCTTTAGCAGAAGAATAAGGACAAAATTCTCTTGTCAAATTCTGACTGTCCAACCCTGATGTCACAACAAAATATATCTGGATAATCCAGTTAACATAGAAACACACAGTCCTGGTGAACAGTCACTTAAATATGAGCCAGCAGTGTGCTGCTGCTGCCAAAAAAGCCAATGCAGTCCTACACTGCATTCATAAAGGGATTAACAATTAATCAGTGGAAAGACTTGCCTCTCGAAGTTGTGGGTGCTCCAACACTGGAGATTGTTAAGAAGAGATTGGACAACCATTTGTCTGAAATGGTATAGGGTTTCTTGCTTGAGCAAGGGGTTGGACTAGAAGACCTCCTAGGTCCCTTTTCTGTAAATTTCCCAGCACAGGGTTCAGGTTCATGTTTCAGGGTATATGACAGCCAGTTTGGTCTAGTGCTTAAGGCACCATGATAGAAAGCAGGAGACCATGAGTTAGAGTCCCGCCTTAGCCGTGAAAGCCAGCTGGGTGACTCTCTGTCACCCAACACAGCCAGTCATTCTCTGTCACCCAACACAGGGTGGAGAAATAGGAGGAGGAAGGTGCATTGGATATGTTCTTGAGTTATAAAAATAATGAAAGTGGGATACAAATAAATAGATTTTAGGCATGAAAAAATGCTTATTTTCAACAGAACGGAATCAGCTTGCATGAAATACTGTAATGATTGACTTTAACAAGACCTTTTACAAAGTCTCTCATTGTGTCCTTATTAACAAAAAGGTCAGACACAGGCCTGACAAGTCATCTGTTGGGTAGACCCTATAATTGGTTCAAGGATTGTACTCAAATGAGTGTTATTAATGGTATTAAGTTTACTTTGAGAGATATTTTGAGTGGAATATCACAGGGCTCGGTATTGACCTGACCACTGTTCAACATTGTTATAAATAATATGGGCAAGGCCAGTGAGGAAACACCAAATCTGCAGACAATGCAAAACTAAGAGGGGTGACTAATATATGGAAGGGGAGGGTTAAAAAAGAGATTAGAACAATGGATAGAAACAGAAAGGAATGTAAAGTCATGCATTTAGTACAAGAAAACTAAAAGAAGCATGTATAAAATGGAGAAAAATTGGCTAAAGAGCAGCACATCTGAGAAGGCCTTGGGTGTACTTAATGGATCGCAAGGTCAGAGGTCCCAACAATGTTATTGGCAGTGCAAAGAATGCTAATAACATCTTGAGGAACATTGAGAGGAGCATAGAGCTCACATTGTGGAATGTTTATATCCTGGTCCATTTGGAGTATTGTATTGAGTTCTGCACACCTCCGTTTAAAAAGGATATCGATAAACTGAATACTTAATTTCATTTGTTCTAGAGGGTAAGACTAGTAGGATGCAATTTCAAGGATATAGATACAGATTAGACCTTAGAAAGAACTTCTTGACCGTGAGAGCTGTCAATTAGTGGAACAATTAATGGATCTCTACTCCTTCAAGTAGAGATTTTCAAACAGAGGCTAGATAGTGACCTATCAGGGATGGTGTAGAGAATTCTGCAATGTGCAGAGGTTGCACTTGATTTCTTAGATGCCTTCCCACTCTACGATTCTGTGATTTTATGCCATTAAGCTGATATAGCATTGGCTGAAGACATTAGCATAGTCATGCAGGACTAGGTTTTTAATGGGACTTTTTTTTCCTCACCCAGTCACCTGGAATTCAGTAGCGTTATCTTCATTCCAGAAGAATTGTTGTAACAATTAAGGAAGCAATTCAAACCCCATTGCCTTTGCTTCTTTTGCAACAACTTTCTCATGCAATGCTGCTCTCTCATTCAATGCTGCTCTCTCATGCCCTCTATTTCTTTGACCCACTTCAAAACATTTCTGCCAACAGATGCTAGTCATCAAGCCCTATCTTAATAAAATTCATGATACAATCAGTTTCATTTTCCTGCACAAGTGGCAAGGCATTTCACTCTTGTTCACCATTATAGTGGATCCATCAGATATATTTATTTTATTTATAATTAAATTTATATACCGCCCTTCTCCAGGGGACTCAAGGCGGTGAACAGCCAAGTAAAAACACAATATAAACATTAAAATATATATACATTTAAAAGAAAATATTAGATGTGGCCCTGATTTAAGACAATACAATTAAAATTTGGTAAAATCTTAAAAACCTTTTCACGCCAGCCCAGCTTGATAAAAATAGTACGTCTTGAGGGCACGGCGGAAGGTGGACAGGTCATGAATGGTTCTTAAATCTGGAGGGAGCTGGTTCCAGAGGATGGGTGCTCCCACAGTCAAGGCCCTCCCCCTGGGTGTCACCAGCCTACACTGCTTGGCTGATGGCACCCCGAGGAGGCCCTCTCTGTGGGAGTGCACTGGTCGATGGGAGGCAGCTTGTGGCAGCAGATGGTCTCGGAGATACCTAGGTCCAATGCCATGGAGCGCTTTAAAGGTAGTAACAAGCACCTTGAAGCGCATCCGGTAGACCACCGTAAGCCAGTGCAGCTCGCGCAGGAGTGGTGTTATATGGGAGCGCCAATTAGCCCCCGAAACCACCCGCACGGCTGCATTCTGGACCAGTTGGAGCCTCTGGGTGCTCTTCATGGGGAGCCCCATGTAGAGAGCATTACAGTAGTCCAGACGCGACGTGACCAGGGCATGAGTGACTGTGCACAGGGAATCCCGATCCAGAAAGGGCCGCAACTGGCGTATCATGTGATTGCCTTATAGTTCTTCTGTAGTAGCAATCCTGACACCGATGTTTTATTTGTTTCATTTTTAGAAGGCTGAATACAGATTCATAAACAATTTTCATTAGTCATGTTTTCTTCTCTCATTAATGGTTATATTTTTGGCTAAAGATCTAGTTTTGCTGCCTCAGTCAATCTCAAATCATAGAATAATTTAAAAACCAATTACTTAAAACAAATCAAATGCCACATGTATGTATTTTAAGGCTGTCTTTAAATTATTCCAGTATTTTTTTCCCCATTTTACTTTACTCTGAAAATGAAGTTCTCCTTGGGGAAAGTGTAATTGAGGTCAGAAAAGAGGTGTGGAATTTCTCCAAGAGACTGATATAAATAGCAAACAGGAGGAATTGGTTACATTTACTGTAGGCGAATTGCTTTTTACAAACTACTTTTGCCTTCACCTTCTTGTGTGAACTTTGTGGAATTTTAAGTGTCTTATGCCCTAACTAAAGGTAACTGATAACATTTTGTAAAAATGAAAAACCACATTTTCAGGTAGGTATGTCAAGCATAACATAGAATATTTTATTTAGACTTTCAAAAAATTTCAAAAAAAAAAATCCTGCGATACTGTATTTCCTATTGTTTCTGCCTTTTTCTCTAGAAGTCTTTTACTTTACTCAGTGTCGTACACATACATACATAGCTGCATTCACAGCCGTTTATATTTTATTGGAGAGAAATATGACCTTTCCCCAGACGTTTCTTTATTTTCAATGGACTTCTGTTACATCTAGTTGGATGCTTCTTTCCTTCTTCCAATATTAAGACTTCATAAGTGTGATCATGAATTTGTGTCAATGGGCATACATTTGGAAAGTGCATTGTTCGTGTCTCCTAACTGCTTGGGAGAAAAATATTCTGACAGGGAGGCAATAGAAATAATGTCATGATTTCTATCACACCTGATGCCACATATAAACTTTATTTCAATGCCTAAGAAGAACCCCTAGAAATCCATTATATAACAGATGCCTGAATTGTTGTTATCTCACTTGTGTAAATTATATTGTAATTTTTCAAGTTGTTTCCTTCACATATTTCTGTTTTTAAATGGTTTGACAGCTTGTTTGGCTTTTTTTAAATTAAAACTGCTAATTGTCATTTGAAATTAATAAATGCATTAGAATTCATAAACGGCAAATAACAGGAACCATCCGCTACTTGAGGATTTGAACAGACGGGAGCTGTTATGTTTTCAGGAGCCAAACTTCTGAATTTCCAGTATGAACTATTTTTTTTCTTTTTTATCCCTCTTGACCAACTACATCTATGGTCTCCATGGATTGTGCTTAACTTTCAGGCAATGATTAACTCTTTCAGAATATGTTTATGTTTACATTTTCATCTTTTTCTGGACAAAAATATATGTACATTTCTACTACTTGCCATTTTATCTGGAGGAGGAGAAGAAATATGGAGGAATATTTCTTATTTTCAGGGAGGTATACAGATTTCATTGAAATATTGAGGCATTGGTTTCCTTAGAAATATGTCATTACTCTTAATAAAGAGATTAAATAGTGTGACTCCATATTTTTCTAAAGTTTGGCAAATGTTTAGATGGCAACTACTTGAGGATTTGATTGAGAGAAAGTTCCTTTCAGAAATGTTACTACCATCTGCCATTTGCCTTTTGGCAAGCAATAAAACAAGCAGCACACTTTAAGTAATTTCTTCCTGTTTTCTATTTATCTCATTCCCATTTTCCTGTATGATGCCAAAAGCTTATTTTTTTCCCAACTACAAGCAAGTACAGTGTGAGAATCTTCCTATCTCAGAACTTGGAACACTTTAGTGATATTAATACAATATTCTAGATGTGATCTGGGTGGGGTTTTTTGGGGGTGCGGGCAGCGTAACAAATTTCCCAATGAAGAATGTTGAATATCTCAGAAGCTTATCCACCGTTTTGTGATGTTTTCGCTATTCCTAATAAAAATGCAAGTCAGCTACATCAGTGAGTTCACTAAAAATTAAAATAATCTTATAAGAAACACATCTTTGATTAATTAAAGAAGTAATACCCTGCCTTTGTACCTACATGAATCTTCATATTAGCTCATAACAAATATGTGAATATTCTCTTCCTTTTCAGTGATGGATCATAAATTATATGTTGGGGCCTATTAGTTGTCATCTCTCATACTTTCCCATCCACAATAGACCTCTTTTTCAAAGTATCCCGGAGGAGTCATTTGCAAAAATTGGGGGAGGCATTCTTACTGTGCTTCCAGATCAAACAAAACATACCCCTCAGTTTTGCTATGTTGCTTTTCCTATAATGTTTATGAATCCTATTTTTGAAAAACTTTTCATTCTTACAATGTATCATATATTGGAAAGGCTGAACAATCTTGAGATATATATATAGGGTACTTTTTTCTTGCATATAATGTTTACCTTGCATACTTTTATATTTATACGTTAATTGAGTAAAAAATATCCATAAAATATCTAAAGAACTTATGCAGATCTAGTATGAATAATATTTAATGTTCATTTATTACAAAATTTTGGTATACATTGATGCAATCAAGTATTTCAGATATTTTAAAGAAATATTTAGAACTATATGATATTGGAAGGAGATAGGTAGGTCCTAGTCTAGTCTGGTTTTAAGTTAAAGATCTATAAGAAAAGAAAACAAGGTCCGTAGAACAGCTTGTCAACAATAATGGTCTGAAGAATTTGTCATTTTCTTTTGAAATCCTAATTTCTTGTCTTCCTCTGAAAGCAAGACTTTATTATCCTACAAGTTTGGATTGAATGATGATAAAATATCAGGTTTTTTTGTGTTGTTTATGAGTTTTGAAAAATAATGAAATCTCTGCTTCGTTTAATATTTAGTAAAAAGATTGCTTCTTTAAGATAGTGCTTCAATTTAATTATGAGATTGTAACTCCACTAAAAGATTTTCCTTAAATTGTGATTAAAAAGGATAACCACTTAAGCAGCTAAGAGTAATGATATTCTGCTAAGAAGAGATATAAGGTTGCAATAACAAATATTTTTCCTTTAAAGCTCTTGAAAGATGGTTTCTAAATTGTGTTCCTAAAGCAATATTCTATATCAGTGACACTCTCCCGTCATCCTTAAAGGATGTTCCTCATGTAGAACACATTGCAATAATTGGCATGGGAATGAATTCATGTCTCAGGTTTGCTGATGGTTTAGCCCAAACTGATTAAAAGCATTCCAGGCCATTAAGGCTATTTGAGCATCCATTGAAGATGTACCATAGAGTAGTCTCAAGCCATTATCTACTCTCAAACTAATACATACTCCAGCACACCATCCTCAGAGCTCCATTTTCTTGGGATTCTTACTAGCCCTCATCCTGCAGATTCTGGTCCTCTGATCGAATGTAGTAGGCTGGGTTCCAGGAGGGACAGAGTGCATTCCAGAGGAATAAAAGACGGTCAGTCCGCATATCTTGTGCGAAAGAAAGAGGATGAAGGGATACTAGGGTTTCTGACTATATGGTAGATACATAAGTAGAGTGCTTCAGTTTGGCAAGATTCTGCCCAAAGGTATGGAAATATATATCAAAAAAATCAACATGGAAAAATCATTAAATTGCAAGAATCAGTCTTTCTTGACTTTTGAGCCTGACAGATCCATAATTTATATATGCCCATCTAAATCTGAGGAAGAGTAATAAAGAATGGTTAGAAATTACTTGATAACTTCACCAATGGCTTCATATCAACATTAACTAGCAGAAGGCCAACCTGACAATATTCTGTAGCTTAATAATTATGGAACCAACAGAACTTTCCCATTATCAGTTTCTACAACTAATCAAACTGTCCTTTCATTCTTATTTCATTTGATTTGACTGCTATATTCTTGTTTCACATTGATGTGTGACACTATAATATCCTTAGAAATATATCACTTATTTATACATCAAGATACCCAAGTATCTACACATGGATAATTCTTAAATCAAATGAAGCTTTATGTGTATTCCACATGACTCAGAAGGAGGAAAGAAGTCTCTGAAATCAGATATTAAAGTTACTTTTCACTAGAAAACGTTATTTAAATCTGCTGTCATCACCCAAATTGTTTTTTCAGTTATGCAATGCATGGTATGTAATAGATTTTCAATATATACATAGATACATACATAGATACATACATACATACTGTACACACACACACGCACGCATGCACGCACACACACACACACACACACACAATGCTCCACATACTGAATCAGAGATTCACAGAAACCTAGATCTTAGCCTATGTCACCCAAGAGAACTACTTCACTTCTTATAATGTCATCTTTCAAAATTTTGCTATTTTCAAATAATAAAAAATACCAATAATTGAGAATAACATTGCTATATCTGAGATATAGCATTGCTATATGTGAGATTACTAGTAATAAATTTTAATTATATTAAAACTTATAACCTATTTTTTCTTGTTTTTCCGGTAATTTCATCAGACCACCATCTTTATACACATGGCAGTTCACTGACATGTGTAGCTGCTTCTGATTCCTGCTTTTGTTTTTTGCAGAACCCACGGGCATGATACCAGTTTTGACAAAAGGAGTAAATGCATCCTCACGTAAGTCAAGTTGTATAACTTGCCTCCCTAATGTTAATTCTACAGATTCAGGTTTTTTCCCTAGCCTTTCTCTGCATCATTCATATCATAGAGGACGGGAAATGCAACTGTATCCTGGATCTATATTTATGAGTTGAATTCTCAACTGGAATTTAGTACCTTTCTCACCTCTAAAAATGCCCTTAAATTATAAATTGTAGCAGCCTATTACAAGTTGCAACTTGCCAGGTATTCATCCTGTCTTTGTCTTCCTTGACAAGATACTTTCTTTTTTGGCATGAGATATTAATGCCGCTCATTTCCTCTAGTGTTGCATGCATCCTCTAACAAAATAACATTATTTGAAAAGAGCTGCTTTTATATTTAGATCTTTTCCATATCTAGCTTATATTGCCTCTGTTCCACATCTTGTATTGTATTTACTTTTTTAAGCTTCCTTTTCACATAAATTAGTTTTTGAGAGAGGACCTACGTTATTTACAGTGGGGCTACCTACATTTGGAGTTTTTAAAATCTACTCTTTACAACCTCTGAAAGACAGTTTCCACTCCGACAGCTGTCTTATATGCTCATATTGCATGCTGCTGCTTGTTCTGTTCATCTGTCACTTCTGTGGCACAGCAGAATAATGAATGCTGCATCTCTCTAGCTTTTCTGAGAGTCTTTTGTCTAACACTGCTAGTTCTGGAGTGGTAGCATTCCGAAACTAGAGCGGAGCACGTGGCCTTCTGAATGCATGTTTTGAAATGTTACTGGATTTTGGCATGTCACTACTTTTTGCATTTCATAAAGATCCTCTGTCTTGCCTTTCCTGTGGCTCAGTCTCCCTTATCAGACTGAAAATTCAGTCACTCCTGTTTTTATTTCCCTTTTTCTTCAGCTTGTTATCAGATCTGGACTTCGTCAACTTGTCAAGTTAATTTCATCCATTCAGATTTTTCTACATAATTTGAATTACCATTATAAAAGAAATGTTTGTGTTATTATCCAAGTTCCATTTCAGATGTGCAATTCAATCTGAAAAGGTGATTTCAGTGGATCATTTTTGAATCGGATACCCATAGTCTAATTATTTATCACCATTATTACATGCACGGTTAAACTTCTTTCATTCTTTTGTATTTTGCTCCTAGTACAGATTTTTCCAAAAGCAGTGCTGGTCATGAATTCTTTGCAGATGTTGAGTCATCTAAACATCTGAATTTTCTTATATGACCCAGGATAAATAATCTAGTCAGAAATTATATTTATTTCTAGTACTTTCTATCAATGTAATAATATAGTGGTCCTTCAGTTCAGTATAGTGATATCCTATCATATTCTTACAAATGGTTACAAGCATTTTCCTTAATTCTGCTAGTTTTCTGCCAAGAATAAGGAATGTTTTTAAGATTAATTTTTGCTTTAATGAATTATTCCCAGTGTGATTAGGACCACGTGTAATTTCTTTGTAGTTCCCTGCTATTCGAAGCTGCTTTTTCAACCGTTTTCCTCAAAGAATTTGACCTCCCTAAGAATACAAATTTTAAATTCCGCTTCATGGATAGGATTTTTCCATCTCTATTATCATGTTGCTTTCTGTGTATTGCAGAACTCATAGACAAGATTTCTGCCTCTACTGAAGGAACAAATGCATCTTCTAGTAAGTATATAGCACTAGCAGTCTTCATGAATCTACCTCTATTTGTTTCAGTAAATATACAAAATATATACTGATTCTTGGGATACAAAACTAATTGCAAAAAGAGTCAGGTTTTTTTTAAAAAACCACCTTCCCCAACTAGTATCTTTCAGATATATTTATTGCCACTCCCCTATCATCCAAAATATCACCATAAAAATATCCATCACATCTTAAGCTAAAACCCATTACATCTGGGAGGCACAAGATGCAGAAAGATTGCAAAAGGAATCACTTCCATAAAAAGAGAAATCAGTTTGTTTGCTTCCTTTCTTTTAAAAAAAAGCTTTTTCCCTTTTCCCCCTTTCCTTTCTAGAAAGGTTTTTTTTTTGTAGCAGACTGTTTCATTAGGTTTTCTGCCAATACTTTTAAGCAGATTGTGAAAGCAGTAGTTACTAGTGTTTCTGACTCCAGAATATGCAAATAATCCTAGCCTTTAGATAATCTTTTTACATAATTGGAGTGCACAGAATAATTGCATATTGGAAGAATGCCTATGTTGAAAAGGTGTTTTATTAAAAATGTCACTTCTTCACTGCAGCCAAGAATCATGAGATTATGAAAGTTCTAAAGACACTTTCTTCCATAACTATACTGTGCTTTGTGTACTATATTATGCTTCAAGAAGGAGTTCTTTGCTCATACTAATGTGTTTTGTTGAATTATCCTTTTGATTTCCTTGAAGAATATTAATAGTAATGCTAGCAATATTAAGATGACATTTTCACAGATAGATCAATGGATTTGAGTTGAGGAGATTGTGGGTAATATCCAACATAATAATAATGCAACCTACTGTGTAATTTTGGCCCAATCACAAAACTCAGTGAATAAGATTGTAGGGTCTAGTACATGGCTGTCAAACTCAATCACATCACATGACGTATCATGACGTATCATGACATTTTTTTGCCTTTGTGGAGCTGGGATGGGCATGACCTGTGCATGATGCATTAGCCTCACAGGCTGCCAGTTTGACATCCCTGGTCTAGTATATCTGAAGGGTTTATTCCTATATGCCCTTGTCACCTCGCGTTTGGACTACTGCAACGCGCTCTACATGGGGCTACCCTTGAAGAGTATCCGGAGACTTCAGCTGGTGCAAAATGCGGCTGCGCGTGCTGTGGTGGGTGTGCCAAGGTACACCCACGTGACACCGATACTCCGCCAGCTGCATTGGTTGCCCATCGGTCTAGTTTTGTAATTTTAAAGATATGTATGTTTTCAGGAAGATCTGAATCTATTTTCTTAGGAAAACTAAAGTTCAGAATAAGCTGAAGTTAGCAAAGGTTACTAAAAAAAATTCTTCAGATATGTTCAAAAGAAAAGGGAAAGAAAAGCAACATACCAGCTACTTGGTATGGGTAGCAAATGATAACAAGGGAAAAAAATAGAACTGAACAATTCTTATTTGGTCCAACCTTCTGATATGTATATTTTGCATGAAGTTTTAAAGTGGTATAAAAACTGTGATTCCAGCTCAAGCTCCATGTCAACATAGTCAAAGAACATCTGTCAACTTTGATGGGTTCAAATATCAAAGCCAGATAGATTCCAAGATTGGGGAAATTCTATCCTTTGGTTGATGTCCTAGATGGACATCTGCGACATTGGACAGGGTTTTAATGGCCCATAATTCCAATTCTGTGGTTCTGTACCTGATCAGTCACCCTAGTCTCTTCACATCATTGTAACAGAAGAAAGTAAAACTTGTTTATGATTCCCAACCCTAGGATAAAAGAGTTAAATAGCAAGAACATTTTAACAACAGGAAAGGAAAATAAAATTAGTCCTAAATTGTCCAACTGCATTGTTGAAAACAATGTGAAAGTGCCATGAGATTAAAAATACATGCTCAAAATACCACTTTCAATGTTAGAATTGGGAATAAGTGATTATGGTGTGGAATGGATGAGTGGATGGATGGACGGACGTATGAATAGATTTTAAGTTCACCCTTCGTACTGTGAAAAGATCATTAAAACATTGACTTAAGATCAAAAATCTGATGTCTGCCATTATGACACAATTGCTTTTATATTTTGTATCAATAGAAAACTTTATTTCTCTCATGTTAGACTATGTCTAGCCTTTGTATCTTCCCCAACACGCCTGCTGTGTTCTGATCCCCAAATTCATGGGAATCATAATTGCAGAAAATACAAACAAATTGTGATGTATGATGCTACTGTGTAACAATTGTTGAGAGCTAATATTGGTCTAAGAGGAGATATTGATTAAATAACAAAATAGGTTTCTTACATTTTAGCGAGGTATCTGTGGTGGCATCAGCGGTGGGTTGCTCCCGGTTCGGCCCGGTTCGTAGAACCGGTAGCGCCGGCGGCGGGAGGCACCGCCCACCCACCCAGAATGCTTCTGTGCATGCGCAGAAGCATAGCGCGCAAGCACGAACCGGTAGTAAAGGGTTTTAGAACCCACTACTGGGTGGCATGTATAGTATACACATATTTTACTAATAAAGTGCTCTAATACTGCGGCAAGTTCCAACAGCATTTAAAATTATAAGGATAAAATAAAAGTAAAAAATTATACAAATGTTATAAAATCAGTATACTTCAAGATATGTTTATAATATCATAAAAATACTTATAGAGATATAAAACCTTATACCTAGCAACCTTGCCGTTTGTCTTTACCTATAGGATTTACAACAAAGTATTTTCATTGCTTTAGTCGTATAGTACAATAAAGAAAGTAGGAAAATTGCAGTTTATTTCAAGCAAAGGAGCAAAGGCGAAGGGCATTCTGTTTTAAACTCCCAGTAAATTATTTATTCCTAATCTGTGTGTACTTGGGATTTATTTTTCCGTTGTATGGATTTTGTAGTTACTGATTTATATTTTCTCCTCTCTATCCATACATCTGCTCCTTTATACATCAGATAAAGTTTTGTGAATGTTGGTTTCTCTCACAAGAGGCTTTCTCTTCTTTTGGCACCAAGCTAATATAGCCACTCTTCTGGAATTTCTATGTGACCTTGTAAGGTAGAACACATGTATAATTTATCAATTTAGGGAAGTTATACTTCCTTGCTAGTTGGGCAGAATACATTTATTTCATTAGCAAGCAGCCCTTTTCTATAATAGGATTAGTGTAAAGAATATATCAGCCAGGCACTCTTCCTGGACACGCTGAAAGGCTTCAGTAGAAAAAAGTATATGTCAGCTGTCAGAGTCTAGCTAAGAGGTTGCTGGTAATCAATGGCCTCCTGGGATTGATGGAGCCATCTTTCAAGTGGAAGACTGCTGTTCTTCCTGCTATGGGCTCAGATTCACATAGGCAATGGGGGGGAGGAGAGAAAATTATTAACTCTGTGAAAATACCATCCGCTGTTACACTACTAAAAAGATCTAGAATGAATGATCAAAATCAAGAAAAACCATCTCTTTAGAAATGATCAAAATCAAGAAAAATCATCTCTTCTAGAATTCTAGAATAGAATTCTGCTTAACCTGCTCTTCTGCGTCAAGCTGACACAAATACACAGTCCTTTATAAAATTGTGGCATTTTAAAATTTCATATTACATCTTATCAAAAAGCTTTTATATCTTACAAGTTTGATATATCATCAACTTATTTTTTTTCCGATCATGAATTTGCTATATCTTGAAAATTCAATAGGTATATAAATATGTGCATCTTTAATAAAATAAAAATTACGAAACGCAACAATTGTACGTGCCAACACTAGCATGGCAAGGATCTCAAATGAAAAATTTCTTAACTTTTTGGGAAACAAATGCCGCTGTCCTGCCTTCCACAATTGTTGCTGTTGTTATTTTGAAACCATATAAGAATCTCTGTGTATGTGTGTGTATAGAATCTGTGTGTGTGTGTGTGTGTGTGTGTGTGTGTGTGTGTGTGTGTGTGTGTGTGTGTGTGTAAGAGGTACTAGATTTCTCATTCTGTTCTTCTTTAAGCACTAATTTTTATCATTATGTTCACTATGTGCCTTTTAGAAATTGCTGAGTAAACTCATTTACATTTAATCACATTAATAGATCAAAGAAAATGACCAGACCATTTACAATCAGTTAATTGCTACAAGAATAATTTGAGACTGTCTGCTGGGTTGTTCTTCCAAAATCATATATGAATTTTCCCCAAAAAAATGTTCGTTATTACTTAGCAATTCTATTTGGCAAGACTTTAGATCTGTCTCATCACCTAATGCACAGGCTCATGCTTCTCTTTGCCAGGAACTACAACTTCCCATTTCAAAGGCTATATAGACTCTCTAGCATCTTCATTCACATAAATAATGCATTTAGTTTCCCTTACAGAAGGATGCTGCCTGGGATTATTGAGCAAGAGGAGAGATGGAGGGCAAATGTAGACAAAACAGGGCATATAGTTACTACTATTAAGTAAACATCAGGTTATTCTTGAAATTATCTATTATCTTGGGATTGTACTGGTTGTTATATAATTAAAAAAATGTAGAGGATTAATTCTTTCCTTACCCCACTGTTTCTTCCTTCCACACTTGACAATTTCAAAATTGTCAAAATTGTCAAAATCTTTATTCCTTTTTAAGTGGTTGATATTATGTATGGGATTTTATCTATCCATCTGACGCAGTAAGCTAATCAAGCAGTGTTTCTGTATTCATTGTTAATGTGTTGCATTGTGTGCTTTATAGCAGTTTCAACATGTATGGTATTGATACCAAAAATGGGAAGCTCTCCAAGTTTGTTTCAACTTACAAATTGGAGTTTAATAAAAACAAATTTGATAAGGCACTCACGATTTGCTGTATGGTCAAAACTGTAGCATCCTGCTTCTTATCCACCTATAGAATAGATTGTGGATAGGAACCTTGGTAGTAAGCTATTTATCATCATCATATCCAAGACAGCAAATTGATTTAGGAAGACCACAATAATGTGCACCTTTTATCTTCCAGCAAAGAGGAATATAGAATAGAATAGAATAGAATAGAATAGAATAGAATAGAATAGAATAGAATAGAATAGAATAGAATAGAATTATTTTATTGGCCAAGTGTGATTGGACACACAAGGAATTTGTCTTTGGTGCATATGCTCTCAGTGTACATACAAGAAAAGATACGTTCGTTAAGAATCATAAGGTACAACACTTAATGATTGTCATAGGGTACAAATAAGCAATCAAATCATATTTGGAAACAGTCAATATAAATTGTAAGGATACAAGCAACAAAGATACAGTCATACAGTCATTAGTGGGAGGAGATGGGTGATGGGAACAATGAGAACATTAATAGTAGTGCAGACTTAGTAAATAGTTTGACAGTGTTGAGGGAATTATTTGTTTAGCAGAGTGATGGCGTTCGGGAAAAAACTGTTCTTGTGTCTAGTTGTTCTGGTGTGCAATGCTCTATAGCGTCGTTTTGAGGGTAGGAGTTGAAACAGTTTGTGTGCAGGATGTGAGGGGGTCTGTAAATATTTTCACAGCCCTCTTTTTGACTCGTGCAGTATACAGGTCCTCAATGGAAGGCAGGTTTGTAGCAATTATTTTTTCTGCAGTTCTGATTATCCTCTGAAGTCTGTGTCTGTCTTGTTGGGTTGCAGAACCAAACCAGACAGTTATAGAGGTGCAGATGACAGACTCAATAATTCCTCTGTAGAACTGTATCAGCAGCTCCTTGGGCAGTTTGAGCTTTCTGAGTTGGCGCAGAAAGAACATTCTTTGTTGTGCTTTTTTGATGACGTTTTTGATGTTAGGTGTCAATTTTAGATATGGTGGAACCTAGAAATTTGAAGGTCTCTACAGTTGATACTGTGTTGTCTAGTATTGTAAGAGGTGGGAAGTATGGTCGGGTTTCTCCTAAAGTCTACCATCATTTCTACGGTTTTGAGTGTGTTCAGTTCCAGATTGTTCCAGTCACACCAAAGGTTAGTTGTTCAACCTCCTGTCTGTATGCAGATTCATCATTGTCTCGAATGAGGCTGATCACTGTTGTGTCATCTGTGAACTTCAGTAGTTTAACAGATGGATCGTTAGAGATGCAGTCATTGGTATAGAGAGAGAAGAGAAGTGGAGAGAGCACACAGCCTTGGGGGGGCCCTGTGCTAATTGTACAGGTATCTGATGTGATTCTTCTTAGCTTCACCTGCTGCTTCCTGTTTGTTAGGAAGCTTATGATCCACTTACAAGTGTGTTCAGGTACCGCTAACTGGTTCAGCTTAGTTAGAAGAGTGTCTGGAATGATGGTATTGAATACTGAATTAAAGTCTACAAAGAGGATCCTTGCGTAGGTCTTTGGAGATTCAAGATGTTGTAGGATGTAGTGCAGAGCCATATTAACAGCATTATCTGTTGATCTGTTTGCTCGGTATGCAAATTGCAGGGGATCTAACAGTGGATCCGTGATGGTTTTCAAGTGGGACAGCACTAGCCTTTCAAAGGTTTTCATAACTACAGATGTTAGAGCAACTGGTCTGTAATCGTTCAGTTCCTTGATGGTGGGCTTCTTGGGCACTGGGATGATAGTAGAGCGTTTGAAGCAAGAAGGAACATAGCACATCTCTAGTGATTTATTGAAGATTCGGGTGAAGATGGGGGCCAATTGGTCAGCACAGACTTTTAAGCAAGAAGGAGTTATCTTGTCTGGGCCTGGAGCTTTTCCTGGCTTTTGTCTGTGAAATAGGTTTTGCACTTCCTTTTCTGTGATCAGTAGGGGTTGTGAATCCAATGGTATGGGGTCAGTTGTAGGAGGCTTGGTTGTTGTTGGTGTGTCTGAGATGGGGGTTGCAGACATAGGTGGCTGTAGTTTCCTTTCAAACCTGCAGTAAAACACTTTCAGTTCATCTGCCAGTTGCTGATTTCCTTCAGCTTGGGAAGGAGGTTTGCCATAACCGGTGATGTTTTTAAGAGTTTTCAATATGTTTGCTGGTTCATTTGTTGAGAACTGATTCTTTAGCTTTTCAGAGTAGCTTCCTTTTGCTGCTCTGATCTCCCTTGTTAATACATTTCTGGCCTGATTGTACAGCATTTTATCACCTTCTCTATAGGCTTCCTCTTTGGAATGACGTAGCTGTTTATGTTTAGCTGTGAACCAAGGTTTGTTGTTGCTGTATATTCGCAAGTTCCTGGTCGGTACACATAGGTCTTCACAGAAGCTGACATAGGTCTTCACAGAAGCTGACATGTGAAGGCTTTTCTGTGCTCAGGTTCTTTGGTTAGTCAAATCAAATCTTTATTAGACCAACATAGGAAGGGTAAAATAAATACAAAGAGTAATTTTATAAACCAAAAGCAATATAAAATATATAATGCTTCGTCCCACAATTTGCTATATTATGTAATGTTGAACTAAGCCCTGAATGATATAATTTTCATAATGTGGAAGGAAGAACTGCTTCCCACAGATTCTTCACTTAACATATTTGTCTGTGTTGCAGGTTGTAGTTAATATATGTAGCAATAAATAACAGGCATTTGTTTATTTATGTATATTATGATATATAGAAAATGCATCAGACAGTGTTCCAAGTAATATTTCAATAAAATTTATAAACATTGCCAACTCTGGAGCAAGCTGCTAAAGAACTTTAAAAGAAGAAATAATAAATCATCATTTAAAATATTTAACTGCATTTAAAAAATAAGTTAGTTAAAGGTTGGAGGCTCATACAGAACAATTTCATTTACCGGTACTCCATGAGCAGATTCAGACCTACTCCGCCATTAATTTAGAAATTATTAGAAAGAGTAATAATACTGGCCCCCACGTATGCATAAACATTAATTTCTACAGAGAGGGAATGAACTCATAGCAGAAATGTAGCAGTATACCTGTTAGCTATGCTTCCCTTTAGATTTTCTGAAATCCTCAATGGTTACAAGCAGGCCGCAGGGAACTCTGGTTAATTGTACCATGGAAGATCAAATACCATGCATGTACAATCCACAGAAGCAACTTGGAGTAAGGACAAAACTCTTGTTTTCTCAAAATCAGCAAATAAGTGGGCTTTCATCTCACCCTTTCTTGCCAAACAACTGATGTATGTCAGAAGCCAAGGACTAAAAAAAAAAAGCCAAAAAAAAAGATACTGATTTGCTGTGTGTATTTCCCATGGATGGCTGTGTTACAATAATAGCTGACTGCTGGAAATAAAACTAGGAAAGCAACCTAACCAAGCAAGGTAAATCTTTATGGGATGTTGCAAAAAGGAGAAGGAAAAAAAGAAGGAAAAAAAATAGCATGAGAGCTGTACTCAGCCCCTTGAGATAGTCATTGTCAGTCTGGGATGGTAAAGTTCACTCTACTGTCCTTAATGCAAAAAGGAAATATGCTAAGAAAGCTATCAACCTTGTTGCATGTTGATTAACAGCATTGGCATGGCAAACACTGATTTTACTGCAGGTTCTATACTACTCATTCTGCAGATTGAATATACTATTCCTTGAAGTGATTTAGTTAGGTATTAAATAGTTTTTAATACCCTAACTAAGGAGCCTTAGTGGCACAGTGGTTAGAATGCAGTACTGCAGGCTAACTCTGCCCACAGTTTGGCGTTCAATTCTAACAGGGCTGGAGACTGACTAAGCCTTCCAATCCTTGCGAGGTCAATAAAATGAGGACTCAAGATTGTGGGGGGGGCAATATGCTGACATTGTAAATCACTCAAAGAATGCTTGTAAAAAGACTATGAAACAGCATATAAGTCTAAGTGTTATTGCTATTGCTATTTTCCTCCTTTCTGTATTTTTCTTTCTTTGGCTGGTTTCTTAATAATCCCAGAAAAAAAAAGATATTTTTTTACATTTGTGATCCTAAATAAGACAGTTGCCCTGCTTTTTAATAATAATTACTCCTATTTCATTTTTCTTTCATTAGCCCTACTAACTTAATTAGTAAAATTGTTTTGTTTGTACAACCAGGATAGCTTTTCATAAGAACAAATCTGAAGTCCACAATCACTTAAATCTTTAAATTAGTTGTGTACATCATTCAAAACAGATTTCAAAAGTCATGTTCTATCTAAAGTCATGAGTCTAGAGTAGCAAAGTAACTCCTCCCCCCCCCCCAAAATAACCAGTGTCTTAAGACTTAGCTGATTACTATACTTTCTCTGACATCCTTGTACAATCCTCAGTGGTCCTCAGCATTTAGGAGTTGCAGTTCTGCTAATTTAATTTTCATGTAGAAATGTTCCCTTTATTTTCTTGTATAAAACGTATATTTTATAGAAAGCTATTAGCAGATAAAAATGATGGGGGAAAGTTAATGTTTTGGTAATTTCCAGAGTACCTTCATGGATTCCAGTAAGATTTGGAGTGTATCGGGAGCGATCAGTATATTAGAAACCTTGTAAAGGATTGTTCCAAAAGTGCTTTTTTCAAGGGGCAATTGGACTTTCTGGTTTTTCTTGAAGATGTTTCGCTTCTCAGCCAAGAAGCTTCTTCAGCTGGAAATGCTTCTTGGATGAGAAGTGAAATGTCTTCAAAGAAAAAACAGAAAGTCCAATTGCCCCTTGAAAAAAGCACCTTTGGGACAACCATGGCCTGGATGACTGAGAATCTCCATAGACTTGTAAAGGATTGTGTGAAGCTATGATATTCCATAAAACCTACCATGACATTCTATTGTTCTAGATCTACTGAAAGAAAAAGGAACTGCAAAGAATCCTAAGGGAGACAATACTCTCTTTTTAATGTTGAAGATTCCCTCCCCCCACATTTTGTAGTGTTATCAACTGTTACTCTGTAAAGAAATATCTTTATAGCTCCTTAACAGCATCCGGAACATGCCTTGGTAACAGTTTGTTATGCCATATCAATATGATATTCTCGTGCAATCTATCACTCAGTGATAGATTGCACTCAGTGATAGATTACACTCAGAGAGTAGCCATTGGGTCATCAACCTTCAGTGAGATAGGGACTTGTCTATCCCGAGCATGTGAAGACAGATTCTGGTGGACTGAGCGGATGAAACCTACTAGAATAGGACAACGGTCATGAAGGCAGTCTATGCAAGCGATGTGGTACACTAAGAGCACGGCAAGACACGAAAGACGCCCTGGTCAACCACTGCGCCCAGCCCATCTCCAACTGTCTCGACTCTTGTCCTGCTATTTGGAGCAAGATGGAATCTGGGAAGAGAGA
This sequence comes from Diadophis punctatus similis, assembly GCA_023053685.1. NCBI lineage: Eukaryota > Metazoa > Chordata > Lepidosauria > Squamata > Dipsadidae > Diadophis > Diadophis punctatus. The sequence continues at coordinate 90,477,939 of JALIGW010000002.1, forward strand.
GTGAGGCTGACTATGTGCACCTCTCCCTCACTTTAATCCAATTCACGCGCAAGTCTTGATATCCGATGTTAAGGTCCTCTTCGAATACAATGGATGAACATCATCACTCACTAGGCTTAATGTCACTCTTAGTTTAAAGTCAACCTTAGCTGTTCCAGTTTTGAAGTATTGTTTTCCCTCTTCTTCCAATCCAATGGTTTGCTATGAATCTAGAACATGTCACTAAGGGGTTGTGCTCTACCCAGTTTCTATTGGTCTTTAGGTACAGATACAGATGCAGGTACAATCCTCCCCTTCAGTCACTGGAGATGGCCATTTATGGCTGCAAGAGACACCTGACCTCTGAAGAGGCATTTGTTCACATAATAATGCCTGCCCGGAGCTTTGTTTGAGGATTATATGGGTATTTCAATTAACTTGCACATTAGGAAAGTGCAAAGTAAGAAAGTTTGGCTTAAAATGTGAAAGGAATATTTTACAGGTAGTCCTCAGCTTACGACCACAATTGAGCTTCAAATTTCTGTTGCTAAGCAAGATAGTTAAGTGAGTTTTGCCCATTTTATCTTGCCATGGTTGTTAAGTGAATCACTGCAATTATTAAGTTAGTACATGGTTATTAAGTGAATCTGGCTTTCCCATTGACTTTACTTATTGGGTCACAAAAAGTGATCACAAGATCTCCGGGACACTGCAGCCATCATAAATATGAGCCAGTTGCGAGGCATCCAAATTTGGATCATGGGAGCATGAGTATGCTGCAATGGTTGCAAGTGTGAAAAACAGTCATAAGTCAGTTTTCTTCAGTGCTGTTGTAACTTGGAAAGGTCACTAAATGAACTGTTGTAAGTCGAGAACAACCTGTGTTTATTTTTAGGTCAGGCATTACAAAAGGCAAAATAACAGTTCTGTGGTCCACCCATCCCTTGCAGTCTATGTGGCAAATCTGGGATTCTCCATAGTCTCCACAGAAGACTATGGAGAAAAGGAAAGAAAGGAAAGTAGATTAAAGCAAAGGAAATAGATTTTTTTTTAAAAAAACTATACCTGCCTCTTTAGCCATTTGAACTGATGATATAAAATAGAGAACAGTTTTTTATATATTTCTCTTTCCAACCAAATCAAGTTGATCTGAAAAGATAAGAGAATGTGAAAGGCTGGTATTATGCATGTGTTCAAAGACATCTGGAATGGATATGTTAAGACTCTTTTTGAGAATAAGATTGTGATTGATTACTAATCACGATTCTATATATCACCTTATAGAGTTCAGGTATATTATAGAGTACAGGGATGTATTGGGAATAAAGGTGGGAGTGAGCCATCACCTTCCTACATTTTTAATGAGGTTTTTTTTTTCTATTGGGCTGGATCTTTGGCTAGAAAAGGCTATTTTTTCTAGTTGCAAAAATGGCTGAATAGGGTAAACAAACAACAATCTCAGCAGATCTAGTAAAAGCTTTCACTGGAAAAAAATCAAAAAATCAAAATAGTCTTTAGTTTTATGAAAAAGCATTCAGGCTTATATACAGAATAATGAAGAACACCTTTCCACCCAATGAAACATCTAGATCAGCATTTTTCAAACTTGGCAACTTTAAGATGAGTAGACTACAACTTACATGCTAGATTTGCATATACTGCATATTTCCATCATTTCCATCATCCTCAAATATTTGGGTTGGAAGACTGAAGCTTGTGAGAGGTCCTCCTCCAAGCTACCATTATCTGGGATGCAAGAATCCTAACAACCACTAGAGGGCAGCAAAAAGAAACAGACAATCCTAATTAGTGATTGCCAATATATTTTCACTCCAGATATGGTAATCTCCTTTGAGTCAAGCGCAACTCCCAATAGCATTACACCCGTGTGATTTTCATAGCAGTTTGTCTGCTGCCTTTGATGGGACTTTTAAACTTGATAGATAGGTATAGGTAGAGAGGGAGAGAGTTAGATAGGTAGGAAGGTAGCTATAAGGAATGCAAAATCTTTGGAGAATTAGTAGAAACCATTTAACTTGATCAATCAATAGATCTGCATACATTTTTTGCTGCCTCAGTTTTACCTTGATCAATTTTGATGTGTTTGCTCCTACAAAGAATTCTATATTCATTTTATGTTTACATATTTAAAAATCTCTTTTTTACTGTTATTGATTAGTTTTTCTTAGTTTTAACAGAAGATATCTTATTCTATACTTGTGAACAACTAAGAGTGGATGAATGATTAAAATTAACCAGATTGCTCTGCAGTGCCTTGAGGCCAGAGAAACTGATACAGTGCTTAATCTTGAAAAACTGCTGATTTTAAGAGTTCAGAATATGTTCCATCACTATATATTGACACTTTGGACTGCACAACCGCCAAAGGAAATCTTGCTAACCCTTACACATTGATATTCAGACTTTTATTCTATATAGTAATATTAAAATCTCACCAGGCTCAAGGTTGACTCAGCCTTCCATCCTTACGAGGTGGGTAAAATGTGGACCCAGGTTGTTAGGGGCAATAGGCTGACTCTGTAAACCGCTTACAGAGGGCTGTAAAGCACTGTGAGCAGTATTTAAGTCTAAGTGCTATTGCTATTGCTATTGCAATAGTTAAATTAAGGGATATAATTACAGGTTTTGATAAATAATAAATTCTCAAGCACTGAATCCTCGTTATTTATACGTTCCATGTCATTTCTTATATACAATACAAAAGTGGATTGCCATTGAAAATTATCACTTGACTACTTTTCATGGTGAAGTCAAATATTTATATAATTTCTACATTTGACCAGTAGCGGTTATGTTTCTATGCAGCTTTAAGTTCCTTTTACCATTATTTTTATATATTTTTCATTTATGGTATCCGTGTCCTTGAAAGTATTTATTTTGGAATTGGTAGCAGTTCATCAAACAGTTAACAAGAAAATAATGCAGATTGAAGAAAGAAAATGAAGAAATGCCTTCATTTTGGTTCTCCTTAAAATACTTTCAGACAAAAAAAATGAAATATTTGCAAAGCCAGATCGTTGTCACACATAACAGTTTTCCCCATTCAAGGCTTTTGTGTAAAGCTCATTCAATACTAATAAAGCAGGGACCAGAGTAATCATCATTGCAAAATCATAGATTGTTGATGTGAACATTCTGATTTAAGTGCAAGCATTCTCAGATTGGATCATATGACCAAAAAGGAAAAAAAAAACTTCCAACTTAAAATGAGGATTATGTTCTCATCCGGTCCATTATGACTCTAACTTGCTGGATTGATAGGAAGGCAAACTTTATATCTAGGTAGCAGCAGAAAGCAATTGCAGCTGAGAGGCCTGCCATCCCCCCTGGGAAGGATCGGATATCCGACAGCCTCAGCCTGAGGTCCAGCCCATAAGGCTGTCACCTACAACCTTCCCCGCCCCATCCTCACTGCAGCTTTGTTAGATTTCTCTAATGGTTGGGAATCCTTTCGTGATCATACACTGGGAGGGGGGAAAAGAAAAGACCGCTCACTGGCTCCTGCACGCCTCTTTTTGATTGTACGTCTCTATTCCGACTAATTGGATGAAATAGGAAGTCCCTGGCAGCCCTGTGTTGCTGGGTGTGCGGATTTAACTCAGGCCAGCCCTGCAGAGGGGTGGGGAAAGAGGAAAGAGAGCAGAAGGAAGGAAGGCACGGAAAAGAAAGAGTACTCTGGAGGGACGAAGAAGAGGAGGAGGAGGTGGTAAGGACGCAGAGCAGAGAGTCCCCATCCTTTTATTCCTTCCTTTCTATAATGATGATGCTGGGAATGATGCTCAGGAAGCAGGCACCTGCTACTCTGTAATGATTCAGCCTCTTTCTGCCAGCTCCTTTGCACAACAGGATGCTGTTGTTACTGTCTCTGCTGCTGCCGTTGCCGCTGCTGCTACCCTCCTTACTGGTTTTCCTTTGGCTTCTCCTGCATGACTGCTGTGTTTTCCTCCTCCTGAGCAGCCCTCAGTCTCAGATGCTGAAGGTGAGAAGCCAGCTGTTCACTTTGTGCTGTTGTTGGTTCAGTTAACCAATTTTGTGGAGGAATTGAGCTTCTGGTTTTCCTTGCCTTGTTTTGAAGAACTGAGAATGGCTTGAGAGGAAACTCGGAATTTAAAATAAGAACCTTTGAAAAGTGAGGGAGGAAAAGGAGCTGATTCATTCACTATGAGAAGCTTCTTTTCTGAGAATTTGGAAGGCTTTTATTCTTTGGTGGTCTCTCTCCGTGGGTTCGTTTTTTCTGACGCTTGGACTTTGTTTTCATGACTGTGCTGTGATGCTGTAAGATTTCTGGAGCTGGCTTTCCTGTGAAAGGGGATGGACCCAAATCAAGCTTTATAATTAAGCCTTCTTGAGGAGAGCTCCCTTGGAAAATACAGGCTCAAAAATGTCGGAAGCCAGTCTGGAGAAAGCTCCCCATCCCTCAACCCAGCTGAGTCCCACTGCATCACTTGATGGGCTTCCTGGTGAAGAAGAGATGCCGGAGACTCAAAGGGAGGAAACCAGGATGCAGGGAATAGCAGGCCTCGCAGCTACTTGTTGTGTGTGCCTGGAGGCAGAGCGACTGACGGGTTGCCTTAATTCCGAAAAGATCTGCATTGTCCCAATCTTGGCTTGCCTGATCAGCCTCTGCCTCTGCATTGCTGGCCTTAAGTGGGTGTTTGTGGACAAGATTTTTGAATACGATTCTCCTACCCACCTTGATCCCGGTAGGGCTCGACAAGATCCGATTACCTCTGTGGACCCTACTGCACTGTCTGCTTGGTTGCCATCTGCAGCGCAAACCTCCTACTTCTCCCTTCCCACCAATGAAGCTGCACAGGAGATCATGGAGCAACCCAGAGGCCCCCTGGTAGTTACTTCTGAGGTTGCCTCTAAGCCATATCCATATAACACTGTCCCAAATGATTATTTCTTGCCATCTTTGGTACCCTCGCTACCTCTGCCTAGCCTAAAACCTGAAGTAAAAAGACCCACCACTGCATCCCTTGTACAAGAAATTGAAACCAATATCCAAACAGCTCCACCAAAATTAGGTAAGTTCATATTTTATCCCCCCTCCCACTTCCTATGCCAGTTTGATCATAACACTTTGCATAAAGTACCATGATGAGTGAACATGTTTTGCTGATCGTTAAAACTGATGATGGTTAGGGCAAATTATACTTTTAGCCTATTATTTTATTAAGGTTCTCAAAAAGAATATGGGGGAAGTGAAGTTTAATGTACCATTTGCCAAGTCACTTGGCTAATGAACTTTATGCGTCCATTACAGTGATTTTATTTTATCTGAGCTCTTCATAATTGCCAAATTTATTTATTATGCAACTTCTGTGTATTTTGCATTCCTGACAAATTAGCTGCCCCATCACAATAGCATATACATTTCTCCCCTAAAAGCAATAATAAAATAAAAAGTACATTATGGAAGAATTGCTCTGAATTTTAGCAATAATTCTAAGTTCTGATATTACAACTTGTACAACCTTTATCAAGGATTGCTTCATTGTCATATGCAGTTCTATTTCATTGCTATATGCAGTTCTACTAATACCTCTTTTGCTGTGGAATTTATTAAGGAGAAATTTCCTGACAGTTAGAACAATTAATCCGTGAAACACCTTGCCTCCAGAAGTTGTGAATGCTCCAACACTGGAAGTTTTAAAGAAGATGTTGGATAACCATTTGTCTGAAGTGGTGTAGGGTTTCCTGCCTAAGCAGGGGGTTGGACTAGAAGACCTCCAAGGTCCCTTCCAACTCTGTTATTCTATTCTATTTTATTCTATTAATATTGTTCGTAGCTCTTCAGTCTGAGGTAAAAAAAACCCCAATAACTTGCTATATTCCACCCTGGAATCTTTTTTATGGCAAGAGCTGAGCCTTGGAATGTATGGTATAGTGATGAAAACAAAGGAGCCTCTAAGCATGTACAGACTGTGTTTCCCTTGACCTTGGCTAACCAGTTTGGAATCAAAACGCAATGCACCTGACTTGGAGCATCTCCTTTCCAGGCTATACTTGAGAAATGTAGGTCAAGGTGGCATTCGAGGGAGAAAGGGTGTGTATTTTTCAGGATTGGGAATATCTGAATAATTTAACTTAAAACACCCCCTCTTTGCTGATTGGACAAATCTTGACCCATCAGTTTAAATTAATAATTTTATCCCCATCCCTGTTATTGTTCAAATCAGAAAACAGAGAAAACATAATTTTTTTCACTAACATACCAAACTTGTAAGTAATGAAAATGTAATGGGATAATTTGATGTGCAGCCCTGAAAGTAAGTTAGTGTTTATTTTTATCAAAATCATTTCTAACCTTTTGTATCTCGAAGGTTTAATAGAATAACCTCCAATATTAGAGAACAAAAGTGCTGAGGTTTATTAAAATGCAACTGTTGTGACAATGCAGTTTGTGGATGGTGTGTCTTGAATCAGAAAGCTGCCTTGAAGTGATTCATAATGTTTAAGAGGAACATGCAGTGAAGAACACTGGCTATTCCTTTGATGTATGTTCACTTTTGAAGCAAGAATGTTCTTCCTCTTTTTTCCCTTGACCAAGCTGCTTTGTAGGTATTCCTTCTGAGAGCATGATGTATCAAAGATGCATCTTCTCTTCTGTGTCGATACATGACTCATAAATTCTGTCATTGAAACAGTTTTACCATTTCAAAAATCAGGTCTACACAAGTTCTTGGAATTCCTCTGCTAGATTAATAACTTTAGGCTTATAGCTTTCAATGTATGAATGACTTGAGTTATATAATTCAGAAATCCTATCACTTTCAGGAACATTGTACCCATTTTCAGCAACTGCAGTTTGGTTCTTGCCTAGTTATTATATTTCATATGACAAGAGTCTCACTGAGAGGAATTGAAGGTTATAACAATGCAGCTTCTTCATGTACTTTTTGCTTTGAGAATTCATTACAGAAGTATTGGCTGGAGCTCTACCTATCTTGAACTGATAACCTGTCAAATAAAGGATGGATCACTGGATAGTAAAGACCAGCTAAGTAACTGTCATGTATCAAGATTGCTTTAGACCATTTTTGTACACGACAGTGTCATCTTTTCTTCCTTCCAAATAACACTGCTGACAAATGGGTTATCATTAGCCAAACCAAAAAAAAAAAGTCTTCCCACAGGAGCAGAAAATACCAAAGACCTATAAATACAAAATTTAAAATGCCTGGCCCACAACAGTCTATAAATTGGGAAGGAATTTAGTTTGTTCAATACTATAAAATTAGGCCAAAAATATAGCATCTGCTTATACCCTAGTCACTGAATGAGTTTCTACAGAGGAAAAAAAGAGAGTTATAACAGCTGGTTGATTTTATCCGTAATGCAATTAACTCATATATTTGCAGAATAAAGGAAAGAGGTGACTCCACGTTAATTCATTACAGAGATACCTTTGGTTATGTTTTCATTTGCATTTAAAATCAGTCTATCTTAAGTTTTGCAGCAACGAAAATCTTTACATAACAGAGAACAAGGTTACAAGTTTAAAAAAATAGATTTGCCATAAAATGTAAAGAGGTAAGAGGTGACTTACAGCCTAGCCCTATCATAAATTAGAGGTTACATGTTATCGGAGCGGATTGTAGAAGAAACCCATTAGATGAATTGTTGGAAGAGGGTGAAGCATATACATGTAAGGAAGCATTGAGCTTCGTTGCACTGTTCAAACTAAGTATAGTTCAAAGCCTGACAGGTCAATTTTGAAGCTGGATTTTATTTGTGTGTGTATGGCAGAATCTCATTTCCTTTCTCTCCAACTCAGCATATTCTGTTTGGGGTTGCATCTTTCAAGGTCATAGCCTGACAAGAGCTAATTGATTCTTCTCTGAGCTGGAATCAGAAAGAGAACATTCCTAGCAATTGTCTCTGTTAACATTCGTTTGAAGCACTTGTCTACCTTTCAGTACCTAACATTTTGTCAATTTATCAGTAGGAACATAAATTTTCTTTATCTTTCTGATTTTGAAATAAATCTGATATTTCTTCTCCTGAAGTAGAATTTTTTTTTAAAATTACACATTCATAGGCATGGCATGTTCACATGTCAATCGAATCTGTCATATTTTGCTATAATTATTTCAGTAATCCTATGTTGGTGTCACGAATACTAATACAAGAGGTAGAAATATACTTTTCTCACAACTGTACAAAAGCAGCACAATTACTGTAATAGCTACGGTTGGATTATAGCAAATGTTTCTGTAATATTGTATATACATTGTGTTGTATATTGTAAATACTTTTGTTGCTACTATGCTAAAGAAGTAAAGCCTTTTTATCTTTTGTTTGAACATACATTTAACTGCTAGAGGAAGATGCTGTGCTGCACTTTTCAGCAGAGATCATTCTCATTGTCCTCTAATGACCAAAAAAATAAGGTGACCATTCCTGACTTGGTTCCATCAAAGAGCTTCATTACCTATATTTTTGTCTATTTATTGTTAACTCCTTGTATGTGGATAATAGATGAGACAAAAATGTTTAGAAGCATAAAGTAAAAGAGTCTGCAATTCCTGAAAGCCACCAGGAAGAGCTCAGAGCATCCTTAATGCTTAATCAACAGAAGGACATTATGGGGCTTTTTAAAACGGTGGATTTAGACCTATTTAAAGAAAATCCTAGCTGAATCTAAGCTTGCATATTTTGGAGAATAGTAACTGCTTTTCAAACAGCCCTTTAGATATATATATATACCTGCTGTTTCTGGACTACAACAGCAATATAACATCCTAAATAAAAAGCACAATTTAAACAATTTAGATTAGGTTCTTGAATATAACTAATGTATGGAGACAATATTCGCCTTGCAGAATTTTTTTCATTCACATGCAAACATAAAAGACATTCTTAATAAATATGACTGCACTTGTAATGTTTAATTAAAATGGATCTCCCTAAAAGATATATTGCATTGCAATCAATTTTGTTTTTTTTTTAAAGATAAAGAATGTTTTTTAATGGATTCTGAATGAAAAAAGGATGAGTGAAATGATGGGAAAGATTACTATTGTTGCTTTTCCTGTTTGATCATGAAATGTATATCTTTGCAGGTGATTCCAAAATTACTCAGTCAGGCGGAATTGTTAGAGCCTAAGTAGAATATGATTGCATTATTTATTCAAAAAATGTTGAATAAATGACAAAAAAAGTCAAATCAAATTAAAAATTGATATACCAAGACCATTGTGCATGATTCCATAAGCAGACTTGTGTTCTCTCTTATTCTTTTTTTTAAATACTTTGTCACAATTTCTCTTAACTCCCAATGATTTCAGAAGTTATGATTGAACTTTGAGAGGAACTCACTTGTATTGTACAAAAGTAGTTTACTTCAAGCTACCTGTTGCTCCCTTCCTACCATTTGGTTTTGATTGCCTGAGTTGTAGAATTTACTTTGCCATTTGAATATAAAATCACTACATAATTAGTCCTAATCCTTAACCAGGGCAACTTTTTCATGTAATTTCCATTTATGCCAATACCTGCATCAGCAGCTTATTTTTCCAGAAGAGATTACTTGATCGTTCCCTGAATTGCAAGTCATACAAGTTAATCAAATTCCTAAATGCAGACTCATCTTTTATTTGTCTTGGTTATTAGCAAAACAAGAATTAGTAATTCCGTTTTCTTCCTGGACTTGCACTTCTACTACGGTTTGTTTTGGCAAGCCTATGCCATAATTTAACTATCTTTGTTTAGAGGCAAATAGGGTAGTACAAAATCAGATCTGTACAGGCTTGTGATCAGATCAGCCAATGTAACATGACTGATCTGTTCATAAGAGACCAATTCTATTGCTTCTAGGCAGGCAAGCTAAAAGAAAAAAGAATGACTAGCTTAAAGGGAACAATTTACATATGAATGAAGTTTAATTCCCAGTTGCCAATGTAAAAAAAGAAAAAGAATTACTTTTTTTGTGGGGGAAGCGATCTTATACTGCAATGGGTTTCAATTTTTCCTTCAATACTATGTCTTTCTTTTTTACCCCCAAATCTGTGTTTCCAATGTTTTATCACTATTAATGTTCTCACCTTATGTACTTTTTTTTAACATTCCTCATTTTTCAATCCCATTTGTTTTTCTATTTCGTATTCTGTTTGATGAGTATGATGATTTGAAAGAGCAGGATTGTAAAGTTAGATAACTTTTATATCCAGACAATATTCATCTTCTGCCTAGGATTTTTCTTCTTTAGAAATTTGAAGCTTGGGTCTAATGATTTTTCTACCACATTCTTTAATAAACTTTTCAGGTAGATCTCACACATTTTAAAAGATTACTAATCTTTTTTTTTAATTGGCTCTCTATATAATGGTTGGCAACTTTTTGTCCTCAGTGATTGCAATATTCAGGGAGCAAACCAGTGATGAAACATCCTCATCGCAGGCTACAGATTAAAGATTTAGATTTAAAAAAAATTAAAGCAGACTTGGAGACCACAGGTTGCCCAATTTTGTATTATACAAAATGTGTTGTTGTTTCCTATCAAGCACTAACAGTATGACTCCATTGCTAGAAATAAGTTCAAAAAATGAACAGAATTATTATTTAACTAACTTTTTTTTAAGAAATTGAAAGGACATGGTTGGTTAAAAGTGCAATGGGTTGCACTTTTTCTGATTAAATTATTTTCTTCCTAAAAGAAAAAATAATTGTCTTTCTATTTTCCTAACCTATCCTCTACCAGGGGTCTCCAACCTTGGCAACTTTAAGACTTGTGGACTTCAACTCCCAGAATTCCTCAGCCAGAAAACCTGGCTGTGGAATTCTGGGAGTTAAAGTCCACAAGTCTTAAAGTTACCAAGGTTGGAGACCACTGCAGTTCCTCATAACCAAGTAGACATACTGTGCAGCAGTATTTTAAGATTATTTGAAGTTTGAAGCTTCACCCAAAAGTACTCTCTGCTGCCTTAATGCTGCCTCTTTCTACATCACAAACATGAATTTTTATATACATTTAAACATGCAACATCAATGTAACTTACTGTGCATTACAGTTTAATTAGTAGCTTTGGCTTCTAAAATGAATTAGTAGAGTACTTGAAACTAAAAGATATAGCAAGAATTCATATGTTATATGAAAAATAATAAATAGATTTTTATGGCAGAATTGTCAAGCAGATCCAAAACACCATTCTCAGCATTTTTATCATAAATACCATCAGTTACATGAAGAAAGTGGTAAAAGTAATTAATTGTAGTCCTAAAATCTGCAAAAGGTCACCTTTCTCCCCATCAAATTGTGTAGCACTTAATTTCTGAATCGAATGCCCTTGTTCAGTGTCCCCAGCTTTGAGTTGAGTCATGTGATTCCTGAAGATCTAGCCATATGAGATTACTTTCCTCAGTATTTATACCTGGTGCTGTCTTTATTATTTTTTCAGTATTTATGAAAGCACATCATGATTCCTCAAATGGCATTTGATCTGCCTTTCTAAATATTTGGTCCTGCTATTTCTGTCTTCAGGATCTTGTTGATTCTGGTTTTGTTTGCACATTTTATTGATTCTATTATGTCTAGCTTTATTATTGTCGTTGTTTTTAGATGTTACTTTATTATTCTATAAGGCGGCTAGCTTAAATTTAGAGAAGATAGTTATTAACAATAATATTTATAAAATATTGCTGGCTGCCCATTCTGCTATGTAAGTAGTCCTTGACTTACAACCACAACTGAGCCCAAAATTTCTGTGGCTAAGCAAGATAGTTGTTAAGTGAGTTTTGTCCCACTTTTATGACCTTTTTATGCCACAGTTATTAAGAGAATCACTGCAGTTGTTAAGTTAGGTTGATAACATGGTGTTAAGTAAATCTGGTTTTCCCATTGACTTTGTGTGGCAAAAGGTCACACTGCTTTGGGGGTTCCAACTGCTGTGGCCTAGTAGTGGAACTCTTGCCTCACAATCAGGATGTTGTGAGTTCAATCCTAGATAGAGGCAGATGTAGGGTCTCCTGCTTGGGCAGGGCATTGGGCTAGATGACCTGCAAGGCCCCTTCCAACTCTGTTAAAGCTGAGGTCACAAAACGTCGATCACATGACCCTGGGCCACTGCAACCATAATAAATACGAGCCAGTTGCCAAGCATCTGAATTTTGATCACATGACCATGGGGATGCCACAACAGTCGTAAGTGTGAATAAGTCACTTTTTTATATGCTGTTGTAACTTCGAATGGTCCACTTAACAAAAGGTTGTCAGTCAAGGACTACCTGTATTCTCATCCCTATCTTCTCATTTCAATTGGGTATTATCTGAATCCTCTTTTCACATTCTAGTGGCTGTTACTCAAAATATTCATATACTGCTACTGTCATTGATAATAATATTTAGACAGATATTAAATACGTTTCTTTCAACAGATCAGAGTGATTTAGATAAATAGATTTAGAAGGGAAACAGCTTCCTGCAGGCCTCATCAGTTCCCCATACTTTTTTTTGTCACCAAAATAATTTCTTAAGATCTTTACATTAAAATTTGAGAATGAAACTCTCTCTTCTATTTCATATGGTACAAAAGAATATATCATTACTGCATAAAATGCACAATAACAACATGTATCGAAGTATAAAACAATACAGTCAATTATTTTAAAAACGTACAATACAAATCACGAATAAATTATGAATAAAATTACTCATTTCTTTTTAACAGATTTTGTCCCTTGTTGCTATTGGCTGATTTAAAAAACAAACACTAAAGTAAGAAAGAGGCCAGTTAATGTGACTGATCAAAGTATAATCTTTGCAATTAGTCTATAAAATAGCCAGTATTATTTTTACTCATTTGTTGTTGTTGTTATTATTATTATTCATTTGATACAACATTTGATATAAGGGTTATATTCTACTATCTATCTGGCAGTCCTGCTCCCTCAAAAGAGGTAATCCAATCATAAATATACAAAATATATAAATTATTTTGATAAAATACATTATGATTTGATGAGGTATGTTATAATAAAAATACATAAATATATATAATCCAGAATAGACAACTAGATTTGCGCCACCTCAGGGAGCTGAGGTGGCGCAGTGGTTAAAAGCAGCACTGCAAGTTCAGCTGACTGCTAGTTCAGCAGTTCAGCTGTTCAAATCTCACCGGCTCAAGGTTGACTCAGCCTTCCATCCTTCTGAGGTCGGTAAAATAAGGACCCAGATTGTTGGGGGCAATATGCTGAACTCTGTAAACCGCTTAGAGAGGGCTGTAAAGCACTATGAAGTGGTATATAAGTCTAAGTGCTATTGCTATTGCTAATGCAATTTAAAATTTACAGCAGCGTAATCACTTAGCTTTAGAATTTCTAAAAGAAGTAACATTTCACTAAGCTGAAATGAGAACAGTGGAAAATAATTTACCTGTTCAGCCCTGGCAATTTAGACATGAAGTCAAAATGCTAAATAAGCTATATCACACTGCAAGAATCAGGAAAATAAATGAATTTAACTATATACAAAATATACACCATAACTATAGAAAAACGTCAACTTATATTCCACATTTCAATGATGTGATTCAATCTTTCAAGAGTGCACATGTGCTTAAAAATTTTAATATTAGTATTTTCACAACCATATATCACACATTAGCAAAAGTAATCAAAAGTGTCATACACACATACACAATATGTTACTATTTTCCCATGTAAAGACTGATAATATTTGTCTTCAACTATAGCGTGGGATTATGTAATATTGCTACATTTGTGCTTTGAAGATTGCAAATATTCAATTTGTGAATTAGTCAATATGTTTAAGAACAACAGCGAAAACAAAAATCAGGAATTGTGCACAGTAGTTGGCAACAAGACAACATTTTTCCTTCCAAGAGGTTATGGCTCAAGTTGCTGTGTAGTAGAGCATTTGTTCTGCAGTGTGCAGTTCAAAGGATATAAATGGAATCTTTTTTATCATTTGCACTCTTGCTAATGGAAATGCAATAGATTTTGTTGCAGAAACCTAACTCTGAATCAATATTGATGCAATGCAATGAAGCAGCTGGTTCAGCAATGAAGCATCTTTAATATAGAACCTGGATTATAGCTAAGCAGTTTCAGAGGCCATGGTCAGTTTGGAAAACCAGAATACAACTGAAGAAGACATGCCCATTGTGTTTCCTTCAAGGAGACCCCAATGATATACTGGATATCAGTGGGGCCCCAAGACTGTTCATTGTTCTATTAATCATCAAGACTTTGCCTGAAGAGAATTTTTGGTATCATACCCATTATCTAGTTCCTAAGAGTTTTGGTCTCCAATTATGTTTATAATATATCCAGGAATAGCATAGCCACAGGAATGATGAGATTTGAGGTAGAATATCTGATTAAGGCAGAGCTGGGCATTTTATGGCCCCCTTGGCTGTCCCTGTCCAGCATCATGAAGTCAACCAGAATTTAGAAATCAAATGTAAATAAACACACTGCAGGGGACAGGAAGAGAAGTTGTGTCCGGCTCTGCGCAGACATCATGCACTCCTTCAGTCATCAGGCAGCCACAGGAGGGCAAGGAGAGAGAGAGAGAGACTTTTTTGTGCCTACAGAGCGCTCACCCCTCACCTGGAGCAGCCTAAGGACCTTTGGCAGCAGCCAAAAAGGCTAATACAATCCTTGGTTGTATAAACAGAGGGATAGAATCAAAATCATGTGAGGTATTAGTGCCGCTTTATAAATCCTTAGTAATAACACACCTGAAATTCTGTTTTGGTCACCACATTACCAAAAAAGATGTTGAGACTTTGGAAAAAGTACAAAGAAGAGCAAGTAAGATGATTAAGGGCCTGGAAACAAAACACATGAAGAATGTTTGCAGGATTTGGGTATGGCTAGTCTAGAGAAAAGAAGGACTAGAGGTGACATAATAGCAATATTCCAGTATTTGAGGGGCTGCCACAAAGAAGAGGGGGTCAACTTATTTTCCAAAGCACCAGAAGGCAAGACAAGTAGCAATGGATGGAAACCAGGGGTGAAATTGAGCAGGTTCTGACAGGTTCTGGAGAACCGGTAGCGGAAATTTTGAGTAGTTCAGAGAACTGGCAAATACCACCTCTGGCTGGCCCCGAGAGGGGTGGGAATGGGGATTTTGCAGTATATTTCCCCTGGAGTGGAGAGGGAATGGAGATTTTGCAGTATCCTTCCCCTGCCATGCCCACCAAGCCATGCCCACCAAGCCACGCCCACAGAACCAGTAGGGAAAATTTTTGAATTTCACCCCTGATGGAATCCAATCAAGGAGAGAAGCAACCTGTAATTAAGAAGAAAATTACTAACTGAGGACAATTAACCAGTGGAACAGCTTGCCTTCAGAAGTTGTAGATTGTTGGGACTACAACTTCTCACTGGAGGTTTTTAAGAAAAGATTGGACAACCACCTATCTGAAATGGTATAGGGCCGTAGTGGCGACCTATGTCACGCGTGCCACAGTTGGCACGCGGAGCCATAGCGGCCGGCACGCGAGGGTTGCCCACCGGCAAACCGGAAGTGCGGAAAAAACGCACTTCTGGTTTGCTGGTGAGCTGTTTTTTGCACTCCGGAGGGTTCAGGGAAGCTCCCTGAAGCTCCGGAATGCAAAAAACTACAAAACGGACAAAACGGAAGTGCACTTTTCCGCACTTCCGGTTTGCCGGTGGGCAACCCTCGCGTGCCGGCCGCTATGGCTCCGCGTGCCACCTGTGGCACGTGTGCCATAGGTTCGCCACCACGGCCCTATACCATTTCAGGTAGGGGGGGTGCGCATGCGCAGGGGGCAGCATGGGGGGGTGTTGTGCGCATGCGTGGGGGGGAGGGAATGGGTGTGGGCATGCGAGCGCGCGCAAGCGCGCCCCCCCTTTTTGGCACGCGAGCCTAAAAAGGTTCGCCACCACTGGTATAGGGTCTCCTGCTTGAGCAGGGGGTTGGACTAGAAGACCTCCAAGGTCCCTTCCAGCTTGATTCTGATTCTGATTTGACATTACAAAGTTTGGGGATACCAAATCAGGTTACATTGTTTCTGCCCTCTGCAACAGTCCAAGTTTTCCATGTGGCCCCTTGGGAAAATTAATTGCCCATCCATGAATATGCCAAGGCTTTCTAGTTTGCTAGAATAGCACCTCCCAAAAGTTCCAGATGACATGGTTAATGGGGAATCCAGGGTTTATTACCAAATTGAGAAAATCTCTGCTACCTGTTTATAAGTACTGAGAGTAATTAGTGCTCATGAACAACACTGCACATTTTTAGTCAACATAATTGCTAATGAAGCTATTGTTTCATAAAGCATGTTGAATTTCTGCCTGATTTCTTAGCTGCCTTTCATTCTGATAATTGATATGCCATCTTGTGACCTAGTTCTTACAAATGTTAGTTCATTTACCTTTGGTTTGTTTGTTTGATTATGTGCCATTCAGTTGTTTTTATTAAAGTTTGTTGCAAAATCAAAACCAGAAGCACACACAGATGACTGATTCAGCTGGATTCAATAACTTCTTTATAAACATTATTTATATATATATATATATATATATATATATATATATATATATATATATATATATATATATATATATATATATATATATATATACGTATTTATCGGCGTATAACACGCAGTTTTAAAACTAAAATTACAAGCCAAAACTCTACCTGCGTGTTATACGCCGATCCCAGCTGATTCACCGCTCTGGGGGCAGCTCAAAAACGGGCGGGCGCATCCCTGCTGTTCTCCGGCCAAGCGGCCGAAGGAGCCCTGGAGCCCTGACGCTGCCCTGCATCTCGGTCTCTTGGGGCTTGTCCGGCAGCCTGCTGGGAAGGCTGCGACGCAGGGAGGGAAGGAGCTGCTATTGCCGCTCCGGCATGTCTCTGTGGCTGACCGGGGAGCCGCGTCCTTGTTAACAATGGAGAAGCTGCGCGGAGCAGAGGCGCCTGGCGAGTGAGGTGAGTGGCTACATCGGTGGCAGGCTCCTGCCCGCGTCTCCCGCCCGCCCACCTCTCATTCTTTTAAATGCTAAGGCAAGAGGTGGGCAAGCGGGCGGGAGACGCGGGCAGGAGCCTGCCGCCGATGCAGCCACTCGCCACGCTCGCCAGGCGCCTCTGCTCCGCGCAGCTTCTCCATTGTTAACAAGGACGCGGCTCCCCGGTCAGCCACAGAGACATGCCGGAGCGGCAATAGCAGCTCCTTCCCTCCCTGCGTCGCAGCCTTCCCAGCAGGCTGCCGGACAAGCCCCAAGAGACCGAGATGCAGGGCGGCGTCAGGGCTCCAGGGCTCCTTCGCCGCTTGGCCAGAGAACAGCAGGGATGCTGCCACGGTCGGGGACTCAGTCGGGTGGCTGCAGCCCCGCGGGAGACGGCAACAGAGGTTCCTTCTTTCTCCTACAGGGAAAAAGACAGAAGGAAGGAAGGAAGGAAGGAAGGAAGGAAGGAAGGAAGGAAGGAAGGAAGGAAGGAAGGAAGGAGAAGAAGACAGACAGACAGATGGAAAGGAAAGAAAGAAAGAAAGAAGAAAGAAAGAAAGAAAGAAAGAAAGAAAGAAAGAAAGAAAGAAAGAAAGAAAGAAAGAAAGAAAGAAAGAAAGAAAGAAAGAAAGAAAGAAAGAAAGAAAGAAAGAAAAAGAAGTTAGGAAGGAAGACAGACAGAAAGAAAGAAAGAAAAAGAAAGAAAGACAGACAGAAAGAAAGAAAGAAAGAAAGAAAAGAAAGAAAGAAAGAAAGAAAGATAGAAAGAAAAAGAAAGAAGTTAGAAAGGAAGGAAGACAGAAAGAAAGAAAAAGAGATGTTAGGAAGGAAGGAAAGAAGAAGAAAGAAGACAGACAGACAGACAGACAGAAAGAAAGAAGTTAGGAAGGAAGGAAGACAGACAAAAAAGAAAGAAAGACAGACAGAAAGAAGGAAAAAACAAAGAAAGAAAGAGAAAGAAAGAAAGAAAGAAAGAAAGAAAGAAAGAAAGAAAGAAAGAAAGAAAGAAAGAAAGAAAGAAAGATGTTAGGAAGGAAGGAAGACAGAAAGAAAAAGAAAGATGGTAGGAAAGTGAAGATGAAGAATTTTTTGGTTTCCCAGAAAGCAATTCTTTTTTCATTCAAAGAGGTGCTTTTTCATTTCATATTTGCCTTATAAGAGGAGTTAATGTTATAGTTCATGTTATAATGTTATAAATATGAATCCAACATTAAGTTCAGACATTCCAAGTCATTTATTTTTAATTAAAAAAATTTTTACTCAAATTTTATTGTTAAAATGGGGGTGCGTGTTATACGCCGGTGCGTGTTATACGCCGATAAATACGGTATATATATATATATATTTACAATACCACAAGTAGAATTCTTCTTCAATCAGTTACAGGTAAACACAAGCAGGAGAGTTAGTTTCATTACAGAAAAGTTGAGAGTGGAAGAGTACAGAGTGGACAAGACAGCAGAGTGGACCTGGAGCCATGCCCAGCCTTAAGCTAAAGCTTCCAGTTTTGATTCTCTGCACTGACTCAGAAGTGGTTAGTTCCCATTGGCTGACTTAGTTGCTATGCCTATTCATTGGCTGAGCTTGTTACCATTGGCTCTCCCAGTTCATGAATATTCTAACAGTTTTTAGTTCCTAGCAGCCTCATAGATAGATTTTTTTTCATGACAATCTATCCCTAACCTGTTATTTCAGGTCTTCCAATGGTGCCTGCATTGCCACTATAATCAACTCCTTCCACCCTTACTGCTTGTCTTTCTCTTCTTTTTCCTTCCACTTTTCCCAGCATTACAGCCTTTTTATAGACAACTGGGTCTTTGTATAATGTGATCAAGGTAGGATAATTTGAGCCTTGTAATTTTTGCCTCAAATGGCAATTTTTAATCAATTTGTTTCCCTGGGTGTCCAGGGTATTCTCCGGAGTCTTCTCCAACATGCAACAGGCATCAATGCTCTTCCTATCCTGCTTATTTAAAGTCCTACTCTTGCTTCCATAGAGTGTCACAGGAAATACCATGGTTTACATAATTCTGTTCTTTGTAAGTATAGACACATCACAACATTTGAATAACTGTCTCAAGGCCTTCATGGCTGCTCTACCAAGTGCTAATCCATGGCATATTTCTTGATATTTCTTTTTCTCTCTGTTTAACATCCATTATATTTCATCAGCTCTTATTTTTCCCTACACTTTCTTGTGGTTCTAGCTGTGCATTTTTTGCATGAGGCCCATTTTTCTTCATTTTTCACCTGATGTCCTGCTTTATGACTCTGACAACCTACGGCTATAGTAGGCAGTCTCCATTTTGATTGTAAGTCGTGGACTACCTATACTACATAGTATGAGCTTCATTACCACAGAGGTCAAATGCACCTTTGGTGGCTGACATTGGATAATTGAAGTATCAGTGCTACATTACTCAAATGGTCTGGTAACAAGCTGAATAATAAAGGAGAATAATTTACATGCAGGATATGTCATGCAACTATAGCATCTAAAAATGATTTCATGTTAAAAACATTTATCTGAACAGCACTTCCTTGCAACAGGAGCCAGTAAAATTTAATTTGTTACTTCAAAACCTCTGGCTAAATTAAAACTATATTTTGCAGTGTGGCCTCTATTTTCTACCTGTCTCCAGAGTGAGATTCTCTTCCTTTATTTGGCAGGGACTTTTTAAATCAATTCTTTTCTCTCTCTCTCTCTCTGTTTCTGTTTAATTTATTGTTATTTGTGTAAAAGCAGTGTCGCTAGCTTAGCAAACTTATTTTCATGAAAATATAAAAGCAGTTAGTATAGGCTTTGTGTAGTGTTGCCAGATATGCTGGCTTTAATTTTAATTTATCTAGAAACCAGAGAGGCCTGGTTTCCAGGGGGAGGAATAAATTGTGAATGATGTACACTTAGCTTGATTACTTGGTTAAAAAGCTAAAAGGGTAATGATATGTTATAAACTTATCAGAGGCACAGGATGAAGTCAAGCTTTATGTTGAAAATAATAATCTAGTTATTAATTGAAACAAATAGTCTGAAATAATCTAATAAATGCTTCTAGAATATTAGTTAGGATTTTGAACACTATGATTTCAAATACTATACAGGCTTTCCATAATATTCATAGCATATTTTAGCTATTGCCATAACATAATGTTATTTAAACATATATTTCTATCCTTGCAATTTTCATGCAAGTTTGATGATCTTGGAAGCAGTAAGGCTGCAAACAACAGTCTTCTCTAGAAGGTTTCTTGAAAAATTTACAAATCAAGTTAGACTACAATATATAGTAAAATTTAGAACAGTTTTCCCCAACCTGTGCGGCTTGGTGGCCTGGCTTAGGGGGAGAGGGGGTAGAGGGGAACTGAGCCACATGAGGAGCGGGCCTGCGTGCATGCATGCAGCTCAACCTGCATGAGCGGCGGGCTGGTGCACATGCATGCAAGTGCCTCCACCCCACTGTTCACAGAAGTTGAGCATAAACATATGTGTGCACTGCAATTAGCCATTCACGTGGCCCAATTCTGAATAGGCCACAGCCCAGTAGTGGGCCGTGACCTGGGGGTTGAGGACCACAATTTAGAAGATTTTCATCCTGCTTGTTTTAAAATGCATGTTTAAAATTAGACTTTGACTATTTGTATTTGGCACCTTTGCCCACTGCTACCTTTTCCCACCCTCGGTCTATCATTCTCCCTCTGTTCATTTTAAGACAAGTCAGGCACTTAGATTAAGAAGGTGTTGAATATGCATGAAATACCAGAGAAGTCTGGAGATAATACTTGAGATGAATTACCATGTGAATTTAGATAGTTGATCAAATCAATTATTCCCCAAGTCTCTTTTGGAAAAAAATAATAACATCATGAGTGATTTTGCTTTATTGGGGTTTTTTGGCAGATGAAATAAATGAGTGATAGTAAGGTTTAAGCATAAGTCATCATCTGTGTTGCAGGATTTATACTTTAGTTTTGGAAATTGTTTGGCAATTGTGATTTTAAAAAGCCTTTGGATGAGGCATATGTTTGGCATTCTGAGAGTAGGAAATATTGCCTAGCTGCTTCGTAATACTCTTGGTTATATGAATTATGCATCAGGTCATAATATAAAGACAGCATTTTCTAGTTCCTATTTGGGGAGATAATAATGAGAAGTGGGAGATAAGAATTATATTGCCAATGTTCTTTTCAGTTTTATTTGTTAGTTGGGTTAAAAGCAGCCCTTGAATTGTGTCATGTTTTTCCTGAGCTTGACTATTTAATCATCTGAGGGAATACAGGCATGGATTTTTTGGCAAGATTTATTGCACCCCTAACTGCCAGCAAAATGCTTCGTTCATTTGAGCATTGAGAAAGAGCTCAGTTTAGAACATTAAATGGGCTTCATTCTGGGAGAAAAATAGCCTGGATGATTGAAATGTCACTGCAGAGTTAGCTCTTTGGGCTGCATGTTAAATAGTATTAAAATCTGTGAGATTGGTCTTCTCTCCCTCCACACAAAAAATGTCTATGAGATTGCTATCTTTTTTCCCCTTCAAAATGCAGAATTGTGGAACAGTGTTTTTTTTAATTCAGTTAGACTTTATTGGAAATATCAGGAAAAATATCATTGCTATTCACTTGCAAAGAGAAATGTCACTTTGCTTTTATTGTGTTATCATTGTGATTATTTGTTTGCTTAGATTTATCAGGGCAAATAAAAACGGCTAGAAATTTCTCCAGTTCTAAAAAACAAATCCTATAAGGCAGTGATGGCGAACCTATGGCACGGGTGCCACAGGTGGCACGTGGAGCCATATCTGCCGGCACGCAAGCTGTTGCCCTAGCTCAGCTCCAGCGCGCATGTGCATGCCCGCCAGTTGATTTTTGGCTTGGGCAGAGGCTCTGGGAGGGCAATTTCGGCCTCCGGAGGGCCTCCAGGGTGGCAGGGGAGAGCGTTTTCGCCCTCCCCAAGCTCCAAGAAAGCCTCTGGAGCCTGGGGAGGGCAAAAAATGGGCCTACCGGGCCCACTGGAAGTTGTGAAATGGGGGAGTGTGGGGGTCGTGCACGCATGCGCAGGGGGGTGGGGCGAGTGGGGGGGCTTTGAATTATGGGTGTGGGCACACATGTGTGTGTGATAGTGCCCGTGCGCACTATTTCGGCACCCGAGGAAAAAAAGGTTCGCCATCACTGCTATAAGGGAACTGAATAAAAGTATTTTGATACACAGAATTTGTCTAGTGTCAGCAGAATAAAAGTCTTCTTCCAGTTGCAAGTAAAATGGGATCGGACTTGAATTCTAAATTGCAACTTTATTTCAAAAGGTATTAAGCTATACATCTTTTTGCTGGGTTGTATCTGAATTTCATTGGGGAACGATCCAGTTTCAAACGAAGAGGTTGCTAAGTGAAATTGTGGCTATTTATGATGTTATTTCAGCTTTCCCTTGCTTTTCAGACCTGCCAAAGGTTATAAATGCAAAGATTGTTTGCAGAGTTACTTTTTCATGCAGGATCCAATTTGAGTCGGTCACCAGGACCAAAGGTTTGTTCTTCCAAGCTTTTGGGCTTGTGCTGGAGCCCATCATCAGGGAACTTCTCTCTCTCCAGAATATGCACATTGGCTGTTCTACACATTATATTTATATAGTTCCTGATTTAATGACTGGCAATCAAGCTCAACTCAGCAGCATGTTTAAGTTCTATTTTTTCACATAGTGCAGAATGGACGATGAACGATGCAATCAAGCCCAAAAGCATGAGCAAAATTAGATGGCAAAAGCGCTGTGGTAGCAACAAGTAATCTACTCCCAAGGCCTTGTCCAAGGTCCTGAAAATTCTAGCATCAAATTTAATCTCATCTTTTCTTTGCCTTTTTTCTTGCTTGAGCTCCAGACTGTTTGCCAGTTATTCAGTTTTGGCTGGCTGCCAAATTCATAAATTTCTGTACTGTCTGGGCTCCACTTACCAGAAGAGGTCAAGTTGGGGTGCACATACACACACACCAGATCAAAGTTTAATCAATCTGTCTAAGGGAACATAGTCCTGCGTTTGAACACAGAAGGTTTACTTAGAACCACGTGAGTTGAGTTTACTGAGTCACATGAAGG
Source organism: Diadophis punctatus similis (assembly GCA_023053685.1). Lineage (NCBI taxonomy): Eukaryota > Metazoa > Chordata > Lepidosauria > Squamata > Dipsadidae > Diadophis > Diadophis punctatus. Next base: position 90,500,971 of record JALIGW010000002.1, read on the forward strand.
TTTGTGCAACATTTTTTCCCCAATGTTTTTCCATGTTTGCTGCACTGTGCCCAGTATAATTGTCACAACCTCATTATCCAGTCGGGAATGACTGAGCGCTTTGTCATGCTATAACTTTTACAAAACTTTGGGAAACAATTTTGTGATGTATTCTCCTAGTTTGTCATATTCGATTAGGAACACCAGGTTTAGAATTTATAAACAAAAGAAACCAGTTCTTTTCTTTATATTTCTCAGGAGATACTTGAAAGTTTTCCTGAAGGCAATCAATTAAAAAAAAATCCTTAGCTATGGCCTATCAGAGATGGGCTTGAGTATTGCTGAAAGATAATCAAAATAAAATCTTACAGTAGGGTGGTAAACCACATGGTACTTGTGAGTACAAATATACCTACTAGCCTCCTCATTTCTGTGTATCCAGATATTCAGGGTTGCAAATAGACACTTTTAATACTTTTCCACCTTACTCCTGTCCCTATCTCAGCAGGTCTTAAGCAGCCTGATGATCATCAGAAACAACTTTCTTTCCATCATATCAGACAACAGTTATTTTCATTTTCAACTATAGAGACAATTTTGCTTTTCTAATATGATTTCATGTTAGAGAGTCTTCTGGCTCCAAATATTAAAAGTTTCTGAACTGTGTGCTGATAGTGTGTATAATTAGAAAGACTGCGAGATTGATTGCGGGATCAGAATCAAAGCCTATTCAGTAAAGTATCCTTGAGCCCTAAAATGTTATGTACCCCTGCCCTACATTGAAGAGTTCACAACTGGAACTGAATCAATATTGGCACACAATTTTAAAAACAACACATTTTTAAAAGCCTTCATTTTCTTCAATGGGAGTCATCTAAGTTTTGCAAAGCTAAAATGACATTTTGTTGTAAAATAAAAATGTTGGCTATGGGAGAAAAATACCATATTTAACTATAAAATAGTGTCATTTTGCTATAAAGCAGAAAATCACTGGGAACTGAAGAAATAAAGATACGTTACTGAGGAATTTTCTGACAGCTACATACTCAGATATAGCCAGCTAATATTCTTTCTCCAACTTTCAGCCAAACAGTTTTATTTATAAGGATATAGATTATCATCAGCGGAGACAAATAATAATGGACGTAAGAACTTTGCAGCAAGAATACTTTTTTCTCTGTTTAAACCTTTTCAAAATTCTTAGGAGTAAGCCTGATCAATTTCAATGAGTTTGTTTCTCGCTTTTATCCTTGTAAATAAGCTTGTGGGTATGGTATGGGACAGTTCTTTCTGATGGATCTATTAATCAATGTCTTCCATATTCTTACCTCAAAGGTACTGACTAATGCATCCATTCCCTCCCATTCTGTTGTATAGGGTTAATGTTTATATAAAAAGGGCAGTGGGAATTGACTGATATTCAAATTCTGGTGTAGAATTAATGAAGGTGAAAAAAAGAAGTACAAAACAATGTTTTGGCAGCTTTAAATTTTGAGATCCTTGTTAGTTAAAACTTAAGCTTAAAAGTTTCCTTGCATTATGTCAGGAATTTCCCATCCCTATATGTAAATTGCATGAATTAAATGTAAAGCTTTTTTGCAGGCAATATATAGTATGTATTCTGTCATTGAAGTATATCCAATTCGTTACAGACTGTACTATTAAGCAGCGATTTATTTATTTATTTATTTATTTTGTGAGATTTATATAGCGCCTCACAGTGCAAGCACTCTCTAAGCAGTTTACACCAATAAGCAATGTATATTTATATTGCCCCCAACAATCTGGGTCCTCATTTTACCTACCTCGGAAGGATGGAAGGCTGAGTCAACCTTGAGCCGGTGAGATTTGAACCGCTGACCTGTGGATCAGTGTCAGCTAAAGTGGCCTGCAGTACCTGCCTCTAACCGCTGCGCCACCTCGGCTCTTATCAGTAAACCGAATCATTATAGGCAATAGTCCAGTATGGTCAAATGATATACTATCATCATATCATATCACCCCCTCTGTCCATTGCAGGAATCTACTACTAGAGAATTCCTGATGGATGACCAACCAGTCTTTGTTTAAACACTTCCAATAAAAGATAGTCTACCATCTCCTAAAGCAATCTGTTCGCTAAGGAATGTTTTTCTGATGTCCAACTGAAATCTACTTCCTTTTAATAGGAACTTACTGTTTCTTTCCTGTTTTCTGGAACACCTCTAAACAACCCTACCATGTCTCCCCTCAGTCTTCTCTCCATGCTAAACATGCCTAACACCTTGAACTATTTCCCTTACGTTTTTCCTTCTTAGTCCCCTTATCATCTTGCTTGTTGTCTCAGGACATTCTGCAGTTTGTCAGTGTTTTTTTTTCTAAATGCAGTGCCCAGGACTGGATGGAATACTCTAGGTGCAGTCTGACTCAAACAGTATACAGAGGGATAGAATTTTTCATATGAACAATAATTGCCAACTACTTTAAAGTACTATATTACCAGGTCTGTTTTATATTACTGAAGCAGATTTATAAATATAACTGCCTAGTTAGTTTTATTGTTCTACAAGGAGAATTTTATAGAAATACAATAGAGTGGCTGAGCATGAGTTGCAAGTTAGGTAGCATAAAGTTCAAATATTACCCATTTGTGAGCTTTTGTGCATTAGAAAAAACACTTTTTTTCCCTAAAGTGAGAAATTTACATTTGTCTCAGCTCCATTGTTATTTTACCACATTAGTGTAACCTAACAAGATCATTTTGAATTTATTTGTTTTGTGGAGTAATACACAGTTTTGTCTCATCTGCAAATAATTATACCCTCCAGCTGATCATTCAACTAATTAATAATAAAATTGAATTTTGAAGAAAAGAGGGCCCAGGGATGAATTTTTAATGATACTGCTAATCCGAATATCATAAGGTACTTTGTCAAATTGTTAAAGTCAAGATATATTACAACATTCCTACAGAGTTGTTCTTATAATATATCAGAAAACTTTATTCAAAATATTTTCAGTTCTCTTCTTTATTAGCAAAAGAGCTCTCTATAAACTGAACACTTGATTTATTCAGCTCTTTTCAAAACAGAACTTCAGCTTTCCTCTCAGTCAGGGGTGGTATTCACTTACTTTCTCTACCGGTTCGCAAATGTGAGCGCGCGTGCACGCTCACTTCAGTCACGCACGTGCCTTCTGCGCATGTGGTCGGCCTTCCGTGCAAGCCGCATGCTTTGCTCATGCATGCAGCTTGCACGAATGCACGCGGCTTCAAAACGTGCCTAAATAGGACAGCATAGCACCGGGGAAGGGCATAGCACGGGGCCCACCCACAGGTCACTACTAGCGGTTCGCCCGAACCGGCTGAATACCACCTCTGCTCTCAGTTAATAATAAAGAGTACTGTTCTTGGGGAATATCTGTTTGAGAGTAAAAGCTTCTAAGAGATGGATCTAACCAGAAATCTTAAAAATATTTTATAGCCAATTAAGTAGTGTTTTCAAAGTATTTCTAGCAAACTTAAATTATAGAATAGATAAGGATGATAAATTTTAATATGTTTTAGCCTGCAGCTATTCGTTACAAGTCTAACATTAAATTTCATACTAGTGGTTTCCTTTGAAATGTTGGGGATAGCTAAAATATATCAGTAAAAAAAGCAACAGAAATGAAAATGAGTGTATGATTGTTATAATTTGATTTTTTTAAAGGGGGTCTTAATAAAGGCATTCTGACCTCAATTATGTGACTAAGCAGCCATAGGTAAATTACAAATCTATAGATTTCAAAATTTGATATCTGAGCTCCTCTTTCAATTTATATATAAATGGATATTATATTCAAAAGCCTGTAATAATCAATAACAATTAAAATCACCAGAAAGTAAGTGATGATATTTTTGCAAAGATATTTTATGTGCATGGACTTACAGTTCATTAAAAATCTAAAATATCTATGTTCGTACAGAATTCTCAGACTCAAACCATGATTTACAAACAACAATGACTAGGTTCAAATATATCAGGCAAAACAGAGATTTTGGCTTAGTGCAGTATGTGAACCCAGCAACTGTGTTATTTGTACCTAAAATCTTCATGAGTTCAAAACTTTCAGCTTTCTGTTGTAGTGAGTATATTATAATTACAGAAATGTGTAACATTCATTAAGATCCATTTTAGTATTATTGGTTCTCTATACTCTATAGCAGTGATGGTGAACTTTTTCGGCACAGAGTGCCAAAACCAGAGCGCACGCATGCCGGAGTCCCGGAAACTCAGAGACCAGCTGGCCGGCATACGCATGCACACCGGTCAGCTGGTCTCTCAAAGACCAGCTGGTCTTCTGGTTTCCAGCACGCGCATGCGCACTGGCCAGCTGGTCTTCACGCTTGCTTGAACCCCGGAAACTCGAAGACCAGCTGGCCGGCGTGCATGCGCGCACCGGAAACCAGAAGAGCAGCTGGCAATGACACACGTGCCCACAGAGAGGGCTCTGAGTGCCACCTCTGGCACGCGTGCCATAGGTTCGCCATCACGACTCTATAGAAGAAAACTCTATAGGAAAACTATTTTTTTAAAAAAAATCATAGTATTTTATTAGTACTGATAGCATGGATAACTGTTAGGGATTCATCATTGGGAGCCGGGAACTCCATGGTTAAGTCTATCAGTGGCTAATTTTGAGCCTCCATTACTCCACAATCTAACCTACCTCATATGATTGTATGGTTAAATGAGGAAAATTGAAGAGTGATTTAATTTCCTAATAAAAACAAGAGCCTGTCAGAGTTATGCAATAAATCAGAAGCTTCAAAAGATAACTGCATTTTGCTGATTCAAATAACTTCTTTATAAGTAGAATAAAACATTAACAATACCACACTTTGTTTCAGATCACATGTTGAGATGTTTTCACAGCAAGCTTTAATGGTGGACAGACTAAACCACACCCTTCTTCTTGCTAAGTTTCTGGACATGCTCAATTAACACTTCAGCCCGATTGGCTGACTCAATCACATGGCTCTCCCAGTCATGGAATATTCCAACACTCCTCCCTTCATTACTGGGAGAGACATCAAACCTATTGGATTTAAACATTTCCTATAATGGACACCACCCAATGGTTTGGTCATCATGTCTGCTAAATTATCCTCTGAAGAACAATGATGTAAACATATCAATTTTTCTTTTACAGCTTCCCTGACATTACAATACTTAATGTCCACATGTTTACTTCTGTTCTTCACTCTGTCACCTGTTGCCATTTTTATACAAGCAGCATTATCTTCATAAACAGTTACAGTTTCATTTACATTTACATTTAAATCTTGTAACAACTGTACATACCAAACTACTTCAGAACATAACTCAGACAATGCAATAAACTCTGCTTCAGCAGTTGAAATAGCAACCGTTGTTTGTTTTCTGGACTTCCAACCAATTAAAGCCCCTCCAAACAATATTACAATTCCAGAATTAGACTTTCTGGTTTTTACATCATTTGCATAATCACTATCAACATAACATTTCAATTTTAATTCTTCAGTGACCTGTATTTGAAGACCTAAATTCACAGTTCCCTTCAAATACCTGAGAATTCTTTTCACACCCATCCAATGCAACTTTGTAGGTGTAGCAGTAAAGCGACTTAGAATGCTCACTGCACAAGCTATGTCTGGTCTGGACCACTGTGACAGATATAACAGACTCCCTATTGCAGAGTGATATATCTCCTGATCACAGGCTTCACTTTTGTCCTCACCCAAACTATTGTAAAAATCTGTGCTCATAGGTGTAGGAGCAATATTACAATCTTTCATGTTATACTTCTCTAATAATTGTTCAATTTTTCTCCTTTGACTGAGAATATAACCACCTTTTTCAGTTTTTTGTATCTCTACACCGAGATAATTCTTTATTTCTCCCAAATTCTTTAATTCAAATTTCTTTTCTAACTTATTAGCAAATTCTTTAACTTGTGATGCATCCTTTGCAATGAAACAAAGATCATCCACAAATGCTAATAGTAGACAATTCCCACCTTGTAACTTTCCAGTGTATATGCAACCATCAGCTTTGCAACTCTTGAACCCAAGACCTTTCAATGCAGTATCTAAACAGATATTCCAATTTCTGGCTGACTGCTTCAGCCCATAAATAGCCTTGTTCAATTTATACACCATGTTAGGCTTTTTATTTTCATACCCTGGCGCTTGAACCATATAAATTTCTTCCTCTAATTCAGCATTGAGGAATGCAGTGGTTATATCAAAATGCCAAATTCTATGCCTGTATGCTGATGCTAATGCCAGTGCTAGTCTTATGCTCTCACCTTTTACAGTTGGCGCGAACACCTCATCATAGTGCACATTTTTTAATTGAGAAAAACCTTGTGCCACCAATCTTGCCTTATACTGTACTTCACTATTGGGTAATACCTTTTTCTTATATACCCACTTACATCCTACAGCTTTCGTACCCTGTGGCAAAGTCACAGATGTGAACACTTCATGATCGCCCATGGATTTCATCTCTTTATCCATGGCTTCCTTCCACTTTTCTTGTTCAACTTTTGGTAATGCCAATACTTCCTTATAGTTTCTTGGCTCATACCACACATTACACACTTTAACTTTACTGGCAGAATACCTGTCTGGCGGTACCCCTCTGTTACTACGCTCTGACCTACGTGGCATTGCCTGTACTTGTGTTTCAAGCTTTTCTGTCTTCATATCTTGTTCAGACTCTCCTCCCTGAACATAGACACCTTCAGTAAATGATTCACCATCATTACATGAGTTATTGTCACTAAGTGGATCACCGTCGCTAAGTGGATCACCGTCACTAAGTGAGACATTTTCAGAATTTGCATCAATTCTGTTCCAATTTTGTTCTGCAAAACTAGCAGACCTTGAAATCACTATCCTTTTACTTCCATCGCTAAAGCGATACCCTTTTGAGCCTGGCTCATAGCCCACAAATCTGAGCTTTCTAGCCTTTTGTTGTCCCTTTCTTCTGATTGCCTTTGGAATATGTACCCAAGCAGTACTTCCAAATATTTTTAAATGTGCTAGAGAAGGCTTTCTCCCATATAGCATTGCATATGGAGTATTATTGATGGATGAACTCCACAACCTATTTACTAAATAATTGGCAGTCAGTATGGCTTCACCCCAATATGACCTGCTCATACCAGAATCCTCCAGTAATGAGTCTTTCATTGTTTGCAAAACACCATTCCTCCTTTCAGCCACTCCGTTCTCTCCCGGTGTGTAAGGATTTGTGCGCCTGTGTCTTATTCCCAATTGTCTCAACCATTGTTGAAAATTTGTTGACATAAACTCAGCACCTCTGTCAGTTTGCAACTGACATACCTGTTGTTTGTACCTTCTCTCTACAAAGCTTAACCATTGCTTAAATTGCTGTAGCACCTCTGTTTTACTCTTAAGTAAGTAGCAAAACCCAAACCTGCTGTAGTCATCCACAATGACCAGCGCATACTTTGCTCCTCCCAAACTGGCTTGCATAGGCCCAATTAAATCAGCATGCACCAGTTCTAGAGCTTTTGTGGTTTGTCTTGTGCTAAACTTGCTAACTGGGAATGCTTTGGATTTCGATGCTTTGCATACTGCACAATCCAAATATGCCTTACATCCCTTCAAATCTAATCCTTCTGCAAATTCTTTCATTTGTTGAACAACCTTAAAATTAGCATGACCAAGTCGTCTGTGCAGAAGATGAACACATGAATTATGTTCTGCTACATTTTTAAATATCTGGGAACAATGTGGGACCTTTTGTCCCTGCAATACATAAAGATTATCCTCTTTTATGCCCTGTGCACAAACATTCCCATTTCTTTGGATGAGACACTTCCCATTAACAAATGTGGTTTCATAACCTTGCTTGTCTAAACTAGACACACTTAACAAATTATGCTCCATTTCAGGTACACATAACACATCAGTAAACCTGGAGTCCAAATATGGAATTTGCACATCGCCTCTTCCAATGATTTTAGCCTTTTGACCATTGGCTAAGGCCACTTCTTCATGGTTTCCTGGGAAAAATCTGGAAAATAAGTCAGAATTATTAACAATTGTTTGACTAGCCCCACTGTCAATCAACCATTTGTCTCTATTGTTATTATAACAAATTTTTGCAACTGCAATCTGTTCTTGCAAATAATGTCTCTTGTCTTGCATATTTCTTTTCTGTGCACAGCTTTTCTGCAGATGATTGGTTTCTCCACAAATGAAACATGCTTTCTTATCTTGCTTGCAGAATTGTGGCTGTGTAACTTGATCTCTCCTGCCTCTGCTCTCCTCATCTCTGCAGACACCTCGGCTGTTGCTAGAGATAGGCAGCCTGTGGAAAATTTTGCTGGAGACTTGCTGTAAATTTCCACTGTACTCCTTGTTGGGCCCCCGCCTGTGGAATTTTCCATCAGCATGGCTGAAAAGCCTTTTCTCATATTCATTCAATAAACACGATTTCAAAGCCTCCAAATTCAAATCTGCTTCTGGCTTACTTTCAAAAATAGCTGATACAGTCTCCCAGCTCTGATCCAAACTATTTAACACTAATAAAACTTTCTGGGACTCTGGAAACTTTACTCCACGTTGCTCCAATTCTAGAAAATTAGACTGCATTTTCATTAAATGATCTTCCATAGAATCTCCTGTCTGCAAACTCATTCTGAAAAGCTTTCTTGAAAGTTGGACCACATTACACGCAGAAACATTGACATGTACTGCTTTCAATTTCTGCCATATTTCTTTTGCAGACTTTAATTCAGCTACATTTAAGAATTGATCATCCCCCAGACTTAAGAGAAGATAAGCCATAGCTTTGTCATGAGCCTTTTGATCTGCTGCTCCAAGCACTTGCGGGGGGTCTGCTACGATGTCCCATAATTCTTTTGCTTTCAAAAAACATTCCATTTTTGCAGCCCAAATTAAATAATTTTTCTTCCCCAATTTAGGTATTGGACTGTCTTTAAATTCCATAGCAGCAGCCATCCTGCTTTATTTTTCTTCTCTGCCTGTTCCTTTAACAACACAGACAGCTTCTTATCAGCTTTAAATTACAATGCAGTTTTAACTTTACTTCTTGAGCGATTTCTGGGCCCATAACCTGTCAGAGTTACGCAATAAATCAGAAACTTCAAAAGATAACTGCATTTTGCTGATTCAAATAACTTCTTTATAAGTAGAATAAAACATTAACAATACCACACTTTGTTTCAGATCACATGTTGAGATGTTTTCACAGCAAGCTTTAATGGTGGACAGACTAAACCACACCCTTCTTCTTGCTAAGTTTCTGGACATGCTCAATTAACACTTCAGCCCAATTGGCTGACTCAATCACATGGCTCTCCCAGTCATGGAATATTCCAACAGAGCCATAGTGGCACAGTGGTTAGAATGCACTATTGCAGGCTAACTCTGCCCACTGGCAAGAGCTAAATCCTGACTGGCTCAAGGTTGAACTCATCCTTCCATCCTTCCGATGTGAGTGAAATGAGGACACAGATTGTTGGGGGCAATAGGCTGACTCTGTAAACTGCTTAGAGAGGGCTATAAAGCACTATGGAGTGGTATATAAGTCTAAGTGCTATTGCTAATATTGATAAAAAGGTATTATGCTTTTTATTCATCAAGAAATAACATTGTACAATAGACCAAACAAAAGGTCTATTAACTGGTGTTCTTTGGAAGTTTGTTTTCTAAATTTTCATATACAAATGCATTTGTATATGAAAATCCCATTACATTTTAATATAAACATTTTCAACATCCTTTTCAATTTTGTAATTATATTACATTTGGGAATTTTTGCACAAATGCTAGTCAATCAGAATGGCTATTCTGTCATGACCTTCTTTATGCACAATTTTGATGCATCCATGACTTATATTTTCCTTACAAAATTTGCATTTGCTGCTATTTGATAGATGTAAAACTCTTGATGATTGTTCCTGAGATACAAAAATTAATCCTAATGTTTATTTCTTGATGGTGCCAAGTTGGAACCATTGCCAGTTCCTGTTTTTGCCTATTTTTATTTCTATTACTAATACAATTATTTCAAGAATGTTTCTTCTCTAACTGTTTATTGTTAAGTGGGAGGGATCAAAACTGTAAATAAGGAAATACAACATTTCTTCAACAAAATTATACTGCTCACTGCTTTATTTTATTTAAAAATAATATCTATTCTTTCCTCTAAAATATCTGATTCTTGGAAAATCTTGTTTATAGTTATCATGAATCATTAAAAAAAACAAGAATCAGCAGGACAAACTGAACAATACTGTAGAATGGTTTCATATGTTACACTGAGATAACAAAGGGAAGGAAGTTGCTATCTGTTTCTTTGTCAAATCTCTATAGAGCCTTTCCAAACAATTGCACTTGTCAGCCTCCATAAAACTAACATTTTCTGTCTATAACAGGAATCTCTATAGATAAAAACGTGTAATAGTTTGAATTCTGTTAGGATAAAACTTCTCATTTATGTTACTAACTTAGAATTAGGTACATAAAACACAAATCCTCTCTACTTTCAAAGTCACATCAGTACTTGCCAAAATATTAAAAAAGTTTTGTGGCCACATCTTTCACGCACTTCATTGCTGAATGTCTTAGGTAATCTTTTCCGGTCAGACACCCTCCACCTATTTGTCATTAATTCTCGATACTACGAAAACAAAATTGGCAAGCTAAAATGAGCAGATATTTTATTGATTTGCTCATACAGAGTATCTTCAATGTTTGCTATGTAAAATGTGGCAGAACATTGTTTTAATGATCTAATAATGATTGTATGTTGCAGCAGGTTATTAAAGAAACCATCCGATTGATCAACATTCATTAGTAATCGATATTAAATTTTACTTTGAATTTTTAAAAATGTTGCAAAGTTAACTGTAATTCTAATTAATCTTATGTTAATTTCTAAGGAAAACAAAAAGCCTCTAAATCTAAGAAAATAGATTTATTGCAAAATGTTAATAAATTAACTCAAGCTAAAGTTGTGGATATGAGTTTAAAAATCAATTTAGTAGTATCCAAATATAATAGAATTTATTTGTTTAAGACTATTAAAAATAATTTTATTACTGTAGCAAGCAAAAACGTATGGCATTTTTTTAGTTTTTATAATTTTTATATGTACTTAACAGTATGACATATTGGTAACAGATACCTTGACAGATTCTTGAATTGAATATTTTCATGTGAGGCTCCTCTAGGAAGCATGACATACTTTTGAAGCTGTTAATTCTTTGGTAAATGCTATTTATTTTTCCTGTTGCTCCTCCTATATGATTCTATATGGGTATAATCATATTACGGTATTATTTGCTACGATGTATTATCTGAGCTTAATATTAAATTTAGGGCATTCTGCTTCACTGAAGACAGGCAGAATGCCCCAAATAACTAATGAAACTTCAGCACATTTTCATTGTCTTGGGTGGCATTACTGGAAATTAATTTCACCAATAGTTATATAATCATAATGATTTTGCTATAAAGCCTTCCTAAATTAAGGCCACTATGAAAAATAGCAGAAGAAAATATCTTTGATGCCAGTGCTGCCCAGACTTATATGTTATCTTTTTCATTCACAATTAACAGCAAAGTACTCAAGTCTATATGATAAATGGAATAGAAAATGAAAGGGCATGCTTAAGTAATTGTAAAAAAGGAAATTATTTTCGCCTTCAATCCAGTTTAACGTTGTGTTATAGTAATGCCATGTGACAATGGCACTCTGTCACAAATAGTTATGCAAAATATTCTTAATATCACTTTTGAAAGCTCTTCATTACATTACTTGAAGCTACTCTTTGATCTTTATTTATCTCAGAGCATCTGTGTGCTGCCCCACACCCTCTAACAATTCATTAGCATGCACAGTTATTTATGTATTTATTTATTTATTTGTATCCCATGTTTATTATTTTTACAAATAACTCAAAGTGGCAAGCATACCTTCCTCCTCCTATTTCCCCCACAACAACAACCCTTTGAGGTAAGTTGGGCTGAGTGAGAGTGACTGGCCCAAAGTCACCCAGCTGGCTTTCATGGCTAAGGCAGGAGTAGAATTCATGCTCACCTGCTTTCTAGCCTGGTGCCTTAACCACTGGACCAAACTGGCTCTCAATATAAGAAATATAACATTTGTAAAATTCTAGCATAAATCCACAGAATAAAAACTCAGTCGCCAGACGCTGTTTATAGCCAGTAACCTGTTTCTCAAAAGCCTCCATTAGTTGCAATTCCACATTAGAATTAATTTATTAGTTAGATACACACATATTATTAATCCATAATATAATTTGGTATATTTATAGTATATAGTTTAGGGTTATACATCAACACTGTTGCTTATTCAGTAAACCATATTTAAAGCAAACACAATATGTGAACTCAGGTTAGGCTTTTAAATTATACTTTTATCATTTAGAATTATGAATTCATCTTGAGAGAAACCAAATCTTATTTATATTTATTATTTACTATGATTTGGATATGTTATGAAGTGTATTAGATTGACCGAAACCAACTCCATTAAATTAATTTTATAGAGATTGGCTACTATAACAGAATCTTGCAAGCCTCCTCCTCCTCCTCCTCCTCCTCCTCCTCCTCCTCCTCCTCCTCCTCCTCCTCCTCCTCCTCCTCCTTCTTCTCCTCCTCCTCCTCCTCTTCCTTCTTCTTTCCTTCCAAATGTTATCCAGACATTCTGGACTTAAATAGCATATTAGCCCTTTTTGCAACAACCTTTGCATATCTCAATCAAGGTCATCTTCTTTACTGTCTACATTTATTCCAAATAGCACTCTTTCTTTCAAGGCTTTCTTCAAGTCACAAAAACATTAAAATATAATCATAAAACTCAGCATCTCCTAAGGATGCCATCCAGGGAGTTTAAGTCAATCCTCTTTTTTCCTCCCAACACTTTCCTGAAGAGCCAGTTTTTCAAGACATTTAGACAACAGACAAAAGGAGGAGGTGGGCAAGCAGTTTTATAGATTGGAGGTCATAACTGAGAACACTATGGAGTCCCTGGCATTTCCACACAGAAGAGATCCTGTAAAGGCCTTTTCACCCAGCTCTTCCTTGATGAGCAAACTCAAGCTGCTGTATCTAATTTTTATGTTTGTTATATTTACATCTGAACAACAGCAGATTGGGAAGGGGTTTTGTATGCTGCCTCTTATCACATTGACTGCTTGATATTAGCACACATTCTCAGCTGTTCTGAATTCACATTCTCAAAAAATAATGTACAGCATAAACTAAGAAAATACTTCATTAATATGCAATAGAAAGACTCCTGAATGACCTTGTCAATCAAAAATAATTTAACCATGAATTAATATTGTAGTGCATCATTAGTAGTATAATTATTCTTTTTTTTAACATAACCATTCTCTCTGTTATACTGTTTTGGTTTTCTTTATCATCAGAAGTGATATACTGCTGAGACACATATTGATTGAGGCTTGGAGACTTTTCATGAAAGTTGTCCTAGGTTGGTAGCAGCTGGTACTTCCCATGTCTATGACATCTTGTTACACATGGCTGATAAGATATGCTAAGAGAACATGTGAATTGCTTGATATGCAATGTTTTCACTTTATTTCCCTCACACACATTTGCATGCATCATCATCATGAATGATACTTAAGAGGGTCTACCAATCCTTAAGTGTTCTGGTAAAATAGGTAAAAGAAGATGGCAGATTCCATTGAAGGAGTAGAATTCTTATGCAACATTTTGATAAAAGCTATGTATCTGGTCAAAGTACAACAGTTATCTTTCTTTCTATTCCTGAGTTAGGAATAGTGCTAATATCCTTTTGCCCTGTTCGTCCTTTCTTTCATTGTTCTTTCTTCTCTGAATTCAGAAAATGTGTGAAATCACAGTTGCCAATTCTTTAGCTGATGCTGGCCATCATATGCACGGAGTTCTTCCCAAGGACCTAGTCCTAGGGTGTCATAATGTATTGGTGTAGTGTATGTGCAGATCCAAGCAGTGTGGCCTTTTGCAGTTGACAGGTGGACATTTTTCTAAAATTCTAAAAAAATATTTAGGATTTTTCTAATCCTAAATTTCTAAGTAAATAATAATAGTCTCCCCCAGTGAGGAACTACCTTCACATGCTCATGGAGCTTTTGCGCTGTGAGGAGAATGAAATCTCTGCCAAATATTCAGTCATACTGGATAGGTCTCATCAGAGGAGCCAGACAAAGAGTATATCATCCATATACAATATGGCGAGACATAATTTACAGAAACCTATACTGGATTGATTGTCTCCTGGGTCAACAAGGACCTCAGTAGGTGTTGGAGTTACTGGACAAATGGACTACAGGACTCTGAGCAATCAGGGCCACCAGTTACAGAACTACTGGAAGAAAAATGACTTACCTATGGCAAATATACGAAGATTGAAAACAAAGAAATAATTATCTGAATAGGATATCTGAAAAGAATCCACCATCTCTGGAAATAACAACATCCAGAATCAAAAATAACTGAATAGAGGCTAGCAGATCAGTGTCAATTTATAATATGAAATAAAGCATTCACGGAAGCAGAACTGGAAGAACTGCAAAGGTCTACTCAGGGCAAAGACAGCCCCAAAGCCTTGCCAGAAATTGCTCGGACTGTAGAGACAAACCAGGGGGAGTCAGCAGTAAAGAAAGCCAGCACAGCTATTGAATCGTTTTAATTCCCAATTGTGAATTGATAATGAATTATTAGGTTGTCTGAAAATAAGGTTCGATATAGGGTTTACAAATTCTGTGTTTTCCCATGATAATAAGAAGATGTGGCTACCCAGAATAGTTAAATGCATGTATCATGTGCATTTTCCTTTAATTGCCATCTGGTTTCCTTCTTTATTTTCTTTCCTTCCACATTTTTGATTTTCCATATGTCTCTTTAATCAGATCTTAAAGAATCTAGTTCTTATCTGTGGGATAAAATTATATGAAGATAATTTTTATAGCTGTCTGACAAGTGTAATAAAGTTTATGATTATTAGCCATTAAATCTTCCATTCATTTGCTAAGGCAATTGTTGTTAATACTGGCCCAGCTTGTTGGACTTTTGTTCATGTCACTATATAAAGGTAATTTTTCCTTAAAAGTTATAAATGGGCTATTTTAGAACACCAATGAATGTGGAACTTCATAGAAAATAACATTGTGTAAGATCAGTGGCCTCCAACTTTTAGGGCACCAGAGATCAGTTTGGGGGGGGATTTCCACAGACCGGAGGGGGCATGGTTTCGCATGCTAACTAGATACCGCGCATGTGCAGGTGAAGCTTTGCTCGCTCGCTTGTGCAGCCTGGTTCTTAGATCCCACAGAGTTGGTCTCCTTCAGGTCCCGTCAACCAAACAATGCTGGCTGGCGGGGCCACGGGGGAGAGCCTTCTCTGTGGTGGCCCCGACTCTTTGGAACCAACTACCGCCGGAGATCCGTACCATCCCCACCTTGTTGGCCTTCCGGAAAGCCATTAAGACCTGGCTCTTCTGACAGGCTTGGGGATAAGGACCTTACAAAATGAATTAGTGGTCGCCCCTTGTATACTGTGATTGATTGCATTGTTTTTAATTTTTAAATGTATTTTTTAAAACTTGTGTTTGACATTTTTATACTGATTTGTTTATATTCTGTTGTAAGCTGCCCAGAGTTCTTCGGGAGTTGGGTGGCATATAAATATGAACTAATTAATTAATTAATTAATTAATTAATTAATTAATTAATTAATGAGCCGCGAACCAGTCTGGGGGCTGGGGACCCTTGGTGTAAGATGGCTGCCCACACACATTTTAATAGGATCAGCAGGAAATCCAACACTTTCCCACTTAAAAGCGGTATTATGCTATATAGAAATAAGAAAGAAAACCTACTGTATTAAACTGCTGCTATATTTATAGGTTTCAGGACAGCGGATATCCTTTCTGAGAAAGAAAAATTGATCACTGGGAAATTTTAAAGAAACTTGGATTACAAGAAATGCGATCAAAGAATAGTACTGAATTATTTGGCAGCAACCGCAGTATGCTGACAAAAAAAATGAATGAAATATTAACTAGCTAGTTCATTTTTATGCACTATAACCCCACAGAAGGAACAAACATGAAGCAGAAACTGCACAGTATGAAAGCATGGGGAGAAAAGGATGTCATGTTAAGAGAAATAAACATATATAGAGATATAAATGCTCTATTGTAATCAGCTGTGATCTTTCTTCTGGCATTGAATATCATTTGTATGGCATAATGTTTGCATTAACTGAAATAAAATAAAGTCATTTAATGAAGCTTTGAAGGAAACATTGTGCTCAATAGTAGAATATATTTTATTTTATTGTTCTGTAAGTGTCCCTGAAGTTTAATTTGTTGCAGTTTGATTTCTCCTTTTCCCTACTCCCTCCAGCGTAGTATTTGTGGCACCAGGCTGAGGAAAGCTGCACTAAATATTTATATCAAGAAGCTCATGGCAGGGCTCAAAAATTTATTACAAGCACTTCAGTTTTGCTGAAGAAATCTGAGCTTCAGCTTTGCCTGGAATGGCTGGTCCCTCAGGATTACCTATATGGGTTCTTTATCTTTCTTGAAGGAGAAGAATTGAGATTTAAGTATAGTTTAATAATACTGTCAAATTACAATTCAAATGGGGATGGGCATCCCACAAAAATAGCTCTTTGTACCAATTTCTTGGCCCACAGAGCACTCCTGGGCTGCAAAATGGCTGGCTTGGGCTGGTGAATATTTTCTGAGCTTTTAATTAATTAATTCAATTGGACATGGCCACTCCAGAAGACTCTAAGTGACTTACAGAATCCACACACAAACCCCCCCAATAAAACAGTTAAAACCCACATAAACAAGCTACCCTGGCTAAATCAACTAACACAATAAACAGTACAGAGAGTATAATACATAGGATGCTAAAATCAGGTCAGCTTTTTACCTCTGCCATAAATTAAGATAAAATAAGATTTGGGTCAGGAAGCATTCTCTATCATAATATTCTCAATGTTCATGTTGGAATCAAAAAAATGCCTAGATGCTTACTGTTCCATAATTCCAGAGTACTCTGGAAAGAAAATAATTTGGAAAGAACTTATTTTAACCATCCAACTATCTTTATAACTTTTAACTCCTAGCATACTTGTTAGCTTCTGCAGTGTGGTATGGAAAGTATAGTGAGACAGAGCAGAGTATTATTGGAATTTGTAAGATATGTTCCTGTCAAAATATATATTTTTTTCTAAATCTCCCATGTTGCTTCTCTTGTTTGAAACATCCCTTTGCAGAATGAGAAAAGCAACACATAGCACACAAACCTTATCCTAATTTTTAAACTCTTTGACACTTGATTAGGTTTTACTGTTATGACAAGCTTATTATAAGACTTAGCATTTTTTTGTGTTCAAAAAGTCCCCATTAGCAACCACAATTGGGATTGGCAGCTTGGTCATAAAATGGAGCGGTCAACAAATGAAACTGCAAGTATGCTTAAAATCTTTCTTCAGTTTCCTTTATTGAGAAGATCATAAATGTGAGGATTGCTTATTCAGTTACTTTTTCATCACTGTCATAATTGTGAACAGTCACTAAACGAGAACTACTTGTATTTATGTTTCTATGAGTTTTTTAACATTTTGTTCTGATTTCTAAGTTATGGACCATGACCAAACTAAATAACACTAACTCTCATTTATTTTATTCTTATAAAAATATTGCAAACTTCAATTTATGCTTTAAATCATGTCAACATATTATTGTCTCTCTCAATGCTGTTTCTATTAATAATATTGAGATGGTGGAGGTGGGAGATCTGACCATCAGACTTACAAACAAAACAGTAAAGATAAAAGGAAGCTGAATGAAAAGAAAAAGTAAAGGATGGAGTTCAGTTTCAAAAGAAAAGTTGTAATCTGTCCATAGGCATTCAAATACTGCAGAGAACCAAGATATCTTATTTGATGTGGTGGCACGCTTTGCTCAGCTGTTCTTATTTCTTTGACTATAATGGCATATTGGCAGAACCAGAAAAGAAACTCTTGTTATTTCTGCAGTTTTTAATTAAGAGCTTCTGCTCTTGAATGTGGGATTGTTTTTCACACAAATTGCCAACTTTTAAGTATCCTTTGATTGTGAGAGCTTCATAAGAGTCCTGCATGGAATTTAATCTTGTGCCTCCAATTTGTATTGCCAATGCTATTCTATTCAAGTAACTAAATCATATTAGTCAATGTGAGAATGGCCCCAGCACTAGCAATTTGCACACTAGTGCAAGGCTGAAGTGCAACACTAAAATTAAAACATTTTTTTCCTGGGCCAGTTCCATCATCTGGAATTAAGTCTTTTATATGAATGAGAAGTAAACTTCTGATAATTTACCTTTCAATGCTGTGACCAGACAGTCTTCTTCTGCTGCTTGGAAGAGTAAGACTGAAAGAACATTTGAAAGAGAAAGCTGGAGGTTAGCTTTCTATGCATAGCTCTCTTTTTGAACTCACTGACCATATTTTTTTATCCTGTGTGCACATCTCTTCATCCATTCTCAGAATTTGAGTGAGCGGCACAACATAGCACCTAAGTCATAAGAAGTATCAAATAAGACGACGTAGCCATACAACTGCATGCAAGAGTAATTTCTATAGCATCTTTCCCCAGTCTTCCATATATATATTGGGACTATAATTCCTCAGATTTTCAGTTAACATGATTCAGTTAATCATGCGTGCTAGGGATTCTTGGAACTGTGATCCTAATGTATCAGTCTGGGGTATCCTGGCTTATAGAAATGGTCTAAAGTTTAGAACAATAACGAAGTAAGTACTGGGATGTCATTGAGTTGTCCCATATTGTAGTATGATGCGTGCAAATTGTGAGGATCTGCTAGCTGGGCACTTAAGATATTAGCATTAAAATAATAAATACAATTGAAACAGATACAAACTGCTGAGAATTGTTATTCAGGTGAGTTGAATAATCAATTATTATATTTTTAAAAGAATATAGTAGACAAAAAATAAAGCACAGCATAAATGCACGGGCAGTTATGTGTGCTCCTAGAACAATTAATGTTACCTTTCTGCTCCGTGAGCTCCTTCCAGGTCCAATTCAGTGTGCTGTTTTTAACCTTTACAGCCCTTCAAGGCATGGGGCCCGGTTATCTGAGTGACCTCCTCTCCCCAATTATATCTGCTTATCCCACCAGGTCTGGCAGAGAAGGCATTCTGTGGGTCCCATCTATTAGGGGAGATGTGCCATCCCTATCAGATGGTCCCAAATCCTCCTCTCCCTCCAAACCCGGATCTGATGGGGCCATGACAACTAGGGAAAAATCCTACAATGGATCCCATATTGGAGCTAACATCATCCTCTCTGTTCGTGTGCATTCTTAGTGGTGAATGCTTTAATAAATTTATTGGGTTTTTTTTCATTTTAAATAAAAGAAAAGAAATCAATATACCACCCTGAGTCTGTGTGCGTGTGCGTGTGTGTATCCATATATGTGTATCCATATGTTTGTATATATGTATGTATACATATATGTGCCATGCATAGCTGTTAGTGCAGGAAATTTTGGATCTCAGGAGAGGATTAAACTGCCCTGGCTAAAAAGAATGCTGCGACCTTCTAGAGCCGTGATGGTGAACCTATGGCACACGTGCCAGAGGTGGCACGCAGAGCCCTCTCTGTGGGCACACGCACCATCGCCAGCTGGTCTCTTCTGTGTTGTGGTGCTCTGGTGCCGAAAAGGTTAGCCGTCACTGTTCTAGAGTCAGCAATCATCATTATTCAAATGCTCCTCAAACCAATTACTATTAGCAGTGGCTCCTTAACTGCAACAATAAATGTCTGCAGTCTGATGCCTTGCTAAATTCTGCTTAAAGAAGCACATACGCATAACAGCCTTATTGTTCCAGTATACAAGGTTAACATGTACAGTAGCATGCCTGAACATTTGCAACCTTAGTTTTCTAACGATACTGTGCAGAACAAGTCAAGCCTTTCATCTCCCTCTACTTTTCCACTCTATCTGCCAGCATATTCTATGGGCTCTCCCAGTGCTCACGTTGGAATTAAGTACCTTTATTGAGAGACTTCAGTTACTTAAAAAAGCTCAACTGCTAGCAAAATGGAGATTATTTGAAATCACTGTTTGCAGGCAAGCATGGGAAGCTAATGATTTCCTTCAGCTGTTTGATTGTCTTATGCTACAACACCTGTGATTCCTAAATCCTGGCTTCTTGTATTACTTGGTTGTGAAATGTAATCCAAAATAATTGGAAGGCACAGGCTAATAAAAATAAAATACTTGATACTGAAGATATCTAAGCTCCAAATGAGAAAGAATAGCTGATACACATCTAAGAGAAAGATGAACCTAAGAACAGGTTAAGCATGGAGCAGCAACTACTATGCCATCTTTTGTAAAGGGCATTTAGACAGCTGAGCATCTAAATCCTACCATTCTCATTAATGATCAGAATGTCATTATCCTTTGCAAAGAAAATTATAGGAAGGACTTTTCCTTAGCTTGCCATTCTTCTTGCATTACATTGAGATTGCTGATCTCATAAATCTAAGCAAGGTTAGATCTGGTCAGCAATTGGATGGGAAACTATTAGGGTTGGTTTGCAAAGGCAAAACACACATTCACTCTGTGTGTGTGTCTTGGAAAATGGCAGAAATCACACCTATTGCCAATAAAACTCTATACTGTATAGGTGCATGTCTGTGAAGACACCAGGGGTCAAGTTCAATTTTACATTTACTTACGGTAATTTTTTTTAAATGTAAAAATAATGGCATACAATGAATGGCAATTCTCAAAAGAAAAGTAGCCCATTATGGAAATGAGATGATCTATACACTGCCAATGACACAGGCATTTAAAGACAGGAATAGGCATTCTTGCTTGAAATGACAAACAGGCTTGGTTTCATATTGTGTGCTGAAATAGGGATGCCTATTTCTCTCTTTAAAAGCTTCTGTGTCCTGTGTAACAAAGTAAAAATCATTGACTTTGATAAAGCTGCTTTATCATTCATTGCTCTCTGCAGCTTATTGTCCAAAGCTGCCTCCCCCATTCTGGCATTTAACACTTTAGTCTTAAATACAACATGTGCATTGTATCACAGATGTCTCTCAGAAAGGGACTCTATAGCCAAAGTAAGCAAGATGGTATCTTGAAAACACAAAAGGACCAGATGTTGCAAAAAAAACCATCTGTACGGCTAGTCTCTTAGTAGCATGAAAAAAAAAATGTACATAGAATTTGTAAAATATTTTTTCTCCAAACCTAGGGCTTGTTTTTCACTGTTCTAACATTTTTCACTTCATAGATTTTTATAAATTAGATCAGTTTTTAACTAGGGCTGTTTACTAGCCACAAAGCATTTTTTATTACTGGAAGAAGTATGCAAATTATCCTTACTTACATAAAAAGGTAGAAATTAGATTGTTTTGTAACAGAGTCTAAAAGCTGCACAGAATATGTGCATGCAGTGCATGTATAAAACAGAATTTTTGTTTTAAAAAATCAATTCCCTCCAGATTTTATTATTTTATATATTTGTGACTAGGATGTATCATTCTGTTTTCTGTCCACAGGACACTTTTTTGTATTATGTCAGGAAGCTAAGAAAAATTAGTTCCAATGTTTAAATAATGTTTGCAGGTACAGTATATAAAACATAAGCCTTGTGTGCATCGCTTTTACAAGAGGAATTTCCTCTCATTAAAACTCTACAGAAGCAACTGAAAGTATTATTCCAGAACAGGAAGAATTCCTCAGTCATGTCTTAGATACTCAGCTTTTAGCATTTGGAAGACTCAGATATATGACAAACACATACTATTGCTGGAGAAGAAAAGTCTTCCTGTGGTAACAATTTACTAAGTGTTGCAGTAAGATGTTGCCACAAACATGACTGTATATACATCTGACAACAAAATTGACTGGAAATTAGCCCAAAATACTATTGCCTGTGTAATAACCAAAACCAGTTTGGGGGTCAGGACAAGATAGGATTACAGCCACTTACAGTAAATTTTTTAGTATGTAAAAGAAAAAACAGTAGGAGTAGGTCAATTCTATAGAATAACTTGAGCTTCACTAGTTTAGCACCTCCTATCAGCTAGAATGAAATATAATATACCCCACATACCTCCCTAACTTCAGTAGTTTTACTTGATGCCAATATGTTTCGTAACTTAGCCCCAAATATTAGGTATGACTATTAAACAATAGAATGTCTCATGACTGGGACATCTCTAAAGGATCATCTTTTCCGATGGGAGCTTGGCATCCTAAAAGTCTTCAAGGATTATTTTTCATAGCTTTTCACTAACATCTGGGCTGCTGTGACTTGGATTCAGGAGAGAGGAGAGACTTTGTTTTGTGATTTTTTTTCCTTTGTGAGGAAGTACACTTGGCTCATTTCTGCCTTAAGGTTACCTTTCTTTCTCCTTCAGCACTCTTTCCTTCCCTTTATCTGCTCATTCTAGGCTTGCTGTTTTTTCCTTTTTGGTGCATCACTTGTTTAATTCTTTGTTACTCTAACTTAGTGTTTTATTGTATAGTTGTTTTACTGATACTGAAAATTGTCCGGAATATTTTTAAATGAAAACCAAAATAGAAAATATTTTAGTAGTATTCGTATGTATACATTTATCCTTATCCTTTGCTTTGGAAAAGAATTTGTCTGGAAAAGGCCTATGTAATTTAATATCTGGTTCCCACAATGACCAACTAGATACCAGCAAGAAGCCACAAGGAAGATATGAGAGGGGAAGGAATATTATGTATCCCCAATAATACTTAGTAGAGCTAGGGAAGATAACCTTATGGACCCCTGGAGAATCATTCTCAATGAGCATAGATAATTTGCTACATAGATTTGGCCAGCAGGGGGCGTGGTTTCGCATGCTGCCTGCATTCCGCGGATGGTGCTTCGCTTGTTTGTGCGGCCCGATTTCTGGCATGCTGCGGCCTAGTGCTGGTCCATGGACCAAGGGCTGGGGACCCCTGGTGTAGAGAATGAAAGATGATTGGGACTATTATGAGCTGGCTTCAGCTATGTTTCTGTTAATGAATCAGTGTTGCATAATTAAAAGTGACTGAGCTTGGTAACTAATGTGTACATTCCAATGAATAGTTAACCTAAATACTGTTTTTATTTCCCAGTATTTCTGTGTGGGCTCTGTTTGGATGCTTTAGGTCAGGGTTCCCCAACCCCCGGTCCACGGACCGGTAATGGTCCGTGACCCATTGGGAACTGGGCCGCACAAGCGGTGGGCAAGCATACAAAGCTCCATTTGTGCAAGCAGTAGGCACGCATACAAAACCATCCTCTCCTCCCCCCTGCCTTTTCCTCCACCAATCATGGAGCCAAAAAGTTTGGGCATTGCTGCTTTCGGGTGATACAAATATTGAATATTTAAAGCTACATTATAAGAAATAATTTCAATTTAACAGTAAAACCCAAAATGAATTGACTCCACTTTAACTTAGAAGATGTAGAACAGAACAGTATTTCCTAATTGTTATTTAATAGCATGTATATAATGATAGGAAAAATATTAAGAATGTGTAAAAGAATTGAGACAACAGCACAAAACAAAACTTATCTTGATTTCATTATGAGCATGTAGTAATACATTCATCAGACTTCAATAGGATCATTCAGGTAAAGTTCACAAACTCCACAAAATAATTACATCCTAGCTATAGTTTTAATAAGTAGTGACTCTTGCGCATATATTGCAAACATGATGCAGAGTGATTTTAAAAAACCTTAGTATTCAGGTGTGGGACATATATTCCTTTAAAAAAATTTTTTTTATTTTCTTTTAATATTCTTCACATAAACATCAATACATATACCATAATATATTATCAAAAAAAATTGGCTAATTTTTTTTCCACATCCAATAATATTACTAGATTGCCTATCTATCCTACATATCAAATCCAGTCACTCCCTTCCCTCTATCCTTCTCCCCTCTCCCTACTTTCTTCCTCCTTCTCTCCCCTCTCCTACTACCCCTTCTTCCTTCTTTTCTCCTCCCCACTACTTCCTCTTCCTCCTCCTTCTCCTTTCTTGAGTGTGTTTATTTTTAGTCTGTTTTAACAGATAGACAGCCAATACCTCTCCTCAACTAACATTTTACATTGTTATTTCAAATCTATCCTGTATTAAAAATCAATTTGAAATTACTTAAATTCTAGGTATATTTTTATATTACTATATTGCTACTTCCTTATCCATATGCATTTTGTCATCTGGGTTATTTGTCTATGTTCATTTTCTTATCTTTTATACACAATAATTGTTCTATCTTAACTTTCAACTAAATTCATTCTCCAACCAACTGTAAAATTTCATCCATGACATATATTCCTTGTATGTCTGGTCACCCATAACCTTTTAAAATTGTACTGCTTGTATAGATAAGCGTTCACTTAGAAAGCAGACTTGGGGAGAAATGTTGAAGAGGAAAGGGAGAATAAAATCTATATGATCATGGGGGGAAAATCAGTGATCATACGAAGTTTCTGCCTGAGGATCATCCTTCCTATGCATATCATTTCTTCTAGTGTAGTTGGTCCTCACCACTAGACATTACCATTGATACGACTGAATGACCAATGCGTCACTCCATCCGTCGTTGAAACCATTTTATATCTATTAATAAGAGGACGCTCCTCTGGAGAACAGATGTTTCACTGAAGTACAGACACTGCTAAGGGAAGACAGTTCCTCCACTTTATCTGCCATTGGGACATAGGGTTCTCTTCTGCCTTCAAAGCTGTTGACCATCTTCTCTTGGTATCCTGGAAAGGGACCCTTACAGGGTGCTGCCAGCTGCACCAAGGTTTTTTAACTCACCTTTTGTCCTGGCTTGTGACAGGCAGAGCCTGGTTCCCAAGGATGACGGGTTGGGGATGGCTCCTCACCACTGCAGTTGCTGCTTTTTTATAATTATAAAGATCAGCATCCTTCCCCCCAAAAGTATAGTATGGCTGCCTGCCATCCTTGAAAGTCATAAAGTAAATAGGTGCCATCGGTATAGTTTAGTTACACAGACTGTCAGCATTCAAGTGATGTAATTTATATGAATGGGACATGGGAATAATCATGACATAACATGTTTCCCCAAAAATAAGACCCTGTCTTATATTTTTTTGAACCCTGAAATAAGCGCTTGGCTTTATTGTCATGCACTCAAAAACCCGATTGGGCTTATTATGAGGGGATGGCTTATTTTGGGGAAAACAGGGTAGTAACCATTAACTGCAAATTTATGGTTATTTGTAAAGAATGAGAGTTTATTCTCTTTTTTTTCAGTAAAATAAAGATGTATGTACAAGAATAATTTCTGTTGCTGGCATTCCACTTTTGTGTATTTCTTCAGTAAATCAAATAGATAATAGGGAAGTCTAACAAAGCAGTGACTTTTGCAGGATGAGCACATAAGATTAAAGAATAATCATTATAATGAATAAATGTAATTTACTGTTAAGTATGGTTGTACCTGAATAACTGGTACTGGGAAGAAATAGTTTTGATCGTTAGGAAATATGGATAGTTGTTTTAGTCTTACAATGAGTTTATCTGTTGGTTTTTAACCAGGTTAGTTCCAATCCAGATTTGGAAATTAGGAAACTAACGGGGGTGGTGGATCCTGTTTGCATTTGAATAAGAGACCCCTAGAGAATACTGGATCTGTAGACTAAATTGAGAAGATGAAGAAACATTTTGGAAAAAGATACTGGCAAACCATATTTTGTCCACAATACCTCTATATTGATGTAGTCAGCAGATATCAGATTTATATTGAACATGTCTAACAGGTCTTTTGCCTTTTTCTTTTGTCTGTAAAACTCTGGCTTGTTAAGACAGACATTTCCGTCCTGCTCTAACCTTCATAGTCATTAAGCAATTATTAAAAATTTACTTCTCCTGGCCCTGAAAGTAACAATGATGAAGGGATCTAGCATGCTCAAGACAGTAAAGAAAATGAATAATTAAATTAGAGTAGTTGTTAAGAACCCTTTCTAATTAGTTAAACAACTAAAACATTGATTAGTAATTAACATGATTGCAAGAATCTCCTGTGTTTTCTTCAGTGGAATATTATATCGCTGATGATTATATGATGAAACAAATAAGGAAATGTTGCTTCAAAGAACAACACTAGAACCTGGACATCTTTCTGCTTTCCTGCATCTGTCTTTTCATCCTCTGCACAACAGAACAAGCAAGAAATGATTATATATTCCTATTGAAACTGTGTGTGCCAGGTATTAAGTAGTGCAAAAACAGAGACTGAGAATTAAGCCACACATTAATATACATTAAAGAATTCAGTTAGTGAAAATGTTGGTGGGCTGATGGCAATGGAGATTATCATTTACATCTGGGAGAGGCTAAATTCCCTCCCTCCTAAGTCGCTTGCTTTACAAAATCCTCCCACTAGATGTTGGAGTTAAAAGAGTGGGGGGGGGAACCTCATTAGTAGAGGAGTGATTTTGCAGAGAAAGGGGTTGGGAGGATATGAAATTTAAGTACAAACACGGATTTTGATCAGATTCAGGTTTATATAAATGTCATTGATTTGGCCAACTAAAGTACTGTAATTGTTTGGAATGTCTTTTAAAAGAAAGTGCATTAAGATTTGGTGCCTAACATTCTCATATGGTGGCCTTGCTGTTTGTATTTGGTAATGACAAGCATAACGATCTGCAAGTAAATTCTGTAGAATAGATAAGGGAAGTGAAACCTTTTCTTTCCACCAAAGTGTAAATCAGGAAGATGAACATGATAAATTTAAAAAATCAATAATAGCAAAAGGAAATTGGAGGGTCTTCCTTCACTTAGTGTATTCCCTTATGGCTCACAAGATGAGGTTGATTGCTTGAAAATTGTCATGTTAATGACAGATTTGCTACAGAATATATATAATTTCCTTGTCTTATAGCTATCCTTTCTCTAAAGAAGATGGATGCCCCAGTCAAACTAGATAATTAAAACATAAGCAGAGACCATCACTTCTCTCTCATAACCAGCCAGGCATACAAACATAAGCTCCAATCCATGTCTTTAAAAATTAGACTGCAAATCACATGATTAAGAATAATTTTAAACAGGCTTTCATCTTTGCTTTGCTTTTTTATTTAAATTGGATCAAAGGGATTTTTAAAATAAAAATTAAAGTTTGTATGATTCTAGGTCAGTTAGAAGTTTTATTCTTTCTCTCTGGAATAATTTAGAACAGACAGAAAGTACTAAGAATACTTAATGTGCATATTAACAATTTAGCAAATTATGCATAATATAAAATCAAAGGAAGATATAGAATGAACAGGCTCTTGAAACAGGAAAACATCAGATGGAACATGCTTCCATAGAAGCAGATGGTTGTTACCATTCAATTTTAAGGATAGCTTTTATTGATGTTAAAGCTATAATAGAGCTGTACTTATTATTGATATTACTTAGCATGTCATATACTTTTATTCAGTATAGATGACAATGAGGTTGTCATACAGATAAATCACCCTTATTTTATATTAATGTATTTGAATGAATATTTTAATTTTACTCAATCTCTAAATTTTATTTGTGCAGTTTGGCTATCATCTCAAACCTGATGGATTTTTGGGTATTACAATTTCCATATGTCACAATATGTGATGATTGAGTTGTTAATCGCCCAGAGTTGCTGGGAGCTAGTGTATATAGCATTATTTTTCTCATCATGTTATCTATTTCGCTTTCTAATTCTAATTTCATGTGAGAACTGTGTAATTTATTCTATAGAAATGGATTCATACCATCTTCCTAGAGAACTCTGGCTTCTTTGAGCTATTTCAAAGACAACTTGAAAAGTCCTAAAGAAGGACTTCTTGGTCTATGTTGTATCTTCTTTATGCAAAGGCAATGCAATTTTAACTAATTCAATCAAAAATTCAATACATTTAGAGACTAAACTGCTTGAGAATGTAAATTAATCCCATCAGTCAGACTGTGGAGGAACTACAAAATTTACATTCTGAGAAGTGCTTTATTGTCATGCTAAACCAGTAATATTTTTACATGTCTTGAATAATTTTGGGTCAAGCCATAAACCATTTAAATTTTTTCACCGAAACTAGAAACAATCATTTACATACATATACATATACAGTACATATACATACATACACACACACACACACACACACACACACACACACACACACACACATATATACTGTGTGTGTGTGTATATATGTGTGTGTGTAGGATTTTTTGCTGATAAATGAAAATAAAGGAAGACTATATATATATAGTCAAAACTATATATATACAGTTCAAAAACATAATGCTGACTTTTTGTGCTAAGGCCAGATTTTTTAAAACATAATGATGATTTCTTCAAGCTTTAAATTGTTCAAATTAGCAATGTATTGATTTATTTACTAATTTATAACCCATCCTTATGTTGTGCAATTCGAGGCAGCATAAAAATATTCCTTCTTATTTTTCCCAAAACAACCACCCTATGAAGCGAGTTAGGCTAGTGGGAGTCACTTCCCTGTCTATGGGAGGATTAGAACTCATGATCTCCCAAATTCTAATCCAGTAATGTAACCACAGGATGGCAGTTATATTTATTTATTTGTTATATTTATTTGCCACCCAGTTATGATTACATTGTTTCATGATGGTCAAAGTTCAAAAGCCAAACTGAAGTAAGAATAGGCAAGGCAAAATGTATTTGCTTAATGTCTAGGAAGATCCGGAATTCTTAAGATTAGGTTTTCCTGGAAGCAAAATAAAACTCAGATGTTACTGTATTATGGAACTACATACCATTTTTTTCCGAATTTATAAAAATATTTTATTTTAAAATATTATTTTTGTTTCTCTATTTTCTTATTGTTAAACAGTTTGGAAATGTAATGTACTGATATTGGGGCTACATAGATTTGGATTGTAGATGAAATAATGAATACTTTCCCCATTGTTGAAAGGAATTAATTTCAACTAAATTTGAAACAATAATATTAATTTGTATCTTCAAAAGCATAATTCACATTAGATTAGACTGTCCTTTTTTTTTGAACAAGCAGCCTAGTCACAACTGAAATACCAAGAAATCAATAAAAAGTAATTAAGTAAAGTGCTCGATGGCTTTGAAAAAGCACTAAAGGTAAACTCACATGCGAAATAAATAATATTACATTATCTTGATTTTTTTATCTTGCTCTAGCTTTCCTCAAAACTGAAATATTTCATATGGCATTTTAACTTAAAAAAGCATTTAACCAAAGTTTTTAATTTAAAAGAATAAAAATAAGTCATTTCTTTTATACATTTATATCTGTTAAAACCCATCATGGATTGCAGGTTTAAATCAGTAGTTTGAATGCTTCATCATTTCAAAACTTCTGTCTCAAAAATTAGAATAGTCTATTTATTTATTTATTTATTTATTTATTTGTGAGATGTATATACCGCCTCACAGTGCAAGCACTCTCTAAGCAGTTTACACCAGCAAGCAATGTATATTTATATTGCCCCCAACAATCTGGGTCTACTGTCATCTAGCTGTTCCCTTGATAGGTTTTATTCCACACGAAGTTAAAAATTGCTCTTATTGCAGCTGGATTAGTAATAAAAATGTAAAATATATACTGACTAGGATGCTCATTCATATTCAAGCCATTTTCTTTGCTTTATTAAAAGTAGCAACAGAAATAGAAGAGAGAGGCTAAGTAGAGTTTTAACTCTTTGTGTGGAAAACTTACCATTGGTATAATAATTAAAGAATGCACACAAGTCCTTCCATTGTGGGTTTGCACTCAGTGGTTACATTCTCAGTTTCAGTACATACTGCAGGAAAGGTGTTTGCTATGGTGACTGGTTTTTATGGACTTGACAGAAGTGGAGACAGGCTTCATCCTCTTTGACCAGGAAGCCTGTTGTTCCTACTGTATCAGTTAGTTAGTGATTTCCAGAAAGAGTCCAAATGGGAAAGCAGTTGAATCAGATGGGATATAAATAAATGGAATAAATCCATGTGAATAAAAGATAAAGAAATAAGCAAGAACAAATGAACAAAATAGCTATTGGAAAGTTGGGGTCATGATCATGATCATGATCATGATCATGATCATGATAAAAGTATGGGAGCCCTGGTGGCACAGTGATTAGAATGCAGTATTGCAGGTTAACTCTGTCAGCTGCTAGGAGTTCAATTCTGACCAGCTCAAGGTTGACTCAGCCTTGAGGTTGGTAAAATGAGGACCTAGATTGTTGGGACAAATATGCAAATAATGCTTTTACATTGTAACTGCCCAGAGAGTGCTATAAAGTGCTATGGGGAAGGATACAGGTAGTTCCTCGACTTATGACCACAATTGAGCCTAGAATTTATGTTGCTTAAGTGAAAATGAGCTTTGTCCCATTTTACGACTTTTTTGCCACATTTGTTAAGTGAATCACTTCCATTGTTAAATTAGTAACACGGTTGTTAAGTGAATCCAGCTTCCCCATTGAGTTTGAGGTCGCAAAAGATGGTCACACAACCCAGGGACACTGGAACTGTCATATGAACGAGTTGTCAAGCATCCAAATATAAATCATATGATCATGGGGATGCTACAGTGGTCATAATTTTGAAAAATGGTCATAAGTCACTTTTTTCAGTGTTGTCGTTTTGAACAGTCACTAAACGAACTGTTGTAAGTCAAGGACTACCCATATAAGCCTAAATGCTATTGCCATTATTATAAACAATAGCAGTTGCACAAAACACCAGTAGTCGATCATTTTCTTTAAAAGAAAATCCAAATCATTATTGAATTGCTGTTTTTGTTTAAACTTGTACTGAATACATAATGATTCCATGATGGCAAGATGGAATTAATAGAATTTGTCGTTAATTTTTTTATCTGTGATAAAATGTTTTCTACAACCAAGGCATCACCTAATTTCAGTTTGAATATAATAATCATGCTGTATGAGGCATTACGAGACTGGGAGGCAATTATGGATCAGGTACATCATTCATTTTATTGGCATCTGGTTAGCCACAGTAGAATTAAATTCCATTAATTCTTCTAACTGCAGTAAGCCTATATTACAGCAAGACTCATTAATTATTTAATTGCATTTAAGTTACCAACAGTTTACATAGTAGTATAAGGTAGGTTGTATACATACTTGAATAAATCTACATATCCCCAGCAAGTTTAGGCGTGTACATCTAAGGCTTCCATTCTGAAAGGAATAGATTGAGTTTGTGTAATGATATTCTTTCTGATTCTGATAAAATTACCTTTGAAATAGTTGAAATAATAAATAATCCAGCCACAACACTGACACAGAACAAAATTTGGGAACACAATGGAATTCAGTAGTCTTGTTTAGGGCCGCACTAGAACCCCTTCAACAAATACAGTAACTAGAGAGGGCTTGATGCAATTATAATTCTTCCTTGCTAGAAGCAGTGGCTGATACATTACGATGACCATTGATTGATCTCTACAGCTTGTTTTTAATGTTTTGCTTGCAGTGGTTTGTTGCCCATGGATTAGATGAGGGAAAGAAAGATCTTCAAAGCAGCCTTTGCAAAATTAGAACACACCAACAGAAACACAAAGACACACAGAAACACCAGTTGGAACAGTCATGCTGTCTTGAATCGATAGAAATTGTATCATGCATTTGAAGGCCCTCAGGATGTGAAAGGCTACTATATAATATGAATGATTCTACTGATGAATGACTTAAATTTATCAGAGACATTACTTGGTAAATGAACTTTAGGAAATAGAGCTCTGTTTAAAAAAGGGAAATTGATAGAAATGTCATTTTCCTGAGATGATGAAATTAAGAGGAGAGTGCTAAGGTTGTATTTTTTTTTTTAGGAAAGATCGTTTTAATCTTGAAGTTTGCTGTGGGCAAATTGTCTCTGCAGAAAATAAGATCTGTAGAGTAACTTTAAGGAACCTTATGTCAGAATTTGTAACTTCTCTGTGATATCTGTCTCTGCGATATTTTTTCCCTTCAGGGTATAAACAAAGATGGCATGAAATGCAGCTATCAAGTCATAATTTCCCTTTATGTTTTAAAAAGTTATTTTTAAAAGTTTGTTTTGAAACTTACTCTTGCAGAGTTAATACAGGTAATCCTTGACTTACAACAGTTCGTTTAGTGACTTTTCAAAGTTACAACAACTCTGAAAAAAGTAACTTAGGACCGTTTTTCACAGTTACATCCTTTCCAGCATCCCCATGATCATGTGATCAAAATTCAAATGTTGGCAACATTTGATATTTATGACCGTTGGTGTGACCCAAGGTCACATGATCCCCTTTTGCGACCTTCTAACAAGCAAAGTCAATGGGGAAGCTAGCTTCACTTACTGTAACAACCGGATTACTAACTTATCAACTGCAGTGATTCATTTAATAACTGAGGCAAGAAAAGTCGTAAAATGGGTCAAAATTCACTTAACAAATGTATTACTTAACAACAGAAATTTTGGGCTCCATTGTGGTCATAAGTCGAGGACTACCTGTAATATTTCAGTTGCTTTTTTTTCCCAAGCAAAGGGATACATGTGCAATTCATGGATAGAATTTTGTTGTCATATTCATTGACTGCTTTGCTTTCTGCTCCATTTTACATTGTTGAAATCAAACCTTTTTTAGACTTCGTAAATAAGATACATAAAAGTTCTGGAAGTGTAGGGGCTAGAAGAGTGAATTACGACTTTTTTAAAAAAAAATTAGATTTTTCTGAAATATTCTCTTATTGTCCAACAAATGCTAGTTTGTAATTTGTTGGATACATTCCTTACAGGTAGTCCTCAACTTACAACCTGGTCACTTAATGACCATTCAAAGTTATGACGGACCTCTCCAGAGCTAATTAAGACCCGTTTTCAAAGTTGCAACAGTTTATACATATCCTGCAATCACTTGATCGCATTTTGGCCACTCCGCAACTGGCTCACCTTTAGGCCATTTGCCACATCTCGCATTCATCGACCATGATCTGTTGCTGGTTTTCTGCATTTACTTCCGGTTTCCAGCAAAAAAAACCATCCATTGAGGAAAATAGATTTACTTAATGACCACATTGTTTGCTTAATAACTGTGGTATCTGCTAAATGACCATCATTAAAAATGGTTGCAGCTTCAAATCCAGTCACATGATGCGTTGATCTATGACAGCGGTTCCCAACCTGGGGGTCGCGACCCCTTTGGGGGTCGAACAACCATTTCCCAGGGGTCGACCCGGCATCCTCAGCTCCCCCCCCCACTGCCACAAGCCTGGCCATATCAGCTCAACTCGCCCGAGCCCTGGCGGACTTTCCGCGGGGCCTCTGCCTGCCTTTGGGTGGTGGGGGATCCCGGCGTGGGCATCGCGGTTTCCAGCCCCGCTCACTTCGCGTGTTGCCTCTGGGAGCTTTTCAAGCCCCGTCGCGAAAGGCGTGCGCGACTTCGGC
Source organism: Diadophis punctatus similis (assembly GCA_023053685.1). NCBI lineage: Eukaryota > Metazoa > Chordata > Lepidosauria > Squamata > Dipsadidae > Diadophis > Diadophis punctatus. Next base: position 90,534,492 of record JALIGW010000002.1, read on the forward strand.
GGGCTGGGACAGGCGGCTGCCCGGAGAGAGCCACCCCCTTCGCCCCGAACGCTACAGGTAGACGGGAGAGACTGCGAAGGGGATGCTCTCTCTGGGCAGCCGCCTGTCCCGGCCCTGCCGAAGTCACACATGCCTTTCGTGACAGGGCTCGAAAAGCTCCCAGAGGCAACACGCGAAGCAAGCGGAGACCTTGCCCGGCTGCTGCCATTTGGGTTCTTTTACCCTCTGCACACGCGCAGAACGCTTTGCGCATGCGCAGAGGGTAAAAGAACCCAAATGGCAGCGGCGGGAGTGGGGCGCGGGGCGCGGCATTAGGAAGGTTGGGAACCGCTGATCTATGACCACAATGACTTATGATCCATAATATTTGTTTTGTGTGAATTACATCCCCCCTCTTCTCTTCTTCATGCTATTGAACATATTTTTGACTTTTTGACTCGAGAAAAAGCAGATGTCAGCATTATACTCTAAGGGCTAATGTTGTAGTGAGTGTGTATTTGTGTAAATGCTAATAATACGCTACTTTAAATACTGGGGTTTTCCGGCCAAAACCCTGATGGTATAGAGATGGGAAATATTTTGACTTTTCTTTCACAGTTCCTTACTCTGTAGCAACAATGACATTGGACAGGGCACTTGAAAGTTAAATTTACTCATATGAGCAGGTTGAATGCTTGCCTATGGCTCTTTGTTACTCCTTTTCTGAGAGAGATTTCTAAAGTCAACCAGGGCATTGTTTTCCTGGATCGCCTTTTTTAGCCGGTTTGTTTAAACTCATCTCTTTTCCTATTGATTTTATATTTTCTGAAAATTGAACTACACCGTGGAAGGGTAAGGCAAAGATAAGAATGCCTTTCAGCCTCATTGGTGCCAGCTCACAGGCTTCTAAAATTGACATATAATCACATCTGCATTAGTGCGGTGTTACAAACCGTAGCCTTTAGCTGGCATTTGAGCCATGGAGTTCTGAAATTATAGAAAGACAGTGCTGCGGAAATAATTAAGCTCAGGATGCTAGTGTAAGTGAATAGGATAAATGTACCGTATTTTTCGGAGTATAAGACGCACCTTTTTACCCCCAAAAAGAGGGTGAAAACTTGGGTGCGTCTTATACATCGAATGTAGCCCCACCCACCCAGCCATCCCCACCCTTTGGCCTCTGTCTTCCAGCAATTTACCTCTTTGCAGCAAACAGCCAGAGCCCGATTAGCATAAGCTGGTCATTATGAGCCTCCCGACACACAGCTGAGAGAGGCTGCATGGCCACTTGCTAGCTAAAGTGAAACTGAAACTAGGCTGCAAAGGCAATTAGCTGGGAGAGACACGCAGATTTTTATTTTCTGCTGAACTGGAGGCAAAGGGGTAGGTGAATAAATGTCTGTAGAATGTTCAAATTATTAGACTTGTTTTTTAAACTGCTTTATTATTGTTCTAGACAAAATGAAGAAGCTTTTTAAAATAAATGCTTGATCTGAAGAGGCCCAGTGCTTTTGTATCTTCTTTTAAATAGCAGAGTACTACTTCTCAATCTTATTTATTGATTCTTATTATTCCTATATCTGCTTTAGTGTACTGGAAAGAAGCAGAAATATTCCTCAGAAGTATTTCCCTTTTTTTAAGAAGAAAACATAGTATGGATGTTTATAAATCTTCTCTCCAACATTTGCAAATCTACTTACAGTATTTTCTTTTAGCAGCCACTGCAGTGTCTGATAATTTTAAGATCTAGACAACTAAATATCTAAATAGCAGCATGTTTATGGCAGTTTTAATAAGAATGAAGTTCCTTTTAGTGAAAAAGAAGTACCATAGGAAAGTTCTCCTTTCCTTGTCTGTCAAGGTCCCTGTCATACTTGTTATCGGTTATTGGATGGCGGAAGAAAATCTGGCTCCGCAAAACAGCTGATTGTTTCTCCGGCTGTTCTCCTGAAGGAGACTTTTCCCAGAGCTTCTTCTTGCTCTGGAAGGACTTTGATTATATCAGGTACTAGTGGGTCGTGGCAGAACAACTAGCCACACACGGATAGTGCCGTTAGTCCCCTTCTTGTTTTGGACTGCGGAGACCGCGGAGACCGCCGCCCATTTTAAGCGGCAGGGACGCCGCAAAACAGCTGACTGTTTCTCCGGCCGTTCGCCTGAAGGAAACTTTTCCCGGAGCCTCTTTTTGCTCTGGAAGGACTTTGAATACATCAGGCACTAGTGGGTCGTGGCGGAACAACTAGCCACACACGGATAGTGCCGTTAGTATCCTTCTCGTTCTGGACTGCGGAGACCGCCGAGACCGCCGCCCATTTTTAAGCGGCAGGGACGTCGTGAGGGCCGGTTTCTTCTAGGCCTGACGGTAGTTTTGATGATTAGGAGAACCATCGACCGAAGTGATTGAGGGCGGATTCCCCACCACTGGAGGGGGAGAAGGCGAGCTCGGATGACATGCCGGCTGTTGGGGGTCGGGAGATCTGCTGACAGCGGAACCTCCCCAGAGATAATTAACGTGAGGCTGGGATCAACTTTCCAAACTCGGCGAGGAAGATCGAGGTCGATTTTGGGAGAGAGCCTTTTCCAACGAACGTTTCTGTACCGGACTGATTATAAATTGACGAACTGTGCAGCACTTTGAGCTGATCCTTTGGCCGTGAGGGAAATTTGCGACTGCCAGGTCCCCAAGGACGACCGCGGGGATCGCCGCCGCCATTAATTGCTTCGTGGCGGCAAAGCGGTGGCTTGTGTTATTCTGGGGAATGCTTTATTGAATGCTAGTATCACCGCCACCTTTCTTGAGTCCTGCTAACATCGCGACTGCTGGGGGGGGTTATTTTGTTATTTTGCATTACAATCCCCAAACGTCACACTGCCCTCCATAGTCGCTATTTACTCCCAGGGAGACTGTCAGACTCTGAGGCGGTTATAATTATTGTGGCTCCTTTCCATCTTCCGCCCTCCCTACCTTTGTGGATGTCTCTGGTCGCTTTGAAGACCATTACGATCGAGACGAAGATGTGGCAGACTATTGGGGCTACTGCGATGACTAGCACTTTCTCCTGGCATTTGCACTTTTTGTGGGGGATCCCCCCCTCAGGTAGAATTCGATCTCATACCAAGGGGAGAGGGACCTTGGACTCCCGTAGACAGCTAAGTAGGGAAGATTTCTCTCTGTCCCCCGGATTATCGATTAAAAGATTGCAAAGACGCTGTGCGATAAAGGACAGAACAGTCACGAGACCGGGATAACAGCAGGGATCCGTTTTATATTACACCCTCACCTGATGGTGTCTCCTTTTTGTTTTAAACTTGTAAATCTACCTCCGATATGTTATGTGGGTGCATGAGTGTATGATTCTGGGCATATGAGTAGACTGAATGATTGGAAGAAATGAAGAACGCGGGTGCTTGGGCTCCGGCCCCCTCTACTGAGTGTGAAAACAGAAGCGGAGGGGGTCTGGAACCTGATCCCCGACCTAGAATGAGTGGTATGGATGGTTTGCCGGAAGGGAGGGAGACTAGTGGGGGAGGGGAGGGGATCTCTGGTGTGAGGGGGAGCGGGAGTATTACGGTCATAACAGGGAGAGGTAGGTATGGCGGGAGCAGAGGGGTAGGCCGCTCTCGGGGAACGAGAACTCGCTGTCTCCAAGCGATTCCTTGTTCTGGCCCCTCTGGTTTGGTTCCATCTTGCTCAACCCGAGGTCCTGGTAACCAGGGATGTCAGGGCCCTGGGCTCAAGCTGCTGCTGTTGAATGCCAGGTCAATTACCAACAAGGCCCCCCTTGTACGGGATTTAATCCTGGAAGAGGGGGCGGACCTGGCATGTATCACTGAGACCTGGCTAGGCCAGGAGGGGGGGTCCCCCTCTCCGAGATGTGCCCGGACGGGTTCTTAGTGCAGCATCAGCCGCGACCCCAGGGAAGGGGTGGAGGAGTGGCGATTATAGCTCGCCAGAACCTTAATCCTCGAAGGAGCCCTGCCCCGGAGATTGTTGGGTGTGAGACGCTCCTTCTGAAGTTGGACTTAGGGGTCCAGGTGGGCCTTCTGCTAGCGTACCTGCCTCCTAGCTACGTTACAAAGGCCCTGCCTGTTCTGCTCGAGGCGGTAGCAGGGCTGGCGATTGAGTTCCCCAGGTTGATGGTGCTGGGGGACTTTAATTTGCCATCGCCCGGTGAAACCTCGGAGGCAGTCCAGGAGTTCATGGCTTCCATGACAACCATGAACCTGACCCAAGTAGTTCAGGGTCCGACTCATGAGGGAGGTCACACGCTTGACCTTGTGTTTCTCTCGGGGCAGTGGAGAGATGATCTGAGGCTGAGGGGTTTAGTCACAGCACCCTTGTCGTGGTCAGATCATTTCCTTCTGAGGTTGGATTTCATGGCTCCACTCCTCCACCGCAAGGAGGCGGGGCCGATTAAGTGGTTCCGCCCCAGGCGCCTAATGGAATCTGAAGGATTTCAGAGGGAACTTGGGGAAATACCTGACTCCCTGGTACACGATTCATCTGAGGCTCTAGTGGCTGCCTGGAATCAGGCGGCAACGGGAGCCTTAGATCGGATTGCGCCTTTGCGGCCTCTCCGTGGCAGCGGATCCCGGAGGGCTCCTTGGTTTACTGAGGAGCTCCGGGAGATGAAGCGCCTAAAGAGACGCCTAGAGCGACGATGGAGAGCCAGTAAAGCTGAGTCTGACCGGACACTTTTAAGAACTTACATTAAGTCTTACTTAGTGGCGATAAGGGCGGCAAAATGCGCGTATTTTTCCGCTCTTATTGCGTCCGCCGACTCCCGCCCAGCCACCCTGTTTAGGGTGACTCGCTCCCTCCTAGCTAAGGAGGGAGCTGAAGATCCCTTGCAGGGCAGAGCTGAGGAATTTTCTCAGTTTCTGGCGGATAAAGTCGTTCAGATTCGGACAGAGCTGGACTCCATTTGGACAGGGCAAGCCGAGATGACAGGGGTGAGTCTTAGTCCTGTTATATGGGACGAGTTTGAACCCGTCACTCCTGAGGATGTGGACAAGGCCATAGGAGCGATGAGCGCCTCCACCTGTTTATTGGACCCGTGCCCCTCCTGGCTGGTTTCTGCCAGCAGGGAGGTGACACACGGCTGGCTCCAGGCGGTTGTGATCGCTTCTTTGAGAGAGGGATCCATCCCACAGCCTTTAAAAGCTGCGGTGGTGAGGCCCCTCCTCAAGAAGCCTTCCCTGGACCCAGCGGATTTAAAGAACTTCCGTCCAGTCTCCAACTTACCCTTCTTGGGTAAAGTTGTTGAGAAGGTGGTGTCGCTCCAACTCCTGCGGCTTTTGGAGGATACTGATTATCTGGATCCCTTTCAATCGGGTTTCAGGCGCGGCTACAGTACGGAGACTGCTTTGGTCGCGCTGATGGATGATCTCTGGCGAGCCCGGGATGGGGGTTATTCCTCCATCCTGGTGCTACTTGACCTCTCAGCGGCTTTCGATACCATTGACCATGGTATCCTTCTGCGTTGTCTTGGGGAGATGGGAGTGGGAGGCACTGTCTTATGGTGGTTCTCCTCCTACCTCTCTGACAGGACGCAGTCGGTGTTGACAGGAGGACAGAGGTCGACCCCTAGGCCCCTGGTTTGCGGGGTGCCACAGGGCTCGGTCCTCTCGCCCATCCTGTTTAACATTTACATGAAACCGCTGGGCGAGATCATCCGACAACATGGGGTGAGGTATCAGCAGTATGCTGACGATACCCAGTTGTACATCTCCACCCCGTGTCAGTTCAGTGAAGCAGTTGATGTAATGTGCCGCTGCCTGGACAATGTGAGGGTCTGGATGGGAGTGAACAGACTCAGGCTCAACCCAGACAAGACTGAGTGGCTCTGGATATTGCCTCCCAAGGACTATGTCGACTGTCCCTCCTTGGTTCTCGGGGGAGAGAAATTGACTCCCTCAGAACAGGTTCGCAATTTGGGTGTCCTCCTAGACCCACAGCTAAAATTGGAGCAACATCTTTCAGCTGTGGCTAGGGGGACCTTTGCACAAATCCGTCTTGTGCACCAATTGCGACCTTACTTGGAGAGGGAGGCCTTGCTCACAGTCACTCATGCCCTTGTCACCTCACGGCTAGACTACTGTAAGGCGCTCTACATGGGGCTACCCTCGAAGAGCATCCGGAGACTCCAGCTGGTACAGAATGCAGCTGTGCGAGCTGTAGTGGGTGTACCAAGATACACCCACGTAACACCTCTCCTTCGCCAGCTGCATTGGCTACCAATTAGTCTCCGGTTGCAATTTAAGGTGTTGGTCGTTACCTTTAAAGCCCTACATGGCTCAGGGCCAGGTTACCTGCGGGACCGCATCCTACCACATACCTCCCTAAGACCGGTTAGGTCCCACAGAGAGGGCCTCCTCCGGGTCCCGTCGGCCAAACAATGCCGACTGGCGGGGCCACGGGGGAGGGCCTTCTCTGTGGGAGCCCCGTCCCTCTGGAACCAACTTCCACCAGAGATCCGGACTATCCCCACCCTGCTGGCCTTCCGTAAAGCCTTAAAAACATGGCTCTTCCGGCAGATGGGGTGAATAGGACAATCAGATTCCCCCTGAATGTTGTGTTTATAATGTTCTTTTTTATTATATTTTAATTTAAATTATGATTGTTTTTAAATGTACGTTCTTATTCATGCTGTACGCCGCCCTGAGTCCCACGGGATTGGGCGGCCTATAAGAGTGTCTAAATAAATAAATAAATAAATAAATAAATAAATCTCTGGGCATAATTTATTGAAAAAGATATCCTAAATAAATCTTTTGCTTGTTTGAATGACTTTTATGTGGGATGACCAGATGATAAGCAGGATATACCTGCTGAAATTCCTTTTGCTTATCACTTTTGGGCTTGTTTTACTTCTGCCCACTGTAAGTAGAAGACTTTTAATGGGCTTTGCATAGAAAACATTTTTTTCCTTGTTTTCCTCCCCCAAAACTAAGGTGCGTCTTATATTCCGGTGCGTCTTATACTCCGAAAAATACGGTAATTGCTACATAGGTTGCAAACCAATGTTTATCTGTGTATCTGTGAAAATATGCATTGTCAAATACTCCTTTTGAACCGTTTCAATTCTACAACAAAAAATTTAAAAAAATCAGGCTTGGCTTGGTGTATAGAATTGCATAATGACCTTGCTTCAGAGAAAAGATTTATCACTGCATTTTATGGCAATAATAGGTTTTTTTTTTTAATATACCACGATGATTTATATCATTTGCATTTATTTCATACGTTGTTGCTCTGAAGGTATTTTACAAGGTGCCAAAGAATATACTATATATGTGTCAAAACTAAAATAAGTTGTAACAATTACAGCTGCATTGCGGACTTTTAAAATAACTTATGAAAAAGTAAGCATCTTTTGCAAATTATGATCATGGTGTGCCGTGCAATTTAGTGTGACTAACTTCTGCTTTACTAGTCATAATATGAATATTCATTATTTTAAAGTACATATAAATGTAGTGATACATGCAATTTTGGGGAAGGCTTTCTATGCCTCCATGCGCTTATAAAGACTAAATTTTAAACTTGGTATCAAATATTACCGTAGCTTCTTTTAAAAAGGATCTCAGGACCAATCTCTCTCTTCCTCCCGTCCTTAGCAGTCAAATCTTTCTGACTTTGCTGCTTCTTGATCATAATATTGTTCTCTCTGGCTTCTAGCGCAAGGTTAGATGTTACACAGAGCCAAGTTTCAATAGTGCTTCTGCCAAGTGGGTTACTTTGTCAGAGAGCAAACGTACTGAACTGGAACATTTTTTAAAATTTATGTTTCAGCTTGGATTCAGAAAGGAGATTAGTGCAGACTTTTTGAGTCTTGTTGTACAGTAAAGCACCCTGAATTGTTTCAACAAAAGTTTTCACTTTTTCATGAAGTCTCTATCTTTGGGTGCTACAAGTAGTCCTCAACTTACAACCGTCCGCTTAGTGACCGTTCAAAGTTACAATGGCACTGAAAAAAGTGACTTATGGCCGTTTTTCACACTTGCAATAGTTGAGCATCTTCATGGTGGGCAAGTGATCAAAATTCAGATGCTTGGCAACTGACTCATATTTATGACGGTTGCAGTGTCCCACGGTCATGTGATCACCTTTTGAGACCTTCTTACAAGTAAGTCAGTGGGGAAGCCAGATTCACTTAAGAACTGTGTTACTAACTTAACAACTGCAATGATTCACTTAACGACTGTGGCAAGAAAGGTCGTAAAATGGGGCAAAACTCACTTAACAATTGTCTCACTTAGCAACAGAAATGTTGGGCTCACTTGTGGTCATAAGTCAAGGATTACCTGTAATCATAGATACATTCAGAGTCCTTTTATTGGAATGCAATGAGATCCATAGCCCCACTGATTCATTAGCATAATTTTGTGTGTACCAATAAACTGACAGCACTAAAAAATCCCCACATTCTGCAGAAACAGTTGTCACAGAGTTATTATGTGGTTGAAGTGAGAGAATAAAGTCTAGCAGCTTAACAAGTTGCCCTATTTCTTTTTGTTTTTGGAAATTGCAGATCGTAAGAACCACAATTAATGCATAAGTGTATTTCAGGAAACTATTTTTATATGGATTTTACCAAAGTATTGTAAAAATCTACTGTACTAAAGAAAATGAATCATTTAAATTAACGCTGTCTAAAAATAGCCGGAAATATAAATCTTATATATAGGTATCATAATTTAAATGTTCTCTAATTGATTTCCAGCATTTTGGATCATCGTAAATCATTAACTCACTTCAGTGGAGTGCATTACAATTATGCCTCTGCTGACAGCTATATTTATTCACAAAAACCTGTGATAGAGTGAGCTCTTTGTTCTGTCATTCTTTTTTTTTTTTACTAAAGAAGACATCCTTGTCTATTTATAATTCAGCAAAAGAATCTTGTTCACGACCTACAAGGATTGAAGCTGATACTTTATTTTCCCCTCACCGGTGTCATTAGATTTGTCACCTTGTGTGCTTGACACTCTAGCTCAGTGATGGCGAACCTTTTTTGGTTTGTGTGCCAAAAGGGTGTGTGTGTGTGTGTGTGCACGCTAGCGCGCACACATGTGCCCACACCCATTCCCTCCCCCACATGCATGTGCACCCCCCACGCTGCCCCCCTGCACCCCAACCCCGCACATGCACACTGGCCTCACTGAAGCCTGGGATGGTGAAAAAACAACCCAACAGGCAAACCGGAAATTCGGAAAAACAGACTTCCGGTTTGCCCGTTGTGCTGTTTTTCACCAGCTGATTTTCGGCCTTGGGTAAAGTGACCAGATTTTTTTTTTAAGCAGGACGGGGGGGCGGGCCCGCCTGGGTGCCGCCATTTGTTTTGCCCTCTGCGCATGCGCAGAACGCGCAGAGGGCAAAACACAGCAAATGTCAGCGTCCAGGTGGGGGGGGAGGCAGGAGGCCTTTCCTCGCCTCCCGCCTCCCCTTCGGGAGCCGGCAGCCCTTCGGGAGCCGGCAGCCCTTCGGGAGCCCGCCTCCCCTTCGGGAGGCCTTTCCTCGCCTCCCGCCTCCCCTTCGGGAGCTGCCCTGGGGCCGGGCTGGCAAGCGACGAACGGGAGGCGGGAGACGGGGAAAGGAGACAGCCGGCAGCTTACCTGTCACAAGCTGCAGGCATCCAAGCGCCGCGGTCTCCTGGTCGCCCGCCCGGCCCCAGGGCAACGGCGGCAGCGAGGCGACGGGGGAATGAAAGGGAGGGGGACGAGGAAGGGCTGTTTGCGCCGCCGGAGGGGCCGCTCGTGAGCTCAAACCCACGACGGCAGTGGCGATGGCTCCTTGTCCCTCACCCCTGCACCCGCATCCCAACAGCAGCGGCGCCTCCGAGGGCGGGGCTAGGGATGGGGCGGGGGAAGGAGAGGAGGAGCAGCCCCCCTCCCCCCAGCAGGCAGCCGGCTTGCTGAAATTCCGCCCGACTTGCTTCCGGTACCTCTCTTTTGCTTCCCCTCTAAGGTGACCAGACGTCCCGCTGTTTCCGCATTCTTTTCAAAAAAAGCGGGACTTTTTGAAAAGAATGCGGGACGTGGGACACACGCTTGAAAAGCGTGTCTGTCCCACCAAAAGCGGGACGTCTGGTCACCTTAGCCTTGGGGAAGGCTGTTCCGCCCTCCGGAGGCTTCAGGGAAGCTTCCTGAAGCCCCGGGGTGCAAAAAACAGCACAATGGGCAAACCGGAAGTCCATTTTTCCAAACTTCCGGTTTTCCGATTGGGCCATTTTTTGTACTCCGGAGCTTCAGGGAAGCTTCCCTGAAGCCTCCAGAGGGCGGAATGGCCTTCCCCAAGGCCGAAAATCAGCTGGCCAGCGCACGCATGTGCGCTGGAGCTGACATAGGGCAATGCCTCGCGTGCCCTCTGATATGGCTCCGCGTGCCACCTGTGGCATGCGTGCCATAGGTTCGCCATCACTGCTTTAGCTGCTTAGAGTTACACCTGATCTCAGCAGAAACTCTGTTAAAATATTAAGCAGATATACTTCATTCAGTCAGATTCAAAGCAGCCCAAGAAGCAACCAGACATTCTTGAAGATTTCAGATAGGAGACTATGTTATTACCGATATATCTGTTACTGTCCAATTGAAGGTACCACCCAACTGGTTTCATTCTTGAGCATAGGCCTCTCCTGGAAGATGGTATTGAAAGTAGTAGTATGAAGCCCAAAATCACACAATTATCTATTGTGAGAGTATTTTTTTTTTAAAGAAGGAAAAGCATAACTTTATAAGTCAATATAAAAGATTTCGGAAGAGACTATTAAATCCATACTAGGCCTTTGAAAAACAAACAATTCAATATAGTAAATGTTTCCATATCTCTAGGTATGAAAAGAGGTCAATCGTACCTAAATAAACTGAAAAAATTTCTGGTTTTAGAGTAATGTATAACTAAAACAGAACTATTTCAGTTTTACTTTGTAAATGTGTTTAAATTATTTAAAAACCAATAATTTAGGACAGTCAATATTTTATTAGATAACATGTACACAAATTGGAGAAGATGAAGGATAGAAAGAAAAATCTGAAACCTTGCATTTTGTTTTGTTTTATTCATTTTTGCTACTACTAAGAACAAGAATCTAAATTTGATTTATTGTGAAGTTTTGTTTCTCAAAAAGGTTTTCTTTTCCTAGGAAAAAATCTTTCAGTTGTGCTTTTGAACAGATGAATTATTATGTGAGATGAAAAGCCAAATACAATTGTGCTATGAAACTATGGCCCTTATTTTTTATCATTCTTTGCTGATGTACTGTTTATTGATACCACTTTTATATATTTAACAGAGTAAATATTACATCAGATTAGTATACTGTTTCATGCACCACAATGATGCATTAATAGTATACATTTTGATAAAATTTTGCAGAGACATATAATACCTGGTATGAATTTCTGTGGTCTTTTCCCAAGCAAAGTCCTTTTTATTAATAGTAGAAGGCATCATTATTTGGAACTGTAATAAAGCTGGTACAAGCTCAAATAAGTAATTATTGCAAAACACTTGACTCTAAAAAACTGACACCATATTCAGAGGAGTATTGTACAGATGTAGAAGACTTGCCATCAATTGCTTTCCTGCAAAAGAATTAATAAAGAAATGTCCCTTGGCATTTTTAAAGTGCAGAGTATCTCAAAGCGACTTTTTACATAAGACCTGGGCTCCAGATAGGTAGGGCCTTAACTGCTCAACTAAAATTAATAAAGAACTCTCTGTAAAGGTAGGCCTCAACTTACAATAGTTCATTTAGTGACCGCTCGGAGTTACAACAGAACTGAAAAAGTGACTTATGACCATTTTTCACACTTACGACCGTTGCAGCATCCCCGTGGTCAAGTGATTTACATTTGGATGCTTGACAGCTGGTTCATATTTATGACGGTTGCAGTGTCCCAGGGTCATGTGATCACATTTTCTGGTAACCAAAGTCAATGGGAAAGCCAGAGTCACCTAACAACAGTGTTACTAAGTTAACAACTGCAGTGATTCACTTAACAAATTTCTCACTTTAGTAACATAAATGTTGGGGTCAATTGTGGTCATAAGCCGAGGACTACCTGTACTATATGTATAGCTATCCCGTGTCAACACTGAGCCCAGAAGGATGCTAGACCCTAAATCTGTTCTATAAGAGAAATGCAGTTCCACTTAAAAAGGTATATCACTCAAATTCTGAAAGTCATTCATGGAATTGAGCATTTACTCTAACTTGTTTAAAATCAGTTTATGTTCCTGCGTCCAGCCCCTTAGAGTTTAAAGACATGTGATGTCTCCCAATATACGAGGGTGAGTCAGTTTTCACTTCCTCGTCACTGGAATAATGTTTGCCTCTCAAACCCTCTTTGAAAGCCCCATGAAAGACGGTTTGAGAGGCAAACATTATTCCAGTGACGAGGAAGTGAAAACTGCAGTGAAGAAGTGGCTCAAAGAACAGTCAACAAAATTTTATGAGGCAGGGATACATGCTCTCATTCGAAGGTGGAACATTGCTATTGAGAGAAACGGTGACTATGTTGAGAAGTAGGGATGTGATCCACAGAGGACCAGCTTCATTTTGATGTATGCTACATGTTCCTGTGTTGGTAATTATACCTGTCCTAAAGAAAATGGCATTATGTTTTGACTCACCCTCGTATCATATCCCCTTTGCAGGAAGAGAGCAGTGCATTTGGGTATCATCAATATTCAAGGTAGCAACTTATTCTGTACCCACATATGATTGTTTCCAGTATCTTCGGAAAGCTATTAAATATCATAGAAGACAAGACAAAGATATCAAGGTGACTCCCAATGTCACTGTCTGATAGCTCAGAATGGTAAAATGGTAAAGGGAAATCACCATAAACTGATCTCTCCAAAAACCTTCAAGCATGCTAAAAAAAAATCAGTATTATCAAAATCCATAGAAAGGTTCAAGGATATCAATAAGAAAGCACACTCTCTGCATGTCTTCCAATACAGGTAGTCCTCGACTTAACAATAATAGTTCATTTAGTGACTGTTCAAAGTTACAACAGCATTGACAAAAGTGACTTATGACCATTTTTCACGCTTATGACCGTTGCAGCATCCCCATGGTCACATGATCAAAATTCAGACGCTTGACCATTGACTCATATTTATGACAGTGGCAGTGTCCCGGGGTCATGTGATCACCTTTCGCGACCTCCTGACAAGCAAAGTCGATGGCAAAGCCAGATTCACTTAACAACCACGTGACTAATTTAACAACTGCAGTGATTCACTTAACAACTGTGGCAAGAAAGGTTGTAAAATGAGGCAAAATTCACTGGACAAATGTTTCATTTAGCAACATAAATTTGGGCCTCAATTGTGGTCGTAAGATGAGGATTATCTGTACACAGGACATCAGAGCAAACAAGGGGCTTTTCTTGGCTCCTTGGAAGAACAAAAGCCCTTTGTAGTTTTAGTCTTCAGAGCTCTCACTTACTTTTTTCCCCTCTTTTTTCTATATATTTGTGGCTTCTGAAACTCATGCAGTCTCAAAGGTACTTTTAATTTTATGCTATCATCTCAGCCCTTTCATAGCTAAAATCTGTCCAGGATTTGGCTCCTAAGCTTTGGAATCAGATAATGTCTCATTTTTAAGATATTTAAATAGAGTTTTAAAATATGTTAACTGCAGTTCAGGGTAAACTGGAAAAAGCTGATGACAATCTGGGGAATTTTAAAATCTAATCTTCTGCCAAGCAGGTAACATGGAGATATTTAAATTTATTGACATATGGATTTAATTCCATACTTTTATTGGAAATTGTGATAGGATATAGAATATATGTTTAATTCAGTTTGCTGCAGTCCAACCACCTTCTCCACAACTTTTCCCAAAAGTTGGACATTGAAGACTTAATAAAAATTATCCAGAACTGTTGAATCCAGAAATAGTTGGATTCTTAAGAAGTACGGTAGGTAGGCTACTGCCTTCTTTACAACAGATAGAACAGGTTTATTTTTAAAATAATAAATTCACTAACGTCTGGACTAAATTACAGACCATCTCTTTTAGACAATTGCAAATCAGAAAAATCATGTTCTTCCGTGTATTCTACACATCTATGCAATTGTATTCAGAGTTAAATTTCTGTGCATTCTTATCAACTAAAGTTATAAGGATGACCACTCAAGATAGGACCTTCGTAGTAGCATCCTAACAGTGTGTGTGTGGGGGGGGGGTATTTAGTGTAAATATACATTATATACATACATAGATACACACAGGTTTCCCCTTGATGTGGTGCCTTCTTGTGGCGTTTTCAACACCACATGAAGACTGCTTTATTCATCCAAGAATGTTTTTTCTCAACATTTTTTCATCAAAGCATTTCTGCAACTTCATTGTCTTTGTTGTTGCTTTTCATTACCACAGTTTATATTCCAATAGTGTTTTTTTTTTCCCCTGTGGTCTACCTAGAGAATTGTTATTAATAAACAAGATACCTCCCCATATCTGGTTGCTCTTCGATTTGTTGAATCTATCTCCCAGAATTCTCACTAATAACAAAGCGAGCCAAGGAATTCTGGAAGTTGAAGTTCACATTTCTGAAAGCACCCAAGTTGGGAGATGCTACTGTGTCATATCAACAAACAGATAAATAATATTTCCCCAATGTTTTTATTATTTTTAGAGATTCCTCAAAAGAATGAATGTTAAGCCTGTTTGTCCATGGTTCAGATTGGCCCACAATTTATTTCAACCCAAAAAATATCTGTGTTTTGCATTCCAGATGGATTACTTTTGATCTCACATTTTCTCAGAGAAAAAGTGCAAAATAAGATGGCCACAGCAATTATAGATAGCTTTAAGATTAACTCTTCTACAGTCATCCTTGTAATTCAATTTAAAGCATTCCATTAGCCTTTGTGGCAGTAATAAACTTTGTCTACAGGATCTCAAGCAGACAGTATTGCATTTCTTTTCAAATTAATGCATTTACTTTAGAACTGCAGGTTGTCTCTAGAGTAATAATCTGATTTAAGAAGAAAACATGGTAGAGGGATAAGGAGGGGTGATAATACATGCAATTCTTACATGATTGTAGAATTGCATATGCAGTAAATATTTCCACCAGAAAACACTGATAAACCGTTTATAAATTATGGCTATGCCTAATTATAGTTTTAAGTCATGATTCTGCAATTAGTTTTTAACCCAGAATTCCATATAATGGAGCTAAGATATGGAGTTATTTGGGTGTCCTCTCCTGGAGTCTGTGTCTCCGAAGGGTTTGAAGTTTGGAGATGGAAAGAACAAACGCTATCTACACCCTGGAAATCTCAGAGCTGATTAAATCCTGAAATTATTAGCATGGGCTAAATTGAGAGGAAGGCAAGGAATAATAATGGGCTTTGACAGCTCTACCAACTGTTATTGTTTTTTTGGATTGAAGCATCTACCAGAAGTCATTAAATTAATGGATTGAATTGATTAAATGTTAGTAGCAGATTAAGGAGATAAAGAACTAGATGTGGAAGGGTAGTTATGAGCAAATGGGATTCAAGGTAGACGAATGCCTTGTTATTCAGTTTGACTTTGATTTGCTTGGTTAAGAATGAGTCCCCTTTATTTCATGTGTATGGCTGCATTTCTAATGATAGCAAACTAACCTTTGGGTCTCCAACCTTGGCAACTTTAAGACTTGTGGACTTCAACTCCCAGTGTTCCTCCTCAGCTTTGCTGGCTGAGGAACTCTGGGAGTTGAAGTCCACAAGTCTTAAAGTTGCCAAGGTTGGAGACCCCTGCAAATCACCAACCAAAGAATAGATCCCTGCTGTAAAGCCAGATGCTGGTGTTACAAAAGGTTGAAGAGCATGTTACAACTGATGCTGTAACATGTCCTTCCTTCTCCTGTTTTCCCCACCACAACAACCCTGTGTGAGGTAGGTTGACCTGAGAGAGAATGGCCCAAAGTTACTTTCATGGCTAAGGCAGAACTTGAACTCATGCTCTCCTGCTTTCTAACCTGGTGCCTTAACCACTATTTGGAGTAACAATAGAACACGTAAAATGCAGTAGGAACAAATATAGGAAGAGTGAATAGTTTGAGAGGAAGAGGAAGATTTGAAAAAGTTTTGATGGGATGAAATTGATGAGATCCTCAAAAAAGAAAGAAGTCAGAAGATTAAACCACAAATGACAATATACAAAGGGGGTTTGGATATAGATAGAAACAAGGATAGTTTGCCAACAAAGAAAAATATGGTGAAGTACTCAGAGGAGTTGGTAAACCAGATACATTGTAGCTATATTCTCTCTCTCTCTCTCTCTCTCTCTCTCTCTCTCTCTCTCTCTCTCTCTCTCTCTCTCTCTCTCTCTCTCTCTCTCTCTCTCTCTCTCTCTCTCTCTCTCTCTCTCTCTCACACACACACACACACACACACACACACACACACCGTCCTTCATTTCTTTTGCTTACTATTTCTTGCTCTCTTTATGAACTTTGCAAAATGTTTCTTATCTCAAAAAGAAATAACATGGTTGATATGTATGTGTGGATATTACAAAGTTTTGGTTTATTGTGGATATGTAGATTTGTATGCTACTTGTATTCCTTTTTGGAATTTTGTGTTGTCCTATTCTACGAGCAGGAAAATGAGTATTGACTCAGACATCATATGGTAATCTTCAGAATACTCTGGACAAAGTGATTTTTGTTATTCTCTTTGCAACTAAGGAACTGAATATTTGTTACATGTCATAAAAATGCTAATACTAATAATTCTAACTCTTATTCTGAGTACATGCATACTGAGATTTGTCCCTTTCTATTTCCATTGTTTCTTCTAGCCACTTCTACATCTACTACTGGGACAAGTCATCTCACAAGATGTGATGTGAATAAGAAAGGCTACTGTGTAAATGGGGGCGAATGCTTCATGGTCAAAGATCTTCCAAACCCAAGATATTTATGCAAGTACGAGAATCTTTCCAGTGAAGCTACAGTATTTATTGCTTTAATGCATGTTTCATATGGTAACACTGTTTAAACTTTAACCTAAAGAATATATGTTATGAACTGATGACAGTTTTTTTTATCCTCCAAAATAAGTTAAACATCATCCTAAGTCATTTCCCGTGTTTCCAAAACATGCAGATACTATTGTGTGTATGGTTTAAATTAGATTAAATCCATATATAAAATTCTTTAGCCAAAGAAGAAATAACAATCTGTTAGACACAAAAACATCACTTTTTTTCAAAAAAAACCAACCCTAATATATTAAAATAAAAGGACCACTATTTTGCTGTCCAATTTGCTTCCAGATGTATTGGACCATCATACTCTCTTGACATGGCCAATGACTGCATTTCATAAAAATTATCAGACCTATAAGTCAACATAGCTGGAGTGAACCAGTTTGAAAGACTACACGAAATGAATCTTTAGTTTGACCAGATGATATTGTTCATATGGTAAAAATATTCAAAAATTTTAATGTTATTTATGCATTTGTTTGGAGAGAAAAAAAATCATGTTTTAAATTAAAACACCATTTACAAAATACAAATATGAAATATACACGTACATATGCTTTCTCTCTTTCATTAAAACAAGACGTTCTGAAATTATTCCATAATATTTGCTAGATCAATGACCTGTGATAGCTTACCATTGTGGAGAGCAGCCACAATTGACTTTCCAATATTTTTCAAACTGAAAGTTGTTCCAGAAACATTGCAACATAAGGACATGCTCTGTGAACAATTAGATAATTAATTGGATGGAATTCTAAAATGTCTTATATTTTGGCTGCATCAAATAAAGATGGCTTATATTTTATGATTGCTTTATGACATGCAACTGAGAGGGGGGAAATGCTAAAATATTCGATTTCATTTTTTAGAAACTAGATCCCAGAGTTTAGTTAACCTTGGTACTATAGTGCCATATCCATTTTCCTCTGTAATCCTGATCTAACATGATGTATTTTTAAAATATCTAAATGCAGCTGTTTAATATTCATATTATAAGCTTCACACCAAATTAAAAATACAATTGCTTCTTAATGGATATTCTCACATTCCTTTGTTTTCAATAGCCAAAGAGTGTGTTTGAGCACAATTGGAAATTATCAAGTGCTTTCCATTTCATACCACTTCTACTGTATTGCTGATAATGACATTCAAGTCCTGATATAATTATATGCAAGAATGGATAAAGCAGAAAGATCAATTTCATTCAGATAAAATGTCATCCCAACCCTAGTTAAAATGTTCAGACTGAAAAACAAATTTGACCAGTGAAGTGTTATAAAGACCACACCGAAGAGTAATATGGGTCCAGTTTTTGACAAGCAAAGTCAATGAGGAAGCCCAGTTCACTTAATAACTGTGTTACTAATTTAACAACTGCAGTGATTCATTTAACAAATCTGGGGAGAAAAATTGTAAAATTGGACAAAAGTCACATAACAAGTTTCTCACTTAGCAACATAAATTTTGGGTTCAATTGGGTCGTAAATTGAGGACTACCTGTCCAGTGTTTTGATACAATTTGTCCTAGAGGGGAAGCATTTAGATATTTCTGTTTTGCTTTAATAATAAATTCATATTTATTATCTATCATTTACTTTTTGAAAAGCAAAGCAATTTTTCCTTAAACTGAAACACAAACCATAACATTTCGGACAATTTTTCTATTATCAAACATTCTCTTTTTTGCTGCCAACTTGAGATTCAGATGTCTTTATAACCAACAAAGTTATCAGTAAAATATCTGATACTAAGAAAAATTCCTATCAACTGAAATCTCTAATTCTAATTCATGTCACACAGTCATAATCATGTCATTGTTTTGCTAATGTCAACCTTAGTCTTCAAGCATAGAGAATAATTAATGCAGTGTTGGGAGGTCTTAATTTTAAACATGTAGTCAATGTGTAAGCAACACTGCTACAGTGTTGTTTGTGATAATTCCTCTTGCTTTTATAACTTTTTTTTGTAAAAAAAAACTTTTATTAACCAAACCACATGTTTTGCAATTTTCAGAAGTAATCAGAGTTTGAAAATGGAGTTCTGGTTGGGTTAGGAAGAGAGAACGCAATTTGTTTTGTGTTTTTGGAAAATTAATTCATGCCCACAAATTACCGGGATCCATGAATAGTGGTGCTATTTACTCAAAAGGAACTCTTGGTATTGGTATTCCTGAAACAGGACACACTTTTTTACAGGCCATTCTGATTTATTTACTAATAAGGCCTTTCTGAAACTTTCTCAAGCTAGATCGGTGATAAAATAGATTTTTAAAAACCTTAGCATCTCTGATTTGATGAAGCCCTTCTGAAAAACGTTTGACACATACAGTCCAATAATATTTGCTGTACTTCAGCAAAATAGTTTCAAAGTGCCTTAAATACTATACTATTTTGGTCACGGTATATTTCAAGCAGACTGTGACTACTATATAGGACTTAGAAAAACATATTTGGGAGAAAACGATCCTTCGATGTTAAGCATGAAAAAAAAAAGTGGCATACTTTAAAAATCCCAACAACTCCATTCATAAAAACAGTAACCTGTGACTCATACATCTGGGTTACGTATTGAATGTTCAAATAGTTGCACTTTTCTCTCTATGCAAGGAGGGGGAAAAAAAGGAATGATCCATTATTTTTTTAGATTTTTTTTATAGATAATTGAGATTGGGAAAGTTAAAAAAAACAAAATGTTTTTTAAAAGATTGAATTTGGATTGGATACAGGCAGCAAGAAAAATTTACTAGCAATCAGGAACAAGAGAATTTTTTTAAAATAAACCCAGCACAATTTCTTTGTATAAGAGATTTTATTTTTATAAACCAGGGACGATGCGTTTTTGTTTGGTATAAATTTCAAGCAAGTTTTTTCTCTTTCATTTCTTTTCATCCCTTGGATTCAAAATAATGCTGAACAAAAGCAATGAAATCTAGTTCAATTCTAGTGGGGATTCTTTTCTCTGTTTTTTTTTACTCTATAGCAATAGCTGTAGCAGTGATAGCAATAAAAAAGCACATTTTCTGTGGCAAATCCAATGTGGGCCACTGTAACCTTTCCAAATGGCTTTGAACTTGTGTTCTAAAGAAAGTTCAATAATCCCCACCATTAAATTACATAGCATTTTATAGATGAGATTTTCTTCTCTCTTTTTTTTTCCTGCAAGGATGTGAACAGTATCCTT
Organism: Diadophis punctatus similis; assembly: GCA_023053685.1. NCBI lineage: Eukaryota > Metazoa > Chordata > Lepidosauria > Squamata > Dipsadidae > Diadophis > Diadophis punctatus. Next base: position 90,554,654 of record JALIGW010000002.1, read on the forward strand.
TGCTGTTTCAGGAAAATTGGGTGCATGATGGACCTTTGACTATGCTGGCTAATTAAAACCACCAGACGGATATTGTCTAAATGGACAGAGGAAATGATAAATGCTTCCCTGTAGGATTATAAATTACCTGCAGTATTAAAGGACAATACAATTAGAACATGTCTTAAAAAAACCATTCTCCCCATTTTTCTTTCCTAGATTATTATTATCCTTTTTTAAATGTTCTCCATTCAGACCAAAGTATTTGAATAATTAATTAGACCAAATTAATTGTGGAATATATGATATTGTAATCTGCCAACTGGTATAAATCACATCAAAGTAAAGGCACTTGAACTAAGAAATTAGCTTTACCTAGAAACTGAACTAAATTAACAGTTTGGCCAGTTTGCCTCCTTTATTCTGAATAATATTGAGGATCAGCTTTTCTATTGGACACTAATAATAGAGTAAATTTATTTTTGCCTCTGATTTTATACTGTTCTTGCTACTGGTGGTATTATATTGTTGTTTTCACATAATGCTGCCCAGAGTCCATTTGGCTTGGTCAAGTAATAAATTTAAATAAGAAAGAAGGAAGGAAGGAAGGAAGGAAGGAAGGAAGGAAGGAAGGAAGGAAGGAAGGAAGGAAGCCAAATAAATAAATAAACCCAAATAAATAAATAAACCCAAATAAATAAATGTTGCATTCTACCATTTCATCATATATTTTTTATTTGAAATGTTATGCTCTGCTTTGGTAGTTTTGTAGTCCAACTATAGCATAAAAGTCCATGTTTCTGCATATTTATCAAAATATCAATGGATATGGCAGTAGAAAAAAAGATAATATCTTTAATTGATCTTGCCATCAAAATAAATGCTGCAAGCACCAATGAATTCATGGTACAGCATTCTAGAAAGAGAAACATCAGCTGAAAATTTGTCATCAGCATTACTTTCTTTGATTGTATGTTTTAGTTTTGTTATTTGTGGTTGTCTTTTGGTGACACAGAGTTTGTTTAAATAAAAATGCAATGCTTTTGTCATCCCTTTTCATTTTAAATTCTTTCTCCGAGGTCTTTTGTGCCATAGAAACAGAATAGGATTTTCTCTACCCCTGGGTTCTTCTCTTTTTAAATTGTGGATCACATTTTTGCCTTTAGGTGTCAGGATGGATTCTCTGGACCACGATGTGCTGAAGTTGTACCCATGAAAGTCCATAAATTGCCAAAAGGTCCACAAAGTATGTTTTAAAATAAGATGAAATCTGTTTTCTCCCCCAATTACAGCAATCAAAATCGCTATCATTTGATGTTTTCACTCTTCAGTTTAAAATGGGATCTTTTTCTTTTGCCTTTGACCATTCTGTGCAGATTTGACAGCACGAAACACCTATTATTGTTTTGGTAATTGCAGCAATTCTTTATTGTTCTGGTTGTCATTGCAAGTATTCTTATCTGGAATCTCTGAGGCTTTGGCTTTAATTTTTAAAAAAAGCTGACTAGTATAAACATTGCGTTCAAGTTCACTGACTAATGACAATAATATCTAGTTGTCATTTCAGGTGTTGTACTTTTATATTTACTAAAATTAACCACCTTCCTCCTTAAATTGGTATTTGTGAAGCCATCTTTTTCCTCAAAACTTTTTCAGCCACTTGGCAATAAGAAACAGGCCCAATTTCTGAAGATGAATTCATCAAAGTTCTGGCTGCAGTCACTCAAGGAGCCTCTTAGCATATAATTGCCTCTTTTTCTTTTTCTCTGTTTTCTCTTTCTTTTTGTTTTTGTTTTTACTCTCAGGTGCCCAAATGAATTTACTGGTGATCGCTGTCAAAACTACGTAATGGCCAGCTTCTACAGTACGTCCACTTCCTTTCTGTCTCTGCCTGAATAGGAGCATGCTCAGTTTGGTGCTGCTTTCTCCTAGTCGCATCTTTCCTCAGATTTTCCTTTATTACTAAATGGATTCCATGACCCTTAATCTTGATTGCTTCTGCCTGTTTGCATGGTAATGATTGTCAAAGCAATGTCAAAACTTCAGCAAAATTAGAATAATAAAAATTGAAGCGGGAGAAATGATATTGATTCCAATTATTTATTTATTATTTATTTATTATTTGGTTCTTCTATGCCGCCCTACTCCCGAGGGACTCAGGGCGGCGTACAGCATTAAGCAAGAACACTAGATAATAAACAACAGTTAAAACAGAATTTAAACATTTAAAAAGTTAAAAAATATTCACCACCAGACATACCGGGGGAGAGCTCAGATGGCACTAGTCTCAACCCCCTGCCTGCAGGAAGAGCCATGTCTTGACGGCTTTTCGGAAGGCCAGCAGGGTGGGGATGGTTCGGGTCTCTGGGGGAAGTTGGTTCCAGAGCACGGGGCCCCCCACAGAGAAGGCCCTCCCCCTAGGGCCCGCCAGCCAGCATTGCTTGGCTGACGGGACCTGGAGGAGGCCCACTCTGTGGGCCCTAACCGGTCGAAGGGAAGTATGAGGCAGAATGCAGTCCCGCAGGTAACCTGGTCCTAAGCCATGAAGGGCTTTAAAGATTAATTGCTGTTCAAGGAGCTAAATATGAACATAAGGCTATAATTACAGGCTATCATTACAGCTATAACTATCCGAATCTGATCCAAATAAGATATTTCTGAGCAATAGACATGGAGGAAATTGGATATAAAACATAATGTACATCATCCTTTATCAAATATAATCAATAAACAGTGCTGGAGAATATGTGGACTGAGGACAATGGTTCTAGTTAATTTTTTTAAAATGTCCAACTTAACATAAATAAGAGAATGCCATTTATATGGCATACATATCACAATTCAGATTTATATATTGAACTGCAAAATTAACTGATTCTGATTAACTGAATGTTAATATATTTTGCTTTGCCCTCTCATAGCAAATGTTTAGTTGGGTTCTAAAGAGCTATTTTAGAGTTACCCAAGTACAATGAGATTTTGGAAAACAACAATCTTTTGTAGTCTGATCTCCTATAGAAATGTTTGATTCTACCTCCCCATAATTATAACGAGTAAATCTAAAACTGGCCATGAGATTATATGAAGTGAACACTTTATGATTGCAGAGTTTGCCATAGAGATTTCTTACCGTTCCATGCATATCCAACTATTTTAGATTAAGTTGTCAGTGGAATACTAATGCTTTAAGAGTGTCATGTTCATTTAATGAGTGTTTCCTTGAAGCAGTGGCATCTCTTCTTTAAACTCCTGAAGAAGCCTGAACCAAAAAAAAATGACCTGCTTTAATGAGTAGCAGAGAGATCCTGTTTTTGCACATGGCCCGAAGCATTTCTTTCAAATCATTTTTGAAATGTGCAGAGCCCTACTAAACAGTCCTTGAAGGTTTATTCAACAGCAGTGAAAACTGTCAGCTTCATGATGATCCTGTTTAATTTCCATTGGCAAGGTAGTATGCATCAGTCATATGGGTTACATTTTTCATGTCTGTAAAAAAAATATATGAATAATTTATAACCATCCTAAGCACTCAGCTTCTAAATTAGAAGCGATTTCCCAAGAAGGGTTTTTTGAATTAATATTGCCTAATATTTTTCTTGGGTTAAAAAGTCAGTTAGTAGAGAGCTTGTTCTTGATATTTTCATTACCCAAATATATTTGAAAGAATTTTGTAACTTCTTTCCTATTATATAAAATGTTCAGGAGCCAAGAATAAGCGAAAGCATAATATGAACAGGATGTCTCTGCTTATCTAGAATAACAATTGAACCCTTTATTTGTAGATAGATGATAGATAGATAGATAGATAGATAGATAGATAGATAGATAGATAGATAGATAGATAGATAGATAGATAGATAGATAGATAGATGATAGATAGATAGATAGATAGATAGATAGATAGATAGATAGATAGATAGATAGATAGATAGATAGATAGATAATAGATAGATAGATACTGACTTCAGTTCCACACTAAAAAAATCATGACAACCCTTTCACCTAAAATGTATGCACCAAGGCATTAATAATGTATTCAGTGTATATACATTTGCATCCCACAAAAATAATCCAAAAAGAAGCAATTTCAAATGGTCAGATATAAGTAAAGATATACAAAAAAAGTTTTGTTTTTGTTTTGCTAATTAGAATAGTAACTTCAAAGTTACATTTATGCAGTGGTTTGCCTGTATATTATGTGAGTAGTTATAAAACACCTAATGAGGATTTATTTTATAATGTAGTTTAAGATAAAATGAATACAAAAAAGCAAATAGACATAGTACTGCTATAAGTTGCAGTTACTCCCGATACACATAACTTTTTAGAAAATTGCCAGATTGCTTCTTGTGTATTAATCCCACCAATAACTCTTGCAACATCACAAAATGTAATTCTAAGTGATTTCCAGTTTTAAGGGATATAAGTAGTCCTCAAGTTATGTGCATTCATTCAATGCCTGTTCAAAGTTACCATGGTGCTGAAAAAATGGATTTATAACCTAAATTCAAAGTTCCAGCCATTATAGCACCCTCATAACCATGTGATGACTATTTGGGGCAGCCCACTATTATGACCAACCTATTTTGGCACCAATCCATCCTCCCTAATTGCCACCTGTGGCGCCTGCTCTCCCTAACAATTGCCTGATATACCCACCATCCTGCCTTTTACTTGCATTCCATATTCAGTCAATTAAGATTAGTTTTGAGGATGAGTTTTACATTATCTTGTTGGCATTCAAGCAGTTTCAGGCAACATAGAAATCTCCTTTGCTGCAAAAGGGACATCGAAATTACTAAAAGTAATTTTTACTTGGTTCAGGCTTATCTACCTTTGAAATTAGAGGAAGGGAAAAAATGAGGGGTTCCTAAGGAGGTAATAGAATAAATCACTATGTTGTGTCCTACAGCCAAATTATTTTGGATTTTAAATTGTTTTAAATTGGTAACATCATTAACTTCATGCATAGATGATGATAATTGTGCTCAACTTCAAAGCACTACAGAATGAAGCTTAGGGGTATGACACATGTTCACATAGGCAGAACTGCCTAAACAAACAAGCAAAAAGAAAAATTACAAAGCTGCTCCCCCCCCCGACTCAGTGAAAACCTAGTCTCAGAGTTTTAACAGCAAAGTACAAGCAAAGTGCTATCCCTTTGCTATTTGTAGGATGTGTCCCTGTGTAATAATTATTTAAATAAGCTATTATAAATTTTAACATTCAAGGCAGACATAGCAAATAAAATCATAGTAGCTATATAATACTGTAAGTGTATGGAGTAATATCTTTAGCACTGAACTTATTAGCAAGCATGACTGTTTGAGAGTTTCAAAATCAAGAGAACATGAATTTCAAATGTTAATTGAAATGTTTTGCATTTATTCTGGAGTTAGAATAAGCAGTGCATGTTCCTTATGCATGATTTTTGCTACCAGAATGAATAATGAACAAACGAATGAATGAAAATTATATATATAATATAATATAATATAATATAATATTTTATATATATATCCAACTTGCCATTCAATTATTTCATATATAAGCTGTTTGAAATTAGTGAATTTATCTGAAATTCATCTGGGTTGTCTATCTTACCTGTGAACTACCATATGCAATAATATTTATGCATGAGCATGTCACTAATTCTACTGAAACTTCTATGCAATTGTAACTAATATGTATTGTTAGTAGTGTTCATGTAGGCAAGTAACACTGGCTCTTAAGTATGGAAAAACCTATGTATTTTATTTAACCCTTAAAATATGACTGATTGTACACTGCTGGTAATATTTTAACCTATAAGAAGTGAAAACGAATATAGTATATAAGCAACTATAGAAAGGAATCAGCAGTTGCTCCCGAGTGATAAATATAGCAGTTATAGTTTGATACAAGGATTAAATGATAACATAACAAAGCTGTGAGTAATCACTGACTGTTTTATAAAGCCAGCAGTCTAATATTATCATTTTTTTTAAAAATGTAATCCATGCATTATGCACATTCCCAATATTGTAATGAAGTAGATTTTTCGATCCATATTAGTCTGTCTATAATAGTATTAAACGATTTGAATGAACTAAAGATGCAAGTAATTCTGTACTTTAGCTGAAGTATCAGTATAGTTTCATTGTAATAAATTATGCTGTCTGAATTAATTCCAGTAATTACAGTAGCCACAACTTAACGGGCACCTCTATATGGGAGCTAGGCATTTGCAACTACACACAGTCCCTTCTTAGTCATTATCTGCTGTAATGCCATTGTTTTCTGCTCCCACTTCTATGAGAAAAAGAAGGAAAAAAATTCACTCGTAAGAGTCAATATCGTTATTATATAGTATAGTTTATACATCATTTCATGGTTTTACAAAGTTACTTGTAAATCTGCCTCTGATCAGATTGATTCTCACTTTTTTTTCCCGGAGGCTTCGTAACATACAACAATTTCAGTAATTCTTCTCATTGCTTTTTATGATCTAAGAAGCATTCCAAATTAGTTTCAAAATCGCAGAAGGAGGCTACTATCACTTCAGGTACAGAACGGTATAGGTTTATACTTTGTGCCTACTAACGTGAGCTTGGAGTAGACTAAACTTAATTCTGCCTGCAGCAGAACTAAAGCAGTGATTCTCAATCTCACCAACTTTTAAGGTGTATAGACTTCAGTTCCCAAAATGCTGACTATGGAATTTTGGGAGTTAAAACTCCACACATGTTAGTTACTAAGATTGAAAAACAAGGAACAGTGTAGTTTTATGAATAGCGAATTCCAAGATTAGTTCCCCGCTATGGATCATAGGTATACTAAGGAACATGTTTTATATGGGGATATTTTGGACCTGAAATGTGACATAGATGATATAGTAAACTCAGATACTTCAGTAATATCTTTAAGGGTTAAAATACATTGGTGAAGTCGTCATGTTATCTAAATTATATACAGGTACCATAGTGTGGTTTGGTTTAGAGCCAATGTTTTTCTAAATAGTTTTTTAAAAAGAGCCTGTGAAAGCTTACATGAGCTCTGCACCATTAACCTTATGGCATTTGTCCTGTCTCAGTGTGCAAACACCTAATAGGTATAATATCTATGTGCAATTTGTTTTTTTCAGTAAGGTGTATTGCTCTTTTCTGAAACTATTTTCCCTTTTCTTTCTTTTTATGTCAACTTCCTGCATTGGCAGAAAATCTTGAGATTGAATTTATGGGTATGGACCAATCATTCCTTTTAGCTTGCTGAAAGATTGAAAACTTTTTTTTTTTCATTTCCTCACCTTCAATTCCTAACCAACTTCCTTGTGCTTCAAAAGGGATCATACAGCTATAACAGCCTTTGCCAGCTCCCTATTTACACTTAACACAGCTCTCATAACCGTACGCCTGTGTGTGTTTGTCTGTTTGTATATCTGTGAGAGAGACAAAAACAGAGAGAGATGCACACACTCACACGCACACAAACCACTGTGGAATGTGCTTGAGATGCCCACAAAAGACAGGAAATTACCTTTTCTGATGGATAACTTGGCATACATTTTAAAATTTGCAACAATATATTACTGCTGCTATCTCTGAAAGTACCTATGCAATTTTCACATATGAAATTTTAACTGCTGGTAAAACATTCAGCAAATAACAAGGAGAAGTCTCCTTTTTGGAAAATATTAGGAGTAACTTGAAGTCATTCTATATAACCGTTATTTACACTAAAACAACTGACTGAAAATACTTGTTGGATTTGCACCATGCAAAGGAAAAAGGTTATACAGGTAGTTATTGACAACCATTTGGTTAGTAACTTTTCAACATTACAATAGCACCGAAAAAGTGACTTATAGTCATTTTTCACACTTATCACATTAATGATTTTTCACATGCATTCCCAAGGTCAGGTGACCACCTTTTGCGACCTTCTGAGGAGCTAAGTCAGGGGTGGGCAAACTATGGCTCTTTGAGGACCTGTGGACTTCAACTCCCAGAATTCCTGAGCCAGCCATGCATGCATGGCTGTCTCAGGAATTCTGGGAGTTGAAGTCCACAAGTCCTCAAAGAGCCATAGTTTGCCCACCCCTGAGCTAAGTCAATGGAGAAGTCAGATTCACTTAACAATCATGATAGTAACTTAACAACTGCAGTGATTCACTTAACAACTGTGGCAAGAAAGGTCGTAAAATGGGGCAAAACTTACTTTAACAAAAGTCTTGCTTGGCAATGCAAATATTGGGTCAATTGTGGTCTTAAGGACTACCTATACAATGGGCAGAAGAGAAAAGAAGGTGGAATACAGAGAAAGTGGGCCCACTATAAAATGTGAAGACCAGGGCCTTCAGGATTAGGACTTGTTTTCCAGCTCTAAGTGAAGAGAAATGGGGACTGAAGCTGTAATTAATTATTTCAGAGCTACAGTCCTTTCCTTCTTATTCAGACCAGAAATATATTTTGAGATTAAAGAGGTGATATGGAAAGGTCTGTTCTTACCACATGACCACTTTCAACTTGTTGCCTTCATCTCCTATTTTTATTTAATTGAAAGTTGCTTCAAACTCTAAATTACACCTTACTTAGGAATTAAATTTTAAGATCTAAACTGTTTTGGCTAGAAATGATTTTAAAGTTGTGGTGGGTACTGACTTCTTGTATTTCTAAACATAAGCTTACATGCCCATTGTGATGCTTCAGATGTGCAAGTATAAGTGAGTGGACATCCATTGCCAAAGTAGTGGTGTTCTTCCTTTTATATTTTGTTTAGCTCTGGATGCTTTTGTTTCACTGCTGTTTAGGACTTCTTCACTATGATGCCCAGCCAGTCCAGGATAATATATATACAATAATATATATACAATAATATATACGATAATATATACGATAATATAAAATAATAAAACGTAGCCTATAGTTAACACAACCATACTGACATGGTTTTTTATAATTATTCATAATTATTTCATCATAATTCTACATTGCCAATTCTAGAACCTCACTATGTGGCAGGACTTTCCCCCGATGTCATATAATTGGCTATAGATCTCATGGTGCAGATGCAGTGGTGGGATTCAAATAATTCAACAACCGGTTCACCCAGGGTCAGGTTGGCTGTCGTGGGAGGCATGGCTCATCCCTGTCCTCCAGCTCCACTGCACATGCGGGACAAGCCTCCTGCGATGGCCAACCTGACCCTGGGCGAACCGCTTGTTAAATTACCACCATTTCAATATACAGAGTTGCTGGTTTCTGATATGGGAAAAATACTCATTTTAATAATTGTGCGATGGAAAACTGCTTAAGTACACATTGCAGATCAAAATACTTGGAGTTAAAAATGTTAGTCTATCAGCTATCAAAGTGGATCCTGGGTGCTGCGCTGCAATGAAGAAATGGTAAATGGAGTGGCCGGCACATGGGTAGGAGGAGGAGCAGGGAGAAGAAAGAGAGAAAAATGCCTTCTCCTTCTCTCGCGCCAGCCGCTCCATTGCCCGTTTCTCCATTGCAGCGCAGGCAGAGCCCAGGATCCACTTTGATAGCGTGGTGGGTGGGAGTAATTTAACAGCTGGTTCACCCGAACTAGTACGGACCAGCTGAATCCCACCACTGGTGCGGAGCTATATTAAAATATATATCCATACCCGCATCATGCTGCATGTGGCCTACAATAGAAGCCAAGTAGATTGAGAAAAGAGAGTATTGGTTTAGTAATGTGAATACATTCCTCGTATCCCCATAGTATCTGCATAAATACAGCCATTGGGAAGGAGAAATAAAGTCTGCAAAAGAGGATGCGCTTGACAAGAGATTTTGCAGAAAATGCATATTATTAATCTTGATCTTCCAAACAAGATCACATAACTCAAGAGAGGATGAGCAGGACTATTAGCAATGAGGAGACTGAAAAAAATGAGAGAACACTGAATAAGACTCACCCTGCTTTTGCATTGCACTAAACATCCATAAAAAAGGTCACTAGAAAGGCACAATGCATCATATCCATCGTGTTATAGTGCTGGGGGAAAAACATATTATTAATTATGGTTAATATAAAACTCACAAACTTGTGCACCCATCCTGGGCAGGAGGGAAGCAGTCACGTAATTTTAACCAATTAATGATTGAAGAGAATTCTATTAACCCTTTAAGAACTGCATTATTCCCTATGTGCTGGATTGTGTTTAGCATGGCTTTTGCTATCTCTGATTATACAGTAAGAAGACTCCACTATTTGGCTAATCAATCAGTGCTTTCGGGAGAGCATAGGTTAGGAGTTATGCTGTATGTAAAATCCCTTTAAATTCTGCTTCAGTCTTACTTTCAAGCATTTTTCTTATTCTTCCTTCCAGTTATCAAGCATGCTGTGCCAGGCCTATAGTTGACTTTTCAACTTCTAACCTTATATTTCCCTTCAGCTTCCTCCTCTTCCTTCATCTGTTCCTTTCCTTCTTTCTCTCCTCTTCCTCTTCCCATATTTGTGTTTGTTTCAATACTTCTACTTCTTGTTCTTGGATTTTTGTTTGTATAATCATTTGAGCATTCTAGTTTTACTTTCTCACAAAACTGATCCTTCTTTCCTTATGTTCATAATCAGTATTGTTGATTTCTGTATAAATATGTTGAGAAACTTGTTAATCAATGTTTGTATTGGGGTTGGCTTGTAGGAAGCAATAATATGCATTGTATCGTAGGTATGAAGGTTTGAAAGATAGTTTTTAAATTTTAGTTTTGATTTATTTGGAATTTCATAGTATATTTCCTCAAAATATTTGAGGAAATATACCATGTCCCTAAAAATCTGTTTCCTTCGTGTAAATTCCATTTAATGTAAGGTATTTGAGAGGATAACTAATAGCTCTTACAAGAATATGAAAGAGATAATAAATAGCCTTTGCTTTCTCCAATGTATATATTTATATACAAATTCATAATTCATGGTAAGTGACCCTGAAAATTTAGTGTCTGGGTAGTCTATTCCTTATACCTAAGAGCAGTGTAAGAACAAAACGATAAAAACCATAATATAGAATTTTTTTCAGATATTCTCAAATCCCAGCACTATTGTCATTAAAACTCGTATTAAATATTGAAATAAAAAAGAAAGGTACTTCCAATTTCATTAATGTCCTAAAAAAAGAAGTGTCTTTGAACCTCAGGAGATTTAGCTTCTAAATGTTCTTCATTGATTCCACAAGCTAAACATGAAGGGGCCATTGATTGCAATTAAATATTTTATCCTTTAATCTGTTATGATCTGAAAACTCAAGGGAAAACCAAAAGCTGTTAACCTACTCACATTCCTTCATTCACATGAGTCTGAGCTCATGTATGTTTACTCAGAGGGAAACCTTACCTAGCTCACTAGGGTTTACTCTCAACTAGAGGGGTATAGCTTCCCCTTAACTTGATCATTTTGCCATAAGAAAGTAGTGTGCTGAAAATAGCATTTGAAAATTATGCAATAAGCATTTGATCAAATCTTATCTCCCATTTTTAAAAAAATCCAGACAGAATGGTCTTTTTTTCTCCAAAATGGTTACATATCAATAAACAGCCCTGCATATCAGCAGACACGGCCAGTTATTGGATCTTGGCCAATATGACATAGTCAAACTATATATTGGGTCAGTGTCTAAGAAAATATTTGGATCCTTAGAGCAACAGTGACCACAGAAGTCAGGAATTTGGGACCTGACTGCTTATTGCCAAAAATCAATCTGAAACAACAGGCTAAGGCAAAGCAAGCCCTAACAGATGTCTTATCTGCAAATATACAAAGATCACCAGACCAGGAAATCGCTAAATACAAACTATCGCAAAGCAGAAAAGTAACAGATTTTCAAATCCTGTTCCATTGATGACAAACTCGTTTGCAAGAGTACTGATTTTTCCAGTCCCCTTTCTTTAATTCTGAATAGTCATATTCCTAAAAACATTCCCATTATGAATGCAAATTCTTGTTGGTTGCTCACACTATGGTTACTTTGAGCTGGCAACTATATGATTGCACAATTTTAAATTAAAAGCTAAATAAATTTTAGCAACCAAATAAGATAAAGAAAAAAAGAAAAAAAATACAAAGTTCTGGCTCATTCTGGTGTTTAATCCTGTGCACCATTGATATCAGTGTCCTAAATGTATCATTTCCTTTGTTTAGCATATAAACTATGTTTTGTCAAGTGGAATGTGATTATCTTTCCAGGCAAAACATTGTTTTGCCCTAAGAATTAGTTCATATTGATTATTCGACTGAGATCACTGCAGTAGAACTTTTCTTTACTATTCAATCAACCATATAATGTCTATGGTACAATGCATATTGCCTATTGGAGGGATGGATAAACTTAAATGTTACTGTTAGTTTCTGATGAATTATGCAATTTTCCCACGTGGCATAGCAAAATTCAAAGTAGAATGTAACATTCCTCATGTAAAGATTGATGTAGACCAGGGGTGTCAAACTGGCGGCCCATGGGCCAGATGCGTCACACGCAGGCTATGCCCATCCCAGCTCCACAAAGGGAAAACATCGCGATACGCAATGTGACGCCTCAAGTTTGACACTCATGGTGTAGACCAAAATAATATTGAAAAAACACTGGATATTTTAAATTACCACAAGAGACTGTGAAGAGAAAATTGGAAGGCGGGATGTCCAATCTTTATCCCAGCTATCTTTGCAAGAAAACCCTATTTTTAAACAAAATGACTTGTTCTATCAGTGCCTTGTTTTTATTTCATTGGACACCTTCATAAATTTTAAATTGTGTTAAACAAAACATTGAATTGTGATTTGATTTGATTTAAATTTAATTTAAACTTTAATTTAATTTAAATTTAAATTGTCTTTATTTCAAGTTTTCTCACATCAGTGACACTGAATATAGTTTCTAATTTCTGAGCGTAAAGTTTGTCATACTTTCACTATAGCTATAAGCTGATAGACTGTAAGCTGTATTTAGTGGTCTCTTGTTTTTTCATCCAGTGTACATGTTATAACCATCTATATTTTCTCATTTTCTAGAAGCTGAGGAACTCTACCAGAAAAGGGTGTTGACCATAACTGGCATCTGCATTGCTCTCCTTGTTGTTGGCATCATGTGTGTTGTGGCATACTGCAAAACCAAGTAAACATTCCTTTTCCTTTTTTCTATAATTTTGTAATCAGGACCTCACAAAACAAAATAAAACAAACTATATATATATATATATATATATATATATATATATATATATATATATATATATATATATATATATATATGTGTGTGTGTGTGTGTGTGTGTGTGTGTGTGTGTGTGTGTGTGTGTGTGTGTGTGTGTGTGTGTGTAGGTAGGTCTTTGGTTATTTGGGTTTTCTCCCGCGTGAAATTGGAAGTGTCTTGGCGATGTTTTGACGAAGTCTCATTCGTCATCATCAGGCTGGTGTCTTCTGCTTCCTGCTTCACATTGCTCCTAGAAGCAGGAAGCAGAAGACACCAGCCTGATGATGACGAATGAGACTTCGTCGAAACGTCGCCAAGACACTTCCAATTTCACGCGGGAGAAAACCCAAATAACCAAAGACCTACATACAAACACCCGCGAAAACCTTAGAATATATATATATATATATATATATATATATATATATATATATATATATATATATATATATATATATATATATATATATATATATATATATATATATATATATATATATATATATACACACACATACATACATACATACATACATACATACATACATACATACATACATATATATATATATATATATATATATATATATATATATATATATATATACATCTTGATACACAATTAGATGGCTTAATAAACTTTAAAAAAATCTCTGTAAGTTTGTAAGCACAGTGGAATGTAGTATGTAATTTGTCACAGCTTTTCATAGGAAGCGATCCCTTAGAATCTAATCTAATTCATGATCCATTGAGATCATTACAAAAACATCCCATTTGCTTTAAAAGGCTTCCACCTTTAAACTTGTTGTACCACATGATATTACACACAATGACTGAGCTGGGCTTAAATCCAAGACTGTCTTTATCTTTAGAAGTGTGTGAGATGTGGTGAATCACACTAATAATGAATGTCAAAAGGTGCCTGATAAATGAAACTTGGAACCTCCAAACTTCTACCTGCTTCCAATCAATTGGCAGCAATTGATGTTGTTGATATTATGGTTTATTAGGTAAATATAACCTAATATTGACTTTTTACAAATTTCAGGAAATGTTTTAAAGCTTTCCTTCACAATCATTATGATTATGTTTATCTTTCCAAATTAAAAGCATGGCATCTTTCTTCAGAGTGAGCTCTTCAGACAAAAATGTTTCAGACTCAGAGCTGTGTATTGCTAAGTATATTGGTGATACATTTTTACAGGCAAAAATATTTACTTTTATGGCATTTTTTTTTAAAAAGACATACCCAACCTTCAAGGTGCCCTTCCCATTGTTTCATCTATCCATCTTCTGAATGGAGAGAAGTCAAAACTTTTATTAAACTTGATAAGACTTCCAAAGTTTTCTATGTATGTTTTCCTTTCCCTGTTGATATTACTTTCAGCAATTGTGGACTCAGGACAAAGAATTAATCAAGGTGATATCTTAACCACAATTAATTGAATGAATTATAGGTGTGGAAATATTGAGCCTGTTTATCTTTCATTGGAATTTTCCTCTTAAGAGTCCTTTGAGTGCTTTAATGAAATGCAGAGAGGGGTTATGGATGTGCAAGAGCCAAAGCAATATTTTTAAATCATTTTAGAAGTCGGCAAAGCAATAACAACTGTTATGTAAACAATAACACACATTTTTCAACCATGATATCATCTCACTTATAGAAAGTGCACATGCTTAGCTTAGACATAATAGGAAGTTGTAAGAATGAGCTAACCTGAACTTTGACCCTTTAGTCCCCAACCTTTTGCTTCTTTAGCTCTGATGAGGAACCATCACATCCAATTTTAAAGAAATGGGACGTTGTTACTTACCTGATACGTCCTTTCTCATAGGGCGGAGCCAGCCTCCAAGAAAGGGCACTTGGTCCAGTGCCGAGCAGAGCCTCCCCATCAACCTGTTAGAACTGAGGGCAGTCAGGTTGGCCCTAGCTCATTAATGTGTTCTGCTGCGATGGACTGCAGATGCCGCTCTGCCCAGAGCCCCAGTGTCATTGCCTCGGCCATGAGGGTCTTGGACATGGTCCCGCCCTGGCAATTGATATGGGCCTTCGTTGTTACATTGTCTGTCAAGACAAGCATGTGACTGCCCGACAGACGGCCCTGGAAGTGAGCTAGGGCCAACCTGACTGCCCTCAGTTCTAACAGGTTGATGGGGAGGCTCTGCTCGGCACTGGACCAAGTGCCCTTTCTTGGAGGCTGGCTCCGCCCACTATGGAGAACTCCATATTCAATCCATGGAACCATAGTGCATTTAAGTCAGAGAGGTCTTCAAACTTGGCAACTTTAAGACTTGTGGACTTCAACTCCCAGAGTTCTCCAGCCAGCAGAGTTTATGCTGGCTGGAATAATTCTGGGAGTTGAAGTCCACAAGTCTTAAAGTTGCCAAGTTTGAGGACCCCTGATTTAAGTCTTGGTTGTATTACACAGAGTCCTACAGGTGGTCCTCGACTTATGACCTCAATTGAGCCCCAAATTTCTGTTGCTAAGTGAGACATTTGTTAAGTGAGTTTTGCCCCCATTTTATGACCTTTCTTGCCACAGTCGTTAAGTGAACCACTGCAGTTTTCAAGTTAGTAACACAGTTGTTAAGTGAATTTGGATTCTCCATTGACTTTGCTTGTCGGAAGGTTGCAAAATGGGACCACGTGACCCTGAGACACATTGCAACTGTCATAAATATGAATCTGTTGCCAAACATCTGAATTTTGATCATGTGACCATGTGGGTGCTGCAATGGTCATAAGTATGGTTATAAGTTCTTTTTTTCTGTCCCATTGTAACTTTGAATGGTCACTAAACAAACTGTTGTAAGTCAAGGACTACCTGTTTAAGGTTTGAAGATCCTATTTATTTTTAAGTATCCCACTTCCCCCCACAAGAACCACCTTCCTGATGTTACCTTAGTCAAAATCATCATTATTAAATAATACTAAGTCTAAAAATGCTGCTGATCCCTGATTTGAGAAAACCAAAATCATGCTAGTTCAATATCTCTGTTTGAGAGTTTAAAGCAGGAATCTAGCCAAGTCATTGGATTTTTTTCCTCCTCAGCGGTTGGTTGCTCCCAGTTCAGCCAGTTCTAAGAACCGGTAGCGCTGGCAGCAGGAGGCTCAGTCCACCCACCCAGGACACTTATGCGCATGCGCAGAAGCATTGCGCGCGCGCACAAGTGTGCACATGAACCAGTAGTAAAGGGTTTTAGAACCCACTACTGCCTCATATACACTTCCTTTCTCCTTAATGATGTCGGGGCAGGACTTTGGGAATAGGTAACACTGTCTCTTCTTTCTTCAAAATCTTGTCCCTGAAGGGAGGGATACCTTCTATCTTTAGTCTTCTGCAGAAGAGGTGTATTATTTTCCTTTCCATATATGGAGATAATGGAGGCAACTTCATTTAGGTGGGTGGGCAGGCCTTATTTCCAGTCTTGGGCAGGTCAGAGAGAAGGGGTTTTCTCCTCCCCCTCTACTGAAGGAAAAATCAATATATAGAGTGGATGCTGTTGTATGTTTGGACTAACATCAAGCACATAACTTCAGCCTAGTTGAATGTGCAGCTAATGTAATATTCTCTCATCCAAGGGGCAGAAGAGGTCAGTGAGTGATTCAGCATTTTTAATAAATGAATTAGTTGAAAAAAATCCAGCCAGTAATTGCTGCCTCTTTCAGAATCAAGATCATTTCTTGAATCCATGCGGTATAGAACCATTTTATTTCCGATATTTTTTATTTTAGAAGAACTTACATTTTTTTCCTGTACCTTTACTGACAGAAGTAAACTGCCTAGTAAATAAGCTATAGAAAAACCAACACACAGCCCACAGCTGTACATTATTGGTTGCTGGCAGGCAACAAATTAGCTGCGGAGTTCAAAATAAGGTCTTCCAAAGGGTCCCTGTTCCGGATATATTACAAAGACCTAGCCACAGGGAATAAGGTTTCCAGTGTGCTGTTTTTGCCAGAAAATACAGGAAAGGGCAAAAAAGCTACTTTCCTAGAAAATTCTACTCCTCTGGATCTAATAACCTGCCTTTGGCTACATGTATTATAAACCACTGGAGTACAATCTGCTTTCTGTAGCATCTTCATATGATACGTGATGTAATTGGCCACTGGATAAGATTGGTATAGTTTCAGGATGCCAGATACTATATCAGAAACTTTATTTGTGAATAAATCTTATCATAACTTTGGCAAAGTGTAATACTGTGTGTCCATCAGCTCCTGGTATTTCTGAACCTTCAAATGATAAAATTCAGTTCCATAATGGGAATGTGCTCTGGTCAATAAGGCTTATAGAACTATTTTATTCAGTCAACTATTTGAATACTAAAGTACCTCCATATTTCAAATTCAGGAAGCAGCGGAAAAAGTTACATGACCGTCTCAGGCAAGGCCTTCGATCAGAACGCAATCACAGGGTCAACATGGCAAATGGGCCTCACCATCCTCACCCACCGCCAGAGAACGTCCAGCTGGTGAATGTAAGTTTTGCACAAGCTTTGTTGATAATCAGTTCTTCATCAGTATTTATTTGAGTGACATTTAGTCCTTTTAACAATTTATTTAAAAATAGTACCACTTTCCTAAGATCTTATTCTCCACTAGTTGTAAGGCAGAAGAAACCAGGAAACAAGGCAGTTCAAATGAATACAGGTTTATTGCTTGGTAATACTCTCTGCAAGAATCGGAACTACTAACAGTCAAAGCAAATAGGTGATAGATAAGAGTCAATGAATTCAAGGTGGGCTGGATTAAGATCTCTTGTGAGCGCAAAGGAACTCAAGACTGATGATGCGCTTGACCCCTCCTTTCAGGCTCAGCCTGGTCATCTCTTTCATTTAGTTTGTCAAAACAATGACAGTAGCTAATTTAACTGAAAACAGTTGTGAAATTATATTTAGATGCTTGTGGGGTTGTTTGTTGTGGGGAAAATAGGAGGCAAGTATATTAAGTATGTTCACCACCTTGAATTATGTGTAGAAAACACTGGATAAAAATCTAATAGTAATAATAAATTATTATCCACAAAAGAAACCATTTTAATTTACTATTACAATATTTATTGTTATTATCTCTAAACAGCATTTTGTATAATTTTATGAGATGCTATAAGGTTCAAATTAAAAGGAAGAAACATTTCTAAAACCAATAAATAGAAGAATGATTCACTCTAATGCTATAAATGGAAATAATAAAATACAACTGAAAAAAACACTGATAAACAGAAATATATTAAAAACTAATATCGGGACTATAAAAGTACTTTATGAATAAAGTACTAAAAAGCTCACTTAGTAAGTGCTATATGAACATGCACGTATATACCGTACCTATATTTATCTGTATATATGTATACAGTATGCACATATGTGTGTATACAGACAAACCTGTTGGTGTCACTGAGTTGAGTTATAAATTGATTTTCACATTATGCTTGTGGGATACCAAAGATTTAAGGAGCAATTTTCTGCATAAAGCATTCATGGCCACAAAAATGTTGTGACTATTTTAACCCATAAGTAAAAACCAGATGAAATTGTCTTCAGAACCTTCTTTGTAGCAAGATAGCGTGCATCGCTGTAGAAAGCATATCAAAGGAAAATGTGGGCTAGGATGAATGTGCTAGAGAAATCATCTGAAATTAGAGTGGTTTTTAAGCCAAAAAAACAAAAAGAATTTTTGTGGTGCTTCTCTGTTCACAGATTTCACTCAACTGAGAGATCTAATGAGACAGTTCTCTAAACTTTCATATGATAAATTGGACCATTCTTTTTTTAAAAAATGTAGAAAGCTGAAATTGTTCCTGAAATATGTTATTTAAGGTTTTTCCTTTGGTTGGTAATGAATATGTTTCTCTAAAATAGCTTTGTTGTTCTTTTTACTCTGGGTATGTACATGTAAGGTTACCTTGCCAGTTATCTATCTGATAAATATAAATTTAAAACTATAATGAACACTATGAATTATGTGTGGACCATGGGTGTACAGTCTGCTGTTTATTTGTTTTGGATCTAAAATAATGTTTGTATGTGCCACATCTGAGCCTTTTCTCACAAAACTGAACCCATAAAACTGTCAGAAGAATCCCGGTGGTGTAGTGAATGTGTGAACTCTTTTCTCCTGATTGAGAAAATTCAATATGAAAAACAGATAATTCAGATCTTTTGCTTGTTTTAACTTAAAGAACTTGGTTCTCTTGCATTCATTTCAGCAGAGCTCATGATTTTATCCTGCTTTCAAAATGCATTCAGGACCCACCACCCAAATTTATTTCAAGAAAAAGCAAAATCCATCACTATGAAGGGATATTTGAGGGTCGCTCACAACTTATGTATGACGGTTTAGGTAGTTCTATTATCTTCCTCAGCAAAGTAGGGAGAAATGCCTCTGCCTTTAGATTAAGTTGTTCTATCCCAGATTGAATGGGATTAATGTCTGTTGACTAGGACAAAAGCAATAAGGACATATTCTCAAAAGCTTCCGTCTCAAAAGAAATATGCATACAGTATGCATATTCTCTCTCTCTCTCTCTCTCTCTCTCTCTCTCTCTCCCTCCCTCCCTCCCTCCCTCCCTCCCTCCCTCTCTCTTTTTCTCCCTCCCGCTCCAGCACCCACCATCACCACCAAGTAGCTTCCACTCTGAACTGAAACAGAATAAGGCCTAAATGGCAAGAATGGGTTGGGGCAGTTCCCATAGGCAGGTACAGTACCCAGATAGCAATATACACCTTACAGCTGAATCAGTTTTATTGAACATGGAAAATCCTAAATATCCAACAGGGGTCTTGCTGTCAGTTTCATCGAATGCAAGATTTTTGTCTATTCCAGTATAAATTTTTTTGTATATTTAAAAAGTGCAGACATTTCCCATAGTATATCATTCTCTGAAAGAACCAGTTTGTAGACAAGCTAGACCTATTATTTAGCCACTTCAATATCAAACCTTCACTACTGCCAGTAGTTTTTATTATACAGGTGGTCCTCGAATTGAGACCATCTGGCTTCCCCATTGACTTTGCTTATCAGGAGGTCGCAAAAGGCGAAAATGTGACCCTGGGACACTAATCATATGAATCAGTGGCCAAGCATCTGAGTTTTGATCCCATGATCATGAGGAAGTTGCAACGATCATAAGTGGAAAACCAGTCATGTCACTTTTTCCAGTGCCATTGTAACCGTCACTAAACAAACTGTTGTAAGCCAAGGACTGCTGGTACTATTTCTCTTCATTATTTCAGAGACATCAGATGACAGCCAAATTAAATATTTTGAAAGGCTAATTCATAAAATTACAGGAAAAATATTCTATTCCTAATCCATTTCATAGAAAACATGTCCCTGTCATTAAAATTCAGGGACCAAACACATCATGAACAATTAAGATTGCAAAAATACAGTGAGCAAAAACAAGGAAAAAGAGAAATCTACCACTCATACCGCTCGGCAATAGTGCTATTCCTACCCGTGAACTCCATTAAAATAGATTTGTTTTGGTGAAAGAATTCTGCAGATAATAAACTACTGCTTCCACTGAATCACTGTACTTTAATTTGAATTAATTCTAGGAAAGTGTCTTCTCATGAGAATAAAGTATTGACTGCTAATTTGAGAAGTACTACAACTTCAATTTTTGAAATGCTTTCATATGTATATATAATGCAGGGGTGTCCAACCGTGGCAACTTTAAGACTTGTGTGGGTTTTTTTCCAGTGAGACTGGTCTATCTGGGCAAGAAGTCCTCACCTAGTCATGCTGGCTGGGGAATTCTGGGAACTGAAGTCCCCAAGTCTTAACGCTACCACAGTTGGACATCCCTGGTATAAGGCAGGAGTACAGAATTGATCAGTAGTTTTTAATTGTGTTATAAATAAAAGTTGTGTGTCTGTTTTGTTTAGCAATATGTATCTAAAAACATAATATCCAGTGAACATGCTGTTGAGAGAGAAACTGAGGCATCTTTTTCTACAAGTCACTATACCTCAACTACACATCATTCTACAACGGTCACCCAGACTCCCAGCCACAGGTAGGAGGCTCAGATAAAGCCAACATATTTCTTAACTGAAACCCCAAAGCAAATTTTAAAAACAGTAAACAGGAGTATTTGGATTTAAAGGTGACAGACTTTTTTGTAGCTGAAATGCGCTAAGTTGCTTTATTTTATTAAGCTTCCTTTACTTCTTTGATTTTTTCCTTTGAAAAGAAGCAGGTTTCAGTATCAACATATTAGCCCGCTTCTTCACAATTGCTGCCTTGTTTCTGTGGACTTCATATCACACCATTAATTTGCACTTACAGAATGAGTACTACATTTGGACCATGATGAGTTACTGAATTTACTTGGAGCTCATCATTATTCTTTCATGTACATAATTTGGCTTTGCTTGACATAGAATAATCCTACTCTCTGGCATTGTTCATTATGTCATAACAGTAAAATCTTGAAAATGATGTTAGTTTAAGATTGAGTGTTTATATATATATATATATATAAGCAAAATACCACTAACGAATCATCACAAAATCTCCAGAACCGTAAAGCCTACAAACTTGAAACTTGGCACGTATGTTCCTCTTGGCTTCTAGGTGCTCACTAAGAAAGAATTTTTCAAAATGACAATCAGATCATTAGTTACTTCTTATATTATTATTAACATGCTCTGATGCTAAGGAGTTAGATGTTCTACTCCCCCTCCCCACCTGAAAAGAACTCTGTTCCAATTGCCAGTGGGCATGGCCAGTGCATGACTCATCCGGCCTGTGGGCTGGGAGTTTAGACATTCTACTCCATGCTAAGGAGTTCAGTTTCGTAGGGAAGCACGGGTATCCAGCTACTAGTCTTTTTATATTCCCAACAGTTGGAGAAGAATGATCACCTCAATTCTTCAGCAACATAATGAATGTAAAACACTATTGCCCAACAGATACACAGAGGACCCTATCAGACTCTTTCTTTTCACTTTCCTGTTCTTGAATTTTAAAAATGTTCTCTTCTGTTTTTCATAACGGCTCATGGTCAGTTGGAGTAATGGTCGGACCGAAAGCATAATCTCTGAAAGTCATTCAGCCCTTGTGTGCTCCTCAGTTGAGAACAGCCGCCATGCAAGCCCCTCAGGACCTCGCGGTCGCCTCAATGGCATTGCTGGACCAAGAGAATACAACAGTTTTCTCCGGCACGCACGAGAGACACCGGACTCGTATCGTGATTCACCGCACAGTGAAAGGTATCCACAGGAGCTGATATTAAGAAGGATACCAATCTGAAATACTGTAGGGCATATCCAGATCATGACAGAGAGAGAACTGCAGCTTGAAATCCTATCAGGGTTGGTGGGTTTTATTTTGGGATATTATTTTTTGATCAAGAAATTCTAAACTAAGGTTTTGTACGTTAATATTTATATAATAATTTGCCATTTTCATAGTGTTTTGTGTTTAGTGTTTTTGTTTTTAAAGCTAATCCAGGTTTCTTTAAAGCTGTTTTCTCATGATTTATAGCATTGTGCCAATGTAATGGTGGGAAAGCTATGCCTTATGTCACCACTGGTTAACCCTAGAACATATCATTAGTTTTGCATGGAAAAATGGCCAAAATCATCTTCACCACTGCAGCATATGGCGATCAATGAGTGTGATTTGTATTAAAAGTGGGGGGGGGGAATACAGTTTGAGTGGAGAAGCAACCACAATAGCAATATAAATAGACAAGAATTGAAAATAAACGTTTAAAAGGCAGTGCTAAATGAAGTTGCACTCTTTTCCATTTAATAAGAGTTTTTTAAATTGGCTACTCATACCCTGTACCGAACAGATAGGCAAGTTAAAAGCATTTCTTCCTTTCAAAATAAAGACGAGAAGGTGAACAAAACTCTACTATTTGGGACAATACCAGAATCCATGAATCAATACAGTCTTCACATAGTTACTGTACATTAGTTTTACATACTATTAATTTCTGATAAAATTATCTGGATTGTGGAGAATGTTTGACTGAATTGGCTCTTTCCTTCACCTAACAGCATCATCTTGTTTCCTTTCTGGAAAGCAAAGCTGACCTGTGTTTTCACTGATTCCTAATTGTTGAGGTAAAATAGCACAGAAAATAGAGTGCAAAAATATAAAATGAAAAATAAATAAAAAAAAAATAAAAAAAAAATAGATAGATAGATGATTGATAGATAGATAGATAGATAGATAGATAGATAGATAGATAGATAGATAGATAGATAGATAGATAGATAGATAGATAGATAGATAGATAGATAGATAGATAGATAGATAGATAGATAGATAAGCAAGCCATACTTTCCTCAATACCACTGGTACTGTTTGACTGTTTTATTATAAAAGTAGTCTGAAAGGTGGAGTCCCGTTGCTCTACAATACTTACATTTGCTTTTGGACCAATTTTTAAAGTATAAAATTGCACAATTTCTAGTTATTTGCACTTCCAAGCCATTAATTCTGTGAGCATTAAAGTTAAAATATGTAACTCTCTCGAATAGCTTTTATTATCTATATTTCATCCTGGGTTTTTTAATAGCTACAAAACCTGGAAAAGTGAATGAAAATTGGGAAAATGAAACTATTTGAGTTTTGCATGTTGACATTGTAGAGGACCAAAACAAGAAATGCTGAAGAACATCCAAAGTCTTCTTGGCTCTGTGTCTTATTCCCAAATGGCCACAAAATCTTTCTTAATCCTAAACTTTGGATAGATGTATTCAGTGCAGTTGCTTGCAATAAGATGGAAATCTTTTTAAAAAGACAATGAAGAAGGAAGAGAGTCAAACACTCTTTAAAAAAAAAATAAAACTCTGCATGGCTAGTAGCAGAAGCTCCATTATGTCTTCAGAAATGTCAAGAGACTAGAAGGCTGGAATAAATCATAGATTAAAGTGAGTTGCATTGCCAATATTCCATTTTTTCAGGCATTGGGTTTATATGTTGGAAATCAAGAGAAGTGAATAAATGATCATTTAATGTTATTTTAGCCCAGAAATTTAAAGTTAAATTTCAGTAGCTAGTAGCTATTTGTAGAAGTTGCATTTCTACTTACAGAATATGTGGCTGTTACATCTGAATTCAAATGCTTATTACTGTCATGGAAGAATAAATACTTCTTACCACCATCATAGTTCTATCACATCCTTATTCTTCAGCTTAATAAAAAAAATTATGTGTATTTCTTTAGGTACGTATCTGCCATGACCACGCCAGCTCGCATGTCTCCTGTAGATTTCCACACTCCAAGTTCTCCAAAATCACCAGCTTCAGAAATGTCTCCACAAGTCTCCAGTTTAACAATGTCTGTCCCGTCTGTAGCTGTCAGTCCATTTATAGAAGAAGAGAGGCCTCTCCTGCTGGTGACCCCACCCAGGCTGCGGGAAAGATACGAGCTTCACTTACAACAGTTCAATTCTTCTTACCACCACAATCCTGTCCATGAAAGCAACAGCCTACCACCGAGTCCCCTGAGGATAGTAGAGGACGAGGAATACGAAACCACGCAGGAATATGAACCTACACAAGAGCCTCCAAAGAAACTAGTCAACAGTCGGAGGGCCAAAAGAACAAAGCCCAATGGCCACATTTCCACTCGATTGGAAATGAACACTGACACGAGTTGTGAGAACAGTAGCTCAGAGAGTGAGACAGAAGACGAAAGGATAGGTGAAGACACACCTTTTCTGAGCATACAAAATCCTACAACCGCTGACGTAGAATCAGCTGCTGCATATAGGCTCACTGACACGAGGACTAACCAAGCCAGCCGCTTCTTAACGCAGGAAGAATATCAAGCAAGATTGTCCGGTGTAATAGCTACCCAGGATCCCATCGCCGTATAAAGGAGGAGAGAGAGGGGGGGGAAAACACTTTAAAAAAAACCCACATAGATTCACATGTAAAACTTTATTTTATATAATGAAATACTCCATGATTAAATTAAAACAATTTATTTTATTTTAGCAATTACGCTATTAGGATTTAAAAAGAAAAACACAGGAGGGGAAAAAACTTTTATAAATTAAATATATAATGTATATACAAAAGTGTTATGTGCCATATGTAGCAATTTTTTTACAGTATTTCAAAAATGAGAACGATATCAATGGTGCCTTTATGTTATGTTGAGAGCAAGTTTTGTAAAAGTTACTAGTGACTGCTGTTCCACAGTATTTTGCAGAAGTCTCTAACAGTCTGTTTCCCATCGGATTCATGGCGACTGGCTATACGGTCTGTAAGAACTGCAACCGTTCCCTGTCTTGCTTGTCGTAGCTCTGATAAAAGAAAAAAGAAAAATCCATACTGGCATACCAACCTAGAAACAAAACATGCTCATTTCTTCTTTGAAGGGGCTTCTATTTCCTTGTGTTTTATGAGTTGCTCTCTTACAAAACAAGACTTATTTTGGAACCCTTGAGAAAATGGGTAGGTTCAACAGCCTACAATTGTTTTGTTTTTTGTTTTGTTTTGTTTTTTTTAAGGATAATACAGCTTTCAGAAACACAGAACTATATCCAATATTAGATACCACTGTAGGTTTGTCCATTTGACTATAATTACCCAAGAATCTACTTGAATTTAAATAGGAGCTATCACTGCTACCACCAAGAACCTTTTCACTGAGACACACATGGGCATGCACGCACATAGTTTTGATTTATGTAACAATATTTCCTAGATGTTCACAGTGGTTTGACAGAAACATAGTGGGATCCAATCTGGCAGGAAGTCCTTCTATGCAAGCATCTTTTAAATTAATAGGATGGGTCCAAGAGCAAGGAGCTTCTTGTTTTGGTGTCCTTTGTATAGGAGAACGTGCTACTGAATTATCCTGGGTTAAGTAAATTGAAGTACTAGAGCAGGTATTTTTAGACCATCAAGGAAGTGGATAAAAGCAAAGGAAATGTAATCCCCACTGCTAAAATTACAGTAATTTTGAAACAATATTTTCAGGTAGAGCACTTTTTTTTTTCACTTTAAATTGGGACGATCCATACCAAAAATAGGACTTTGCAGTGGATTATCACTTCCTGTGTGCTTAAATTTTCTAGTTTACATATGGATGGAATCCAAATGTCATAAAATGAGCTCTGATAGAAAAAGATAAACATGTTCTGTATGCCTAGTGATCTATTATGTTTTTTTTTACCTAAGTATTAGTAAGACGAGCATGTTTATACTTCTCAGGCTCCCGTCATGCATGGGTTTTTGTTATATAAATATATATATATATATATGCATGCGGCCGGAAATAGATAGAAGCAGCCTTTCTTCGAGGCATGTTGGAGAAACAATTTGGACATGATAAAAGCAAATGCATTTGTTTAAACTCCGGATTGGCCCAATCACTTAGAAGGTTCTACTTCTAGAGCAACAACATCGAGGCAGGTGAAGGAAGCTTGTCTAAGTGAAATGTATTCCTCTGCCGAGAGGAACAGGAGGAGGGAGAAACAGAGTGCTGTGCTGCAGATAGGAACAAAGTAATCATCTATGCTATGATTTTCTCCCCCAAATATGTAACCTCTTGCCCTGCTTTATGCATCATTTGGGCAGACTAAGTTCAAACAAACAGGTCTGGTATTTAATTTGGCACCAGCAGCAACATTACTGCAGCTTCTTAATTCACAAGCCAGTAATTTATTTTGGAGACTTGAATCTGGGATAAAATTAGCCTTGATTTATATCATACTATAGAGCTCAGCCCAGAGGCCAAAGACTAACAAACCTATTCTCTTAGCCTTCCTAGCGTTGGCAATCATGTCGGATTGATACTGTTGTGAATGAAAAGCAAAATGGTTTGCATAAAAGTTATTTTATAAAAAAAATCATGCCCAGTGCTCAAATTTGCTTAATACTGGTATCTTCACAGAAGGCCTAATTTGGGGAATGTTAATTTGATTACAGAAGGCTAACACGGCAATCCTAGTCCTATGTATTGGAAAATAATTATACAGTAGAGTAGACTTCTGCATAGCCCTGGGTAGAATTGTGCTATAAAGTGATATTTACATTTCAGAAGCACCAGTAAAACACATTCCTATGATGCAACATACATTCACTGCGAGTTTCCAAATCATTACATTGACTTCAACTGGATATTGAAGCAAACTCTGGTATTGACTTCTGTTTCATAACTTTATATGTGTTTCCTAATATTCACTTACAGGCTTCGATTGCATTCCCTTTCTCTTGACAAAATCTGGGTTTTTTTCTGCATTGCCGAAAAATCCTCTAAAGCAGAGGTGCCCAACCTTGGCAACTTGAAGACTTCTGGACTTCAGCTCCCAGAATTCCCAAGCCAGCATGATTGGCCGGGGAATTCTAGGAGTTGAGGTGCCCAGGTCTCAAAGTTGACAAAGTAGGGCACCCCTGTTCTAGGAGGTTCTTATTTTCAAAGCATTTTCCAAATATCATAAACTCTTTTCCAAAACTTGGCTATTTTGTAGGAACTGTTTGGCTAAGATGCCAAATATTCTAAGAGAGGAAGAAGAATGGGCAGGGACATTCTTTTTTAAGCAAAAAAGTTAGACAGACCAGAGAAAGTTTTCCGGACTGTTACCAATCCTTGACAATGAATGTCGACTCTGCTATTAATATGCATACTTCTTCCAGTAATCTTTCTTCAGTTTTATGTTGTTTCAGAGTCATTAAGACTATTGTGTGTAGGCTTTTCCGGGGCGGGGGGGGGGGGGGGAGATAGTGAAACAGATATGTACATATTTCATTTAGAGTACTTGATAGAGTATATTGGGGCTCCAATATAAAAGAAACCGGAAGAAATAATTTTAGATTTCAGGAAGGCTATTCCGACTCTATAGCATATGTTATAGATTAAAAAGCATTTCAGAAACTAGACATTTCACCAGTCTTATCATGTTCTTCCAATAGTCTTCTGCACACATTCCTTTCTTTTAAATACATTAATGCATTCTATTCCTGCCAGGGCAGACAATACTTCCATTACATTAATGTCCCTATAACCTTTAACTGTCTTTCCATTCAACTCTTCGGAAACTAAAACGCACCTATGCGAGACTGTCTCATGTTCTCCTTTCTGTGCTTACCAATACAAAACTGATAGGTGCATCAACCTGATCTCCCTGCTTTTTGAGTGCACTTCCATCATTCCCAAAACCCTTCTTGCAGTTTTGAAGGTGGGATCCCCAGAGGAACCTGGGGAGAGAAAATCCATGCATTTTGATTGGCTTGCCTTGCTGCTGAATCTCACTCTGGGCTAGTGGACTGGGGGGAAAGGCACTACTAGACTCTTCTCGCATTTGAGCCTGTTGCCCTGGCATTGATTCCCTACTAGATATTTCCTTTGAGTGGAACTCAACTCCTGGTGACTTGATAGGCACAGGCAAGGATAGATCCTTTGATTATAAAACTGCCTTTTGAAACATGGGAGAACAACTAATGTGGGCAAGGGAGAGAGTTTAAATCAATGTAATATGGCTTTACGGAAGATGCACTGATCAGGATTGCACGTACATTGAAAAATGGCTCTAAACCAGTTATAATTCTGCCAGAAAAGAAATGCAATTTAATTAATGAGGAGTGATCATGTAACTGCATTTAAATTCATTCCGCTAAACTTAAATTTAAATTAAATCAACTTGAATTTTTGCTCTGGTCCTAATTCTTTATTTTATGCTGGGTCCCTTCAGACTTTGGGTAGGGTAACTTGAGCTGGCCAATGCAACCCTCAGTTCATAATGAAACTATGCATGCCCTGTTGTGATGGGTAACACTACTGTGCCACGTAGCTTAATATCTTACTCTGTTAATTGATGTGTCCAGATTAGTTTGTGCATGAATATTGCTTGATTTCTCATCGTTTTGTAATGCACAATTGAATGAATTGTGATAGAGTTGGTTTTGGACAATAAGAACATACCATCTAGATAATTAAGCTGTGGACAGTGCTATAAATCAATGCTGCATCCATGACAGATAAGTGTTAACTTCAATAGTAGTGTGAAGAACAGCTATGGGTTATAAGCAAGAATGAGTTACAAGCCATTCCTCTCAACAACTCCCATTTCATAAAACAAAACATGTAGAAATATCCAATGTAGTAAGAAAAATATGATTGAAAGGCAATTTCAATTCTCAGGGCAATTTTATTTTATGCATTCAAACGTTATTCCATAAATGTGTTGAGCGTGGTATTTCTACTCACTTCTATGTAATCTTTAATTGGGGGGGGGAGTTATGTCAAGTGAAACAGCAGTCAGAATAAAGAATTGCTCTTATGAATGTAGCTGATGCTCAAGTTCAGTACAGACATCTCATGATAAATAGTTTGGCATCTTAAGAAAATACACCAATTAAAGTTCTAGATCGGACGCGGCGTACATAGAACAGGGTATCCGGGATCTCTGCACATATACATTTTCATCAGCCAACAATCTGTTTCTTTGTAAGCTAAGCCATGTTAGCCACTATTAGTGGCTAATGGACAACTAATAATGTATAGTTCTTTTTTAAAAGGTTGAAGTATCGTCATGCCCATATTTTTCCATGGTTGATATCAAAGTATGGAGTGGCTACTTGAATATTCAGCAAGATGTGTTGATTTCTGGCTAAATTGCATATCTTTAATAAGCGACATAAGCAGAGTCTGTTTTCGGCTGAATTTTTAATAGCCACGATGATTGATGCTCAACCAATCTGAAATGCTGCAGAGAAATGCAGGAAATGCAATGGCCACATATCATTTTAAGTATATATTATTTTTGTAAATACATCTTGTACATACTTGGATGTTCCATCACAATCATTTATTGTCTTTATGAGTTATATATCCAATATAACAGTGTAAATAACACAATGTTCCCTATTATTTATATTTAGGTGTTTGGAAGAAAAAAGAAAGTCATCATTTTATTTTAAGATATATGTCAAATATGTTTGGTTATCCCTTTTCCCCCTTTCACAATTGTAATGTACCCTTTATTTTTTTTTCTCCTTTCTTTTCTTTAAAAAGAAATAATTTATTGATCCAGAAAGAATGTATTGTAATGGAATTGTACATAGAATGCAGAGTGGAAGGCCATAAGGTACTGATAAACTAAAGATTCTATAATCCCAAATATTAAGCAATAAGCAATTGTTGATTTATTTAAGGTTGTATTGCTCATCTTCAGTAAAAGAGGTGCTGGAATAAATTGCTACTGTGTAGTATGGGCGTAATTGGCCCTGCAGATTGTTTCAGACCATTAGATTCTCCTGCCCTCTTTTCTATTCTAGTCGGTAACACCTCTGTCAATGACACCGTTCTGATGTCATCTGTTAGTAAAAGTTGAATTCTCTTGTCAGTATCTCTCTCCCTCCCAGTCTTCTCTGTTCTTATTGCTGGAATGGACAGACCATCCAGTCTGCTACTTGTTGCCTGTGTTCTTAGAGATCACATGTTTAATTGCTGCTAAGCAGTTTAGCATTAACCAGGGTTCAATAAAAAAAAATAACAATAAATCCAACGGCATGTCTTACATGTCTTTAATGTTGCTAACGTAAATGGGGCATTAAAGCAATGCAAAGCATATTCGTAACGGTGGGGATGGTAAGGAAAGCAAATACGGGCCAGGCTCATTTTTAGTTCCTCGACAAGAACAAGGTTTGGTTTGACTATTGGGTTCTCATTATTATAATTTAACTTTTGCAACGGGTTTCATAGAAGCAAATAGACTTCCATTGAGTTCACCCTTCTTGGCAAGTATAACTATAAGAGTATTTGTTTATCATAATCACATGCACCATCCATGCACAAATGTATGTTCGATACACACACATCCAAGAAAAATCTACTACAAAGCATCAGAATAAAAAGAAATCAACCATAAACTTGGAAAATGTTAGTCATTAAATTATATACATCTTAAGCCTGGTTCCAGCATGGAGTATGCGGTTCCCACTTACTGCTCAGCATACAGTTGTCATACATCATTTATATCTCCATTTCGCCATTAGGTAATCCCATAAATGTCCACACACATCACTGTCAGGAATTTCATGTATAAAATATTAAGCACTTTTTAAAGGAACATTTCTTGCAAGGTATAATTGTTTGTAATAATCATAGAAATATCTGACCTTGAGTCACATTGCAGCAAAATCGAACATGGAAACAGCTAATGGAACTTGTGCAAGTTGGCTGGTGTTACACTGTGCTTGATAAAACTGGTAGATAAAACATTGCACTGCGCTAGACAAAAGTAGGTGTGGGTGAGCAGCTAGAAAGAACAGCTGTTTCTCATTTCTGGTTACCTACACTTAGTATTCCTTCTTAACTAGAGCAAAAACATTTGCTGCAACCAGATCTAAATTCTCCTGCTCAATGCAGGTTTTTTTAAGCTGCATGTCTGCTACGAATTGAATGCATTTAAGTTATTTTAATATTCAGTAGCCTGGAAAAAGAACAGGGAATATGACTCAGGTACTCTTAATCTGTGCTATTGCCAAGGCTTTTTTTGTTGGCAATGTATGCTGCTTATGTGCACTGACTTTGTAGTGGTACATAACAGCAGTGAAAATTTCATCCCAAGACATCAAATTAGGGAGGGGTTATTGCACACATAGAGGTTGTAGCCTATTTCCCCCAAACTCAGATAAGAAAAACAAAATGAACTCTCAGGCTCCTCTTTCCACTTCTATGTACATCATGCATCCCGCATAGTTAGGGGATAATTCTAGGAACATCCTCTAAAGCAGCGGTTCTCAACCTGGGGGTAACGACCCCTTTGGGGGATTGAACGGCCCTTTTACAGGGGTTGGGAGACTTCGCCCGGACGCCGCCATTTGGGTTCTTTTACCCTCTGCACATGCGCAGAACATTTTGCGCATGCGCAGAGGGTAAAAGAACCCAAATGGTGGTGGCAGGGCTGGGGTCGCGGCAGCAGGGTGAGTCACTGTGGGGGCGCGGCGGTGGGGCACGGGGCGCGGCATTAGGAAGGTTGAGAACCACTGCTCTAAAGGCAATTTAATAATTTTTGATTCTACCAAAAGAATAAAGCTATAGATGCTTGGATAAACTAAGGCT
The DNA here is from genome assembly GCA_023053685.1 of Diadophis punctatus similis. Lineage (NCBI taxonomy): Eukaryota > Metazoa > Chordata > Lepidosauria > Squamata > Dipsadidae > Diadophis > Diadophis punctatus. The sequence continues at coordinate 90,586,879 of JALIGW010000002.1, forward strand.
TGTCCTTGGGGAAAAAAATCAAAACCCAAGCTGCTGTTGCAAGCTAAACTGAAAATGATCTTCTCATTTCTGTGTCTGGCACTTTCCCAAATTTTATCTTCATGAAATGGAGACTAGTGTAACAAAACTGCCTCATGTTTCCCTCAAATCATCTTCATCAGCACAATGAGGTTAGGAAGAGGAGGGAGAACTTGCTTGGCATAGCTTTTTAGCCCAAAAGAAAGGACTTAGTCGCCAGAATATTCATAAGCCGGACTTTCTTTTTTTCCTAAAACAACAATGAAAAACTAGCTTAGTGCATGGAAGTGCAAACTGACTTGAACAGCCATTCTTTCATACTTCAAGCTTATAAGCAAATACACATTGAGATATGAAGAAAAGCAGGCGATCCCATGATGAGGATGTCTCAGTTCTTCATAGGAACAGCAGATTTTAGCCATTTTAATCAGCACCAGCAGAAACAGATCTATATAAACACCACCCACAAATCTTGAACTTGTTTTATTCATGAAATACCTCTTATCTTAGAAGACCACAGATGCTACAATGTTCAGCTAATTGTGTTGATACAAGGCTGATTATCAGAAAGGATTTTTAAAAAAGCATTAATGCAAAATTGCTAATTGCATTTACAGCAATTTGGGGTATAGATCAGCTTCTAAGGCAGTGATGGCAAACTTCTTTTGGTTCGCGTGCCAAAAGGGAGCGCGGGGAGGGTCGTGCATGTGTGTGTGCCCACACCCATAATTCCATGCAGGGGGCGCATATGCAGGTGTGAGCCCCCCGCTCCCGGCATGTGATGGCACTAGGCTTCAGACCCTTTCTAGGAGCCTAGGGAGGGCGAAAACGGCCTTCCCCACCCCCCTAGAGGTCCTCCGGAGGCCAACTTGAAACGGGCCATTTCTGGCCTCTGGAGGGCCTCCGGGGGATGGGGAAGGCCGTTTTCGCCCTCCCCAGGCTCCTAGAAAGGCTCTGAAGCCTTTGGAGAGCAAAAAATCGGCAAACAAGCCGTTTCCAGCCTCCGGTGGCCCTCCGGGGGGTGGGGAAGGCCGTTTTCGCCCTCCCCAGGCTCCTAGAAAGTCTCTGGAGCTTGGGGAGAACAAAAAATGGGCCTTCCCCACCCCCTCCGGAGGCTGAAAACAGCCTGTTTCCCGACTCCCAATGGGCCCAGAAGGCCCGAAAATCAGACCGGAGCTCACATGCCCACCGATATGGCTCTGCGTGCTTCTTGTGGCACGCGTGCCATAGGTTTGCCATCACTGTTCTAAGGGATGAGAGAAGAGAAACTGAACATTTAGCAAATGAGGGCACAATCAATCCATGGACTTTCAATAGTCCATATTGAGAGTTACTACTGTTTTTTCCCCAAAAATTCCTATGCATTTGATAAAGAGGAAAAATATTTATTTCCTAAATGTTTGTCAGAGATTCACTTTCAAATAAATGTGCTTACAGATTATCTTAGTTCACCATAATATAGACCAAGAAGTGTTATAAAAACCAGGCACAGACCATTTTAAATCCATGAGATGCATTTCCCCCCCAAGATGTTTGGCTTTATTGAGCCATAGGCAGGGGTGAAATTCAGCAAGTTCTGACAGGTTCTGGAGAACCAGTAGTGGAAATTTTGAGTAGTTCGGAGAACCGGCAAACACCACCTCTGGCTGGCCCCAGGGTGAGGTGGGAATGGAGATTTTGCAATATCCTTCCCCTGCCACGCCCACTAAGCCACGCCCACTAAGCCACGCCCACAGAACCGGTAAGGGGGAAAAAATTGAATTTCACCCCTGGCCATAGGGATGTATGTCAGCAATACCAGAGTGACATTACCAGAGTGACAGAGCCTGAACGGAAGAGGTCTTTTTTTACTACTATAATATTATTAATAGAAAGATTGCAGGAAATAGATGTTTTATGCCTCCCAATACAATCTAAATTGCTCTTTTAGAAAGAAAAAAAATGTATTGCAGATTTTTTTTCCATTTGTCATACATTCTAGAGGACTTAGAAGCTGCTCAAACGTAAGCTGGTGATTACATGCAACCAGAGAGCACCACTCCAATTGAGTTCTTGTAAACATTCTAATCAAATCTCAGGTATAATTCTTGAGATCTGACATTCTTGAGGTTGTTCGTGAAAGTATCTTAGGTGCCTCCTGTGCTTCAATTGACAGCTCTCGTTTCTCTATTCCCTATTCAGCAACTGTACTTTCTCCTTTCTGATTAAACTATTTCACAGAAAGCATCTTCAGGCTTATAATGACAGCATCCACCCCCTCCTCCACTCCTCAATGTATTAGTGATATCAATAAGTAGGAATAGGTATGTCTGGGAAACAATTCCAGTTACTAGACAAAGAAGGAGGAAGCTCTACTGCAGTGTTTCCCAACCTTGGCAACTTGAAGATGTCTGGACTTCAACTCCCAGAATTCCCCAGCCAGCGAATGCTGGCTGGGGAATTCTGGGAGTTGAAGTCCAGACATCTTCAAGTTGCCAAGGTTGGGAAACACTGCTCTACTGAATCTCTTTTAAGTTTTATCAATCAATAAGGCAATGGTGTAGTACAGGGAGAAATCTCTAGTTTCCATTTTAGGCAATAGGGGTTAACGTCTCTTGAAAAATTCTTCTTGGGAAATTGGCCCTGACAAGAGCACAAAGCCATACAATCCAAATGAGAACCGAATGAATGTAAATAATTTGCCATTTCTATTCAGAGGGGCAGAATAGCAAGGGAGGTATGTGGGGGGAGGGGGGGAGAATGGGGTGGCTTGAGGGAAGATTGCATTTTCTCTGAGGAAAAAGGAGTTCCAAAATATGGTGAGGGTCCCCAAAATTGAGCTAACAACTTTTCTCAGCTTTATCCTAATGAGAAGAAAAGTTGGGATAGATATTGATAATATTATAGAGGGCTCAAGAAGGCTTCTAGGATGAATTTTTGCAACAGAAAAAAATAGTGAACTCCATGTTGATTTGTCTACCAACTTTGACAGTTCTGATATCCTAGGTTTGCTATCTAGGAAGACTGCCCTTCTACTTCCTGAAGACAGGAAGTCTCCTGTTTCCTTGTCTCTGGAGAATTTAAGTTTACTCTTAAGCCAAAGGAGCATAATTTTTATGAGATCTAAGTCCACATTTGGCATTTAAGATGTGTGCCAAGGCTTCTTCCAAGAAGGAAGCGGAGACAAATTAAAGAAGTGAATGGGGCCAATGCAAACACTGCCTTCAATTAAATTAGATTAAAACTGAAGTTCAATCAAAGTTATATAAAATAAATGTAGACAATAAGTCTATTCCCTGTGGTGTCTTTTCTGCCTTGTTTCCAGAGTGCAGAGTAGCAATAGCAATAGCACTTAGACTTATATACCACTTCATAGTGCTTTACAGCCCTCTCTAAGCGGTTTACAGAGTTCAGCATATTGCCCCCAACAATCTGGGTCCTCATTTTACCCACCTCGGAAGGATGGAAGACTGAGTCAACCTTGAGCCGGTGAGATTTGAACTGCTGAACTGCTGAACTAGCAATCAGCTGAAGGTTGCAGTGCTGCTTTTAACCACTGCGCCACCTCGGTAGGTTTCTCGCCACCTGCGTCACCTCGAGTAGGTTTCTCTATTGCTTGCTTTACCGAAACCTCTTGAAGAACTAACTCTGGGGGTTTGCAAGATTTGCATCGTATTTTTGTAGCCCCAGTCATACAACAACACAAGATCATTGCACCCTTCTCAGGGTACAAATCCATATTATATTTACAAATGTGGGTTCTGTCATAGCACTCCTATACTAAGTATAATAGTACCCATCATTGATCATGAGCATGCACTATCTGTCTATTTCAAAAAGACAAGTATTACTGGTGGTAACTAAGGAATTATAGATTGGGGCTCCAATATTCAATCCTAATCTTTAATCTGCACTACCATTCTTCTCAGCTAGTCAATGTGTCAGCTCCAAATATTACCAGAAACAATCTCAATGATTTAAGTAAATGTTCCAGATCTTTCTCTGATCTTTCCTATCCTCCTTAGTCTCTTGATAGTAGGTTGTCTTACAGATAACTGTTATATTTCAGCCTATGACTCTTCATGGTGTTTTAGTTATTTTAAATAAGGTTTGAGAGGGCCTAACCTTAAACCTAAGGGCTTTCCTAAAAACATGGCTGCCATATGAATTGTTGTATGTACTGTCTTGACATACGCAAACAGAGAATTAGTTACGATTTTTTGACTCCCTATGTTTTCCCATACATTGCCTGCAAAATATTCTTGGGACTTTGGATAAAGTTTTCTGTCAATCCTCTTTTAGCTGAAGGCTATACTGTTGATGATACAGGTCTGATTTCATATATTTTTTTCAGCAATATCTGAAAGTTCAGCTACAAATTATGAGCTATCATTATTCACTTGCTCTGGAACACTATTCTTGCAAATATTCCTTCCAAAAGCACTCAAAGGTGCTTTTCCCAAAGGCAGCTGGACTGTTTTTTCTTTGATGAAGAGGAAAATGTTTCACTTCTCATCCAAGAAGCTTCATCGGTTCTGGCAAGATGGTGGGGGCTATGGAAGGATTAGTTCTGACAGGATGCAGGCGCAGGGGTGAAATCCAGCAGGTTCTGACAGGTTCTGGAGAACCGGTAGCGGAAATTTTGAGTAGTTCGGAGAACCGATAGAAGAAAGTTTGAGTAGTTTGGAGAACTGGCAAATTCCACCTCTGGCTGGCTCCAGAGTGGGGTGGGAATGGGGATTTTGCAGTATCCTTCCTGTGCCATGCCCACCAAGCTACACCACGCCCACCAAGCCACGCCTATAGAACCAGTAGTAAAAAAAAATGGATTTCACCACTGATGCAAGGGGTTGGAAGGATCATACGGTATTTCTTTGCAGGCATCTCAAAAGCTCTGAGGGAGAGTACTAATGATCAGATTACTGCAAAGAAATATGGTCCTTCCAAATATCCCCCATCCTGTCAGAAATAATCCTTCCATAGCCCCCACCATCCTGCCAGAACTCATGAAGCTTCTTAGATGAGAAGCGAAACATCTTCTTCTTCTTACTCAAGGAAAAAACAGTCCCGTTGCCTTTTGAAAAAGCACCACTGAGCCAACTACCGTATGATCTGGATGACTGAGAATCTCCACAGACATTCCTTCCAATACCTCTGCAATATACATGGCAGTTGTTGTAGCCACTGAGAGAACTTCTGGCCAATGTGCTACCAAATTTTAAAAGGCTGTACCTATAAATGATTCTGTAAAGTTTATGCAAATTCTTTGCCATAGCGAGGCAGGCCATTACCATGGCTGAAATAGCACTTATTTTCTCATCTTTGATATTCTAAGCATCTCATTCCAAGCTGTTCATTGCATTTGTCTCTTCACAGCCAACAAACAAACATTTAATGAAAAGAAGGACTAGAGGAGACATGATAGCAGTGTTCCAATATTTCAGGGGCTGCCACAAAGAAGAGGGAGTCAAACTATTCTCCAAAGCACCTGAGGGCAGAACAAGAAGCAATGGGTGGAAACTAATCAAGGAGAGAAGCAACCTAGAACTAAGGAGAAATTTCCTGACACTTAGAACAATTAATCAGTGGAACAGCTTGCCTCCAGAAGTTGTGAATGCTCCAACACTGGAAGTTTTTAAGAAGATGTTGGATAACCATCTGCCTGAAGTAGTGTAGGGTTTCCTGCCTAAGCAGGGGGTTGGACTAGAAGACCTCCAAGGTCCCTTCCAACTCTGTTACTATTACTATTACTATTTAAGCTTTGTCTTTACTACTCCAAGATGTCCAACGTGCAATTCATTGGATAGTCCTGTCTTTTTCAGTATGCACATAACACATGCTCTGCCAAGTATAGGCACCAATTATGGTGCTGACAAAACTTCAAGAACTGAGGGGGGAGTTTTCCCTGTGTATTCTGACAATTCATCAGAGCATTAAATCCTTGCTCTAAAAGTCTGCTAAAATACTATCAAAGAAAGAAGGGCATTCAATGCTTGTTTTACTAACTTTTCAGCTGTGTATTTGACTCCGACACTGTTTAGTATTTATTTTTTTGTTTCTCAATATCATAGCTAAATAGAATAGATACCTTTTTTGTTCCAATTAAAGGCCCTTCCAGTTTGGGACCCATGTTTACATTTGTATTCAATGTCTTCTTCGTGGTTTTCGTCATTTGCGGAAGTTAGTGTACAAACATTCTCCTTGTTGCCACATTGGCACTATCTGCAAATATGCCTGTTGTGGGGGAGAACATCTCTGCCCTAACCAAGCTTCACTTTCTGCTCATTAATAGAACTTTCATCTTGCCTTCGCTGAATTTCAGGTTATTCTCCTCCATCCAGCCCTTTATTAAGTGTAAGCAACAATGAAAAGATCCTTGCAATTAGGGGATAAGAAGCAATCAAGGTGAGGTTCCTCAACTGAATAGCCATCAAGAAGATCAAGCATTTGCATTACCAAGCTTAGACAGAGTCCCAATTGAAGCAAGTTTGGAATTTCACTTCCATCCAGCTTCACTTGGAACTACAAGGCAGCCATATTCTTGATCACTTTACCTAGGAAAGGAAGATTAGAAAATGGCCTATAATCACATTTTGGAGGTCCAGAAAGTGGTACAAAATCAGTGGTGGGTTCCTACTGGTGCGGTCCAGTGCGCCGTTCAGGTAGGGGCCTGCCGATTGTTCAATGTCAGCGCGACGGCTCCGGTGCTTTCTTTGCTGGTCCGTGTGCGCCGCCATCTTTTTTTTTTGGGAAATTTTTTGCGGTTTTTGGCTCTCTGCGCATGCGCGGAAGTAAAATTGTCCTTCTGTGCATGCGCAGAGAACCGAAATCACGCAAGAAGACGCGCACATGTGCGCGTGTAGCGAGCGAGCACGTGCACAACATCACGATGCGCACCGGTAGGAGACGGTAAGAGGAACCCGCCCCTGTACAAAATGTATGGCTATCTCCCGTAAGCAAATGGCAACATCTGGTCATTCAAGGAAGCATCAATCACCTCTTGTAACCTTGGGATCAGTTTGACGGCAAAGGTTAAGCAAACAAGTGGATGCTTTCATCTCTTCATCTACCCCATCCATATCACTGCAGTCTCCACGTTTACCTTCTCATGACCTGTGTTAACACTAGCATTCAGGCTGAGGAAAATCAAACCAACAAAGAATGACGAAAACGAATCACTGCAAGGGCCAAATGTTTGGGGCTTCCCTTTTCCAATATTTTGATGAAGAAGAAGCTCCCACAATGTATGGAAAATTGTTGAGGACATCTTCATGGCAGCCAGTTTGTCAAGCATGAAAAACAGCTGGGTGACCTTGGGCCAGTCATTCCTTCTCAGCCCACAACTCACAGGGATGCCATTATTGGGGAAAGGTCCATAATAATTTATTTATTTATTTATTTATTTTTGTTTATTTTATTTGTCATGTACGTGTTTGTAATATACATAGATGTAACATTGTTGATGTACATAAGATTGGTACTGATAAAAGGGAACATTAGGACAGGGACAGTAGGCACGCTGGTGCACTTATGCCCTTACTGACCTCTTAGGAATCGGGTGTGGTCAACAGTGGACAGTCTAAGGCAGTGTTTCCCGAATGCTGGCTGGGGAATTCTGGGAGTTGAAGTCCAGACATCTTCAAGTTGCCAAGGTTGAGAAACACTGGTCTAAGGGTAAAGTTTTGGGGGTTTGGTGATGAAACCACAGAGTCAGGTAGTGAGTTCCAGGCATTTACCACTCTGTTGCTAAAGTCATATTTTCTACAGTCAAGTTTGGAGCGGTTCACTTTGAGTTTGTATCTGTTATGTGCTCGTGTATTGTTGTGGTTGAAGCTGAAGTAGTCATTGACAGGAAGGACGTTGTAGCGGATAATTTTATGGGCTATGCTTAGGTCGTGCCGATAATAAAGGTTTTAATTTGATTTAATTGAAGTAAAGAGTAGTCTTAACTACCTAGAGTCTTTCTGGAGTTGAGCAACATTAAGAAATCTAATGAATAAATAAACAAACAGGAGGCCAAAGAATTATGCACACTGCCTTAAGTTGCAAAAAATAAAAGTGAGATACCATCAAAATTTGTATTGTATCTGTACAGAGTTGGGACACAGTTTGTTTTGGATCCAGAAGCAATGAGGAAAACTAGCATCTGCATCCTGATCTTGAGAGACAAATCACAGTGATGTTAAAACCTTCCTCAAAGTCTAAACAAGAAGATGACACTGGGGTGTTTATTTAAGGTTATTAAGATTGCAGCCATGGTCACTGGAAGAAATTCCCCTGGAATGCCCTTTAAAAGAAAACAGAATCACTTTGTGGGGGGAAATGAAAACTTGTTTATAGGCTAATATTGGAATTTTAAAAGTGTAAAGAGGCAAAATAAATAAATAATAATCCCTCATTTTAGTGGCAGACTGAATCCCTGAAATTCAGCAGCAATTCAGAAGAGGCCTTTGAGAGAACAACATTGCCTTGGAGAGAGGCATACTGGCTGTCCAGCTGCTCATTTTAGGGCAGATTTCCAACCCTGTTATCTTACATCCTGGTTGTCACATTGCAGACCTTTGGTTTAGAGCAGAGGTCTTCAAACTTGGCAACTTTAAGACTTGTGGACTTCAACTCCCAGAATTCTCCAGCCAGCATAGCTAGCTGGAGAATACTGGGAGTTGAAGTCCACAAGTCTTAAAGTTGCCAAGTTTGGGGACCCCTGGTTTAGAGCTTCATTCTTCTCTGCACATTGACCTCTCATCTCCCACTCAACAAGCTGTTTTAAATTCATGGGGCTCCATCAATGTGGCATTTCAGAAAATGTACAAGCAATATTACTGTATATTATTCCATTCCGTTCCGTTCCGTTCTGTTCTGTTCCATTCTGTTCCATTCCATTCCATTCCATTCCATTCCATTCCTTTCCTTTCTTTTCTTTTCTTTTCTTTTCTTTTCTATTCTATTCTATTCTATTCTATTCTATTCTATTCTATTCTATTCTATTCTATTCTATTCTATTCTAATCCATTCCATCCCATCCCATCCCATCCCACCCAACCCCATCCAATTTTTTATTTCTTTTCTTTTCTTTAAGATTTATACAGCACCATTTCTAATAACACTGGTCCATGAAAAACAATAAACTTCCAAACCAAACCAAAGCTAACATCTATAAAAACTCATGGCATCCCAGGGCAATGGTCTCCCAAACATTTTGCTGATTTCCAGTCCCGTTCTACCCCAACGCTTGTACCATGGACAATCTTTTTTTTTACTTTGGGCCCCTCTTGTCTTCAAAGGGCCCCTTTCACCTCTGCACCTCTGCATCTTGTCTCCAAGATTACAAGAAGCAATAGGCAAGCTTCTTACAGTATCGCCACAATCTTGTTACCTTTTTAAAAAAAACTTGCTTCATTTACTTTTCCCCAGAAAGGATTTTATGTGTACAAATTATATAAGAAGCTCTTGTTCTTCAGCTATTTAGTAATCCCCAAATAAAATAGCTTTCTGGGTGCAGAAAGCCATATCCTGTTTCTATTCCACCCCAGCTGTTCTATTGTAATTGGGAAAGTATCTGCATTCTAAAGTATCTGAATTCTAAACATGCGCCTAAGATAGAAAATAGTAGAAAACCCAGTATCAAGCAGTACCAGCTACTGCTTTCAAAAGACCATGTTATTAGACTTTTTAGCACCATAATAATAACAATAGGAGACAGCAGAAGAGAAGAGAAAGAACTGGAGAAGATAACAAAATACAGAGACCTGCAAATAGAAATAGAACAATTGTGGCAAAATAAAGCAAAGATAGTACCAGGTGCTTTGGGTGCAATTCCAAAGCAACTGGAACACCACTTGAACACCATCGCTATTGACAAATTCACTATTAATAAATTGAAATAGGTGGCTTTGCTTGGAACAGCTTATATTCGAGCTCAGTTTTGAGCTTGTCTTTTGGGGCAAAGACAAGCTCAGGATCCAAATGGATCTTGACAAACTTGAACAATGGGCCCTACCCCACAAAATGAAATTTAATGAGGAGAAAAGCAAGGTTTTACACTTAGGCAAGAAAAACCAAAGGTACAAGTACAGATGAAGTGAAACCTGGCTCAAAAACAGTTGTAACTGTGAGAGAGATTTTGGCGTCCTAGCGGACAGTCACTTAAAGGTACCCTCTCATTTCCTAATTAGTTCTAATGTCAGTAGTACCTAATGTTTATTTAGAAAAAAAAAGTTGCTCCAAAAGCATTTGGCTTTCTTAGTTACTGTATTTGTTTGACTGAAGATGATTGATTGATAATCTGTACCTTGTTTTCAGTTCCAAGAGCTCTAAGGCACCTGCAGTATAATTAAATTAAATGAAATGCAAAGTGTGCAATAAAATGAAGGAATAAATATGGAGAAATTCTGGACAGTGAATGCAAGAACTATTAACCGTTCATAGCAGCAAGAATACCAAAGCCTCCTACACAGTGGCAAATGCTATAAAAAAACATTTGCCAAAAATAGTGTGCCCTAACACCCTTATTCTGCCCAGGTTACTGAAGAGATGATTTATTTTTATTTATTTATTTATTTTGGTATTCTTATATGCCGCCCAACTCCCTAAGGACTCATGATAAGAGTTGTAGTCTAAATTTTTTCAGATGGACCAGGCTAAGTTAACCTGGTGTAGTGGCTAAAACCATGGTCATTCTTAGAAAATATATAGCACAAGTCTTGTTGAAAATGCCAGGTCCCATTGTGGTTTCTGATGACAAAGGGAAGGACACAAGTAGCAGGAGATCTCAAAGACAGGCAGACTCAGATAAAAATCATTTTTCAAATAATCATTTTAGAAGGTATAAATAGCGCAGGGACCATTCCAATCCTTTGGAGGCTCGAGCAATGTCTGACCTATTATCTTTCAGATGTATCAGACTGCAATTCTCATGACTATCAATCAGCACACAAGCAGACATCTTTGGGTGTGATATCCAAGACATCAGGAGAGATCAGCCACACCAGGCAGACCTCACCGGAAACAGGAACAGTTAAGTTAATTCTACTTTATTGTAATGTCACATTAACAGAATTTTGCAAATCTGAAAATACAATTCTTGCCGTCTCCTTTAGAGCCCGAGAAACTAGGAAAGATCCCTTCTGAGCCTTTTTCTCTGTCTACATCTCCAACTGAAGGCTAAGCCTTCTCTTATCTGACCATTCCTTAGGCAGCGTCTCTTCGCTCCATCTCCCAAGGCCTTTTCCACATACTACAGGTACTCCTCAACTTACTACTTACTCCTCAACAGTTTAGGTTGTGAGCTAGTTGTGCGGCGGCAGCCAAAAAAGCTAATACAATCCATTTCTAGCTCTAGCTGAAGAAGCTTTTTGGATGAGAAGCAGGGGTGGGTTCTCATTTTCCTCGCTGCCGGTTCGTTTCCTGATGCGCCGTGCAGGCGAGGGCGCACTTTGCGCGCATGTGCATTGCTAAAAACCCAGCTTCTCTGCATTCGCAGAAGCAAAAAACAAGATGGCAGCACCTACGGCACCACCGAGAGAGCCGGTTCGCAGGCGTGCCAGGCCTGGGTCGTTGCCAGTTCCAGCGACCCAGGCCGCCAAGTTACTACCGGTTCCATAGAACCGGTCTGAACCGGGAGGAACCCACCTCTGATGAGGTGAAATGTCTTCAAAGAAAAACCAGAAAGTCCAGTTGCCTCTTGAAAAAGCACCTTTGAGAGAACCATGATCTGGATGACTGAGAATCTCCATAGACACTAATACAATCCTTGGCTGTATAAACAGATGCATATAATCAAAATCATGTGAAAGTATTAATAGCACTTTATAAATCCTTACTAAGACCACACCTGGAATACTGCATCCAGTTTTGGTCACCACATTACAAAAAAGATGTTGAGACTTTGGAAAAATGCAAAGAAGAGCAACTAAGATGATTAAAGGCCTAGAGACAAAAACATACGAAGAACGGTTGCAGGAATTGGGTATGGCCTGTCTAGAGAAAAGAAGGACTAGGGGTGACATGATAGCAGTATTCCAGCATTTGAGGAGCTGCCACAAAGAAGAGGGGGGTCAACTTATTTTCCAAAGCACCAGAAGGCAAGACAAGAAACAATGGATGGAAACTAATCAAGGAGAGAAGCAACTTGAAATTAAGGAGATACTTCCTAACAGTGAGGACAATTAACCAGCTTGCCTTCAGAAGTTGTAAGTGCTTCATGACTGGAGGTTTTTAAGAAGAGAGTGGACAGTCACCTATCTGAAATGGTAAAGGGTTAGGGTTAGGGTTAGCAGGAGGTTGGACTAGAAGACCTCCAAGGTCCCTTCCAGTTCTATTCCGACTTGGTTTACAGTTCAAGTCACAACGGCACTGAAAATAGTGACATATGACCATTTTTCACTTTACTACCATTGCAGCATCTCCATGGTAATGGGATCAAAATTCACATGCTTGGCAACTGACTGGTATTTATGACAGTTGCAGTTTCCTGGGGTCAAGTGATCACTTTTTTCCAGCCTTCTGACAAGCAAAGTCAATGGGAAAGCCAACTTCATTTAACAATGGGTTACTAACTTAACAACTGCAGTGACAACTGTGGCAAGAAAGGTCGTAAAATAGGGCAAAATTTACTTAACAACTGTCTCGCTTAGCAACAGCAATTTTGGGCTCAATTGTGGTCATAGTTCGAGGATTATCTGTATTACAGGAGAACAGCAACAATGCCCTGGACAGACTTGACTTAAGCACCACTTAGTGTTGAGTGGCTAAGTAGCTTTGGATTGGCAACCTTTGCCCACCTACTGTAACTCGGAGGGATGTTGTAAAATATAAAACGGGGGAGACCTGTGTCCCCACCCCAATTTTTGGGGAGAATGGGAAAGAATGTGATTGTTAGCATTATTAGCATCCAGTGAGTACTTGCCTGCTTATGGTTACTTCTGATTCATACTCAGTGCCCCAAACAGTCATTGCCTAAGAATGCAGATCTCACCATTTTTGGCATTAGATTTCTCTGAATGGAATTTGTCGCACAGATAAAGCTCTCAAAGAAACAGCAGGACAGGACTCCAAGGACATTTCCTCTGATAACAAGCAGTCAATGTAGGGGAAAAAATATAAATTGTCCACTGATTTGTCTGAGGTCAGGGATTTAAAAAAACAATGTTTAGAAATTCCAGATAATCTCTGTGCAAATAATGGTTACACAACCGTTTTGAGATGCTCGCTGGGCAACCTCATCCCATTGAGCTCAATGGGAAATATTTACTCTCTGCACCCTGAAATGAAAGAACAGAAAGCAGGTATGCGATGCATGAACTTTCCTAGCTTGTGAAACACAATATAATTTACAAAGAGCGGGATTAAGACCAACTATTTAGCCAATCTACACAAAACTCAACAACTGGGGGCCAATAACAGATGAAAGCCATGTTTTTCAACCTTGCCAGCTTATTTATTTATTTATTTTATCATTCTTATATGCCGCCCAACTCCCGCGGGACTCAACTTGAATATATGTGGACTTGAATTCCCAGAATTCCCCAGCCAGCAGGCTGGGGAATTCTATGAATTGAAGTCCACACATCTTTAAGCTGTCAAGGCTGAGAAAGGCTGAGCTAGGGTGCTGGATCATCTTATATCTGTCTATATCTGTCAGCCTCCGTGATGCCTGCTTGCTATGGCTGCCATAGTAGCGGGAGGGAGGGCTAGGTTGGGTTAGGTATTTGGGTGGGGGTTGGGGAAGCTGCTGGAGATGGCCCAGTTTGTCTCTGATTAGGACTTTGGGGAGGAAAGTTCTCATCACCTTCTACCAGGCTTCACAGACATGTTTATAGCCTAAGGTGACCAGATTTTAATATTTCTAAAGCAGGACACCACTGATGGGGGGTGTTCTAGGGGAGCAAGACAGGAGGGGTCCGTCTCTTGTATCCTGCAGTTTTGTGCACCCTCCCCCAAACACCCCCCCTTCATCGCAGCCCTTACCGCTGCCATGGCTCGCCTCTGCTGCGTCTGGCCCGGAGAGGGACAGCGGCAGGAGAAGGAAGAAAGCAAACCGCGGCTGTGGTGCTTCGGGAGGGCGGGTGGTGAGGGTTCTTCACAGCCGTGTGCTGCCTCCATTGCAGAAGCCGCCGCCAGCCAGCCGGGCAGCAGCCCTCCGTGTGGGGAGATGGCCAGGCCTGCGCTTGGAAGAGGCTGCTGCTCTCACTGCCCGCTTTCTTCCTTCTCCCGCTGCGAAACAAAAGTGAACTTTTGTGATGTCTGCAGCCAGCTCCGGGCCAGGCAGGGAAAAAACCCCTTTTTCAAAAAAAGCGGGACTTTTTTGAAACACCACGGGACGCGGGACAAATTATTAAAAAGCAGGACTGTCCCGCCAAAAGCGGGATGTCTGGTCACCTTATTATAGCCTGCTCAAGGTCAATGGCTCCATCGGACCAGATGTGGAAGTCCAGCAGGCCGGTGCGCCCACATGACACCTTGACACATGGGGATTGGATGATTTGCCCAAGGGAGTTATGAGGGAGGGCTTTCAGATTCTTTGTATATGTATTTTGCGCACTTTTTGCTTCAGAACTTGCTTTTCTTTTGTTGCTATCACTTCTTGCCTAGTAAAAGTACTCTTCCCTATTAACATGGAGTTGGGGTTTTTATTTCCTGGGTTTTGAAGGGAAGCACAGCCTGACATTATCTATCTTCTCTATCTGTATCTCTCATCTCTCATCCCTCCCTCCCTCCCTCCCTCCCTCCCTCCCTCCCTCCCTCCCTCTCTCTCTCTCATCTCTCTCTATATATATTTATATCTACAGTATATCTATCTATCTATCTATCTATCTATCTATCTATCTATCTATCTATCTATCTATCTAACTAACTAACTAACTATCATCTATTTATCTATCTATCTATCTATCTATCTATCTATCTATCTATCTATCTATCTATCTATCTATCTATCTATCTATCTATCTATCTATCTATCTATCTGTTGATCACCATCTTTAAAGCCCTTCATGGCTTAGGACCAGGATATCTTCGGGACCGCATTCTGCCTCATACTTCCCTCCGACCGGTTAGGGCCCACAGAGTTGGCCTCCTCCAGGTCCCGTCGGCCAAGCAATGCCGGCTGGCGGGCCCTAGGGGGAGAGCCTTCTCTGTGGCCGGCCCCGTGCTCTGGAACCAACTACCCCCAGAGACCCGAACCATCCCCACTCTGCTGGCCTTCCGAAAAGCCATTGAGACATGGCTTTTCCTGCAAGTGGGGGGGACAGCTTAATCCACTCGAGCTCACCCCCCAAGTATGTATGGTGCTGAATGGATGCTGTTGTTTTTTATACTGTTTTTTAAATTTTGTATTTGTTTTTAATTATATGTAATTTTGATTATTCTTGTATTTTTCTTTGTTGTACGCCGCCCTGAGTCCTTCGGGAGTTGGGCGGCATATAAGAATAACAAAATAAATAAATAAATAAATAAATAAATATCTATCATCTTTCATCGCCTATCTATCTATTTGTTAGGTCCTGAAGTAGCCTTTACCTTCTTCCACATTTCTTTTTGTCCCCTGATATCCAAAATTTCTTTGTCTCTATGTACTCTAATGTCCTTCCCTGACGATGGTGGCTCCTTGTATATTGTGTTATGTTATCCAGAGCAGTCTGCTAAAAACATAACTGTTCACAATGTGAAAAGATCCCTTCTAATTTTTCTCACCATATATTACCACCATATATCACCATATTGACAGACTGATCCTTTTGGGCAGTCTTCATTTGAAACCTAGTTTGTCCATCATTTTATTGCATTTTAATGATTTTCTGTAGGAAGGCATCTCAAGACATCGAAAGATTAGTTGTAATAACAAAGGTACCTTTTAACAGCCATGTGTATGTTTTGGATGGGCATAATACAAGACTGAGCAGAAATCCCTAATGTTTAGTCTTTAGGATTTAGTGGCTAGCTGGAATAGGTTGATAACACCTCCATACTTCATCTTGATTTAATGCTAGGCTTAGGAGGATATCAGTAAACAAAACCATGGAGACACTTGGAGACAGCTCGTATATTTTGATACTTCTCACTTTTACATTGGAAGAGCTAATCTGATAAGTAAAGAGATTATTAAGTACACCAACTTTGGACAAGTGTTATCTAGGGAAGTGCTCTTCTGCTATTACACCTGCAGCTCTTTCTCCGTTTCTCCCCCTTCTTGTATCCTCCACACACCTGCTATTGCTAGGCATTTCCCCCGGGGAGGGACTTACAACTTGGCCAAGCTGAATGGTTGATTGTAAGAGGGGGATTAATATCTATCCAGAGGCTGGGATGAGATCATCAAATATGGTTTTATCCATGATGTTTGAATTTTGCAAACTTGTTGAGAGGCACTTCTTTAAAAACAAAAGCGTCCTATGTATCCCCATGCAACCTCGGTGTTTTCTTAGATAGCATTTTGAGACATAATACATGACAGTTGCATTGGGAAAGGAGACAAAAGACTTGTTTGTTATTAAGGGGGGTCTTTAGCTGGAGAAAGAGTGTAAATAATGAAGAAGCAGCCGCCGATGAAGTAATTAAAAACATGGGATTCAGGAAATAACATTCTGCAATCATTACACTGCCGGGGTATCTTGATTCTACATGAACTTTTCAGCTAATTGTGACATTCTGTTCATTTAGATGAATTTTCCTTGACTGGGCATTCTCTGGAACTGCAGAGTCAGAATGCTGGGAGCTGTAGTCCTAGCACACCTGCGTAACACTTTGTAGGGGACAATCAATCCAGAATCCAATGGTCTTTTTTAAAAAAAATAATTTTTATTTAGTTATTTACATTTAAAAACAACACACAAAAAACATATACACAAAAAATAGACAACACAAAAACAATACAATCACATACATACAACTACACTATGTAACCTCTAGGGTTATAATACAACAATTTGTATTGACAGTAAATTCATGCTTATACAATTTCTATGATTAACTTAATTACATGATCTTATTCATTAACATGTTTCGTTATTATTCATAAATATAGTTATAATAACTTAAAGTAGTTAAAAATCATAAATATGTTGCTAAATTAATTATTTACAGGTTTATTTTGTTTTCTCTTTTCAAGCCAATCATAAAATTCATTCCAAATTTCATAGTATTCCGAATCCTCCTTTTCATTTAATTCCATTGTCATTTTTATCTAATTCAGCACATTCAAGAATTTTCTTAATTGTTATGTTTTCAGTCGGTACATCCTTTTGTTTCCAATATTGTGCCAGACTGATTCTGGCTTCAGAATCCAATGGTCATTTCAGGATAAATCCAGCCAGAATAAGCAGTGCTGGACTTTAAGACCAGATTTCTTTCACATGTTGATGATGTTATCCATTCATTCTTGGCGATTTTATGGGCCAGGTCTCTCCACATCTTCTGATCTTCTACTATTTCTTTGAGTTTTTTAATGCTCTGGCTGGTGTCAGCTTTGATGGTGTCCAGCCACTGTGTTGTTTGGTGGCCTGGTTTTCTTTTACCACTTTTGAAACATAATTGCTTTCTCCAATGAATTCTACTGCATAACTTGGCCAAAATAAGTGTTCATATGTTTTACCTGAAGACTTTTCCCCAACAGAAAACTCAACCCCTGTGTGTTTCTTCAGCACTTTGGGTTTTTTTTTTTTTTTTAAGATTTGCATATTCAGCTCTTCTGGAAAATAAACTCAGTCATTTCTATTCGTTGTATTGTTTATAGAAGAAAAGGAAGCTAGGAGTTTTTGGAAGTCAATTTGATCCTTAATGAGAGCTTTTCAAGGAGTTCCATGTGAGGCAAAGGGATATGGGGACTTGCTGCAGAGCCGAGAACATACATTTTGAAAGGCACTGTTGTAAAAATGTATATTAATAAAAATAATTGCTGGGACACTTGTACGCAATCAAAGAATATAAGACTTTAGAGCTGGAGGATGGGTTTGTAATCCAACACCTCTGGGAGGTAGCAGATTAGAAAATGTTACTTTGGAATACTAAACACTGTGCTATTTATGTGCATGAATAAAACCAAGTGGCTTTTCAAACACATTTTTAGTACTAGTCTATTTTTACGTTGGAGAAAGAGAAAAGGAGGAGGGTCCCCCCCCCCACTTTTAGACTTTTCTAGACATTGTCATCTTGGTCCACTCTAGAAATAATGTTCTCGCCAATCATTATAGATTTTATTCTGGACTCATAGAATGTTTGTTTATTCTTTTATTCCAGTCTTGTTTGAATTCCTTCTTCCCTTGAATGATCTGGTTTTTTTTTAATCTTAGTTTAGCACTGAGGCTGTGTCAAATAATGTAGTGGCTGCTAAAAGTCCAGACTGGAGTAAGTGATAATTTGCTTGCTTTAATAGAATCAGCTTGGAAGAAGAATACACTCTGCAGTGGTAATTTAGAACGTACCTTTGTGTTACCAATACAGGAGAATATTTGTAGCTCAAGGTAGAAATGAGGGGTCCTTGGTGCTCTCTGAGCTTGGTTGTTTTCTTGCAGATGTTTCATTACCCAATCATCAGTGCTCTGATGATGTTACCTACCGTATTTTTCGGAGTATAAGATGCACCGGAGTATAAGACGCACCTTAGTTTTGGAGGAGGAAAATAGGGGGGGGGGAATCTACCTACCACGTATTCATCTGGCTAGCGTCCTTAGTCTGTTCAGCTTCAACACATTATTTTATTCTCTGGTTAGGGCTGAAAAAGCCTTTTTCAGAGGGAGTAGGAATGAAAACAAGCCTGCAAAGACTTAGGGCAGGAAAAACTGCTTCAGAGGGAGTAGGAATAAAAAAAAAATGCTGCAAGCCAGGAAGATCGTTAGCACTGCTTTTTCAGAGGGAGTAGGAATGAAAACAAGCCTGCAAAGACTTAGGGCTGGAAAAAACCGTCTTCGGAGGGAATAGGAAGCCGGGAAGATTGTTAGCACCTCGTTAGGGCTGGAAAAAAAAGCTTCGAAAAAGCTGCATTCAAAGTATATGACACACCCAAATTTTCAGCCTCTTTTAGGAAGAAAAAGGTGCGTCTTATACTCCGAAAAATACAGTAGTTTGGATATTGAACATCTGCAAGAAAACAACCAAGCTCAGAGAGCTCCAAGCAACCCCTCATATCTTTGTGTACAGAACTCAAGCTGTCTTTAGTAGCAAGTTTTAGAAACAACTTGGCTACCCCTTGAGCAACCATCGCAAGGAACCCTCCCAAGAAAGACCTCTGCACAGAATCTATAGCAAGTATCACTTTACAGCTTCACGGTCCACACAAGATGGATGGTTAAGAGATGTACCCCTAGGATTTACAGCTTTGCCTTGCTCGGCCTCATTCAGGTAGAAGTTTTCCTCAATGATATTTCCATCCTTAAATGTATGCGTGAGCTCCGGCATCCATAACCGGTTTTATTTATAGAAAGAAATTTGCCAGGCTTGTATGGAGACATTACCTGGGATTCAAAAGGTAGATATTTTCAGTAGGCTTACTCTTCACATCCAGATGCTCTGCCTGAGAAACTACTAGGAGACTTTTATTACCTCTGATGGAGCACTCGGCTTGATTTGAAAGTTTGACTAAGTTCCAAGCATCGTATTACCTTTAGCAAAATATTATCCGAAATCCTTTTTCCCCACTTGCAGCTTAAAATTCCAATACTTCTAAAGGATCGCTCATGTTAAGTGTTCTAGAGGAATTCAATCTTTATGAATCCCAGTATGACTATAACTGATTTGTATCTTCCGGATTAACTGGGGGTGGGGGGTGGGGTAGGGGGGCAAGGGGAGAGTTGAATGAAAGCTCTGCTAGGAATACAGGGCAAATTTAGCTGAGCTCCAGGCTGGCTATTATTTGATGGTTGATTTCTGCTTAGGGCTGCAACGCTCTCGATCAATTAATTTTAATCTGCTAAAAACATTAAGCCAAACACTAAAAGATGTTCTAGTAATTAGCATATCTTTTTAATATTCTAAAAATAGAAATGCTTGTAAAAGATTATGTATGGCAGGCAGTCGGCAATTAATTTCCCTGACAGGAGATGTTTCCTCTTCTAAGATTGTTCTACTCTTCTTTGTTCTGTATCTTCTGTGCCTATTGAAATATAGATGTCAATTTTTTTTCAACCTGGTATCCTCCAGATGTGCTGGACAGAAACTTCAAAGTTGAAGATAGAAGTTGCAGTCCGACCCCACAGAAAGGTAGCTGTTAGGGGAAGTTATCTAATACTGTCGATAAATTATAATGATTTTGAGGTCATAGTGAACTATATACATATATGAATAGATGGTGGATTTAGAAAAACCCGTGGTGTTTTTTTTAAATCTTCCACTTATGCACTTTTTAAGGAGTTTTTCAGAGCTGTTACCTTTCTTTGGTAGATCATCCCCGCCATTAATGGAGAATCTTCCATTCTGTTCTTAGCTTATGCTTTTATTGTTGTGGACAATTGTACTCAAAGGACATTAAGACCTCATGGGCATGTCTTTGCCTCTAAGATTATTAATAAATAAGTCATCATAAATGAAAGCTCTGTGGTGGCAGCTCTGGACACACCTAGTAGGGCATGTCAAATTTTTCAACTTTCAATTTCCAAACCTTAAGGGTATTCAAAAGTTGTGACATGCAATAAAGATATATTGGTTACTTTAATATAATTTAGATGTGCTCGGTAACTAACTACATAAATATCATAACTTTTTAACATTTTGTCTGTTTCATTTATTTTAGACTCTCCATGCCCCTTTACAATGGCACAAATCAGAACAATCTCTGTGTTGGAATGGATTATGTAGATATGCAAGGACATTTGGGAGGTTCTGGACAATCAAAATGTCACTGCAGGTGAAGATAAGAATTGACCCAGGACCTCCCTGTGTCACAGAGGAGCTCCAGATGCATAGCCTCATAATTCACCCTAAAGAGCTTTGCCAGTCTCTGGTCCCCAACTGCATGAAAGTACATATTTGTAGGAGCATCTCTGCAGGGAGGAAGTTTGAATTAGCTTTAGATATATTCAAACAGTTTACAAGAACTCCTTTCTTGTCCTTTGCCTTGTATTCCACAGCTGCCTTCTTTTTGTCCTTGAGTGGAGCTTGACTCCTGGTTCAGCATCATCTATGCAATTTTTTTTGGCCATGATTCAGAAGTGGTTTGCTGATGCAGTCTTGAAGGGATGTCTTTTGGCATTCAAGTCTAGCTAACAGCCAAAAGATTGCCATATATCAAATGAGGTATATGTCAAAGTAAATGCAGAAACCTTGAAATCAATGATTTGACAAAGATGCCATCTGGATTCTCTACTAAAAGTGAACACATAATTGTTTCAACTCCTACCCTCAAAACGACACTATAGAGCACTGCACACCAAGACAACTAGACACAAGAACAGTTTTTTCCCAAACACCATCACTTTGCTAAACAAATAATTCCCTCACCACTGTCAAACTATTCACTAAGGCTGCATTACTATTATTATTTGTCTTCTCATCATTCCTATCACCCATCTCCTCCCACTTATGACTGTATGACTGTAACTTGTTGCTTGTATCCTTACAATTTTTATTAATATTGATTGTTCCTGATCACTTATTTGTACCCTATGACAATCATTAAGTGTTGTACCTCATGATTCTTGATGAATGTATCTTTTCTTTTATGTACACTGAGAGCATATGCACCAAAGACAAATTCCTTGTCTGTCCAATCACACTTGGCCAATAAAGAATTCTATTCTATTCTATTATATAATGGTCTGCAATTCTATAAGACAACTCAATGAATCTGGATCTCTCTCTCTCTCTCTCTCTCTCTCTCTCTCTCTCTCTCTCTCTCTCTCTCTCTCTCTCTCTCTCTCTCTCTCTCTCTCTCTCTCTCTCTCTCCCCCTCTCTCTCATTATAGGCAATGGTCTCCATTGGACTCTAGGGTTGGTGCATTACAGCAGATATATTAAATGTGTCCATTATGTCAGGCAGCCTGGGCTCATGGCTGCAAATCACAGCACGGAGTTCTAAAGTACTGACTCTGGTAGTAAAAGATTGGAAAGACTGTCTTGCTCCCAGGAATTCACAAAATAAAGGAAAGGCCAATGACCTGTCCATATTTTTATATCCAGCATGGAGAGACATCTAGTGGATGACTAGTGTACAACAAAAAACTAATTTTGCCCTGCAAGATGCTTCCCATTAGCCTATACTAGTGATGGCGAAACTTTTTTGGTTCACGTGCCAAAAGGGGGGAGTGCGGGGGGTCACATGCACGTGTACTCACACCCATAATTCCATGTGCCCCCCGTGCATGCGCGTGTGACCCCCTGCTCCCAGCACGCGATGGCACGCCCGTTTTTCGCTCTCCCCAGACTTCAGAGCCTTTCTATGAGCCTGGGGAGGGCAAAAATGCCCCCCCCGGAGGCCCTCCAGAGGCCAGAAATGGCCCGTTTCAAATTGGGAAATGGGCCATTTCTGACCTCCAGAGGGCTTCCGGGGGGTGGCGGGTGGAGAAGGCCATTTTCGACCTCCCCAGACTCCTAGAAAGGCTCTGAAACCTGGGGAGAGCAAAAAAACCAGGCCTTCCGGTCCAACCGGAAGTCGGCAAACAGAACATTTCCAGCCTCCGGAGGATTTCCGGGGGGGTGGGGAAGGCCATTTTCACCCTCCCCATGTTCCTAGAAAGGCTCTGGAGCTTGGGGAGAGCAAAAAACGGGCCTTCCCCATCCCTCTGGCGGCTGAAAACAGCCTGTTTCCCGACTCCCAGTGGGCCCAGAAGGCCCAAAAATCAGCTGGCCGGCGCGCACATGCGCACCAGACCTGAGCTCACGTGCCCACCGATATGGCTCCGTGTGCCACTTGTGGCACGTGTTCCATAGGTTCACCATCACGGGCCTATATGATCCCAAGATGTTGTTGAACTGCTTTTATCTGCAGCATGTCAAAATCTTTTCCATTCAATTGGCATTTAACACAAACTGCTTTCTGGTGCCTCTTTCAAAGCCTGCTTGATCGCCTGTTCCGATACAGGATAAACACCGTTGTTACAAACCTTAGAAGAAAGCTTTTATCTAGTATTGAAGCTTGATTAGCACTGATGATATTAGCTAGTTCGGGTAATGAAACGTCTGCAGGAAAAGAACCAAGCACCAGAGAGCACCAAGGACCCTTCCTTTCAACCCCGAGCTACAAATAGTCTCCTTGAAAGCTTTCATAATTTGCCAAAATCTACCACTTTAAAGTAATAACTAAATAGAGTGCAGGTTGAGATGGCTACCAGAAATGAATTTCATTGGGCAGATTCAAACAATTCCTAAGAGGTCAGTAAGGGGTGTGCATAAGCGCACCAGCATGCCTACGGTCCCTGTCCTAATGTTCCCTCTTATCAGTACCCATCTTATGTATATAAACAATGTTATATCTATGTATATTACTAACACGTACCTGACAAAAATAATAAAATAAAATAAATAAATAAAATAAATAAATTTATAAGAAATGCAGACATTGCCTCTTACATGTCACCTTCTGGCTTTGCCCACTTCTTCTTTTATCTTTTTATCTTATCAGGAAGGAAAATCACAAGTGGCTTTTTATCTGTATCAGATTGTGCTCATCACAAATGTTTTATTATTTCTGGTATAGCTCTCAAATTAATCCCTTCAGTGTCCTCCAATCTCAGAATTCTAAATTGTTGACACACATTCATAATACAGTATATAATATTTTTTATTTATTTTTTTATTTATTTTATTTGTCAAACATGTATAGTAGTAATTTGTATAAACATAAGTAAAAAGTAACGATAAAAGAGGACAATTGGACAGTAGGACAGGGACGGTAGGCACGCTGGTGCGCTTATGCACGCCCCTTACAGACCTCTTAGAAACGAGGAGAGGTCGACTGTAGTCAGTCTAAGGTTAAAGTTTTTGGGGTTTGGGGAAGAAATCACAGAGTCAGGTAGTGCATTCCAGGCATTGATCACTCTGTTGCTGAAGTCGTATTTTCTGCAGTCGAGTTTGGAGCGCTTTACATTTAGTTTGAATCTATTACGTGCTCGTGTATTGTTACGGTTGAAGTTGAAGTAGTCATTAACAGGAAGGACATTTTGGTATATGATTTTATGAACTACATTTAGATCAGATCGGAGGCGACGTAGTTGTAAATTGTCTAATCCCAGTATTTCAAGTCTGGTGGAATAAGGTATTTTGTTGTGAGTGGAGGAGTGAAGGACTCTTCTTGTGAAATATTTCTGGACTCTCTCGATTGTATTTATGTCTGATATGCAGTGTGGGTTCCAGACAGGTGAGCTGTATTCCAGAATTGGTCTAACAAATGTTTTGTATGCTCTGGTTAGTAATGTAATGTTGCCAGAGAAGAAGCTACGCAAGATTAGATTAACAACTCTTAGTGCCTTTTTGGCAATGTTGTTACAATGGGCTCTAGCACTTAGGTCTTTGGATATGAGTACTCCAAGGTCTTTGACAGAGTGAGGGTCATCTACAAGTTCGTTTCCTCCAAATTTGTATTTTGTATTCTGATTTTTTTTGCCAATGTGTAAGACAGAGCATTTGTTGGTTGAGATTTGAAGTTGCCAGTTGTTTGACCATTCTGCTACATGGTCAAGGTCTTTTTGAAGGGTAGCAACATTGTCGGTGGTGTTAAATAGTTTAACATCATCAGCAAAGAGAACGCAGTTGCTTATAATATGATCACAAAGATCGTTTATGTAGAGTATGAAGAGTGTTGGTCCTAGAACACTGCCTTGAGGGACACCACTGTTGACAGGAGCAGGATTTGATATGGCACTTCCTATTTTGACCACTTGTTGTCTGTTAGACAGGAACGCAGTTATCCAATTATGTAGGGGTCCAGAAATGCCATAGGATTTTAGTTTCAGAAGTAGTTTGTCGTGTACAACTGAATCAAAGGCTTTACAAAAGTCTATGTAAATTGCATCTATTGTTTTACCTTGATCAAGTTGAGTGGTCCATATGTTTTTGCAGTGCAAGAGTTGCAGATTACAGGATAATTTTTTTCTGAAACCAAATTGTTTGTTGGAGAGTAGGTTGTTAGTTTCTAAGTGGAGCGTAATGGATTGGTTTATGATTGATTCCATGACTTTGCAGGTGACGCAGCCCAAAGAGATTGGTCTGTAATTTTCAACGTTACTTGGATCTCCTTTTTTGAAGATAGGGATGACCGTGGCTAGTGACCATAGGTTGGGTAAGGAGCTAGTTCTGAAGGATTTTTTAAAAATTATGCTTAGAGGTTCAGCCAAGGTTGTGGAGAGCTTTTTTAAGAAGTATGCACATAGTCCATCAGGTCCAATAGATAGAGATGGTTTTTGGTTGCGTAATGCCTTTCTAACGTTATCTTCTGTAAAATCGATTTGTGTTAGATCGTTGCAGTTAATTGTGGTACGACTAGGAAATATTGGGCATGAGCCATTGCTGTTTACAAAGACTGAGCCGAAGAATGTGTTAAAGAGGTTGGCTTTAACTGTTTCGTCATTATAGTCTTTACCATTCGGTCCTTTAAGGGGTGGGATGGATCTTGAGTCTTTGAGTTTGTTGTTTACAAAGTTATAGAAGGCACGTGTGGACTTCGTACGTAGGAGGTTTTCTTCTTGATTGATGTGATAATTGGTGCATTCAGTCTTTATTTGGTGACACAGATTTTTGTAGCGGCTTTTAAAGTTTGCAACATGGCCTGTTTTATTTTTTCGCCAAAGAGATCTTTTTTTGGATTGGATATTTAAGGATATTAAATAGCAGTTTAAGAAGCAGTTGTATTACTAGAATAATTTCAAAGAGAAACAAAGGCCCAGCCAGCTTGGGTACATCAATTTCCAGAAAGGCTCATCAAATCTTATCCTTTCTCCGCAGAAACTTCAGGCAGACTGAAGGTCCAACAAGTTCCAAATAGTAGAATTGTTAGGAGTCAGACAGCATACAAATTTAAACCATCTTCTCCTTCTCCTTCTCCTTCTCCTCTCCTTCTCCTTCTCCTTCTCCTTCTCCTTCTCCTTCTCCTTCTCCTTCTCCTTCTCCTTCTCCTTCTCCTATTGTGATACCTAAATCAACTTCTGACAAAAATTTCACAGAAGAACCTTGAATTTTGCTGTGTGTCTCTTAGGAATTTGTCCAGAGGTGTGTGATTGCAGATCAGGTATGGTGGAAAGAGGAGAGATTATCTGAAATTGGTTAAATGGGAGCATTGTTAGTCTACCTGGCAACACTACACTTTCAAAATATGATGTGGGTCAGGCAGATGTCTTCCCTATACTATGCATATTATTTATTAATTCAATTAATTGGATTGCCTATTTCATTATAAATGACTAATCGTATATAAACACAATGTACAAATAAATGTAAACATTATAGTACAGCCTAGACTGTGGAATCACAAAGTCTGATTTTTAAGTGCTTAGGAGGAGGGTCAGTTCTACCATAAGGCAGAATGAGGTAGCTGCCTCATTTGACTGTCCTAAATAGGAAAACATTTAATATTTGTATAGGGAAAAGTGAGTTTTTCTTTCCCATGTACTGAAATAATTTAACTGATGTGGACTACGCTATCCCTTGACCTGGGACACGGTTGCCCTTTCCTTTGCTTAAAGAAATTTAAACAGCTTTGTAAGATTCATTACAGCTCCTTCTAAGAGATCCAAATGTGATTTTTTTTTCTTTTTTAAAAAAATGTTTTATTAGGATTATCATAATGTAAAATGAAAATGAAAATAAAGATATTAGGGAAATGGGGGGGGGAGAAGTGTACAGTAAAAGGAGAAAAAAGAAAGAAAGAAAGAAAGAAAGAAAGAAAGAAAGAAAGAAAGAAAGAAAGAAAGAAAGAAAGAAAGAAAGAAAGAAAGAAGGGAAGGGAAGGGAAGGGAAGGGAAGGGAAGGGAAGGAAGGAAGGAAGGAAGGAAGGAAGGAAGGAAGGAAGGAAGGAAGGAAGGAAGGAAGGAAGGAAGGAAGGGCATTGACTTCCAAAGTTTTTCAGCACAGTAAAACACAAAATAGAATTGCAGCCTCAACTTTTTACTTTCCTACTACCCTGTTTTCCCCAAAATAAGACATCCCCTGATAATAAGCCCAATCGGGCTTTTGAATGCATGGCAATAAGGCCAAGCACTATTTCAGGGTTCAAAAAAATATAAGACAGGATCTTATTTTTGGGGAAACACGGTATTACCAAGCAAGTACTAGTCATTCCTATACAAACTCAATCACCAAAACCTAAAATCAAGATTTTTTATTTTATTATTTATTTATTTTGTCTCGAGCACGAAATCCAGAAGCGGTTTCCAGGTAGCAATAAAGCTGGATATATTCTTTTCTTTAATCAAAACAGTCAATTTTGCCATCTCTGCCAACTCCATCACTTTTCCCATCCATTCCTCTCTTGTGGGATTGAGGTATCTTTCCATTTCTGGCCATAAAGAATTCTTGCTGCAGTCAACATATACAAGAACAAAGTTCCAAATCTTTTTTCCAACTCTTTACCCAATAAACCTAAAAGAAAAGCTTTTATTCCTTTGTTTTATACCAAGTCCACCAAAAATGATAGAAAGTATCTTAAGATCCAAATGCATTTTCTATTCTTCTACTCCTCTGCTCCTCATATGTACGAATTTAGCTTTTCAGGATAATAGTACAACCTTCAGTAATAGAATTCCTCTTATGATGCTATTAGAATATATTCTTTCGTGGTACCCGTTTTCAGTATTATTCTTCCTCTAAAATCATGGAGTGCTTTTTTTTGGCGTGGGGGGTGGGGAAGACTTAATATTGCCAATCTTTCAGTTAGAAATATAGTGTGGTTCCAGATGGTATAGTCTCCTGGAGAAAGATGTTGGTCTCCAAACACTGTGGAAGAATATAGAGAGTTTCAACTCCACTTCCAATCTTTTGCTAATTTTATTTAATTACTGATACAGCTATTGATTTCAAGGCGGATATAACAGACTTACCAAGCCACAAGGGAATCAATGGCATGTGTTTAAATTCCATATGTTGATTAAAGCTGTCAGGGGTCACAGATGCAAAGTTGAATGAAATTTCCACTCCCGTTTTCTGGAAAGTAATGATTAGAAAATGCAGTCAGGCTAAATTCAGTTGGCAGAAAGGCAGGGCAGGACATATTTGTTTTCTTCTAATTTGTCACATTTAATTATATGAGTTTACATTATAGGTAACTTTACTCATGTTCAGCAATGGAACTAGCAATTCAAAGAGTAAACAATAGCAGGTGAACATTTCACAGGTAGAGTTTGCTCACTCCACTGAGACACACACAAACACACACTTTTTCAGCAACAGAAGCCTTTGTTGGTCAGGAATAGTGGGGGCTTCCCACTCCACCTCCAAAACACGTTTCCACTGCAGAATGTGTTTTTCTATCTACAAACAACTTCTTTTACTTGAGAAATGGATGGATAAATGATACATTACGTTAGAGATCATACAATGGAAACATGGGCCTTGGATACTGTCCCATCACTGCTGTATTAGCTGGGTTTCTAGGAATTTTAGGGCCTCAGTATTCAGTCTTGTGTAAAACTGAGTCTTCAAACACCCTTGGAAGGATTGACTTGTGCCAGCCACTTCCCCTTTTCCACAAACATACAATGCTTTCACACAAGTTCCAGACCACAACAGTTGAGCAGAGATAAAGACTCCTGTTGAGTGTCTATGGAGAACACAAAGATTAAGTACTCCTACCTCCTATCGCTCGTTTCTCTTCATAACTGCTCTTCTCACAAGTGCTTGTTGCAAAGATGGGCCATAGTGTCCTTCCTCCACACATGGTCATAATCAGTGAGTAGAAGAAACATGGATCATCAATGTGTTGCAGCCAAGTTTAGTTCCAAGAATTCAATTTCTTGGTGTGACACTACTAGGCAGTAACAAATTGGAAGAATTAATTCTGGCAGCTTAGAGACTAATGAAGATGACACTGATAGCGAGAGGCCAGATCCAACAGCAAAGTGACAAAGGAGAAAATCATTGCTTGAATCCCAAGCAAGCAGAGTATCTATAAGCGGCTCAGACAGACACCTCCCTAATTCGCATGGGTATAAGAAGGGGAGGAGGCACAATGCAATCAGGCTTACAAAATTCTGCTATTATAGTCAATCCTGGGAAAAGTAGTCTTAGCCTTCCTGTGGAGTTGACTCTTGGTCTCATCTACTTGGTGGGGTTGACAGGCAGATGCGTCTTATCTTTTGTAGCAATAGCAATAAGAGCCTCTTTCAGACTAAGTCTCCCTTTATAGTATTTGTAGACTCAGAGACCAGAAGGGGATGGCTATGGCTAGTACTAATAGAATAATTGCCATGTCATTTGCTGTTATAGATCCCTGGAAATAAAGGGCAAATTCTGTAGAATCGCTGGCAGCAGAAGAGACAGAGAGAATGTTTTATTTTCCACATCATTCCCAATGCAGCTCTTTGCTTTCCCCATGTGAACTGGTTGTCAACATAAAATGTCTGGATAAAATAAAGAGACACATGAAAAGAAAAGGGAAGGGAATGAGAAATGAGAGGCTCACCTTGCCTCTTGGCAATCTCAGCTATTGAAAGTATTGCCTGATCCCATTTGTTCAAACGTATTTCAAGTCAGCTTCCTCATATGTCTTTTGTGACTACATGTCTCAGCTGTATCTCAGAACGTGTGATTGAATGTGTCTATCAATGACCTGCTTGCTTCTTCCATATAGAAGAATGTACATCAGGAAGAAGACTGGAAGAATTTTTTAAAAGTTAAAACGGGGTGCAGTTTAACTAGCTCTGCAAGAACTAAACTAAAATGCGACAGAGAGAATCACCGCCATTTTTTTTCTTTCTAAACCTAAGTGCTTTCATCCTGTCTGGATTTGACCTCACCAATGTTACTACTTGCCAATAGCCTTGCAATTAAGCTCAACTAGTGAATAGGCTACAGCAGGGGTCAGCAACCCGCGGCTCTGGAGCCGCATGTGGCTCTTTCATCCCTCTGCTGCGGCTCCCTGTTGCCAGTCGGCTCCACAATTGATGGACATTCGGTTAGGACAGGTAGAGGAAAAAAGATGCCATGCTAGGAGGAGACTCTATGGTGGGGGAACCGGACTTCCAGTCGGCAGAGGAAAAAGGACACCACGCTAGGAGGAGACTCTATGGCAGGGGAAGTGGACTTCCGGTTGGCTCCAGAATTGAACAGGGGGCTTCCGGTTAGGACCTTTGTGGCTCTTTGAGTGTTTAAGGTTGCCGACCCCTGGGCTACAGTGTGGGATCAAAGGAATATGGATTTGATCTACCAGTTGTACAGAAGACACATGTGGAACAGTGATGGGTTCTAAATCCCATCGCTACCGGTTTGCACAGAAGCGTCTGGGGCTGGTGGGCGGAGCCTCCTGCCACCACCGCTACCAGTTTGTAGAACTGGGCCGTACCCACCACTGATGTGGAACCATCCAGAATATTTGTAGCCCCGCGTGTTTAGGCAGCAGTAGATCAATAGACAATTAGAAGTATGTTTCTACAGCCAGAAAAGGGAGAAAGGCAAGAATAGGAAGCAGTGACCTGGGTTATAATGGAATTATTTTGTAGGAGGAAAGCAAAAAAATCAGATGCACCGATGAACTGAGCTGCAGCTCACAAAAGCTAATGTCTTTCAATAAAATTGGTTGAAAAAGATGCTGTCAGACAACTTTTGATGCAAATATTTTATGAGCTTTATGGGAGCCTCTTGCTTCCTCAATATAACTACTGATCTTAAATGCAAGCTAATTAACG
The DNA here is from genome assembly GCA_023053685.1 of Diadophis punctatus similis. Classification (NCBI taxonomy): domain Eukaryota; kingdom Metazoa; phylum Chordata; class Lepidosauria; order Squamata; family Dipsadidae; genus Diadophis; species Diadophis punctatus. Next base: position 90,617,634 of record JALIGW010000002.1, read on the forward strand.
CAAGAAGCATTGTAAACAAAATACCCGAACTCCTTCTCTTACTAAAAACTGCTAAATTCGACATATTTGTCTGTGAAACATGGCTGAATGCATCCCTCCCTGACTCCATTATCAAAGTAAGAGACTATCATGTTTACCGGTCCGATCGCGAAACCCGCAGAGGAGGTGGAGTTGCCATCTTCTATAAAAAAGTCACTAAACCTAAAAAATATTCAAGTTACACATGAACTCGCTCTACCAGAAACCATCGTCTGCAAGCTGTCCTTAAATACCACACTTCGCTTCCTACAATGTTATAGGCCCCCGATTCTTTGGCGAAAAAACAAAACTGGCTACATTGCTAACTTTAAAAGCTGCTACAAAAATCTATGCCACCAAATAAAGACTGAATGCACAAATTATCACATTAATCAAAAAGAAAACCTTCTACACACGAAATCCACCTGTGCCTTCTATAACTTTGTAAACATTCAAAGACTCGAGATCTATCCCACCCCTTAAAGGACCTAATGGTAAAGACTATAATGATGAAACCGTTAAAGCCAACCTCTTTAACACATTCTTCGGCTCAGTCTTTGTAAACAGCAATGGCTAATGCCCAATATTTCCTAGTCTTACCACAAATAATTACAATGATCTAACACAAATTGATTTTATGGAAGATATTGTTGAAAAGGCATTACACAACCTAAAACCATCTCTATCTATTGGACCTGATGGACTATGTGCATACTTCTTAAAAAAGCTCTCCACAGCCATAGCTGACCCTCTAAGCATAATTTTTGAAAAATCTTTCAGGACTAGCTCCTTACCCAACTTATGGTCACTAGCCACAGTCATCCCTATCTTCAAAAAAGGAGATTACAGACCAATCTCATTATTTTGTGTCACCTGCAAAGTCATGGACTCAATCATAAACCAATCCATTACCCTCCATCTAGAAACTAACAACCTACTCTCTAACAAACAATTTGGTTTCAGGAAAAAATTATCCTGTAATCTGCAACTCCTACACTGCAAAAACATATGGACTGCACAACTCGATCAGGGTAAATTAATAGACGCAATTTACATAGACTTTTGTAAAGCCTTTGATTCAGTGGTACACGACAAACTACTTCTGAAACTACAATCTTATGGCATCTCTGGACCCCTACATGATTGGATAACTGTGTTCCTGTCAAACAGACAACAAGTGGTTAAAATAGAGAGTTATCTATCAAATCCTGCACCTGTCAATAGTGGTGTCCCTCAAGGCAGCGTTCTAGGACCTACACTCTTCATACTTTACATAAACGACCTTTGTGATCACATTATAAGCAACTGCGTTCTCTTCGCCGATGATGTCAAACTATTTAACACCACAGACAATGCTACTACCCTTCAAAAAGACCTTGATTATGTATCAGAATGGTCAAACAAGTGGCAACTTCAAATCTCAGCCAACAAATTGGCAAAAAAAATCAGAACACAAAATACAAGCTTGGAGGACACGACCTTGTAGACGACCTTCATTCCGTCAAGGATCTTGGAGTACTCATATCTAATGATCTAAGTGCCAAAGCCAACTGTAACAACATTGCCAAAAAGGCACTAAGAGTAGTCAATCTAATCTTGCGTAGCTTCTTCTCTGGCAATATTACACTGCTAACTAGAGCATACAAAACATTCGCTAGACCAATTCTCGAATACAGCTCACCTGTCTGGAACCCACACTGCATATTGGACATTAATACAATCGAGAGAGTCCAGAAGTATTTCACGAGAAGAGTCCTCCACTCATCCGCTCACAACAGAATACCTTATTCCACCAGACTTGAAATCCTGGGCTTAGACAACTGAGAACTACGTCGCCTTCGAACCGATATAAATATAGTTCATAAAATTATCTGCCACATGTTATCATTTGGATTGCCTATAAATGTTCTTAAATGAGGTGGTGTAATCGGAGGGAAAAAAACTAATCTCACAGCATCAATATGCCAACAAAGTCTTTCACAAACTAATTAAACTAATAGTCTGATTACTTGAGCTTCTTATTCCTTCCAGCAATGTCCAAAGAATGAGATCCCCAACTTCCAAAAAACCGATGAGCTGATCCAACATGTGGAACAAGACATTCTTTCTTATATCTTAGCTTGCCATTTTTTCCCCAAAGAGTTATCTCTCCCACCAGTGAAAACACCTATATTCACCTAATATCAGACGCAAAAGAGCAGGTCCACATGTCATGACAGTCTAATTAAGTTGATTTATTGCTACTCATGCCTATGCACATCAACTAATGGTTAGCAATTGCTTGGAATTAGATAAGGGTCAATGGAGTTCAAGAGAGGTTGGACTTAGCTCACTTGTGGCTACATAGGGATTCTAGACTATCCCTGTTTTAACTCCACCCCAGGTTCTACCAGGCCTTTTCCTACACCCCAATGATCCAGTCAAAAAAGATTTTAACTTATTTTTTTATTGGAGGGGGGATTTTTTTGAACCAGCAAAATAAATGGTCTTTATCATACATCAAAAGCCTCACAAAATGCTTTCCCATGGAATTTCTCCCATTTTATTTTTTATGCTGGCAAGCTGGGTTTTACTTTATTTTGTTAGATTTTATTTATTTTAATTAGAGCCAGTTTGATGTATTGATTAAGGCATAAAGCTAGAAACCTGGAGGCAAATTTATATGGCTGTCCATATGATATAACCTGACTCTGGGTGGCATACAAACACATCAGCAATTTTAAAAAAGGTAACCAATCTTGCAACACTAGACATAAATTAAAATAAAAACATGGAAAAAGCCAAGGTCGTGGGAGAATAACATTATTTATTTATTTATTTATTTATTTATTTATTTATTTATTTATTTATTTGTTTGTTTGTTTGTTTGTTTGTTTGTTTGTTTGTTTATTTATTTATTTATTTATTTATTTATTTATTTATTTATTTATTTATTTATTTATTTATTGAGCCGAGGTGGCGCAGCGGGTAGAGTGCAGTACTGCAGGCCACTTTAGCTGACTGTGATCCGCAGGTCAGCGGTTCAAATCTCACCGGCTCAAGGTTGACTCAGCCTTCCATCCTTCCGAGGTAGGTAAAATGAGGACCCAGATTGTTGGGGGCAATGTAAATATATACATTGCTTACTGGTGTAAACCGCTTAGAGAGTGCTTGCACTGTGAGGCGGTATATAAATCTCACAAATAAATAAATAAAATAAATAAATAAATTTATTTATTTTGTGAGATTTATATACCACCTCACAGTGCAAGCACTCTCTAAGCGGTTTACACCAGTAAGCAATGTATATTTATATTGCCCCCAACAATCTGGGTCCTCATTTTACCTACCTCGGAAGGATGGAAGGCTGAGTCAACCTTGAGCCGGTGAGATTTGAACCACTGACCTGCGGATCAGTGTCAGCTAACGTGGCCTGCAGTACCTGCCTCTAACTGCTGCGCCACCTCGGCTCATTATCTACCACGTTTCCCCGAAAATACGATCTATCCCAAAAGTAAGTCCTAGCTTGATTTTTACACGTGCACCCAATAATAAGCCCTACTTCAAAAATAAGCCCTAATTCAGATCCCACCCACTCCAGGGTTCACGGGTAAAAATTAAGTTAGGGTGGGGATGGGGGGTGGAGCTGCCATACTACTTACCTTCGGACAGTTGCAGCCAGGCCTCACATACCCTGACACCTGCCTTGCTGGCCCATTTCTTCTGCAGCCAGCAAGGCTTTCCTGAAGGCCTCTGCAGCCGATAACAGAGCTCCGGATCAATCTGGAGCTCTTTTATCAGCTGCACAGGCCTTCAGAAAAGCCTTGCTGGCTGCAGAAGAAGTTCCCAAAGGCCTCTGACAGCAAAAAAGAGGTCAGGAGTGTTGGGCTGAGAATAAAATCTCATAGAGGCGATTTAGATCTTTTCTTGGAATTCAGACAGTTAGAAATAAAACCGAGATTAAAGTCTAATAGAAAATATTTATTTCAGTACAAAAACAATAAATCCTGAATAATTACATCTTTGCTAAGAAAACACGACCGTTCAGGTCAAGAGCCAAGTCAGAAGAAGATTAATGGTGGTTTAGGAATGCACACATGCGCAAAGAACATCATATCACATGTTCTGCTTATATTGGAATGTACCATAATATTAAATAGGGGTGCATCACCCTGCATAGACATACAACTGACAATATTCATTACGTGACAAGTGGCGATGCAAAAGTGAGGTGAGTCAGTGGACGACATCCCACCCGAAAATAAGAAATGGTGCCTTTTTTGGTGGCAAAAAAAATATTAGACAGGGTCTTATTTTGGGGGAAACACGGATATCATACAAGCAGACCAGTTTGAAAATGACTTTTCCAAGCTTCTTGGAAGACTGAGAGGGAGCTAATGGGAAGGTTTCCCTCCAATTTGTAAAAATAAAAATAAAAAGAGGAATAACAAAAGCAGTGAGGTGAGGTAAACGAAAGATTCCGTTTTGCTATGGCAATGGAATTTTCTCTACATCTGATAGATTCCATACTGGAACAATTCAAAAAGAAGCAAGGGAATGAAGACATTTATATATGGTTAACAAACAGTTGTAACTAATAGTCAAACTATACACCACCCTACATACATTCCATATAGCTGACATCGCTAACATTAGCCTTTGCAGTAGTATTAATATTGGTTGCAGTCCAGATTGGGTTAATTTAAACCCCCACCACCCCCACCCCCACCATCTCATTTTACAATCCCTTGACTTTCAAGGAACGTTTCAAAATATAGTTGCTATTCAGCACTGAAATTGGCATGTAGAAGGGGATGTTTCTTACGGTTAATGTATTGCTCTGGAATCTTGAATGTGATCCGTAGAATTTTTAGGCACATCTTAAGTGGCATGCATGAAGAAGTCATTTGATCAAGGTAACTTCAAAAACAACTTCAGGTCTTATGGCAGCAGCCACGCCATAAGGCATTAGTCCAGTTGCCTGTGTACCTGTTGTGAATTTTCAGTCAGAGACAGTGTTTCCAGCCATGAGCAAAACACCAAAAGTTTCATTTCTTCTTGCATTTGAAACTGCTTCTTTCTATGTTCTCTAATTCCACACTAACCATCTAAACTAGACAACAAAATTGCACCCAAGCATTACTGATTTCTTCAATTGGAACAGGCTCAAGTTGGCTGAAATATTTAGTTGAATCCCAGCCATTGAAATTCTGTTGTAATTTCAACAGAAAATGTACACAAGTATGTGCTATTCCTCATTTTATAAGCATGCTGACCCATGGTTTAGCTGCTATATTAAAATGCCGTTGGTCCAAATCCCCCATGTTTGAATCTTTTTATAAATCAAGGAAGTTTTATAAGAAATGTTATAATTATCCATCTAATTTGATTTCCCCCAGGTTTTTCAGAATTACCCCCCTCCCTCACACACATTTGCAAACATGAGTCCACCGTTCACAAAATATTATTTAACAATATATGAGTTCACATTAATATTATTTTAATAGTTAATATATTATTTAACATTGCATTATATTCTGATGTATAATATTAATAGGAATTAAAATAGATTTAAAGAAATCTACAGTGTAAAGGTAGTTCTCGGCTTATGACCATAACTGGGATCAGAATTTTGGTCATAAGTCAGATATGATGTTTAAAGTATAATGACACTGCCAATGACCACATCAGAATATTTAAAAAATGGTGTGAGACTGGTCCGTTTCATGAATTCCAGTTTGGTCTAGTGGTTAAGGCATCAGACTAGAAAGTGGGAGATTGTGAGTTCAAGTTCTGCCGTAACCATGAAAGCCAGCTGGGTGACTTTGGGCCAGTCACACTCCCTGAGTCCAACTCACATCTCAGGATTGTTGTGGGGAGAATAGGAGGAGGAAGGTGTGCTGGATATAGTCACAACCTTGAGTTACTTGTAAAAACAATGAATGAGTAATATAAATTGTTGTTGTCGTCATCATCATTTTCCTAGCATTATTCCTGCAAGGTGCAGGGTCCAATTTTCGGATTGTCGAACATCATCTTGAGTGACCAAATGCAGCATCCAAGTCATGTCTGCAGTTTAATGGAGATAACTGTAGATCCTTTGGGGAAAGGAGGACTCTGAGTACTATGAAATTTGGAATACATTTTATGATTGGTACGAAAAACCAAAACAAATATGATTAATATAGGATATGCAAATATAACATATATGAGATTATGTATAATTGTATCTGAGAAATACTTGAAAAAAATCAGGTTATTATACTGTACACACACACACACACACACACAAGAAGAATTTTACTCTTTTTTATCTATCAACATTTATTATATAATATATGTTATACAAATGTTTAAAACAAATGAATTTAAAATTATATAGATATAAATTGTCAATATAAAATTGCTGTAAGATAGCAATAGCACTTAGACTTATATACCGCTTCATAGTGCTTTACAGCCCTCTCTAAGCGGTTTACAGAGTTCAGCATATTGCCCCCAACAATCTGGGTCCTCATTTTACTGACCTCAGAAGGATGGAAGGCTGAGTCAACCTTGAGCCTGGTGAGATTTGAACAGCTGAACTGCTGAACTAGCAGTCAGCTGGAGTAGCCTGCAGTAGCTGCATTTAATCACTGCGCCACCTCGGCTCCTATGACCATAGAGGTTGAAGTTTTACAGATGTATGTGTTTTTTATGTTTGTTATGTATTTGTTGTTTTTTTCCTTTTTGTATGTTTTTTTAAAATGTAAATGACTTAATAAAAAAAAATTTTTTTAAAAAAAACTGTAGATCCTTTGGTTGTGACAGAAAAAAACCTGACTAACTGGCTTGGCGCCTGGGCATGAAATCAGAAAGAAGGAATATACATAAAATAATAAAATAGTAATAATGTTAATTAATAACCTTTCCCAAAAGAGCTACAGAAAGAGAGAAAGAGAGGGGGAGGGGGAAGGGAGAATGAGAATCTCTGACAAAATAGGTTATAATATACTGTACAATTTATCAAGTGATGAATGCATTTCTTCCCACTTTATCCCTGAAACAGAACTCTCATACCATGCAAGTAAATTTCCCAAGACATGAACAAAATATAACTACTTCCTTGGTTGGCCTTGCTTATTAGGTGGACTTTCGGTAAATAGCCATTTCCGTCACCCTATGTACTAGCCTATCCAGGGAGAGCAGCAGATCTGTATAAATATTAAAGATAATATTCCAAGCATCAGCAAAACTTAAATTTCTGCAACAGAAAACTTTGTATCTCTTTGAGAGGCAGCCAGATTGAAGAGAGCTGCAGCAAAAGAGATGGACAATATTTCCTCTGCCAATTGCTAAAAGCTTTTTTTTCCTGTAGTATGAAACTGCCAAGTGCTATCCTTTCGGGATATGGCTTAGTCATGCTGGGGTCAACTATTTTGACATATTACTGGAATTCTGACAAGGTATGGAAAAGCTGTATTTCCTACCTCTCTCTCTCTCTCTCTCTCTCTCTCTCACACACACACACACACACACACACACACACACACACACACACACACACACACACTATTTGTGCTCTTCAGGAATCCGTGGGCTACACAATGGCAATGCACAGATTGTCAGGAAGAAAAGCTTTATGTCAGTAGTGCCTGCGTATACAACATGGTCTTTTATCTGCACTGGTTGACAGAGCTTCAATTATAAACCCAAACTCAATTACAAAAAAACAAACAAGCTTGTATCTAATAAGTTACTTGAATGACATAGATTCCCGAGCTTGCTTATTTTGAAATGGATTTGGTTCAATACATATGCTTATGGTCGCAGTCTTAATTTTCTACTTATTGTACGAAGCTGGAATTTTTCTTCCATGCATAAGTTGTATAAAAAAAGTAGGGAAAAATGAAGGGGGAGGACAATGTTTGAAGGGTTGCCACAAAGAAGAAGGGGTCAACCTATTTCCCAAAACACCAGAAGGCAAGAAAAGAAACAATGGATGGAAACTAATCAAAGAGACGCTACCTAGAACTAAGGAGAAATTTCCTAACAGTGAGAACAATTAACCAGTGGAACGCCTTGCCTTCAGAAGTTGAGTGACTGGACAGCCACTTGTTTGGAATGGTATAGGCCCTATATACCTATATACCTATATACTATAAGGTCTCCTGCTTGTGCAGGGGTTTGGAGTAGAAAACCTCCAAAGTCCCTATACTTGGTGCCTTTTAAGGACTAATAAAAACAGTAATGCCTAAAGTCATTTACCAACATTCCAATCTTCTTTTTCCATTATTTTACCATGCAGTAATATTACATAGTCAGAAAATGAGCACAGATTATTAGGTGGAGGGTCACAGGATCATACATATTAAGAAACACAACAAACCTTCTGCATCCAGAAGATTCTGATGTCAAGGACCCTTTTGAAGTGTTAACTTTTTATTAAATTGTGATTGACTGTGTTTTGTCTCTTAAGGAAGCATTCAATCATACCTATCTTTCCAACTATGATCTGACAAGGACCAGTCAAAAATCACATGATCCTTCCTTTGTGGAAACCAAGGCTTGAGGGTAATTTGAGAGAAAGTGCAACAACCCCAAGCAAAATGGAACCATTGCTTTCACCACATATCTGATGATATCTGGCAATGACTTTCACCCAACCAGAAGAAAAACAGGTCACCCCAGTACACTTTCAATAAACATGGATCTTTGCAAATCTGTGTGACATTTGCTTTCGTATCATTTGCCACACCATCAGTCAATGGCTTTTCAAATGTAGTCAACAAAAAAAAAAAAGGAAAAGAAGGATGCTGTACAGCCAGAATGCATTAATCATTCCCGTCAATTTTCTGGTGGCTTTTAACACAATGGAAGACTTTGTGAAGAATCTTTTAAATATGAATTTTTATTTTACCATTGCATTTAAACCTTGAAATGTTCTTGCTCTCTTCTTCTCTTATTACGACTTTGGGCAAAGTGCTAGGAGAGAATTCTGCCTTAGATCTCAACCTTTATGCCAATGATTATCCAAAGATTAATATCTTTTTTTTATTGGGCTTTTATCTTGATTGCACAAACTGAAACCCAATCCTATAACCCAATCCCGTTTTTCTATCCAATGAAACCACAAAAATCTGTACCACTTAAGAAGGTTGGAGTTACACAGAGGGAAAGGCTTCTCTGGCCTTTCTGTCTTCCTTTCTTGCACTAATTGTGCAGAAAAGGGGATTTTGACAAATGCAGGTTATGGTTACAATGCAGTAAAATGCTGAATTACTTTCAGTAGCTGTTTTACACTGATTAGAAATACTTACTGCCAAAAGTAGTCCACTCTTATTTGGAGTCTGGTTGCATCAGGTTGTCAGGCCTGGAAGCCATCTTTTGCATTGGGCCTTCAGGCCTGCCACAATTACTACTGTGGGAAATTGGGAGGGGGGATTGTATGTGTTAAGGAGAATAAATCTCCATAGAGGCGATGTTGATCTTTCTCTCGGAACTCAGACATTTAAAAATAAAGCCGAAGTTAAAAGTCTAATAGAAAATATTTATTTCGGTACAAAAACAATAAATTCTGAATAGTTACATTCTTGCTAATTAAATGCAACCATTCCGGTCAGAGCCAAACCACAAGAGAGCAGTGGAGAATCAGGAATGCACACATGCACAGAAGATCACATCACGTGTTCTGCTTGTAATGGAATGTACCATAATACTAGGATAGGGGTGCATGACCCTGCATAGACATACAACTGACAATATTCACTACAGGACAGTATGGAGCTTGGGTGATACGTAGTCCTAATAACGTTCTTTTCTCAGAGAATCAAGGCCATCTTGCCCTGCACCTGGAGGGGAGTGGTTAGGAAACATCTCCAGTTGGGAGGGTGAATTGATTGAACCATGTGATGGACTTGTGGGTGCTGGGCAGGGGCTTGAACTTTCTTTTGCGTGGGGAAAACCTGGAAGCTTTCAGATTCGGGTTTTCCCAGATGTGCCAATATGACATCTCCAATAAAATGGAGCTTTGACGGAATTCATGCCTTGGAGTCTTCTTTAATTGGGGGTGTTACTTGGAACCTTGACACAGGTGCTATTTCCCTTTGGTTTCTACAGAGAAAATGTGAAGGCTCAGATTTGGTCTTTGAGAGGCAGGCCAAGCCTCACAGTCCAAAAAATATGGAAGTCCCTGGCGTGTCAAAAGCCAGAGAGCCAGGTTAAAAACCTATATTTCTTTCCTTTAAATGAAATTAATGGGAACTTAAATTTTGTTCAATACAGTTAATATGGTTGCTGCTCATTTACTTGATAATTTCCTAATTTAAATTTCAACAGTGCTTCCGATGGCATGTTGAGAGGCCTGTCCCAGGATTTGAGGTCTGATGGCTCCAGGACTGCAAATGGATGCAACCTGCTGGAAGGATGTCAGTTCAGGGCTTAGGAATGGCAGATATTGCAACGTTTGAATGGAGGAAGGATTATGAGCAAGAGCCAAAGATGTACTTTTTTAATATACCGGTATATATAATATATATATTTTATTTTGCATACAAATAATACAAACATAATACATATAACTCTAAATAAATAAATAAATAAATAAATAAATAAATAAATAAATAAATAAATAAATAAATAAATAAATAAATAAATAAATAAATAAATAAATACAAATAATACAGTGCACACACACACACCAGGGGCAGGTTGCTCACTTACCTTGCTACCGGTGCGCTGTGCGCGCATCACCACATTTTATGCGTGCACACGCTCCGTATGCGCACGTGCACCCTCATGCAATTTTGCTTACGCGCATGTGTGGAAGTAAAATCATGCTGAAATCTCGCAAGGGGACTTGTGCGTGCGCATGCAATTTTGGTAATTTTTTGCTGAAATCTCGCGTGCACGTGCGTCCCCTCACGAGATTTTGGCACGATTTTTCTTCCACGCATGTGCAGAAGCAAAAAATTGCCGAAAATTTCATGAAAAAAGATGGCAGCTCCTAGGGACCGGCAACCGACTGCACCAGGTCGGTAACCTCTTGATGACGTCACCAGCCCGCCACTACCGGTGCGATAGAGTGGACCACACTGGTAGAAACCCACGACTGACGCACATATTCTGTACACCTTCCCCCCCCCTTATATTTCTTCTTCTATAACAACTAAAAGATAAACAATATTTTATTTTTATTTATTTTATTTTATTTATTTATTTTGTCAGGTACGTGTTAGTAATATACATAGATATAACATTGTTTATATACATAAGATGGGTACTGATAAGAGGGAACATTAGGACAGGGACGGTAGGCATGCTGGTACACTTTTGCACGCCCCTTACTGACCTCTTAGGAATCGGGTGAGGTCAACAGTGGACAGTCTAAGGGTAAAGTTTTGGGGGTTTGATGACGAAACCACAGAGTTAGGTAGTGAATTCCAGGCATTTACCACTCTGTTGCTAAAGTCATATTTTCTACGGTCAAGTTTGGAGCGGTTCACTTTGAATTTGTATCTGTTGTGTGCTCGTGTGTTGTTGTGGTTGAAGCTGAAGTAGTCATTGACAGGAAGGACGTTGCAGCAGATAATTTTATGAGCAATGCTTAGGTCATGCCGAAGGCAACATAGTTCTAAGCTTTCTAAGCCCAGGATTTCGAGTCTGGTTGCGTAAGGTATTCTGTTGCTAGTAGAGGAGTGGAGGACTCTTCTCGTAAAGTATCTCTGGACTCTTTCTAATGTATTTATGTCCGATATGCGGTGTGGGTTCCAGACAGATGAGCTGTATTTGAGGATCTCTCCTTAAAAATTTCCAGCGTTGGAGCATTCACAATTTCTGGTGGCAAGTTGTTCCACTGATTAATTGTTCTGTCAAGAAATTTCTCCTTAGTTCTAAGTTGCTTCTCTCCTTGATTAGTTTCCACCCAGTGCTTCTTGTCCTGCCCTCAGGTGCTTTGGAGAATAGCTTGACTCCCTCTTCTTTGTGGCAGCCCCTGAGATATTGGAACACTGCTATCATGTCTCCCCTATTTGCTTTAATTCTTGATCCAAAAATTTAATTGGGAAACATTTGCTGTATTTATTTTACACATAATCAAAACCAGAATAGCATATGTCTTTGGAGGATAATTATCTGCATCTAGAAACTTAGAGGGCTCTGTCCTCCTTTATTCTACCTTCTGTTTATCTATTAATTCAACTCTCCTGCATGAATTTGAAAAATGATTCCATGATGTCCTGTTTTATCGGTGCTTAAATCGGGATAACTCAAACCATTCCCTTTTTCTGACATTACTGGGAGCCACCTAAGTGGGAAGTAGAGTATTTCCTTATATAGTCCCATGTGTTTGGAAAATGGCATTTGCATGCCTAGCTGCATGTAAACACTGATGGTTTCTACCTGTGTGGGAACCTTTGTGGACACAGCTGCTTACCTGAAGATCTTTTCTTCTATGTGTGGCCTTTGGGGAGAGGTATATCATCACACAAAATAAGGAACTCTAAAAAAATAATATGTGTCTAATCTATCATATTTGAACCTCGTAGAAAGAAGGAGGAGTATGGGGTATATCTACTCGTCCAACCAGATCTCAAAAACCACACATAATATCATTTATATTGGGAGGACCAAGGAATGAAAAAGTTATTCCAGCAATACAGGTAGTCTTCGACTTACAACCATAATTGAACCCAACATTTATGTTGCTAAGCAAGACAGCTGTCCAATGAGTTTTGCCCCAGTTTACAACCTTTCTTGCCACAGCTGTTAAGTGAAACCCTGCAGTTGTTAAGTTAGTAACACGGTTGTTAAGTAAATCTGGCTTCCCCATTGACTTTGCTTCTCAGAAGGTCAAAAAAGATGATCACATGATCCCGGGACATTCAACCATCATAAATATGAGCCAGTTGCCAAGCATCCAAATTTTTATCACATGGCTATGGGGATGCTGCAAAGGTCGTAAGTGTGAAAAATGGTCATTAAGTCACTTTTTTCAGTGCCATTGTAACTATGAATGGTCACTAAATGAATGCTTGTAAGTCAAAAGACTACCTGTAAAGTGTGCCTTGTGACTTGACTTGTAAATTATTTGAAGTCCCCCAACTTGGAGAGATAGATATATAGAATAGATTTTTTCATTTTGGACTTCCCTGATCAACTTACAGAGCACTAAAAGAAGTTTGAATAGGACCTGTATTACTGGACAAATGTAATTCTATAGAACAATTTCATTTCTCTTCGTTGACTGGGCTAACATCCAAAACATTAGAAGAAGTGGAATTATTGATAAATGGAAGACTATTTATGTAAGGCACAATCTAACAAAGCTAAGCAGTTTTAGGTCTCATTTAATTTACAGTGGAAATTAAGCAGCAATACAGCCAGACTATATTTGAAGGTTGTGGGAAAAGAAATGCCACTGTCATGCCAGCAGAGGAACTGCCATGTGGTATAAGCATTCAGAAGTGAAGGAGGAAGACAGGTTGTAGGAGGTCAGAAGTGGGGAGAAATGGCAGATACAGTCTCAGTATTCTTGCAGATACTTTCTCCTTTCCCATTCACACGTATATCAAGGACAACCCAACAAAGATTCTACATGTTCTGTCGTCATAGAAGGCACCTCCTCATATCAGGTGTGTATCCACCATACTGCTTTATCCACCACATCTGAGAAATGCAAAGAGTTACCTAGGAATCACAGAAATAACATAGCAAATGTTGAGAAGCATTCTGATAAATTGGTACTTTAGATAGATAGATGATAGATAGATAGATAGATAGATAGATAGATAGATAGATAGATAGATAGATAGATAGATAGATAGATAGATAGATAGATAGATAGATAGATAGATAGATAGGTAGATGGGTAGATGGGTAGATGGGTAGAGGGATAGAGGGATAGAGAGATAGACAGATAGAGATAGATAATGATAGATAGATATAGATAAATATAGATGATGATAATAGATGAGAGAGTGAGAGTGAGAGAGAGACAGAGAGAGACAGAGACAGAGAGAGAGAGAGAGAGAGAGAGAGAGAGAGAGAGAGAGAGAGAGAGAGAGAGAGAGAGAGAGAGAGAGAGAGAGAGAGAGAGAGAGAGAGAGAGGGAGAGAGATTATACAGAGGTGGGATTCAGTTCGCACCAGTTCGCTAGAACCGGTACCTAATATTTTTTGTTGAGTTCTGCGAACGTCTGGTTTTCATTCAACTTCCTTCCAGGTGGGGAGAAAAAACCCTCCCCAAAAATCCAAGAGAGGAGCGACAGAAACCTTTGTGTCAGGCCGAATTCGGGTTTCATCCAGATGTGCCAACATGGCTCAGTTAATAAATTGGAACGTTGAGGGATACTTTGCCTCAGACTCTGATTTAATTTTGGATGCTATTTGGAATCCTGACACTAACCTGAATCTCCCTTAAAACTCATCCAGCCACCCCGAATCCTCAGGGCGCTGTTCAGGGTCCTGAGCCCCAGCACCGACCCGGCAACAGGTGGTGTAAAGACTCAGGGAAGATGAAGTGCGGATGACCCAACGGCCCGGGCTAGGGAGCCTGGCAGCAGAGCGCTTGGAGAATGCCGACCCCAGGCCAGCTGCCGAAACTTGGCCTTGCACCGCCAAACCGAGTCCCAGCGGGGTGAGCTTTCTTCCCCGGCATGGGATGGGCACAATGCCAATGGGCTTCTGGGGCACGGCACAACCCCCTGCAGTGTTGGCACGGCACAACCCCCTGCAATGTTCGGTCCCGCCATGCAAGCCCAGCCGCAGCTGCAGGGGCACCCCCCAGCCGATGGAGCCGCGCCGGGACTAGCCCAGCCACTGCAGCAGGCGGGGTGCAAGTGGGCTGTCCCTTGCTGCAAGCGGTCAACCCGCCAACCACACAAGTAGAAGCCGCCACTCAGCCAGCCCCTGCGCAACCCTCTCGGTTCTGAGCAAAGTTTGATGGGGATCCCGGGAAGCTAGCCTACTTCCTGCATCGAGTCTGGGCATATATTGATCAGTTTGGGAACCAGTTCCCTTCAGACTGAGAGCTGATCGACGCGATTGCTGAGGGGATGAACCAGGGGGAAGCAGCAGAATGGGTTGCAGAGCTCCATGGCCCCAGAACTCGATGACACGGACTAATTCATCTGCCTGATGAGGGTCCGCTTTAGCAACGTGGCCCAACAAGTGAAAGCCGAGGAGCAAATTAAGGGGCTGAAGCAGGCAGGCTGCCCGGCCAAAGAATTGGTGTGGGAATTCAGAAGGGTGGCCAGAAAGCTACGGGACTGGCCTGAGCGTCTCTTGGTGCACACGTTTAGAGATGCCCTAGACCTGGAATTGAGGAAATCCTGCAGCATCTAAGGGGTTCCGGACAGGATCCAGGACTGGTACAACACGGTCATCATCCTGGATCAGGCAACCTGGCCCCTGAAGAATCCTCTGGCTGGGAGGCCAGCCAGGAGACCTTTAGGTCACCAATCCCAAATGAAGCAAGCCACGACTCCTCCCCCTGGAGTGACGAGGGCAGTAAAATGCTATTGATGCAGACAAGCCGGCCATCAGGCATCAGAGTGTTTGGTGCTGGCCCCAGTCCCACAACCAAGGATCCAGCCAGCTGCTGGAACCCAGAGCGACTCCAAAGCCACTGGAGAGGAGTCGCCTGGCCCAGCAAGTGGAAGGCTCCCCTCCCTCGTCCGATGACACCGAGGCTTCGCCAGGAAAGAAAACCCCTCCATGCTCCGATGGAGAAGGCAGTGGCGAGGACAACCCAATGGTGAGTGCAGCCGTCCGCCCCTATGTCATCAAAGCAAAAATAATGGTGCCAGAGACGGGGGAGGAAGGAGAGGTAGAGGCGATCGTAGACACGGGCTGCACGCGATGCTTAATCAGCAAATCCGTGGTAGAGAAGCTAGGGATCCACACTAGGGCCTTAGCCAACCCCATCTGCTTTCAGCAAGTAGACAGGTCGCTGATTGGGGGGTCCCCAGCCACGCACCTCACCCAACTAGTGGATTTGGAAGTAGGGCACCACCATGAGCTCGTCCAATTCATAGTCGCCCCAAAGACTTCAGAGGCAATCATATTGGGGCTTGTTTGGCTAGACAAGTGGACCTATGCCTGAACTACCTACTGAGACCCCCCACTTCGATGTCCCTGACGGAGTGGATGGAAACACTGAGAAAAAGATGGGAGAACACCAAGAAAGCACTCGCGGAAGCGGCCATTAGTTCCTCCAGCCATAGCCATCCTAATTTTTTGTTGTCTTGTAACCAAGGCTATACATTCAGGGAGCCATTCCGACTTCACTCCTGCCTGTTTTTTCAAAAGAATAATTTGGCATGCATTTGCAACTTCCTTTGCCAAGTAAAAGAGATATGGATTTCTGTTCATATACTGTATAATATATGCATTACGAACAACATCTGTCCTAAATGAAATGTACAGACCAGGGGACTTTTTCTGGATTAAACTGGAAACACTCTTAATTGTAATTTTTAAGTATATGTATATTGATCTGCTCATAGTCTTGCAACTGAGGAAGCTCAATTAATATTGCTTCCCTGTAGTCTCCCTTCTCTTGTACTTTGTCAGTCAGCGTTAAGAGATTGGATTATGCTTTCCATGTAAAGACTATTATCTCCAGAGCAACTTGGGAATGGCATTTGAGAATCTTCCAAGTATATCAGAGCAAGAATTGGGAGGTTTTTCCATCCCATGAAGCAAGATGAATGCATCAATCCTGCCCAGTGCATGTTTTTTTTAAATCTATTATTATTATTTTTTCAACCGTGTCCAGTCCTTGGAAATTGCCTGGACAAGTCCCTGCAGTTTTCTGGGTAAGATTTTTCAAATGTGTTTTAGCATTGCCTCGTTTCTATGGCTGAAAAATAAGTGACTAATCCAAGGTCACCCAGCAGGCTTTGTGCCTAAGGCAGAACTAGAACTCACAGTTTCCTGGTTTCTAGACTTATGACTGTTGTAAGGAATATCCTTCTGGGTTCAGTTCCAAGTGGGTAAAAAGACACTGAATTCATGAAAAAAACCTTGGAAAGAAGGTTTAATGGTGGACAGGAGCACATAGCATAGGCCCCTGTACAGAAAAGGTAGATCACATGCTTCCAAATGTTGGGTCCAGAGAAAGAAGGGAGGAAGAGAAGCTGAGTTCCTTTCTTTATACTCTCTCTTGGGCCCCTCCCTAACTGTTTCCTGTTCCTATATAGAAATGTATTCCATTGGCTGTCAGACCCCCAGGGGCATGCTGGGGCAACTCTTGTGGGCTATCCCAAGTCCTAGGCTTGACTGATGTAATCAGGTCCCATGTGGTATAATGAAAAGGCTTTGGGATTCCTATTATGGTTCTTTGTTATGCAGAAGACTGCTCCAGGCTAGGTGAGAGAAATGTGTGAGCTGGGCCCAGTCCTTAATGGCCCATTGGCAAAGGGTGGGGGCAGGGAGCTGCAGGAAGCTGCTTTGTATTTAAACATGTTTCTCCTTTCCTCATTCAGGGAAACATATTCTTTCCTTTTTCAATATTTCCTAGGATATTTCATTTTTTCTAGGAGGGGATGGGTGCTAACTTCCTACATGACTTTACCACTACACCAAACTGGATCTTTCATAGCATTTAGTCCCAAATATATCACAGTATTCATTCAGAGCAAAACATTTAACTTGGTCAAAAGCTCTTCTAGTCCTAACCCAGCTTGGACACTGAACAGGTTTAATTTATTTTCTCCTATCACTTGTGGTGGAAAAAAGGATTTTCTTTTTGTAAAGAGAGAGTAGGAAGGGAAGGGAGGGAGGGAGGAGAGAATTTTATTATGAACACAGACCAGGTAAAACACATTAAATAAAATAAATCAATAAAACAGATTGAAACTTTAAATTAAAAACAAAACTGGGTTTGAATGCAGGGAGATCTTTGCTTCTCCTGCTGCTGACAAAGTTTTAAATAAATCAGAAGCTAAGAGTTGTATTGCCCTTACAGTCCTGAATGTTCATGTGTGTGTGCTTCCATTTCTCACTAAATCCATTCCGTATGTACCACTCTGTTTCAGTAGTTTTCAGAAGACTGGTCTCTATTTTCATACTTTGTTCCCTACAGAGAGGAAGTACAACAGCATATAAATCAGTGTAGTGAATGCATTCGGGACAATATTTCAGAAACTTCCTGGAAGCTACTATACTGTAAAAGCAATAGGAAGCCGTTCATGATGTTGAACCGGATATTGGTATGAAGTGGAAATAAAACAGTAGCATTAAGTCATGAAATAGAGGAAGCAATTTTATCCCTTCCCTCTTTCTCCTGAGAGACAGCAGTTTGACGGAAGGGCATAATCCATCACCTTTTACCTCAACATTTCTTATTCTCCTATTTCAAGATGAAAAGAAACTCCATAAATTTCTTTTGAATAGGCTCAAAGAACATGAGAAACTCTAAAGACAACCCCCCCCTTTCTGATTCCAAGAAAAGAAATAAGACGCTACATAATCCAATTGCACTTTTCAAGATTCTGGTGCAGTTAATACATGTGTAATTTAAACACAAGGCTTTTATGGGGAAGGAGGAAAATCCATCTAATCTGGTTTCGCAATTGTGAAGCTATATACGGCAACAGAATGCAGGCACTTAAAGAAATGGTTACAGTGCTACTGTTTATAAAATGCTGAAGAGTGCTGAATAGTTGCAATACTTTGAAAGCCTTGAATTCTGGTGCAATTCTGGTTTATTTTAAGGATGTGCACATAAAACCTCTGTTCACATGCTTCAGACAACTCCGCCGGCCCAGAGTCACTTGTCCGAAATGGGTGGCTGTAGGAATTAAATAAATAAATATTCTTCCCTTAGCAGAGCCAAGGGGGTTGGAGCACAGCAAATAAAATTAGGGTCCCTTGGCTACACTCTAGAGCAGGGGTGTCAAACTGGCGGCCCATGGGCCAGATGCATCATGGGCAGGCCATGCCCACCCCAGCCCTGTGAAGGGGAAAAACGTCGCAAAATGTCACGAGATGGCAACGTGACGCAGCAAGTTTGACCCTCGTGCTCTAGAGAACAAATATATACAATAGTATGATCAGAGGATCTATTAAAATAAAAGTTTCCCCTGTCCAGTCGTAACTTACTGTAGAGGATGGTGCTCATCTCCATTTCTTCTCCATTTCATCTGCACCTCTATAACTGTCCGGTTTGGTTCTGCAACCCAACAAGACAGACACAGACTTCAGAGGATAATTAGAACTGCAGAAAAAACAATTGCTACCAACCTGCCTTCCATTGAGGACCTGTATACTGCATGAGTCAAAAAGAGGGCTGTGAAAATATTTACAGAACCCTCACATCCTGGACATAAATTGTTTCAACTCCTACCCTCAAAACGACACTATAGAGCACTGAACACCAGAACACCTAGGCACAAGAACAGCTTTTTCCCGGAATGCTATCACTCTGCTAAACAAATAAGTCCCTCAACACTGTCAAACTATTTACAAAATCTGCATTACTATTAATCTTCTTATCATTCCTATCACCCATCTCCTCCCACTTATGACTGCATGACTGTAACTTTGTTGTTTGTATCCTTACGATTTATATTGACTGTTTCCTAATGTGATTTGATTGCTAATTTATACCCTATGATTAGCATTAAGTGTTGTACCTTATGATTCTTGACAAATGTATCTTTTCTTTTATGTACACTGAGAGCATATGTACCAAGACAAATTACTTGTGTGTCCAGTCACACTTGGCCAATAAAGAATTCTATTCTATTCTATTCTATTCTTAGCCAAGGGACTCAGAATTGCCCGAAGACACTTCTGTGGTCATGTGGCCAGCTTGACTATACGCCGAGGTGCACATGTTAATGTTACCTTCCCACCGAAGCAGAGGTTGGTTCCTCCCGGTTTGGACCGGTTCACCTGAACTGTAGCAAACTGCTGGTGACATCATGATGATGTCACAGAACCAGTTCTGTTGGTGCCGGTCCATGGACGCCACCATCTTTTTTTTTTTGAATTTTTTTGATTCTTTTTTATTTTTTTCCCAAAAAAAATTCTGTTTTTTTTTCTTCTGCACATGCGCAGAAGCCGGGTTTCCGGCACTGCGCATGTGTCACCATCTTGTTTTTGGCTTTTTTGGGGAACTCTTTTGGATTTTTTGCCACTGCGCATGCACGTGCATGCAAAGTTTCCACACGCCCACAAGGCGCAGCCACACGGGAGGAAGCGAACCAGCGGCAAGGTAAGTTAGAACCCACCCCTACACCGAAGTGATACTTTTATCTACTTGCATTTGCATGCTTTCGAACTGGTAGGTGAGCAGGAGAGGGGGGCAAGTAACAGAAGTTCACTCCATCATGCGGCGCTGGGGTCTCAAACCCAGGCCTTCAGCTTCCCAGCTGACAAGCTCAGCGGTTTTAACCGCTGAGCCATTGTGTCCCCAGCAGGGTCCATTACTTTCATCAAAATGATGAAAGCAGCATTGCATATCATGATGTAAGCTCTGCCCCTTTGGAAGTCATATAAAAGGTCAGAGCTCACATTGGGGCACCATTGCTTGACGCATGGGGCTGGAGTATCCTTTCTTCTTTTGAAAAAGCTATGATCAAAGAGATGAGTTGATCAAGAACGAGATCCAGAAGGGTAATTTTGCTCTTTCCTCTGGCAATCTTTCCCAGTAAGTTTTATTAGCCTCTGAATCTGCCATTAGCTGTGTTTGTATTTGAGGGAGGGGTGAATTTTTGGGTGGGAGGAGCAGTACTGAGACTAAAAGAATATATCCCACTCCTTCAGACTACCTCTTTTTTTCAAATAAAAGAAAGGCCATAAACCAGAGAAAGAAGATGAAGATGAAGATGAGAAGGATATGTTTCATAACCAGGAAAATGTTTTTGTACTCCAGATTATACTCTGCTGGGCAACATAACTGACCTCCACACTGAAGCATTATTACTTATTATGAGAGAAACAATAGCCAACATTCAGACATTTCACCACCTGCCTAAGTTTAAAATAAAGCTTGATCTTTTGGGTCCTTCGTGTTCTTTTTGGAAGAGATGGTTGAAAACTGCTACGGTGAGAAAATGGCTTTTTAGTCTTAGGAGAAACAGATGTCATACTCTTACCCAAAATTGACTTCTGTGCATGCTGGCCGCAAAGCCATTTGTTTACACCCAAGCCAATTTTAGAGCTAAAGGTTCTCATTGATGAGGGGATATTAAAGACTCCGGTCAGGGACTGTTGTGTTCTGACTGACCTCTAACTGACCTCTAAACTTGTTATGTCTAGATGAACTCTGACTGAACTGTAATTTGTTATGTTTTAGTTGAACTCTAACTGAACTGTATGTTGCCACCCAGGTCCAGTGTTTGAATGCTCAAACGCTATTGGTTGTTGTGTCTGACAGCCCTCTATAAAAGAGCGAGTTGTCAGACCATGTTTTGCTGGTTGCTTGAGTGAGCTGATAAAGAGCTGTTCTGAAGTCTGTCTCCTGTGATCCTTGCCCACAATCTAACAGGGATAAATATCTCTTTAGCTCTTTTCCAAATGCTTGTTTTTCCCCTGTTGATTTCTGAAACTGAGATTTTGTCTGGCTGACAGTTAGCAAAAACCCACGACAACATTATATAAACTGCAGCCAAGAAGAAGGTACAACTGTAATAGCTATAAATACAAACGTTTTACATCGGAGTGCAATGTAACCAGAATTCAGCAAATCGATCTGCTGCCACCCAAAATAAGATCCTCTTACCATAAGAACAATATTTTTTAAAAAAACCATCTCCCTCCTATAAAGCAATCCTGTGGCATGTTCTGATAAGTAAAGCTGGTTCCTGCTGGAGCCTTTGGCCCAGAAAATTTGAACTTCTTGTTAATAAGTAAACACGACATCTTACATGTCATGTTGATTGTTCAGGGCATGGAAAGGTGTAAGTAAGCAAAGGGCAGGTTCATGTGATCACCCACAAGGCAACGTTCCAACGATGAACCGGTTCACGTGACCGGCAGTTTGCAAAAAAAAATAAAAATTGGCAAGTGGGTTGCACCTTTCACCAATCAGCATAGTCCATTATGTAGGAATTTGCGTAGGAATATGAATGGAATGCAAGTCCTAGAAGTTTAGAATTGTATTGCAGGGCATGACTGGGCAAAAACAATCACCTTTGCTCTGCTTTGTATCTTCGGGGATAAGCATACCATGACTTGAAGATTTTCTATCCATTTTAGTAATTGCCGCATTTATGCATATCTTTATGCATCCTAAAGAGATTAGCATCCTTAATAGGGAGTATATCTTATTAGTGGGGTGTATGGGGTGCTCAGAGAGGGGTAGCACCTCTGGTGTAGGGGCATGTCGTGTCCTTTTACGGCAGCTCGTTTTAGGGCAGCTTTTAGGGCAGCTCATTCACCTTTGGTCTCCACCTGTCACTCAGCTCTCACCTGTGGCTCCTAGCAGCTGTAGCATGTGCAGCGGCCACACCCCAAGCAACAGCTTCGACAGGCTGGCCAAACCAGGTTGAGAGTAGCCATTGGGTCATCGACCTTCGGTGAGATAGGGACTTGTCTATCCTGAGCATGTGAAGACAGATTCTGGTGGACTGAGCAGATGAAACCTACTAGAATAGGACAACGGTCATGAAGGCAGTCTCTGCAAGTGATGTGGTACGCTAAGAGCATGGCAAGACACGAAAGACGCCCTGGTCAACCATTGCGCCCAGCCCATCTCCAACTATCTCGACTCTTGTCCTGCTATTTGGAGCAAGATGGAATCTGGGAAGAGAGAGTGAGGCTGACTATGCGCACCTCTCCCTCACTTTAATCCAATTCACGTGTAAGTCTTGACATCCCCCCCAATTCCTGTGAGATGTCAAGGTCCTCTTCAAATACGATGGACGAACATCATCTTATTAGTGATGGCAGCTAAGCGGAATATTTCTTTTCAATGATATTTTTATTCTGGAGTACAGAAGATAGATTTTTCCCCCTTTGTACCTTATCTGCTGGCTTTGTGAAGATATCTGTTTGCATTATTATAGGATATTACAAATTGACAAGTAGGCACACAAGACTTTGTACTAATTTGCCATCAGTCCTGGAGCTGGTTCATCTTGTGGACATCAGTTGGTTGATTTACTTTGGGCTCTGAGGTGGTTTTATTTCAAACTAAAGCAAAGTTAGTGTTTCCCTTTGAATTGTTATGGCTCTTCAGAGCTTGTTGTCAGTTCATCATTGTGATCTCTTGCCTTGCTCTCCTGGAGTCAAGACAACCATTCTTTATTATCCTGTTCCTGAAGGCTACCCATAGGCATTGCTTATATTTTCTCTTATCCCAACTTCAGCCATTGCACAACATATACATATGGTTAGCAGCAGAGTGGTAGTAAAAAAATTAGGATGGGTTCCTACCAGTGCGGTCCACTCTATAGCACTGGTAGCGGCCCGCTGGTGACATCACAGTACTGGTGCGGTCGGTTGCCAGTGCCTGGGTGCCACCATTTTTTAAAAAAGAATTTAATTTTTTTAAAAAAAATTCTGCGCATGCCCAGAAGTCGAGCTTCTGGCACTGTGCATGCGCTGCCTTCCTACCCCACAGTGAGTCCAAGCAGGGGAGGATGGCTGAGGGAGCGCGTGAGACACTGAAAGAACAGGCGGCAGGACCTATCTCCATTCCCCTCCCTTCAGCAGTCCGAGAAGCCACGAACACGCGGTGATGATCCCAGGCATTTTCGCACGTTCGAGGCTTCTCGAGCTGCTGAGGGGAGGGGGAACGGGCGGCAGGAGCCTAGGATCATCGAATGGGGAGAAGCATTCAGGCTGGACGGAGCCTCCTAGAAGAACTGCTGCCGCGGTCTTACTGCTCCCGCTGCAGGGGGGCTGCGTTGTGGGTGGGCAATGCCCCCCTGCTTCTCCGGCCGCTGCCAAGCTCCCGAGGCCCACGCCCACCCAGTCACATGGCTGGCAAGCCACACCCACAAAATAAGCCACGCCCACAGAGTGGTAGTAAAAAAAATTAGGAACCCACCCCTGATGGTTAGCTATTGGAAGAAGCAAATAATAGCAAAAACTATTATTTCACCTTCACAATTTCAAGGTGCTTTTAATGCTGTGGAAACAGTGGCTTAGCAGCCCTGAAGCTTCCCCTCAAAGCAACCACTCGGATTTCCTTTGTAGGCAACGAGATATATTATACACAACATAAACTGAAAACAAGAATCAAAGCAATTTTGTATTGGGGAAAAAGTGAGGGGATTTTTGTTGCTCTAGGTTTTAGGTAACTCAGAAGAGATATTTAGCTGAGTGACATTTTTATCAGTCTCTTCTCAGTCAGTTGAATCAAGAGCTAATGGGCTTATGGTATTATCTATTTTAATATTTCAGGATCATAAAATTCTTGGTGTGGAAATGCGATTAGATGGTCTAGTCCAAAAAGAGAAATTCTTACATTGTAACATGTAAATCACCTCCTAGGCACTTAAAGTGACCTTTAGTTGTACAGTATATTTCTTTCACGTTTAAAATCGTACTTTGAAATTCTATAAGAATGTTTCTCACTCACACTTATAAAACTCATTTGGGGTGTCTCTTCCTTCTTTTATACACACATTTACAGTATGTACTTGTCACCTTCCAGTTTCCGTTCAATTATGTCTTGAGCTGTTCCCTGATTTCTCAGAATGTGCCTATCATGCTTAGCCCTCCGTTTACATGCTTTGTAGCAGCTGCTTTTTAAAATAACTTTTGAATTAAGTTCAGATCTCTTAGTGCTCCTCTTCCACCATGCTGCGATTAAGTGCATTCAGACATACCTAAAGCACATCAGACTTGATTTCTGCTAAAGCCTCTCTTTTTTTTCCCACATAGGTAAACCACAACCTTCTTCCATCATTGATTCAAATGCTCTTCTCTGCCCAAGGCTCTGTAGTGCTCCATCAGCTTCTTAGAGTCGTATCGCTCACTTCCCCGCTTTTCCCCTTCCCCCGGCACTTTTTGATCCATGTGTGCTGTTAAGTGCTGTCAAAAATAGAACAGGCTGGGCAGTTCACCCACTATATTATTCCTCAACTGCAGCAAGAGCAAGGACCAAGGTCAAGAGGTTGTCTTGACATCAGAGAAAAATCTGTTGCAGAGCAGTAGGCATAGACATTTCCTGCGGGCGGAATAACAAGGGTTCTGTTGGCACGCTAGAAATCTTAACAAATTGTGACCTGAGTTGTTGCAAGCTCACTCCCGCTAAGATGCACGATGAAGTAATCGTCTAGAAGTTAGCGGATAAATAAATGCAAACCCGTATTTTAGTGCACTGTTTATATGTTTACTCAGTTATGTTATTTAGAGAGCAGCGTGTTCCCGAGGGTACACAGCAGAATAGGCAGTGCGTAGAATCGTTTAGCATCATCTCTCAGCACTGCAGTTCTGGCTAGGAATGATGGGAAATAGATTTAAACATCTTGGAGGGCCACGTGATGCTCATCCTTGGATTATAGATTACAGAGTACTCCTAAAATTAATTCAGAGCACTTCAATTATTCTAGTGTCCTCTTAGCGGTGGCTTGGCAGGAAAACAAATTAGAACAAAGAGACATACACACACAAAGAAGGAATTAAATTCAGAATTACTAAATGTCTGCAGTGTTTGGAATTAGAATGTTGTGTGAAAATCCATGATTCATCTTATCTCATTTAGCCCCATATACGTTCCATAGAAAGTGTCAGCTACCGTTAAACCAGTAAAGTGGCAAAAGACGACACTCAAATGTCAGATGCTCTTCTCTGAGGTCAGAAACTAGATAATCCTACAGCATCTGGGGACAGCATCCCTAAGCCATATGATTTCACGTTTAATCACTTTGGTTAATCTCAGCACCATGTGGTTTTGAAGGGGAATGAACTTTCCAGTAGCTTTTTCCCCCTTTTGCCTACTTCTGATGTTACTTGAGAAATCAGATGAAGTTTCACTTGAAATTATTTATATCTTTTTTTTTTAAAAAAAGCAATGTGCCTGCATCGTGGCAATTTTTTAATCTCATGCTACTATTGTAGTACACTTGCTACCATTTCAAGTCTGAATACCGTAGTTATTACGCTTCTTTTATATTGCCCGTCTTACAGATGAAAGCTACATGTATGGTTAGAGAACCCCAACTTCTCTTCATTTCTTCTTTGTACCTTTGTAGAATATATGGGTTGAAAGCAGTGGTGGGTTCCTACCGTTGCGGTCCAGTGCGCCGTTCCGGTAGGGATCCGCCGATTGCGCAATTTGCACGCGACGGCTCCGGTGCCGTCTTTGCCAGTCCATCGCGCAGCACCATCTTTTTTCTGGATTTTTTGGGCTTTTTTTGCTTCCTGCGCATGCGCGGAAGCAAAATTGCATGAGGGGACGTGCACACGTAGCAAAAATGTGCACGCACGGAACGAGATGATGCGCACACAGCACACCGGTAGGCAGGTAAGAGGAACCCGTCCCTGGTTGAAAGAGACCCTAGACATGACCTAGCCCAATGTCCTGCCCCACACACAAATCCACAACATAGCATCCCAGCACACAGCCATCCAGTCCCTGTTTAAATATCTTCAGCAAAGAAGAATTCTACATCTCCTGGAACAGACTTGCCTGTTGTTCTTACCATTACAAAATGAATTTCTGTTATTCATGGCTCAGCCAAGTTGTTATCCACTATTTGGGATTAGAAGGCAATGAAGACCTTCAACAAGGTTGTCCTTGTATGGAACCTCTGTGCATGTGGCTTTATGGAGAGCCCTTAATTTTCAGAGGAACTCAATGCAATGAAGTGCCATAAGAGATGCCTGGAAGGTTGCCCGGAGGAAAATCAGCAGAGAACCCAACTGAACAAAGGTAAGAAAGGTCCTGTCAGGCCGAAGCCATTTTAGTTGGGGTCTTTGGCCTGCCACACTTTATGCTATTTTAAAAATGTATTCTTTGCTATGGGAATTTGGGAGGGGTCATTGCATGAGGGATGGCTGCATGTTGCCATACAAATTCCTTCTGGATTGTCAAGGTCATCCTTTGTCTTTGCACTTCTGCACCTGCAAGGAAGGAGATGGGAGTTGCTGCCAAGTTGGCAGATGAAGATTGGTCAACGTGATGGACTGGGGGAGTGGGGACAAGGGATTGAATTTTCTTTTTTTAAATATTTTTTTTTATTTTTCCAATTTACAAATCAATAAACTTTTTTTAACAGTACTGTGTCATATGTTTCATTTAGTTATTTACAATTTAAGGGATTGAACTTTCAACTGGGTGGAGAAACCCCTGGGACTTCTGATTCGGGTTTCTCCCAGATGTGCCAACATGGCTCTGCTAAGAAATTGGAACTTTGCCTCGGACTCTGATTTAGTTTTGGATGCTATTTGGAACCCTGACAGGTCCTGTAGAATTACCTTAAGGCGATTAAAATGGCAATATGCTATTATTTGTCCACTTTTTTTGCATCTGTGGAGAGCTATCTAGAGGCCCTGTAATTTGTGCTAAGGAGGAACCAGGGAAGTAATCAAAGGGCCACTATGAGGATTATTCTTGGCATCTGTCTGCTAAAGTCAATCACATTCAGTCAAAGTTGGACAGTTGTATGGGTCCTATATAGTTGTTAACTTAAGCATGTCCTTGCCTGTTTAACTGGGAGCAGTGTGTTTGTCTTGATAAAGTAGAACATCTTCAGAGTTCTAAGTTCAATTACCTGTATGTTGGACCTATGTCTCTCCTAGATATTTAAGGCCATCCAGAGGAATCTATGTGTTTTTTTAATGTTTCTTTGAAGGAGTCAATAATTCTTCTAGTTATTAAGAAGCCATTGATCTCTCCTTTTCTCACCAGGCCCTTGTTGGATGCAGCAGACAATTTAATAGTGTCCTTCCAATCACCCCTTCCTAAGCTGTTGAGAAGGTGGTTGACTTGCAACTCCAGAGGGCTCTGGAGAAAAGTGATTAACTGGATTGTTTTTCAGTCAAGATTCAAATCAGGTTTGTCAATGGTCTCTGAGAAACATGGGCTGTGGCTGGTGCAATTATCCTGGCCTTCTATGATCTCTTACTGTTATGCCTTTCAATACCTTTGTTGATGGTATTTTTCTGGACAATCTTAGAGGATTGGGAGTCAAGAACATTGTTCTATAGCAATTCTCCTACTTCCTTTGAGGCTGTTGCTAGTCAGATTGTTCATGAGGACAAATCCTTGATTTTTATTGACTTCCACTAGGCTTCCAGTGCAATTCAAGTGGTGATTATTGCCTATAAAGTCCTACATGGTATGTTATTTACGAAATTGCCTATCTTTGTTCCTGCTTGCTTAACCATCTCCTGTGGGATGGGTATGGTCCAGTTCCTCCTGCAAAACCATATCACCTAATAAGACCATGGAAATATGGCTTCCCTTTATACTGTCTCTCCTCTGGAACAGCATTCCCACAACAGTTGGTCCTGTTCTTGTAAGTCTTCCAGAGAGCCTTAAAGACCCAGATGTTGTGAGAAGCATTTGCCCAGGATGTTATCTGAGCCTGGTTGAATGTCTGAATTATTGTAGGTGTGATCTATTTATGTGCCTTTGGTTAGACTTCACTCTGTTATTTTTATAGCTTTCATTTTTATGGAGATGCTATTGAATGGCTTTAATATGCTGTGAGCCATCCCATTCAACTCTATACTAATGGAAAATATCCCATAATTCAAGACTATTTAAGTCTCTAAACCAACAAATGTATCGAGGAGGAGAAGGATGTTCTATTCCATTGGGATCTGGTGAAATGGTTTCAGGGGAGAATTAATATGGGCATATTTTGGTCAGTATGACACAGCATGCCCAAAGCACAGTTTTACATCAAGCAAGTTCTATACAAGCTAGGAGTAGTTACCTAAACTAGAGGTATCTAGAATTGCCCACATCCCATGGGGTGTGATGGCTCAGTGGTTAAAGAAACTAAGTGTCAGGCCGAAGCTATTTAATTGGGATCTTAGGCCTGACACACTTTAAACAATCCCCCCTCCCATTCTCCCACAATAGAAAATGCATAGTAGAATAGTATAAAGTGTGGCCGGCCTAAGATCCCAATTAAAATAGCTGACACTAAGGTTGTCAGCTGGTAAGCTGACAACCCAGGTTCGCAACCCAAGTGCCGCACAACGGGGTGAGCTCTTGTTCCTGCCCCAGCTCCTGCTCACCTACCAGTTCAAAAAGCATGCAAATGTGAGTAGATAAATAGGAATCACTTGAATAGGAAGGTAACCATATTCTGTGAGCCTTGACATATAGTCATGTCAGCCACATGGCCATGGAAATGTTTTCGGATGACACTGATTTCCCCCGGCTAAGAAACAGAGATGCCTACTGCCTCCTAGACTCAGACTCAACTGAACAAGCGAAAACTTTACCTTTACCTGCCCACATCCCATCGACCAGGAATTACCATAAATGTAGTGTAGAATCAGCAACAAATTAATTGTCCTTCCATAAAGACTTTGATAAAGACTCAAATTAAGTGTTCCTTTTCATGGTTTGTCTTGCATTAGTCTAATAGAAGAGAATATCTGTAACAGGGGGAAAAATTATTACAAAAGCATATAATATATTTCTAAGATTTAAAATGGAAGAAGGATCTGGGAAAGAAACAATGATTAGCTGGGCTAGAAATGTTGGGTATACCATAGAATTAGACCTTTGAGAGAAATTATGGGAAAAGAATTATAAGCTAACAAAATCGGTAGTGTACAAAGAATATCTACAAAATGTTTTACCGTTGGCATCTACCACCAGCAAGATTGGCCATAATGTATCCAAATTGTTCAGCACAATGTTGGAGATGTGGGTATAAGCAGGGTACCTATTATCATATGTGGTGGACCTGTCCAAAATCAAAGAAGTATTGGTGCAAAATAAAGAACTGGATGGAAGAAATAACAGGACAAAAAATACAATTTAAACCAGAATTATTCCTTCTTGGTATCCTAGAGACAAAAATGGATAAGGAAATTCAATATATAATAATGCACATATTGACAGCCGCTAGAATTATCTTAGCACAACACTGGAAACAGGCTGACTGCCCGTCAGATGTAAAAATATTAGTAAAATATTGGAATGCGCCAAAATGGACAAATGGAGCTACACGAAAGAGATGAATCAGAATATTACAAAGTTTGGAGTAGATGGTATATCTGGTTAGAAAATAAACCAGAAATAAAAATTAGATAATAACATATGAATATCTATAACGTATGTATGTAAGATAATGTAAAAAAAGGGATATGTAAATAGTAATAATGTAAATAATAATGTAATAATAGAGTAGAATATATTAAACATTAGAATTTAGATAAGTAACTGTTATTAGTGATACCGGTACGAACTAGCTGTAATGAGGAAAATTGTTTGTGTGTTTTATGTTTTTTTGTGTGTGTTTTGTATTGTTTTTAATCTTGAAAATGTTCAATAAAAATTATTTTTTTAAAAAAGAAGAGAATATCTGTAACTCAAGGTTGAATTGTGTAGTCCTTGATCTTGGTTATTTGCTTGCAGATATTTCATTACATGACTAGATAACATCATTGGTGTGAGTGTGGAGTTTGCTCCCTGTTTATACGCAGTAGCTTGCCTTGCCAGTTTGGATGGGGTGTGGTTTTCTCCTTGGTAGTTCCAAAGACTCCACTTTTATTACTATAATCATGTTTAGCTCCTTTCCATTTTATAGCTCTTACCCAGCTCAGTTATTCCAAAAGTAATCTTAAATTTTCCAAGATAGCTAATTTCAAGCATGTACAGAGGGTAATTCTTTATTCTTTGTGACATTAGTTACCATATTTTTTGGAGTATAAGACGCACCTTTTTCCTCCCTAAAAGTGGCTGAAAATTTGGGTGCGTCTTATACTCCGAATGTAGCTTTTTCAGAGCTTTTTTTCCAGTCCTAACTAGGTGCTAACGATCTTCCCAGCTCTTACCTTGCAGGCTCTTTCATTGTTACTCTCTCCGAAGAATGTTTTTCCAGCCCTAAGTCTTTGCAGGTTTTTTTTCATTGCTCTACTTGCTCTGAAAAAGTTTTTTTCTAGCCCTAACCAGGTGCTAACGATCTTCCCAGCTCTTATTGCATGCTCTTTCATTGTTACTCTCTCAGAAGAAGATTTTTTTTAAGTCCTAACCAGGGGATAAAATAATGTGCTGAAGCTGACCAGACTAAGGATGCTAGCCAGATGAATACCTGGTAGGCAGATTGTTTTCCCCTATTTTCCTCCCCAAAAACTAAGGTGCGTCTTATACTCCGGTGCGTCTTATACTCTGAAAAATATGGTAATATTCAGTCCTTGAGTATTATGCTGTCTGCAATTCCCTTCATAAAGCAGCTTGTTAATATAAACACTTGAGTATGTTAGAGATAGCAAATCATTTTCCCCCACAAGGTCATTAATTGCTTTAGGTTACCCATAGGGGAAAAAATACACAAATTTGACTGCATAGCTGACTTCTGAATTCAAATGAGTCCAATACTCTCTAACTCTGCTGAAATAATCTGTAACTAACTTCTGCCCTACTCCAACTCTGAGAAAGCTTAGAATTTCTGTCAAATGCTCACAATTGGCTATGTATACATGTACACAATGATAAGTAATGCTTTGTTTATACAAAAGAGAACAGTTTTAAATTACCAGCATAAACCTCCTTAACATAGTAATTAATCATAGATATAACTTAATTTTTAATTTGATGGTATCTGGCGGGAGTCATCAAAACTGAATTTTTCTTGAAACCAGTAATGGCTGTTGTTGCCCAGTGACTTCAGTACTTCCCTAAAGTAAATACTATAGTCTTCCAATCCACACTTTTAAGAATGAGGTTCATCAAAAAGAGTTATTTTCCAAGTGAAGTTTGTATATTGTCAAACAATCAATTTCCTCCTCCTTCCTCTCCTCTTTTTAAAACTGGTTACAATATGTGTTCAAGAATAAGAGAACGAGTTCTGCATATCTGATTTTCTTATTGAATTAACTGGCACTCATGGAGAAGTGAGGGAACGTGTTGGTGTAAAAAGGGACAAGTGCCAGTGGAGGCTTTGTTTTAATTTCATTAAAAGCTTCTGGTAAAGTACTCATTAATCACTTAGTAATTCTCTCATGCTCATCTTCCCTCTGTGAAGCAGCTGCGGCTTGGTGTCCCAAATTAAATACGGGAATCTAACATTGCATCTGCTTTGCAAACAATAAAATGTAGCCTAAGTTATCATTCATACATGATGGTACCCATTGGTAGGACAATACATCTAATACACTCACGTGAAGTGTTAATACCACTTTATAATGCCTTGGTAAGGCCACACTTGGAATGCTGCATCCGGTGTTGGTCGCCGCGATGTAAAAAATATGTTGAGACTCTCTGCAGAGAAGAGCAACAAAGATGATTAGGGGACTGGAGGCTAAAACATATAAGGAACGGTTGCTGGAATTGGGTATGTTTCATGAAAAGAAGGTCTAGGGGAGACACGATAGCAGTGTTCCCATATCTCAGGGGTTGCCATAAAGAAGAAGGAGTCAAGCTAGTCTCCAAAGCACGAGGGCAGGACAAAAAGCAATGGGTGGAAACTAATCAAGGAGAGAAGCGACCTAGAACTAAGGAGAAATTTCATGACAGTTAGAACAGTGGAACAACTTGCCTCCAGAAGCTGTGAATGCACCAACACTGGAAGTTTTTAAGAAGATATTGAATAACCATTTGTCTGAAATGGTATAGTTTGCCCCATTTTACAACCTTTCTTACCACAGTTGTTAAGTGAATCGCTGCAGTTGCTAAGTTAGTAACCCGGTTGTTAAGTGAATCTGGCTTCCCCATGGACTTGGCTTGTCAGAAAGTCACAAAAGGGGATCACATGACCCTGGGACACAGCAACGGTCATAAATATGAACCAGTTGCCAAGCATCTGAATTTTGATCGCATTGATCATGGGGGTGTCGCGAGAGTTGTAAGTGTGAAAAACGGTCATGAGTCACTATTTTCAGTGCCGTTGTAACTTTGAACAGTCACTAAATGAACTTTATAAGTCGAGGGCTACTAGTATAGCTAAAGGAGCATTATATTTTGAAAAGCTGACATCTAATTTGGGAGCACACTATGCTGCTGAAATTCCATATCCTTTTTGACAAAAGTTACAAAATTGTAAAAGGGCATAGCAGTAAGGGTGTCCCCCAATTGCAGCATCACAATATAATTCCTAAATGCCAAAACCCATTTCTACATCCAAATGTAACAGTTTAGACATACAGGTAGTCTTCGACTTACGACCACAGTTGAGCCCAAAATTTATGTTGCTAAGTGAGACATTTGTTAAGTGAGTTTTGCTTCATTTGTGACCTTTCTTGCCACAGCTGTTAAGTGAATCACTGCAGTTGTTCAGTTAGTAACCTGGTTGCTAAGCAAATATGGCTTCCCCGTTTTACTTTGCTTGTCAGAAGGTCGCAAAGGGTGATCGCATGATCCCGGGACGCTTGCGACCATCATAAAAATCAGTCAATTGCCAAGTGTCTGAATTTTGATCACATTGATCATGGGGGTGTCGCAGGGGTGAAATGCTCCCAGTTCGGGCGTGCCAGTCGGTCGTCGTAGAGCCGATAGAGCCGATAGCGATTGCAGCGTGAGGCTTCCCCCACCCGCTTCCCCCACCCGCCTGGATGCCTGGACGCCGCCATTTGGGTTCTTTTACACTCTGTGCATGCGCAAAGCATTCTGAACCCAAATGGCGGTGTCCAGGCGGGTGGGGGAAGCAGGTGGGGGAAGCCTCATGCTGCGATCGCTATCGGCTCTACGACGACCGACTGGCCCACCCAAACCGGGAGCATTTCACTCCTGGGGTGTCGCAACAGTTGTAAGTGTGAAAAATGGTCCCAAGTCACTTTTTTCCATGTTGTTGTAACTTTGAAAGTTATAAACCAAGGACATTCTTCTTTTTAAAAAACCCCTTCTGAATAAAAGGCCTCGGGTGCTGACAGATGGTAGGGCCATATTATAGTGGTTACAAGACCTGTTGGATGGATAGTCTGTAAAAGCCCTGTAAAAGCCAGTGCCATGATGAAGGATTAAGTTTCCCTTGCCACCTGGGCCCCTAAAGTGCTTAAGTTTTTCTTTCCTCCACAAGAAGGGATGGGGAAACACTTAGGATCATACAGGAAGGGAACTCTATTTGCCTATGTTGAGACCAAGCATTAAATAATTTTGTAATTTTTTTTCCTTGAGTATTTGGCAAGCGTTCATGATGGAACGTTGGAAGAACAGGTTTGAATGTTAGCAACTGGGCTCCGTATTGATAGATAAGATTTCCACCCAGTATGTCTTTGCTACACGCCCATCTATATTCTCAGTGACCGACAGCTGCCACTCTTCTTTTCCCTCCTTTTCTATCCAATGTCACTTTGGAAGAAGAGAAGGCGAAGGATCCGCGAAACGAAATCCTAGCCTAGCCTATTGTCACAGCCAGAAATCTCTCTTCTCTTTAATTAGTACAAAGGTTGGGGGGGGGAATCAACAGATACTATCAACATATCAAGTAAAGTGGCCCCTAAGACTATTTGAAACCTTTGGCCTAGTTTTCTTTCTTTTATCCTGCTCATGACTAATGCTAAAAAAATAATAATTAAACATTTCTCACAGATAGCTCCTTCTATTACTACCAATTTCCACTAATTAGAATTTCAATTTGAGAAAGACTTTGCAAACTGGTGGGAACATACTTATAATCAAAATGACTCCCCCCTCTCTGCAAAAAAAAGTCTATAAAATCTTGTATATGACCTGCTAATACATTGAAACATCTCTGGAGACTAGTGAAAAAGAAGATAATTGAAGGGGTTTGTATAATTTCTCTTCCTCTATTTTAAACCCTGATAAGCATAAGTGCTAGTCATTAATTTTCCATTCCTTTAGAAAGCTCTTGGCCCTTTTGCTTTGTTTCTTTCTAGCTTCTTGCGTAGATGTTGGCCGCTGCACTTCAGCAATGCGCCATTCTGTCAGAAGATTATTATTTATTGAAATGGGTAAAGCCTGCAAGATCGGTTCCTTAACCAATCGTGTGCCAGAAGGTTATTATTTATTGAAATGGGTAAAGCCTGCAGGATCGGTTCCTTAACCAATCGTGGGCCAGCAGAAGCTGAAATGTAGGCATTACAGATAATCCACAAGGAAGCCTGTAATACATCGACATACAGATGAGATAGAAAACTGAGTTTGAGTTATTGGGAGGCTAGAACAGTGAGGAGGTGATCTTTTATCTAGATTTCTAGTAGAGTTTGAATTGAAATATTTCATTCATTAACTCTGATGCTAGGACAGGGGTGTCAAACTCAAGGCCCGTGGGCCAGATCCAGCCTGCGGGGTGCTTAGATCTGGGGTGGTCCCATCCCCATGGGGCCGCCCTAGAAACAGCAAAGGTCTGGCCCGCAGTGCCTCTGCCAGTGACAACAGAGCTCGGCCGGCCCTCCCAAGCTCCGTTTGTGGCTGCAACGGCCTCCCGCAGCCCTCTGCCAGTGAAAACGGAGCTTGGGAGGGCTCTGTTTTCGCTGGCAGAGGGCTGCAAGAGGCCGCCGCAGCCTAAAACGGAGCTCGGGAGCCTGTTTTTGCTGGAAGAGCGCTTGGGCCACAGGTGCCCCCCCCACCAACAAGAATGATGTCAAGCTGGCCACGCCCACCCCAGCCACGTCCACCTCACCTCGAGGTCAAACACAACCCTGATGTGGCCCTCAATGAAATCAAGTTTGACACCCCTGTGCTAGGAGATAGTTGCTTCAGCAGCACCGATAACTGATTAGGGGGAGGTGATAAAATTTCAACAATTAGAATATTGTTGTGTCTGAGTTTCTGCTTAATCATCAGGGAAGAAGCTATGATGAACTTGGGCCTTACAGGATTTCAGAACTTTTAAAAAAAATCCAGGCCTGATCAAGAATTTGGCTCAAGGCTCAAAAAAAAGGGGGGGGGTTAGAGGTAGTCCTTGACGTACGACCATAGTTGAGCCCAAAATTTATGTTGTTCAAGTGAGTTTTGCCCCATTTTACGATCTTTCTTGCCACAGTTGTTAAGTGAATCATGGAAATTAAGTTAGTAACCCGGTTGTTAAGTGAATCTGGCCTCCCCATTGACTTTGCTTATCAGATGAAGGTCGTAAAAGGTGATCACATGATGCCGGAACACTGCAACTGTCATAAATACGAGTCAGTGTCAAGCATCTGAATTTTGATCACATGATCACGGGGATTCTGCAACCGTTGTACGTGTGAAGAATGTTCATGAATCACTTTTTCGGTACTGTTGTTAACTTTGAACAGTTGATAAATGAACTGTTGTAAGTCGAGGACTTCCTGTATAACTTTTGAAGTCAGGGCATACTGTATCATATGAAACTGTAGTTTCTTTTTTATTTCTTATCTTTTTTTAAAAAAAGAAGCTCCTAGACTTCTTTATTTTTGGACATATAAATAAAAACATCCAAGTAATATGTTAACAGATGCTCATTAAGTAAAGTTGCTCCTGATTTACAGTATTTCAGCCAATGGATACTGATTTTCTAGAAAAATTTACACACGCTCATCTCTGAATCGCTATCAACTTTTTAGTTTAATCTTCAGATGAGGAGCTAATTTCTATTTAAACATAGCGGCATTTCATTTATATTTGTGCTGTAGCAGATTAGGGTTCCTGAGGTCTTCTAATGTCATTTTGAGAAAATAATTGGGAAAATAACCTAAAGAGATTTTTGTATACTTGGGGCTAATTACATTTATGATTTTTTTCATATTCTGCAGCATCGGACTCAGACAATAAGCTATGGTAGTCAATGTGGTCAAAGCTGAAAGCTTGGAAGAGAATAACCCCTAAGAAAACAGACAGTTCCTAAATGTTTCTAAATGGGGCACTTGAATCCTTCTCTTAATTTTCCTCTTTGATAAATGAAATCTAAAGGATGTAGTGCAGTGATGGCTAACCTTTTCGGCACGGAGTAATAATAATGCAATGCGTGTGCGATTCCCCGTGTGCCCCCTCATGCATGCACGTGCAACCCCCTGCGTGTGCCCCACCCATCCCATGCATGCACGGGCGAGCTCCCCACATGTGATTCCCCACCCCCACCCATGTCCGTGCAACCCCCTGCCCATGCCCCACCTCCGCATGCATGTGTGTCGCCCGCATGCACCCCACCCCCTGTGCATGCACGGAGACCTGAAAATCAACTGGCCGGGGGGAAGCACACATGCATGCGCGGCAGAGCTGAGCTGGGGCAATGGCTCATGTGCCCGCAGAGAGGGCTCTGCGTGCCACCTGTGGCATGCCTGCCATAGGTTCGCCATCACGGATGTAGCGACTGGAAAAAAATTCATTCCATTTAAAAATAGCTCCTTTCTGCATCCCCCCCTCGTCTTCCTTTACATTATGATAAATCATCATAATGATAAATCATAAACAATCCCCTGTAGAAAAACATAAAAACCTACAGAGGATCTTCTCTTAGGGATTCCTTGGTTAAGAGAAGAATGCTTGCATGTGATCACCTGTTTCATCTCCTTGCCAGCTTTTCAGGAAACACTCCTTTTTACATAGCTTCTAATTGTCATCCCCAGTGACAAATGTGTTAATGTATATATGTGTATTCATAATTTAATCACTTCCCATCCAGCTCCCATTCCACTTTATTCATGGGTTATCCATTTTTCAGCCAACGTTTGTATCTTTGGCATTTAATGCTAAAATTTGCATAGCAGGCTGTTCAAGGCATGAATACAACAAGAATTGATGTCATGGCTACCCCTTTCCATTTGCTATCGTCCCCACTTTCCCTTTTCCTCTAAACATTGTCCAGCATGAAACACAGTCAAGGAGCAATAATAATTCATACAGAAAAACTCAAAGCTGTTCCTGGAGCAGTAATAGAGATTTGACGTGTAGAATTCCATTTAGCACCCTGCCAAAAAAACATTTTTTAAAAAAATATTCTAGTCACATGCATATGCACTTGCCTGTCACTTTTTTTAAAAAAAAATCTGTTTACCTTGCTATTGGTGTCCTTGTCGTATGGCACACTTGTGCAATGCACTGTTTGCACACTGGACTGGAGCAGCCCAGTCATAAGCCTGGAGTCTTGCTTTTGAACACACACAGCAGGAGCAAGTCAAGCCTTTTCAAAATGCCACCTGGATCGGCAACTAACCCTTTGACTGTGACATAGGACCTGAAGACATAAATAGAAAAGAAACCTAGGGATATCAGATTTGAACTGCAGTACTCCAGAAGACCAATAGATGGCAGCAAACATATTTTAAAAAACCCTGATTCCTAGGCCCCATCTAGTGGTCCTCTAGAGCAGTGATGGCGAACCTTTTTTTCTTCGGGTGCCAAAATAGAGCGCGTGCGCGCTATTGCATGCGCATGCGTGCCCACACCCATAATTCAAAGCCCCTCACTTGTCCCACTCCCCTGCACATGCGTGCGTGACCCCCCCACTCCCCCATTTCCCGACTTCCAGTGGGCCCGGTAGGCCCGTTTTTCACCCTCCCAAGGCTCCAGAGGCTTTCTTGGAGCTTGGGGAGGGTGAAAACGCTCCCCCCGCCACCCTGGAGGCCCCTCCGGAGGCCAAAATCGCCCTCCCAGAGTCTCCGCGCGAGTCAAAAATCAGCTGGCAGGCACGCACATGCGCACTGGAGCCAAGCTAGGGCAACGGGTCGCGTGCCAGCAGATATGGCTCCACGTGCCACCTTTGGCACCCGTGCCATAGGTTCGCCATCACTGCTCTAGAGTTTTGCAGTCCAGAGCAGTGAGCCCTAGACCAGCCATACCCATGCATGCTTTTCCTCCAATAAGGAACCACTACCCAATAAGCCATTACAGATTCCTGTTGATAGCTGTTGTTCGATAATAGGTTCTGGTTTTTATCCCAGAAGAAATGAAAAGGCAAAAAGGGTCAGCTTGGTGTATTGATTAAGGTGCTGGCCTAGAAACCAGAAGACTGTGAGTTCTAGTCCCAACTTAGGCACGAAAACCAACTGGGTGATTTTGGGCTAGTCACTATCTCTTAGCCAACCCACTTCCCAGTGTGGTTGTTGTGAGAAAAATAGGAAGAGGAAGAAGTATTAGCAATAGCAATAGTACTTAGACTTATATACCGCTTCACAGTGCTTTACAGCCCACTCTAAGCGGTTTACAGAGTCAGCATATTGCCCCCAAACAATCTGAGTCCTCATTTTACCCACCTGGGAAGGATGGAAGGCTGAGTCAACCTTGAGCCTGGTGAGATTCGAACTGCCATATTGCAGTCAGCCGGCAGTCAGCAAAAGTAACCTGCAGTACTGCACTCTAACCACTGCGCCACTGTGGCTCATTTTAGATATTAGAACATATTTAGAAGATATTAGATATGTTCACTGGCTTGAGCTACTTATAAAAATAATAAAGGTGGGATAAAAATCTAATAAATAAATGAACAGTGACACTCGCGTTCAGACATACAGTTTCCCATATTGCATGATTCCAAGATTGGGTTTCTCAATCAAGCTGCAGAGTATGCATCTCTTCCTCCTACTAGTTCTTGAACGCAATTTCCATCCCACTCTGTGTGTCAGCCTGCTTTATATGTCAGGGACACAAAAAGATCTAAGAATCTAAGGTAGCTAATCTTGAGTACTTAGCCATACCTTTCCCCCCCCCCCAAATGCTGATATCTACTCTTCCCACTTCGGAAATTTTATTTTAAGCTTCATCGTATACAGCACCTCACTTGCTGGCACTGCTATAAAATGATCTCATTGCTGCTTTTAGGCAACCTGCTCTGAAATTCAACAGCAAACTCCCTCTGGTGCCAAATAGCTCAGACATGTCAAAGTGCACATTTGTGCAGGTTGTTATTTTGATTGATTTTAAAAAAACAACATATCAGCTTTGCCATTTGGTATCATAAAAATCTTATTAATGCACCACACAGGAGCACCCCTTGACATTCAGGAAGTCTCATGCATGGATGCCATCGCCAGAAGCCTCAAGCTGCTCTTCTATCTGAAGGATTTGGCCGTCTGGACAGTTTGAGTTACAGGAATCTCTGGCTGTAACTCTGCTTTATATTCTGTATGCGCAAATAATCAGATACATTACAGTGGTGGGTTCCTACCAGTGCGGTCCACTCTATAGCACCGGTAGCAGCCCGCTGGTGATGTCACAGTACCGGTGCGTCGGTTGCCGGTGCCTGGGCGCCACCCCTTTTTTTTAAAGAATTTTTTAAAAAATTTTTTTTAAATTTCCTCTGTGCATGCCCAGAAGCCAAGCTTCTGGCACTGCACATGCGCTACCTTCCTATCCCACAGTGAGTCCAAGCAGGGGAGGATGGCTGAGGGAGCGTGTGAGACGCTGAAAGAATGGGCGGCAGGACCTATCTCAGTTCCCCACCCTTCAGCAGTCTGAGAAGCCACGAACGTGTGGTGATGATCCTAGGCATTTTTGCACGTTCGATGCTTCTCGAGCTGCTGAGGGGAGGGGGAATGGGTGGCAGGACCTATCTCAGTTCCCCTCCCTTCAGCAGTCCGAGAAGCCACGAACTCACGGTGATGATCCCAGGCATTTTCGCACGTTCGAGGCTTCTCGAGCTGCTGAGGGGAGGGGGAACGGGCGGCAGGAGCCTAGGATCATTGAATGGGGAGAAGCATTCAGGCTGGATGGAGCCTCCTAGAAGAACCGCTGCCACGGTCTTGCTGCTCCCGCTGCGGGGGGCTGCATTGTGGGTGGGCAATGCACCCCCCCACTTCTCCGGCCGCTGCCAAGCTCCCGAGGCCCACGCCCACTCGGTCACATGGATGGCAAGCCACGCCCACAAAATAAGCCACGCCCACAGAGTGGTAGTAAAAAAATTAGGAACCCACCCCTGGATACATACATATAAAGAGCCGCCTTAATAAGAATTTACTTTTTTGTAAAGGGAAGCTGAAGAGCAAGGGAGGATGGAGGGAGGGAGGAGGGAGGGAGGGAGGGGAGGAGGGAGGGAGGGAGGGTGGGAGGGAGGGCTGGAGGGAGGGAGGGAGGGAGGGAGGGAGGAAGGAAGGAAGGAAGGAAGGAAGGAAGGAAGGAAGGAAGGGTATTATCCTGTTGTTTCCTGGTGGCCTCCCACCCATCTACTAATCAAGTCAAGGAAAACTTAGCTTTTCAAGATCAATCAAGATTGATTAGATGCTTCCACCTAACAGGGCAAAATAATGACATCCAGATTTAATCATTATATTGACACATCCTAAGTGTTCTTAATTTACACTAGGACCAGTTCTAGTATGTAGGACAAACTACACAGAAAAAACTCATACATGCAGAAATATGAATAAAAAACTGACAACTCTCATATAACTTATACCTACCAAGTTCTAGAGTCAAGTAAAGCTTTATCTACCTTTTGGTTCAGCTGTTCCTCCAAAGAGCCTTTGTGTGCTAGCTAAGGCACCGGGCTAGAAACCGAGAGTCTGTGAGTTCAAATCCAGCCTTAGCTAGCTGGGTGACTTTGTATCAGTCACTCTCTCTCAGCACAACCTACCTCACAGGGTTGTTGTGAGGAAAACAGGAGGAGGAGGCTATGTTTGCTGCCTTGAATTATTTGCAAAAATAATAAAGGTGGGATACCAAAAATAAATTTGGCCATGAAGCCATCAAGCTGACTTGAAAGAGAGTTTATTTTTACCTACAATTCTGGGTTGGTATTGTTCAGATTAGAAGATAGTTACTGTTTTAAAAGCTGCCTGTCTCGGGGGGGGGGGTTTCCCCCCTTCCTTTACTTTCCAGCAATGTTTATGGGTTTACATAGGCTTTACTATAGTAGTAACTGAGCTGCACCAATGCCTCTCTTCTGATCTAATGTTCTCTTTATTTAGAACAAGCTCTTACCGGGCTGGAAAACCAGCTCAAACTGTACATATAATTTACAATAATTTACTATAATCATAATTAAGTATTTCTGTCCATACATGCCGTAATCTGTAATGTCCATTTTGTGTTTCAGTTTACACTGAGTCTCGTACATCAATCTGTGGCTCATTTTGGAAGCATCTTCTTATTCTCTGCATGATTCCTATCTTATTAGCATGCCCCGCAGTACTTTTAAAAACTGCTGAGTCACCAAATGTTGGCCTCTAATATTCCGATAAATCACACGATGCAGTAATGTGTGTATATATACCCTTAGATGTCACATCCCCAAATTTAATGCTGTTGTTACTTGTGGGTGTATTACATTACTTGCCTGCCTTAGCATGTCTGCTGCTATTTTGGGATATCATCAGACTTACGGTCTTATAGAATTTGCCCTGCTATTGAATTATTTGGCATTATGTGATAGCAATTGCAAATATGCGCTTGAATATTTTCTATATTGTTTGTGGGCTGAAGAGGATGATCTACCTAAAAATATGGTAATTGGGCTATCGTAGATCATAGATCATAGAATAACCTTATTGTCACTTTGAATGTACACTAATTGGCATACATTAAAATGAAATTTCATTGCATACAGCTCTCAAAAGGTCTCCACCTCTAATATACACTATATAAACATGACTAAATAAATAAATAAATATACATACATGCATACATGCATGCATACATACATACATACATACATACATACATACATACATACAATTATGCATATAACCACATAAATGACACGGAGAAACAACAACAATAACACTTTTCAACTGCTTTGTGCTTCAAAAAGGCGGTAAATTAAAATTCCATGATGTTCAGAAGGGGTTCTAAGAGGCCATAAAAACAGGATTGTGGGCTGTGTATGCATCATTCTAGATCCATAGGCTGTCCATGCCGCCAGGCCAGTAGTGGGTTCTAAAACCCTTTACTACCAATTCTCGTGCGATGCTTCTGCGCATGCGCAGAAGCATCCTGTGCGGGTGGGCAGAGCCTCCCGCCGCCGCTACCGGTTCTTAGAACCGGGCCGAACCGGGAGCAACTCACCGCTGCATCAGGCTCATGGCAACAGTCACTGTGATTGATTCTAGTAAGGAAATCTCAGAAAGTTCTCTGCATTGAAACATCATAGGCAAAAGGTTAGACAGTAGAAACATTCACTGACTAAGTGGTAGGTTGTGCATATTTTGAATATAATTGGAAGAGTGATGTTAACTTTAATGAGTGGACTCTTTAAAGTAGCTGTATCTTTTGTTCAGGCTTCCATAGGTTGGGCTGCTTTCACAAACAGCAAAGTGGTGTTGCACTCATGTGAACTCCAATGCATTCCCAAATCATTCAAATAATGTGTGGCCCTGCTGATTAGTGATCCACTGATGGTACATTATGTTCAGTGGCGGGTTCCTAATTTTTTTACTACCACTCTGTAGGCGTGGCTTATTTTGTGGATGTGGCTTGCCAGCCATGTGACCGGGTGGGCGTGGGCCTCGGGAGCTTGGCAGCGGCTGGAGAAGCGGGGGGGGCATTGCCCACCCGCAACGCAGCCCCCCGCAGCAGAAGCAGGAAGACCACGGCAGCGGTTCTTCTAGGAGGCTCCATCCGGCCTGAATGCTTCCCATTCGATGATCCTAGGCTCTTGCCACCCGTTCCCCCTCCCCTCAGCAGCTCAAGAAGCCTCGGACGTGCGAAAATGCCTGGGATCATCACCGCACGTTCGTAGCTTCTCGGACTGCTGAAGGGAGGGGAATGGAGATAGCTCCTGCCGCCCATTCTTTCAGTGTCTCACGCGCTCCCTCAGCCATCCTCCCCTGCTTGGACTCACTGTGGGGTAGGAAGGCAGCGCATGCACAGTGCCGGAAGCTCGGCTTCTGGGCATGTACAGAAGAAATTTTTTTAAAAATGTAAAAAAAAATTTTTTAACAAAAATGGCAGCGCCCAGGCACTGGCAACCGACTGCACCGGTACTGTGACGTCACCAGCGGGCCGCTACCGGTGCTATAGAGTGGACCGCACTGGTAGGAACCCACCACTGATTATGTTGCTGATGCAAGTAAAAAGCACACATGGGAAAATGAAGGACCAAGGAATGGAATCCCAGACCTTCACTGATCCCTCCTACATTTTTACAGCATGGGCCTATATTTTATTTATTCATATTTGTCATATTTCTTAATGCCTTCAGAATTCAAGCATATGATTCTGGACAGTGTACTTACAAGATTAAAAACCCAGTCAAAAACAATACAAAAGAAAACCAATATCACCTAACCCCAACTGTGCAAACAAATATATAAATAGATGTCCCTGTTTAATCAAGTAGAACAAAAAAGATTTGAGCATCTTTCAGGAGATAAGAAGAGAAGCTACTCAAACATCTAGAGAAAGTGTTTCCAAAGGATGGGGCACATTACAGAGCGCAGCCTGATGTCTTCCCCAGGTCCCATGAACCTCATGAGGAGGAGGGATACCACGCAGGCCACACAAGATGGATGGAATCAATTTTGGCAAAATGATAGCTGATGGAATCCAATGTTGTACTCTAAAGGACTTCATAAGCTTTCCTTCTTCATCTGATTTTGGGGGATATTGAGCCAAAAAGATAAGACATCAAGCACCTTGCAGGTGATTGCAAGTTAAATGCATCTGGGGTGTGTGTGTGTGTGTGTGTGTGTGTGTGTGTGTGTGTGTGTGTGTGTGCTGAAGCTATTTTCAAAACTCTCAGAAAGGGAAGCCTAGATGTCCAGGCAGAAGTGTTTTGTGTGTGTGTAAAAATTATAGGTGGCTATAATTTAATATACAACTTTTAAGCATATGTCATCGGCCATCACCTCAAAGTGAGAAGGACAGCAAACAAATGTAATATATCAATCAATAGGTAACATGCATGAGAAAAGGGGGCAGGGCTTTGTGCAGATGCAACTGTCACCTTGACTACTTTTTTCTTTTCTTGTTTTTTTTTACTGTCCCTGCACACACCTCTGTTCCCAAAAGGTATCTCAGGAGACTTCTAGATCAGTGGTCCCCAACCTTTCCACCTTG
This sequence comes from Diadophis punctatus similis, assembly GCA_023053685.1. NCBI lineage: Eukaryota > Metazoa > Chordata > Lepidosauria > Squamata > Dipsadidae > Diadophis > Diadophis punctatus. Next base: position 90,662,547 of record JALIGW010000002.1, read on the forward strand.
GTGGCCCAGCCTGGTGCACTGGGGGTGGAGCTGGCTGTGAGTGGCATCTGCACACGTGCGCGCACAGCTCCATTGGTGTAAGCGGCATGCACGTGCGCAAGAGGAGAGTGCTTGCGCATGTGTGTGAAGCTCCATCGTGCGAGCAGAGAATACTCATGCACGAACCTTCGTGCGTGCGAGTGAAGCTTCGTGCATGAGCACCTTCCACTCGTGCGAGTGGAGCTTTGCATGCAATCACAAGTGCCTCCCGCTTGTGCGAGTGGACCTTGCCTGCCGCTCGCGCGAGTGGACCTTCGCACTTGCTTGTCCATCACTCACATGGCCCCGTTTCAAACAGCCCACAGACCGGTAGTGGGTCGCGGCAGCTGTGGTTGGAGGCCCCTGTTCTATTCTAATGCAAAACCATTCTTTGCATTCCCAAATCCTTCCAATTCCAACACAAGTCTTTTAGGAAATAAGAACACTGTGATGTGTTTTCATGCTAGGAACCGCTAGCCAATCAAGCACAGAATCACTGCAGTTGTTAAATTAGTAACCCGGTTGTTAAGTGAATCTGACTTCCCCATTTTGCTTTGCTTGTCAGAAGGTCACAAAAGGTGATCACATCTGGCACACTGCAACTGCCATAAATACGAACCAATTGCCAAGCGGCGAATTTTGATCATGTGACCACAGGGTTGCTGCAATGGTCATAAGTGTGAAAAATGGTCGTAAGTCTCTTTTCTCAGCGCTGTTGTAACTTTGAATGGTCACTAAACAAATGGTTGTAAATCAAGGACTGCCTGCACTGCAAGCTCTTTGGAATCTGCATAGAGTAATGGTCTTTCGAATTTCAGACCGTAGAAGCAGACCCATGTTCTGGATATGATGGGTGTATTGCAACTTAGCCTCTGTTGCAATGTTTGGTGTTGTTAATTTCTAGCCTGCATTGCCTTAAAGAGCTTAAGGCATCGTACATGCTCACCCCCACCCCCCACTTTTCAGTCTCACATCTTTTGAGGAACAAATAATATGACTTAATTGTTTTAATTGAAAGCATTTTAATTGAAAAGTATTTAATTATGATAATGGAAAAGCATCAAGTAATGATTCATATACGGTATACCCAAGCCTTTACCCTCCTTTTGCTTATATTGTTTGGTTCACATGACCCTAGTTTGTTTATAATTACATATAAATGAACTAATTCTATGCTATTTACAAAACCAAGTAAGCCAGGCAATTGGAAGTATTTGAAAAAGAATCAAATTATATGAGGAACAGTTGTTTTCATTCCAGCTCTTCTTCCAAAATAAGCGCCGTGATTTAAATTGCGTTTGATCTTTCACCAAAAGAAGGTAACCATTCTCTTCAACTGGTGCCAATATTTTGTAATAAGTACCTGTAGCTATTTAAATCAGAGGTGGGTTTTTTTTTTTTTTTTTTTGATTTGCAATTCTGTACTGATGTTGAGCAACACAGCAAACAACTCTGGGACAAGACCAGCTTTAGCTCTAGATGGGCTTGTGTTTCCCCCAGAAAAAGCTGTCATGTAATTTGGAAGGGCTCCAGGTGTTAAGTCTCAACAATAATGAGACGTGAGGTGAGGTTGTGACTTCAGCTCTTTAATAGCAGGCAGTAAGCAAACATCAGCGATGCATCGTCTCTGACAGGGATTTAAATAGGGAGCCTGACAAGCGGGCAGCCAATCAGGTTTCCTCTATTTAAATTCCCTGTCGGACTGGAGTGAAAACTTCTCCAATCCTTCAATACATTACATCCCTCCCCCTTTAGATTGATGTTAATCAGCATACGTAGTAGTCGAGGTACGTAGGACATTTAGCAAGTCTATTTGACCTGTGCAGTTCATTCGGGGCGTTGGCCGGAGCCGGAGAGGACGTGTTTTCGCTCTCTGGCTCCATCTGTGGATTATTCTGGAACCCCTCATTTGCTTTTTTTAATTTAAAAATAGTTTTTATTAAGTTATTTACATTTAAAAAACAAACAAACATACAAAACAACAACAAAAAAAAACATTATGACATTAAGAAGTACAATATAAACACTTACAAAACATAAAAAACGCATACAGCTATATAGCTGTTAATTTCTATAATTTGTTCTACGGCGAGTATATGTTAGCGATATATTTTTATGTATTTTCCAACTTTTATCTTGTCTTTTACGTGATAAATTTTATAAATCAATCGTGTTAATAGTAATATTAACAATAGTATTAATAATAGTACAACGATAGTGATATTGATGATAGTATTAATAATAATAATATTAGTTCATAAGAAATAAGGCACTTTCAATTTTGTAAAGTCATAGTATACACATATATTATTATAATATAACTGTTTTCTCTATTAATTCCTTATTCTAATTTCTATGTGTCTTATTTAACTTATATTTACATTTATTACATTGATGATATCTGTCTTCGTTTTTCGTACCAATTGTAAAATAAATTCCAAATTTCATAATAGTCGGAGTCTTCCTTTCCTTTCAATTCCATAGTTAACTTATCCGCTTCGGCGCAATCCAAAATTTTTCTGATTACACTGCTTTCCTCGGGAATATCATTTAATTTCCAATTTTGTGCTATTGTTATTCTTGCCGCTGTTAGTATATGTAAAATGATATAGTAGTGTTTTTTTTCCATTTTTTGGTTGATAATTCCCAATAAGAAGATTTCCGGTTTAATATCTAAGTCTTGTTGTGTGATTTCTGTTAACCAGTTTTTGATTTTATTCCAGAAGAGTTTGATTTTTGGACAGGTCCACCACATATGATAATAAGATCCAGTTTTACACTGACATCTCCAACAATTTGGTGGTAGATTTTTATACATTCTTGCCAATCTCGCTGGAGGGAGGTGCCATCTATAGAATAGTTTATAATAATTTTCTTTGTATGAGACTGATTTTGTGATTTTGTAGTTCTGATTCCATATTTTTTCCCATTGATTAATTGGTATTTCATGTCCAAAATTTTTCGTCCAGCTTATCATATTTCCCTTTATTATATCTTTCTGTGTTTTGTTTTTTAGAAGAAATTTATATATTTTAGTTATTGCTTTTTGTTCCTGGTCTAATAAGATTTTATCTAATTCTGATTTAGTTTTTTGTATTCCATATTTTCTCTTGTCGTTTTCTAATCTGTTCTTAATTTGAAAGTATGGCCACCAGTCAATCTTAATTCCTCCCTGTTCTAATTTTGATATAGATTTTAAGGCTCCTCCTTCTTCCAGTATTTCTTCGTATGTAACCATTTTTTCCAGGTTTGTTGTGTTTGGGTAAGTAATGGCTTCCATGCCAGAGAACAAGGGTGGTATCTTAGTATAATATTGTTTTTTGATTCTAAGCCAGATTCCTAATAAGGAATCTCTGATTTTATGTCTTTTAAAATATGAGTGTGTTTTATGTTTATCATCCCAGAGGAATCCATGCCACCCTACATGTAAGTCATAACCTTCTAATACCAGTAAGCGTCTATTTTTGATTTGTATCCAGTCCTTTATCCATGTTAAAGCAGATGCTTGATAATATAATTCAAAGTCTGGCAGTCCGAACCCTCCCTGATTTCTATTTTGTTGTAAATATTTTAATTTGATTCTTGGTTTTTTCCCGGCCCATATAAATTTGGTTAGTATTTTATTTAATTTTTCAAAATATTTTTTCTCTAATTTGATTGGTATAGTCTGAAATAAGTATAAAATTTGAGGTAGTATTGACATTTTAATCGCTGCAATTCTGCCTATTAGAGATATTTGTAATTTGTTCCAATTATCTAGTTTCTTTTCAATTTGTTTTAAAATTCCCATATAGTTTTCTTCTTTTATTGTTGTGCATTTCGCTGACAGGTTGATTCCTAAATATTTTATTTTCTTTACAATTTGTATTTCTAATTTCCTTTCTAATTCCTTATTTTGTGTATCTGTCAGATTTTTGGTTATTATTTTAGTTTTTTGTTTGTTAATTTTTAGACCTGCTACTTTCCCAAATTCATTAATTTCTTTTAGTAAAATTGATCCTACCTCTAGAGGTTCTTCTATATTGAAAACCATGTCGTCTGCGAATGCCTGCAATTTATATTCCTGCTCTTTTATCTTGAGTCCTTTTATTTCTTTGTTTTCCCTTACCTTTTGTAATAATGATTCCAATGATAATATAAATAATAAAGGGGAGAGAGGACAGTCTTGTCGAACTCCCTTTTCTATATTAAAATTTTTTGTAGTTTCTCCATTGATGAGGATTTTTGCAGTTTGTTTTGAATATATTGCTTTAATTGTTCTTATGTAGTTTTCTCCAAAATTCATTTTATCTAATTGATTTGTTATGAAGTCCCAGTTTAAATTATCAAATGCCTTTTGGGCATCTAGGAATATGAGTGCCATGGATTCCCCTGGATGAGTCTCATAATATTCTAAAATGTTTATAATTGTTCTGATATTGTTTTTGATATGTCTATTTGGTAAAAAACCATTTTGATCTGAGTGTATAATTTTAGTAAGCGTTTTTTTAAGTCTTTCCGCCATTATGGAGGCAAAGATTTTATAATCTGAGTTCAACAGCGAGATTGGCCTGTAACTCTGGATCTTATGTTTCGCATTGGTGTCTTTGGGGATGATTGTTATTAGTGCCTCTGTCCATGAATCTGGAATTGCTCCTTTTTTAGTACTTCATTGTATGTAATTAATTGTATACTTTTTAAAATCGTTTGTAATTCTTTATAATACTCTGCTGGAATACCATCCGGTCCTGGGGTTTTGTTATTTTTTTGGTTCTTTATTGCTTTTTCTAATTCAATCAGTGTTATTTCTTCGTCCATCTTATTTTTAATATCCTCTGGTAATTGCGCTATACTAGAATTTTTTAAATAGTCTTGTATATTTTGGATTTGTATAGTATCTTTGCTATATAGTTCTCTATAATATTCTCGTGCTATTTCTTTTTTTTCTTCTATTGCCAACTGCATTTTACCTAGCGAATCCTCTAGTTGTTGTATTGTTTTTTTTTCCTTTTCTTTTCTTAATTTATAAGCCAGCCATCTACCTGGTTTGTTAGCATGTTCAAAATGGTTCTGTTTGGCTGACTTAATTTTTAATGCGATTTCTTCTTGTGTTATCAGGTTTATTTTGTGTTTAATTAATTCCTTTTCTTCTTTTATTTCCTTATCTTGTGGTGTCTCTTGTAATTTGTGTTCTAATTCCCCTATCCTGTTTTGTAAATCCTTAATCTGTTTATTTTTATTTTTATTTTTTTTAATAGAGTAAGCAATAGATAGTCCTCTTACATATGCTTTCATAGTGTCCCAAATGTTTTGTATAGATGTATCTTCGTTCCAATTCTCCTGTAGAAAGAAAGTTAGTTCTTTCTCCATATATTGTTTAAATTCTTTTTTTTTATTATTTTCTGGTTCATCATCCATCTCCTTCTTGTCTTATTTATTCCTCTCATTGTAATTACTATGGGATTGTGGTCCGCCCATGTATTTGGTTCTATTTCTACACTCTCTATTTTAATAATTGGTTCTATATTTGACCAGGCCATATCAAGTCTGGACCAGGATTGATGTGGGTTTGAAAAGTATGTATATTGGTTTTGTTTCTGGTGTCTTTCTCTCCATATATCTTTTATTTTAAATTCATTCACGATTTCAAAGAAATTTTTGGGTAAAATTTTTCTTTCAGAATTTTTTTTTGATCCCGATTTATAATCTTCTTTGGCATCTACTACTGCATTGAAGTCACCAATTATACAGATGTTTTCTCTCTCTAATTTTATAATTTGTTGATATAATTTAGTATAGAATTCTTTTTGTCCATTATTAGGAGCGTATATGGCTATTAATAATATTTTAGTTTTATCAATTGTGATTTCTACCATAAGTATTCTTCCTTCTGTGTCTCTATATATTTGTTTGGGGCTTAACCAGTTTTTGATATATAGTGCTATTCCTTTTTTCCTTGAGTCAGCTAAGGATGTGAAAAGATTACCTATCTTCGGCTGCTGTAATAACTTATACTCTTCTTTTTTAATGTGAACTTCTTGTAAACATGTGATATCTGAACCTTGTTTCTGTAGTCTATTGAGTATTTGTCTTCTTTTTATTGGTGAATTGATTCCATTTATGTTAACTGAAAATATTTTGATTTGATTTTGCATTTTATTTTTTACTTGTTGCTCTTGTTTGTCTCACGGTTCTTATTTCTTTTGTTTTCATTCTCTTATCTCCCTCTCTCTCTTGTCTTTTCATTCTCTCCATTTCTTCCAACATTTCTTTTTCTTCCTGACTTTGTCCCTCACCCTCTACACTGCTCTCTCCTTCTTTTTCTAAATATGTTTCAATAAATTGGTCTGCCTCTTCCATTGTTTCTATCTTTATTTTTTTCCCTTTCCAAGTCACCAGGATTCCTTCCGGAATCAACCATCTAAAAGGAATTTCTTGTCTTATTAGTTTTGCAGTGCAGTATTGTAGGTCCCTTCTCTTTTCTCTTATTCGTTTGGGAATTTGTTTTAATACATTAATTTCTCTTTCCTTATGTAGTATTTGTTCTGTTCTCGTAGTTTTATAGATTTCATCTCTTATTGCTTTTTTTGTGAATCGTACATGTACCTCCCTGGGTAACTTGTGTCTTTTGGCAAAGTTTGTTTGTACTCTGTAAATTTCATCTATATGTCTATTTATTTCTTCTTTTTCTACCTGTAGAGCTTCTGCTAGTATTTCTGCTACCTGATCGCGCAATTCCTCCTCTTTCACCTCTGGTATGTTTTGGAACCTAAGGTAGAATGCTGATTTCTCCATTTCGAGAAGGGCAATGGCCCCTTCCAATTCTTTGTTTTTGGTTTTTAGTGATTCTTCCGTTTCCTCTATTTTTTTATCAGTTATGTCGGTTTTTTCCTCTAAATATTTTATTTGTTGTTCATGTTTTGCTACTACTCCCTGAATTACCTCCATTCTATTATCTAATTTTTTGATGTTTCCCTTGACTTCTTCAAAATTTTCATTAGTCTGCTCCTGATTATTAAATATTGTTTGTTGCATTTTTACCATTGTTTCTTGCTGTGTCATCATGAATTCTTGTATTCTGTCTAGTGTGGCCTGCATGGTATGTAGTGATGGTGTTTGTCCTTGTTTTTCAGTAGTTGCCATTTCTGTGATCAGTTTTTGCCCTGTCGCTGAAGGTGTTACTGGGATTGGTTTCTTAATTGGTTTGGTTACAGTAGTTGTTGTTGACATGATCACTCTGCTGAAAAAGTTATTCCACACTTTCATATATTTTTCCCTCTTCTTATCGTTATACTTTCTCTATAATCGGTATACTTAGAGTAAGAAGTAGAGGGTAAAAAATTAAACTAGCTATTAAAGAGTGAGAAAGGGGGGTATGAAATGGAGTAAAGGATTCTAGAGTTTAAGAAAATCCAAGTGAGGTCAGAAATTCATTAAGGTACAATAAAGGAAAGTATTGGAGAATATTATTCATATTTTGAGATAGGGAGATAAGAAAGAAGGATTAATTGTTAATCATTTGAACGTCAATTTTCTGTTTTTGAAAAAAAAAAAAACCTGTCAAGAGCTTATTATTATTGTTATTGTTATTATATTCCCTCCCCTTCTTTTTTTTTTTAACTTATCTTATCAAAAATATTTACTAACAACTTCTATCTTTGTAAGTTCACAATCTAAACAGTCTAAATAGTTTAGTATTCAGTAATCATAGGAAAAGAAAAAAGAAGAGAAGAGAGAAAAAAATATCTATATAAATATATAAGTTCACTTAATTCAGTATCTTAATATAAATTGTTATTAATATCTTTAAGAATCTTATTTCTTACTTTCCATAAAAAAGAAAACTAATATATAATAATAACAGTGATAGTTAATTATTTAGGTATCCACGTATTACTATTTTTAACTTTAATAATTTTGATAACTATATGTTAAAGTTTAAATATCAATATATTACTAAGTCAATATTACTAAATCAATATATAAATTAAAGTTTTCAATTTCAAGTTGATCTGGTATCGTATATTATATCTTACAAGTGTCTTTTTGGGAAGGAGTCTTCAATCTTCTATTTCTGTTTTACAATCTATACAAGATGTCTGCGTTCAGGAAGATTGCTTTGTCACTGTTCTTTCTCCCTTTTTTTTTTCCCCCTCCTCCTTTTATTTCATAGTATTTCTAATGTGATCTTCTCGTAAGTTCCTTTTTCCACTCTCAACTGTTTTTCCCGTGGTCCCGTAGATCTGTAGCTCTTTTGGATCGTATCCCTTTAAAGCAGTCTGTTAATTTTGTTTTATTCGTCTCGCCTTTCGCTCCTTTCCGCTAAGGCGCCGCTAAGTTCTTTTTTTTGGAGACTCAATTATCCTTCAAGGGTGCTGATCGTTCTCTTCTATTTTAGAATGTACTCCGAAAATCAAAAATTGTAATCCAATTTGATCCGATGTTTCCAATGATCCACCAATATTTTGCCGTTCCTCTATCTCACTCCTTCCTTGCTGTATGCTCAGGCGGCCATGCCTCTGGACCAGCGTGGTTTGCTGGTTTCTTCTTCGCTCAAATTTGGGGCTTCCATCTGCTTCGGCGGGGGTTTGCACCTCCTCCCGTCTCGCCCGATGTTCCCCTTCCTCGCGCTAACCCCTTCGAGGCTCCACGCTGCGAATTTTCGGCAGTCTGAGCGAAGAAAGTCGAGCTAAGTTGCAGCGGTTTGCCTCTCAGCTTCGCTCCACCATGGCCCCGCCCCCGGAAGTCCGGAACCCCTCATTTGCAATGTTGGATTTCTCTTGAGTGGGCTCTGCGTCATCGCTGGAGGGCACCTCCTGACTGCCAGATAAGTAATCCAGCACTGGGAAACTAGTGGTAGCTCTGGGAAAAATAATGTTAGGACTCGGGCCTTCCCAATCAGCGTTTAATGGCTGGCGTTCTCGTAGGTGGTCCACATGGCGCCGCCATGTTCGGCCATCCCCCAAAACTACTATATAAGACTTCGGGCTCCCCGGGAGCCACAATGGCCCCGCTGCATGATTCCTTGCGTAAACGGGATCATTTATTTTAAAGGTTTTTATTCGTGCTGTATTGAACGTCTCCCTGTTATTGCAATAACTTGGATGTAATCTGTCTAGAGTGGACCGGAGTTTCCGGCCCATTAGCAGCTCGGCAGGGCTTTTCCCTGTGACTGTGCTCAGAGTTATGTGCTGTGTGGTTAATAACTTATCAATGCGGGCCTGCCAGGCCCCCGGCTTAACCCTGCCCAGGGCCTCTTTTGTCGCCTTCACTGATCTTTCAACCAATCCATTGGAGCTCGGCTGAAATGGAGATACCAACGTGTGTTTTATCCCTAAGCTTGCTAAGAACCCCTCAAACGGTGTCGATGTTAACTGAGGCCCATTGTCTGACACCAATGTGTCTGGTAACTGGATAGTGGCATGTCATATAATACCAGTATTGTGAGAGCTGCATTGATTGCCAGTTTGTCTCTGGGAGCCATTCAAAGGACTATTTAACAACATTAATATCCTACAAGGCTATAGATGAAATTGCTTCCCTCCCCCAAAGATGTGAGAGTCCCACAAAATAAGACAAAACAAGACTCAGAAGCCTTCTCTGCAAGAGCTTCCATGTTATAGAATGTCAGAGCAGAAGAACCATAGCTTTACCTCTCAAATTCAGTTTCCTGAAAACAGGGCTTTTTTTTTTTTTTTTGCATTTGGGAAATGAGGTGAGGATAAGACAGAGGTAGGTTCCTGCCGGAGCTGCCCGGTGCACAGCTCCAGTAGGGAGTGGCCGATTGCTCAATTTGCATGCGACCGCTCTAGAGCCCTCTCTGCCGGTCCACCATGCACGTTGACATTTTTTTCATTAATTTTTGGCTGATTTTGCTTCTGCGCATGCATGGAAGCAAAATCGCGCCAAAATCTCGTGAGGGGATGCACACGCGTGTGAGATTTTGGCGAGATTTTGCTTCTGCGCATGCCCAAAGCGTGGAAATGCGTGCGCAGTGCACCGGCATCGGTAAGGGAGCAACCCGCCGCTGGGATAAGATATGTACATGAACTAAGATGATATCATGGTTATTTAGGTTTTATGACGATGGGATGATGGCCTTGCAAAGAAATCCTAAAGACCTGATTCTGGGACCTGAGAGAGACTTTGGGAGCCTACTTCTTGCTTGTATTAGTGATCTGGGTTTGATGTTCCTTGACTGCTTTGTATTTTAATGTTTGTGATGTTTGCAATTTTTTTTTAATTTTAATTTTGATTGCTGCCCAGAGTCACCTATTGAGATGGGCAGCCATATAGAGTGGAATAAATAAATAAATAAATAAATAAATAAATAAATAAATAAATAAATAAATAAATAAATAAATAAATAAATAAATAAATAAACAAACAAACAAACAAACAAACAAACAAACAAACAAACAAACAAACAAACAAACAATGTTGCATTTAGGTTTTTAGTATTTACTATTAGTTATTAGCATGTATAACTATTGTTATTCCTGTTATATAATGTCAATGCATTTTCATTTACTGTAAAAGATTACATTGTAAGCTGCTTAGAGTCGTGAAATTGAGGTGGCATAGAAGCATTGGCAATAAATAAATGTATTAAAAGTAGACAAAGATATTCAACTCTTATTCAAATTATGCAGATATCCTCACAGAGGCAATTAGAGCATACACATTTCAGGAGATGCAGAAGGCTAAAGGCACCTTTCCTCAAAGGAATTCAATACTGTATTCCAGCAACATATTTTTAGTACAAAGAAATTTTTGTGTTGCTGCTGCTGCCCTGCTAAGAAAAGTTGTATACGTGTTGCAATATCTAAGAGGCTGCCACAAAGAAGAGGGGGTCAACCTATTCTCTGAAGCACCTGAAAGCTGGACAAGAAGTAATGGAATAATAGAATAACAGAGTTGGAAGGGATCTTGGAGGTCTTCTAGTCCAAACCCCTGCGCATGGAGGAAAGTGTACATAAGTCTAAGTGCTATTGCTATTACTACCATAGGTAACATCATCAGAGCAGTGATCTGAATTACCTATCTAGCAAGCAACTGCTATGTCCTAACATTTCAAGGGGGGAATGTTGGGAAATCCTGGCTAATGGTGATTAGAATAGCAATCCAATACATTTGGAGGGCAGCAGACTGGGAGGCTAATAGAGACCTTAAAGGAAGTGGTTCATTCCACACTTTCTTCATGTGGCACTCACCCATAGTTTGGCCCTCCTATCTGGGTGTGCAGATACCTCTCCAAAGGTTTGTGTGAATGCAAATTGAGATATTATCATAGCAGCATGGTCAAAAAAAATATGAAGTTCCAAATTCTCTGTGTGAACTGCAGTGGCATTCGTGAAGCTGCCTCATCCTGTGGCTCCTATAGACAGCATACGATGGTCCAATTTTGTCACGCAGTAAATATTGTCAGTTGTATGTGATGCACCCCTATCCTAATATTATGGTACATTCCAATACAAGCAGAACACGTGATATGAGTTGTACGCATGTGTGCATTCCTAAACCACCATTATTCTCTTTGATTTGGCTCTTGACCGGAATGGTCGCATTTTCTTAGCAAAAATGTAATTATTCAGGATTTATTGTTTTTGTACCGAAATAAATATTTTCTATTAGATTTTTAATCTCGGCTTTATTTCTAACTGTCTGAATTCCAAGCAAAGATCCAAATCGTCTCTATGAGATTTATTCTCACCTTAACAAATTTGGGCATTAAACCTTCTGTTGAGGTCATCAAAACCCAGCCTTCATGGGTTTTTTTTCCAGTTGAAGAAGAGATGAACGCAAAAACCCTGGTTCAGTCAGTGCCTTAGAACTCCGTGCCGCAGTTCTAAATCAAAAGAAATCTCTTCCACTCTAGATAGAAGAAAAGAAATAAGATTGATTACAGCCACATTTGTACCATGTATTGCTCTCATGGCAAACTAGAGGGAGGGAGGATTTGTCAAGAAAGGAAATGTCCAAACCATTTGGGCACATCGCTGTTTTGCCTATAAAAGCATCTGAAGATGTGACTCTATGTTGGCAAGTTTGCAACCAGTTGCTTTTTTTCAACACAGTATCTCTAACCGTGGGTGCATTCTGTTGTAACAGATGGAGTGGGGGAGAGCAGGAAATAGACGCAAAACTCCTAAACTGTGCAAACAGGCTCCAGGAATAATTCCACTTTAAAATGCATCTGGGTTTGATCCAGGCTCTTCCCGGATCCTTCCAAGTCTTCCCACAAGAGCCCAGGCAAAGCAGACAGGGATAAAATTGACAAGAGTTCCTGGCTGTTTCTCCTTTGGGTTTGGCAGGGAACCAGCTGGAATACAGAGCATCAAACTCCTTGAGGACTTTTTAAGCAACTGCTTGAAAAAAAATTGCTCACTGCAGCCCAGCAGCCAGGAGGCAGAGAGAGACAAGAACATCCACCAGTAGGAGGATGAACTCCCCACAAGCTCCAAAAGAAAAAGAAAAGAAAAGGGCTAGCTTTGCTCTGCTTTCAAATAAACTGATACAGAAGCAGAGAAAAGCTAATTTAAGTCACAGAAGTCCCCAGCATCATCTGATCAAATAGGCCCAGAGCTAATTTGTGAAATTGACAGCTATGTTCAGGGGAAAAATTGATCGTTGGAGGTCGAAAGGAGATTTATTTACAGGAAATTCATGACAGAGACAGGCAAAGCTTGCATTTAACTAGTTACATCCTACTGGGAGAAAAGGCAAAGAACGTGCCTGCGTAAAAGGAAAGGCAGAAGGAAGTAGATTCAGATTTGCGATCTTTTAATAGCAATAGCAATAGCACTTAGACTTATATACCGCTTCATAGTGCTTTACAGCCCTCCCTAAGTGGTTTACAGAGTCAGCATATTGCCCCCAACAATCTGGGTCCTCATTTTACCGACCTCAGAAGGATGGAAGGCTGAGTCAACCTTGAGCCGGTGAGATTTGAACAGCTGAACTGCAGCTAGCAATCAGCTGAAGTAGCCTGCAGTGCTGCACTTTAACCACTGCACCATCTCGGCTCTTACTAAAAGAACATCGGCTCTTAATAAAAAGAACACAGGCAAAGTGATGGACAAATGAACCTAGAGGGGATGCTTAACTCTCCAACTATACCCCACTGCCCCTCGATATGCATTCAAAATCTGCAAGGGAGTGGGCACCCCAATATCATGATATAAGAAGTGTCCCGTTTGCACTTGTGTCCATACACAAAAGAGGGAGGCTATACATTGTGCCAGCATGCCTACCATCTTGCAGGTTTTGTCCCCCTTCTTTTGTGGATGTCAGAATGCTACCTCCTCAAGGTCTGGAGTTATGAGATGCTGAGGAATCCATGAAGCTGGATTTTAGGCCTTCAATGGCTTTGAGATGAGATGAAACATATTACATATCCCATTCCTACATTCTATACAAAGGGGGCATGATGGCTCAGCAGTTAAAGATGCTGAGCTTGTCAGCTGGAAAGCTGACAGTCCAGGTTCAAGACCTGAGAGCTCCACAACAGGGTGAGTTCCCGTTCTTGCCCCAGCTCCTGCCCACCTAGCCATTGGAAACCATGCAAACGCGAGTAGATAAATAGGTACCACTTTGGTGGGAAGGTAACAGCGTTCCGTGCGCCTTGGCATATAGTCATGCTGGCCCCATGACCATGGAAAATGTCTTCAGACAATGCTGGCCCTTGGTTAAGAAACGGAAATGAGCACTGCTCCCTAGTATTGGACATAGCTGGAAGGGGAAACTCTTACTTTTGCCTTTATATCAGGGGTGTCAAACTCAAGGCCTGAGGGCTGAATCCAGGCCATGGGTGCTTAGATCTGGCCTGCAGGGTTGCCCTGGAAACAGTGAAGGACAGGCCCGTGGTGCCTCTGCCAGCGAAAATGGAAGCCGGGAGGGCCACGTGCAGCCCTCCTGAGCTCCGTTTTCACCGGCAGAGAGCTGCAGGAGAGGGACGCTGAGGCTCCGCTGGAGAACAAGGGTTTGGCGCTCTCCCTGGTCTCGCCTTCCTTCACTGGAGACAATGGATCCCACTAGCCCCGTCCGGGCCACAGGTGCCCCTGACACAAGTGCCGTCGAGCTGGCCATACCCACTCTGGCCCTGACCACCTCGACCATGCCCCCCCCGAGTTCAAACACAACCCTGATGAGGCCTCAATAAAATCGAGTTTGACATCCCTGCTTTATATTATATTGCATAACTGTTTCCAGTTTGCATTTGTTCTAGCCATCTCCTCCTTCCCCATGGAGATGCAATTCCATGAAGAACCAACTCTTAATTATTTTATCCTATTGACCATTAAGAACATGAAAAGATACGGCAAGCAAGGAACTCTGTTTTTCTCTCTGTCTCAACTTTGCTTTCTCCTAATCCCAAGGCTAATACGTTTAGGCCAGTGATGGCGAACCTATGGCACGCGTGCCACAGGTGGCACGTAGAGCCATATCTGCCGGGACGTGAGCCGTTGCCCTAGCTCAGCTCCAGCGCGCATGTGCGTGCCGGCCAGCTGATTTTCGGCTCACGCAGAGGCTCTGGGAGGGCATTTTAGGTTTTCGGAGGGCCTCCGGGGGGTGTTTTTGCCCTCCCCAGGCTCCAGGGAAGCCTCTGGAGCCTGGGAGGGTGAAAAAATGGGCCTACCAGGCCCACCGGAAGTTGGGAAACGGGCCGTTTCTGGCCTCCAGAGGGCCTCTGTGGGGGCAGGGGAAGCCATTTTCGTCCTCCCCAGGCATTGAATTATGGGTGTGGGCACTCGCACATGCGTGATAGCACGCGCGCACATGCTTTCGGCACCCGAAGGAAAAAAGGTTCACCATCACTGGTTTAGGCTCTTTCATCTGCTTCTTTTGGAAAAGCCAGAGTATTTCATTCTTTCTGCATCATGAAGACAGAAAGTGTAGAAATGCCCGCTGTCTACTGGAGCATGTAAGCTCCTTAATAAACTTTACTTTTGCTTTAGGACTTAAGTATCTGCTTGTAAATACCCTTAATGAGCTTCCTTCTACTCATCCACACATGTCCTCAATGTATGAATAGAAGGATTGCAACCAGGGTTCCTAAAACTTTCCCCATACTTTCCTGAGTGTCCAGACCAGATGTCAGCAACCTGCGGCTCTGGAGCTGCATGTAGCTCTTTCATCTCTCTGCTGTGGCTCCCTGTCACTCAAAATATGTGTCACAACTGCCAATGTGCGACACTCACTGACGCACAATTTATTAAGCTTTTCGACCCCCAGTAGGCCAACCATGGATAAATCCAAGAAAAGAAAAGTTTCAGAAGAAAACAGAATCTTTAATTCAACTATATATGCTAGTTTTGTGGCCACTCAGGAAATAGTCAGGCATGGGAAGAGTTTTGTGGCTCCCGGTGTTTTCTTTTCTGTGGGAAACGGGTCCAAATGGCTCTCTGAGTGTTTAAGGTTGTTGGCCCCTGGTCCAGACCAATGGAAAGTTCCATGGAATATAAACCAGCACTGCTTTACAATAATACAAGTTTCTTGAGAATGCCACTCTCTTATTATTCCTAATTATAGATCACAAAACCTGGAAAGATGTGCATCCTTGGCTGAAGAAAAATTTACCGGAAGGAAGACTTACAGCAAATAGATACCGTATATACCAGTGATGGCGAACCTATGGCACGCGTGCCGGAAGTGGCAGCAGAGCCATCTCTCCGGGCATGCCAGCCATTGCCCGTTGCTCTTCTGGGTTCCAGCATGCACATGCGCACTGGCTAGCTGGTCTTTGTGTGCGTAAGAGCGCTGGAAACGAGAAGAGCAGCTCCCAGGCACGCATGTGCACACCGGGAAACTGAGCTTCCGGTTTCCGGCATGTGCAGGAGCGTCAAACAGCCGGTCTTTGCGAACGCATGCGTGCCAGAAACCAGAAGACCAGGTGAGCTCCTCCGGTTTCTGGTGCTCCCCTGCGCATGCGCATGCCCTCCCGTTTCGGCACTCGGTGACGAAAAGGTTCGCCAATACTGATATATATCAATTTTTCACATCTTTGTTCAGCAGATGTGTTTGACTACGACTGTCGAAATTCCCAACCTGCATGATTGTTAGTGACTGAATTCTGGTGATCTGTAGGTTTTGCTGACTGGGAATTCTAGAGGCTGCAATCCAAAATCAGTGAGCAGCAGAGGGAAGGAATTAATGGGTCAAATCACACTGCTTGACATGGTTCCTGTGTTTTTATCCTCTGCAAATAAGAGCAGCTCAAGAGGACAGGTCGAACTGAGATAGCAATATAAGCTAGACTCATTCCCTGTAACATGAATTGATCCAAATCAAGAGACTGTGGGCTGTGTTTGGTTGCTTGCTTTGACATTAATTGATTGGATGTCTGCCTCACCTGTCTATTTAAGAAAGCCTTCAATGTAGCTAAGCAAATTTAAAAAAAAAACAGAATCTGAATTTCTAAAAACATGGAGTAAAATCCAAAAGAAACTGGATTAACTCAAGCCTAGAGAAAGAGAAACAGTTTTACAAATGTTTTAAACAGTAGCAGCTCCTCTTTCCACGACGTGCATTCCACAGCCTGAAAGCTGCAATTACAACAAGACAACGACAACGGCAAGGCAGGAAAACTTCTCTTGGGGGCCATATAAATGAACCTCTTAGACAAGGGGCACCTTTAAAAAGACTTCTCTTGTGCTGGTTCATACCAGGGATTGTCTGATTTTAAGAGGGAAAAAATGTATGGCATTTTAATAATAGCTAGAATGTTCTTTGCCAATCTGATAAGCTAGCTTGCAGGATAGTTGGATACACGTTCTGCTTTCTGCCAGTTTGGAAAATAAAGTTATGGCCAATCCTTTTTTAAGTCAGCTAAGTAACACAAATATTTAAATTGTGTGCTTAGTTTTTTTAAGGTGGAAAATGTAGGTGGCAGCATATGTTTAGTGCAAAGGGAGAAAATAATCACATTGGGATAGCCACTATTTCGCTTGCTTAAACTGGGGGGAAAACAGCACTCGGTCACAAATTCATCCTTCATTAATAGCAGTGAAAAAGGGCAAGCAGATAACAACATAATAGTAATAATTTAGAAGCCAGCCATCAGATCATAAAAAATAGAAATTGTTTTGGGTGATCAGGCGAAGGCCTTCTTTGTCCAACATTTCCTTCTCACGGTGGCCAATCGAATATCTCTTGAGATGCTCTGAGGCAGGAGGTATAGAATTCTACCAGTTGGCCAACTGGACCTAAGGATTGCGGAATGCCAAGTCAGAAGTGTTCTATAGGGACTAGTTTGATCAATTAGGAGGAGTCATTGTCTGTCAGGTTCTAGTTTGAATGGTACCCTCTGGTCTGGAGGAAGGATGGTATGGTAGGGTGATGTGTTGTGTATTGGGGCTCAGGGGGCAGGCAGGAATATACCAGTGGTGATGGGCAGAAGAAGATACATTGGTGACTGGGGATGAGGCACTCAGGGGAAGGCAGTTTTGATGTCTTAGGTCAGGGGTAGGCAAAGTTGGCTCTTCAATGACTCGTGGACTTCAACTCCCAAAATTCCTGAGCCAATCATGCTAGCTCAGGAATTCTGGGAGTTGAAGTCCATGAGTCATAGAAAAGCCAACTTTGCCTACCCTGTCTTAGGTCAATTTCAGCCCCCAAGGCTCTTCTCTTACGTCTGGTTATGTCAGCCCTTGAAGGTAGAGAGAGTAGAAAAGCAATGCCAGAAACAACATGGGGACTAAAGTGCTTCAGCATCGCTAGTTGAGGAAAATCCAGAATCAACCCAGCAACAAGTTCCAGGAGTTCAGGAAGGAAACCAGAAGAGACAAGGACATGAGCAGGAACTTCAAATTATCTCTACTGCTCTACAACAGGGGTGTCAAACCCGTGATGACATGTTGTCATCACATAATGTATCGCACCTTTTCCCCCTTCGTTAAACTGGGGGTGGGGGTGGCGAGCTTACACCCCTGCTGTACAAGGTTGAAGCAAAGCCTGGTGGGTTTGAAGGTGCTGATAGCTTACAAAACAGACAGGATAATAAAAACAAGGTCCCAAATCTATGTTAGACAAGCATGGGAAACTGGTGCCACCTGGAATAAGCATGCACAGCACAATCATGTGGTTTGGATATGGACTTTGTTGTGGTCAGATCTCTTTCTTGTCCAGAGGAGTTTCTTTGCTAACCATTGCTTCCATAGGGTGGATGGAGCCTACACTAGTTTATTCCAGGTGCTTAATGGATTTAGAGGATGCTAAAGGAGTTTCTCTCTCTCTCTCTCTCCCTCTCTCTCTCTCTCTCTCTCTCTCTCTCTCTCTCTCTCTCTCTCTCTCTCTCTCTCTCTCTCTCTCTCTCTCTCTCTCTCTGTCAGTCTCTCTCTCTCTCCCTCCCTCCCTCCCTCTGTCTCCCTCCATGTCTCTTTCTCTCCCTCCCTCCCTCTCTCTGCCTCTCTCTCTCTCTCTCTCTCCCTCCTTCCCTCTCCCTCCCTGTCTTTGTGTCTCTGTCTCTCTCTCTCTCCCTCCCTCCCTCCCCCTCTCTCTCCCTCTCCCTCCCCCCCTCTCGACTGATTCAGGGAGAAATGACATTGGAACACTAGGAACATTGGAACACTAGGGGAAGAAGACAAAAAATGAAGCTGACAGAGCATGAATAGGAGCTTCTGTTTAGACCTAAATTGTGGAGATATAAGCAGCAAATTGTATATATTTCTCTGATCTTACTGCATCAGCAGGTTGCTATCCAGCAGCTTTGTTTATTGTAGGGTGTACCTGTTACGTACTGACAGTTTGTACATGGTTTCACCCAGGTCCAGCGTTTGAGCGGGATAATGCTCAAACGCTATTTGTTGTTGTATCTATAAAAGGGCTAGCTGTCAGACTGCAAGTTGCTGGTTGTCTTGAGCAGTTGCTGAGAAAAGAGCTATTCTGAAGTCTGTCTCCTGTCATCATTCCCACAACTTAACAGTACCCTTACTAAGGAAGGACAGGTAATATCAGCCATCTATCTGTTTATTAAATTATTGTGCTGCCCATCTTGTCAGAGATGCCTCTGGGTGGTTTACAAACATTGAATATACTATACATAAAAATAATAACCCAGCCAAGCCCCCAAAAATACTGTTGAAAGATGGGAGAGGAGGGGAACACGAAGAACTGTGACAGTCGCTTTATGACTGCAGCAGTTCACAATACACAACCACAACGTTTGCTTAATGACCACCACAAAAAAAGATCCTAAAAATGGGTCCGGTCACACCCTCTGGAACCAGCTACCCCCGGAGATCTGCACCGCCTCCACCCTACTGGTCATCAGTAAGGCAGTTAAGACCTGGCTCTTCCATCAGGCGTGGGACCGTTGAGCTTGGGAATATCAGGGATAAGTTCCGGCCTTGTAGTATGTATGTATTTTTTAAATCGGTTTTTTAATTGCTTTTAACTGTTTTTTTTTTTAGATTTTGTATTTGACATGCTGTTAGCCGCCCAGAGTCCCCCGGGAGTTGGGCGGCATACAAATCTATTTAAATGAATGAATGAATGATTGAATGAATGAATGAATGAATGAATGAATGAATGAATGAATAAATAAATAAATAAATAAATAAATAAATAAATAAATAAATAAATAAATAAATAAATAAATAAATAAATAAATAAATAAATAAAGTAATTAATTTATGGCCATCGCAACTTACAACCATAATTGCCAGGCTCCATAATGGTTGTAAGTCGAGGGCTGCCTGTAGATATACTTATTACTGTTTGCTTAGATAGGTAAGCTTAGATAGGAAGGTATAAATTGTTAGCTAAACAGATGTGGGGGGGAGGGAGGGAGGGAGGGAGGGAGAGAGAGAGAGAGAGAGAGAGAGAGAGAGAGAGAGAGAGAGAGAGAGAGAGAGAGAGAGAGAGAGAGAGAGAGAGAGAGAGAGAACTGTAACCTTATAAAAAGATTTCTGGAGAGATTTTCCTAGGACAGGATACAATACCAGTGTTTGATAATGGAAAAGGTACTGGATCGATAGCTAAGGAAACCTAAGCCCTCTGTTCATTCACAGAGGAGATAAAAGCAAGCCGCACAAGTCCTGCCAGGTTCTTTAACGCTCCCCTGACTTCCAGTGAAAGGCTCCCTTGAAAGGGAAGAAGGAATTCCAGTCTACAGTAACTCTTGGGTCAGTGACCTTTTTCCTAATGTTGCATCCAAACAGGAGGGACCGGCACCCAGGCCAGCGTGTTGTTCTGGGAACCGTCCGTTGTAGAACCAAAAGGAAGGTTGTATTTAGTGACAGAGATGGAGCTGCAGATGCACCGTCACGATTCTTTGGCCTTGACGGAGAGAAATACTCAAAACTGCTCACCTGTGAAAATGCTAATAAATATGTGAAATAACAATATGACGCCCTGTGCCAAAGTTCAAATGTTTGAAAAGCAAAACCTTCTTAAAAGCCTGAGATGTTGACGATGCCCTGCACCACAGCGACACCTGGTGGTGGATGTGCAGGTGGCACAATTTGCAAAAAAAAGGCGGGGGGGGGGGCAAGTCTACTGCTTTAAGATTGCTTAAGAGAGAAAGGAGAAGGCAGTTTCATTTCTCTATTGATCCTTAGGATGTCGTTGTAACATATAATAGGAGAAGTACATTATACAAGGGAATAAACTTCTCGGAATTGAAAATCTTGCTTTATTTATTGCAAAAAGTTGCAGGTTGCACTATGCAATCCATTTTAACAACTGGATTGGTTAGAGGAGAACCAATTAGTGCCAGGGAAGTATTTAGCATAATCCCTAATTGGGATTTGTGTTTATTATAACTTGGACTTCCTAATGAATCAATGAATGAATCAATTATGAAAAAAAGCTTCTGAATAATTCACACCATGCCATTACATTTGCAGTGTTTTTTTGTTTTCAATTTAAAATTAGACTCATATAGTCCTCGACTTACCACCACAAAACTTTTGTTGCCAAGCAAGACAGTTGCTAAATGAATTTTGCCCCGTGTTATGACCTTTCTTGCCACTGTTGTTAAGTGAATCACTGCAGTTTTTAAGTTAGTTACAGGATTGTTAAGTGAATACTGCTTCCCCATTGACATGGCTTGTCAGAAGGTCGCAAAATGCGATCACATCAGAGGTGGGTTCCTGCCGGTTCTAACCGGTTCTTTAGAACCATTAATAAACCGGTGGTGACGTCACGAAGCCGGTTCTGTCGGTGCTGGTCCGTGGGCGGCACCATCTTGTTTTTGGCACTGCGCATGCTGCGCACCCGTGCGGCATGGCCGCGCGGCACACAGTGCGCACGCAGCCACGCGGGAGGAAGCGAACCGGCGGCGAGATAAGTTAGATCCCACCCCTGGATCATGTGATCCTGAGATATTGCAACCGTCATAAATATGAGTCAGTTGCCAAGTGTGTGAATTCTGATCATGTGACCATGGGGATGCTGCACTGGTCGTAAGCCTGAAAAATAGTAATAATTCACTTTTTTTCAGTACGGCGATAACTCCAAATGGTCACTAAACAAATGGTTGTAAGTCGAGGACTACCTGTATAAATATTTATAGGAATTTCTTATGGTTAAGCAAAAGGAACCTTATATCACTGAGCTGAAGGCCTGCCTACCAGCAAAGATGGTAAAGAAAAAGAACGAAAACACATCAAGGAAGCCCTCAGAACATGTGGCTATCCCAAGTGGGCCTTCATCAGATCTGAAAAAAGACCCTA
This sequence comes from Diadophis punctatus similis, assembly GCA_023053685.1. Lineage (NCBI taxonomy): Eukaryota > Metazoa > Chordata > Lepidosauria > Squamata > Dipsadidae > Diadophis > Diadophis punctatus. Next base: position 90,684,218 of record JALIGW010000002.1, read on the forward strand.
CAGCAGATCCTCCATAACAGATAATGAAGAAAACTATAAACGAAGCAACATTGTCATTCCGTACGTTACAGGCATATCGGAAACGCTCAGGAGGATCTTTGGCCAATATAACATATGTGCACACTTCAAACCCAAGGAGACACTAAGGCAGAAGTTTGTCCACCCCAAAGATAAAAAACACAGTCAAAAACTGAGCAACGTGGTATATGCAGTACAATGCAGCAAGCCATGTGCAGATCTGTTCTTTGGGGAAACAAAACAACCACTTCATAAGCGCATGTCACAACATAGGAGAACAAACCCACCAGGACAAGATTCAGCAGCCCATCTTCATTTAAAAGACAAAGGCCACTCTTTTGAAGACAGCAAAGTCCACATTTTGGACAGAGAGGACCCCTGGTTTGAAAGAGGGGTTAAAGAAGCCATCTATGTCAAAACTGAACAGCCCTCTCTCAACGGGAGGGGAAGGGATACGACATCATCAATCTCCAATCTACAACACAGTCCTTTCAACAGTTCCAAGAAGGCTCCACACCCATTTGTACCACTCAAGTGACTCTGATGACACAGATAAATCTCCAGGTGGCCTTAATGACTTGCTAAAAGAATGCAAATGACCAGCTGTCTGCAAGGAATATAAATCCTTCCATTCCCCACCATCCAGTCAGAGCTGAAGAAGCTTCTTGGATGAGAAGCGAAATGTCTTCAAAGAAAAACCCGAAAGTCCAGTTGCCTCTTGAAAAAAGCATGTTTGGGACAACCGTGACCTGGATGACTGAGAATCTCCATAGACATCTGGAAATACAGGTAGTCCTTGACTTACGACAATTGAGCCCAAAATTTCTGTTGATAACTGTGACATTTGTTAAGTGAATTTTGCCCCCTTTTAAACCTTTCTTACGAATTTAGTTAAGCAAATCACTGCAGTTATAAAATTAGTGACACAGTTGTTAAGTGAATCTGACTTCCTTATTGATTTCGCTTGTCAGAAGGCCACAAAAAGGTGATCAAATGACCCCCCAGGTCATTGCAACCATCATAAATATGAGTCAGTTGCCAAGTGACTGAATTTTGATCATGTGACCATAGGGAGGCTGCAATGGTCATAAGTGTGAAAAATGATCATGTCACTTTTTTCAGTTTCGTTGTAACTTTGAACTGTCCCTACGTGAACTGTTTAAAGTCGAGGACTACCTGTAGCCTGTGAGGCAATTCAGTTTCCATATGGGAAAATATCAATATTTAACCCTATTAAATTTGACAAGGTCAATGCTCACACTTCTCAATAATTCTGACACAGGCCTACACTGGTTAACCAAAACTGCTGTAGTCTTTTGAATGGAGAAGCTAGTTACCACTGTCTTATTCCAGAGCTTTTGCATAAACACAGACATGCACAAAACAGCAGTGTGTTTTACATAACCAGAATATTCTATGAAGTAAAGGAACAATGAATGTTTCCTTCAGAGCTGCTAGATTAAATTAAGCAGATGGGCTAGACCAGGGGATCCCAAACTCTTCAACTCCTGGACTCCTTCATGAAGTTTCAGACTCCCAAACATTCACTACCATGAAATGTTTAAGGAAAAGGCCGTGGTACGGAACACCACACTACGTTGGTGTTCATACAACAGAAAAGCAACGTAAGACCTTTTCCAGGGGTTCTGTGAAGAGAAGAGAAACAGACGTGAGCCAAGCAGAAGAGTTGGGAAGCATGACTTTCTCTCCTACTACCAGTTTCTTGGCCTCTGAGATGGCCACGCTTATTCTGGAAAGCCTTCGTGCTGCCATAACCAAGCTATGTGTTGGTATTTTACTGCATGAAGCAAGAATGGGCAGCTGTGCATTGGTTGGTGGTTTTTTCAGGCAAACTCACAACCTCATTCCCCCAGCAACCAGGGAAACATTGGCCACATTTCTGAACCTGTACAAGGAGGGCAGCTCACTTTGGACTAGGAGTGGCTGGGAGCCTGGTGCCTGACTGTCTTGGTGTCTTTTGGCCTCTACCTTTGAATCTGTCTGTTCACAAGAAGCACAATCATTGTGGCACAAAGCACAGAGGGAATCATACAATCCTAGGGTGGAAGGGACTCTTAGGCAGGGCTCCTCATACTATCTCTACTTAGGACCAGGCTATCTCCGGGACCGCATTCTGCCTCATTCTTCCCTTCAACCGGTCAGGTCCCACAGAGTGGGTCTCCTTCAGGTCCCGTCAGCCAAACAGTGCCGACTGGCGGGGCCTAGGGGGAGGGCCTTCTCTGTAGGGGCCCCTGCGCTCTGGAACCAACTTCCCCCAGATATCCGAATTATCCCCATCTTGCTGGCCTTCCGAAAAGCCATTAAGACATTGCCTTTTAATGATTTGTTTGGAGTTTTTATAAAATGTTGTACACCGCCCTGAGTCCTGAGGGAGTAGGGCGGCATAGAAAAACTGCCAAATAAATACTTAAATGAATAAATGAATAAATAAATCTCAGAGAAATGGTTGCCCAATCTTTTCTCTAAAATCTCCAGCAATGAAACACAAACCACTCCAGGATATATATGAGTTTCTCAAGCTTCTTGTGTTGTTTTCCCCTTTAAGATTCTCATCCATGGTGTCCTTCCCAAACTCTCTCTAAGTTTGTTGGAATCAGCTCTTTTAAAGTCTAACGTGTAATTGCCCTCCACTCTTCCCAAGTAGCATATTGGACATATTCCGATCTGAACATATTCTGATCTGAAGGGCTTATCTTCTGGCATTGTAGCTTTTAGCCTTATGATACCCTTCATGGGGTTCTCTTAGTAAGGATAGTGGAGAGGGTTGCCATTTCCTTCTCCAGTGGACCACATTGTGTCAGCACTCTTCACCATGACCTGTCTGTCTTGGGTGGTTCTGTAAAGCATAGCTCATTGCTTCATTGAGCTGTGCAAGCCTCTTTGACACGAAAAGGTGGTGATCCATGAATTAAAGACTGAGGTCCAAGGAGTCCTCTTCCAGGCTGATCATCTAGGGTGGCTTTCCCCTCCTTCGGGAGTATCCTGTGAATGACAATGATTCCTCTTTAGCCATCAGGGCAACACAGAATGATATCAAGCTAGCTCAGCCTCCTCTTCCCAAGATGAAAAATGTAGCCTGTCCATCTTTTTCTACCCTGCAAGCTCCTAGTGTACAAGCAGGGGTCTTCACCCTCTGAGATGCTATCTACTTTGACAGGCAGGGACTCTATTCCTGCTGCACGTCTCCTTTCTAAGACTGGCCAGTCAGCCTACCCATTTTTTTTTTGCCTGAAAGCCCCTCGTGGACAGGAAGCCATCTTGGGCAGAGGTTCTTACAGGCCCTGAAGTCCATCAATGGTGCCCCACCATGCCCAGGGTTTAAGGAGAAGGTCATGGTACCTGTCAGGTGGCACAGGAAGGTCTTCTACATTGGCGATCATACAACAGGAAAGGAATGGACACCTGAGAGATTTCCAGAGGTTCTGTGAAGTGAAGAGAAGAGAAACAGACGTGAGCCAAGCAGAAGAGTTGGGAAGCATGACTTTCTCCCCTACTACCGGTTTCTTGGCATCTGAGATGGCCACACTTACTCTAAAAAGCCTTTGTGCTGCCATAACCAAGCTATGTGTTGGTATTTCACTGCACGAAGCAAGAAAGGGCAGCTGTGCACTGGCTGTTGGCTTTTCCGGCAAACTCACAACCTTGTTCCCTCGGCAACCAGGGAAACAATGGCCATACTCTGAACCTACACAGGAAGGCCAACTCAGTTTGGACTAAGAGTGGCCGGGCAACCTGGTGGCTGACTGTCTTGGTGGCCTTTGGCATCTGACTTTCATGTGGGAAACTGTCTTCATCAACAACAGAGAAGCACAATTACATGTTCACAAAGCACAGAGGATAAGACAGCAAAGGTCACATTCTGGACAGAGAGGACCCCTTTATGTTAAAATTGAACAGCTTTCCCTCAACAGAGGGAGAAGGATATGATTTTGACACCACCTATCTCCTGTTTACAACACAGTCCTTTCACAGTCCCAGGGAGGTTCCATCCCCATTTGCAGTCTGATTCAGGAGTCTCTGAGGATCAGAGAGCTCACAACCAATCCTCAGCTTGCTAAAAACCAGATGATTGCAAAGAATATACATCCTTCCATTCCATAATTCAGTTAGAACAGAAGAAGCTTCTTGGATGAGAAGTGAAACATTTTCAAGGAAAAAACCAAGAAAGTCCAGATGCCTTTTGGAAAAGCACCTTTGGGACAACCATGACCTGGATGATTGAGAATCTCCACACACAGGTACCCAAAGTGCACTAATGATGGAAGAGGGTTTAATTTTGCTGCCCTTTTTTGGACCAAGTTTGTCAGATGTTCCATCTATCTTCTCTTTATTCTTCCTGGATTCTTTTTAGTTCTTATCCCAGGGCATTATGGCATAATAGCATGTAATCAGGTTTTCAAATGACATGTCCCTCAACTTCCCCTTTAATAGCATCCAATTTTTCAGGGACAATAAATGCAAAAGCATAAAATCAATTAATTATTCATAGTCTCCTCATATTCATTTGATTTTTAAGCTGTTTGCTTTTTTTTTGTTTAGAAAAAAAATCATCCAATGCAATAATGGCTGTTTTGATGTTGCTTTTTGTGTGCGTGTGTGTCTTGATGCATATATACATCAAAAAGAACCACAAAGGTTCCACTCAGCCGCTCTTATCATTAGCAACACTTCAGCCATTGGGTAGATCGATACACCTGAATATATCCTTCCACAGAACTCAAAATCTGTTCTACTTTTGGAGTTCTTTTGTCTCTTTACAAATGAAGCCAACACATAATGGAGAAGAACAAAAATTCAAGATAGCCATTTACCGCTATACAGAATAGTGCTATTCAGAATTGTGTCAATAAACTCAGTTATGTTTTCCAAGAACCTTCACATTTGCCTGCCCAGTCTGGATGGACACCAAATTGAGGAAGATTGCTTTGGACTAGGCTAATGTTTCCTATTCAGATATCAAAGATTTGGATTGATCCATGAGAAAAACAACAGGGCAGGGCAAAAAACAAAAATGCATAGACCGTAACAACTGTCTGAGCTGTGATAGTCTTGCTTATTTACAGGTTTGTTTAGGGGAGATGTGTGTGTGTGTGTGTGTGTGTGTGTGTGTGTGTGTGTGTGTGTGTGTGTGTGTGTGTATGTATGTATATGTATATGTATATGTATATGTATATGTATATGTATATGTATATGTATATGTATATGTATATCAGAGGTGGGTTCCTGCCGGTACACTCTTACCTGTTGGTCGCCGCAGAACCGAAGAAGCCAGTGGCGTTTGCGGTGCGGGGCTTCCCCAGCCCGCTTTCCCCCGCCCGCCTGGATGCCGCCATTTGCATTCTTTTGCCCTCTGCGCAAGCAGAACGCTTTGCGCATGCGCAGAGGGCAAAAGAACACAAATGGCGGTGTCTAGGCGGGCGGGGGAAAGCGGGCGGGGGAAGCCCCGCGCTGCGAACGCCACTGGCTTCTTCAGTTCTGCGGCGACCAACAGGTAAGAGCGTACCGGCAGGAACCCACCTCTGATGTATATGTATATGTATATGTATATGTATATGTATATGTATATGTATATGTATATGTATATGTATATGTATATGTATATGTATATGTATATGTATATGTATATGTATATGTATATGTATATGTATATATATTGCACAAATTTTCTAGTGACTGACAAAATAGTCACTGATTGTGATTCTCAGTGACGTTACTAACCAGTTTGGGTAGGTTAATAATTGTTTAAAGTTACTCTTCATAACCTCAAGCTGATAAACATATGGAGAACACCATGCTGAAAGCATTTTCAATCTCTGTAAATAGTGAGGACAAAAGGGGGGGAAATGTTAATTGGTTTTGAAGTGTATTGGAAATTATTTGCAAATTAGTAGGCTGCTGGTGTGGCAGTGTTCATTAACTGTAAGAAGTTATGGTTGGACCAATTAAATAATGGCACATGTTTATTGTTCATTTGAATTTATTAAACCATTCAATGGACTCTGGATGATGTACAAAACTGGATAAAAGCGTAAAAGCAGATAAAAACACCAATTCAGAAGACTGAAATAATCTTAGAAATGGCAAAAGCAAAGAAAACACCGTCCCTAGACAAATAATCAACTCCAGAGCTGGGACTAAAGCCAGGTTTTCAAAAGCTTTCCAGAACCCAGGAAAGTTAATTAATACATGAGCATCTTTGACCTATTTGTCAAAACAGGGAGAAAACAGAATGGATTATCTTTTTACTCGATTCAAGAATTCAAAGTTCTGATCTTCTGGGAACTTTTCTTTGAGCAAAGGAATCAGACTATACTTTTAATTGGGAGTTTATGTGTCAGCTTAAGAGCCAAAGTATAGTTTTGAGACATCATATATAAGGAGACATGCAAAAGATTTCAAATCTGAAATGTTTTCAGCTCAAAATGCAACATCACAGAGAGATACAACCACTCCAGAAATATTTCCAGTTCAAAATGTGTTGCATCTGAAATGTTTTGCACCCCCAGTAAACATGCTACGTATTCCTTTCATGTCTTCTTTAAACAGCAATGGGAAAAGTAGCAGGCATTTTCCAATATAGATCTAAAAAGATGAGTTGGCGAGAGTGAATAAAGAAAAGATAAAATGGAGGCATTTAATACTGGGAGATGGTATGATCTGAGAGTTGATGGATCCTATTTCCTTTTCTGGATAGGGTTGCAGAGCCATCTCAATGATCAGGTGCGCTGCGCTTTGGAGGATCCAAGATCTGGCACTGCTTCTGGAATGTAAAGCAACAGCTGTATCCAGGACTGGGTTTTAGCAAAGGAAAACAAAGAGGTAGTGCTCAAAAGCAGAAGATCAAAGGAAGAGGTGGACTTCAAGTACAGTAGTTGCTTGAAAGCAACAATTTGTTTTATGAAGAAAGGCCAATATGTTACTGACCTTTAGTCTTCCTTACAGGAGAAATGTTCTCTTGGGTCTAATTCTAGTGTTAGAATTCTAGTCGACCACCAGCTGCTCTATGAAAACTTCAGAGAGCATTTCAGAGGTTCAAATGCCAGCTGTTCTGGTCCATCATAGGGATACTGAATATTATAAATGTGGTGAACCACCTTGAAGATTCAATGGAAAAACAGAACTTGAATATTTCTGATCTTCTTACATCTAAAGCTTTGGTGTGAGTTTAAGGCAAGAGCCAGGGGTGGATTCTAACTTACCTTGCTGCCGGTTTGCTTCCTCCCACACCGCGTGGGTGTGCATGCGCTTTGCACGCACGCGCATGTGCAGTTCTGAAAAATCTGAAAAAATAAAAATAAAAATAAAAAAGCAAAAAACAAGATGGCAACCGCATGCACAGTGCCAGAAACTTAGCTTCTGCACATGCTCAGAAGAGAAAAAAACTAAAAAAAAATTCCAATTTTTTTTTAAATCAAAAAAAGAAGAAGCTGAAAACAAGATGACGACCGCTTGCACAGTGCCAGAAACTCAGCTTCTGCACATGCTCAGAAGAAAAAAAAATAAAAATAAAAAAATAAATAAAAGATGGCGGCACCCACGGAACGGCACCGACTGAACCGTTCTGTGATGTCATCGTGATGTCACCAGCGGATCACTACCGGTTCAGGCGAACCGGTCTGAACAAGGAGGAACCCACCTCTGGTAAGAGCCCTTCTAGTGGCTGCTTCTAAAATGTTGATCCATGGAGACCAATCTAGTTCTATTTCTGCCTTCCTCTGAGCCAACCGAGACAGTTGTATACAGACTTTTTTAATGGAATTAGTTTCACCATTTTTTTCTACTATCAATTCCTTTGACTTGCTCTTATGCTTCTGCTTGCTGTTTTACTAAATTGTGTGGGTTTTTTTGTGCCAGTCACTTTGAATCAGTGGTGAGATTCAAATTTTTTAATACCGATTCTGTGGGCGTGGCTTGGTGGGCGCGGCAGGGGAAGGATACTGTAAAATCTCCATTCCCTCCCCACTCCAGGGGAAGAATACTGCAAAATCCCCATTTCCTCCCGATCAGCTGGGACTCGGGAGGCAGAGAATAGATCGGGGCGGGGCCAGTCAGAGGTGGTATTTACCGGTTCTCTGAACTACTCAAAATTTCTTCTACCGGTTCTCCAGAACTGGTCAGAACCAGCTGAATCCCACCTCTGCTTTGAATGAAAACAAAAAAATAAGCATGCATGCAACACAGTCGATTTCTCTCAACTGAGAGTGTGAACATCCTTCTCTCATTAATTTCATTGTTCATTCCTATGTAAGAATAAATATGGTATAAACATAGTAAGGAGTGTATTCAGTGCTAAACTTCTCTTTCTGTATAGCTTGTTTGTTGGAGTCTTTTGTGGTTCCTTTAACTTGAGAAGGTAAGATAGAGCTCTTTTTAACTATCCCACAGACACACACAGAAGCCTCCAATGAGTTAGTGCACAAGGCAGGTCCTTCTATTTGCAATTCAGGATAACAAGGAATATTTTAGCTGCTTTGCCAAGTTGCAGAGCATAAATTGCATTCAGGTGGGAGAAGGGCAAGTGATGCTGGACTGGAGGATAAGTGAAGATAAATGGATGTAGTTGAGGAGAGCAAAGGGACACAGCAAGAGACAAGGAAGAATGGTGAGATGTTCCAAATTGTGTAGGTAGGGGATATTTTGAACACAGGGAGCAATTCAAAAGGCAGCTTGTCTAAAATATTCAATCAGGAGGAATGCTAATGTCCACATGAGGATTTTTAGGAAGGCAAGAACATTCCTCCTCACTGTCCAGACCTTCATAACTGGGAAAGATCAAGAAAGCAAGAATTGCAGAAATGTCAATGTGGTATACGTAACACTTTGTCTGGGATAAACGCAGAGTCTTGAAAATAGTGGAAAGCATTTCCAACCTGTGTTCACAGTGAGTTCATTAAGGTGGACTCTGTTAGTGATTTGAAACATGTCTTCCCTGAATTCAGTTTTTGAAGCTAAACAAGCTAAACAACGAAGAGGCAAGAGACTCTCTCTGTCTCTTGATTGTTTATGTCAAATCTCCCTCCCACTATTTTCTAGCCCAGGGGTCTCCAACCTTGGCAACTTTAAGACTTGTGGACTTCAACTCCCAGAGTTCCTCAGCCAGCAAAGCTTCAAGCAGATTCAAGCCCTGCTGGAGCTCTGCTTGAACATGGCGGGAGATCAAGCTGTTGACATGACCACCTCCTCCCAGCCTCATTCCCTCTGCCAGTCGGGAAGCCGGGTTCAGTCTGAGCTGGTCACCTCCCGGCCTGATGCCATCCCCCCTTGCCCACCATTGAATTCGCCTGTTCCTGGGGTCAGGCAGTCCAGCTATGGTCGGCTCGGCTCTTGGTGGGTGAAGAATCTGCGAGCAAAGTGAGCCCCTCCAGGGAGGGCAGTAGGGCGCAGCTGCCCGGGAGGACCTGGCCACCCTCACTCACTCTCCGGCCATCGCGTGGCCAGGCTTGCTGGAGGATTAGATGCCCCGAAACATGCCTGTGTCACCGGGTTGACCTCAGACCCCACAGGGCAGCGGAAGCCGGAACGCCCCCACAATCTGAGCTCCCTTTGGAGTGGGTTGCAAACAAGGTGCAAAGCAAAGAGAACGAAGCAGGCATACCCAGAGCTTCCGCTTCTTTGCAACAGCTGAGGATGGAAAAGGTGCCTCTTCCGTCCTTGGCTGTTGCTCGCTTCGTTCTCCAGTCCCTTCTCCTTCCCTTGCTTGGCTGCTACTGCCAAGGTGCTGCCAGGGCAAATGCGGTGTGTGTGTGTGTAGGTGGGGCATGGACCATTCAGCGCTGAGATAGAAGCAGCCATGGTGGTGGGGAAAGCGAGGCTTCTTTGCCAGCCTCCCAGCTGGCAAAACAGAAATTTTCACTGGTTCTGTGGGTGTGGCTAGGTGGGGGCATGTGACTGAGCAGGCGTGGGCATGAATGAGGTCAAGTTGGCCACGCCCACTCAGTCACATGCCCATCAAACCACACCCACAAAACAAGCCACGCCCACAGAACTGGTAGTAAAAAATTTAGAACCCACCCCTGACACACACACATAATGAATTCCTGAACTCAGCTTTAGACTTTACTTTCTCCATAAGCCTGTCCCTTAGAGCTATTGGATCTAGATTGTAAAAATGTGAATGCATTAGATGGCAGCAAAGAGTCTACTTTTTGTGTATCTGTTTGCTGTTATCTACTGATTCTCTGGATTAGTGCAAGCCAACCTAGATACTCCTATTTTTCCTTCCACCAAAAGTGCCCTTGAAATAATGTTTCCCTGGAGTTACCCTCACTTGTGTTTTTGCTTTAGGTGTAGGGAGTAGGGTGAGGAGTAGTGGCCCATGTAGAGTCATCACTTAAGGACCTACCCAACCAGGAGCTAGTTACCTTTTTACATTTTTAAAAAAATCAGGCAGGTGAAGAGTCAGTTAAGATGTTTGTTTGTTTGTTTGTGTTTGTTTGTTTGTTTGTTTGTTTGCCATCCATCCAGAGTGCAACAGGCCCACTAGAAACATCTCCAACAGCCAATGTTTATTTATCAATTGCCCAGCATATGCCTAGCATTGCTCAGCGTTTCCAACCCAAAGCATCTTTAGTGGCTCTTAACCGACTCTTTACCTGCCTGATTTTTTTTTCAAAAGGAAAAAAATGTCAAGGAGGTGAAATTAACCTCAAACAGCTATTCTTTGATGATGCTCTTGGTGAACCTCTGTGAAGAGTGTATTTTTTGAAAATCAACTAGTACCTATCATGTTTATTCCAATACATATCAAGAATTTTTGCTTAGAACGTCAACCTTTCTGGACCTTTCATCTCTCATAGGTGAAGCATGGAAATATTGGAACATTAAAATGCTTATTCCCCAGGAACCACAGAACAACTGGTTCCAATACTTGAGGGGCTGCCGCAGAAAGGAAGGGGTCAATCTATTTTCCAAAGCACCTGAAGGCCAGAAAAGGAATAATGGATGGAAACTGAACAAGGAGAGATTTAACCTGGAAATAAGGAGAAATTTTCTGACAGTGAGAACATAAAATACCAATGGAACAGCTTGCCTTCAGAAGTTCTGGGAGCTTCATCACTAGAAGCTTTCAAGAAGAGACTGGATTGCTATCTGTCAGAAATGGTGTAGGGCAGGGGTGGGTTCCTCCCGGTTCAGACCAGTTTCCCCGAACCAGTAGCGACCCACTGGTGATGTCATGATGATGTCACTGAACCGGATCGGTCGGTGCTAGTCCATGTGTGCCGCCATCTTTTTTCTGAATTTTTTTCAATTTTTCAATTTTTTTTCTGAGCATGTGCAGAAGCCGAGTTTCCAACACTGTGCATGTGGTCGACATCTTGTTTTCTGCTTTCTTATTTTTTTTGAATTTTTTTGAATTTTTTTGAATTTTATTTTATTTTTTTATTTTTTCTTCTTCTGAGTATGTGCAGAAGCTGAGTTTCTGGCACTGTGCATGTGGTCACCATCTTGTTTTCGGCTTTCTTTTTATTTTTTAATTTTTTTAATTTTTTTTAATTTAATTTAATTTTATTTTTCTTCTGAGCATGTGCAGAAGCCGAGTTTCCGGCACTGTTCATGCAGTTGCCATCTTGAGGAAGCGAACCAGCAGCGAGGTAAGTTAGAACCCTAAACTTTTCAGTCCCAGAAAGTGGCTGAAAAATGCCCTTCTCCTGTTTTGCAACCATGCACCATTTTGTGTCCTTGCCTCCTTCCCGTTTTTATTTGGTTTTCCTCCCACCCTGAAAGCAAAAGGAAGTGAGGGGGAGGGGGGAAGAAGGATCCAGGAATGGGAAGGGAAGGGATTGGGAAGAATGAGAACGAGGAGGGCTTCCCGGCTCAGGGAAGGTTTGGAGAATCCAGAGCGTGCCTTTCCCCTTCTCTCTTGCAGTGCTTTTATTTCCAAATCCCGCCCCCATTCCACTCTCTTTCCCTAAAAGAAAAAGAGCTTCAGAGCTCTTGGTCCGAAGCAATTGGTGTGAAACAAAAGCAAGATTTAAAGGAAACAAAGTTGAGCTAGATTATAAGGAAAACAAGTACTGTCAAGGTTCAGTGCAAGTATTCCAAACTAATGAGTCTTAATGTCTGGTTAAAATGGGTAGTACTTCCATTTAAAGAAGAAAGGCATAGCTCAGACTATTGCTATGATTTTTTGCTCCTATATTCTGTTGTTTAGGTATAAATTTTGTTAATGTAGAAATTTTACTTAGAGCCTATTAAACAACGGAGCTAGCTGCTTGCCTGCAATCATGTGTAATTATTAGGAGTAAATCCCACTGAAAGAGAGTAGCCTTACTGCCAAGTAAATATGCATAGGCTTTACGTAGTTGAGAGATAGGATATTGATTAGTATCAGGTGTATTATAGAGAGAAATGAAAACTTCTGTAACAACAGATACTTTATGCCCAGACCAGGTAGGTGTGTGTGTGTGTGTGTGTGTGTGTGTGTGTGTGTGTGTGTGTGTGTGTGTGTGAGAGAGAGAGAGAGAGAGAGAGAGAGAGAGAGAGAGAGAGAGAGAGACTGACAGACAGACAGACAGACAGACAGACAGACAGACAGACAGAGACAGAGAAAGAGAAAGAGAAAGAAAGAGGAAGGGAGAAAAAAAGAGAAAGAGAGAAAGAAAGAGAGAATGGAAGGAAGGAAGGGAGAGAGAATAAAGAAAGAAAAAGAAAGAAAGAGACAAAAAGAGAAGAGAGAAAGAAAGAGAAAGAAGAGAGAGAGAGAGAAAGAAAAAGAAAAAGAAAGAAAGAAAGAAAGAAAGAAAGAAAGAAAGAAAGAAAGAAGGAAAGAAAGAAAGAAAGAAAGAGGAAGGAAGGGAGAGGAGAGAGAGAGAGAGAGAGAGAGAGAGAGAGAGAGAGAGAGAGAGAGAGAGAGAGGGGAGGAAGAAGAGGCAGAGGAGGCAGAGGAAGGAAGCACCACAAATCCTGGCACTAGACATGGCTTCAGAAGACACTTTGAAATAGCACAGCAATTTAGGGCTGGAAGATATCTCAGAGGTCATCTAGTCCAACCCCCTGCTGCAGCAGGAAACCTTACATTGTCTGGATTATTTTGGTGCCTCTAACAGAGAGGAAAATTACCAGAAAGGAGAAGGAGTTTACTAGGACAAGGCTGCCATGCAGAGGAAGGCAGAGATAGTCCTTGACTTATGACCACAATTGAGCCAAAATTTTTGGTTGCTAAGCAAGAGCGTTGTTAAGTGAGTTTCACCACATTTTACTCAATCTATGACATCTCCTGGCTCTAACAGTCATGTGCAAACTAGGGAAGTACATCTGAAGGCATGTGTAATGTTCTAATGTACAAAAGTTATGGTTAAATGTGTGGCAGAAAGTGGACTCTGGGTGTGTTTTTTCAAATGCAGTAAGTGAGGTTGAATGTGCATAGTTTTAGAAGAGGCGTGTGTGTGTGTGTGTGTGTACATACACATACAGTATATATAGTAGATAATGTATATTTTTGTGTGCCTGTGTAATATGTATGTGCACATATGGCATATATACATAGGATTAAATAGTATATTTTGGATGTTCAGTTGTAGTAAATAGATAGGGAAATTGTATCTCGTTGAGGCCTTTGAGGTGAGGAGAGGCCAGGCACTCTAACCCTAACTCTAACCCTTGACGTGAGTGATGTCAAGATGGCCACGCCCACCCAGTCACATGACCACCCAGTCACATGATCACGAAGCCACCTCCACCCAGTCACATGACCGCAAAGCCACTCCCACCCAGTCACATGACCATCAAGCCACTCCCACCCAGTCACATGACCATCAAGCCACTCCCACAAAATTAAGCCACGCCCACAGAGTGGTAGTAAAAAAAGTGGAACTCACCCCTGAGTAAGACCCTTACAAAAATCCCTTCTATATCACTAAAAAACATCCAGGGTGGAAAATATACGAACACACACACATATACACACAAACAGAGGATCTACTTCTCACAAAGTGCTTAACTGGCTGATGGGAGGTGGTGAAATGATGCCATGCAAACTCTTAACCTACTCTAATTGCCTGCTTAATTATCCAAGAGGTCTTGTTAGAGATTAAACTAAATGTTCCTAGTCAACTATTTCCCATTATTTATAGAGCTGATGGTTCGTTTTCCCATTCTCAAAACTGAGAGTGCCTTAAGACCCAGAGAGGCTGTGCAAAAAACAGGAACTCCAGTCAAGAGAAGGGGCAGAAGGGGTGAGATGGATAAGGCCCTTCTGCGTGTATTTACAGCAATACCAACGTGCCTTGTGACACCGTGGATCAATTTTTTCAAAAAATTCTCTCCAAAAGTGGGTTGGGAGAGATTTAAAAAGAATGAAAACAACAGATGGTTTTATTTGTAGCAGGTAGAAAATTGTTCCATGGTCATTCCGCAGACCATGACTCTGTGTAGTAGGCTGCCATTTGTAGTGTGCGAACAGAGGCAATTATACATACCCGTATTTTTCGGAGTATAAGACGCACCTTAGTTTTTGGGGAGGAAAATAGGGAAAAAATAATCTGCCTACCAGGTATCCATCTGGCTAGTCCTTAGTCTATCTGTCAGTCAATCTATTAGAATTTTGGCTACATCAGACTTTAGGTATAAGGAAAAGTAATGCATGGCTGGGAAAAAAATTACAGCGCCTGCTGTAAAATCTTGGACTTAAGAAATGTGTTCACTTTTAGCCTTTGAACTAGCTCTTAATGGAAAAACTGATCAATATGATTCCAAGACATTGTCAGTCATAATTCAATTTGTTGTTTAAAAGGTGCTTCACTTTACAATGGAATTGTATTATACAGATATGCTGTGTTGTATTTTGTTTTACTTTCCTTTTAGAGTGTGAGAATTTTTTTGTTCTATTACTTCTTCTTTTCCTTCTTTTTTAATATATACAAAAAATAACAATATTTGTTAAAAAGATGGAGGGTAACAAGTTGAAGAAAGCTGGTTTATGGCAAATTGAAGATACCTTCAAGTGTGTTTTTAGAAACTATTGGAAGCTACTTGCATGCATTTAAGCTTCGTACAATTGAATGCTATATGTATCTTTAATTTTAAAAAAATGAAGCAATAGCTCGATTTTACTCAGAATTTGATACACTTGAATATGAATATGAATGGATATACATTAAATGCTTGAAAGATTATGATTGGTATTAGAAGTGCATACAGAAATACTGAATAATGAAAAAAGGAAGGATCACGTCTTTGAATATTAGAGCGATGGGGAAGCAGGGGGAGGGCTAAAATAGAGGTAGAAGTAAGAGGGGAATAATAGTAAAAACAGATACTAAATGTTACAATGTATGGAAGAATTATGAGAAGGTTTAGAACTGAAGGATGATAGTAAAAGTTATGTGTTAGTAAAATTAAAAATGAAAATGTAATGTAATTATTAGGAATAACATTGTTATGTTTATTTGTATTGAAATGTAATGATACCTAGGTATCACACTATTCACGCAACGAGATGTATAATATAAAAAATAAAAAACTTATATTAAAAAAAAAGAAATGAATTACCTAACAGGAAGTAGTGCATGTAAGTGTGCAATTTTTGACCCAGCTGCTGGGAATACACTTCATTAAACTCAGGGGAACGTCCTTTTGAGTTGACACGTATAGGAGTATAGTGAAAATCCAATTAGTTAAAGCCCTTTCTGTGCAATCTGGCATGGACCTTATTTCTAAATAGATTTCCAAATGACATTGTGTACTTATTAGGAAGCAGGTGTGTGTGTGTGTGTGTGTGTGTGTGTGTGTGTGTGTGTGTGTGTGTGTGTGTGTGTGTGTGTGTTGTGTTGTGTGTGTGTGTTTATTTGTGGGTACAACTGTTTAAAGATGGGCTGATGGGCCAATAAGCTTAAATACTGGTGAAATTTAACTTTGATTATGTACCATCAAGTCAGTGGTGATCATTAGTGACTATGTAGATAGATTTTCTCCATTATAATATATATAAGAGCCGAGATGGTGCAGTGGTTAAAAGCAGCACTGCAACCTACTTCAGTGACTGCTAGTTCAGCAGTTCAGCTGTTCAAATCTCACCGGCTCAAGGTTGACTCAGCCTTCCATCCTTCCGAGGTGGGTAAAATGAGGACCCAGATTGTTGGGGGCAATATGCTGACTCTGTAAACCGCTTAGAGAGGGCTGTAAAGCACTATGAAGCGGTATATAAGTCTAAGTGCTATTGCTATTGCTATTATGTTTTGTATCTTATGGTTATTTCAAATCTTCCAACGGGGTACCTACGGTATTACCATTGTAATTGAGTCAGAATTTAACTTTAAACAAACCAAACATACTTAGAAGAACTCTTGTAGAATTTAGGATGGAATTTCTTGTACATAATTTCAAGTGTCTTGCTATACAGCACCCAACAATGGCCAATTTTGGAGACCATAGCAGAATCTCCATCGCAGAAATCAACCTTTGCAGGGCTAACAGCAATAGCAATAGCACTTAGAGTTATATACCATTTCATAGAGCTTTATATCCCTCTCTAAGCAGTTTACAGAGTTAGCATATTGCCCTCAACAATCTGAATCCTCATTTTACCCACCTCGGAAGGATGGAAGGCTGAGTCAACCTTGAGCCAGTCAGGATCGAACTGCTGGCAGTTGGCAGAATCAGCCTGCAATACTGCATTCTAACCATTGCGCCACCATGGCTAAGGGACAAATCCATCTTATTAACCAAAGACATTAAAGAGAGAAGGTATTTTGGAACTAGGAAATCCAGCAGGCCACTTTAAAGACAGAAATAAACAATGTCACCTTCATCCTTGCTCTGTTGCCAAAGATCGAAGCTGCTATGGTAAGACAGCAGGCACTCTTTCAATTAACAAGCAATTACTGAATGTCTTATGTTGACAAGGGGAATCCTGAAATCCTGCATAGACTTGACTAGGAACAGATCTTGGTGAATTAAGTAGGATGGCATTGCAATACATTGTAAATACAGTAGCATTGTAAAGGTGCTGATGCTTGGGAGAACGTAATGGGGAGGTATTCCTAATGTTTTGGACTGTGGCACTTCTTTTTGTGACATAGCTTTTAATGTTCCTGGTTTTAAAAGTGGGTGATGGGAAAACCAGGATATTTAGGATATTTATTTTTATGTCAGCATATGAGTGCCAAACGCTAATGCATTTCACATCCATCCTCTATGTCAGGGTATTCCAAGCTGCCAAGTTTTAACTAAAACTGCTGATGTTGAGAAAGTTGGCAATGTAGAGAGATGCAGCAGAAATGCCCCCTCGTCCTTCTCTGAGGGCTTTCCAATGAGAGTGACCAGTAGCAGGTACTCTGCCTTTCCGTGCAAGCGAGTAGCTGCTTGTTCGTGGACAAGATGCACAGTCAGCAGGAATGTGATCAACAGAAAGACACTTTGGGGTATGGAAGCTTATCACCTTTTAAGATACTGCCAAAGCATTTCCTCCCAAAGAATCCCAATTCTCTGTATAATGGTGCCAGCACTTTAACAACTCACATCTACATGTAGTATGTACCATTGGCAGCTTTATTTTTAACAAGGGGATTTTAAAATAAAATAAAATTAAAAACCTTTCAGAATTGAGTTGGTTAAAGTTTTCCTTTGGGGGTGTGTTTGGGTGTGTTTAGATTTTGCCGCAGAGATTGCAGTATATGCATTTCTGATAGTAGTGATCCAGGCTAAGCTGTAGATAGTTGCAGGGATTTTGTTCAATTCTTTTACTGAGGCTATACAGAAGCCTTCATGATCTGATGCCCTGCAAATCTATTAGACTTCACCTTTTGGTGAAGCTGAGATGGTGCAGTGGTTAAATGCAGCACTGCAGGCTACTGCTAGTTCAGCAGTTCAGCTGTTCAAATCTCACCGGCTCAAGGTTGACTCAGCCTTCCATCCTTCCGAGGTGGGTAAAATGAGGACCCAGATTGTTGGGGGCAATATGCTGAACTCTGTAAAACCGCTTAGAGAGGGCTGTAAAGCACTATGAAGCGGTATATAAGTCTAAGTGCTATTGCTATTGCTATTGCTATTGTAATCCCCTGACACCATAAAAGCCGTGGAGGTTGTGGAATTATAGAAACCATGAAGTCTGAGCCATCTGAAGGATACCAGGTTCAGGCCAGCAGAATCCTAACTGGCTTGGTCACTCCCGTGGCTTTGTAATGCTCGCCAGTATCAGGTTTATAACGCACGGGCTTATTTATTTCTGTGTTAAAAATAAAGGCTCCACCACCTGAGAACCAGGAAAATTATTCAAGCAAATAACTCCAACCCTAATTCAAGCTCTGTCGTTAACATCTGTCATTGTGCCCATTTTAAACCCATGGGTGGTCGAGCTAAGAAAATATTCTACCTACATATGGGGAGTAAGGAAAAACAAAGTTCCATCATATGAGATGACACTTGAGTGAGATATTGTAAGATTTCCGTGCTAGGTACCTTTCTTTTTGTTCTTGCCATGGCTCTGTACAGGTAGTCCTCGAATTACAAGCACAACTGAGTCCAAACTTTCTGTTGCTAAGTCAAACAGTTGTAAAACAATTGTTGTTCAGTGAGTTTTGTCCCATTTTACGACCTTTCTTGCTACCGTTGTTAAGTGAATCGCTGCAGTTTTAAAGTTAGGCCCATGGTCGTTACGTGAATGTGGGTTCCCGTGGACTTTGCTTGTCAGAAGGTTGCAAAAGGTGATCATGTGACCTTGGGACACTGCAACCGTCATAAATATGAACCAGTCATCCAAGCACCCGAATTTTTATCGCATGGCCCATGGGGATGCTGCAATGGTCATGTGAAAAATGGTCATATGTCACTTTTTTCAATGCTATTGTAACTTTGAACAATCACTAAATGAATGGTTAGAAGTCAAGGACTAGCTGTAGTTCTTCTTCCCACAGTTTTCTGGTAAACATTTCATGTAAAGTATTTCCTTTGGGATACCACAAACACACATGCACACACACACACACACACACAATACACACATCATTGTCCATTCCTTTGAACAGGCCAGTTCATTACTTCAACTACTTGTAAACATGCAAGAAACATAGAGAGCATGTTGGTTTCGAGTCAGAGCACTAGATTCGATCAGATATCTTTTGCAAATGAGCTTGAATGTAAAATCTAGCAGAAATAACCAGAGGCACACAAAGAGGGAAAAGCATGGATTTTATTACATTCTTGTATTAATCTACACATTAAAAATATAATTTAGTATTATCAGTAAAATATGTTACAAGAGGAACAAATAGGTCATGATAAATACTGCCTTTTTCAGACTATGACGCACCTTCCCCCCTCCCCAAGAGAAGGTGGAAATGTTGGTGCATCTTATATACCGAATACAGCCATTTTTTGGCCTCCCGAAGCCCCGCCCGCGTGTCCCATTTTTGTGAAAAATGGGCCCATTTTTGCAAAAATGGGGTGCGTAGAGGCCTGCAGAGTGGTCCTAGGGGCTGGAGGAAGGCAAAAACGCTGTTTTTGCAAAAAACGGGCCATTTTTTTCCCCAAAACGGGGGCGTTTTTGCCTTCCCCCACCTCCAGAAGCACTCTGCAGGCCTCCCAAACCCTCTGCGCGCCCCATTTTTCGCAAAAATGGGTGAAAATGGGCCCATTTTTACCAAAAAATGGGGTGCGCAGAGGGTTTGGGAGGCCTGCAGAGTGCTTCTGGGGGCTGGGGAGGACAAAAACATTTTTTCTAACTTACCACTTTGAAATCTTAACAGATTAACAGAGTCGGAAGGGACCTTGCAGGTCATCTAGTCCAACCCACTGCCCAAGCAGGAGACCCTTACATCTGCCTCTACCTAGGATTGAACTCACAACCTCCTGATTGTGAGGCAAGAGCTCTACCTCTAGGCCACAGCATCTTGGTGCGTCTTATTCACCGGTGCATCTTATAGTCCGAAAAATATGGTTGTTACTAAATACACATTTTCATACATTCAGATGTTAAAAGTGCTTCCTACTTTATTCTGAACACTGGATTTTGCTACTAGCTAATTCTGGTTGCAGGTTTTTTTTTCTATCTTGAGGTAAGTACTCCTTGTTTTTTAAACTAGTCTCTAAAAACCAGAGTCCAAAATTCCAGGGCTGTGAAATTCCTGTTCCTTTCTACCAGCTGCTGCAGTGCACGAGCTTCTCTCTTAGATTGTTCAAAGCTTGATCTCCACACATCCTGGAGAACAGTTCTCTGCACACTGAGAGGAGAAAAGGCAAATGCTTGAGGACTGGGGCAGCTCAGATGGTTTGCTTCTGCCTTCCATCTTCTTGGTGGCATTCCCTGACAAAAAGATAAGAACATAATCTGTGTTTATTTGTTGTAGGTTTTAAGCAAGGGTGAAATGCTGCTGGCTCTATCCGGCTCGTGCGGGCCAGTAGTGCCGGTGGTATGAGGTTCAGCGAGCCGGTAGCACCGGTGGTGGGAGGCTCCGCCCACCCACTCGGACGTCGGTCACGTCCCGGTTTTAACCCTCTGCGCGTGCACAAAGCCTTCAGTGCATGTGCAGAGGGTCAAAACTGCGATGTGATGATGGCGTGCGTACTTCCGAGCCGATAGGGAAGCTGCCTGTATTTCATCCCTGGTTTTAAGAGGTGAAGGTTGGTATTCACTATATTTTTACTTTTCATTTTTCTTTCTTTTTACTATTTTTTCTTCTCTTTTGCACCCGTCACTCTTTTTTTCTATTCTTTTTCTTTTAGTTTGTATTAGATTGTACTATTGTAATTAAAATCCTTAATAAAATTATATGAAAAAAAAAGCAAATTGCCAGAGTTTTGTTCTACCGATTCTGATACCATGGTTTTTGTGGGTTCAGTTAGAATACAGTTTGGCTCCAACTTGCTAAATACTGATATATTAGAAAGACACACAGGTTGAGTTCAGTGTTAGAGAATTAGATGTACAGATTCACTCAATGCAACTTCAAAAGATAAAAATATTATAAATTTCAATCTAAATTAAGTTGATGGCGATTAGTCATGCCACTGAAAAAGAATTAACCATTTTTAACTCTTTAAAAACTCAGTAATAGAATTCATAGACATTTTTAAGCAATAATATTATTTTAGAAAAAAAGAGTGTGTCGAAAGAAATAATTTCACCCTAAGTGAAGACTCGATGAAAGCCAGAATGAAAATATTCAAAGGAAATTAGGGAACTGATGGATTCTATTAAAAGTTTCCAACATTGGATGATTGAAGAACAAGATTAATTATTCTAGCCCATTACAATCAAAACATTTAATTAAACATTCCCAAAATGACTGAACTGCAGTAGTGAGTTGAATTTATACTTTTGATCATATTCTGTATAGAGATTTGCTATATATCTAACATAAAAACCAATTTTTGATCAGAAAAGAGAACAGTAAAGTTCAAACTTTACAGCATAGTTATGCTTTATTTAGGTATAAACTTTTCTTCAAATCAGATCATCCCAATATTCAGTTTAAGTGCTAAGACCAGACTCAGAATCCAGCAAAGAGGATTGAGATGGAATTGCATGTAGGCAATTCTACAAAGTGATGTTAGACAGCTTAGTGACCTAGTGAGGGGGGTGCAATGGCTCAGCGATTAAAATGCTGAGCTTGTCAGCTGGAAATCTGACAACCTGGGTTCAAGACCCAAGCACCACGCAACGGGGTGAATTCCCGTTCCTTACCCCAGTTCCTGCCCACCTAGCAGTTTGAAAGCATGCAAATACAAGTAGGTCAATAAGTACTAAGCTAAGAGCTGAAGTGGTGCAGTGGTTAAATGCTGCGACTGCAGGCTGACTGCTAGTTCAGCAGTTCAGCTGTTCAAATCTCACTAGGCTCAAGGTTGACTCAGCCTTCCATCCTTCCGAGGTCGGTAAAATGAGGACCCAGATTGTTGGGGGCAATATGCTGAACTCTGTAAACCGCTTAGAGAGGGCTGTAAAGCACTATGAAGCGGTATATAAGTCTAAGTGCTATTGCTATTGCTACTACTTTGGTGGGAAGGTAACAGCTTTTGATGCACCTTTGGCATATAGCCATGCTGGCCACATGACCATGGAAAACATCTTCCAATAACACTGGTTCCTTCGGCCAAGAAAAAGAGATGAACACCGCACCCTAGAACTGGTCATGACTGAACAGGGAAACCTTTACCTTTAGTGATCCAGTTCAAAATGTGCCCTTTTAAATTCTTAAAAGAATTTAAGAATTTTTATAAAATGATGCATTGTTGGTACAGTATATGCCACCAGAGGAATTGTCTAGAATGTATAAAGGTAACTTAAATGTATGTTAGAAATATGAACAAGAAGGGACATTTTATCCTTCAAATGTACATCCAAGAAGATGGGAGAACAGAGAAAATAATGGACCTGAAAGTAAGATGAAGTTGTGATGGCGCAGTGGTTAGAGCGCAGTACTGCAGGCTACTTCTGCTGACTGACTGCAATTTGGCAGTTTGAATCTCACCAGGTTCAAGGTTGACTCAGCCTTCCATCCTTCCAAGGTGGGTAAAATGAGGACCCAAATTTTTGGGGGGCAATATGCTGACTCTGTAAACTGCTTAGAGAGGGTTGTAAAGCACTGTAAAGTGGTATATAAGTCTAAGTGCTATTGCTATTGAAGTCAATGTGCTCTAACTACTTTCTACATTTATGGATCACAGAATGACTCATGGACCTCTCTCGAAGCAACATCTTCTTTCTGTAGGAACTCTGTAGAATTTTTTTTTGCCCCTGCTTGAGGATGAAAAGACAGCTATTGACTTAATGACGACAAGTTCCTATGAAGAGACATATTTATACTTACCTTTGCTTGTCTCCTGATATTTTCCCATACCCTGGTGCACACCATGCACTCAAAGACATCTATGTAGTTGTCTTTCATGATATCCTGCACTCCCCATGTGCGTTCCTTGATAACAGCAAGCAGTTGCCTGTTGGAAATGTCACCTTTCAACTTCCATTCAAGGTAGGCCACATACTCCTTGTCATCCTCATCCAAAGCTTTGATATGCTGAGCCAAGTCCTTTGGGTGTGGAAAATCTGTGACGAGAATGGCACTCTTGTTGCTTGGAAGCCAGTCTTGAATCTTGGGAGAGCCATAATAAACAGGCACAACGCCCAGCTTTAGCGGCCTCCAGAGTTTTTCAGTGATATAATCTTCACAGACGGAATTCTCAAAAGCCAGGACGAATTTATACTGAGCGAGTATTTTGTAAAAACTATCGCTGTCCATGGAGGATGGATTTCGGAGATGGCCTGGAAGGTCTCTATTATGCAAACAAGCCCCGTAGGAATCAATTTCAATGTGAGCCATCAGCTCCTTTACATAGCTGTCTCTATCAGAGGGAGGGTCACAATCAGATTGTACATAAACCAGAGGCGCCAGTCTCTTCCGCAAGCTGTTCTTTTTTTGCAAAGAAACTGTGTACTTTAGGGACCTCAAGGCCTCAATGCTTTCAAGGTACTGGGTGGTAAGCGGTAGGTGTGAGTGGCGGCTGAAAGTGGCTGTGTGGTTGAACAAAGTGATGGCAGGAGGTTGGAAAAGCTTGTAGTTGTTTTTGGGGGACTCCTCGTGAAAAAGAGCCCAGTCATGGTAGTCTGCACGGGGCAGAGGTAAGCTGTGTATGCTGAAATCAGTACCTACATGTTGAAAAATATAACAAATTCCTTTTAATTAGATTCAATGGAATTAGTTGCACTTTCTTCAATAATAGAAATAGTCATTATTTCAAGGTAATGTGGTCATCGCCAATAATGCAGACATTCTCCAATTGTAGGATTCATACTAATACAGTGGTACCTTGGTACTCATCGTTAATTGGTTCCAGGAGGAACGATGAGTTCCAAAAACGATGAGTACCAAACAAATTTTCCTATACGGAATAATGTAGTGAATCACAAGGCAGCCAACACTGACAAATTCTAGCTTGTGAGTCGAGTACCAAACAAACAATGAGTACTGGGATGAAATTTTCGCATCAAAATGTGTTGAGTACCAAATTCGATAAGTTTCAAAGCAGATTATTACCAAGGTACCACTGTTTTAGAAAATTGGAAATTGCATCAGAATGACAGATTTGAAGTAGAACAAAAATCCATTTTGGGATTGAAAAAAAACTAAGAGGAGGAAGAAATCTGGAAATTACCCAATCAGGACTCGGCATGCTCAGTGGCCATGAAATGTTGATTATTCAGGATGGGGAATAAGAAGTAGGAGAGAGGAAGTATCTGTATGGGTAGTCCTTGACTTACAATTAGTTGCTTAACGACCACTTGAAATTAAGAGGGGCTGGGAACTGGTGGCGTACAACCCATAAAGCACTTCTGGCCATTGTAAAATGTCGTGCAACCTCCTAAGATCACATGACCCATTTTCGGGCACTTGGCAGCTGGCTTGCATTTATGACTGGTTGCAGTGTCCCACAATCACATGACCATGATTTATGTTTCATGCCAGTTTCATGCCAGTTTCTTGCATTTTTTAATTAATTTCTGGCCAAAAAAAAAAAACACCACTCAGAAGAATGGTTTTGTACTTTAGAACCACATGCAAAAAATGTCATAAACTGAGATCTAGCCACATTGGTCCTTCCTCTTATCACCACAATGACTTATGACCAGAGACCCTGTCCTAATTATAATTATAAGTCAAGGGCTACCGGTAATCTAAATCACCATATTCCCAGTTGGTTCCACTTTTTTTCTGCATACCCAAATCAATATGTAAATTACACAAGAGATTACTCAATAACCTTTTCAAAACTTTAGCCAGTCCCTTACCGTAAAAAAGAAAGGCTTTAGTCATAGGATTGTGTTGGTAAGTCCTGTTGATGGTAAAGAAGCAAACATCCTCGCCGCACTGAGCCTGCCGTCCAGACTCTCCCGTGAGTGGAGACCACCACAGCAAGATGGGGTATGTGCCTCTGTGCAATTTTTTCCCGGCACTGTGGTCAAGTTTTGGCTTTTTGAAAAACAGAGGAGGGTATTTCTGGAACTCATCTTCTCTGAAAGCATCGTTTTGTGAAACTGAGTTTTTTGAGGTCAACTGTTCAGACTTGCCCAGTTCCACAACCACCTTTTGAAAGCAAAGAAAAATGAAGAATTATCAAAGGCTTAAGAAATAAGGCATGAAACCTCTTTAAGAGGGTATGCATTGATATTGATTTTAAATGGGCTTAGACTTTCTAACGAATGCTAGTTTGGTGGAGTGATTAAGGTACCAGGCTAGAAACTGGGATTTTGTGAATTCTGGTCCTGCCTTAGGTACAAAGCCAACTGGGTGATCTTGGGCTAGTCCCTCTCTCTCAACCCTAGGAAGCAGACAATGGCAAACCACTTCTGAAATTTCGCCAACTGCAGGGACCAGGCCAGGCAGTCACAGGGAGTTATCATTAACTCAGAAGGTGCAACCCCCTCCTCCAATACACACACACACACACACACACACACACACACACACACACACACACACACACACCTAACATGTACTCAGTGAGGCTATGATAAGCTCATTATTTCTGGACTGTTAACTTACTCTGTTCATATACTAGTCATATCAGACTATCACTCTCTAGTCTGTGAAGCTCCCTTCCTCATGATTTCCAGAAAATCTTTAAAAGATAACTTTATTTAATCAGGCTTTCTATTGAACTCTACCAAAATTTTGCTGCCACTGGGAGAGGGTTGATTTCTTATTATTGCTGAGATTTTTTTTGTATTTTTTTGTTTATTCTTTTGTTCCATTTATAATTTTAAGTCTTTTGTGCGGGGCAAGCTATAAAAACTATAAAATAAATAACCAAGCAACCAAACTTACAGAAAACAGTTTTATTCAAAAACATCTAAGATGCTCATATCCTTCAGGTTTTTAGGAATTTTCCTTGTCTGTATACCATGTCCTATCCTGTTCTCCTGATTCCCCATCCTTGGTGTAACATTTCTAGAGGACTGAAAGTAACTAGGACTGAAGGTAACTAGGACTGAAGGTAACTAGTAACTAGTAAGAAGGTAACCTAGCAGAAACTAGGAAGTCTGCTATCCCCATCTCATCTGGATTCAAGACTACAAACAGCAGATCATAACTTTAATTTCATTATACTACTTCACATGAAAAAACGTAGTTTTCCACAGGACCCATTCGGACAGGGGTCCCTGGACTGGCACCAGTCCGTGGCATGCTAGAAACCAGGCTGCGCAAACAAGCAAAGCCCCATCCGCGGGATGTATGCAGTACACAAAACCACGCCCCCTCTGGTCCGCAAAAAAACAAAAAAAAAAAACACTCTCCACAGAATCGGTCCCTCATGCCCAAAAGGTTGGGGGCCACTGCCTGAGGAGGAATTCTGACCCGTGACAGAATTACCTCAGATCTGGCTTCTTCTTTTTAAATTGGATTAGCTCACAGCCTTGCCAGAGGAAGCAAGCTGTGACATTAT
Organism: Diadophis punctatus similis; assembly: GCA_023053685.1. NCBI lineage: Eukaryota > Metazoa > Chordata > Lepidosauria > Squamata > Dipsadidae > Diadophis > Diadophis punctatus. Next base: position 90,710,630 of record JALIGW010000002.1, read on the forward strand.
AAGTTAGAATAATTCATGATAGCAAAACCGGAATAAAGAGAATGAGGATGTTTTTTACTCAAGGAAAATAATTTGCCCTGTTTTACTGTTTGCGCATACAGGTATTCCTCAACTTACGACCATAATGGAATCCAAAATTTTCTGTTGCTAAGCAAGACAGCTGTTAAGTGAATTTTGCACAGTTTTATGACTTTCTTGCCACAGTTGTTAAGACAAATCATTGCAGTTGTTAAGTTAGTAACATGGTTGCTAAGTGAATTCTGGCTTCCCAATTGAGTTTGCTTGTCAGAAGGTCGCAAAAGGTGATGACATGACCCTGGGACACTGCAACCATCATAAATATGAACCAGTTGCCAAGCATCCAAATTTTGATCGTATGACCATGGGGTAACAGTCGTAAGAGTGAAAAATGGTCATAAGTCACTTATTTCAGTGCTTTCAAACAGCCACTAAATAAATGGTTATAAATCAAGGACTACCTGTATTATCTATTGGTGAAAGCCCAGCAGTAGAAAAGAGATTTGGAAGCATTGAGCACATAATTAAACCCCTATCACCAGGCTGAACCCCAAAGTTGGTATAGCAGTATCCCCATTGTCTCTCCTATAACTTTACATTACATAGCTATTCCTTCCTGTCTTTGGGGCATTTCTGAATATATCCCCAGCTCCATCCCAAGTATCTTTGGTACCTGGAAAGTGATCAGGAGAAAAAAGAAAGCCATAAAGCAGAAGCAAGATGCCCAAAATCTTTTCTTCTTAATTCTTTTCATGCCTTATGATCAGGTACACAAAACCTTCATGTTTGGGGATTCAGGAATCCTTAACATGCCCAATAAGTGGTCCACTTGTATTTTCCCTAGAAATCCTTGTTCTTCTCCATTGTCATCGCTGGTGGGGGGGAAAGTGCCATCAAACTTGAATCGATCTTTGATCTTGTATTACTGTAGCTTCCTCAATCAGGGATTCATTACAATTAATGCACCTGCTAAATGAAAAAGTACAGTTCAGAAGCACATTCTTCTTGGCATACCGTATGTGGGGATCACATCCCCATCAAAAACATTTGAGACCCACATAAAGCAAGAGTTAGCAACACTAAGTGTGGGTACTAAAGCATATGTGTCGCTCTCCAGGCGGGATCTACAGGACCCCAACATAAAATACAAATTATTTCTTTTAAGGCCCAAAGCTTTTGAGACCGCCAAATCCAGTCTAGACTATTAGGAGGACAAGTCCATGAGATTGCAATAATTTAAAATTTAATTTAATTTAATTTCAATTTATTTACCAGTATAGCACTAGTGGACCACCAGCCACAAATTGGGAACTACTGTTCTACATTATACAGTATTTCCATTCATCTGTAACAAAGATGATATGGATATTGCTGGCTCTATATCAGCAGCCCCCAACCTTTTTGGCACCAGGGACCGGGTTCTCTGGAGGGAGGCTTTTCAATGGACCGGAGGGGGCGTGGTTTTGCCTGCTGCCTGCATTCCTTGGATGGGGCTTCACCTGTTTGCACAGACCGGTTTCTGGTATGCCGCGGCCCGGTGCCGGTCCACGGACCGGGGGTTGAGGACCACTGCTCTATATGATTCAACATATACAGGCAGAATTTGGATCACGTTGCAAAGGTCGTGTTAAAAATGATCTTAAGTCATTTGAGCAGTCACTAAATGAAATGGTTGTAAGTTGAGGACTACCTGTAGTAGGAGACCATGGAAACAGCAACACAGTGAATAAGGTCACATTATACCAAAAGAAAACTGGATACACACCTACGTTTAATTGTCATCAGTGCTCTTTATTATATGAAAAATATAAATAGGATAGAATAAGATTTCACACATGGACTATAGCTAAGAAATTTTGTCTTTCTACAGAAAATAATGTATACAGTAATTATTGTAAATCTTTGAGCCAGATTTAGAACAGAAACAATATGCTTTGTTCTATAGAGTAGATACAATAATGCTGCATAATAAATATATACAAGTTTACATTCATTTGCATTGAAAAATTTGCATTAATTTGCATAAACTGATCTGAGGCATCTATAATTTGCTTTTTTGAAGCAAAGAACACACAAGAAATATATAATTTCTACAAGACAATTATAGAATCTCTCTCCCAGAAGTGTTAAGGGTACTGTTAGCACTAATATTTTATCGAAGTTTGTAAGGTTTTCCTTTCAAAAGTGAAGGATTTGTCTGAATAGAAAAATCTTCCAGAAACAACTTTGCCTTTTTTGCTTTTTCTCAATAATACTGAAGCAGCTTTAAACCAATAGCTTAGAACTGGCAGAAGCTTTAAACTGCATGCTATTGTAAAAACTTTTACTATAGGGAGATAAACAAAAGTTTAGAAATTAAAAGGGGGGAATAGTTGAAGCCGCTTGTGCTAAAATAGGCCTCAAGTTTTTCCTTTCTCCGTTATGTGAGAGGCGGAGCTGCAACGTTAAATTGGTATTTTTAGTTTAGAAGAGTTAACGTTACGTTTCCCCCTTTTATTTGTAATCTTTTAGCTAGTTTGTTCGTTCCTTTCCAACTGTAAATGCCCCATTTGCGTCGCAGAACTGGAGACCAAAAGTAAACCGAATAAGGAGAATCTCTCTTTTTAAGATCTACAGGCGCCTTTTGCAGACGTGCAAAACCAACAGGAAAATATCGCAATGCTTCCCATACGAAATAAAGATACTCACCCAAGTCCCCCTTCCTGGTTGTTGCGAGGCGCTTTTTTACTTTCAATTTGTACCTCTACTTCCCTTAGGTTGACAGTAAAGCCTGCAGCGGATCGCGGCGCTCCTCTCCCAACAAACATTCCTACGGAGGATCATCTGGGTCTGGAGAAACAGATCCCGGGGATCCACCTTCCAGAGTTCCCCGAATCCCACTTTGGAAAACAGGACGTTGCCGGGTTCGTGTGAAGGAAAGTTGGTCTGATTAAGCTCATTGTGGCATCGTTTCAATGGAGACATCCAACGTCCGGACCGAAAGGATCTCCATCAAAATGAGTGTGTGCGGGGGGACGGGGGGACGGACAATAAATTCAGCAGCTAATTTATCCGGTTTCTAGAGGAAGGTTTCAAGTTTTTCATTGTGGGAGCGCATTTTGGAAAAAAACAAAAGAAAATAGTGATCGCGGTTTCCATAGCCGTTTGCAGAGCGCTTGCCAACTCGCTTTAGCATAATGCAGCAGTTTGAGAGCTGCGTCAGACACATTCACACGCCGCCTGAGAGTAAAAAAAAAAGGCTTAAGGTGAATTAATTGCGTAGATCACGTTATAAAACTTTAACATTGTTTTTTTCTATTAGAAACAATTGCTTGCCGCCGGTGATTACTGTATCCGACTGCAAAACTCCTTATGACCACAAGATGTCAGCAGACATACTTGGTACACTCGCTCGTTGCTGCCATCTACTGGTCAGATCGGACATAAACGGCGGGAGAATAAGCCCCTCCACATTTCACCCAATATTTCAGAGATGAAGAGAGGAACGTAACATAACATTCTTTTCCACGTTTTGCTTTATAGTATCCCCTTTTATCTACAACTGTAGACCAGTGTACAGAAACTTGGGGGTGAAGATTAAAGCCTATGTGTATAGAAGTTAAGAGGGAAAGGAAAGCCAGGTTCTAGCCCACATTCAGCCACTCCGTCTGCCTACCTCATAGGGTTGTGGTTGTGCACAAAGTAGGGGCTGTGAAGGGTGCCACCTTGATCTCCCAAACCAAATAATGGATTACACAGCTAACAAACTAATTACATAAAGTTAATTTCCTAGATAGGCAAAAATCAACCTGGGAATTAGATCAAATTCTCATGGGCAGGAATTTCAATGGAGGTCTGTATCTTCACCTTGCTAAGGCTTATTTTGTCCTATTTGCCTGCTGTCCCACATCAAAAATGGTGGTCGAAGGGGACTCTAGAAAAGTAAGAGATTTGGCAGCTATTTATGGCCCTGAAACTAGGTTGCTCAACTCTGATCTTTGTTTTTAAGATCATATATTTATTTCCCCTGCATTAGCTTTTCTACTACTAATCTAAAGCCCAAGCCAAAAGTTATTCCTTGAATTGATTGATAATATGCTCCGAATGTTATTATTTCTCTGAGAAATGATAATTTAGTATCTCTTTGGCCTCATTCAAGCACAATACCTCTCTGATATTAATAATACTTTTAAAACTTTTTTATATCTGATAAAAGATGCTGCTCCTTTAATGAATCACCATTTACAAAAGCATATTTATTATGACTCGAGGCAGCCTATTTTTTTAATTTCAGAAATCTGTTGCTAAGCTTGCATTAGCCTGAGGCGTGATGCATATCTCCTAAATTATTCTTATAACTTAGCAAGTTATCTTATCTTATAGAATACTGTTAAGAATCAGCAATTATAAGTCTTTTTCTCATTATAGAACCATGAGATGAGTGGCATATAAATTATATATATATATATATATATATATATATATATATATATATATATATATATATATATATATATATATATATATATATATATATATATATATATATATAATTTCAGCTTTTGTTCATGAAAGATTGCAGATGTTTAATTTGTAGAACTGTGGATGTCATGACAGGAGAAAGCGAAAAAGGATGAAACCGGTACATAACAACTTTCAATTCATGCATTAGTTACACCATGAAGCTAAATTAAAACCATAATAGACTGCATGAGTCATTGAGAAAATGAGCTTGAAAAATGTTATAAATTCAACATGAATAAAAGTGTAGTCTGCATGTACTGTATATGCTAAATGTGAAATTATATGTGATTGTTAGTTTTGAGTAGAGGAGATTGCTTGATCAGATGTGTTTTTGTAGCTGCTGTCTAGTTTTAAACAATCAAAAGACACTTGATATGGTGGACTAAGTGGTACTCTTTGGTATCCTTAGAATGCAAATAGATGAATAAATGAATGCTTTGTGACATTTCTCTCACTTTACATGGACAGGAGAAATAGAATTCTGCTAGGGTTCTTCTGTTTTAATGTGGCCAATTATAAATGTGCTTGCTTTACTTGTATTAATTAAGGTTGCTTGTATTTTTCTTTTATTAATTAAGGTTTTAATGCTTTTCTGCTTTCATACATTAATTATTTTTATTCTAAGATGTCCAAGCAATCCCTTTTAGAGCATTATGATATATGAAACTTTTATAAATTAAAATGAACTGGAATAAAGCATTTTTATGTCCTGCCTGTATCTTAGAGACAAATATATAAATCAATGACAATGAAAATAAGTGGAGCTCAAAAGAATAGTGTCCTCAGCAAAAATATAGAACTCGTCAATTCATCCTTTACAAACTTGATAATGATGATGTTATCCATTCAGTCCTATCTGACTCTTGGTGATTTTATGGGCCAGGTCTCTCCACATCTTCCAATCTTGCACTGCTTCTTTGAGTTTTTATTATACAATTCTCTTCTTCCATCCAGCATTGATTGTCTTGTCTGTACTGGTTCTGGACCACCAATTTCGTTTTACTGAGGGGACTGATAGTCTCCTCTCCTGTGAGATTACTAGTCAAACAAACATTGTTCTACCAGACATGGCCATACTACATACCTTTCCAGATTATACCCTATCATGTTCTTGGATTAAAAAGCGTATGTAAAGATTAAGAAACAAACTGGGTTTTGTTGTGTTGTTTCTTTAATTAACTAATTAATTAAAAGGTTACAAATTTGTTTAAGGTTTGATACAGAGGTCGGTTCTTCCCGGTTCGGACCGGTTCACCCGAACTGGTAGCGACCCGCTGGTGACGTCACAATGACTTCACGGAACCGGTTTGGTCGTGCCGGTCCGTGGGCGCCGCCATCTACCGTGCATGCGCGTGCAAAGCACGCCCATGCCCACAAGGCGTGGCCACGCGGCGCAGGAGGAAGCGAACCGGCAGCGAGGTAAGTTAGAACCCACCCCTGGTTTGATATGTAATTATAGAGGTAAGCACCCAAAATTTGGGGATTACAAAATTAATCCTAGCCAGAGAAAAGGGGAAGGGAAAAGTGGGAGGCGAGGAGGGAGGAGTATCTTAAGACACACGTTCAGGTAGAGGTGGGATGGGTACTAGTGGTGAAATCCAATTTTTTTTTACTACCTGTTCTGTGGGCGTGGCTTGGTGGGCGTGGTGTGACTTGGTGGATGTGGCAGAAGGATATTGTAAAATCTGCATTCCCCCCCCCCCACTCCAGGGGAAGGATACTGAAAAATCCAAATTCCCACCCCACTCTGGGGCCAGCCAGAGGTGGTATTTGCCGGTTCTCTGAACTACTCAAAATCTCTGCTACCGGTTCTCCAGAACCTGTCAGAACCTGCTGGATTTCACCCCTGATGGGTACGGTAAAAAGGAGAAAGTGAAATGACTGGTGGCGAGTCCAAAATTATCTTCCTCAGCACTCTCTTTCATATCTGAGCCCGTTCCTTTCTTTATTCTTTATCTCATTTCTCTATACAGATGACCTTCTGTTTTCTGACTTTCTCCATTTGTGCTGGTATCTTGCATTAACTTGTTGTTAGTGTTTAGTTACTGGCTATCTACTTTAGTGACCTGTATCAACTCAGCTGCCAAAATATACACTGAAATAAAGGAACAAAAGAAAGGTTAAGGGAGGGGTTATGCTTTTTAAAAGTTACACTTCAGCAAAACTAAGTTTTATGCTTTATGTTTCTTTGGCAAAGCAAAGCTTCATGGTATATTCCTAGAAGAATGAAGTGTAACTCTTGCAACCACCTTTCATATGTAGGCACGAGATAGAATTGGCACAGGAATGGTGTTGTGGGGTGACTTGGTATCTGAATGGGAGTGTGCATCTTTCCTGAGCACATTAGAACTGTCAGTGGTCTTCTGTGCCTTTCACTATAGTATCCTTTTGCATTTCCTAGATGTGCTCAGGCCTGCTTATGGAGTATCCTGGGATTTGTTCTCTTTCCCTATTTTTTATAATCTACATGAAAACCCTAGGAGAGGCCATCTGTCACTTTGCCAGCCCAATCATTTTGCAGAATAGGGACCAGCAATGAGGGCAGCACTTATGTGGTTTCAGTTTTCTGTGTTAGGATAGCAGTTTATCTCAGGCATCTTGAAGAGTCCAAGGCGGCCTGGAACTATCTTTCCCAAAAGAAAATTTGGGAAAAAACGGGGCAAATGATGTCACATCTTCTAAATGGAAAATGTTTTTATTCCCAACTATCAGCTTTATAACTTCGCTTTCTTACAATCAGACATGTGCATGGAAAATACAATGGAATTAGCAATTTGGATGGCTTTTGGCAGGGGGCAGTGATGAAAATGAATAAATGAATGTGCAGCTCCCCCCAACAATTTTTCTTTAGGGATTCAACCTGCATTTACTGTGAAGGTTAATTGCGCGGTGGTATAAGCAGGATACAGCAGTACTTGCGCGCTGCACTCATCTACGAACAAGTGGCGTTTACCAACGGGGTCGAGAAATAACCAAGATTTTACGGAGGGGCTAGCAGAAACAAATAACTGCGATTTTTGCTATTCTACGTCTAACATCTCGCCTGGTAGATTAGATTGGCATATATTAGGGAGACATGCCAGCAGAAGGCACTGGGAAGCCTTCCTCCATTCTATATCTAAGCGCAGAGCGGATGCTCAGCCTCCCGCCCAGCCTTGCAACATCGGAACCGGCTGGGAGCAAAAAGCGCGTCCGCGTGAGATCAGACTCACTTCCGCCGTACAGCCGGCTGCAACTCTATGGTGCGGGAGGGATGGCCGTTTTGTTTCTCATAGGCTCCTCCAGGTTTTGTTTCTTCCGGGGTGGGCGGAGGCGTTGACGATGATGGCGGACGACGAAGACACAGGGAACCCGGAGGTTTGCACCCTTCGGTTGGGGACCGAAGCTGATGCCGCGGGAGACGGAGAGCTGCTGGAGTGCGGCGAACTCTTCGACTCCGCTAGCTACGTGCTGTACAGGTAGGTAGGGCTCTCCTCGACCTCGGCGGAGCCGTCTGATTAGAAGCTGCTTCCCCCTGAACTCAGCTAACCTGATTTAACTTTCAATGGAAGAGGTCTATATGGAGATTCTCAGTCATCCAGGTCATGGTTGTCCCAAAGATGCTTTTTTCAAGAGGCAACTGGACTTTTTTGGGTTTTTATTCGAAGACGTTTCGCTTCTCATCAGAAGAAGCTTCTTGGATGAGAAGCGAAATGTTTTCAAAGAAAAACCAGAAAGTCCAGTTGCCTTTTGGAAAAAGCACCTTTCAGTGGAAGAGAGTATCTGTAGCTCAGGGTTGACCTTGTGGAGTCCTTGGTACTCTCTGAGCTCGTTTCGTTATTCGACCAGGTAACATCAGCAATGTAGGATTTAACTTTGCTAATAATTTGGAGAAGGCTAAATGTTTTAGGGCATCCTTTATATTGCTAAATGTCCTTAATTGAGGTGTAACTTCATTGCAAGGAACTTCACTTGGGGATTGGGTGATGTTAATAGCCATCTAAATCAAGTGAATAATCTCCCATTCGGAGATGTGGGGAGATGAAGGGAGGGTCAAGTCTGCCTAGGAAAAGCTAAATTCCATCTCCAGCCATTCATTTCATTCCAAATCTGGGGTATCCAGGGATGCTTGTTCAGCATGGAGGAGAAATGTTTTGAATTTAAATAAATGTTGGAAATAAAAACCGCAGTAAGTACTCTTGGAGGAAACATAGTGTTTTGTGAACGCTCAAATCCCCATCCCAGATATAAATTTCCTGGTCTGGAGATTCTTCATCTGAAATATATTGGGTCTCAGTGGAGAATACTTTTTGTGACTTGTTCTTTTTTCCCCACCAGAAAAAAATTATAGATAGATAGATAGATAGATAGATAGATAGATAGATAGATAGATAGATAGATAGATAGATAGATAGATAGATAGATAGATAGATGATAGATAGATATGGATATGGATATAGATATAGATGATATGGATGATATAGATATAGAATTGATACCGATACCCTGTTTCCCCCAAAATAAGACATCCCCTGATAATAAGCACAATCGGGCTTTTGAATGCATGGCGATAAGGCCAAGCGCTTATTTCAGGGTTCAAAAAAAAAAAAAAAAAGACAGGATCTTATTTTTGGGGAAACACGGTATAGATATAGATAGATAAATTGGTAGAAATAAAAAACAAATAGTGTAACTGATGATCATTTTTAAAAATTGATCCTGGATAGTTTTAATATGCTTGTATAATGGTTTTTAACTTATTGTTATTGGATTGTTTTTACTTGTTGTGAGTCCCCAGTCACTTAGATGACAAATTGGATAAACAATAATGAGTCACAGTACTATCTATATACACGCTGTCAATTTTCTTGGATATATTGCTACATCAAGTTTATAGGGTTGATTTTTTAGTGTTATCCAGCCTCCTGCAACTTGATATTCCCCAAATGTGTTAGACTACAAGTCCCAGACTGCCTTCTTTATTTAATCCAACATACCAGCAAGGTACCTAGCTGGGGAAAAGACATGTTTCCTATGTTTCTGCAGGTAGGGCTCCTTGTGATGTTGCATTTGTGCAGGTTTATAGAGAGCATAGTGATAGGAATGCTTAAAACATATCAAAGATTTGTTTTACATACAAATTCTTCTTTCCCAGTTGCAAGTACAATTTTCAGCAAGGATCTATTCTGTACTACAACATACATGAACAACTCTTTGATATTTAGGAGATATCCTTGAACTATATATTTCCTTCAAATGTTCTTGCATTTGCTACCTGCTGACTGATTTTTTTTTTACAGGAACAGAAAAGAATGGGCAGATATTGACCCTGTTCCTCAAGATGATGGGCCACATCCTGTTGTTCAGATCATATATAGTGAAAAATGTAAGTTCAGAAGAAGCTTGAGAGACTTCTTCTCAATAGTAGAGAATAAATGGACCATCTGAATTTATCTTCTCAGCTGGTTTTACTCTACTTTGCATTTCTTTAGCCCAGGATCTCTCGCACTTGAGGCTTTATTGAATTACAACTCTCAATATCATCATTCAGCATGGTGGAGGGCAGGGATTGTAGTTCAATAAGAGTGTTATACTACTGTTCCTAATTTGCCTTTGTGTGTGTCTTTGCTTTTTGGCTTCTTTCACTGTTACTCCATTGTAGTCTAATAAGTACTGGCTGACCCATTACTGAGCAGTGTATATTAAAATTACAAATTTTTGCACACTGCTGTGGGAGTAAGTTCATTTGAACAATCTGAGGTTAACTTTGGAATAAATCATTGTAGGATTTCATAATGCTCCATAAGTATCTGGAATTCTGCAGTGTGTTTTTCATTGGAATTCAGAGATGAAGCAGATGATTAGATCATCAAGACATGAAAGAAACTAAGATTAGAACTGTGCTTGTTATAAGATATTACATGAGGTTGAAGTTAATTAAAAGTTATTCTATCTACTTATTAAATAATTCCAAAAGTATGAATGTCATACTTTAAAACTCAGTTCTGAAAGGTAGGTTGTTTTTCCACCAGTCAAATGTTAAGTGCAAAGAAATCAACAGAAGCAGATTATTGTGCCAGGAAACAATTATATTGATGAAATGTACTATGTGATACTCAAAAGCATCAGAAGACTACAGGATTCTCATGCTTTATGCAAATTTACTATTATGTGAGTAGTAATTTTTGACCTAGAATTCACTTTAAGTGGAAAAAAGAAAGTTACTATGCAATTGGTGCCAAATATCTGGAAACATATAAATATTTTTTTCCCTCCCAAAACCACTTGAACATTTTCCCATCAAAACCCTGATGCCCTCACTTTCACATTTACCAATGTGTTGTGTGGTTACTCTAGTTGTGTGTTCCACTTGTTTCTGTATCTGCAGTTGCTACTACTGTGGTATCAAAATGTCCATCAAAATCTCATCCAAGCTTCTTACCCAATAGGAAAAGGACCGTGATGGCGAACCTTTTTTTCCTCGGGTGCCGAAAGTGTGCGCACATACGCTATTAGCACACGCTCGAGTGCCCACACCCATAATTCATGCTGCCCCGCACCCCATGCATGTGCACACAATCCCCCCGCTCCCCCGTTTACCGACTTTGGGTGGGCCGAGTAAGTCAGTTTTTTGCCCTCCCCAGGCTCCAGAGGCTTCCCTAGAGCCTGGGGAGGCCGAAAACGCCCTCTCCTGCCCCCCGGAGGCCTTCCAGAGGCCGAAAACGCCCTCCCAGAGCCTCCACGTGAGCCGAAAATCAGCTGGTCGGCACACACATGCGTGCTGGAGCTGAGCTAGGGCAACGGCTCACGTGCCGGCAGATATGGCTCCGTGTGCCACCTGTGGCACGTGTGCCATAGGTTCGCCATCACTGCCCTAGGACAAACATTTAATCGGGGCACATCTGTGTGCAACATAAGAAAGAATGAAAATGAAATTTATGGGGCTGTAATGAATTCCACTGTTTATCTGCCATGACACGCATTAGAACTCCATCTGTAGAAAAGGTGGAGAAAATGTTTTTATTTTACATAGACTAGGAAACAAGGATAAAAACATGTTTGAATAACTCAATGCATAAGAATAGGGCTCTAAAAAATTATGAGCACATTTGTCAATATATTCGAGATAAAAAATTTGACACCTTACCTCACAACCTCTTTTTTTCCAGTGTCTCAATTTGTATAACTTTGCTTTATATGAGGTTTTCGGATAACAGAATCCTAACATATCACAAGGGGATATTTGTATTTGCTCTTCTGGTTGCAATTCTATGCCTTTTTGGGATATTATTACCTAACTTGCTCTGAGTGGACTCATGGTGATTTGAAATAAAGATGTGGGGCAAGTCCTTGGAAGAACAATGGAATGGAAGACAAGATAAAAATAAAAATAAAAGTAGTATGTCATAGATGTCAGCAAATCCAGCTGCCTGTATTCAGTTAAAGTTAAAAATTAAAAGTAGCCATTTTGAAGAAGGACTTTAAAGAGTATCAGAAGATTTTTCAGTTTTCTGGGATAGAAATGAATAGGCAATAAGAGGATGAGGAGATGATTTTGAGATGGTGGGTTTTGAAGGTACAAGAAAATGAAGGTGAGAGCCAGGATCTTAGTGGGAAATATTAAAACAGAGGATGCAGGGGAAAGATACAAAGAGCTGTAAAATTAAGGACACCAGTAATTTGGGCTAAATATGGGGCATGAAGAAAAAACAGTTTTATATCTGAAAAAATAAGAGTAAATGTGGCAAAGGAAAGCCAAAGACAGATTTGACAAACTAAATTTTTCTGCCTAGTTAAAGATGTATATGATTACTTCCGGGCCGTTCTGCAACATGATGAAAGGAGTGAAAGAGCTTTCAAGTTAACAGGGGATGCCATTGAACTTAATGCTGCAAACTACACAGTATGGTATGTAGCAATCCTGAGAATTTTTTTTGTTCTGTTCCGAAATTCCAAAAGAAGAAAATTTTAAAATTCTGATGACATTCAGATTAGTTATAAGTTGCCTTTTGGTGTGATATTTGTAAACTTTTTATTTATTTGTTTGTGCCACCTACCCAAGTGACTCTAGGCATGAATGAATGAATGAATTCTGCCCCCTCCCCCCTCTCTGTCTCTGTCTCTCTCTCTCTCTCTCTCTCACACACACACACATATTCTATTTGGCCAAGTGTGATTAGACACATAAGGAATTTGTCACATAAGGAATTTGGTGCAGAAGATCTCAGAAGATGCAAAGAATAATCATTATTATCATAATAATACCAATAAGAGGAGGGAGTAAAGAAGATAATAATAATGATAATAATAATAATACTACTACAGCTATGTTACATGGGAAAATACTAAGTGGTTTGTAGGTGATTTGTAGGTGGACAGGTTTATAATAAGTTTAGCAAGTGAACAAAATGCTATGGACATTACAAAGTTACAAACGACCTAAAACTTAGACAGGTCATAAAGCCAAGTCATAACACACAAAAAGCTTAATGATCCTCACAATAGCAAAGTTAGTGAAAATTAAAAACATTAAATGAACATACTGTTTAGAGCATAGTTATTTTCTTTCATTGAATGGGTTGTATTTATTTGTGGCTCCCGTTCTTACTGATTGGACACCATTTTTTAAGTCAAAAGAGCTTACCTAGGAAATGTATTACTATTCACTATAGCAGAAATTCATCAATATGAGACGGTCCTTAATGCTGTCAAACTGCAACTTCTGTCATTCCTAACCATTGTGGGCTCGAGTTGATAATTTGGTCAGTTCAGCAAGAACTGATGGGCCATCTCTGAAATGTAGCAAATGTAGCCATCTTCCCATCTTAAAAGATTTGGGGGTTTGATTCTCAAAGGAAAAAAAATGCCCATCCAGAACTATTATTTATTTGGAAATGATCAATTTTGAAGTACTGGCAGTAGTAGAGAGTAATATGAGGAATCAGCTGAACTCCGTGTCAAGAATTCCTGCCCCCTTCTTTTTCCCCCTGTAGGCATTTCCGTAGGGTACTTCTGCAGTCCTTGAAGAAAGACTTAAATGAGGAACTCAATTACATCACTGCTATCATTGAAGATCAGCCAAAGAATTACCAAGTCTGGTAAGCGTAGCTTCTTTGATAACGAAAGTTATTTCCTATGTATGTAAATATTGGATTCCTTGTGTTTTTCCTCTGAATACGTAGTGCAGAATTGTTACACACAGGGACTGTTAAGCCAAAGTTCAACAGAAAGTTATAGTAAGAGTTCTTTAAGCTGCAGATTTTGTTGGTACAATGATACTGATGGAGATAATAATCTGAGAAAATACTCCCCTGTGGTGGGCTTGGTTTTTTAAAAGGAAAAAAAAAACAATGGCAAGATATTATTATGTTGGCTATGCTTTGTATATTGTGCTGGAACAATGTGATGGAAATAATATATCTTGGTTACTGCTGGAGGAAAACAAGGGTGTTTAAACAAAGCACAGACTCATCTAAGATGCAAGGGCTGCATCTGCCAAGGAGAAAAATACAGCAGGGAATCCACAACAGCAACAGTTCAGTGATTCTACTGCTGTGCTTTGTTAGATAATTTGTCTTTGTGTTTTTTATATGCTTGGGTGTTCTCTCTTATGTACCATTGCCACACTTCTTGTGCAACAGGTTTTATTAGCCATGTGATTATCAACTGAAGAGGCAATTTTAGTGGGTATGGCATATGTTTGTAGGCATTTCTGAGGCATCAAACGATTGTTTGGGCAAGTGAAAGAGCTGTTGTAAAGCTATCATTACAAGGGAAAGTTTCTTACATCCAGTGTCAATTAAAATATATATCTTTAGTGGATGCATGCAGGTCATGTTGCCAAATGTTATAAGATCGCAACCTCTGCTGAGCTAACAATCCCTTTATTCACACATTCAGTTAACCTGATTAGTGAATAAAATCATTTTTGGGGTTGGCACAGAACACTTGGTTGTAAACCATTGAAATAAACTGAGTTTGTCTAACTCACAAATACAGCATTTCTCAAAGTGTGGTCCTAGTCTATGACTCCTAGACTCCCAGGGGAATGCAAAATCAAATTGGTTTTCCAGCCTATGTTGAAAAATAAGACAATATTAAAATTCCATCAATGAACTATGAGAATCAGTATAAAATATAACTCATACAAACAAAAACTTTTAAAAGTGGGAAGGAATCCTGAGAGAAAAAAATGCATTAAAAAAACCTTATTCTATTCTATTTAAGCTTTAACAACCAGGCTCAGCATCTCATGCAAATCTCTCTCCTAGCTGTTTTTCGGGCAGGAGCATTCCAATAACTAAGAGATTACAGGTAGTCCTCAACTTATTACCTTATTTGGGACTGGAATCTCCGTTATCGAGCAAAGTGGTTGGTCAAGCAAGATGTTACGTGATTGCTTTGTTCAAAGACCACAATCTCGCCACTCCCAGTTGTGATTGGTAAGGGATTTGAGGGTTGTTAAAGGGATACAGTCCCAAGTAAGGAGCGTGGGGTGCCTCAGAGGGATGGGGAGGACCCTGGGAGGGCTGACACAGGCTGCACAAGTGCCTTTCTGTTCAGGAGTTGAAAGTGTTCCCTGCCGAAATCCAAGCAAGAAGACACTCATGTGCAGCCTGTGCCAGGCCTCCCAGGCTCTCCCCCATCCCTGAGGCCCCAGGCTCTCCTTATGTTATCATGCTACCTCTCCATTCAGGGCTGAACATCCTGCTTGAATTTTGGCTTCTTCTCATCTCTAGGGTGGCTGAAAGAGCTCCCTGCCAAAGGATTTCAGCTCTGTGCCTGCTTGCATGGAACTGAAATCCTTCCTGCCTTCTTGCATGGAGCTTGGCAGGGAGTTCTTTCAGCCAGCTCCTAGAGACGAGAGGGAGTCTTCTTGGCAGGTGGTAGCAGCTTGCAACCTTCTTTGCTGGCTTTTGCCATTGACTTTCTGGGGAAGCTAGCAGAGAAGACTGCAAATGGTGATCACATGGTTGACATGCTTGGCAAATGGCTGTAAGTATGAACAAGCAACCAGATTGCAATTACAAAACAATGCTCTTTAACATTCTTGATTTTTTTTTTAGGCACCACCGGCGAGTTTTGGTAGAGTGGTTGAAGGACCCATCACAAGAACTCGAATTTATTGCAAACATTCTTAACCAGGATGCCAAGAATTACCATGCTTGGCAACACAGACAATGGGTCATTCAGGTATTTTCCTGTGGCTGTTATTAACAATTGCTCATTGTTCATCTGAGCAGGAAATGTATGAAAGGAAAAGTTAATGTTTTTGTTTTGCTTTATTTCTCCCCCCCCCAAAAGAAACAAACGGCAGTTGTTCATTTATCTGTTGAGAAAGTGAAGGAATGTCTATGGATGCTATCTGAATCACATTATGTCATTTATAACAGAAGTTGGGAAAGTGATTCTGTGTGTTTTGATAATTGCATTAATGTGCTTCAGACAGATCAGGTTGTTAGTTCACATCTGTAATACTTTTCCCTGTAAATGGTATACAAGGTATATAATAAATATCTGACATTTAGCGTGTGGTTTATTTGGTTTTGACATCTCAGATATGGTACCAAGATGGTCATGTTGTTGTTTCTGTAATTGCTATAATTATGTGAGAATGCATGTTCACTAACTCTTAAATCTATAATTGTATCAGTTAAGGTTAGAACTAATGGAAATTAGATAATTTTCCTGATGCAGTGTCTTTGTGTTTCCTTCAATTTTATATGTTTAGGAATTTAAGTTGTGGGATGATGAATTGGAATATGTTGAGCAACTTTTGAAAGAAGATGTCAGAAATAATTCCGCCTGGAACCAAAGATACTTTGTGATTTCAAACACATCTGGTTACAATGATCCTGCTGTTCTAGAGAGAGAAATTCAGTATGTAATGTTTTAGTTGGTTTTATTCTTGTGTCATGAATGAATACAAGGGTGTAGAAGTATACATGCAGTGTATTTTATGGATAATTTTGTACACATGTTCCCAGTGGACTTTTAGAATCCTTTTGCTAACTTAAGCATTGTGTAAAAAAGAGCCGAGGTGGCGCAGCGGTTAGAGGCAGTACTACAGGCCACTTTAGCTGACTGTGATCTGCAGGTCAGCGGTTCAAATCTCACCAGCTCAAGGTTGACTCAGCCTTCCATCCTTCCGAGGTAGGTAAAATGAGGACCCAGATTGTTGGGGGCAATATAAACATACATTGCTTACTGGTGTAAACCGCTTAGAGAGTGCTTGCACTGTGAGGCGGTATATAAATCTCACAAAATAAAATAAATAAAATAAATAACTGTAGTTTGGGGTTATGGCCATTTCAGTTTTCCAATTACAACTTGATATATAGCCACATCCAAAAAGAGAGGTAATCCAAAATTGTAGAACTACAAAATATATTGTAAGAAAATCCTTATCGTTCTGGAAAGTACTCCTAAAAGAGGCCAATTAAGCTCATGGAATTGGAAAGAAATGGAAAAAAAAAAACCTGGGAAGATGGTGTGGTATCTGGAATTTTCAACATAAACTTCATATGGTAAAAATGACTTAACTTACTTTTGTTTAAAAAATTAGAAATACTTTGGGCATTATGTAACTTGTGATTTAAATCTACTTGATGTTTCTCTCTCCTTTATCTATATAGGAAATGCTTTGATTTGTAAAAGTATCATTAGGAGTAACTCTAAAACAAAAACTGTTCAAAATATGGAACAGAACAGCCCAATGGATTATTGCATTGGTGGAATAAACCTTAAAACATTTCCATGATAAGGAACTAGGTGAATTTAAAATAAGCCCTTTTTTTCTTTTGTGTTTTAATAATACAGTAATAATCCATGCGGAGTACTATCTGGGTTAAAATTATCCAGATATTGTTTCAAAAATATTAAACTATTTCCAACCAAAGACAGTAGGGATGGAATTGTGTCTACTATTGGCTAAAGCAGCCTTCAAATCTCCATAAATTGGAGAATGTTTTTAAGGTAACCACAAGGTGACAGACTCCCTGAAGCATGTGCGAAATTCTCTGGATTTCTGTTGTAAACTTAGAATATTTATGTCTAATATCCATAAACAAAATCAGTGTTTCACTCAATAATAGCTTGATGTGTCTGTGTCTGCCATTCAGGATTTATGCTGTCTTGACACATATATGGTTATTCCATAGTTTCCTTATCCAGTTTGTTTTTCCTTTTCAGGTACACCCTAGAAATGATCAAGCTGGTACCTCATAATGAAAGTGCCTGGAACTACCTGAGAGGGTGAGATTGTTTTACTTACATGTTTAATGCCGCTGTATGTTGCACATTTAATGCACATAAATAAGGGTAGAGTTTGGTACCCAGGATTCAGATAAGAATATTACTGCTTTATTATTAAGTTTTTTTACCTTTTTGATTGTAAAAAAAATGCTTGAAAATATGTGGCCAAGCAGAAGCCAAAGAACCACTATTTTTGCTTCACTAAACAAAATGTATTTTTAAAATAATTTCTTTATTTACACAAACAAACATACATTAAACAAAGATTTAAAAACATTGGACACTTTGTGACCATCCTATTTTGTCATTCCATTCAATAATTTTCATAACAATACCATTGTTATTCAAAATACATTACTTTTTTGATCTTACATGAGCATCTCTCATTACTATTCATTTTTATCCGAATCTTCTTTGTTTTTGTTTTATTTTTTCTCCATATTTTTCAATTATTTTGGCTTTTTTTTCTTTTCTATCCACTGATAAAATTTGTCCCATATTACATAATATTCTGTCTTGTCCTTATCTTTCATTTCCAGTGTTAATCTGTCCATTTCTGCGCATGTCGATATTTTTTCTATTAAATCTTCTGTTGGTGTATTTTCATTTTTCCAATATTGCGCGTATATCATTCTTGCTGCAGTTATTAAATGTAGAATTAGCTAAATCTATCCTTTTTCATATCTTTGGTGAGTGATTCCTAGTAAGAACAATTCAGGTTTTGTTTCTATTTTTCTGCCTAGTATTTCTTCTAACCATGTCCTAATCTTATCCCAAAACATCTTTGCTTTTTTGCATAGCCACCACATAACAACACAAAATGTATTCTGATGGTAAGAGGAGATGCAATTTCTTGCCCTCTCTGAAGACTAGCAAATCCAGAAAGAAACTTTTCAAAAATGTCATTTTATTATTTGATTTTTATAATAAATAGAGTTTCCTTCCCTGGGATTTTCTGGAACCATATATAGGACTTTGTTCTGCATGAAAAGGATTTCCCATAGGAGAAATTATAAATACACTTATTCATAGAATGTCCTGCTAACAGTTCCAATAAAAGGAACTTACAAAGCAAGTAGTACCAGCTTAGTGTATTGGTTAAGGTGCTGATCTAGAAAGTGGGAGACCATGAGGGCTAGTCCTCCTTTAGGCAGGGAAGTCAGCTGAATGACTTTCAGCCAGTCATTCTCTCTCAGCTTAACCCAGAGGTCTTCAAACTTGGCAACTTTAAGACTTGTGGACTTCAACTCCCAGCTATGCTGGCTGGAGAATTCTGGGAGTTGAAGTCCACAAGCCTTAAAGTTGTCAAGTTTGAAGATCTCTGGGTTAACCCAACTCATAGGGAAGTTGTTATGGGAAAAATAGGAGGCGAGAGCATTATCACCTTGAGTACAAAATAAAGATGGGATGTAAATTGCATGATAAATAAAAATAAATGTACAACCAGCTAACAGCACAGAACATGATTAAAAAATGCTTTGCATTTTTAAAATAACATTTTATTAGGTTATAAGATGATACAAAATACAAAAGTAAATAGGAAGACAGTGGGGAGAAAAAGGGAGAAAAGAAGTGAGGAAGTGCTTGCGAAAAGAAAAAAAAGTGTTGACTTCCCACACCCTCTGTTGCAGTAAAATAAAGCATTAACATCAAACCACAACTTTTTGCTTTTTCAAAGTTAAAAATGCTTTGCTTTTTTATATTGGGTAGGTGGTATCCTTTCCATAGCCAAACTAAAGTAGTATAAGTTATTTTAATGCTTAAAATACTGCAGTAATATAGCTGGCTAATTTTAGGCCCTGGATTTAATGGTCCTTCCATTAAAAGATCACATTTCATCATCTAATGCATCCCTCAGAAATTGCAGCAAGTGGGCAGAAGAAGTTCTGTCCATGAGGAAAGATAAGGTTTGCTTTGAGAGTTGAATGAAGGATGAGGGAAAAGCACAGCTGCTTCATTTGAATTAAAACACCAAATAACTCCCTGCTTGATTACATCCTTGTTTCTTCCTTCTGCTGCTATTAAGATGAGCAAGCAGAACATGAGACTGGAGCTAAGACAGTGATGGTGAACCTTTTTTGGTTCGCATGCCAAAGGGGTGGGTGGCACGCGCACACATTCCCACACACATGCGCGCAACCCTGCCCCCTGCACATGCGCCCCCTACCCCCGCGCAAAGGCCTTACTGAAGCTTGGGACGGTGAAAAACGGCAAACCAGGCAAACCGGAAGTTCGTAAAAACGCACTTCTGGTTTGCCCGTTGGGCTGTTTTTCGTATTCCGGGGCTTCAGGAAGCTTCCCTGAACCCTCCGGAGTGCGAAAAACATCCCAACGGCAAACCGGAAGTGCGTTTTCCGAACTTCCGTTTTGCCGTTTTTCGCATTCCAGGGCTTCAGGAAGCTTCCCTGAACCCTCCGGAGTGCGAAAAACAGCCCAACGGCAAACCGGAAGTGCGTTTTTCCGAACTTCTGGTTTGCCCATGGAGCTGACATAGGGCAATGCCTCACATGCCCTCCGATATGGCTCCGCGTGCCACAGGTTCGCCATCACTGAGCTAGGATCTCCATGTTTTTAGAATGTTTACATTTTAAAAAAATGGCAAGGTGATTGAAATTTAATATGATGTTCATCAGACTTTTTTGTTTCAGGATTTTGCAAGATCGTGGCCTTTCAAAATATCCAGACCTGCTAGAACAGCTACTGGAATTGCAGCCAAGTCATAATTTCCCTTATCTAATTGCCTTCTTGGTGGACATATATGAAGACATGTTAGAAAACCAGTGTGAAAACAAGGAAGAAACTCTCAGCAAAGCATTAGAGGTTAGTTCTTTAAAGCTTAAAGTTCTTTACAGTAGCCACCCCCAACCTGGAGTCCTTAACAGAAGTTATAGTAAAACTCTCTTTTTTTTCACAATTCAAAATTGTATTAGTTTATCCGAATATAAAATAAAAAAGAAAATAATGGGGAAATAAAGGAGGAAAAGGGCAAAGGGAAAAAAGAAAGAAAAAGCGTTGACTTCCAACTCCTTTTTGGTGCAGTAGAATTAAGATAATAGCATCAAACCTCAACTTTTTACTTTTATATAATAATATAAACTAGCCATTTCTATAACAACAAACCTATATAATTGCAAAACCTAAAATCAAAGTTTTGTTTTTTTCCACCTCAAGCATAAAGTCCAAAAGTGGTTTCCAAATAGAAACAACGTTAATTGTGTTCTTTTCTTTAATCAGAGCAGTCAATTTGACCATCTCTGCTAACTCCATCAATTTTTGCAGCCATTCATCCATTGTGGGAATCAAAGTGTCCTTCCATTTTTGTGCATAAAGTTATCTTGCTGCCATCAATACATATATAACATCAAAGTCTCAATTTGCCCCCCAAACCTTTTTCCATTAAACCCAAAAGAAATGGTTTTATCTTTATATTTACTTTAAGAATCTTCTGTATTAGAATATGAATCCTACTCCAATATTTCTTTGCTTTATCACATGTCGACCATAAATGATAAAAAGTCCCTTCTCTACACTTGCATTTCCAACATTCATTTGACATACCTTTATACAACTTGTCCGATGTTAAATATCAACAATAATCATATAAAATTTTACTTTTACATTATAATTTAATGTAAATTTTGCACCTTTCATCTACATATTCTCCCATTGTTCAAGCATTACATTATATCCAAACTTCCTTGCCCACTGAATCATACAATGAGAAGTTATAGTAAATCTCCAAAAGGATAAAGAAAATGACATGCTTATTCATGTAATGTGTCATACTCTTACTGTTTTTGGTTTCAAACATGCCAGTTACCATGGTGTTTTATGTCAAGTATAATAAAATATATTACTCATTTGACCTTAGGGATCTTATGGTATAAAGTATAAACTCTTCTTTCCCATATATTATTTCACTTTAAGAAGCAACTTAGTTCCATTTCAAAAGTAATTTCTGGTATCAGAAATAGTTACCATTTGCTTCAACCTGTCTACACATAGATGATAGGATTAGAAAGATTGTCTTTCAATTGGTTGCTGTGTTAGAAAGCTGTAATGTTCATTAAAAGGCCTGATCTTATAATTTATTTAAAAATCAGACTAATTTGCCAAATTATATGAAGACTGTGTTCTAAAAAGCTAAAAGGTTTGATAGATCATTATATTTTTAATCTTAAAACTTATTTGAACAGTGCTATCAACGTTTTTAGAAAACATATTCCTGACTTTAAAAGTGTTTATAAGCTAAATACGTGGAGAACAAGAAAATGGAAGGGAAATGAACATAGATGAAAAGGTAGAATATTCATTGCAACTGTAGCTGATTTGGATATGCTATTATTAAATTGTATGCAGATTTTTATAGTGGCAGTGCTAAATAAGATGATGAGTATTTGTGATAACTCTTCTCACTTTAGCTAGGTAGTTAAAATTTGCCATCTTCTAGCATAATATTGGTGCCTAAGTGATCCAATTATATTTCGAATAACATTGTGTCATCCTTTTCATTGTAGATATTTTATTTTGTTCACCCTAAACTGGTTTAATTTATTATTATAAGCATTATAAGAAGTTTCAGGGACTGAACTGAAAGGAGCCTAGAATAAGACAGTTAAGTATTTAATAATGAAGAATTCAGAGTTAATACTGTTACCCAGTTCATTGGCTTTGTCCTTTACTCCTGCTGATTTAATTTACTGTATAATATGCAGTATATAAATTTTAATTACTGTATAATTTACAGTAGTGTCTCCTGCTTTACTGTAAGATCTCAATAAACCCTCCCTCCCTCCCATTATTCTGTAAAATACTGTGCATACTGAAGGGAACTAAATGTAAATAAAACTGTAATTTTCCTTTTTGTAGTTGTGTGAAATCCTCGCTAAGGAAAAAGACATTATACGGAAAGAATACTGGGGATATATTGGAAGATCCCTTAAGAGTAAATACAGCCCAAATGAGGAACAGACTGTGCCAACAGAAAATGATCAGCATTAATTTCATGCGAAGGAGAAATGATACAGCATTCAGCTTCTGTGCATTTTACAAAATCTCTAAACTAGGCTGGCAATTAATAGTGTTCCCCTTCTTTCCAAAATATGTTGTAACTATACATTAATTACAGAGGTATTGCTTCTAACCACATTGAGAGGGCAAAGTGTTTTGCATAACAAACTGACCCATGGTTATTGCTGCTACACACATTAGCTATTGGGGTAATTATAAAGCACTGTGCGTTTAAAAAACACTTTGTAATTACCTGGTTTGTATCAGAAATAAATAAATTTGTTTTTCTATTTGGTACATGAACAACACTGTACAAGCAATTCTGCTATCCTAAATTTTAAAGCGACCCTTCTTCTCATAAAGTAAGTGCATGTGAGACTCTGAATGTATTTGGATTGGACTGCAGAGATCTACTGTGGACGTACAGGCTAATTTAAGTTACAGTACGAAGAATATGCGGTTGTACATTGGAGCAGCTATGCAACACTAAGTTTTCATTGTATCCAACTAGTGCCATCAATAATTTGTCATAAAGATATAAATGCTGTACTTGTACAAGAATTTAATGGCTTTGTTCTATTTTCTATAGCAAGGATGTCAGAATGGGGCCATAGTTAGTGAGGGTTTTCAGTGTGGCCATGGCTCTATATAGATTATTAAATCACCTGTATACCTACAGTGGAAATAGTTTTTGACAATAGTTGACCTAGTTAAGTCTTTATCACTGTTTTCCTGGCTGGTTTCTTGCAAATGGAGAATATTTGTACCTTGGAATGTATTTAAGACAGAGTGTATCTATATCTACACATACACACTATTTAAAACCAATTTATACATACACATACACACATACACACTATTTAAAACCAACCACACATATTTAAAACCAATTCACCAATACCATAATAATTGTTTCAAGTTTTTTCCAGTTGTCTCTGAAACTAGGATGGCCAGATTAGGATGGTCCTGCATTCAGATTTATTTTAAAAAATGGTTTAATTCTTTTGAAAAACACTGCAGATTTAGAGGATTAAGACTGAAACCAATTAAAAACACATAAAACTCCCATCTATTTTTACCACATGAATTCAACAGGGATTCAGATTTACAGATTAACAGAGTTGGAAGGGACCTTGCAGGTCATCTAGTCCAACCCCCTGCCCAAGCAGGAGACCCTACATCTGCCTCTACCTAGGATCGAATTCACGATTCAACACGATCTTCTACAAGCTAAGTAACCAAAGTTCTTTTTGTCACTGAACTTGTCAGTTTTGCTTTTTTTTCATTCATGTTTTTAAACCTTGAGCATTTTTCTTCCTGTTTATGAAGAATTGTACAAACTTTTTTTTGTGAAATAAACTGAACAAATATGATACCTTTCCGCAATTTATAGCTACCCGTAAAATAGATAATTTGATAAAAATAAATGAGAATGTTACTTGGATCAATTTCTGATGGAGAAATTGACCTACTTTACTTGGGAAGCCTCGTATGCTTTTATTTTGATGCAGTAAACATAGGTAGTCCTCGACTTACGGCCATAATTGAGCCCAAAATTTCTGTTGCTAAGCGTAACATTTGGTAACTGAGTTTTGCCCCATTTTACAAACCTTCTTACCACAGTTATTAAGTGAATCATTGCAGTTGTTAAGTTACTAACATGGTTGTTAAGTGAATTTGGCTTCCCCATTGACTTTGCTTGACAGGTGGTCTCAAAAGGTGATCACATGCCCCCAGGACACTTACACCCATTATAAATATAAATCAGTTACCAAGTGTCTGAATTTTGATCCATGACTCGGGGATAAGTGCAACACCAGTCATAAATGAAAACTCATCACTTTTTTCAGTGCTATTGTAACTTCGAACAGTCACTAAACAGATCATTGTAAATTGAGAGCTACCGTGTTTCCCTGAAAATACTGTTAAGACCTAACAAGAAAATAAGCCCTAGCCTGATTTTTAGCCCGCTCCTAATATAAACCCTAGTTAAGGTCATCATTAGCCACGGGGGGGGGGGGGGGCATGGCCAGCACCAGAGGCAGTGAAGGTGCACTCTGGTGCTGCACAGCCCACGCAGCACAGGTGAGTTACCTGTCGAAGCAGCAGATAGAGGCAGAGGCATGGGGGGGGAAAGCAGGCAATCCAGACACGCCACACATGTCATGGGAAAGCCTAGAGTAGATGGGCCGGAGCAGGTGGGCAGCTCTTCTCCACACGGTGGCACTGACAGCAGATGGAGGCAGAGGCGCAGGGGAGGGGAAGCCAGGCAATCCGGATACTCTGCGCAGGCCATGGGAAAGCCAACAGTAGATGGGGCCACAGGAGGCTCATGTTCGCGCAGCAGCAACAGAGGCATAGGGGGAAGGCAGGTGATCCGGACACACCCCACGGGCCACGGGAAAGCTGAGAATCGGACCGGAGCGGGCAGGTGGCCATGTGAGGCTCGTCTTCGCTGGCAGCACCGGCAGCAGATGGAGGCAGAGGTATAGGAGAGGGCAGGCGATCCTGTCGGGCCTCAGGTGGACAGTGTGGGAAGGCAGGCAATCCCACCATGCCATGCGGACTGCAGGCAAGCTGAGAAACGCGAAGAGCCCCCCGCAGCCACCTGCCCACTCCATCCCACTTTCTCTCGGCTTGCCTGCGGCCCATGCAGCGTTGCAGGATCGCCTGCCTTCCTCCTGCACCTCTGCTGCCGCCACGTGAAGACGAGCCACACGCGGCCACCTGCCCACCCCAGCCCACCTACTCGGCTTTCCTGCGGCCCACCTGCCCCCCACGCCTCTGCCTGCTGCTTGGACAGGTAATCAACTAATCTGCGCTGTGCAGCCCCACAGTGCTCCGACCAAGGATCTGGTGGGCTGCAGCTGCTGCGGGCACTGTCTGCCCCCGTGCACTCACTGCTTGTTGTGCGCACACCTGGGGTGGGGTGCCCAGCTGAACTGATATCCTGTTTCCCTGAAAATAAGCCCTAATGCTTATTTTGGGGGGGGGGGAAATATAACACTGGGTCTTATTTTCATGGAAACACAGTACCA
This sequence comes from Diadophis punctatus similis, assembly GCA_023053685.1. Taxonomy (NCBI): domain Eukaryota; kingdom Metazoa; phylum Chordata; class Lepidosauria; order Squamata; family Dipsadidae; genus Diadophis; species Diadophis punctatus. The sequence continues at coordinate 90,736,432 of JALIGW010000002.1, forward strand.
GTATTCATAACAACACAATACTTCCACATAGACTAGTGTCTAAACTTATGGATCTTGGGCTTTCTTATTCAATCTGCCTTTGGATTATGGAGGGTCAGATTAGTTAATCATATCTCTTCAGCTCTTATTCTTAACACTGGTACACCACAGGGTTGCGTGTTGAGTTCCTTACTCTATACTCTTTATGTGCATGACTGCATTCCCACTCATGCTAGTAATACTATTACTAAATTTGCAGATGATACAACAGTGGTGGGACTCATCTCCGGGGGGTGGGATGAGTCTGCCTATCAAGATGAGGTGGAACAGTTGCTTTCGTGGTGTGGAGACAATAATTTGGTCCTTAACACCAGTAAGACCAAGGAGCTTATAGTGGACTATAGAAGGAATAGATCAGACATCCAGCCCTTGCTTATCAATGGAGACCGACTGGAACAGGTAGGACCAGGCTACCTCCGGGACAGCATCCTACCTCACACTTTCCTTCGACCGGTGAGGTCCCACAGAGTGGGCCTCCTCTGGGTCCCGTCAGCCAAACAATGCCGACTGGCGGGGCCTAGGGGGAGAGCCTTCTCTGTAGGGGCCCCTGTTCTCTGGAACCAACTCCCCCCAGAGATCCGAATTATCCCCACCTTGCTGGCCTTCCGAAAAGCCATTAAGACATGGCTCTTCCTGCAGGCGGGGTGATTTTGAGACATTACATCCGATGTCTCCCCCATGTATGTATGGTGTTATATGTGTTTTTAATTGTTTTTTAAATTGTTTTTAATGATTTGTTTGGTTGTTTTCTTAAAATGCTGTACGCCGCCCTGAGTCCTTAGGGAGTAGGGCGGCATAGAAGAACCTCCAAATAAAATAAGTGGCCAGTTTTAAATCATAAAAGAGGACCTGACCTGGGGCACTCACATTGCAGCACTGGTCAAAAGGGCTCGGCAAAGATTATACTATCTGAGGTTTCTCAGGAAACAACAACTGAATGAAAAACTGCTGGTGACCTTCCACCGCTGCATCATAGAGTATTTAACTTACTGCACCTGTGTATGGTTTGCCAATTGCACAGTGGCAGATAGGACAGCACTCCAGAGGGTTAACATCATTGCCCAGAGGATCATTGGTTGCCCTCTCCCCTCTTTGGAAGCGCTTTATAGCTCCCACTGCCTTAAGAAAGTTCAGAACATTCTTAAAGATCCATCTCATCCTGGGCACCCTTTTTTTAAACTATTACCATCTGGCAGACTGTACAGGATAATAAAAGCAAGGACAAATAGGCTGAAAAACAGCTTCTATCCCAGAGCAGTAACTATATTGAATTCTACTGTATAGTACAGTATTAATGCAATATCGGTTTTTAATTCAATTGTATAGAATGTGAAGGATGTGTGTTTATGTTTTATTTTTATAATTACCGTATTTTTCGGAGTATAGGACGCACCTTTTTACTCCCAAAAAGGGGGTCAAAAAGTGGGTGCGTCCTATACACCGAATGCAGCCCCCAACCCCCCCCAGCCCCCACTCTTCGGAAGTTTTCCCCGCCGCCCGCTGCTGCCTCCGCCACCGCCGCTTGCCCCCCCCGGCTGCTTGCCCCCGCCGTCCCCGCTGTTGCTTGCCGCCGCCACCACCGCTGCTTGCCCCCGCCACCCATTCCTGAGCTAGCACCTTTCGAGGTGCCACCGCTCCGCTTCGATCCCCACCGCTGCCCGCTTGCGAGCGAGCAGGCGTACGAGCAGGTGAGGCGTGGCAGCAGGCAGGTGTCTTGGAAGCGCCGAGGGCAGCACGCGCGTCCGGGATGCCGCTTAGCCGGCAGCAGCGGGCGCAGCGAGTCCCGTCCTTACGTGCGTCCCCGGCGCTCGCTGTGGCGACGCTGTTTTCTCCGAGACCTTTGTTTACTGCTCCTTCTCCGAGACAAAGGTCTCGGAGAAAACAGCGTCGCCACAGCAAGCGCCGGGGACGCGCGTGGGGACGGAACTCGCTGCGCCCGCTGCTGCCGGCTAAGCGAGAGGGCTGCCCTCGGCGCTTCCAAAACACCTGCCTGTCGCCGCGCTTCGCCTCCTTCCTCAGCTGCTCTTCTCTAGCGAGCGCTCTTTGGCCGGGAAAACCAGGAGCCGCCGCTTTCGCCGCAGATCTGCTCAGCTCAAGTTGCAGCCCTTGAGCTTCAGGAGGGAACTGGCTGCGAGACCGGGATGACTTGTGGACTTCAACTCTAGCTAGCATGACTGAAGGAGGAATTCTGGGAGTTGAAGTCCACAAGTCTTAAACTTGCCAAGGGGGTGCAAGGGTCTTCAAACTTGTGGACTTCAACTCCTAGAATTCCTCCTCCAGTCATGCTAGCTCAGGAATTGGAGTTGAAGTCCACAAGTCTTAAAGCTGTCAAGTTTGAAGACCCCTGGGTTAGGGGTGCAAGGGTCTTCAAACTTGGCAAGACTTTTTACAACCATGTACACTTTTTACAAACTTCAAACTTGACAGCTTTAAGACTTGTGGACTTTAACTCCCATTCCTGAGCTAGCATGACTGGAGAAGGAATTCTGGGAGTTGAAGTCCACAAATCTTAAAGCTGTCAAGTTTGAAGTTTGTAAAAAGTGTACATGGTTGTAAAAAGTATACATGGTTGTAAAAAGTATTCTGCTACACTGGTATTTTATTAAATAATATATTACTACACCATTTGGTTCAGAATACTTTTTTCCTTGTTTTCCTCCTCTAAAATCTAGGTGCGTCCTATACTCCGGTGCGTCCTATACTCCGAAAAATACGGTATAATGTACACTGAAGATGGCATTTCATTTCATTGTACGAGGTACAATGACAATAAAGTAAACTAAACTAATGCCAGTTTACACTGACAATCCTGAGCTGTTTTTTTATAGATAATCCTGCCTTTCGACTTAAGTGGGACAAGGCATTATTATATATGGATTTCTTGTACAAGAGATCTTACCATTCCAATTCTGGAAATCAGAAAAAGTTCTGTCCACAAGAAAACAGCTCTAACTTCATTACTGCATTGTCAAAAATTTGAGAGTGGAGGTTAATGAGATGACGGATAGAAAATTCTGAATGGGGGTTAAAACATCTCAGTCTTTGTTCGGTGAAATAAATATGATATGGCTGTAACTCTTCTATGAAAGCTGCTACAGCATAGCAGCTGGTATACAAACTAGAAAGTGCTAAGTTAAAAGAATTTCTTTGTCATGAATTTAGTTGGCAAGTTAAGGTTCCTACTCTTGGCACAAAAATATCAAATCCATCAACAATTAAGAGGAAAAGCAGCATCAAGTGATCGTGGATCTGACACTTGGGACCTACACATGGTTTACTTCACAGATTCTGTAGAGGAAATACACCATACAAATGAATTGTCTCAGGCTAGAATGTAACAAGTTCAGCCATTTGTCGCATCTTCAGAACTGGCAAAAAAAAAAATCACTTCTCAAACAGTCCATCCTCTTGAGAATGGTGGGGAAACGAGGATGGTGAATTCTATTGGGAAACTGAAATTTTTGCCATCTCTAAAGATGTGAGAAATGGCTACACTTGTTACCCTCTAGTCCTGTAGCACATTTAGCCTGAATATTATTCAGTACACATCTGGAAGTTTGGTTTTCTGAAATTGACGGCAAACCTGTAGGCAAAGGAGTATTTTTCGGTCTGTTCCCAAAAAAGCAATATGGGATTAGTAAAACAGTGCATGAGGTTACTGAAAGTATTACAAAGTTGAGCCTTCACTTAAGTTTTATAAATCAAAAAAGGCATATTACTGTCTCTTTTGTCATTTGGATGTGCACCAGACTTGTATATAAGACGTTAAGCCAACAACTGATCATTATCACTTCAACACTGTATACAGGACAATTCTTTGGTGCAAAAACTGTGTTTTGATTTCATGAAACCCAAATGAGCATGTTTTTTCCTATACACCATTTTAATCCCACAACACCTTGAAGATAAAAATCTACAATTATCATTTCATAGTTCTCCCTACTTTCCAATCTAGTAAGATATATCCCTGTTTCCGCTTATTATAGTACAGTACATTTTTCTTTTAAAAACTGGACAGTACTGAATTAACAAACTTGAATATTCTCCAAAAAAGTATGTTTACATTTGAGCAAAACAGCTTACTTCATCGGCCAGTTCTTTATTGTAATAAAGTGAGACTTAAGAAAACATATCTTTTCTATGTTTGGGATATTAAGTTATTCTTAATGTATTTTTAAATTAAAATAATATTTTGTTTTATTCAAAAATTCTTTCAAAATAAAAATGCCTTCAAATTATTCCCAGCCACAAACGTCCATTGAGTAAAAATGTGACAGTGTATTTATTCTTTGTACAAAACATGATTATTAGTAATAAGGATTATAATTATAACCACTGTTATAATTTGAGACTGAAGCAAAAATGCCTTCAGAAAAGATGGGAGAAAGGAGTAGTTTGGAAAATTCAGCATAGAAGAGGAGGGAAAAAGGAAAACTGACTGTAAAGAAACGTACACATCTGATATAAAATAGAATATGTGTATGAAATGCATAGTACAGATGGTGATAACAACAAGAAGAATATGATAGTGGACACATGGTAGTGGAACCTAGAACACTTATTATGTTGTGTTAACAAGCTGAATTGTGTCATTTAGGGCTAAAGAATTTCACAGCAATTACATAAAACTTTAATTATTAAAGTTGCAATCCAAAACCTGTGCCTTTGGATACAATAAAAATCAGTGGGGTTTACTCCTTAGTAAATGTGCTTAAAGAATAAACAAATGTAGAAGTTGAAGTACTTGTTAAATATAATATACCCCTTGAAAGACCAGAAAAACCCAACCTCTTTATAGGACAGGGCTAGAGATTTTCTCTCTTCCTTTTTAAAAATTCTTTCTCATTTTTGGAACTCTTCTTTTTCTTCTTCCCCACAATGATGTTGGAAAAGAAAGGCAGATCACTATAAAAGGAGTCTTATTTTTTTCCCCATCAGTGTGATTTTAATATTAAGGGAAATCTGTTTCCTTTTATTTGACATTCAACTTAAGACAGAAATTATATACCGTGTTTCCCCGAAAATAAGATATCCCCTGAAAATAAGCCCTCCTCCGAAAATAAACCCTTCCCCCAAAATAAGCTCTCCCCGAAAATATTTAAATGCACGCGCAGCCGGTCCCCGCCATTTCCTCTGGTTAGGGATAGGGAGACAGAGCTGGAAATCAGGTAAGACGGCAAGAGGAGCCCCATCTTGCTCCATGCGCCCCAAAATAATAAGATCTCCCCAAAAATAAGGCTAAGAGCTTATTTTGGGGTTCAAAAAACTATAAGACAGTCTTATTTTTTGGGAAACACGGTATTACCAGGATTAGGATAAATTTACGACTTCAAGGAAAAATAAGTAACAGTTACCTAATTTACAGATTATTCCACAAATGTGTATAATTGGATACAAAAAAGTAGGGTTCCATTCTTCATTCCCTGGGACAATTTTTTTTAAAAATCCAGTAGAGGATCTCAGTAATGGAGATAAGAGGCAGTGACCAGCAGAAATGAACCTGCCTCCATAATTTTATTTTGACAAGTTACCTTATCTAAGCAATTAGTTGAGAAAAATTGCAAATTACCATCTCTTTAGTATCCTTAATCTTCATTAGCTAGGACCTCACATTGTGGGGTGAGTAACATTTTTAGCTGGGCTAAGAAACACATTGGATGGAACCCACTTCATAGGGTTGTTGTAGGGAAAATAGGAGAAGGAAGATATACTGGATATGTTCGCCACCTTGACTTATTTGTAAAAATAATAAAGGCAAGAAACAAACTAAATAAATAAATAAAGATGATGCAACATAGGGGAAGCCACATACAATTGGGACTGGGATTTTCCATTTTTTTCCTAGATTTCAAAGTACTTTTATTTAAAATATGCCTGTTTTAGGATGCACACTATAATTTTTATTTGTTCTTAACCAAAATTGTGAGAAACCATACTGCTAATTTTGGCAATCATGGACAGGAGATTTGGAAGGCCTTAAAAAAAAGTGGAGGATGCAGGCTGTAGATGGCTCAGCCATTGGAAGAAGACTTAGGGATAGCGGTCAAAGGGGAATAGGCGGAAATTAAAGACGAAACAAAAAGTACTTCTAAGGAATGTCTACTTTGAATATGCATGGCAACATGGGAATGGTGTTTCTTAAAGAGACAGCATAAACTATATTAATGAAACAGTGCTGTATGTTGGGAGTAAAAGAAAAAAATCCAGAGAAGGTTTGTGTAGTCTCCTGTCCAAGAACTAAGGAAGTCTCTCCCCACTTGGTTTTTCACAATTCAAGGTCACATAACTGGCAAGATGAAATAGATTATTGGAGTTTTACTGGATTTAAAAATTGTGAATTCAGGATTTGCCTTATAAACCTCTGACGTATTATGGATATTTTATTCAGGATTTGAAGACTTACTTATCTTTTATGCACACTATTTTGCTTTTTTGGGGGGAGGGTTAAAAATTGTTATGATAACCATGAATGGGCTCTCCCACAGTACAGTCATTTTATAACAGCACTCACAATACCTTTTCAAAATTCCAAATATGCCCTCTAACATAAAACAATTGGAGCTGTCATGCATGAAATCAGGAGTTAAGGCAGTTCAATTGAATTCAGATTTAATGCATGCTAACACTTTCCAGAAGAATCTGAACTAACAGTGAAAGCAAATTGGTGGTAGATAAGAGTCAACAGAATTCAAGATGGGATGGATTTAGATTCTACACTGATTATGTACTTGACCCCTCCCTCAGGCTCAGCCTGGTCATCTACATTTAAAACTCCACCATTCTCTCTCCCAATTTAAAAATTAGTCTTAGGGAGGAAAGAAGCCCATTTTGTGTGATTGCTGCCCAAGGAAAGGAGTGAAATTCTATTGTACATAAAATAAAAGCAGTAGTAGTGTAGAAAAATCAGTAATCACTGACTTAGTGATTTCCAATTTTGTTCTTACTTTATAGCAGTACAAATCCGGCAGTAGCCATTAATTAAGAGACAAGGATAAAGAAAATCTGTGTCCTTTGTCTTTAGCTAGTTTTTATGGAGGAACTTCCCAAAAGCTCTATTATCAGTTTCCCTGTATTCCTTCACTAAAATGTTCACATTCATAGACTTAATTGATCTACAAGGTGCAGATTTAGATTCTGAACTCCCCTCCCCCACTGTACATCTTCAAAATGTAGTTTAGAAATCTTATCACGAATGTCTGTCTGACTGTTGAAAGGGGAAGGCATCTTTATAGACAGATATTCTCTTTTCTCCTCCAGGAAGGAGAGAAATTGTAATGTGTATTTGTTTCGCTATCACTTTCCTTTAGGCCCGTGATGGCGAACCTGTGGCACACGGAGCCATATCTGCTGGCACACCAGCTGTTGTCCTAGCTCAGCTCCAGTGCGCATGTGCGCGCCGACCAGCTGATTTTTGGCTGGCGCGGAGGCTGTGGGAGGGCGTTTTCAGCCTCCGGAGGGCCTCCAGGGGGTGGGGGAGGGTGTTTTTGCCCTCCCCAGGCTTCAAGAAAACCTCTGGAGCCCAGGGAAGGTGAAAAATGGGCCTACCAGGCCCACCAGAAGTCGGGAAATGGGGGAGGGGGGCGTGCATGCGTGGGGGCGGGGCAGCATGGGGTTGCATGCGCATGTGTGGGGGGTGGGGCATGGGGGGCATTGAATTATGGGTGTGGGCACGCACGCATGTTCAATAGCGAGCGTGCGAGCGCTTTCGGCACCTGAGGAAAAAAAGGTTCACCATCACTGCTTTTGGCAGTCAAGCTCTTCTCAGTAACATCTTGAACCTATCAACGTTGATGTAGCCGCCTGCATTTTGCTTGATAATTGCTCTAGGAGGAAGTGATACAAGACAGGCTCTGAGCTGCAATTACTCAATTATGCCCACATTTTTGATCCTCTGTACCACTGTTCATTATTTGAACATACCAGCTATCCAACTTAAATACCACTTGTTCCCATGTGGAAGTTCAGTGTACAGTAACTAGTTGAGAAAAGTTGCCGGGGATTTTAAGATAATTGGGAGAATTGGGTATATAATGGGGGGGGGGGAATACTATTTTCAGCATACCTTAGACACAAGAAAGCCAGGAAATTAAAGATGCAGGTAATCACCTGTAACGTCTGTACAATAGGAAATCCTGAAACCGGACTGAGGATGATGATTCTTTGGGGGGGGGATGTGAAGCTCCACCACTTGTGGTCCTGTATGCCCAATTTAACTTCAACCTGTTAAAAGGTTTTTAAAGTGTTTAAAAGGGACGGAGGGAGGGGGAGGGGTAGAGAGAGAGAATGAACAGAATAGAATAGAATAGAATAGAATAGAATAGAATAGAATAGAATAGAATAGAATAGAATAGAATGTTTTATCAGAATTCAGGCCATCAATTAATCCTACAGAGGCACCTGTCATCTTCTACTATATAGCATCAACCTAAATGGCGAAGATTTCTATCTTTCACTTTGGGATGAACACCCTTCCAATGGTGTGGGAGTATGAACGGATGTCCAGAAAAAAAATGCAGACTGCAGGAACCATTTGCACCACTCAGGTGACCCGGAGGACAGAGATAAAACCTCCAAGTTCCTCAACGACTCTCTAAAAAGGATGCAAATGACCAGCTGTCTGCAAGGAATATAAATCCTTCCATTCCCCACCATCCAGTCAGAGCTGAAGAAGCTTCTCGGATGAGAAGCGAAACGACTTCAAAGAAGAAAAAAAACAAGAAATTCCAGTTGCCTCCTGAAAAAAAAAAAGGAACAAACTTGATGACTGAGAATCTCCATAGATTTCGCCTTGCTCTCCGTTCCCACGATCCTAACTCGGCTTCGGGACGAGCGGGAAGACCTCAGTCCTAAGAGAAGGCAGGCTCTTCCTTCGGCTGCTCAGCCGCCGCCGCCGCCGCTTCCCTCACCGCTACACTCGCTTCTGCTGGGTGATTTCCACTTCCTCTCCGCGGGACAGAAAGAAGAGGAGGCTGGAGGAGAAGGTCGCGGCGGCGCTGTTACCGTCCAAAGACTCTCTCGCTCCTTCTCTCTCGCTTTCTCTTTCCCTTCCTTCCTCCGCCCGCCCTGTCTATGTGTGTGTATGTGAGAGAGAGAGCGCGAGCGCGCGGGTGCGCGCGCGCGGATGGCGCTGGGAGGGGACTAGGCGAAAGAGGCCGACGAGAGCCGCCGCTGTCGTGGTCGAGCGGGTGTTGGGGGGGTGGGGGGAGGCGGCGCTACAAGCTGGCCTGGGGCTGAGCGAGCTTACGAAGTCACCGTGTCACCGCGGCGGCACTCGCCCGCGCGCCCGCCTCATTGCTGCTGCTTAGGGGAAGGGGGGGAAACTGCCGCCACCACCGCCGCCGCTTCTCTTTACCCGGAAAGGCCCTCTCTGGTCTGCTACCGCCACCATCGCCAACCTTCGTCTCCTCCTCCTCCTCCGCCACCGGAACCGAGTCTCCTCCCTCCGCGTACACACACACACACACGCGCGCGCGCGCTCGCTCGCTCCTCAGCCCCGGCGAGCCCTCCCGAGCCGTGCACACAACCAAGAGGGGCGACTTGGGGAGGGGGGGAAGCCCAGGCTAGGCCAAGACGGGCCGGGCCGAAGCTGCAGAGCGGGCGCCGAGCTGCCGAGAGCGGGGGGTGGGTGGGAGGGGGGAACTGGAGCCCGGGACGGGCCTGGGCTGGGCCGGGACGGGCCGCTGCCGCCGTCTTCTCCTCTGAACTAGGATGTCCCGACATGAAGGTGAGTGCGAAGCCGGAGCAGGCCGGCCCTGGGCGATACGAGCCGGGAAGCGGGGAGGGGGCTGGGAAAGAGGAGCGAGGCAGAGGTGGCTCATCATGGCGCCGCCGACGCTGCACTAGGAGTGGTGATGGGAGTAGTAAGTCGGGCTCGGAAGAAGCCGGCGATCGAGCCCGTCCGAGAGGGCGAGCCAGGGCGGCAGAAGGGCGGGCCGGCCCCGCTTTGCATTGTCATGGGGCCTATGGCCGTTACGACTCCGGCTTTCGACCCGATCCACGGGTGGCCTGAGGTGCGGCCTAAAAACCGAGCCAAGGCGGTTCTGGGAGCCTCGGGGCCGGGCCTGGCCCGGCCCCACCCTGGGGGGGGGGATAGTTATTGGGCGAAAGTTTCCCCGGTTTCCGGGACGATCTCTGCGTTTAGGGTGGGCGTCCTTGAGGGAAGGGGCTCGGATTCGGCCGAGAGCCGGATGGATGGCAGTGGCGGGGCGAGGGGGGTGTCATAGGAATGATAAGGATGGACTTTCGGGGCGGCTCGCATCTCGGACAGAGTTGAGGGTTTGTTCTGCGGCACATGGGAATGACGTGCCTCCATTTGAAGGGTTAACGGGCGTAAAAAGTGTTGCGGAATGAAATCGGAGGGGGATGGATTTATGATCGCTTGGTGTAGGACGCACGGAGGGAAAAAGTTTTCCTGGGCAAGTGAGGGTCTGTGTGAAGGACAGATGTTGGGAAAGGTGTGATGAGGGCTGACGTTGTAGTTGCTGGAGAGGAATGGGTAACCGGGAATCTACCGTAGCCGGTTAAAAGCTGTGATCGGGCGAAGGAGACGAGCTAAGGGGGAGAACGACTTGCGGCAAGGCCGCTGGAAAATGCATATCAGGGAGGGAAGGAGGGGGAAGTTAACGGTTGGAGATCACAGGCCCGAAAAGTGGAGAATGTACCTTGTGTACTTAAAAGTGTATTTGGAGATAGTTGGACTAAGGTTAAGGTGCCTGCACAGGAAAATGTGAGATTGGAAGAGGAAGTTGATATTGAACTTGAATAAAGTTCATGTATTTCAAAGAATGCACCTTTCTTGAATTCCAGAAGAGTATAGTACTGGTACCAGAGAAAAGTGAAAGATAATTAAAAATGAGAAAAATACACGAGAGACAGATCAAATGGCATATTTAGCTATTGATGCATGTATGTGGGGTATATGCTATTGGCTGAGAAAGTGTTGAGTTTTTAAATGATTTCCTGCAGACTTAAAATTTTATAGATAGTCTTTTGTCCAATAATGTGTAAAATTACCACTATTTAGGTACTTCTCTCATCAGGCATCCTTATATCTTGTGGTACTTTATAGGCATTTGCAAGGTTTTTTAAAAATAAGAATGGTTGCTTGAGAGAATCTTTTTGTTGACAGAATATAGTAGGATCTCTTGCTTTGCTTACAAAAGTGATAATTCAGCTTTCTTTGCCTTTTCATTCTTGAAATAAGGAGAATTTGGAAAAGAATATCCTTAAGAAGAAGAAAGAAAATTATATGCAGGACTGATGGATCATTCTTTCTTCTCATATTTTGAAGATGTCAATAATCAGAAGTTACTTGTTTAAACAACTTTTGTCCAGATTTGTGCAAGTTTAGTATCAGGAAAGCAAACTACAGGTTTCATTATCAGTGGGCCTGAAATATTGTTATGGAAATACATGACAGGCATTTGGGTACTCTGTAATGAAGAACTATGACAAACAGCACTTTTATGTTTAAAGGTAATTGAAGAAATTAACTATGTATCTTGGTTATTGTCTTTTATAATTGGAATTCCATCAGTTGATAACTATCGGAATATAGTTATCCTTTATAGTTTAAATAGCTTAATAAGGGAATTCATGAAAGATAGCGCTCTCATAATTGTTAGCCATAATAGGTTAATGGATCTTTCAAGTTTGTAGGCAGAATGCCATTGAATAAGATTGGAGCCAAATGATAACAGAGGATTATTGCTCTCCTCTTAGTTTTCATGGAACCTTTTGGTTGGTCACTGCTGGAAGTGATGCTGGACTAGTTAAATTCTTGGTTTGTTTCAGTAAAGCTGTAGACTACTGTTGTCTTTTTGAGGAATGAATGGTTTTTAAATTATTTTTAAGGGCTGCAATCAAGTTGTATGGAGATTTATGCATGCTAGCAGAATAAAGCACCATTATAGCTATGCTGATTAAAATTATAAAGGAGAGATGCCAAGTACTTGTGAGGTTTGTATATATCCTGTTGATACCAATTCTTCATCTGAGTGCTTTCCTTATAAATAGCAATAATAGTGATTTTTCTTTTTTTAAAAAGCTCGATACATTTCGGAGAGATTGTAAGCGTACAGTAAAATGGAAAAACTATTTGAAATTATTTTTGTAATTTGTAAATGTCTTTAGTTTTACAGCTGAATCCTATGCTTATTAACAGAGGTGCCAAGTCAGTGTTCAAGAGACTGCAGTCTGAAAGTTAGTGTATTACCTTCAATAGATTTTAGTGATGAAGAAAAAGTTATTTTGAACAATTTTACAAAGTATTGTTATTTTGTTAGGTTTTCTATGTAAATTATTTTGACTGAATTCATAAGAGAAACAATATTGAATGCATGATGCCAATACAGCTTTGCTGCTACTTTCAGTATATTTAACAATAGTAGAGAATCAGTACAGATGTCTGGTCCTTATGTGTTGGACAGGTGTCATTAGCAAGCAAGTAATAATGTCTCTTTAAAAGTTGATTGTCTTGTTGTTTGACAATTAACATGGAGAATTGGAGCCAGGGAACCAACAGTTGATGATCTCGGAGGCTACAGCCTATCAGGGCCACATTGTTCATTATTTACAAGCAGCAAGGCATTTGAATTGTATATTAGAGTAGGCCTTGATATTTTTTTAGGGAGCCAGTTTATTGCTGATACAGTCAATAATGTTGCACTGATTAGTATAACAACATCTTTTATATACTGACTGCTGGGATCCTTGCTGAAGTTTATCTAGATGCAGTCATTCTGCTGCAACTAGCTTTATTTATTCCTTTCTCAGGAAAACTGATAAATATGTCTCACCTTTATTGACAACTCTATTTTGTTAATAGTTCTATTGCTGAGCTAAGATCTGATGAACTCCTTCTTTGGGTTTTACTACGTTCTGTGTTGACATTTGTTTTCACTATGAACAATTGTCTATCTCCCTAAACATTTGAATATTAATCTTTAGTGGGAAGTTTGAGCTAGGAATAGCTTTTGCATATCTGAATTCTACACTTTATCTCTTTGGTGTTTAGCTCAAAGTTTTCAAAACATTACTGTACAATACAGACTCCCGAGATAAGCAAATTAAAAATAACAGTACTTACAGAGATTACTCTGGGGTGGAGAGACACTGGTATGTAAATAAAGCTGAATGTGATACTGCTTTTTTGTATATTATTCCAGTTGTTGTATGCATTATATCCTGCTTCAGTATTTGCTATACATCCTGAATTCATCCTTATATGACCAGTCAATGTCCATCTAATTCAGCAATTTGTTTTGACCTTGGGGAATTCATAAACAGCATGGTGGACATGTGTCTTTTTACAGTACTCAAAGGCTTCTTATCTTGAGTTACCAAATTCCATTTTTAATTCTCTGATTTAATAATCATTGAAAGACACTTGTTCCTTGTTCCTTCTAGTAAGCCTGTTTTTAATGTCATTAACCTTTTAAGTACCATGTCTTGAAGCAATAAATTTCTTCTGCTCTGCTAACTTTAAATTATTCTACATTAAAAGAGTACAGCTTAAGCCCATTAGGAATTGTGCATAACAGGGCATAGTTCTGTTACAATCTGGTCCTAATAAGTACTCAGTGGCTATGGTACAGAATATAGTAAACCATAATGTGGTCTGGTTTAGAAGTTTGTACCTAGTATTGTGATTTGTTAAACCATGGTTTAGTATATTTTCTGAACCCAGGCACTTGTGACTTACTTAATAAACAATTGAAAAAGTGGCTTATTTTTGTGAATATAAGAATGCTGTTTCAAATAATGGGAAATGTATTTTACTAATATACTTATTGTATATTTAAACTATTGTCTCATAATGTATTAAATCAAGAGCTTGCAATGAATCACAAAATGGAGAGAAAATGAACAATTTACATAATTTATGGTTTATTACAGAGACATAGTGAAATATAGGGAGTAAATATTATACCAAAGTTTTCACAGAAGATTGGTTTTACGGAGGAAGAATTTGAAAGGAGAAACTTTAAACAATGTTGGGGAAAGCATAAGTAGTAGCATAAATCAATTTAGGAAAAACAGTTCGGTTGTGCTGGGGTAGTACTTGAAAAACGTAAGGGACAGAAATACATAAGTATATAAGAATTTTATATCCTTGTATTAATATTTAAGAACAGCTACATAGATAAAGTTATAGATAACTTTGAATATATATTTATATTAATCCCAGTGTGAAGAAAAACATCTAGATTTAAAGGACACTTGTGTTCCCAAATGCTTCCGTTTTGCAATTCTGTTCTTCCACTTGGTTGAGGATTGTATCTCAGTGAAGAAAGGAAATATGCCAGAGAATAAATTGATTGTTTATTTGTTAAAACACCAAACTTGGAAAGTATGAATCTATGTAGTTAACTCGGAGTTGAGCTCATTCAGGAGACTTTTACTGGCACATTAGTATGAATCAGGGAACAAATAGGAAAACAGTGCGTGCGAGGTACTGTATATATACCAAGATTGCCAGTCAGCAATCTGGCACCAGTATTTTCTAATAATTAAATCTAGCTAAAAAATGATCCAGATACAAGACATTGTTCCAACCTGGAAGTAACTAGCACATGAATAATCAACTCCATTTTCTTCCAAAAGTTCTATCAGTGAGTCAGCTAAAGTTGGTAAAAGATATGCCAATTGACAATCTTTTTTTCCCAAAGAAAGTAATGAGCCTGAAATCTCTGATCAGCAGTATCACTCTGTCTTACCTGGATTTTCCCAGCATCCTCCTGCAGAAATGAGCACAGTTACTTCATTATAGTGCAGATGTATATTTATCTCCCATCATGTCCTGGAAGGATACCATAGTTGAAAGTTCCAGGAGAGATTTGGGAAGGGGGCAGATTTGATGGGAGGCCTCTTATCTCAGTAGTGTGCCTGTGCCTGAATGTTGGCATTCGGGTGAACAGAGGATTTGAGTTGTATGTCCAGTGATTTCAGTAGGGATCTTTCTGTCCATTTAGAGAACACATCTGCATTAGATTAGTTTCAACCCAGTGTAATTTGTTCATGTTGACAGGGTGGGCAGCTAAATCATGCTATACAAGTAGTCCTCGACTTACAACCACAATTGAGCCCAACATTTTTGTTAAGTGAGACATTTGTTAAGTAAGTTTTGCCCCATTTTATAACCTTTCTTGCCACGGTTGTTAAGTGAATCACTGCAGCTGACAAGTTAGTAACTTGGTTAAGTGAATCTGGCTTCTCCATGGACTTTGCTTATCAGAAGGTTGCAAAAGGTGTAGTGACCCCGGGACATTACAATTGTCATAAATATGAATCAGTTGCCAATCATCTGAATTTTGATCACATGATCATGGGGATACTGTAACTCTGAAAAATGGTTGTAAGTCACATTTTTCAGTGCTGTTGTAATTTTGAAAGGTCACTAAGTGAACTGTTGTAAATTGAGGACTACCTGTACTTATTTTCAGCTTCTAATAATGAACTAGATTTTTTTCATTATTAGAAGTAGTCTATATACTTTAAATGTATATAGAAATTACAATTTTAGAAACACTAAATCAGAGGAAATTATTTTAGAACTATGTACAAAGTCCATTGAGAAATATCTCAGTATTTTACCCTAATGAACTAGATTTTTTTCATTAGGGTAAAATACTGAGATGTTTCTCAATGGACTTTGTACATAGTTCTAAAATAATTTCCTCTGATTTAGTGTTTCTAAAATTGTAATTTCTATATACATTTAAAGTTTGACCTTTTTGTTTTGGTTTAAAAATGTTGTAAATAACTACCACTGAAGTATAGATGGGAGGCACATATATTATTTTAAAAAGTATACATTTAGTTTTTCTTTGTAGTCCTAATTATTTATAAACACACATGATTCTTAAGATGATCTCTTCCTTTATTGGCTAATGGCTTGGTTTCTTCAGAATTTTTTTGTATGGAATTTTGTCAGTCTTTTTGAAAGCAAGCTTTAGGTTGCTTTTTTAAAATGAAGTAGGAAGAAAGATTTCTCTTTTGTAGGCATTTCTTTGATTTGTTCAGCAAAACCTTGATTAAAACTTATGATCTCTGTTTTACTCACCACTAATTTACCGGATACACTTTAAATTTGCCTCACAAATATTTTTAAAATGCACATTCCATTAGATATTCTCAGATCTTTTGAAAAAGTCTTTAACATCTACAGATGTTAAGAACCATTTCATATTTTAGTTATTAAAGAGCTACTGAATTAGATTAAAGCTAGTTTGTAGAATTTTAAATGGTTATTTCTGAAATGTCATCTTTGACTACATTTTTGACATAATTCTATAAATTGATTTGAAAGTTTTCTAGTATCTAGTAAACATTAATGCTGATAATTTGTATGTTAACATTACCTCACTGAAGGAATTTTGATTAGCAATCAAGTACTAATGAATTTTTATTTCTCAGTAGCATAATATAATGCATTATAGCTGAACCATTATGTTTGATGAACGCCTTGTGAAATAGGAAGTAGCATGGTGAACAGTGTAATGATCTCTGCAGAACAGTTTGTTATACTTAAGATGGTATACTTAAGGTTTTGTTGATTTTTTGCTGCTTCTAAAGATTTTATATCTAAGCTAGAATTAAAAGCTGTTATGTGAGCTGCTTTGATATAATATGTAAGGTGGCTATAATCATTTCAGCCATTGATTGAGAGTATAGAATTAAAATCACAAGCCATGGCCATGTGATTAATGAAGGCAGTGACTCACTTAATGACTGAAGTGGAAGTGACAGTGTAAGTCTGTCATGATCATGTGATTTTCTGCTTGGCAATGGAATTTCCAGTCCCAGTTGTGATCGCTAAGCAATTCTACTTGTATTGCTGAAAAATATAACAAGAGAATCTTGTTAGTGATCGACCTTTGAAGAGCTTGCTTGTTGCTCTCATTTCTAGCATCCAGCAACAATTACTCCCCCCCCACTACATTTTAAAATGTTTTATAAGCAATCCCCATGTTAAGAATATTTGACTTATAGACAATGTATGGACTGCCTGTTACTAAAAATGGCGGAGGGAATTCTCCATCCTCAAGCCGATGGACAACTGAAGCTGCGCAATGTTTTCATGAATCCCTGAATCTGCATGATGTTTTCATGAGCGTCACAAAATAGTGTGTGTCTTTTGTAATATATAGGATTATATACTTTGTGATGCTCATGAAAACATTGCATGGCTTCAGCTGTTTGTCAGTTTGAGGAAGAATAATCATTATGATTATGTGCTGTATGATTATGTTTAAAATGTGTAGTCGGAAGTATCTATTTTTACATATATAGAAATGTGAAATAAATACTATATACGAAGACAAACATTTGACTGACAATAGCCTGTTTCAACTTACATACAAATTTGACTTAAAGATAGACTTAGAATCTTGCATCTTCATAAGAAAGAAACTGGGGAGTTAATAAAAACTTTAGATTATCAACTGGACACTCAAGCAACAGAAATGTTTCCAGTTGCTAATAATCTGATAGATTATTTGGAATTGACATCCATTAATCAAAATTAGGATATTTATATTTTAATCAACTTTTTAGCACACTTTTCTGGGTTTAGAGATATGGTATATTATTGTTGTTTTAAAAGACATAGATAAAACATCTGCCACTAAAGTGTGCATTTCAATTAGGATTACATTTCAATAAGAATTGCACTGATAAACTGAATTGGTTGAGTGAATCTGCAGAACTGTGACCAAGGTAAGAGTTCATACGTGCTTAATACCATGTTTCCCCGAAAATAAGACCCTGTCTTATATTTTTTTGAACCCTGAAATAAGCGCTTGGCCTTATTCCCATGCACTCAAAAGCCCGATTGGGCTTATTATCAGGGCATGTCTTATTTTGGGGGAAACAGGGTAGTGATTTACTGAATCAGCCAAAATTATCCATAAACCACGGATTACAAACAGTGAATGAATTCATGAAACATGCTAAAACCAAATATACCATATTTTGGTTAGCATGATCAGTTAAATTACTTTCTCCTTTCAGAGTAAATGTTTGCTTTGAATATTGTGATGGGACAAATCACAACTATCATTATTGGGTAGAATCTCTGTGATTAAGATGAATGTTTTACCAAAGATGCTTTTTTTTGTTTCAGACTTTATCAATACTTCTAACGATGTTCCATTTAAACAATGGCAGATGGACATCTCTAAGTTTATATAGCAAGGGAAAAATCCAAGAATTAGATATAAATTATTGCAAGATGCTAAGGAAAGAAGAAGTTTGGGTTTACCAGATTTGAAATTATATTTTCATGCCTGTTATTTGGTCTGGCTAAAAGAGTGGGTGACACTCCAAAATAAGAGGTTACTTGAGCTAGAAGGTAATGAATTTAGGTTTGGATGGCACGGTTATTTATGGTAAGATAAGGTTAAAATAAATGTTGATTTTAATAATCACTTTGTTAGATATGCCATCCTAAGAGTTTGGCATAAAATATAAAGACATCTTTTTGGGTGTCTCCCAAGGAAGCTTTTTTCAGAAAAGAAATGGTGGCAAGGCCAGACTGGGGGACTTAAGGTCAAATAATACCTTTCAAGTATGGTGACCCTATCCTCAAATCTAAAGAGCTGGAATTAGAAGAACATGTTTGCTATTGGTTTACCTATTTACAATTGAAAGAAAGATTTAAACTACAAAAAGAGCTATGGATTTGATTTTTTTTTTTGAAAAATGAATTGGAAATCCTATTGTGTAGTAATGATGAACATATTGCTAAGGTTTATAAATTGCTATTGAAATTGAACTTGGTGAATGAGTGTGTAAAGCATTGCATGATTCAATGGGCAAAGAACTTTGGATTTAGTATAATGCTTGAACAGTGAGAGAATATATGGGCAGAACTTCTAAAATTCACATTAAATTATAATTAAAAAAACTTTATAAGATGATGTAGCTCTAGTTATCTAACACTGGACAAATTGTCAAGATTGTATAAAGGCACCTCAAATGAATGTTGGAAATGTACACAAAAAGAAGAAACTTTTTATCATTTATGGTGGACATGTGGCAAAGCAAAGAAATATTGGAGTAGGATTCATGTCTTAATACAGAAGATTCTTAAAGTGAATATAAAGATAAAATCAGAGACTCTTTTAGGTTTAATGGATAAAGAACTTGAAAAAAATTTGGAACTTTGATTTTATATATGTTTACGGCAGCAAGAATACTTTATGCACAAAAAATGAAAGGATACTTTGATTCCCATAATGGATGAATGGCTGCAAAAGTTGATGGAGCTAGCAGAGATGGTCAAATTGACTGCTTTGATTAAAGAAAAGAACACAATTTTGTTTTTACTTGGAAACTGCTTTTGAACTGTGTGTTTGAGGTAGAAAAAAAATGAAACTTTGATTTTGGGTTTTGTTGATTGGATAGGTTTGTTGTTATAGAAATGGCTAGTATATAATTATCATATAAAAGTAAAAAGTTGAGGTTTTATATTACTACCTTCTTTTATTGCACCAAAAGGAATCGGAAATCAATCCTTTTCTTTTTCTTTTCCCCTTTACCCTACACTTTTCTCTCCTACCCTTTTCATCCTCTATTTTCCCATTATTTTCATTTTTTTCCTTTGTACTTCTGTATTTTATATTTTGATAAATTAATAAAAATATTAAATCCAGACTAAGCATTTGCTTTGATTAAATGTATCAAATGTACTTGCTGATGTCTATTTTACTGAGGGCCAAAGACAGCTTCTTTAACACAAATTAAGTTCTTTTTTAAAAAAAAACTACTAGATTTTATCATTTATTTTTTTAAAAAAACTATTTTATCATTTCAAGAAACTATTGAAACCAATTAGAACAGGTAGAAATAATTTCCATATAAAACCTTCACCTTTGTGAACTGCAGCAAGTACTCAGTAGTAGATCTTTTTCTATTGAAGTGAATTTTGATGTTTTCCTTGATCAATTTTCCCTACCAACTTCTAAAATGATAGCTTGTTTTCCAAATATGTGAATGGGAAGAAATGGGTAGGCTCATGATATATTTAATGTTTGCTGAAATAAACACAATTACTTATTTGGCTATTATTAGATTCTTACATGACTATGATAGCTAATACAATCTTTGAATATTGGTTGGACTGTACTAAAATCCATGTGAGGAGTGACAAGTTGCCTTTGGGAAGCTTGCAACTAAGAGATGATGGCACATAGCTTCTCCTTATTTATCCAAAGCCTCTGATCATAATGATTTGAAGTAGGGTACCTGTAGACTGCTCTTCAAAGTGTCTTTGTCTTTTCCGGGGCTTGTAACATTGCTGGAAAGGGTCTGAAAAATATGTATTCAAGTTAAGGCAGATGCATGTTATCAGTGTCTCCTTAACACCTCCTTAATGTAATCATGTATTTGCCTGACTTTTGTGGATTAATAATATTCTGCATGTAGATAGATTGAAAGGCATAATAAACCCAAAATATTACGTTATATGTAAAATATAAACTGTTTTTCAAATTAATAAATTATGACCAAATATTGATAGCTAGATGACGTTGGCATCAGTTAGACACTACTCAGTTTGTTCAACTTGATTCTCCATTATTTAAAATGAATTTTGGAGGTAAGTATGTACAGGTAGTTCTTGACCTATGACCACTTGTTTTAGTGACCATTCAAAATTACGATGGCACCCGGGGGGGGAGTGACTTACGACTGATCCTTGCATTATGACTGTTGCAATGTCCTTTGATCACATGATCAAAATTTGGGCACTTATGACAAGCATTTATGACAGTTGCAGCATTCCAGGATTATGGGATCACCATTTGTGATCTTCCCAACTGGTTTCTGACCAGCAAAGTCAGTGGGGGAAGCTGGATTCACTTAATCATCACATGATTCACTTAGCAATTGCAGGAAAAAATCTAGTGCAACTCACTTAACAAACAGTCTTGCTTACCAACAGAAGTTCCAGTTCCAATTGCGGTCTTAAGTCAAGAACTACCAGTAACAGAAATAAAAGGGGGAGAAAGTGCAGTTAAATAAACTCAAATTAATGTGGAGTCAATGATCTCACAATATTATTCTTCCTTACGATGCCTTGAAATGAATAAGCATATTTTTTGCTTATTGATTTTGTCAGCTGTGTTGCGTTTCTGTTGTAGTTTAGAAACTGCATTGAATGTTAGTGTTACTGAGCAACTCAGCAGTGTTGTGTTTGCCTATTGCTGAGCTTTTAGATTCAAGCATGCATTCTTCCAATTGGTTGAGAGAGAAGATTTGAATGGAACAAGTGGATTCTTTGGCATCTTGTTCAATGTCATATATACAGTATGTCACAGAAGTGAGTACACCCCTTCACATTTTGTAAATATTTAAGTATATCTTTTCATGTGACAACACTGAAGAAATTACACTTGGCTACAATGTAAAGTAGTGAGTATACAGCTTGTATAACAGTGTAAATGTGCTGTCCCCTCAAAATAACGCAACACACGACCATTAATGTCTAAACTGCTGGCAACAAAAGTGAGTACACCCCTAAGTGTTAATGTCCAAATTAACACTTTAATATTAAATATATACTTAAATATTTACAAAATGTGAGGGGGTGTACTTCTGTGACATTCTGTAGATACAGAGATATTATAGGCTGAGGAAAGGAGGCAAATGCTATTTAATCTGCTTTTCATCCTAAAGATACAATGTGACTCCATTTGATCTTATCTATGGAACTATGGAAATCTTGCTAGCATTACAATAAGTACTTTATGGAAGATTAAATTCTGTCTTGATTAAATTTTTCTTTTTTTCTATGTACAGCTTTTCTAACCCCTGATACATGCTCTCAGTATCATACGGAGCTATATAAAATATAACAATTGGATTTAATAACCAAAGTTAAAAAAAATAATTTATATGGTATATGAGATAGCGTGATTTGTTTTTGGTTTGTCCTAAAAACATTCCCTTTTAATTACAGAGCTGTAAGAATCCATTTGGACCCTCAAATGCAGCCCCTTGCATAGTACATGAGCCCAAATTGTAGAATCCTAGAGAGGGGCTTGAATATATTTAATGAAGGGGAGTCTACCAGTTTTCTGGTTTGTTGGATTCTCTGTCAAACCGATCGGTCTGTTGTTTGCTGAATTTTCCTTTTCTCTCTTTCTGAAGAGTTACATTTTCTCTATTCCAGTTGTATATCGGATACTTCACAAGTTCTCCAGGAGTTCTGTTATATGTCCAAACCATCCAGTTGTCCATTTGTTTCAGTACTTTGGGATGTATTTCATCTTAGAGTTTTTACATTCAATACTGCAATAACATTACAAATAGCATGATTTTTGAGTTGAGTCTTCTGGATTATCTTTGCTCTAATACTCCATCATCTGAATGTACAATGTGTGGCCTTTTATACCTGACTTATGATACAGTGTTTTTTATTCAGATAATTCAGTGCCTGGGGTCAAGGGACAGTATTAACCTCTGCTTCTGCCTGTTGTACTCTTTTTTTTCCTAATCCCTATTTTTTTTGCTTTTCTCCTTGCTTAGTTTTGACCGGTAGTAACAGGATTCGACTTGTCCATGCCATTTTCTTTACACTGTGGGATTTTTAAAAAGCCAATTACAGAATTCTTGGAATAAAATAGTATATTTGTTTTGTGGTCAGGATAAACTATCGCACATGGGTGTTTTGTTTTAAACTCAAAGTGCACAAAACAATATCTCCACTTACGATATTTTGGTCATCCCTTGAGAAATGTAGAGCATTTCAACTGCAAAGAATTGTGCCCTTTTTAGTATGTTGGGCATAAACCAAAATATGCTTTTTTGTCCCAAGGATGAAATAAAAATGTGTTTTGTTTCAAGAAACAGAATCCATGCAAATGTATAGGTGGGTTGTATGAGTGTTACAGACAGATACTGACTGAGAATGAATGTTTATATGCTGTCTGTGTGTTCTCTTCTGTTTTGTAATATTTATGTTGTGCTGTTAAGAAGCTCTAGCAGTCTTCTTTTTCTATCTTTCACCCACTCTTTTGCACACATAGCAGCACTGGGGAAGAATAACATAGTTCTTTTGCATCCGGCAAACAGGCATCACATTTTTGACAGCCTAGTCAAATAAATTAAGAAAGAAAGAAAATCTCATAGGGCTGATGTACCAATTAAAAAGAATGTTAAATAATTTAACTGTTCTTTTTTGTGCTATTATGTGGTAACTGAGCCACCCGGAGAGGTTAAAAAAAACAATTAAAAAAATCACCTGTCTATTCTTTCTGTTGGGGGTGGGTGGGATTTATAATGTGTCATGCTAATGTAAACAGTGATGCCCTTGGATAAACTTTCTGAAGTTTGGGTGATGGATAGCATTCAGTAGGGAATATCACTTCACTTTTGCAGACCTAGGATGAAAAACAAGGGAATGCAGCTGATCCTGAGTTTCCATTTACCGTATTTTTCGGAGTATAAGACGCACCGAAGTATAAGACGCACCTTAGTTTTGGGGGAGGAAAACAAGGAAAAAAGGCCTCTGCCTTCCAGCAATTTGCCAAACAGCACACAGCACAGATGATATACACTGTTTGCTGTGTATTTCTGTGCATGTGTGCTTGACCCATAGAAATAGCAAAGAATTGGAGAAATGTACATTATGGCAGTATATTAATCCCAGAAAGTTTTCTTAAATGTAATCACACTAACTCCTCCCAATTATTTAAATAGATCTACTCCAAACATGACTAAGTCAGGGTTTAATTCAGCTGCCTTATTTTAATACTAATACTTAATACTAAAACAGGACATTTCAGATTATACTTTTACAGATCTTCAAAATTGATGTGGCTTTCTGGAAGGCTTTCTGCTATTTAAAAGAAGATACAATAGCACTGGGCCTCTTCAGAGCAAGCATTTATTTTAAAAAGCTTCTTCATTTTGTTAAGTTGTCTAGAACAATAATAAAGCAGTCTTTAAAAAATAAGTCTTCTAATTTGAACACTCTACAAACATTTAACAAAATAACATATTAACAGAATCTGCCTCTACCTAGGATAGAACTCAAAACCTCCTGACTGTGAGGCAAGAGCTCTACCTCTAGGCTACAGTAGCTGTAGCTTACTTTGTTGCAATTTCAGCAGTGTAATATTGCCAGCAGTTTATCTCCCAGCATTTTGTCTCATTACAGCCGCCATAGTTAGTTTCATTTTACCACTGTGGCTTGCAAGCCTGTCAGCTGTAGGTCGGGAGGCAGATAATCTTTTATTGTGCTAATAAGGCTTCTGTTTCTGTTCTGTTTGCTGCAAAGAGGTAAATTGCTGGCAGGCAGAGGCCAAAGGGTGGGGGTGGCTGGGTGGGGCTACATTCGGTGTATAAGACGCATGCAAATTTTCACCCTCTTTTTAAGAGTAAAAAGGTGCGTCTTATACGGTATTTTGTGTTTTGTTCATAGTGTTTTGTTCCGAGGGAATACAGCCAAGTTGAATAGTTTCAACAGAATTCATTTGAGTCAGACTGTTTTGTTCTGCACGTGAAATAAAAAATAATTTTCTATTTTGTGTATACTCCTGTGATTCCTAAACCTTTTTGAATGTAAGCCATGTAAGATTTATCCATATACATAGTGAGGGAGGTCTGTCTTTTTTTATGTGTCACATCCCTATAATCTCTGATGCATTGTATTTTCAACAGTCTTGAATCAATATTAGGAACTATAAAATGATGTGATGTAGTTTTAGAAATCAATGCTGCACAAAGTACTTAGTTAATCAGGTTGTTGGTTGGTAAAATTAAATCATTAAGAATGTAATCTGTAACATACAAAATTATCTTGAACTTAAAATAGAAAGATGTTACTGTATGCTAGGTAAATCATGGTTTAAAACAGGACTGTGAACATGCTTTTCTCCAGTGTGTTGAGCAGAGAATCAAAAGAATGGTTTGACTCTGCCTTTCTGCCCAGAGACTGAGTCCTTTTAAAACTTTATAGCCACGCCTCTCTTGACTGTATCCCAGTTTTTGACTCAGTCTAAGCCCAAGAGAGATGCATTTAACAAGAGCTCCTCAGAGCAAAAAGGCAGAGTTAGGATTCTTTGGATTCTCAGCGGTTTTCGGCACAATACAGCCACAGCAGCAATCGGCTGTTGACGGAGACGGAATGGATTAAAAGCAAATCAGCTGCTTTTCAGAAAGCAGCGGGACTTCAGGCGGACATATAGCCGATTTAACAGAGCAGTTCCCGTCAGTTGTTCTTTGGCAAACGGTACGGCTTTCGAGCACGATCAGCTGTTTTTCGGGCAACGGACCACCCCACCGATTCAGATCCAGCTGGATTCCTGTTGGATCGGGACAGCTGAAACAACAACTCGGCTGGCTTGCTGTTGGATCGGCACAGCCGCCTCAATGACTGAGCTCGACCCGGCAAAGCTGTAGAGCAACAGGGCTGGCGGCTTTGTTCCGCCCAGGGCTAAGCTCAATCCGGCATAGCTGTAGAGCAACTGGGCTGGAGGCTTTGTTCTGTCCAGTGGCCCCCCCGCCCCATCTTCCGGCTCATTCAAAAGGAGCCGATGTTTGGCGCGCTTTGCAGCGGAAGATGCCCTGATGCCTCCCCAGCAGGGGCCCGGAAAGCCTCCAATACAGCAGGAGAAACAAACGATGGAGGATACTGCTGCCTTAGAGAACCATGAGATGGCTCACATGAGTGGGGAAGAGAGGGGGGCCCCAGTACAGCCCAATATTAGCCAGAAAGGTCCCTCAGCATCAAGGGTGGGCAGTAGAAGAGTGGTTGCCAACATAAGGGCTAAAGCCCTGCATTCCAAAAAGGCTCTAAGGCTGAGGAAAAATATGCCCGGAGATGCCAAAAAGCTCTGGAGAGAGATTTCCAAGGCTGAGAGGCATGGTGAGAGGCGAAGACAGACATCATCCCGGGGGAGATTCCATCACTTTCCATCCATTGTCTGATCCAACCAGGAAACAGGAGATTCTCAGCCCTCAGATTCGGGCAACAGAGAACAATCTCCACAGCTGCCTTTTATAAAAGGCAGCAATGAGGATCCATTTGCGCCACAGTCAAATAGACTGCCAGCAGTCATTGGGAGTCTAGTTTAAAAAAGAGACAATCTGTCCCAGATGCCACATTTATCCCCACAGCGGTGGGGCTCCGCCCAGGGGAGAACCAAGAACTGGAGATTTCTGAACAAATGAAACTCCTGATCTCCATAACGCAAGAGATTGCTGCAGCATTTCAACAAGGAAGCCAAGATGATTCTGTGGCATCAGAATCATCTCTAGAGCACAGTCACCATCTGACATCTCAGGTTCAGGCAGACTTGATAAATCTTAGGGAACCTCACTCTCCCACTTCATCCCTACAGAGTAAGGATTGGTTTTTAGGAGAGGAAGACCAGAGAGAGCTAATACTCTCAGAGGATGAAGGACTAGTTCCTAATCTCCCAGCTTTCACAGAGCTTTTTCACCCAGCCCTCTTTAAATCACTCCTGTTTAAAGCCAAGCCCACAGTCCACATGAGCCAGCTGAGCCAAGTACATCAGAGCCAGCATTGGTGCTACCAGACTCAAATGAGCTCCTCTTTACGGAGCCAACAGCAGAGAGTGAGGAGTTCCCTTCACCCCAATTGTTTCGTGACGTGGTCTAGAGGCAATAGGTTCACCCAGAAACCTACTCCAACCCAAGTGGGAATGACAAAATATTTTATAATGTAGCTCCAGAATTCACTGAAGAGCTGCAATTACCAACGGTAGACGGACCCGTGGCAGCCTTAACATCCTCTACTGTCCTGTTTCAAGACACGGCAGATGCTCTGAAAACAGATAATAGAAGGGCTGAACTGACCCTTCGCAGGGCTCATCAGGCGCCAGCCTGGGCAGTAAAGGCAACAACTACCACTTCCTTCTTCAATAGAGTCTCCTTACTCTGGCTTTGCCAGATGCAAACGAGAGCTTCACCTAATGACCAACGCCTCCAACAGGACATCAACAAGTTAATAGCGGCAACAGAATTTTTGGCTGATGCCACCTTAGATGCAGCCAAATTCGCTTCTAGGGCGATTGCATCGTCAGTAACGGCCCGCCGTCTGCTGTGGCTCCGCCACTGGCAGGCGGACACTAAATACAAATGGAGGCTAGCCTCTGCACCCTTCAAGGGTGGCAAGCTGTTTGGAGGGGCCATGGAGCCTATCTTGGTGGAAACCAAAGACAGGAGAAAGATCCTGCCTTCCCTACACAGGCGAGCGGAACGACGCCCCTCGCCTTATTTGCGCAGGCCTTCCTTTCGACCAACAGACACAGGAGCGGGCTACTCCCAGAGGACGTACCCACACAGAACTGATCGCCAGATGGATAGAAACAGATTTAGGGATAGAAACAGACAACAATTCCAGAACCAGAAACCATTTTGTGGCTTAGGAGACCGACCCTTCCGTCGCTACAAGTGATCCCAGATCCAGCCCTCCCATTGGTGGTGGCCTAGGGCTATTCGCAAATCAGTGGGAGGCAACCACGGCAGACACCTGGATCCTAAACACAGTGAGACTAGGCCTCACACTCGAATTTCTCTCCACACCCCCGAGATTCTTCATACGTTGCCCCATATCAAGAAACAACACAAAAAAAGGTCTCATGGAGGCCGCTATCCAACACCTATTTGACATTCAGGCTATCCAGCCGGTTCCGGCGGACCAACGGGCAGTCCCATAGTCCTTGGGTGTGTGTGTGTGTGGAGAGCGATTCTGGACCTTAAAATGTTAAACAAACACCTTATCTACTTATTACATCTGCAAGGATGTCACATAGAAGATCAAGATGGTTCTCTAGTGTTCTGGAGTTCAGAACATGAAATACTGTAATGGAATTTAAGTTACATAAAAATAGGGTTTGACATATTTTCAAAGCTAATGTGAATATTTTTGTACACGGTATGACTTTAATGTCATATATTATCTTCTTCAGATATGCTCTTAATCTGTGCTTGAGATATTTTATCAATGCTTTTCTAGACAACTTTAAACAATAAGCTTTTAATGGACAAACCAGTGATAATTTTAGTCTGTATATAACTAGAATCAACTAGTACAGATTCCTTTCATACCAAAGGGTTAGCAGTAATCTCAGTCTCTTTTTTGTTTTAACTTATAGTAGTTATATAGTCAAGATACATTTATTAAGCAAGAGTATTATGTCAGTGTGCCCTGGTCAGAGTGAAATGTATTACAAGAACGATATCTGTTTGGTTTGTATAAAAATGCTTTTATCTGGTAGTGTGAACTACCAAAATAATGGAGTGTAGAAAGTCTTTGGACTTTAGGGCAAGGATCTCAAACTCAGATCATTACAAGCCTTTCAAAAAGCCCGGTTTATTAGTTTTGGGTCTGCAACTTTGAAAGTTTTATACATTGACATAAACACCTGTAGTCACTACCAGAGTTTCTGGACAGCAGCTGCTGGTAACAAGAGCTGCACCAGTGATGTGGGGAACAGGCAAGTGGAAAGAGGAGGTTTCAGTCCTGAGCATGGCTCTGATAGCACTTCTTAGGAGGCAAAACATGCAGCCATCCTGCCTGTCCTCTCTGGACATGGAACAATGCTTTATTTCCGGTGCACACCTGTTGGTCTCACTTTCTCTGACAAACCTGCTGAATTCCACAGCCTTGCATATCTCCATCAGTCTCTCCTAGTCTTTGCGGGAGGGAGGAGATGGAGAGGTTGAGAATAGGATTAAAGCTAAAGATTTGACAGTTCCTGTTTTGCTGCAGTCCATGAAGGAGGTGCTTTCTATCCTGGCCAGCAGGCAAGCTTGCACTGTCTTTTCCTATCCCTTCTTGTCTGTCAGTCCACCTTTCTATCTTACTGTTCTCTCACATGTTGCCCTCATTTAAATGGGTTGCAAACAATGCCATCTTCTTTTGGGATAAACTTGTAAAGCATGCCTTAGTGTATGCTCTTTGTAAGTGTTGTTATGGCTTTCAAAATTGACCTGGAAGTCCTCATGTTGGAGATTCCTATCTGAGAATATGAATAGTCAGCATTTTAGTTGATTGTTGTAATGTGAGAAGCATGTTCAGGATAATTATGAAATCATGAACATTAATTTTCAACTATAAGGTAATTGATAGAATTGATAGTAATTCAGGACAGTGGTATTGGCAATGAAATTGCATAGATGTCGATCGTTCATGCAAATGGCTAACGATTTTCTGTTTTGTTTTTTTTTTTTGCAGGTGTCAGCTGCGATGCATGTTTAAAAGGCAATTTCCGAGGTCGCAGATACAAGTGTTTAATTTGCTACGATTACGATCTGTGTGCATCTTGTTATGAAAGTGGTGCAACGACGACAAGGCATACAACTGACCATCCAATGCAGTGCATACTAACAAGGGTAGATTTTGGTAAATGATTCTTGCCTTTTATTTATTTATTTATTTACTGACTGACTGACTACTTAATGTCCTGTATTTTGAGGTAAACAAAAATACTTCTGGAATTTTATCACAGAACAAGCAGAAACACAGAATAAACATAAAAGATGGTAAAAACACAAAACTCCAATAGCAATAGCACTTAGACTTATATACCGCTTCATAGTGCTTTACAGCCGTCTCTAAGCGGTTTACAGAGTTCAGCATATTGCCCCCAACAATCTGGGTCTTCATTTTACCCACCTCAGAAGGATGGAAGGCTGAGTCAACCTTGAGCCTGGTGAGATTTGAACTGCTGAACTAGCAATCAGATGAAGGTTGCAGTGCTGCTTTTAACCACTGCGCCACCTTGGCATGTATTATAGTTTTGCAGATTGTAACTTTAAAGCTCTATTAAACTAACTTGAGTTTTTGGTAGACTGATACATGCCCCACCACAGATTTTTGCTCTTTTTCTTTGGCATCCTCGAGGAGAGGATTGGAAGTGAGGCAGATGAGAGTATGTGTGCCATTAAAAAATGTGGTAACTTGTGTTCTTGTGTCAGATGTCAGGAGGCAAGTCAATAATGGCACCATTTGCATGATGACTTGTACTTCGGGGGGAAATGGTTTTACAGATCTTCTAAAAATAACTAAAACTAAGGTCCTTCTAGCCAACCTGGGAGTTGGGCGGCATATAAATCCATTTAAATAAATAAATAAATAAACTTATGATTTAAAATTGCCAGGTCATTTAATTCAGAACCAACCTGTATGAGTTAAGGGGTATTTTCTTCTACTGTTTGAATTGTAAATTTGCTTAGGGTTTTTGTGGTTTAAAAATTAGAAGAAGAAAAACAAGAGAGGACTTAGAACTAGTATGATAGGAGAAACAGATAAGAAAACAAATTAGAATGAACGTTCAACAGAGATTGCTGTGGGAAAGATTTCATTATTGGCTTTGATATTTCTATAGCTTACGCTGTTTTTTTCATGTTTCAAATATTTTTTAGAATTGTAGATAATATAGGGATTGTAACTGCTGTAAATGTGCTCACATTCTGCTTGATAGTTCTCCACTTCATATTAAAATCAAAGCATTTCTATTCATGAGGTGTGAAAAAAAAGTGACATAGATCAAGTTTTTATGGTGTTTACAGTGCTGTTATAACTTGAACAGTTGCTAATAGTTGTCAGTTCCTAACAGTTGTCAGAAATGGTTTAGGGTCTCCTGCTTGTGTGTGGGGTTGGACTAAATGATTTACAAGGTCCCTTCCAACTCTGTTAATCTGTTAGAATCCGTTAAAGAATGGTTGTAAGGCCAGGACTACTTATACGTTTAAATCAGCCAGAGACAATTTCTCCTTGACAAATGGCATTTACTTACTCACTGCAAGTATTTCTTTTTCATGTGTTGATACCTTTTCCTTTTCCTTTTTGGGGAAAACTTTTGTGTAAAAATATCTGTTCAGTTTCACTTTTTTATGTGTTTTCTATAAATTTTAAAATAGAATGTTGATGTTCAAATAGATTACACTGTTTGTGCTTCAGTGACCTATAATAGTAATATAGTCATGTTGATTTTTCTTTTAAGTCAAAAGGGAAAAAATGTTATGTCACGAATTCTAATTTGAATATGGCAGTGGTTCCCAATCTGTGGTACGTGTACCACTAGTGGTACGCGAGGGCCTTCCAGGTGGTACGCGAACACTTTCGGGGTCATAAACAATTTTTAGTTAGTTATTTTTTACTTCACAAAAATGTTTACTGCCTAACACAAGATAATCTGGCAACGATTTGCAACTGTTGCCACACGCCACCCACCTGGTCCCAGCGGCCCGAGAATCCAGTTGCTGGATGCGCGGGGCCAAAAAAGGAACGGTACAATTATGGAAATAAAGTGATATCTGATCAAATTTAGTTTCTCTGGAACCAGGTGGTACGCGGCGACTGTACGGGACCTCCAAGTGGTACTCGATCACAAAAAGGTTGGGAACCACTGGAATATGGCTATGAGAATGTGCTTCCTGTGAAGAAATAGGTTTTTTGACACTAAGAACTTGTTTTAATAAGAAAATGTGGGCTCCTTTTTAAACAGGGCTTTCCAAAACTCTTTTCCTTTTCATATCCCCCCACACACGGAATGAAAAGAAAAACAGTTTTGGAAATCTCTTAACATACACACACACACACACACACACACACACACACACACACAAAACACCATTTGTGTGTTTATGCACTTGTGTGCAAGTGTACCCTGTTTTCCCCAAAATAAGACATCCCCTGATAATAAGCCCAATCGGGCTTTTGATTGCATGACAAAAAGGCCAAGCGGTTCAAAAAAATATAAGACGGTCTTATTTTTTAAGGAAACAGGATACCTTTAAGTCAGTCTTGACTCCTACCAACTACACAAAAAGTCCCTGCAGTTTTCGTGACAATATTTTCTGAAGTGGTTTGTCCTTGCCTCCTCCTTAGGGTTGAGACAGAGGAACTGGCCCAGAGTCACCAGCTGGACTTGAGCCTAAGGTGGGATTGGAACTCACAGTTTCTAACCTGGTGTCTTAACCTTTACACTAAATGGCTCTCACATATATGATGATGATGATGATGATGATGATGTTATCCATTCAATCGTGTCTGACTCTTGGGGATTCTTTGGCAAGTCTCTCCACATCTTCCAATCTTGCACTGCTTCTTTGAGGTTTTCAATGCTGTGGATGGTGTCGAGCCATGCGCCAAATCTTCCCAGCATAATTGCTTTCTCCGGTGGATTCAAATTAAAAGTACAAATAAAATAACAGAAACTGATTAAGTCAGTGAGAAGTATGGGCTTATGGGCCAGTGCTAGATATGGGAAGATATCTATAGATACTGGCTGCTCTTTCCTATTTTCCTCTGTAACAACCACCTTATGGGGTAGCTGGGGTAAGAGAATGTGACTTGCTCCAAGTCACTCCGCATAAATTTAGCTTTTCTTTTTATTTTCCAGGTCAAGAACACAGTGGGAAATGGCAATGAGACACTGGAAGGTCTTGATACAAAGCACAACAAAATGAATACCTACCATTTTAAATTTGATATAGAAATTTTGCAGTTGCCCAGCCTGAAAGCCCTTTGAGGCATATGCAGAGCATGGCAACTAGTAGATTAGTGGGATGTTTAATTCTATGAATGTCTTCAGACTATAATATTTTGTCAAAAAACTGTGTTAGGAATGCCTGTCTGGGTTTTTCTTAACACAGATGAAGTTTAATTCAGGAGGTTACTTTTATACTGGTTTTGGACTATAATAGAAATTACGTATGTACTGTACAGGAAAGATTTGAGCGATTGAAAAATCCAATTTCTAGTTGCCGGCCAAAAATTAACTGAGACTTATTGTATCAGAGTGCTCTGGGAGGGAAAGAATATCTTTATATAATACTTTGTACATGCTTTTTTCCCAGTTCTCATCTGAACAATAAAGTATACAGTACAGTATAAAGTATACAGAACAATAAAGTATACAGTAAAGCATTTTAGAATTAGTGAGAGGATTTTGTGACTTGTTTATCTCCTTAGTTTTCTTATCTTTCCTTGTTTTTTCTTCCTACTTTTCCTTTCTTACCATGTTTCTCTCTTCATTAGGTTACTTTGATCTTGCATCAAATTGTACCCTAGGTTTTCAGTTTTTTTGCTTAGGAGTGTATTCATATGTATGTGTGTTTGTGTGTATGTGTGTGCACACCAGTATTACATCATTGTCATTATATACGACCTATTGTCTTGGTATACTGTATATTCCCTGTGATATGTCTCTTACTAAATTTGCTCTGAGCACTTTGATGAGCGCTTCAACTGTTACTGTTTACAAACAGGAAAAGAAACGACAAGTTCACACCAGTTTTGAACAGATGGGAAACAGACCTTTTCCCTGCAAATGACTTTTTTTTTTTGGCTGGAAGATTTAGAAACAATGACTGAAACCCCGGCAGTGACATTGGAAGGGGCAGGCAAGAACATTTTGGCTCTACAAAAAAATTCAGAAGTTTGCTGATACAGTAGCTTAGCACACAGAGATTTTTTTTCCCCGCAACACTGCTATTTCCTTAGAGGAGATAGTAGCAGTGCTTCTATGTTAGAAATGGAAGACAAATGTTTTTCCTTTAAAGCCCTGTAGGCTGGGATGGTTGGAAATCAGGCAGTGATACTGAATCACAGAAAAAACTTAAAGTATTAGCAATTTGCAGCTTTATTACACTCTTTCCAACATAGATAAGAAAGATTGAAATTAATGCATTTAATTATATTTGAGCATTATTACATTATATTTTTATCTCACCTGCTCTGTGTGTGTGTGTGTGTGTGTGTTGTCACCTCAAGACAGCTAACATATTTGGTATTTTTGCCTTCTATTTTTCCTGCAACAACAACCCCTGGTGGGGTGTCCTTGACTGAAAGAGAGTGACTTGCTCAGTCATCCAGCCAGCTCTACCTAAGGGAGGACTAGCATTCACAGTCTCCTGCTTTTTAGGTTAGCACTTCAACCACTACACCAAACTGGATCTCATAATCAATTGTCCTCAACCTACAACCATTTGGTCAGAGATTATGCCAAATTACGAAGGCGTGGTTACAACTGATCCTTGGAGTTCCAGCTGTTCCTGCACCTCATGGTCAGGTGATCCCAATCTGGGTGCCTGGCAACACCGTTGAGTTTACAATTGGTTGCCAAGTACAATTACATGATTGTGATTTTCAATCTTCCCTGTTGGCTTCCCCAGAAAGACAATGGGGAAGCCAACAGGTTAACCTGGCTGCAACTTCCTGATTGCTTCCCCACTGAGTTTGGTCATGGAAGCCAGCAGGAAGTTGCCTCACCTAATGACTATGGGATTCAGTTAACAGCAGCAAATGGGACTATAGGAATTGCCATCACTAAGTGAGGGGGTCTTGCTTTACAGTTGCATTGCTTAGCAACAGAAATTCTGGTCTCATTTGTTGTAAGTCGACAACTACCTGTACCTTTGCCAGTAAAACACTGAAAGACTATTTCTCAAATGCTTGCAATGAACTCATCTGACGACTTATGTGATGCTTTTGAAGATAAGACAGTACAGGTAGTCCTTGTTTAGCAGCCACAATTGGGACAGGCAACTTGGTTGTTAAGTGAAGTGGTCACTGAGTGAAACAGCATCTGTGCTTTTGATGTTCAGCTTTCTTTTGCTTTGCACATCTGCAAAGGCTAAATATGTGGACTGGTTGCAAAGCTACTTTTTCATTACCATTGTAATTGCAAACGGTTGCTAAAAGAGGCAGTAGCTAAACTAGAATACCTGTAAAATGGGCTTGGAACATCTGCTCACTCCCTCTGTTTGCATATACAATATTCCATAATGATGGCTTTATTTTATATAATTAGATAACTAACATGATAAAGTCATCTGCCCTTCCATCTTGGCGAATTTATCTTCATATTTAAATAGTACAGTAGATGATTTAAAAAACGGGATAAGGGGTGTTGAATTAGAGAGTATGAAGTATAAGTAAGTGAAATGTTTAATTCTAACCTAAAAAATACCAGATGGTGGTTATGGTCTGTGCACATTTAAACGTTGTAATATTAATCATCTGGATTGAAGTATATCAAAAATGCACAATGCAATATTCATAGACTTTTATATTGGATGATTTCTCTTAGTGTAGTATTTATTTTTTTAAGTTAATGAGTAAATTTTGTATTGAGTGCTGATATTGGGAGTGTGGGAGTGTTAGAAAAAAAATGAAAGAGTGGTCCTTTTGATTATTGCTTTCTCCTTTAATAATGGTAGGACTTTTTTAAAAAAGTCAGTTTCCACTCCTGAAAACTACATTTTTGGAAGTGTTTTTCTACTGCCTCCTTTCTAGGCCTGAGACAGAGTGATGGGCTTAAAGTTGTCCATTTGGTTCGTGCTTAAGATAGGATTACTACTCCTGTTGCTCAGCTTCTAGTCCAGTAATTTAACCATTAATTATACAAACTCTTTGTTACTGTGTTTTTAATTCCACCTTGATTTTACATAACTAGATTCATAATTATATTTTTAAAATTATTTCAAGTCCTTTGTAATAGCATCTAATCCAGCTACTGTGTAGAATTCATCCAAAACAATTTGTAATCACGTACCCACCGTTCCTGTAAAAAAAACCCTTCTAGTTTTCATATTACTGCAGAGCAGATAGTCCAAAAACGTCAGAAAAAATACAAAGTTGAGGTGGTAAACCAGGTTTGTAAACAAAATAAAGGACAAATGAAGAAAACAAAGGTCTAGAAGGGAGGAGGCAGAAAGGCATTTCTAGCAGCAACCCAGATTTCCTTCAGAAGGCAACGTGGCTAAAGGTATTGAGATTGTGGAGCAGAACTCAGGCACAGTTACGGAAAAGAAAAGCAACCAGACCATCTGCCAGGATGACATTCAGCCAGTCATAGCATATTATCTGGCCGAGTCAATGAAGGAATAGTTGAACATACCTGCTGAGCCCTGGGCAACCTGCCAGGAGTTGGCTGCATTTTCCTAAAGGCTGGTATTATGCCATCAATATCAAGGAAGAGGCTGTAACTGATGATGGGTAACCTTTTTGGCATCTCATCACAGCTGATTGACGTGGCTTTGGTAGAGCAATTCATGCTGTCATGTCAATTGTTTTACGCCATTTAATTTTTCATCTAACTTTATATTGAAATCGGCATTTGTCCAGCACACTTCCTCAACGCCCAAAGAATTTGTTTTCTTTTCTTTTCTTTTGTTCTTTCAGTGCAGCTCATAACCGTGTCACTGTGCAGTCCACGTACAATGCTCCTATCATAATACAGGAGCTGTGTCTGCCTAGCTTGGGTGTTTCTCAATTCTGTCAGCCACTTTCTCTTCGCTATATGTGAAAGGAGGTTTGTGGCAGTTTGGATACTGGCCCTGTATGAGCCAAAGGCAAACTTTAAAAGTCATTAGGCATGTTATACAGCGAAGTTTTAGTTCTGTCCAGTTTCTTTATATTTTAAAGGACTTTTTAAGAAGGATAATATCTTTGCTGAATTTTTAAAAATGTGGATAGAGGACATGCCTTCTGTCCTCTAGTATTCTGTTCAGTGCTCCAGTCATATACCAGCATCTCTTTCTCATGCTGTACATAAAGAGAGCTGTCACCTTACTATTATACAGGTATCATAGTTTACTACTATTAATATACTTACCTAAGGTGTTCGTTGTAATTCACACTATGGTTGTCAGTTCAGCACATTCAATAAATGTTAGCGAGGCCAAAATAATGTTGCACTTCTGTTAAATTGGGAAATTGTTGAATTAAGTCTGGAAGGAAGGCCTGATTGTAATTTTTTTTTAAAGCCTGTCTTTTTCTAACTTCAATCTTTCTTATAGGCACTTTGTGAACGCTTTTTCAACATGGTGAAAAGATTTCATCTGTGGGCAGGTAGAAATATAATTGGCTATTTTTGACTTAGCATCTGTGAAGCCATTGCAAAATCAAATCTTAATGTATTATTTGGCAAAATAATGTAGCTTGAAACCGCGATTTACTTTTTTTTTACGATGGTGTATTAACATTAGCCTGCCATTAGATATTTGTGCACTGTACCCCTTGGCTTTGGCTAATCATGAGACACCCAGGCTATGATTCAGAGAGACTGCTGTTGATAATGGTTTCCATCTATTTCGTCTCCCGCCACCTGTGATAACCCACAAACATGGTTGACTAGCATAAATAAAAATAGGCAGATGGCCTGATTGAGACTAGAGTCGTTGTACATGTGTGAGTGCAAGGGAGATGGCTGATCAGAACTGGGAGCAGTGGAAAAACTGGGCAAAGATTGATTTTATTTTGGATCTGGTCCTAATACTAACCTAATGTCCAGCAATAAGAAGTGAGAGTTCATAATTTTTTAATTTTCATAAGTTGGAGAGCAGACAGAACAATGATTTTGTAAGCCATGATTACAAGCCATGGTTGTTACAAGGAATATTAACTACAGGATTGGCTCTAAGGAGGGTTAGATGACCTACTTAATGTAAATCTGGTAAGATACAATGTGTCATGTATATGCTGTATGAATGTTAACTCATTATTCAGATACTGGTAAAACAAATGAAAGTCTGGTGGCAAGCCATGATTAATATGTCTTACGTGCAAGAATGATTTTCAATAGAGCGTTATTGGAATAATCCCTGTTTTGTGGAAAGGCAGTCAATGCTTCTTCCCTGCTAAAAGTGGCGATCTCTCTTTAAGTGTACCATGATAGTAGCAAATAATACAGGTATAGCCCTCAACGTACAACCATTCATTTAGCAACTGTTTAAAATTACAACAGCACTGGAAAAAGTGACTTCCATGGTCACATGATCAAAATTCAGGTGCTTGGCAAACAGCATGTATTTTGGATAGTTGCAGCATCCTGGTGTCATGTGATTGCAGTTGATGACCTTCAAAGGCAATAAGGGAAGCTGGGTTTCCTTAATGTCCACGTGATTCACTTAACAACTGTGGCAAAAAAAGGTTATAAAATTGGGTGTAAGTCACTTAACAACTGCCTTGCTTAGCAATGGAAATTCTGGTCCCAATTGTAGTTATAATTTAAGAACTATCTGTATTGCCGGTTTAAAATTTTAGTTGATCAGAATTGTTGTTGTTCCTTAACTGTGATTTAATATTTTGCTAAGAGGCTGTTTTAGCACAATTAAATAATTGGAAATATCCACGTGAGCTCATATAGTTATTTCTTTCTTTTTTTTTTTTTTGTAAATTTTTTTTGTAAATTTTTTTATTTTTTCTCCACAATTTCCGTACACATGTCAATACATATATCTTACAATATATCAATAATATACTTAATTATACATTTCATCCAATCAGTCATAAGTCAATATTCTATTTTGCACCTATTTTGTACTAATGCTCATCAGTCTGTTTTCCCTCATATTTTGACACTCCCCTCCCTCTATCTCCATCTCCTCCTTCTACCTTCTTACTCCTTCTCTCCCCTCACCTACTTCCCTCCACTCCTTCTCTTCTCCTTACCTTTCTACTTCCTCTTTTCTCCCTCTTTTCCTTTCCCTGAGTGATTCTTATCCTCATTCCTCTCATATTTAACAGACTGATAACATATTCCATTCCTTTAAAATTTTTGGTGCCTCTTCTAAATTCATTATTTTTATGTCTTTTCTATACATATAATTCTTTATTCTAGGTATATGTTATTACTCTAATGCTGCCTCTTCAAAACCTAATTTTGTCTCCTGGGTCTACCACCATTTAATTTTCAATTTTATTTCATATAGTTATTTCAATTGCGGATATGCCGTCTTAATATTCATAAGATCAGGCCATCAACTACTGGCCAGCCAATAACATGAAAGCCATCGTGGTTAGGAAGTTTTTTGGCCACATAGCTAGTAAGAGCTCACATATATTCATTCTCTCATAGAGAGCAGTCATGTTGCAGATCCAGCTTGGATAATGGAAAAAAGTTATTTGGAGATTCGGAGCAGTTTTGTGGTCTGTAAAAATATAATTTAGTATTGCAGAAGATTTGCAAGGCACAGAGTGCCCACTGGTGGCATATGTTATTTTCAGTGCGACATTTGTCAGGGGGCATAGCAAATAATTCCACTTGGATTTGAATTGAGAAGTTTTTATATATGCCAGGATATTTTGTAAGAAGAGTTTTACAATGGGGACCATCACAAAGTGATGCTGTCACACAGTGGAATGTCACGTAATTGCATCGTTTAGTGATGGCTGTCCTGGTCGCTATCATAACCCCAGGACCATATCAGTCATATTAAACAGGAAGAGACTGGAATTCCAGGCAACAGGGTGGGAGGGGCAGGTTCTCCAGAGGATGGGGGGAGGGCGGGGTGCTGCAGGCAGGTGCTACAGAGCGCAGATAGGTGAAAATGTGGCTGGGGTAGCTTCCAATTTTTTGCCAGTTTCCCCATTGACTTTGCTTGAGGGAAGCCAGCAAGAATTCGCAATCACATTGGAAATTGCAATCATGTAACCGCAGAATGCTGCAACATCATAATTGCAAGTCTGGCACCAAGTATCTGGATTGCAACCGTTGGAATGCTGCAACTGTTTGAACTTCGAGGACAGGTCATAATTACTACTCCTTCACCATCACCGTTAACTTTGAACAGTCATTGAACAAGTGGTTATAACCTGTGGACTGTGGGTATTTCAGTTTGAACAAAGGCGAAGAATGGCTATTCATATTTCAGCTTGAAATTTTCTCTTATTTGTTTAGTTATGAACCTTCCCTAGGAGTCAAACTGTCTAAATGCTGTAAGATTTTGAGGAAATGATGACGTATATTGTTACTTCAAAATGTCTTAATAGTTGCTGGCATTCATGTGCTCTCAATACAGGAAGCAAAGAGAAAGTAGATGCTTACCAGTATTCGGTAGGGTTGGCTTTATTTGTGTAGTACAAAAATTCAGGTTACAGATTGATCAATAGCCTTGATTCTTGTAGTTTAAAATAATGTGATTATAACATGTAACCACGGTGGGGAAAATAGGATAATATAACTGTTGGCTAGCTGAGGTTATATGTGGTTTATTTTGCTTCTGCTTTTGAATGGTATTAGTAGTTTTATATTCAGAAAGTTCAGTCCAGTAAATTGTATGTTGAGCTAAAAAGTTCTTAAAAACTTTTTAAAAAAAAGAATATTTTCTATATTTCCAACATGATAATTTGTTTTGACTGCAGTTGTCATGTTCTTTATTCTTTCAGATTTGTACTATGGTGGAGAAGCTTTCTCTGTAGAGCAGCCACAGTCTTTTACTTGTCCATATTGTGGAAAAATGGGTTATACGGAAACATCTCTTCAAGAACATGTTACTTCAGAACATGCAGAAACATCAACAGAAGTGGTAATTATAATAGCCATACTCCTGAATTAATAACAGAAATTAATATTTTTGTTGTGAGGTGCCCAGATTTCTTCGCACAGTGTGTAATATATAAATGCCTTAAAATAATATAAAACACATACTTTTCATGTTGTCCTGTTAAGAGGAAAACAATAGTAACAGAATTGTTACTTTGCACAGTGTGTAAGATATAAATGCCTTAAAATAATATAAAACACATACTTTTCATGTTGTCCTGTTAAGAGGAAAACAATAGTAACAGAATTGTTACTTTGCACAGTGTGTAAGATATAAATTCCTTAAAATAATATAAAACACATACTTTTCATCTTGTCCTGTTAAGAGGAAAACAATAGTAACAGAATTGTTACTTTGCACAGTGTGTAAGATATAAATTCCTTAAAATAATATAAAACACATACTTTTCATCTTGTCCTGTTAAGAGGAAAACAATAGTAACAGAATTGTTACATTTAAAATTGATTGATTTATCTCCAAATGTAGCTGGTGCAATCTATTACTTTTACATGGGAAAATATAAATGAACTCTGGGTGCAGGTAAAGGCTTGCTATTCTGTAAACAATGTATGATGATGAGAAATAGGTTTGTCATTACAGTAAAGCAGAGTCAGTGACAAATGCAGACTCGCACTTTGTAAGGCAGTAGTGAAAGCCTTGGAAAAGATACTTGGTTTCCATGACATGTTTTTATGTACAAATGTTAGAATTGTGCAGGCAATAATTTTTTTCTTTGGCCCTCTATGGAAACAAAAGTTGGATTTTGGAAAAGCAGGGATAGAATTTTGCTTTTGAACTTCCATGTTGGAGAAGATTCTTGAATACTATGAATAGCCAAGAAAGCAGATAACTGGATCACAAAATGTCTCAATTCAGAGTTCTCATTTGAGGCACAAATGACTAGTCTCAAATGATTATATTTGGATACATTATGTGAAGACCCAGCTCCCTTGAGAAATCTATAATACTGGGGAAAGCGGAAGGAAAGAGAAGCGGACAGCCAGCAGTGAATGCACCTTTTGGGGAGGGATCATCCTAGAAATGTATCTGCATGGTCACCTAGAGTCAACACCAATCAGTCAGTTATTTCACTTACTTTATCACACAAATTCCTGTTATCCTATAAAACCTATATTAGCCTATGCTGTTGCATTTAGACTCAAATGTTTCAATGTGTGCTTTACCAGATAGTGAACATAGTTCTTGATAATTTGATTGGCAATTTTTTTGACTGGGGCATCCAGAAAAAAATTAGTTTACATTAACATCCATATAATTTATTTGTTCCATTATAAGAAAGAGTGTAAAAAATGCTGTTTATTTTTACTTTGTTAAAGCTGATAAAATAATAGCAGGTATTAATGTTGCACATAATAGAATCTATTAGCATATAAACAGCTTAGTAATAAGAGAACGTCTTTATAGACAAGTGCTGAAATGTACATTTCAAATAAATGTATTTGGTGTTAAATTTGAGTGGCACTCAATTTAAGAAACTTCCTTGTATGATCCCTTTCCCTTCAGTTATATATAATTGTGTTTATTATGAAAAGAACATATATTATTGGGAATAAAAAAGCTGAATTACCGTATTTTTCAGAGTGTAAGACGCA
The DNA here is from genome assembly GCA_023053685.1 of Diadophis punctatus similis. Classification (NCBI taxonomy): domain Eukaryota; kingdom Metazoa; phylum Chordata; class Lepidosauria; order Squamata; family Dipsadidae; genus Diadophis; species Diadophis punctatus. Next base: position 90,778,395 of record JALIGW010000002.1, read on the forward strand.
CCGGAGTATAAGACGCACCTTAGTTTTTGGGGAGGAAAATGGGGGGGGGGGAATCTGCCTACCAGGTATTCATCTGGCTAGCATCCTTAGTCTGGTCAGCTTCAGCACATTATTTTATCCCCTGGTTATAGGGCTTTAAAAAACCTTCGGAGGGAGTAGCAATGAAAAAAGCCTGCTGGGAAGATCGTTAGCGCCTCATTAGGGCTGGGAAAAAAGCTTCAAAAAGCTACATTCGGAGTATAAGACGCGCCCAAATTTTCAGCCTCTTTTAGGGGTGCAAAGGTACGTCTTATACTCTGAAAAATACGGTAGCTCAAGGGCCACCTAGTCTAAAATCTGTACATAGTATTCCAACTTGCCTGCTTTATTAAAGCCCCCACAAGCAGGACATGAGACCAGTAGCATTCTTTCATACAGGTTCGTTAGTTTTTGAAATTGGATTCTGGGATGAAATTTTGAAAGCTATTTTGACTTACCTGTTTATAACTTTTATTTTCTGTGATTTTGGTCTAATCCTCCTTGAAAGTCATCCAAGCTGATGGGTAAATTAAGTTTAGGATTGGCTGTTTTCTGATCATTTCCGTGACCAGCTATTTGTATCTCAGTTGTTAGGTGTATTTATAAAGTTATGTTCTTGTGGTAACCAAAACTTGCATTTAATGCATCTGCATGAATAGAGTCTTAGAATATTTACAGTGTGGTCCAGCTTAGACAATTATAGGAATATGTTAAGGTGGCATTATTTCTACCTGCAGAGATGCCACCAGAGAATGGCAATGAGACATATATTTTGGCCCAAAGTGTTTGATTCTAATGGTTTTCCCCTGCTGTTGATACATAAAGACATTGGGAACAATTATCCAGAGATTTGGAGTACTGTCTTAACCAGATGGCAGTGAACTCTATTTCTCCTTTCCATCTGAACCAGAAAAAGATTGTACAGAGGCTTGAAAGTTACAGATATATAACAGATATATAACATATATAACAGAATATATGTAACAGATATAACAGATATATAACAGAAAATAACAGATATATAACTTGGGAGCTCCCCTTGATTCAAGCCTTATCATTAGAAGCAGAAATGGCCTGAATGGCAGGGAAGGCCTGTCCCAAACTTAGGCCGGCATGCCATTTTCCACCCTTTCTATATTGGAATAGCTTATTCTCCATCCTGGGGTGGAACCAGCCTTCAGGAATTGGTAGTACTCAGCCAATCAGATTAGGACCGAGCCAGTAATTTAAATACTCCGTAGGATCCGCCATGTTCCAGATCTGTCTCGGTCCACTCAACAGGAAGGTCGTGGCCAAACTCCTGTCCTGAAAACTTCTTTGCCTTAGGGCCTTTCTTTCCCTTTATTAACCTTTCTTACCTTTTTGTTGAGGATTTTCTCTTCCTAGGTCTTCCCACCCTATCAGTTATCTCTTCCTTAACCTATTTTATTTAAAAAAAAAAAAAAAGAAGAAGAAGAAGAAAAAAAGAAGAAAAAGAAGAGAAGGGAAGAGGAATCCTCTTAAACAGAGGTCCGTTTGAGGACTGGATAGCCAAATCGCCATCGGAGAACTCATAGCAACACACCGGCAAGGTTTGGAGAGCGTGATCCGGCTCCCCCTCCTCCCCCCCCCAGCCCCCTCTCCTCTTCCTCCAAGCAGCCTGCTACGCTGTTTACCATTGGGAACGGCAGGGAAACTTGAGACGATCTCACTTCAGCAGGGTTCAGCTCGGAGGGGGGGGGAGAGGAAAGCAAGGGAATCGGCCGATTGCCAGCGTGGGCCTGCTTCTTACGGGGGGGGGGAGACAGAAGGAGGGGGAGGAACGAACGAAGAACAGAAGCAAGGCAGGCATCTTCTCCCTCGTTTAAATTCCGCGCTCCAGCTGGAGTTTCCAGCACCACTGCCCCCGCCCTCTTCCTGCTGCGATCTTGGAAGCAAGCACAAAGGCTCAGCAGGAGGGCAGCAAGGCGGCAATTGCTCCAGGGCAATATAGGCCGCTGGGATTCCCCCCCCCCCACACTGCCAGCCCCCTCTGCACAGGAGCAGAGCAAGGCAGAGGACACTGCTGAGTTTTCTTGCAGCGTTCAATAGAAGAAGTTGAAGAAAACGGGGGGGGAGGGACCATTTCCAGGCCCAGCTTCTTAGCAGCCCTGAGTCGTCTCGGGCCAAGGGCTAGCAGCACAGCCGGAACAACCTGAGCCTTCTCGGGCGGACCGGTGGGGCAGAGCACATGGTGCCAACCTAAAGGGGCCATTTAAAGAGACCTCCACGTGGCGCGCCAGGGGGTGCCCATCTTTGGAAAGATTAGAAGGGGCGGAGCCTTCCTCATTCCACCCCCAGCCAACAACCACAGGATGGTGGGCAAGAGCTCAAAAGAGGCTCAAGCATCAGGCAAACGATCAAAAAAATCCAATCACTCATCAGAACAGGATACAGCCTCTTCACCAGAGCGATCCCCCCCGCAAGGCCCCATCAAAAGCCACAGTTCAGGCAGAGGAGAGACTCCATAGGATTTTAGAAGAATTGAGTGATAAGGCCCAAGCAGAGGTGGAAAGCTCTCGGGCCCAAGAGGAGTGCCCCAGTCAGGAACTGGGGGCAATAGGAATGGATCCATTAGATATGGATGCTGATGTTCTGGCCAGATCCAGAGGAGATCCATGGGGGCGTGCATGTACAGCAGAGCAACCCAGATCACAGACACAGGGGGCACCTGGGACAGAACAAACAGTGATCAACACTTCAAATCTTAGAGCATTGATGGAACAGGTACTAGAGCAGGCCACTGCAGACAGATTAGACAACCTATCGAGAGCAGGGTCTTCCACAGTGGCCTCCTCCTCATCATCATCTAGGGGCGCAAAGAGAGCTGCCAGCAGGAAGGAACGCCCATCCAATAAACATAGTTCAGAGGATTCTTCTGATGAATCAGTCCTTGATAATCCTAAAGATGAGCCTGGAGAGGAGGATTCCAAATGGGATCTATCAGAGGATGAGGAGGTCCCCAAGGAGGTGCCTCCCACATCTGGCCTGTTTCCACCTAGCCTGTTTAGGTCCTTATTACTCAAGGCTCAGGCAGTGGCCAGGATTAAATTACCAAAAGTTATTACAGACTAAAATGCAGAGGAACAACCTAATCACTTCTATCTAGAATCCAGGCCAGAGGTGGACTTTATTCCTATCCCGCAGCTGTTCGTAGATGCGGTGGAGAAACACAGAACCACTCCAGCGGCCGGCCCATCCGCTTCCTCACAGGACAAGAAATTTTATAATGTTGCACCTAACCTCTCTGACTTACTTTCAGTCCCCACAGTAGATGCGCCCATAAGGGCACTGCATTCTTCCACAACAGTCCCGGGAGAACCAGAGGAGATCCTGAAACCAGAGGAAAGGCGCATGGATCAGACACTGGTCAAGAATTTCCAGTCAGCGGCCTGGGCAGTGAAAGCATCCTCCACATCCTCCTTCTTCGCGCGCGCGACTCTTTCGTGGCTGGAGCAGCTTCAGGAGCACATCCCACCCTCGAACACGAGGGCTCAACAGGACATCAATAAGATATTTGCAGCGGTGCAGTTTTGGGCAGATACGTCTCTGCAAGCATCACGTTTTGCAGCTACGGCAATGAATTCCTCCATAGTGGCCAGGCGGCTGCACTGGCTCAGGAAGTGGCAGGCAGACCCACGTCACAAATGGAAGCTGGCAGCGGGGCCCATCAAAGGAGGATCACTCTTCGGAGCCACACTGGAACCTCTCCTCGTTGAGACCAGCGACAAGAGAAAGGTCCTGCCCTCTATCACACGCAAGGGGTTCATAAGATCCACTCCGTACACCCGGCGGCCCTTTCGTCCCTCTGACCAGGGATCTTCCTCTGCCCGGTCCCCAGGTCAGTACTCCTCAAGGCAGAGACAACCAGATAGGGGTGGCAGGGGGAAGCACTTTCGTAAACAACCGCGAGGGGCTCCTTCAGGCAGACCCTTCCGCAGAGGCAGACGGTAGTTCCAGGAGTGCCCCCATAGGGGGCAGGCTTGCCAAGTTTTGGCAGGCCTGGGAGCATTCAACTCAGGACTCCTGGGTACGGAACTCCGTACGCAGGGGGCTGAAGTTGGAATTCATCTCATTCCCACCCAGATCCTTCATTAAGTGTTCAGTTTCCTTTGTCTACTCCAAACGTAAATTGATGGAAGAAGCAATTAAACACCTAGATTCCATCAGGGCCATACAGCCAGTACCACGCTCCCAACGGGGGCGGGGTTTCTATTCTATCCTTTTTGTGGTCCCAAAGTCATCGGGGTTGGAGAGCCATCCTGGACTTGAAAAGACTAAACAAATATTTGGTGTATAAACGTTTCAAAATGCACTCCCTGTCTTCCATTCTTCCTCTGATACGCCAGGGGGATTACATGGCATCCCTAGATCTCACGGAAGCATACCTGCATGTCCCTATATTCAAACCCCATAGGCGTTTCCTAAGATTTTGTTACAACAATCAACATTATCAATATAGGGCTCTTCCATTCGGCCTTTCATCAGCCCCCAGGGTGTTCACCAAGATAATGGCGGCCCTGGCGGCCAGGCTGCGGACCAAATCTATCCGTATCCATTGCTATTTGGATGATATCTTAGTACATGCTCCCTCTAAAGGTTTGGCTCAACAGCATGTGGAAATCATCATAGACATCTTCCAGGAACACGGGTTCTCCATTAACTGGGAAAAGAGCCTTCTCAACCCGTGCACGTCCATACAGCACCTGGGAGCAGTGATCAATTCCCTTAACTGTACGGTCTGCCTCTCCTCAGAAAGGCAGGACAGCATTAGGCAGTTAGCCACCCAGATACGGGGGGAACAGAAGACATCCCTAGAATCATTATCCTCCCTCCTGGGGAAGATGGTTTCCTGCATAGCAATCACCCCATGGGCTCGCTTACACGCAAGGGAACTCCAATGGTTCCTGTTACCATTCCAGAAAGCTGGTCAGGGCTCATCTTCTATGAAAGTTCAACATCCCTCACAGGTTCAAAGGTCGCTCGATTGGTGGACTTCCTCAGCAATATCCAAAGGCACCTCGTTCAGGGTCGCACACAGAAGAACGATTACAATCGACGCAAGTCTGACAGGCTGGGGAGCTCACTCGGAGGGACTCATAGCTCAAGGTCAGTGGTCACCGGGGGAGGCAGCACACTCCATCAACTGGTTGGAGCTGAGAGCAGTATCCCTGGCTCTGAAACACTTTCGGCACCTGGTCTTGGACTCCGATGTTCTGGTCCTCACAGACAACATTTCCACCAAGGCACACATCAATCGCCAAGGGGGTACCAAATCCAAATCCCTCCAGGCCGAAGCAATGAGTCTGGGTCTGTGGGCGGAGAGACACGTACGGTCGATCACATCAGACCACATATCAGGGATTCACAACTCGCAGGCGGACTGGCTCAGCCGCACTCAGGAAGATCAAGCGGAGTGGAGACTCCACCCCCGCGTATTCCATCAGATAGCCCAGAGACTCGGTCAGCCGCTGGTGGACCTCTTCTCCACTCCCAGCAATTCCCACCTACCAAGGTTCTTCACACGATTCCAGTCGCCGGGGGCGGAGCAGACGAACGCCCTCAGGTGCCAGTGGCCTCAAGAGCTCCTATATGCATTCCCACCATTACCAGTGATTCCGGAGCTCATTCACAAAATTCTAGTGGAGCGGGCAGAGATAATCCTTATAGCCCCGTTCTGGCCACGAAGAACTTGGTTTGCAGACCTCCAGGCTCTCTCGGTCACCAGACCATGGCGCTTGCCAGTGTCAGAGGACTTGCTGTCACAGGGGAGCATCCATCACCCAGACCCGGCCTGGTTACAACTGACTGCATGGAGATTGAGCGGAACGACCTTCTAAGTCAGGATTACGACCAGGAAGTCGTCATCATTATGCAGGCAGCCCGCCGCCCCTCCACAAATCGCATTTATGCAGCTACATGGAGGGCATTCTGCGCTTGGTGCAGTGAGGAAGGGCTCTCACCGTTATGCATCCCCCTGCCTAAGGTTTTGAGATTCCTGAACCACGGTCTCAATAGGGGACTAGCACCTAACACTCTTCGCAGACAAGTGGCTGCTCTTTCTTCGGTGTTAGCATGTGACAATTATGACTCTCTATCCCAATGTCCAGCAATCCGTCGCTTCCTGAGGGGAGCAACTAACTTACACCCACCTACGGTACATCGATACCCAACCTGGAACCTGCAACGGGTCCTGTCATCCCTCACGGGGCCTCCATATGAGCCACTTAGGGAAGCATCACGACACCACCTCACCATGAAGGTAGCCTTTCTGATTGCCATCACTTCCGCCAGACGCATCTCCGAATTGTCAGCCTTGTCAGTCCGGAAGGATCTCTGTATATTTCAACCAAGCAAGGTAACTCTCAGAATCGATCCGTCATTCATTCCCAAGATCAATTCCGTATTTCACAGGTCTCAGGAGCTGATTCTCCCCTCCTTCTGCGCACAACCAGCACACCCATCTGAAAGACGATGGCATTCATTAGACGTGCGCAGGGCGCTCAAAATATACCTGAACCGCACCAGGCATATCAGGAAGACGGAAGCACTTTTTGTGGGGTTCCACATCAGATCTCTGGGAGACAAGGCGTCGTCAGCTACCATAGGACGTTGGATCCGGGGCACCATCGCCAAGGCATACGAGCTCAGCGGCATGCCAGCACCAACAGGAATTACGGCACATTCCACCAGAAGTGCATCCACATTGGCAGCCTGGAACACACAAGCCTCGCTGGAAGAGGTATGCCGGGCGGCAACCTGGGCGCAACCATCCCAGTTTATCCGACATTACAAGATAGATAAATTTGCTTCAGCGGATGCAGCATTTGGAAGGAGGGTGCTACAGCAAGTAGTTGACATTCAATAGGAGCAGAAATTGTGCTAACCCTCCCTGGGACCCCTGCTTTGGTATGTCCCAATTCCTGAAGGCTGGTTCCACCCCAGGATGGAGAATAGGCGTTGTCTTCTTACCTGAACGCCTCTTCTCATCTGGTGGAACCAGCCTTCAGTTCCCACCCTTGTATATAGTTAGGTAATTATGCTAGAGATTCAATTTCTTTCTATTATTAGATTTCTTCCTAGTTTCTTATTCTATAGCGACAGGAGTTTGCTCAGGTAACAATGAACTGAGTAGCCACGCCCGAGTCCAGTTTCGGGATTCGTCAGATCTGGGAACATGGCGGATCCTACGGAGTATTTAAATTACTGGCTCGGTCCTAATCTGATTGGCTGAGTACTACCAATTCCTGAAGGCTGGTTCCACCAGATGAGAAGAGGCGTTCAGGTAAGAAGACAACGCCTAGTTTCAGGAACACCTAATATTTACCATTTCTTGGTTGGATTATTAAAATGCCCCAAAGTGCAGAAAACAGAAAACTCGGTTATTAAATTGGATGCTAAAGTGGCTTATAGGGTATCAGGCCCAGGAGTACTATGTTAGTACTACATGGCCCCGTTTAAGGATATGATACTCTCCGGCCCTAAACAGCTTCAGAGTCTGGCAGTTTAAAGCCTGCCTCCATAGCATACCCCTAAGCAGTAAGATCAGTTTGAACAATAGTTTTAGCTCAAGATATGGTGGCCAGGAATAGAGCCTTCTCAATAGCAGCAGACCAGTCATGGAACTCTCTCATGAGGGATGCGCATTCCAGCTCAGGCTATTGCCTTATTGTTTTTCTGTTTAAGTAACCTTGGTTTTAATTTTTGTTTTCACATTTTACAGCATTGCAATTTTATTCTGATAGTGGGGTGTTTGTTTGTTTTTTTGTTCTTGGTACAGACATTAAATCAATAAAATAAAAATGTTGAGTTTTCCATTTGTGTAATGTTGTTACCTTTGAATATTTTCCTGATTTATTCTTTATTGTGAAGAGCATTTTAATAAAAAGGTGATGGCATAGACTTGTTGCTTTAAGGGCTGATACTGTCATACATAATGATTATAAGGAGAATTTTTAATAGTCTACCTCTCTAATGCAAAGTTTGCATGCATGGTGGTTTCTACAGATGCTCCTTTTGGCAGGCACAAAAGCCCTTCTTTCAATTTTATTTTTTAACTATTTATTTTAAATTAGAAGGGTGGGCACATTGGAAGGGCCACCCATTTTCTGGAATACCTCTGAGACATATATAAACATGTAGAAATGTTTTGTTTGGCTTCATAGTGAATGAATACATAGAACCCTAATACAAAATTACCAAAAAAAAAAAAAACCCTAACAAACCCAGAACCACTAATATTTTTAAAATACCAGTGCTTTTTTTGTGTGTGCCCTACCTATTTCATCACCTTTAATCTTACAGTTTATGCAGTTGCAGCTTTCAAGAGTTTTGGTTGACACCACTCGGTGGCAGTAATGTTTCATAGCTACTGAATGTTATAAAAATCTACATCATGATATCAAAGCATAATCATAATAAATCATCTAATCCAAGTGCTCGATTCTCCTTTAAAGTAGAAATTCACATACTCCTACATTAATAGATCATAATGAAGCCCAATTGGAAATGGGCTTATTCCAGAAACCATCAGAGGCAGGTGCCACATTTTTCTACAGCCATCTAGAATCTTCTTTGTCTCTGCAAAACTGTTTATAAATGATTACTGAGGGTTCCCCTGCTCCCCCACTTGTTCTAAACTTTAGTTCCATGATGCTTTGGCAAAGTCACCTCAGAAATCAGGAGTGGCAAAGTTATTAGATTCTTGCTTAAAAAGCAAGAATTGGACAACAGTTTATTACAGTTATGTATTAGATTTGATGTATAGATTGGCAGCACTGTAAGATAGATGAAATATTTAGTCTTGTATGCATACATGTTTAATCTTTCTTGCCCTCGTACCCACATAAACTGGTGTTTTTTTTAAGTTAACATTCCAATTTAGTTAAGTGCTTTGTTCTTTTTAATGTGACAGCTCCTCCTAGAGATTTCTTGTTGTTGAAGACCATAATGCAGATAGACTTTCTAAACTTTTTATCATTTTCAGATTTGTCCAATATGTGCAGCATTACCTGGAGGAGATCCCAATCACGTAACGGATGACTTTGCAGCTCATCTTACACTGGAACACAGAGCTCCTAGAGATTTAATATCCTTTCCTAAATTAAGAAGAAACAACAGGATAATTATTGTTGAATGCATTACAGGTTAATTTTGAACTAAGTTATTATATTAACATACAGGATTGACACCCAAGTGAACATGATTTGAGTTGCTAGCTGTGGTCAAGAAGCTGTGGTTGATCACTTTGTGCCAAATCGAGTCTGAATGGTTAATTATATAATAAGTTTATTTTCGACCCTTAAAGAAAGACTTTGACAATTGTCATGTAAACAGGTGTGGTTGAAGCATTAGACTGGATTAGTTAGGAGAGTCAGCTTAAAAGTGCCCGTTTACCATATTGTTCCTTTAGTGGCATTTGCCAGTCTCTTCTCAGTCAAACATTATTGTGAGAATTAAGAAGATTCCTAAGAGCTCTATATTGAACTCCTAGAAGAAAGATGGAATATACATGTACAAGTGGTCCTCGACTTATGACCACAATTGAGCCCAAAATTTATGTTGCTAAGTGAGACATTTGCTATGTGATTTTGCCTCATTTTATGACTTTTCTTGTCACATTTGTTAAGTGAATCACTGCAATTGTCAAGTTAGTAACATAGTTGTTAAGTGAATCTGCCTTCTCCATTGACTTTGCTTGTCAGAAGATCACAAAAAGTGATCACATGACACTGGGACATGTGCAGCCATCGTAAATATGAGTCAGTATGAATTTTGATTACATGACTTTGGGGGATGCTACAACAGTCATAAGTATGAAAAATGATCATGTCACTTTTTTAGTGCTGTTGTAACTTCGAGCGGTCACTAAATGAACTGTTGTAAGTCAAGGATTGCCTTACTAATAAATTCCTGTTTGAAGTATTGTTCCGAGGAAACTATTTAGGTGAATAGTTTCCAATAACTGGTGTTGCAATTTAGTTATAATTATCTAAACTTAAGTGTTCTATATAATATATCTCTGCTGTTAACATGCTTTTGGTATAGGAAGCAATAATGAACTGACTGCTCTGATTTAATTTACCAAATATTGTATAAGCACACAGAACAAATTGTTTAATCAAGAGATCTTCAGATAAAAATGCCCAGTTTTTCAACTGCAAGGATAATTTTATGGTTTTGTCGTTAATGAGGGCTTTTTAGCCGCAGTTCAAGGTACTTAAGAGCATGATGCAAAGGAATGTTAGATTCAAACCTTTATTTAGATGTGAGGATGCCATGATGTAAGAAGGGCTACTTTATATGGGCATTTCAAATCATTGCCCGTGAAACCGTCAATGTTTTGTAAATTTTCAAGGTGGGCCTCTCTTTTGTCTGTTATTTCATGATGATGGTTTATTGTATGGCTTTGCCTTAATGTAAGGTTTCTTCTAATTGTATAACATTAAATTAAAAATGAATCCATGAAGTAACATTTAACGGAATAGCTTTTCTTTTGATCTTTAAAGTTCTTCGGTGAGGTGTCTATGGAGATTCTAAGTCATCCAGGTCATGGTTGTCCCAAAGGTGCTTTTTCAAGAGGCAACTGGACTTTCTGGTAGTGTTCAGGATGACACTGCATCTTCCTTTATCAGCTAGCAGGATGGTGATGTTTGGGTTTCTTCCTAGTGATGTCACTGCTCTCCTTTGTTTTTGGTTTTTTCCATGTTTTATTTGTTTTATTTATAAAACAATCAATTTTCATCAAACAGTGTGTATTCTGGGTACAATTATGTTTAGATAGTCATATATATACATCTTATCTTTAGTTACCATCATCATATTAATATAACATTCTAATATAATAACCTTAATTCTTAACATTTAACATCATCTTCTTTAACAACCATTCCCTCCCTTTATATCTCCTCCTTTCTAATTTCTGTTTATGTTATCTAACCATTGATAAAATGTGTCCCATATAAAAAATATTCAGTTTCTTCTTTATCCTTGATAGCAAGTGTTAATCTATCCATTTCTGCACAATCTAATATTTTTTTAATGACATTCTCCTCAGACGGAATCTTATCACTTTTCCATTGTTGCGCAAATACAATTTTAGTTGCCGTTAATATATGCAGAATCAAGTATGCAGTCTTTTTATCATATTTTTTCTGTCCAATATTTTCTTGCTCTTGGGCGTGTCCACCACATGTGGTAGTATGAGCCAGATATTTGATTACACTTCCAACATTTATCCGATCTATCTTTAAACATTCTTGCCAGTCTTGCCGGTGCAAAATGCCATCTATAAAACATTTTATACAAGTTTTGCTTATATGCAGTCGACATCGTCAATTTAATATTTCTATCCCATAATTTCTGCCACTTGTCTAATTCTATTGCATATCCAAAATTTTTGGCCCACACAATCATTGTCTCCTTTACCTGCTCACTTTTGAGTTTAATACTTAATAGGTAACAATATAATTTATTTATCAATTTATCATCTGTTCCAGTCAATATCTGATCTAATTCTGTTAATTCTTTGTTAAAACCATACAGTTTAGCATCTTTTTCATAAGATTGTATCTGGCTATAAGGCCACCATATAAGACCACCATCCCCTGGCTTCTTAAGTTCCTGTTTTGTTTTAGCTCCCCTTTTTCATTCAGTATGTCCTTATATATTACAATTTTTTCCATATTAATAACAATAGGATGTACTAAAGTCTCCATAGTGGGAAGCCAGATTGGTATTTTTAAATAATGTTCTATTAGTATTAGTCCATACTAATAACAATGCATTTCTTACATAATGTCTCTGAAAGTAGCTATGTATTTTATTCTTGCCATACCATAAGAAAGCATGCCAACCTAGTTGGAGATCATACCCTTGTTCATAGTCTTACGTGTCTCAAACTTATCCATTCTTTCACCCATGTAAGTACGGAGGCCTGGTAGTACAATTCCCAATCTGGTAATCCAAAAACCCCTCTTTTCTTTGATTCCTGCAACATTTTCAAACCTATTCTTGCTTTTTTCCCCTAACCATATATATCTTGATATTATTTTATTTAATTCCTCAAAATATTTTTCTCCAATTTTAATGTTTGAAATAAGTATAGCAGTCTTGGCAGGATATTCATTTTTATAGTAGCTATTCTTCCTGATAGTGACAATTGTAGGTCTTTCCATTTCTCCAAATCTGACTTAATTTGCCTCATTAATTTCATGTAATTATCTTCTTTGATTGTTGCACATTTTGCTGTTAGTTTTATTCCTAAATACTTCACTTTTTTGACTATCTGTATGTTGATTCTTTACATAAGCCCTCTTTTTTGTAAATCTGTGAGATTCTTGACTAAGATCTTTGTCTTATCCCTGTTTATTTTCAAACCTGCTACTTCCCCATATTCTTCTATTTTTTTAAATAAGTTTCGGTCCAGTTTCTATATGGTCCTCTAATATGAAGACCAAGTCATCTGCAAATGCCTGTAGTTTATATTTCTCTTTTTTTACTTCCATTCCTTTCATTTCCTCATCTTGTCGAATTTTCCTGGTTAACACTTCCAGAATCGGTATGAACAACAGTGGAGACAGTGGACATCCCTGTCTCATGCATTTTTTAATCTCAAAATTCTCTGTCATGTCTCCATTTACTATCACTTTGGCTAGTTGTTTGCAATATATTGCTTTAATCATATTAATAAATCTCTCCCCAAAATCCATGTATTTTAATTGCGCTATCATAAATTGCCAGTTAACGTTATCAAACGCTTTCTGCGCATCTAGAAACATCAATGCCATTTGTTTTCCCAGATGTATCTCATAATACTCCAATGTATTTAAAATCATTCTTGTGTTACTTTTAATCTGTCTTTTTGGTGGAAATCCATTCTGATCTGAGTGTATACATTCATTCAAGTATCTTTTTAGTCTTTCTACTATTATTGAGGCATATATTTTATAATCCGCATTCAATAATGATATTGGCCTGTAATTTTTTATCTTTGTTACGTCTGAGTCATCTTTCAGTATAATATTTGCTTCCTTCCATGAGTTTGGTATTTTTGCTTCTAATAATACTTCATTATAGACTTCCACCATCACTGGACTTAATACCCCTTCTAATTGTTTGTAAAATTCTGCCGATAACCCATCAGGTCTCGGGGTGATATTGCTTTTTTGTCTCTTAATCGCTTCTGTCACTTCCATCATAGTTATCCTTTCATTCAACATGTCTCTAACTATATCTGGTACCTTAGGGAGGTCAGATTGTTCCAAATATTGTTGTATTTTATTTTCTGAGATTTCCTCTTTGTCATACAATTTCTTATAATACTCTTTTATAATAGCTTTTTTCTCCTCATTCTGATAATGACTTTGGCAGCTATTGGAAACATTAAGACAAGGACTTAGATAAGCTGCCTGCACCTGGAAACTGTTTATAAAACAAAACAATACATACAGAGTGGAAATTGTAAACACTGCAGCGCTCTGACTGGACATGGCTTTTAGCAGCTGAATAACTGAGCAACTGGAACTGGGAAATAACAGAGGTTGCTTTTAAATAGAAGGAGATTGTTATACAATGGTCTTCAACTCTTCTCCCAGGAGATTTACAACCTGTTGGATATTTTGGGGGGATCTTGGTGGGCCTTGTGGATTATAAACTTGGTGAACCCTTGTGGATTACAATTTATAACCTTGTGGATTACAAATATATATGTGACTAAAAGGAAAGAAAGAAGAAAGAACATAACTGTTGTTGCAGAGACTTGGACTATGAATATTTTGGAGTTGTGAAAATAATATCTAAAAGCAGGAAGGGACTTGGGATTTGAAAATAAGAACTTGGAATAAGGAAGGAAAGTGTTGGACTACATCAGGTATATTTTATAAGCTGGAAACTGCTAATAGTGTTTTAACTTATATTATTATTGATTGCTGGGTTATTGATTGATTGTCTTGGTTTAATAATCATAATAATTTAAAATTTGGACTATTTTAAATTATCAAAATGACAAGCAATATAAATTTAAGTAAATCAGGGAGGAAAACTCCATCTTCCGCAGCATCGAGCCCAGCAGGCCAACGCTCCATGCACACCTTTCTGCAGAATGAAAGATTTAATGCCTTTCAGTTAGACATGAAAAATATGATTCAACTAATGCAGGAATCATTACAAGGAGCTATGGCAAAGAATCATGAGGATATGGTAGATAGGATGCAAAAGATGGAACAAAAAATGGAAGACAAAATAGACAATATCCAGCAAATAATTACTAAAAAGGAACAACGGATCCAGAAAGTGGGAGAAAAGACAGAGCAAACAGATAAGAAAGTAGAAGAAATGGAGAATAAACTATCCAAGGTAGACAACGACCTGGAACGATCCATTACTATGTTGGAAATGGATAAGGCAGAATATTTTTTAAGATTAAAAATATTGAAGAAGAAAAGGGGGAAGACCTTGCGGAGAAAATGGCAGAAGTATTGGCAGAATCGATGGAGATGGACAAACAGGAAGCTCGCTATGGGATGGAAGAAATATTCAGAGTATACACAAGCCAGTTTTTGACAAGACAACTGATCAAACATGAGGTTAATTTTAGATGGCTAATACCTGAGGGAATGAATATTGGTGACTTGGGAGGAAAAAAGACACAGATTTGACACAGTGGAGAGTGCACAACAATTCTACGAGTACTTCATGGAACATGGAAGGAGAAGAGAAAAGGGAGCAAGTAGAGAAGTTGGAAATGACAAAAGAAGGACACACAACAAGAAGGAATTGGAACAGAAGGGAAAGAGAAGGAGCAAGACAGAAAAAACACAGAGAAATAAGATCAACTAAGGTAACAAAACCTATCTATAAGTAAACAATGGAAGAAGAAACAAAACTATTATCAATTAATATAAATGAATTGAACTCACCAATGAAAAGATTTAAAAAAAAATTAGAGAAATTAAAATTAAACTTAATTTGCCTGAAAGAAGTACACATTAAAAAGCAAGATAGTAAGATATTAGAGTACCCCAAAATTGGGAAACTATATTCTTCATTAGCTCAGCAAAAGAAAAGAGGGATGGCTCTATATATTAAAGAAACAATAAAGGCTAGACAAATCTTTGCAAATGATGGGAGAATACTGATGGTGGAGATAACAATAAACCAAAAACAAATACTGTTGATTGGGATGTATGCACCTAATAATAAACAAAATGAAAGTATATAAAAAGATAATTGAATTGGAATATGAAAATATTTGTGTGGTAGGAGATTTTAACGCAATTGTGGATACAGAACTTGATTATAAGAGTAGCAAAATAGGTTAAAAAGCTAGGAAAACACCCCCAAAAACCTTTAAAATGACAGAGGAATTAGGAATGCAAGATGTATGAAGAGAGACACACCTTTAGGAGAATCAATATTCGTTTTATTCTAATATGCATAAATCTTGGTCCAGAATAAATATGGCGTGGATGACATCAGAATTGAAAGCTTGTGTGCAAGAGGTAGAAATAGAACCCAATGTTTGGGCAGATCATAACCCGATGAAAATTGTGTGGAAAGGATGAAAAAGAAAATGGAGATGGACCTTAAACCAAGCAATATTGCAGAAAAAAGAATTTACTCAAAAAATGGAAAAAGAATTGGATTTTTTCTTTAAAGAGAATAGGAAGGAAGAGACCTCTCTGCAAACTGTATGGGACACTGTTAAAGCTTATATGCGGGGATTAGCAATAACATACCGTATATGGGAAAGAAAAATAAGAGGAAGAAACAAAATAAGTTAATGTTAGAAGAACAACATAAAAGACTGGAATTAGAATTACAGAGAGAGCCACAAAAAAGGAATTGAAAAATCAAATGGATATAATAAAACACAAAATGAACTTATTGGAAAAAGAAGAACTGGCATAAAAAATTAAAAGTGCAAAACAAAACTTTTTTGAAAATGCGAATAAGCCTGGAAGATGGCTGGCATATAAATGGAAAAGAGAGAGAGAGAGAAAGTTGATACATCAACTGACTGATGAAGGGACACTGCTCTCCTTTCTTGAATTGTGAAGTTGGAAGGAGGTGTTTTGGCACTGGCGAGGGCTGCAGAAACCTTAATCCTAATTCTGCTTCTGGTTCTGCCAGTTTATTGTTCCTGATGGCTGACTTTGTGGCTGTGAGGAGATCTACAATTGGTAGCTGTTCTGGTATTACTGCAAAATTCAGTCCTTTGGCCAAAACATTATTTTCTGTTTGGATAAGCTCTCTGTCAGACAGATTTCTCACCGGTCGGTCAGTTTTCTGAGACTTGTCACTCTCCATCTGGGTTGGTTTTTCTGTTTTGTGTGGGTTTTCCCCCCTGTCTAAGCTGTAGGGTATAAAATTTGCCTTTTTGTCATTCTTTGCTCTTTGTTGTGTTGGACCAGAAAGTCCAGTTGCCTCTT
This sequence comes from Diadophis punctatus similis, assembly GCA_023053685.1. Taxonomy (NCBI): domain Eukaryota; kingdom Metazoa; phylum Chordata; class Lepidosauria; order Squamata; family Dipsadidae; genus Diadophis; species Diadophis punctatus. Next base: position 90,794,861 of record JALIGW010000002.1, read on the forward strand.
GAAAAAGCACCTTTGGGATTCTTTGGCCGGGGCGGGGGGAGGACTAAGGTTTTCTTTGTTTGCAACTCTGGGTTGATGCTTTTTCGTTAACTTGTTGGTGACGATGAATCCAGCGGTGTTCGGCATGTACGTAGAATGTTTCACCCAGGTCGAGGATTGGGTGGCCCCCGCGCACGTAGATCAAACATGCACTTTACTAGCAGTTCCACTGGTGGATTTTCATCATCACAGAGTTCGTATTCTCCAAGCAATAGAGAAGCCATGGATCCTATAGCTGGTAAGGATCACGATTATTTGCATCTTTTCCTTGCACATTGCCGTGTTCTGAATGAAGCAAAACCCATTTCTAAAAACCAAGGATATTCGTGACTGTGTAGATACAGATTAACAGAGTTGGAAGGAACCTTGTAGGTCATATAGTCCAACTGCCCACCCAAGCAGACCCTACACCATTGTCAGTCCAGTCTCTTCTTGAAAGCTTCCAGTGATGAAGCTCCCACAACTTCCAAAGGCAAGTTGTTCCATTGGTTGATTGCTCTCACTGTCAGAAAATTTCTCCTTATTTTTTTAAAATAATATTTATTGAATTTTCCTTTAAAAACATAACAATTAAATACACACAACAACAAAAATAAACACAACAGAAAAAAAACAAATACAAAAGCTGTATATATATTCTATCTTTAATCCAACTGTTTACGGACATTACTTCAATCAGAAAGTGAAATAAAGTATTATATCATAATATATGGGATAAACTACAGTTTGTTATATCATTGCAAGAAGTCCTTATTTCCAGGTTGAATCTCCTTGTTCAGTTTCCATCCATTATTCCTTGTCTGGCCTGTGTGAGACAGTCCTGCTCAATATTGTTAATTGAAATTATCATTTACCAAGAGTGCCCGTGTCTTAGAGGTTGTCAGTAGTTAGGATTGTTTCACACAGTGGCAGTAAAAAATCCAAAGTTAATGGAAAGGAGTTTTCTGGGTACTGGCCATGGCCATGGTTTTGTTAGAATAGATTTTAGTCTCTCTTTCTCTTTTCTTGTTGGCAGAGCTTTTATCTCAGTTATCTGGTGTAAGGCGTTCTGCAGGGGGACAGCTCAATTCCTCTGGTCCTTCGGCGTCTCAGTTACAGCAGCTGCAGATGCAGCTGCAGTTAGAAAGACAACATGCACAGGCAGCAAGGCAACAACTGGAGACTGCACGCAATGCAACGAGGCGTACGAATACCAGCGGTGTCACCACCACTGTTACACAATCTACAGCAACAACCAACACGTCTAGTGCAGAAAATAATCAGCAGGCTATCCAGAACTCTCAATTTCTCCTTACCAGGTAATGCATTCTAGTGAGATGACTGTGATTGTTCTGGTTTTTTGCTCCAGGCATTCAAAGCTGCCATTGTATATTGTGATGCTATCCTCCCCCCCACCCCAAAGCTTGGTTTTTATTCAACATGGAATAACATTGGGAGGGTGCTTTTCCTATGACTGATTGCGTGTATTAGGGAGATGCTGTATGCTTATATTCCAGAGAACAGCAAGTGGCTTAAACTAAAATGGAACAGTAGAGCCTGAGAACATATGCCTTGAAAAGTACTCAACAGTCTGAAGACTGTTTATATATGAAAGGTTTGGCAGTTGTGTGAAGCTGAACTTTAAATTTTGTTCAATTTGGTTTTGTGGGTGTGTAATTTTTATTGATCAAAATTTACCAAATAAGCCCACACACAAATGATTTATCTCATGGATATATTATTACACGTAAATATGAATAATTTTGTTTTCTGTAGCATGTTTTTAAAGAATTGTTACATTCTTTGATTCTTATTAGCGTCAACTTATAATAAATTTTGAAGTCATATCATGCCTTATTTTTTAAACAATCTAGAAAATCTAGAAAAAGGGCAACAGCATGTGTGTGTGTGTGTGTGTGTGTGTGTATATATATATTATTTATAAACTCACATTTTAAACTAAATTTTAAAACAACTTTGAACTTCATGGATTAGAGTAAATGTCAATATGTGCATATATGTGTGTGTAGAGAACTATTTTAAATAGTTGAGTCAAATAATAGAGATAGTCCTCACTTAATGAGAGGTCACTTCTGGGCTCAGTTGCAGTTGTTAAGTGAGGACTGCCTAAAAAAGCATGTGAAAACTAAAGGTTTAGATGCAGATAGGCACTATAAAGTTTTATATACAATCCCAATAATCCCAATGATAACAATCATGATCTAGATAGAACGCATCATATTCTTCAGCAAATGTGTATGTGAAAGCTGTCCATTATCTATTATATTTGCACAGCAATTTCACATGATTTAAGAGCATCAGGGGCCCAAATGCTACCACCAGCTGGCAATACCTGTATTTTTCTGTAGGCAAACAGTAACAAATATGTAGAATCAATGTAATATCACAAATGACATCATAAAAAAGCAAGTAGGAAAAATATTTCCTTTTTAAACATTACTACTATTAATCTAAAAGTATTTTTCTTTTTTTTAAAAAAAATAATTTTTATTGAGTAAATTTAAAAATACATAAAACATAAAAAAACAAAACATATATAAACATAACTACTTATATACAAAAATGTATGTAAATTTTATAAACGGTATATAGTACAAAACTAACAAAACCCACAGAAAAACAAACCAAAGACTTGACATCTCAAATAAAACAATATAGTTAGTTTACTTTAAGCAGTTTAGCATATCTTTTATCTTTCTAGATATCTTTCTATATATATACACACATATATATATGTATATTTATACCTCTACATATATCTCTTCTGTTTTACAACAATCCTTAAAAGAGTAAAAGAGCGAAGAGAAAGGTCACAAAGTAGAACAAGTATAATATAATCCATCCTCGCAATCGAAGAACCTGCTATTTTGTTGTATTTTTACGATTCAACCAGTATTTTTCAATGAAAGAATATCAACTGGAGATGCAAATGTAATATGTAGAATTACAGCACAAACCTATCATCTTAAATTTGCAAGTAGAACTATTGGGACCTCTTTACCTATTTATTTTAAAGTGACTGTCTTGTGCCCAATCATATTACTTAATAATGCTTATGTTATTAGGAAATATTACCCCAAATTCCCCCCAAACCCGAAGGGATTCCATCTAGTACAGTGGTGGTGAACCTTTTTCGGCTCGCGTGCCAAAAAGGGGGGGCGCACTCGCGCTCGCGTGCCCACACCCATTCCCTCCCCCCCATGCATGCGCACAACACCCCCCCATGCTGCCCCCTGCGCATGCGCACACCCCCCACCCCCCCCGCAAAGGCTTACCGGAGCCTGGGACGACGAAACCGGCAAACAGGAAGTGCGAAAAAACGCACTTCCGGTTTGCCGGTATGCTGTTTTTTGCAATCCGGAGGGTTCAGGAAAGCTCCCTGAAGCTCCGGAATGCAAAAAACTATGAAACGGACAAACCGGAAGTGTGGAAAAGTGCACTTCCGGTTTGTCCGTTTTGTAGTTTTTTGCATTCCGGAGCTTCAGGGAGCTTCCCTGAACCCTCCGGAGTGCAAAAAACAGAACACCGGCAAACCGGAAGTGCGTTTTTTCGCACTTCCGGTTTGCCGGTGGGCAACCCTCGCGTGCCGGCTTCTATGGCTCCGTGTGCCACCTCTGGCACGCGTGCCATAGGTTCGCCACCACGGGTCTAGTATAACAGCAGTAAGTGCTCAGAAGCAATTGTGTTAGTAGTCCCTCTTCTTTTTCTTGGGCCTCAACAGAATCACCAGTCATATCATCTAGAAAATCCTCAGAGCCTTCAGGATTTCCTGACTATCTGGGCTCAGATCACCCAAATGGATCCACTGCTTCTATAGGATTTAGGCTCAATCAACTCAAACTTCACTAGGGAATGATCTGTCAGTGACAATGGAGAATGTCACATTACCTTCCCCCCACTACCAGCATCTCACTCCCAATCTGTTCTGACTTTCAAACCAAGTTGAGATGTGATCTGTAATTCTTGTTGGGCCCATGTATATGAAAACAATCTCAGGATGGTCACAATAATGATGAAGTCAGAGCCGTTACTTAATAAGAAACAACAAGACTCTTGTTCTGTTCAATGGTCATCTGCGCTTTCACACACATGGCTTTGCTCCATGCAAAGAATTTTGGGAAACTATTTAAGCTGAGCTTCTTGGTAGGACACTGTTGCCCACCCCATGTATATTTACCATCCTTGGCTTTGTTAAATTCCTTCAGTTCCTAGATTTCCACTGCTGCTACATTCAGTGATGGTAGAGGTATCTATAGTGGTATAGGCTGATGGGTTCTAGGAATATGGAGATGATCGGTGGAAGAGCTACAGTTAAAGCAACACAGTTTGTTGTTATCCGTTATCAAACTTACAGTAGCTTTGTATAGCTTTAGGAGGAGGGGCAGATTGCATTATGTTAAAATAACAGCAAAACTATAAGCATCTGCTCTGACTTGGATATCTAGCTGATAATGTTTCACAAACATGGAAGGTGTGGACAAGCCAGCAACTCCACATATGTTGGCAAGAAGCCCTCCTCAAGCAAATGCAGTCAGAAGTTGCTGTAGCTCTGGTGAAGTGACTATGAACAGCTGATGGAGCAGGTAAGTTTGTCAGCTGATAACAAAATAGTGCCAGCAGCCAATAAGATAATAATTGCTAAGGGACAGGTAAGAAATTCCTAAGTAGATTTTGAATCTTGATTAAAAACAAAACAAAAAAACCACCACACATTTTTAATATTTTACTAATTAGAGCAGATATAGTTCAACCATGTTTCAGAGACAACTATAATTGATATTGGTTCAAGAAAATGCAGTCTCAGAATTGAAGGTGATAACGTTGCTGGCAAGAAAACAGTGGAAACCTCCAATACTGATTTTAGATTTGGTATTTCAAGACTGCAACTGTAGAGGCTAGATGTTGGCCAATTTGACACACTAGATCAGGGGTGTCAAATTGCATCATCACGGAGTTGTCACATGATGTATTGCAACTTTTCCCTTCGCTAAACTGGGCATGGCCAGTGTGTGACGCATCTGGCCCGCGAGCCACGAGTTTGACACCCCTGCACTAGATTATTTACAGTATGTGTTCCCAAAGAGAACCTCTCAAGCGGGACCATGGATTTCAGAATGCCTGAAAGATAGGAAGCATACAGTGCTGATACTTCTGACAAATATTTGCCCTCTTCAGAACAATAAGCAGTGGGAATATATATATATATAGGGGAGAGTATGGTAGTTTGGAAAGAATAGATGACATATAACTGGCTTTTCCTAAGTGAGCAAGCATGCTGAGAAAAATGGATAGGACAATGAGATAGGAGGAGGATAGGAGAATGAGAGAATGGATCTAAAAGGAAATGAAAATAAGCTGGTTTGGAGTCTGAATTATGAGAGAACACCTCTCTTAATTTGTGCCAAAGCAGCAGTTAGAAAGGACTAATGGAGTTTAGCCAAGGTCAGGGTGCAGAGCAAGAAGGAAGCAGCATTTTCACCAAAAGCTCAGCTGGGGAACTTTCCAGGTTGATGCTTTGTGCAGGCACAAACCCATGAGTGATGCACAGAGACCACAAAGAATAACCATTGCCTCTATTCAGGCTCAAAGTAACTGAAGTAATGATACTTCTCAATAGATTCCAATTAACCCCCCACTATACATATTGGACGTAATCTGAGTGTTTCTAATTTTTCTTCTTCAAATTTTTGTGTGTGTGTGCGCGCGCGCCACAGTGAATTCTGGTTGTAAAGGCTTGTGTACTCTTTAAGGTGCTCACGCATCTTTATTTGCATCATTGTATCTCACATTCTTTCATGGTGGTGCTAGGTTCCTGGTGGGATGTCTTCAGCCCCACCATAGTCACCCTGTAACTTGACTTGGATCGAACAGGAATGAGTCACCTAAACTAAATTTACCTGGGAGTTCCATGCTTGAATTGGAACTTGAATAGTCCAGCATTTCCCCCCCTGACCTCTTTATCTCTTATTTTTCAGGATGCAAGATGATTTGCAAGCTTTAATTGTATTTTATTATGTTTAACAAAAAAACATTCAGTTGAACATTCCTTAAGTACTATATGCAGTCTGGAATAAATGTATATGCAAACTATTTTTAAAAGGCAATTAAACCATAAGCATCTCTATAAGAAAGGAGTCCCAGAGATAGGGGACCAGCAGTGAGAAAGCCTTCTATCCAACAGCCTGAAAGGTTAGATCAGAGGTCTTCAAACCTGACAACTTTAAGACTTGTGGACTTCAACTCCCAGAATTCTCGGCTGGAGAATTCTGAGAGTTGAAGTCCACAAGTCTTAAAGTTGCCAGGTTTGAAGACCTCTGGGTTAGATCTTCTCAGATCATAGAAAGATAACCTTCCTCAAATAGAAGAAAACTAAAACAATTATCTTAAAACTGACCTTTTAAAGAAAAAACCAAGGAAATGTAAGCAGAGTACTAAAGTGTAATGGGAAAAGAGGCTGCCCTCCTTCCCCTTGCTTAAAAAAAACCCACACACACACATCTTCTCCAGATCTTCCTCAACTCTTGGCACATTTGTTGAGCCAGTAGTGAGCTTACAGGATCAAACGTACAAGCTCTGGTTATTAGTAATAAGCAACAAATAACTATTGCTCTTTCCTTTATGGAAATAATATGCAAGTGAGGCCTGGAGATAAACTTCGGATTTGTTTTTTGTTCCCGACCCCATCCCCCATAATTTATTTGTATGGCTGCCCATATTGGAACAGCAATTCCAGGTAGCTTATGAATTACAAGTTAAATGCAAAACTATTACAATTCTAGCATCCCCGGAGGCTTACATGGCTTTTTAGAATTATTGGTCCTACAACGAAACAACACGTGATCCTTTTCAGCTATATCCTGTTCCATCTTTTATGCAGGTTGAATGATCCCAAGATGTCTGAAGTAGAGCGTCAGTCAATGGAGAGTGAGCGGGCTGACCGCAGTCTGTTTGTTCAAGAGCTTCTATTGTCCACTTTGATGCGGGAAGAAAGCTCATCCTCTGATGAGGATGAACGTGGGGAAGTTGCCGATTTTGGTGCTATGGGCTGTGTAGATATTATGCCTTTAGATGTTGCTTTAGAAAATCTAAATTTAAAAGAGAGTAATAAAGGAAATGAGCCTCCTCCACCTCCTCTTTGATGACATCCCACTTCGCAGACAATGTCCTCTGTGCTGTATTTGCCAATGAAAGTGGACAACAACTATCTTGGGTTTGTTTTGGTGATTGTAATTTCAGGTCTGTCACTCTTGTTACATTGTGTACATTCAAAGGAAGAGAGAAAAAGATATATATGATAATCATTTCCACTTAAAATAATTTTTACTTCTAGCAGGTAAATGTAGGTTTCAGTGCAGAGGGGAATCCTCTGTGCTCTGTACTTTTGACATGCAAAAGGCTCTCCTAATACTCCACATTCAAACTGAAGAGGAAAAAAAAAAGAAATCTCTAATGAAGCTGCTGTGTGTATTTATGAATATTAATGAATAAAAACTGCTTGGATGGTTTACCTTTACTGCATGAGGTTTTTTGCAGCGTGCATGAGTTTTAGTGACCTTGTCATTTAAAAAAACACTTTTAAATACAAGGAGTAAAACTACAAACAACTCCCTCCCCCCCAAAGCTTCCCTATTATTCAAAGGTTACAAGACGAAGACGTTAGTGCTCATTTAGTGACGTGTGACCATCAAGTAGCTTTTGAATAATGTATATTGGAACCACCTTTTTTTCGTGTGCTGTTGGCACATCATGCAAGCTCTGCAGTGGGACCGCTTGTTGTTTTTCAGGGTGTGGCATTTTGCTCAGTGTGTCTTTTAATGTTGCCCTCTTTAACCATCAAACTTACGTATGGAATAAATTAGCCTGGTTTTTTATGCATCACCGGGAAACACAAAAGTAAGACCACTGCCAAGCTTGGCAACAGGAACTTTCGTGTTACCTTGGAATCAGCATACATGTTCAGCTTTGTTTAAAGGGGGTTTTCCCCCCTTCTTTTTAATGGTTGTTTTTTTTTAAAAAAAATTCAAACTGTTGACACATGTTTTATTCAGGTGTAGATGGTTCATTTATTTGCTGTCTTAAAGTAAAAGTTAACCTGGATCATAATTGTCTTCTTTTAAAACGCTCACCGTCTTGGTCCTGTGCCTAGTTATTTATGTATTTGCTTCCTAGTTGGAGACCCTTGTCAGTATCAGGAGAGCTTAAGATGATTCCCAGACTTTTGTCAATATATTGCAACTGCATTCTTAATGCTAATTCCAGCACCTTTTAATTTATTATTCTTTTTTTTTCTGGCATAAAACATTTTTTTTTAAAAAAAAGCCTTTTAATGGAATCATGCCACCTACATGCCTATACTATTAATCCTGTATGTATAAAATGTACAGTGTTTTGTGCATAGACTTTCATAATAACCCCAAGGCAGGGACAGGTGGGGATATTGTGGTTTGGGAGGGGTGGAGGGTGGGGTTGTGGGAAAGGGAAATGTAAAGTTAGACAATAAAGACAAAATTGCACACCGCTTCTGGTTAAATCTAAACTAGGCTTAGACCACAATCATGTTTCTGCCTGGTTCTCTCACTTTCTTCACCCCTCGTTTGCCTGTATATTCTTCCACTTCTGCCACGTTACAAGCTTTTAAAAATAGAATAAAATAAATCCAGATTCAAATAGCAGGATAGAGTCTTGACATGGATGCTACTCTTAAAATGGTAAAATCTATTGACAGCTGTCAGTTTTGACTCCAATTATTTCTTTATAAAATACAGTACTAGATTTGTTTTTTCTTTTTACTCTTTGAAACTGAATGTTCTAAGGGGGGGAATTCTATAGCTGCCCTCTGGTTAACTTGGGTGTTAAGCCCGGTAGGGTTTAAAAAAAAACTGTTGAGGATTTTAAAAACCAGTTTTCAAGCTGTAGTCTTTTCGAACACACCTGCACATTACAGTAAGACCCACAGTTCAATAAAGCATTTTCAAGACTGTTTGTTCAGTTGATTCTTTGATGTTGCTGTGTTATCCAAACAAATTGATTCTAGGCAGGCCTCTACAATGATGCTTTAAGGAGGCTTACACTGGAGAAAGTCTTGGTTCTCTCACTCTCCCTGAACACACAACTTCATTTTAAACTTTGGTCACAGACTGGAAAATACATAAAAAGACTCTACATGATTTGTTGAGGCTTGCTTGCGGACTATAGAGGATGTGGTGTTCTGTTGTGCCCAGAAATGTTTCATTATTTCACTAGATAGGCCGAAAATACGATGTTCCATTAAAACCATATGCTCATTTAAAGTGTTTCTAAGTTGTAGGAGCTTAAGCGGCCAGGGACTTTCAAATGTTATGGGCTTTTACTTCATGCAATTTTCTAAATAAGTTAGTATCCTGTTTTGGAATGCTGTCAACATCAGTTTCTTAAGCATGAAATGGAGGCAATAAAAGCTTCACAAAAGTAGCATAAAATGGGATCTTCTTGGAAATCTTGGAATATGAAGCAACCCACCTCACAAAGTAGTTGTGGGATAATAGGAAGGAGTATTTTATACATGCTCGCCACCTTGAGTTATTTAGAAAAATAATACAGGTGGGATAAAAATATGTAAATACTTACGGTAACGGAGCATTTCCAGAAATGAGCTGTACTTAAAAAGCCACCAATCAATATTGTCTAACTTCAAATCATGAATGGACAGATTCATGGCACTGAAAGTTTATACTCTTAAAACAAACTGGATATTTTTTTACATTTGAATTGGCTGAAAGAGCCATTCAACAAATTCTAGAGTGTTACAAGACACAAAAGATCTACTGACTTTACCAGGTTGGTTATTAGGTTTTTTAATTGCAGTTTGCTTGTTCAGAACTTGGACAAGTGAAATTCTCACATTCTCAGTTGACAAAAGCTGTGGAAAAAACTCAGCTTCTCATTTTTAATTACATTTAAATACATTTAACACATTCTTAGATTTACATACTGGATCTTTGGTTGGTTCTGTTGTCTTACTCCTATTTTTGACAATTCAGTACAATATTGTCAGTTGCTTCATTTCAGACTGATACGATATTTGACAGTTAAAATAATTGATTTAAAATCTTACTCATAACAAGGTTGTCAAAATTAATATGACATTTCAGTTTGTATAATCATTTGATTTGAAAATATAGCTTTTTGCTTTTACCTGTATCAGGGTAGCCTTATGACCCCGGACTTTTAAGATATATTTTATTTACAAAATGGTTCAGAAATGATGTTAATTTGCATCAGATAAAACCTAGGAATTCAAATCAAAAGACCATTTTTTCATTTAATGCAAGCAGTAATTTCCAAAAGTCAGCTTCGATTTTTAGCTTATTGGCACAAGAAAGATCATATATGAATTAAACTGCTTCCACATGGTGGGTTTCAACAGGATTCAGTTACAACCAAGTTTTTGTTTCGTATTTCTCTCAGCAGCAGCATCTCACTAAAGCAACATGTTTAACTTTTGATGATTTACTGTATACGTATGGAAAAATCTTATCTATGCTTTGTGATTGTATAGTGCTGTTCCAATAATTTAGATCAAATACTTTTAAAGATGCATTCGTAGTGTCCCACACCACTGCATTTCACACCAGCTGCAGCTTTCAAATACTGTTAAAGGCAGCTCCATGTAGAGCATGTTGCAGTAGTCTAATTGGGAAGTGACCAAGGCATATGTGATTAAGCAGGGCCTCCTGGTCCAGGAATTGGTGAACATGTAACTACTTTATTGTCATTGCACCTTGTACAACGAAATTAAATGCCATCTTTAGTGTACATTATACATTTAAAAACTATAAAAATAAAACAAAAACACACATCCTTCACATTCTATGCAATTGAATTGAGAACCCGATTGCATTAATATTGCACTATCAGTAGAATTCAATATAGTTACTGCTCTGGGATAGAAGCTGTTTTTCAGCCTATTTGTCCTTGTTTTTATTATTCTGTACCGTCTGCCAGATGGGTATAGTTCAAAAAAAGGGTGCCCAGGATGAGATTGATCTTTAAGAGTGTTTTGAACTTTCTTAAGGCAGTGGGAGCTATAAAGCTCTTCCAAAGAGGGGAGAGAGCAACCAATGATCCTCTGGGCAATGATGTTAACCCTCTGGAGCGCTGTCCTATCTGCCAACTGCAGCCTCATCCAGAACTCAAGATGGAAGGTCTACAGAGATTGGGCAGGGAAGGGGTTTTCCTAAAACCTAGTTACTCCATTTTGCTTGGATTACATGGAAGCCTGTTGTTCCCCCTCACACGCCCTGTAACCCAACAATGATTCTTCCATGGCATCAAATAGCCTACTGTGGAGGTGAAAAGCTATCATACGGATACCTCACTTGGACGCTTCATGTTTGTTTATTAATCGGATTTGTATAACCTCGCATCTTACCAAAAACAACTCTGGTGTTCATGTTGGTGTTAGAAACAGATGAGAGTACCAGGCCTTGTGGCACCCCACCAAGCAGAGATTGGTCTAGGGCTGTAGGCATTCCTCCCTGTATTCTGTCAGCATCCAGCTTTTTTTGGAACAAAAGTGCTTTTTGACATGGATTTGCATTGATAATTTCATGACTTGGTAAGAAGGGAGTTGGAATCCGCACGTTAAATCAAAAAAATAGTTTTGTAAATAACGTGCAACCATTATAAACGTTTTAATCTTCCCTCATATTTAGCAGTTGGATTAAACGTGTACAGATAGTCCTCGATTTACAACAGTTCATTTAGTGACCATTCAAAGTTACAACAGCACTGAAAAAAGTGACATGAACATTTTTCAGTTACCACCTTTGCAGCATCTTCATGATCACGCGATTAACATTCAGATGCTTGGCAACTGGTTCATAATTATGACCGTTGCAGCATTTCGGGTTCATGTGATCACCTTTTACAAACTTCTGACACGCAAAGTGAATGGGGAAGTCAGAGTCACTTAATAACCAGGTTTCTACCGTAACTTATCAACTACAGTGATTCACTTAACTGTGGCAAGAAATGTCGTAAAATGCGGCAAAACTCAACAAATTCTCATTTAGAAACATAAATTTTGGGCTCAGTTGTGGTCGTTAAGTCAAGGACTACCTGCATATGGTGGGTTGTGTAAGTTTTACCCATATGCTGTAATGGAAACAAATCCAAAAACCTAAAGGTGCAGAATATGGTGAAAATAGCAGGTGTCCTTTAGCCACAACAAATTTTCAGTTGGATAATGTCAAGGATATTTCTACTCCCCCCAAAATTAGAACATCCCTATATATTTTTAAAGAAATCAATAGGAGAAATAAAGGACAGCATAACAGCCCCCAAATTGTCTTGCAAAGAACCCGTTTGATGTGTATCCTGGGGCATAAGCAGTCTAATGTAGCATTCTCCTCACTGGCCTTGAGATGTCTAGTTAAATAGACAATGTCGGCAAGACATTACCTCTTCTGGACAACACTCAGAATTCACTTGGAGCAGTTTTGTTGCCTTGGCTTATTGTTTTTTTCTAGGCTGCTGTCAGAGCTGGCTGGTAAACTCAGCCCCCTTGTCACTGCCAGGAGTTGGGTTATGTTCTTGCCAAATTCAGTGTTAGGAACGGCAACAGAAGCAGGGTGGCACAGTAAGATCTACTGTATCATCAGAGGTGGCCCAGCTACCGAACAAGGCATTTCAGGTCTTGGCGTCCACTCCTACTTTTACAGCAATAAAACATTGAGTCAGTACCTTTTTAAGTGTCAGCTTTGCATCTATTCATTGTGAGGAGTCTTCAACCTGCCCTAACTGCAAAACATAATGGCAGGACCAGACTTGATAATGGTGAGAGCCACACTGAAGTTCCAGTTGCGTTGGCACTATCAGCCTGGAAGCATTCCCATTCCATGAACGGAAAACAGCAAATGTCTATGGAGATTCTCAGTCATCCAGGTTATTGTTATCCCCAAGATGCCTTTTCAAGAGGCAACTGGACTTCCTGAAAGTCCAGTTGCCTCTTGGAAAAGCACCTTTGCGAGAAGACAGGAAAGGCTTACAGCAGGTTAGTTTAAAGGCAGCTGAGAAAGTGAGTGAAGCCCAACACTTTGCCACTCCAAAAGACTTATCGCTGGTTTCCTTCTACCCCCCTACCACACTGAGACTTCCATTCCCTACCATTGAAGTAGATGGGGAGTCCTGGAAATGTTATGAACAAAGCTGCACCAACTGATTAGAAATACTAGGGAATATAAAAGCCCACTCATTTCTTTGCTCCTCTAAAGTATTTCTTCATAACTTTTAAACAAAGAAATCTGCTTTAATTCCTACAAGAGCTTCTGTGAGTAGGTTCTAGATTCTTGTAGGTAAGTTCTAAGGGTTGTTTTTGTTCACTACAACAGCAGTCCTTAAAGCAGATCTAACACCACCTTCTGATAACAAGTACACTGGATAGCATACATGACTTAACCAAAGAAGATGGGAATTTATATTCCGTAGAAAACTAAACAGTTCTGGCCAAACGACTGTCTCAATTTCCTCAGAGAACTCTTCTGAAGAAAAATAAGAAGACTGCTAGTTGTGAGAGGATAGATGTTCTCTTGTAATAAAAAAGCATCACACATTTTATAGAAGCCTTTATTTACAACTTGTTTAACAACTGTACACTGGTTCTGTAGCCTTGGAAGCATGTTCCGGACCGAGGGGAAACATCCCGACCACCTTCCCCCCAAAAGATATCTGAACTTACAACCATTATTATCTTGTTTATTATATACAGATAGGTTTTTAAAATCACTACAATGGCAGTATGGTAAGAAATCATACCTTGGGGGAAATTAATATCTAGTAATCCTAGAAAGTCAGTCTTACGGGAAAAAAATATGTTTTACTGGCAATGGGACAAGTAATTTTGGTAGCTCAGGACAGTCAAACAAGTTGTTATTGAAACACACAGTCGAACACATGCTTAGGATCTCAAAAAGTGGCAGCTGCATCATGATATTAATGCTAAAGAAAGCCCAAATCATTACAAGTAGACAGGCAAAGTTGCCTAATGAAGTTTAAAAGCAAAATTCATACTCTTTCCCCTTATCTGATGGTTTCTGTAGATGGAAAAAAAAATTAGACATGATACAAAAAAGCTTCCAACCGCAAGCACATATTTTTAAGATCAGGTAAAAACACCAAGCAACTCACCAAACTACTACAAAGCAAGTCCTTCATAGGAGCTAATACAGTACAGACAAGAATATGCAGGGGGAACCAAGGTAGCAGGACATAAGGTTTTGAAATTGGAGGTAATCTAAATAAGGAAGGCCATTCTACTGTGAGTCAATGATAGTTTCATTTTTATGGCACTGGTACCAAAACAACTCAGAAGACTGACAATGTTGAAAGCCAAATTTCCAGAACTGACTTCTCAACTGCCAGGTCCAGCCAAGCATCTTTTCCTAGTATTGTCTATGTACTTGCAAAAACTCACGTAATTCCAGCAGTAAACTTTCTCTGAAAGAAAAATCTTAAGTGTCATAAATCATATCCCCCTCCCCTAAATGAATCAACCAGGAATTAACTCTACTTCAGAGTCTGAAGTTGCTAGAGGACAAACATTCCATTTTGGCCTCACTTTCCCAGCCCCTCACTGTTGAGCCACTATTAAGTTTTGCCCCAGTTTGGCTGTTAGAGAAGGTTAGCCAGAGGTATCCTTACTACTCAGTACTAGTTTTACTCCTTCTCTATGATGCTGAATGTTAATGTAGGACACAATCAATTTATCTGAAATGGTAACCGGACTGGAACTGCCAACGATCTCTCTTCCGCCATGGTCCAAGCTACCCCATTCTACATTTTGTGTCTCTACATCTTTCCCCCTGCAGATGGAAGGACCCTGTCAAGTTTCACAACAGAAACAGACTCCTATTGAAACCACTCAATACTAAGCGCTCCTTCGTTTTCACTTTGGAACACGTAGGGAGACCGTTTCTTATGGCTTAAAAATAGAAGTCAGCAGCCGGGGGTCTCAAGGCCAAATCCTACCTCCCAGGTAGCAACAATTGAGAATCATGATGCTGATCAAATTGTAAACTTGTTCCAGATGCAGTTGCTCCTGCAATGAGGCTTAATGGGAGTGAGGCTGGCTTCCTCCCTTCCATCTCCTCAAAGTGGTTCTCCCATAAAACTGACCAACTCTTCCAAAAGCTTCATCTCTAACCACCAGATGATAAAAGCAGTGATACAAATATAACCGCTAGGCAATATTCCCTCAGGTTTTCTCCCGTAGTGCCGCGTTTCCTACATCTGCCCCAATATAAAGTGAAATCCACAGCAGAACAAGCCGATACTTACAAGAGTGTGAAAAAAAGCAGCTTTAAATTTTTTTTAAAGGCAGCACAATGCATTCCAACTGTCAACGTAGTCTACATGAATAACAGCAATATTTCATAACATAAAGAAAGACACATTAGTGCAATCCAAAGGGAAGGTAACATAGATGAAGGACAGAGATCTTAAGATAAATACACTTAACCCAAAGAACAATCGAAGAAAGTTCTATCACATAACACTGAAATGCAGGAAAGGCACAATTTTTTTTAAGAAAAATGTTCCTGCTCTCTACATTCCTTTCCAGAGCTGCTTGTGCATGTATAAATGGATAGAAGAAAGGAAGGGTAACAAATCTGCTGAAGGAGATGCATAAAAACAAAAACAGGGATCTATATGTATTAAGACAGTAAGCAGCCTCAGTACATACAATATTGCATATATTGAGTGACAAGGCTTGGGTATTAAATTAAAAGATGGAAAGGAACTGGCAACCCTTCCTATCCATTTTCTCCAACAACAACAACAACGACAACAACAAAATTGTTCTGGCATATATATATATATATATATAGTATTGAACATTAGTGCACTTTTAAAATCATACTAGTAAATAAAGGTGCATTTATAAAACATTTCAGTCTAAAGGTGTATATTGCAAGAGGTCTGTATGTTAATACTGTTAACAGGAAGAACGGAAGTCGTGAAATAGCACTGCCAATGAATACTAACATATTGTGTGCTATAGGAGCTTGGCCATCTACCCATCTTTTTTTCTAGAGCTTCAACATTTTGCTAGGTGGGAAAGTGGGAGATGACATGGTTATCTCTCTCTATACTTCTTGCAAATAAACTCCACTCTTAAAAAAAACAAAGCAGATGCCCATAAATGATATGCTATTTGATATTAACTAAGGAAAATTTCGGCTAACTTAGAACAGACTGGGGAAAAAAAGAGATGTAATGTATCAAACAGCCCTTATTTTCTAAGCAATTTAGCAAATTTTGGGACGATTGTTACTACATAGTTGGCTTAAGACAAATGCAATATAGATTAATAATATCAGTGAATGCAGCCTAAGATGTGAAGATATCTTTGCAAAAAAAAGAGTCTACAGAATTTATCGGCCCTCAGAAAATCCACAATGGTGTGATCCTTTGGGCGTATCTGTAGTAGACAATATACCAAAAGAAAGAAAGGAAATTCTATCTAGCAGTTCCCTGCCTGGTTGCATATATGAGCTCATAGGCTATTTATATAGGAGACTTTGCTGTATATAACAATCAAGCTTTTTAATATGTCAAACGTAATGTAGAATAGCTGATCACTTGAAATTGGTTAAGTCATTTTGCACAAAAACTTTCCACAGCTTCTCTTACACTATGCCTCTTGCAGTTTGACCTTAACCAAATCTGCTTTTCCCTGATCGCATTCAGTTCTCTAGTTGCCCAAATGTCTTCTGAAAACCCAGCTCAAACTGGGCAATTATTTGAGGAAAAAATAATAATAATAATGCTGAACTAATTAGGTATATTTTCACACACAAAAATAGTCCACCTTGAATTATATTCCAGGTTCAGATTTTCAGAATCCAAACTGAAAGTCTAATTCGTTTTCTAGCCAAAAGGCCGCTTCAGACATCGGTACATGAGGCCAGGATTACCATGTAGGTGGCCTAAAGCTCATTATAAGCTAAAAACTGTCTGTAACCTTTATGCAAAAAAACATAAGACTGAAAAAAAAATATTCTGGCTAAGGAGCAATGTCTCGTTGCTTCTGTAATACAAGGATAATGGAGGTGAACAACCCACTGTCAACTGTCTTAATAATGAAGCCGCAGCCTACAGTTTTCCATCCATGTAAATTCAGCTAAATTATATAACAAAGAATTAATATCAAACATTCCTTTCCCAGAAATATGGACAATGTTTATTGTGCTCATAACCCAACATTGAAATGAAATATGTCCCTCCGGTGTATTTTAATGGCTAATTAATGGTTACTTTTCTCAACCTGATATGCCTACCCTAAAGATACATTCGAGAATGCAGTAAGAAATATTAAATATTTGGTGTGCTAGCAGCTTACCAGCATTCATTTCCTAGAATTCCTTAAGTTTCCAGTATCTAATTGGAATTAAGATTTAACTGATCATTTCATACATTAAAGAGTACGATTAATAGGAGAAAAAACACAATAGATATATCTTAGCCATGTCCTATTTAGGAGACATACAAGTATGAAACAAACAAACAAACAAACAAAAACACCTTGCAATGGAAAAAAAAATACCCAATTTTAAAATTCTGGAAACAATGGTATAACAAAATAGAATCCAACTTTTAACACAATTCTATCAGAGATTTTTTTGAAATTCTTTAAAAACCTTGATGTTGCAAATAGTGTTATAAGAAATGTTTCAAACAAAAAGTGTAGACTAGTTTGAAGATCCTACATGATTTTTTCTTTAAATTACCTTAGCCAGAAAGCCTGCATATGGCAACAAATTACACAGCTCCTGAATTCAACAAATTACACAGCCATATGTGACTTCTCTATAAATTAAGGACACTGTATTTATTTAGATGCAACGAATATCCCACTTGTTTCAATAGGAAATACCGGCCACTAACTTTCTTTGGCTTTCTTGATACGATATTTGACTTTCATTTTTTTTAACTTACAGAAATGCGTGTCTGGGCATCGAAATCAATGAAATATTTAAATTGCAAAGCCTTGAAGTTTAAAAGAATTAGACTTTGCATCGGACATACATATCACTTCTGCGCAAATAGATCTGAAGTAGCCAGACTGGAGAAATAAATTCAAGGTGCTTTCAGGAAAGGTGAAAATATAAAAGACTAATTAAAAAACATGAAATAAAGCTGATCAAAAACCTCAATAACAACTAGTCAGAAAGGAGAGCTAGGGAAGAGACTGAAAGATGAAAAAGAGGACAGATCTGTTTATGAAAAATTACATTCAAGTTTTTTTTTTCAGGCAAGACTAAATAATCAGGTTTCATTAGATCACCGTAATAGTTGGCAGAAAAAACATCTTCAAACATGAGTTTGGCTCTGTTTTTGCATACAAAAGCACAGAAGTAGCCAATTCGGAATGTTTGACCTTCTATATAACTTGAACAATTAACTCTCAAAAGAGTAAGTGCTGTATAGGCTTTATCAAAACAAGTTTAATCAACAAAATCTGATTTTTTTGCATCAGCACAAAAATCATGATGATTACCTAATAACTTTGCTTATAGGTGTAAAAACCTATATGACCTGATGATTACCTAATAACTTTGCTTATAGGTGTAAAAACCTACCAAAGGAATTGGCAACTCACTGATTATTAAATGATTTTTCTGCAGCAGGGACATCAGGCCTACTTTATCAAACATTGGAACCATTCTACAGAAGGACCAATGGCATCACATTTTATTTTTATCACCTTTACATGAGTGGATTTTAAAAACTCCTTTCATGTGCTTAGATGGCAATGATTTAAAAACAAGCATTTTTAAGTCAGAAAATTATTGTGCACAATATAAATGTATTAACAAAAAGGAGGGGAATACTATCCATACCTAAATAAATATGGTGATAAAATCCAGATGCATTCAGTTCAGAATGAAAAACAGGGTTGTTACCTTACCTTTGACCCAAAGAGCCAAGGCTCTTGAAATATTCTTAAGAAGTCAAAATAAACTTATGTTTAGAAAAACATACAGCAAAAAAAATATCTCTACTGAAGTCTTCAACAAAACCTCCATCCATATGGAACTGTTTAACTTGAGTTAATCCCAAAGATTTGAAAAGGGTGCGGTAGCTCAGAAACCAGAATTCATAACTTGCAGAATCAGAGAAACACTAACCCTGCTTTGGACAGATCCATAACTCCACAGGCATGAAATATCACTTAGCACAACAGGTTAGCAAGTTTACATGTTAGAATGATCTTAACGACCCAAAGACATCAGTGCCAATGTCAAATGGGTTTATCCTTCTTATTGACCTATCAAAAACACTCCTCAGTAATGGAGGGCTTTTTTTTTTTAAAGCCGCATTTAAACAATCAACCAGATGAAGCCAAAGGAGAAGAAAGTAGCAGCAGCGTAATATAATTTCATGAACATGTCTCATCGGGTTCTTACAACTTCTGCCAGCATGTCTATCTAATCTTTGCAAGTAATGTTACACATCTTTCTACGTAGCACTGTTGCAAATTGCATTACCCAATTCAAACAGATCAAATTAGTGTGAAAAAAAAGAAAAGAGGCGTATTTCTTTCAATGCACTGGTAGCCTTGGGAAGAATGCAATACCGTTTAGCCAGGGGACAAATTAAATTTGTTTTCATCCATTATAGGGTTTTTGTTAAGAGATGACAATTGCATATGAAAAGGGGTATGGGAAAATTCCATTAATACCCTTCCATTAGGGTGTTTTTCAACATTTTGGCACATTAAAAGACGAAAGGAAGACTCCAGAAAAGATGAAAGTTAAAAAGAAAAGTTCTCTTCTGGAAATGAGACATGAAGAGACAATACTGAAAGAATGCTGGCTAAGTTTTCCTGAAATACAGTCACTTATAACAGAAGTAGGTCTTGATTCCAGGATGGCTTCCATTCAAAAGGCAAGGCAAGGACACTCTCTACCTTGCTGTGGCTGGCTGGACATGGCCCGGATAAGCTCTCCTTGTGCTGGTGGCTTGCCTTTGCCTAGCTAGGAAAGACTGTCCTGAACCAGTACTAGCAAGTCTGTCTTCTACTGCTTTTTTATGAAGAGTCATCCCCTACAGAGAGAAAGAGATTAAAAGAAAAAGGCATGTAGGTTTAGTGTGGGAAGCTGACTGGGCTGCACTATTTCTTCGCCAAACCTATTAAGTCACTCCACTGAACTGTTTCCAATAAAAGGAATCCAGGTTTTCTTGGATTAAGCCAGTCCTTCTCAAATAGTGGAGTGCCCTCCTGGGGGGGCTTGGAGCGATGCCAGAGGGGATGTGACCCTGGGGAACATGCGTGGTCCCTCTCGATCGATTCCCCCAGACGGGGAGTATTTTCCCAGTTGCACACTGCTCCGAGCCCGGAAGAGAAGGCGGCCAGGAGGGGCGGGACAGCTATGTAGGTTCTTGTTGTTCTCGGCGGGCGCCGCAGTAGCCATGAACAGCGTGGTGAACCTGCTCTACAAGGAGGAGCATACCCTGCAGCTGGGTGAAAGCTTCAAACGGCACCCTAAAGCCTCCTTCCACACCATTCGCTGTGACTGCTTATGGGCCAGGCCGGTGACCCCAAAACATTGGCTTGATTAAGCTGGCCTGGCCCAGTGTCAAAAGAGGGGCCTAACCACGGTAGCCTATGCCTGCCTAACCGAAAACAGGCTCCATTGAGTTCAGTGTGACTTACTCCCAGGTAAGTGGGTAGAGCAGCCAATAGTTTGCTTGCAGCTTATAATAAGTAAAATAATAAATATTAACACTAAAATTCCATTGGGGCACAGATCGGAGAGTTGGGGGGCACAAAATGTTTACTTCTTCCTAGGGGGGTGGGGGCATAACAGAAAATAAATGAGAAGCACTGGATTAAGCGGATGGTCTTAGACACACTTCATCCCTCCTCCGGAAGAGAGAATGTTTTGGTCATCCTGGGGAAGCTC
Organism: Diadophis punctatus similis; assembly: GCA_023053685.1. Lineage (NCBI taxonomy): Eukaryota > Metazoa > Chordata > Lepidosauria > Squamata > Dipsadidae > Diadophis > Diadophis punctatus. Next base: position 90,815,848 of record JALIGW010000002.1, read on the forward strand.
CCTTATGTTAAAAAAACAGACCGGGAAATATAACCCTCTGGGTTAGTTCTGTATATCAATCATGGTCCTTTCTGATTTTCTCATTCTAAATTGGATGCCCTCTTACAACAGTTCCCTTTGGTTGCTTCCAAAAGTGGACCTCTCTTCTGAGACAACAATGTCAAAGGGTTCCTCAGTGTTCATTTTAATTTTCCCTGCCAACTCCATGAAACTGCTGGGAAGGCAGTTACACAGGATGAGGGCTGTATCAATATCGATACATCAATACTGTATCAATATACAGACAATACCTTCCTTTACGTTCCTTAACACCTTGAGGCTGCGTTGAAGCAGAAAAATATCTTTCAAAACTGAGTATTATAAAGGGAACAACGTTCTTCAAACAATTAAGATACGAGGGGGACACATCACCTTTGAAGTCTGAATGTCAATTTAGTTCTGAAAAACATACTACAGAAGTGAAGCAATTCATTAATCTTTGCTGGTACTCTTATTTTACCATTTGAACTCTACTTACCATATTGTACCAGGCACTGACAATGTATCTCTCCTCCATTTCTCTTTGACTCTTTGTCTTTTCATATTCTTTCTATTGGAGGAGAAAAAAGTATTTCTCATGATTTCACATGCATACTGTAATGGGAGCATACTGTGCTCAGCGCTCAAGTCCGCATTTTTATTTCTGTTGCGTGGCATGGTGGCAAACTGGAATTTTAAATTATTCATGAAAATTGTATACGGTTATTAATTTTCATCATGGAAGCTCCTATTTCAGATTAACAGCTCAAAATAAAAAACACAATGGTTGCCTTTCATGTGTTTAATATAATTGCCAAGACGACTCAATTGTGTGTGCTTTTACTCGAGATAAGACCTACTGGTTTTGAGCGGGGCTTAATTTGGTTTAAATATGCACAAAATTTCATAGGAAATTACCTCTAAAGAATGGAACATCCGCTCACGTTCCTGCAGTTGATTCTTCAGTGCCTGAATTTCAGGTGCTGAACCTTGGTTCTGTTTGGGATCTAAAGTACGGATGACCTGCAAAAACAAGAATCACATGCTAAGAAGGTAACTCCAAATAGGAAGTTTGGAGTTCTAGACTAGGTCTAGGTCTAGAACTAGACCTACTTCTAGGTCTAGAAGTAGATGAATATTTGTTCATCTACTCCAGAACCATCTGTTCTGACTGGTGCAATTACCCAGGGTCTTGGACAGGAAAAGGTTTAAGCAGGTGATTTCCAGACTGAATCTACGATCTTTTGCATGCAGAAGATATTTATTACTGAGACAGTGTATCTTTGGCAAGTTATTTAGAGTTGCTTAAGTTTACAGAGTCTACAGAACATCCAGAAATTAATTAATTAATTAATTAATTAATTAATTAATTAATTAAGTTAGTTAGTTAGTTAGTTAGTTAGTTAGTTAGTTAGTGTTCTTCTATGCCGCCCTATTCCCTGAGGACTCAGGGCGGCATCCAACATTTTAAGGAACAACTAAACAATAAAATTATTAAAAACAATTTTAAAAGAGTTTAAAAAAGACATACAAAACCATGCATACATGGGGGAAAGTTGTCTCAAAATCACCCCGCTAAAATTTTAGCTTTATAGAATTATGAACAACATAAGCATTTTACCACAAGGTACAACTGATCTAATGTTATAAAAATACTCAATTTAAATACTTGGGAACATATGAAGAACCTAGCCTAGATTTCTCTTCCTAGTATTTCTCTTCCTTCCTATGAATATATACTGAGGGAGGGGAGAGGGAAGGGGAGAGAGGAGAGGAGAGGAGAGGAGAGGAGAGGAGAGGAGAGGAGAGGAGAGGAGAGGAGAGGAGGGGAGGGGAGAAATTAGCTACCAAAGAATGTGAGCTTGGAAGTCTTTTGTCATGAAAACGAAAATCATCATTATTATCCCTCCAAGGGGTAGCTCAATGTGTGGAGTAGCTGCATGCTCTAGTGATGCTGTTGAACAGATACAATCATATCAGACAGATCTTAGCTGAAGAGTCTGACTAAATGTGTTCCAAAAAAGGCATCTGGTATGGTGAGAATGTGTAATTCAAATTTCATGCCGCACCAAATGTTGCCTGGATTAACGAAAGTCAAATTGGATGCTATGACTCCTGGGCATTCACTGAAAAATGTGCTACAGAGCTCAGCTGCCTCTACTAGGCAACCAGAGCATGGATCTGACAGGCAAAGAGAAGGCAACAGACACCGAAGAATTTGATTGAAGGAAGAAATAGCAATAGCACTTAGACTTATATACTGCTTCAGAGTGCTTTACAACCCTCTAAGTGGTTTACAGAGTCAGCATATTGCCAACAACAATCTGGTCCACATTTTACTGACCTTAGAAGGATGGAAGGTCAAGTCAACCTTGAGCCGATCAGGACTGAACTGCTGGCAGTCAGCAAAGTTAGGCTGCAATACTGCCTTCTAACCACTGTGTCACCACAGCTCTTACTACTCAAAACTACTTAATTATGGAATGTCTCTAGGAATCAGAAACATTGAAATGTGAATGTACCAGTTTTGAAAAGACATCCAATTTTTCGGTTAACAAACAGATTTATGGACCAAACGGACTTAATTTTCAAACACAAGTTCTTTATCAGTGCTGAATTGGAAGCCACTCAAAACCAAACAATTCAAAGTTCAGGTTTATTTAGAACTACCAATAAAAATGCCAATTTGCATAATTAGCAACAAACAGAATGTGAAAAGACTATAGGCTTTAATGGAGAACAACAAAGAAAAGAAACTGAAGTTAATAAAGAATTGCCAACACTATTGGTTAATGAAGAACTAGTGGGAAAATGGACCGAATGAAAGAAGCCAAAGAATACATTTGCCAAAATTAAAAAAAAAACTTCAGCTAAAATAGAAACAAATATTAATGGAGCTGTCAAAAATATTCCAAATGAAACAATGACCCAAATCAACCAGCTGATGTATGCCATAGTCTATGAAACAACTCAAGAATTGGAACTTAAAATATGAAGGAATGAAGGCATTAAGAAAGGAAATCCTAAATGGAAAATGTGTGCGGCAATGAAGAAAAAGAAAATTCGCAATGTATTTGAGCAATTTGAAGAATCTGAGGCAAGGAAATTTGAAGAATAAGAAAATCAAAACTAGCCTGTGCATGAAATACAACCTAGACAACAAAGAAATAGCAGAGACTACAGAATAATTGAAACAAAAAGTTGTGGCCATTACAGAGAAGATCAACTGATATGACAATTAAATAATACAATTCCATCAGAATTCGCAGTTTAGGGCAATACATTCTATAAAACCTTTGAAAATAGGAAAGAATCAGCTACAAATAATAAAAAAACTTGGCAAAGAAAAGACCTTGAATTTTGGACTAGTTTAATGGGAAAACAACAGGAATCACAGTAAAAATGCAACATGAATCAAGCAAGTTGAAAACAGTCAAAGTATCCAGTATGGAAGACATTAGGATAACTGAGGAAATGCCTTGTGAGCTAAGACAGAAAGGCAAATGATGGCTGACCTAGAATCTCTTATTAAGATTCATCGAAAAGTGAAATATGTTTTTTTCACAATCTACCTTTACAATATACCCATTTTGGTCTTGCTGGCTCTTGTGTTTTCTCACTCTGTTTTACAATGAATTTTCAAAGTGAAGTAATTCCATATTTGATTTAATATATGTTTTTGGACCTGGCTTGCTGAAGATCTCCTGCTTAGAATTCTCACTAATCAAGCAGTAGAACATCCTGACATAAATTCTGCTCAATCCAGCAGTTGAAATTATCATTGTTAAATGTGGCAGGTGAAAGAGAAGATACCTTCGAGGACCATTTCTTGTTCAGCCCTTACCAGAGTTTACAAAAAAATACAAAGTTGTGCAGCAAATGGTGGTAGAGGTACAGTTAAATAACAGAAGCTGGAAGTGACAGTTCATAAATAAATTATCTTGCCATTCAATGATCAATATCAGTATCAATATCAATATAATTATATTAATAACAAATCGGGCTCTATTCATTCACCAATTTCTCAAGGTAGTCAACAGATTTGGGGATTAGAAGTTCTATTTTTTTAATAAATGTATTAAATACAGACACAAGCATAAACACACATTTATATCTATCCAGTCATTTTGGGATTTAATTAATTTGAAAATATGTTTAAATGAAATAATAAGACAATGTAGTGTAAAGCAGCCAAAGCTGCAGTTCAGAGACTAATTATTAGCTATTCTACATTATATTAGCACCATTTGACTCTCTGTCAAAGTTGCAGAGGGAGGACAATGTTAGCAAAACATGAAATACTTACACTTTTAGCTTTTTCCAAATATTTTTTATATCGTTCTTCCATTTGCTTCATTTCTTCTTCTTTTCTACACAAAGCTTCTTGCAATTCTTCTATTTTGAGTGCTTTATTTGGAGAAGATATCACATTTCAGAATAATGCAAAAGTTTAAGAATTTTGAGATAGTAGACATACTAAACAGATAAAAACAGATTACCGTATTTTTCAGAGTATAAGACGCACCTTTTCCCTCCATAAAAGAGGCTGAAAATTTGGGTGCGTCTTGTACTCAGAATGTAGCTTTTCCGAAGCTTTTTTCCCCAGCCCTAAGGAGGTGCTAATGATCTTCCCGGCTTCCTACTCCATCTTTGCAGTAGTTTTTTCCTGCCCTAAGTCTTTGCAGGCTTGTTTTCATTCCTACTCCTCTGAAAAAGGTCATTTCAGCCCTAACGAGGTGCTAATGATCTTATGCTTGCAGCATTTTTTTATTCCTACTCCCTTGAAGTAGTTTTTCACCAGCCCTAAGTCTTTGCAGGCTTGTTTTCATTCCTACTCCCTCTGAAAAAGATTTTTTCAGCCCTAACCAGGGGATAAAATAATGTGCTGAAGCTGAACAGACTAAGGACGCTAGCCAGATGAATACCTGGTAAGTAGATTTTTTCCCCTATTTTCCTCCCCCAAAACTAAGGTGCATCTTATACTCCGGTGCATCTTATACTCCGAAAAATACGGTAAATACAATGAAGAAGCATAAAAATTAGAATATATATTTGAACCATAACTACAAGGAATTCTAAAAACTGGGTGAAACCCAACTGGAGGTAGATCAGTACAAATTTCTGTTTCTGATTACAAATAAGAAGTGGATGGCATCTACATTAAGCAAATATCTGTGTGGCACTATGACAGCCTTGCCTTAAATGTTTGTGTAGTTATACACAAATTTTATGTGTATAACTACAAATATAGCTTATTTTTCCAAACAAGCTATACAACCAAAGCCATATTTACAGTGAGTGCATACAGGTAGTCCTTGACTTACAACCACAATTGGGACCAGAATTTCTACTGTAATTCAGTACAGTTATAAACTGAGTCATCACATTACTAGACCCAATTTTACCATTATTTTGCCACTGTTATTATGTAAATCTTGACTCTACATAAGAAAAAAACTGGCTGGGAAAGTCACAAATCATGATCATGCAACAAGAAGACATTGCCATTGTTGTAAATATGAGCCAGTTGACAAGTGCCCAATGACCTCGGAGGCAATGCAAGGGTGGACCATAAAACACTTTTTCCAAGGCTGTCATAACTTTGAATCATTATTAAACAAAAGTTCGTAAGTAGTGTTCAGAAATCTACTTTGAGAATTTTCCCAGAGCAGCCATAGTGGTAGTCCCTAACCTACGACCATAATTGAGCTCAAAATTTATGTTACTAAGCAAGACAATTTTTGCCCCATTTTACAACCTTTCTTGTCACAGTTGTTAAGTGAATCACTGCAGTTGTTAAGTGAATCTGGCTTCCCCATTGACTTTGCTTATCAGAAGGTAGCAAAAGCGGATTATATGACCCTGGGGCACTGCAACCGTCATAAACAGATGCCAGTTGCCAAGCATCCAAACTTTGATCATGGGGCCGCTGCAACGGTCATAAGAATGAAAAATGGTCACAGGTAACTTTTTTCAATGCCATTGTAACTTTGAAAAGTCTCTAAATGAATGGTTGTAAATCGAGGACTACCTGTATTATAATTTCTAAAGGAGTCTCTATGTATTGCAGGATGTTGAAAGAAGAAAACAGAGAGGTTTATAGTATATTTCATTTCTGCTAGTGAGTGAATGCCATTCAAGCATATGCTTACTCCATAATAAAAAAACAATTAACCAGATTTTATTTCATTAACAAAAATGAATACTACATAGCAACCAGCTGAAACACTAGGCCAGGGGTCTGCAACTTGCGGCTCCGGAGCCGCATGCGGCTCTTTGGGCCCTCTTCTGTGGCTCCCTGTTGGGTGATCCCATCACTGACTGGCCCTGCCCCTCGCCCTCCCCTCCCAGTCACTCCTTGCCTAGCCTAAGAAGGGCAACAACGGGGGATGAGAGGGAGAGATGCACAGAGAGAGAGAGGGGGGGGGGGGAGAGTGAGAGAGATATTTATTTATTTATTTATTTATTTATTTATTTATTTATTTATTTATTTATTTATTTATTTATTTGCTATTTATTTATTTACTATTTATTTATTTATTTATTTGAGGTTCTTCTATACCGCCCTACTCCCTCAGGACTCAGGGCGGCGTACAACATTTTAGGGAACATCAAACAAATCATTAAAAACAATTTTAAACAATTTTAAAAAACATATAACATCATACATACATGGGGGAGACATCAGATGGGAGGTCGTCTCAAAATCACAGATATACAGAGATACAGAGAGGGAGGGGGAGAGGGGGGGTCAAAGGGTTTTGAGGCTCCCGGTGTTTTTTAACAACCAGTTGTCCAGTTGTTAAATGACCGGCTGGGTAGGCATGGCTGGGGGGGGTCATGTGACTGGGTAGGAGTGAGTGACATCGAGTTGGCCACGCCCACCCAGGTTTTGGGGCTCCCAGTGTTTTCTTTTCTGTGGAAAATGGGTCCAAATGGCTCTTTGAGTGTTTAAGGTTGCAGACCCCTGCACTAGGCTTTAGAATAAGAGCTGTGTTTAAGAGCTTTTTTCACAGTTTTGGGGGGAAATAAGCAAATATCTCTGAGCTTTAAAAAAAATCAGTTGCAATAAAATTATTTGAAATAAAAAGAACTACTCACAACTATTGTTATAACGGGGTTCTAAATCTTCAATGATTGCCCGGTTCTTCTGAAGCTCATTATTAGCTTCATGGAGCTTTTCACTGCAAAAAAGAAAAGAATGTGCACATAAAACAACTGCATTGTCACTGTTAATTGGATCAATATTAAAGACAGAAGAAATTAGGATACGATAACTGTGGATGATTTCAGAAAAGAAATACAGTTTTGTCAGAAACCAGTATTAGCTGCTAGTTATATTTGTTCTCATTTTTGCTTTGGGGCACTGAGAATCCTTAGAATTAGGTGAAATTAAGGAAGAAATAATGAAAGTAAAGAGTCAAGGGAATGGGAACTTTAGAGATTGGTGGATGTGGCTACAGATAATTTATGGTGGGTGGGAGAATATTAAGTGAAAAGAGATGTTGAAAAAGATGGAAAGTGGAGGAACCAGTACCACGCCTATTTCCATTTCTGTTGATAAGCCTATGAGGAAGAAATGATGTCCTTGGGAACCAACAAATGGTTGCAAGAGAATACATTAAGAAGGCTGCAGCCACTACCATTAGCAAGGGAGCAAGAGGTCAATGGTGGAGGCAAGAGACTGGAACAATGAGCTCTGCACACAGAGATCTCTAAAGAGCTGTTTTAAGGTACTCAGGAAATTACTGGGGTTATCTTTGGCAGGCAAGGGAACTTTGAGGAGAGACCCTGGGTAGGCTACTGCAGGAGAAGAGGAACCTGCATTTTCATTCAGTTCTCTTCTTCTAAGGCTTTCAACATTGTTTAGTATCGCCACTGATAAGGTGCCCTAGTCCAGTGTTTCCCAACCTTGGCAACTTGAAGATGTCTGGACTTCAACTCCCAGAATTCCCCAGCCAGCATTCGCTGGCTGGGGAATTCTGGGAATTGAAGTCCAGACATCTTCAAGTTACCAAGGTTGGGAAACACTGGACTAGTCCAATCATGATGGCTGTAAGGAGACTCAGGGTTTCATTAGATCTGTTATTTGAAGCTCTTAGCTGTTTATCTGATATGTATTCACAATTTATCTTGTAGATAAATTTCTATCCATATGTATCATTGCATTTGTATTGCTTGGAACTTTATTCCACAACCGTTAAAAAAAAAGGGGTTAGTATATACAAATATAGTATGCCGCAGTACTATATACAAATATGTTAAGACTATATACACGCAGAGGGATAATAAATACTGTTAACAATATAACCTCATCATTAAATGTCAAACATTTAATAGCTCTTCATTAGAAATCCCCTTTCTGTTAAAAGGTAGACGTTAGCAATATCATAGCTACCCGTATAAATGAATAGAATTGAAATTTCTTTGATTAGTAGTAGCTCGGGTCAGTAGTTATGTTGTTGATTTGAGCTCCGAGCTTGGCAATTTGGTTGCAAACGTTTTGTCCCCATTCGAGGAGACTTCTTCACTGACGATGTCTCCTCGAATGGAGACGAAACTTTTGCAACCAAATTGCCAAGCTCGGAGCTCAAACCAACAACATAATTAATAGAATTATATAGTACAAGAATAGAATTATTGGGAAGGGCGAGAGTGAATACAAACAAACAAACATATAAAAGCACATACACACTTTATCCCACACCAATCCCATATACACACATCTCTTTTTCTTAACTAGCCAATATGAATTCACAGGACTTTGGCGATAACATATTCACTTTCACTCCATTCAGTACTGACTTCTTACAAAGATATTACTACTAATTGTATCAATTCTGCTTTCTAACTCATATAATAAGAAAATTCCTACTTCAAACCATGATTTAAACATTTTATCAAATTATTAAGTATTATTTCTGAGCCCTACAGAATAAGTTTATTAAACTAAGAACACACACTATAGATTCACACCAGGAGATAAGAGTCGCAGAATTAGTACTAATATATTTAACCATTTTAAGTGATTCAATCCTAATTATTCTCCATAAAATAAAAAAATATTTATTATTATTATGAAAACGAGGAATATTTTTTTTACTTACAGATGTTCATCAAGTTTCTTTTTCAGAATGACTGACTATAAATGAAAGGGGAAAAAAGAATTATTTGAAACAAACAAAGCTCTATACTTTTATCTATACTTTTAACTGAAACATGATTGACATTCGAGACAAAGAACTTATGGGGGAAAGAACTAGGTTGCCTAATTTCCCTTCCCTGCATGTGTTAATATGCAAATTCATGGTATTTATCTATCTCTTCATATGCCAAAGCATCTCAAAGTAGTTTATAATAAAAATACCAAATACAAGTAATTAAAAATACTTAAAACAATGCAAACAATATAAAACAGTATTCTATTTTTTAAAAAGTCCTTAAAAGATACAGCAAAAGTCTTTTTTTTCTTTCCAACATTCAAATTGAGAAGGGTTGGATGAAAGAATGAGTTCTGAATATGTTCCTACAGATTATTAAGTCAGATGCTCCACCCTGTGCTTTCCACAGCATCAGTGCTGTCACAGAGAAGGCCACCCAATATTCAGCAACTCTTGGTTTACAGAGCAGGATCACGTCTGATGATTTCAGTGACTAACCCAGGCTAGTAACATGAAGGCAACTTAGGTCAAGTTACTGAGGGCTTAATATGTCATGACCAAAACCTTGAAAATAGTTCAACAACTAACTGGCAGCCAATACAGCTGCTTCAAAAGAGCCATAATATGTGCATAGCTACATGCGTAACTCAGCAACCTAGTTGATGCAACGTGTAGCGAATACAAGGGCAGACCCATACAGAGGACATTGCTATAATTTAAGTATGAAGTTACAAGCCTGTGAATGAGTATAGCTAGACTATCCCTGAACAAGACAGGACATAATTTGAATATCAGCGAACAGCAATAATTCTAACCACAGAGGTCACCTGGATCTCCAATGATAATGATAACTTTAGAAGTTCCTTTCTCTTTCTTTCTTTCTTTCTTTCTTTCTTTCTTTCTTTCTTTCTTTCTTTCTTTCTTTCCTTTTTCTTTCTTTCTCTCTCTCTCTTTCTAAAGGAGTAAAGAACCCCATTTACAACAGATTAAATGCTCCAACTCTGAATCAAGGAGCCACCCCATCTTGTTCAGAATCAGTTTTATTTTACAGGCAGTCCTCGACTTACGACTGCAATTGAGCCCAAAATTTCGGTTATTAAGTGAGATATTTGATCAGTGAACTTTGCCCCATTTTACAACCTTTCTTGCCCCAGTTGTTAAGTGAATCGTTGCAGTTGATATGTTAGTAACCCGGTTGTTAAGCGATTCTGGCTTCCCCATTGACTTTGCTTGTCAAAAGGTTGCAAAACATGACCTTGGGACACAGCAACGGTCATAAGTATGAACCAGTTCCCAAGCATCTGAATTTTGAACACATGGTCATGGGGATGCTGCAAAGGTCGTAAGCGTGAAAAATGGTCATAAGTCACTTTTTCAGTTACAACTTTGAGTGGTCATTAAATGAACTGTTGTAAGTTGAGGACTACTTATACTACGGTAGTATTCATCTACTCTATTACCACATCCAGAATATGCTTCAGAATATGTACAATTTCTATAACAAGGAGACCAAATGTCATCAACACATTGTTGACATCTAGTTGTCCCCAGCTGTTAAAAAGTGCTGAGGACACAACAAAAGCTACCAAGCTGTAAAGGCAGTCACCCAATCTATGCCACCTTCTCTGAAATTATCCCTGCAAGTAGTTTAACATAGTGCTCTCAATCCTTAACTCACTGAGATAATCCAGGAGCATATTGGGGTCAACAGTGTCAAAAGCCATTAAGAGTTCAAGCAAAATCAACAAGAGTTATGTTCCCTTTATCTCTTTTTCCAGAGACAGAGAGACATGATTGATTCGCTCCCAAAACCAATCTCCAGACTGAGATGAAAGAACAGTAAATATAATACAATATAACAGCATTATAGCTGGGACCATATGCTAAAATGTCTTCTGAAATTTTACAGTGGATGTTTTATGGATGATATATATTTCCATGGGTATTTTAAGTGTTCCGCACTTAAATCACCAGGAGTGCCTGGCAGATTTGGTAAGAATCAATCCAATAAACCAACAATGTATTTATTTGGGGTAGCTCACATATGACAACACCAAAACCCTTTCCATAGTTTGAAAACAGAAGAGGAAAATTGGGCATGTATGATTCGGAATTATCTGATTACTTGCACTAGTATTTCACATCAATTCCTATAGTATAAAGGAATTTTATGCTATATTAAACCCTCTCAACTAAATAACAAAATAAGGTCCATGTCATTTGAGAAATAATTTGAGGAAACCCCTAATGGATTAAACTTATGATTTAGGTGCAACCTCAGACATTTCCAATCATTTGTATACTTGTTTCTAGGAAAACATGCCACAAACTTGTGGTAGAAGCTGCGAGAAGGACAACACTAAGAAAAAAAATCAAACAACAAACAGATAGCACATAGCATGCAAAAAAGAATTAAAATCTTGTCCAATTAAATGTTTTTTTAAAAAATATTTGAGTCACAAATGAGACTGATTCAGAGGAGGTTGAAATAAATAGGAAGCCATACTCACAATAGCCTTGTGCAGAAACCCATGCCAAGAGACAGAGGCGACAGTTTAGTACGAAGTGAACAGCAGCCAACAGAAGGAAACTGTTTAGTATCTTTTCTGAAGAATATACAATTAAAGCAAGGCATTCTCACAGAGCATGCACATTATCTTCTCTTTCTGTGCCCTCTAAGGTTTCTTTCTCCTATCTCTTCCTCTAGAGAATTCTGAAAAACTATTACAAAGGTGTGTTAAGGATAGGAGTGAGTGTTCGTACTCAAAGCAGATGCTACAATAAACAAGGTAACTTTATGAAAATATGAACTCAAATATATAATAGTAAAAAACGGATCATTATAATCCCAACTTTTTCCCCCATGTATAAAGTTTTGATGCAATATGTAGTAACAGTCTGCTGAACGCAACTTAATATAGTCTATGATGGAGACTGACAAAATGCTTACAATATATTTTATCCAAAACATCAGGTCTTTGTTAGATTTTTAAATATTTCAGTAATGATTGGTCATACAATGTACAAATCTAAAACTGCTTTGCTCACACAATTAAAGGGGAGCGCATTGGGAGTCTCAGCACTTATGGTAGTCTTGTGCTGTGAACATATTAAGCCATTTATCAGTTCCATTTGCTCCAATGCGTTTATCATTCTTAGAAGGGAAAAGAGCACCCTCATGTTATCATGGCTCCAATGCTGCAAATCAATGCGGACTACATTGATATATAGTGTCTGTAAATCAGAAGATGAATCTTTCTATCAAGTAAATTATTAGCTACCCAGAAAGCTGTAATTTTTACTGCTGCCACCTGTCCTGTATAGGTTTAAAGCTGGATGCGAGCCAAGTCTTCAGCTGGAAATATCTACTCCAATCCCATCCCATCTCAGCTATTCCCTTGACTATCCCATCAGATTTCTGACAGAGACCTGAATGCAAACTGTTTTTAACTACCAGCTTTTCTTTTGGGAATATCAACTGGATTTCATTAAGAGGATAGGGGGGCAGGAGGTAGGAAGTTCATCAATTAAAAAGCATAGAAATAGAAAATGACTTTACCTTTATATACAAAGGTAATGAAATTTGACAGAAAAATTAATGTGATTAGCAGGAAAGTAGGGGGCACCAGAACATTTAGGGCCATGTATTTGTGTGACTTTTCACTTACATCTTCAGCTTTTGATCCTTGCTCCTGCAAAGACTTCTGTAATTCTTCAACCTGAGATTGTACTTCAAGCAATCTTTGGTTTACAAGCCTAGAAATAAGAAACAAGATTTAACTTGTAAGAAGCAACAATGGGTTTATTTTTCTCCTAAAAGAATCATCCGCTAGTCAAGGATCTTGTGGGTGTTTAGAAATATTTGTGTAAATAATGGCCTCAAGGTTTTATTTTCTTATTAGCACATTCTCCTGTCCTTCAAATGAAGCACTAGTACTAAGTCTCTTTCTAATTATGGTAGAAGTCAATGAAGTCATAAATATCTATTAAGCATATCATAGTCTATGTGAAATACAGTGGTTTTTTTTTAAAAATGTTGGATTAGTTTGCTGTCATGGGCTCCACGCTACTTCTCATTCTCATTTTTCCAACATCTCTAGAAGTTCAACATCACACTGCTAAAATACATGCCAGACTATTGATTTTTCTCAATGCAGTTTCTTGAGTTCTTCAAATGGAACCGGCACAAAAATGGGCACATATAGTCTTCTTCTTTTTCTCTTCTTCGCCTCCTCTTTTACTGCTTTGGATGTCTAGGGAGATACAAAATTCTGATTCTTGCTCTTCTGGCGGCCTCAAAGTCTCTCAAATTACAACCTACCACGTCTATGTCACGACAGTGGTAACAGGACAAAGTAAGAGATTGCTAGGAGTGGGCGAAATATGGCGTGGCCTTGTGCCACAGGTCCGTTAGGGCAGCCATGAAGGCCATCCTGGGTCACCTTGAAACAGCCTTGCTAAAGGGGCTCTGTTGAAGTTGCGACAGGCCCAGTAATCCTGCAATGGATAATATAATGCTACAAAAAAGTATAACTAGGTACATATAGCAAAGCCTCTATTAAGCTTAACACATCTTTTGAATAAGAAATATTCAAAATGTCCTTTTAAAAAAAGGACAGACATTCTAGTGATGATATTACCTAATCACTCCAATATATCCTTGAAGTCTTCAGAATTAATATAAACAATAATGTGCAGTCCCAGCCAAAAAAATGTTGTTTTTAATTATCTTTAAAGTAGAAGCAAGTGGTTCCAATCCACTTCCACCCCACTAGTCTAAAAGAAAAACAGCAACTTCTTACCTGTTCTCTGTTTCTAATTCATTCTTTCTCAGATTGGCATCATCCAAGAGACTCTGCAGCAAAGCAATCCTCTCGTTGTCAGAGCCCTCCTGGTGAAGTTTTAGCACTCTGTTTTCATGTTGAAGGCGAATAAGCTTTTCCCTTGAGAAACAAAGCAGGAGTAATGAAATAGTGTCACTCTCTGGGAAAGATCAATACCATCACTATAGAAAGTATGCATTGTGAAGTAACCCTCCTACATTAATCACTTTTCTCAATAAATAAACAACTTCGTTTAATTCAGTCCTCTTGATCTAGTTTTAGGACTTGTGTTAGGTCATATGTATGCAGAAATAATGAAAAGCCAAAGAGTCACAAACGTTTAGCCCCCTCCCCCTATAGCTTAATCCAAGTTGACGTCATCATTGTTATACTTCTCCAGTCTTTCTATCTTGTGCAAACCATTTTGCTTCCATCATATCTACACACTACTTCATATACTGTCTGTGTTATCTCTTCTCTTTTTCAAGATCTCATCAGTTCCACCCATCCATGTTCTTCCCTTTATTCATTTACTTTTCCTTCATATATTAACTTTTGTGATCAAATCCTCACTCACTCTTTCTGTATAACCAATTATCTTCCACACCAGTTTTCTCCCATGCTCACTCCTGAGGCAAAAAATGGCTTGTCAGAAATTCTCATCACCCTTGTATCCTTCACTAAATCAATCTTTCATCACAAACAATTTTTCACCATAAACAATCACATCAATTATGGTTTTAGATTCATCCCTTTTTAATTTGTACAGGTAATCTTCACTTAGCAACTGCAATGATCATTCATAGTTACAATGGTGATGAAAAAGTAACCTTAGGACCAAGCTTCTCATTTACAACCTTCACAGATGTGTAAAGCAAAGGAAAGCTAAAGTAAGTGCTAATGATCAGCTACAGTTTCACTTAATGACCGTTCGGTTTAAGGACCAATTTTCTGATCCCAACTGTCGTCACTAAATGAGGATTACCTATATGCATCAACAATTTTTGTACTCTCTCTTCTCATTTCCACTCATCCACTCCTGTCACCTAAAAGAATAATTTCCCGTTTTTCTTCAGAAAGCTGCTCAATTTTTGTACTTATCTAATTCATATTTTTAAAGCCACAGAAATAAAGATATTTATTTTCTCACTAGCTCCAGTTTAATATGCATTAATCAATTTTATTGGTATATTTTATAAACCATCTCTAACCCCATAAAGTTAAGAAACATATTTTTAATACTAACTTGATTCAATTACTCCAATATTAATTTCCATTTAAGCGCATCTGGAAGCTCCAGAGAAGAAAACAGAAAGTATAACAGAAACTAAACAAATTCAATGAGTGAGGTTACAGTAAATATCATCAATTTTTGGTCTATTTTATGCAAATCTGCTCGCGTAAAATAGACCATATATATTCCCCATCTCCTTTTATTCAACAGGGTCTTCAATAGTTTAGTTTAGTTTAGTTTAGTTTAGTTTAGTTTAGTTTAGTTTAGTTTAGTTTAGTTTAGTTTAGTTTAGTTTAGTTTAGTTTAGTTTAGTTTAGTAGATAGAATGTGTGTTTTTTTTAAATGGAAAGAGGAGAAAGGAGTTAAAAGTACACTCACAATTCTTGTGAAATTCAAGGAAGGATTAAATTGATTCAGGCCTACTAGAGATTTATTTTTCAGATATTTGCCTGAGGAAGATTAAACCCATTTTCAGTAAATTTAAAGGGAGATAAAATTTTAAACGGAGCAAGATTAGTAAGAACTATTAATCTTAGTCCTGATAAAATGTCAGTAATATATGAAGTTAAAAGCATAACGATATAAATTTTTTATGTTTATCTTACTTTATTTCTGGAGTAATAATTTCTGCTGCCAAACTGTCAGAAGATTCTTGACCTTCCAAAGGTAATAATCCTTTTTAGGGGATGGAGAAGAAAGAAAATATTAAACAAGATAAAATAGTAAAGATGAAAAAATACTGTGGTTTCAGTTTAACTCTCCTATCCAAACCCAATAAATACTTAAGCATGCAATTCAGAGTAAAAAAAATAGCAAAACATTATCCTCTCATAAAAATATCCCTAAATATATACATTTTCAAGCCTCCAATAAAAATTCGCAATCTGGTAAATAGCGATTTGTCCTAATTGTTGCTTGAGCATCTCCAATATTCACTAAACAATTTACATGACAAATCATTCCTAAGTACTATTCCTTTCAATACTCTAACAAGAGGCAAAAATGGAAAAAGTGATGCAATTTTCTCATAAACCATTACATTTCCAGAATCTTACCTGAAGTAGTTAGTTGTCCTTCTTGTGCTTTTATACAATGGATCTCTTCAATTGTTTCCTTTAAAGAATCTCTTTCTGTCCTTAGCCGCTAGAGAGTTTAAAAAGAAAAATATTTCACTATTCCAGTAGACAGTTCATAAAGGATGAGGTTATATTACAGATAGTTTTTGTCTTACACTCACAATTGGGACCAGAATTTCAATCATAAGTCGGGATGATTATAAAGTGAGCCATCCTGTCATTGGTCATGATTTTACAATCATTTTTACTGCAATTGTTAAATGAATTACCACAGTCATTAAGCAAATCCAGCTTCCCCAACTGTTTTTTTTTCCTCCTCAGAAACCAGCTGGGAAGATCACAAATCACAACCGGTTTTAAATGCAAGCCAGTTGACAAGTGGCTGAATTGTGATTAGGTGACTGCAGGGGTAGTGAAGTGGCCCTGTGAGAATAAATTGTAAATCATCTTGCATCACACTGTTTGTTCATGTTCAGATGGTATTTCATTAGCACTCATACTTCCTTGTCACATATAAATATTTTACAATTACATACTTAAAATTCTAAAATCTATTATGAGTTTAAATCCAAGGGAAAATAAGTTAACTAATATTTCTGAAGTATATAACAGGTTGGAGTTATAAAATGGGAAGGAATATTTAATTATGTATCACATAATATGGCCCAATATTTCTGGAGGAAAGCTATTCAAAACCATGAAACGTTTTAATAATAATCTTAGATTAATGATAAAGTTAACAGGAATCATATTGTACGACATTCCATATTAATGGAAGGAAGTCAAGAAAAACTAGGTGAAAAGTCTACAACTGGTATGTGTATTATTATGATACAGATGCAACTGTAAAAAAGAACTGCAGTACATTATGGTTTATCAATAGAGCAATGCTTGCTTAAGTACAGTAGCCTATCACAAAACTTCTCATTATCCCTGTGCTAATGAACAACTAAATCCTCTACTCTGCTCAGTTTATTATTATATCTTTATATAGATTATTGGGAAAGATAGCCTAGCTGAATAGACACAGATATAGAGTTCAAACTTTATTATGAGATCTGAGATAAAGAAAATGAAACAGAATTTTTTTTACTTGGAATAAAAGACAAACATGATAACCTAGATCTGAAAGTACAGTATGTACATTAACATGACAGGTAAAGCCTAATAAAGAGAAAACAGAAGAAAACACAATAGGTATATAAATAAATCTAAATTATGATTTGGTATTAGTTAAGCATAAGCTTCATAATGATACAGTCTTGATTCCCATCCTTATCTGTTTTCTTTAAGTGGTTACTTAATTTGTTTTTGCCTTCAACCAGTAAATTAATTAAATCATCTATCAGGCAAACTTGCATAAAACAGTGATGGAACCTTGCACAAAATCAATAGAGAAAAGGGAAGCACAAATAACTCCAAAAACAAAGCTATTAACAGAGAATTAATTAAGAACATATATTAAAAACAAATTGTATCACTGAATCCTCAAATGGAAGAGGCTATTTACTCGGGTGCCGACACCCATAATGCAATGCCCTCCCCCCACGCATGAGTGCACAACCCCCCCATGCTGCCATCCCATGCATGTGGGTGGGGCTCACTGAAGCCTCTGGACTTCTGGTAGGCCCATTGGGCCGTTTTTTCGCCCTCCCCAGGCTTCAGGAAAGCCTCCGGAGCCTGTGGATGGTGAAAAACAGACCCAACAGGCCTACAGGAAGTTCGGAAATGAACTTCCGGTAGGCCCATTGGGTCTGTTTTTTACCATCCATAGGCTCCGGAAGCTTTCCTGTAGCCTGGGGAGGGCGAAAACGACCTCCCTCCCACCCTCCGGAAGGCCAAAAATCAGCTGGCCAGCACACACATGCGCGCTGGAGCTGACATAGGGCAAGTCTCACATGCCCCCAGATATGGCTCCGCGTGCCACCTGTGGCACGCGTGCCATAGGTTCGCCACTATGGATATATACACGATATTTAAAACAGCCAGTTTAATTATCAATATTTTAAGTATAAAAGGGAACAACAACATTTATATGTTGAATACATACATCTTTTTCTTTTTGGAAACTATCTACTTTTTCTTTCATCATCTTATACTCAAATTCTAGTTTGTCTGCTTTTTTGGATTCTTCAGACAATCTGTTTTGAAGTTCAACCACCTGCAATAGCAAGAAGGATCACAATGTATTGATATAAAAGTGTAAATCTTCATTAAGAGCCAGTAATAAACATAAGATAAATCACAGCAACTTTTAAATTGATACTTTCTTTTTCCTTCTTTCTCCCCTCTTCAGCTTCTCATTTCCATTAATTAGACATATTCAAATCTACAACTATGGCATTTTAATGGTAACTTAAACCTGGTTAAATTCATTTACAATGTTTTAATCTTTAAAATTCTATACTGAATTCAGACATAACAATATTTTTCCTGTTAGGTTAAGTAGACATTTCAAAACGCTTCACATTGGTCGAACTAGAAGACACAGGGTATATACAGAACTTTGCTTAGGTGTCTTCTCATAACAATAACTTATTGTATTAAAACCTAGCAGTGGCAATCAGTACTGTTGGGAAACCTGGAATTATATTTATATTTATATTATTTATATTTATATTTATATTTATATTATTTGTATATGTATATGTATATGTATATGTATATGTATATGTATATGTATATGTATATGTGTATGTGTATGTATATGTATATGTGTATGTGTATATGTGTATGTGTATGTGTATATGTGTATGTGTATATATATATATATATATATATATATATATATATATATATATATATATATATATATATATATATATATATATATATATATATATATATATATATATATATATATATATATATATGAAATAAATAATTAATAAGCCATTGTATATTTCTGAGTGCAAGACTATCATTCCGGGTTTCCCAACAGTACTGATTGTCACTGCTAAGTTTTAATACAATAATTTATTGTTATGAGAAGAAACCTAAGCAAATTTATATATATTCCCTGTGTCTCTTGGTTTGACCAATGTGGAGCGCTTTGAAGCTTCTACTTAACCTAACAGGAAAAAATATTGTTATGTCTGAATTCGGTATAGAATTTAAAAGATTAAAACATTGTAAATGAATTTAACCAGGTTAAGGAAGGAAAAAAACAATTACAATTTAATGGAGAAAACAACATATATATCCAGACAAAATCACTCAACAGGTAACCAGAAAAAAAACACCCTGGGGCTTTGGCAAACAACCTAAACTTAGGCCTGGGAGCACGCCATGCCTATTCCAGCACCAAGCTACCACACCATACTGGCTCTCAGGAGAAAATGGCAAAGTGACCGGCATAAATTATTTTCAAGACAATCAAAATTATATTTTTGTTCATTCCTGTCCTCACCTGCCTCTTATATGTTTCCAATTGGCTGCGAGCTGCATTGGCTTTCCTCAGTTCTTCTTCCAAGCTCACCGTGTTTTGCATGTACATTGTGTTTTTCTCTTCCAAAAGTTTTACTTGCCTCCGAAGATCTCCAAGATCTTCTAGCTTCTTTTTGTACGATTCTACTTGGCTTTCTAACTTGGCTACTTTGTCAGACGAGTGCCTGGAAAGAGAAGTGTTGCCAAGACTCAATTATTAGAATCTCTTTTCAAATATATTTCAGTTTATTGGAAGAGTAGCCTTAGATTCATCTGTTTAAGTAAATATTAAAGCTGTGCTACTTGCAGGGAAATAGGACAGGGAAACACATTCAGCAATTCTTGATCTTCACTGAAGGCAGGGTGTATACCTGACTGCATTCAGCCATGGCACATTGGGACTTTCCAGTGTTGGGACCTCAATCCTCTTGGAAACAGACAACAAGAAAGCCCATTTTTCTTTTTGTATTTGGAGGTACACTTCCAAACTTGGTGGGGTCACTCTAGACCCGTGGTGGCGAACCTATGGCACGCGTGCCACAGGTGGCACGCGGAGCCATAGCGGAGGGCACGGGAGCGTTGCCCACCGGCAAACCGGAAGTGCGGAAAAACGCACTTCCGGTTTGCCAGTGAGCTGTTTTTTGCACTCCGGAGGGTTCAGGGAAGCTCCCTGAAGACCCGGAATGCAAAAAACGACGAAACGGACAAACCGGAAGTGCATTTTTCCGAACTTCCGGTTTGCCCGTTTCGTCGTTTTTTACCGTCCCAGGCTCCGGTAAGGCCTTTGCCCGGGGGTGTGGGGGTGTGCGCATGCGCAGGGGGCAGCATGGGGGGGTGTTGTGCGCATGCGTGGGGGGGAGGGAATGGGTGTGGGCATGTGAGCGTGCACTAGCGCGTGCACCCCCCCTTTTTGGCACGCGAACCTAAAAATGTTCGCCATCACTGCTCTAGACAATCCTATGTGTCCCTAGAGTACTTGCCAGTTCATCATCTAAAATCTCATATTAAAAAGATGAATTCATAACAAATTAATGAAGACATAATCCTCCTACAGCATAATATAAAACTGCCCAAGCTACAGTAAATGGACAGCTACTGCCCAAAAAATGAAGATGGGGCCCAGCAGTACAACTATAAAAAACCCATGTCCAGTTCTCACAGTGATTTAACCTGAAAGTAGAATCTAAGCATCCAAATAAGTTTACATTGGTGTTAGTGATCTTGCTTACTACAGTACTTTATATTAATTGGAGTTACTGGACAATTTTCAGGGAACATCACATGTAATAATTGTGTTATTGAGCATAGCCAACTTTAGGGGCAGGGTATCTGAGGGATCACCTTTTTCCACCTCTACCCATCCAACTAGATCAAGCAGAATGGGCATGCTGCAGATCCCATCAGCCAAAGAATGTTGACTGACGGGAACCAAAAGATGAGCTTTTTCCACAGTGGCCCCTGCTCTATGGAACATCCTCCCTTCGGAGATTGGAATGGCCCCAACTCTTGCTAACCTTTCATAAGGCTTTAAAAACCTAGCTATGTTCCCATGCCTAGGGTGCCAAATGTGTTAAGAGGCCCCGGTTTCTTGGCTGTATTGTTAACTGCCCAAGTATCTTGCTCCTATATTTAATCTGAAAGTTTTTAGTGTTTTAATGGTTTTAATTGTAATGTATTTTTTTAATTGTAAGCTGACCAGAATCACTGACTGAGATGGGCAGCTATAAAAATTATTAAATGAATGCAATGTTGGATTTATTCTAATCAACAGCTAATGAAATTATATCAGAAAGTAAATAACCTAAAGCAGGAATGTCAAACTCGCGGCCCTCGGGCCGGATGCGTCACACACTGGCCACGCCCACCCCGTTTAGTGAAGGGGGAAAAGTCGTAATACGTCACATGCCGCAAGTTTTACACCCCTGACCTAAAGAGTTAACAATGATTTACCTTAATACATCCATCTCATCTTTCAGAGATTGAGCTTCTTCAGCTAGATTTGTTAATTCCTCATTTTGTTGCCGTAAGTCTCCAATTTCCTTTTCTAACTCTTCGCAACGAATTCTATAATCATCTTTTGCTGCTTCTAATCTGAAAGAAAACACTACAATATATTACACAGGGAAAAGTGCTTACAATCAAGATTTGAAGTTCTTTTCTATGGATCTACTTTAAAACAAACAGACAACTAAATAACCCTGAATTATGCCAATATAAATAAGGAACAAATCCCTTGGATATTCAGAAAACATTCAACAACAGCAAATCATAACTTTCACTCCCTCAACATTTGCAGAAACTATAACTTAATTCTTATTTAGTACATATATTCAGGTAGAATCATGATTCTATTAGCAAGCTTTGGGACTCCAGGTTGATTCAGAGTCAATCAAGTGGCTTGTATGATTGTATTTGTCACTGCCATGGTGACAACTTTTAAAGCTCTATATCATATCACCGTATGTGAGTTAAGTGGCCATTAACAGTGAATCTACTTAATAATTAAATAATACTACTTAGTAAAAAAAATTATACTTATGCATACAACCTTTGAAAACCATTTGTTTTCCCTAAAGTAAAGAAAGTATTCTGTGGATCCAGGTCGAGCTAAGCATTTGGATCCTTCTAGGCTGCACAGCAAATAATGAGAAATTAAACAGAAATATTTCCAAGAAGTTAGAAGTGAGACATCAAGTAGCCTTTTAATTATGTATTTTTAAGGTCAGCAAAACAAACAGCATTAATGATCAATGCCACTTTTATGCAAATCTGGTATAAAAGTGGTGAATTTAACAGCTTTATATTTTTAAGATTGGCAACTGTAAAACATTTCACAGTTTTTGATCTAAATCACCATCAACATAAACATACACATTTTCTTTCAGCTGTTATTTCTTCACAAAAAAAAATCTCTTTTTAATCCTTAGGATCCCAGCAATAAAGATTTTAATTTACACATCATCAGTCACTGACCCCAAAAGTGTTACAAATAGACATACCACACAAACACTTACTGTAGGAAATAGTAAGAAAGCTTTTTAGTACTTTACTCATAAAGTACTTTTAGAATCTTACTATCTAAATATTGTTGGCTGGTGATCACAATAATAAAGATTATGTAATCTGCTTAAAATCATTGTATAGGATCGTTGGTGGCGCAGTGGTTACAATGCAATATTGCAGGCTAACTCTGCCAGGAGTTCGATCCTGACTGGCTCAAGGTTGACTCAGCCTTTCAGCCTTCTAAGGTTGGTAAAATGAGGACCCAGATTGTTGGGGGCAATATGCTGTCTCTGTAAACCGCTTAGAGAGCCATAGTTTTATCCTGATTTGTTTAATAATAAAATTGATTTTAAATTGATTGGAAACTCTTCATTCTAATGGCAGATAAGAATGAAATGAGCATTTCTTAGTGGCTATTATGGAATTCTCACCTGAAGGTTTCCTCTTGGAGTTGTTCCAACTGTGTCTGGAGTTGTAGATGTCTACGTCCTGCTGGACTGTTTGGGTCTTCTATGGAATCAGACTGATTTAAGCGTTCCATTAAGACCTGGTTCTCTGCTAGCAAACTACTTTTCTCTTCCTGCAATGCAGCAACCTGTAAGCAAAATGTAACAATAAATGCACCATGCTTGACCAGGAGCATACTTTGGTAATATTATGAAAAAAACAGTATAGCACTTTGAATCAGAACTATGTGTTACCATAAAATATCCTTCACCAGTATCGCTTCCTTCTAGGACTAACAACTGGGGCTCATGTATTTGCATACATGTGCAGTAGATATATTCTCTATCCATCGCCACCAGAGGTGGGTTGCTCCCGGTTCGGACCAGTTCTATAGAACCGGTAATGGGAATTTCCCCCCACTCGCCAAATCGGGAGCAATCGCTGGCTGGCCACGCCCCTCAATCGGCTCTCTCAACGGCGCCATAGGCGGCGCCATCTTGTTTTTGGCTTCTGCGCATGTGCAGAAGCTGTTTTTGCTTCTGTGCATGCGCAGAAGCAGGGTTTTTGGAACTATGCATGCGCGCGCACACCCACGCAGCGCGGGAGGAAGCGAACTGGCAGCGAGTTAAGTTAGAACCCTGATCACCACGTATACTCACTCACCTATACCTTACTGCTTAACCAGAATAATTTGGATGTAACTTCTTCTGAAAGTAAAATACCTTGAAAGATTCTTCTTTTATTACTTCTATTATGAACTCAAGATTGCAATTCTATCTATAGTTAATTTGGGATTAATATTTTAATGAAATCAACAAAATTTATTTGGAAACACTAAAAATTGATTTGTAATATTTTAAGAATTAGATTATATGAAGTTCCCCTAAAATACCATTATCATCACCATTACCATTCAGGATCAATTAAATGCAACTGAAATATTCTTCACTGAAAGTCATACAGTATTATGCTGGTTCAGTACAAATTGGCAGATATATGTTTTTCAACTTCCCAATCTAGGACTGAAAGACAATGACTCGCTCAAAGTCATTCATTCCTAAAAAAAAGGGGATTAAAACTTGAGCCTCCTTACTCCTAGTCCAGCCCTTAACTACTAAACCACACTGATTGTCTCTCTCTGAAAAAGTTAAGAGTATTATATAAATATTCTGTGGTTTTTAATAAGGCAATAAATCTACATCTATGTCCATTCAAGTCCATACTGCCAGGTATAAAATGCTATTCAAAACATTGATTTGAACTGGCTACCTTCATCTGATTCACTAAATTAAGATGAAGGAATTTGTAGCAATAAAATATAGTGCTCTCTCAGGTCAATTTCCCTTTTTTTAACAGTATACACTCAATGATACAAGATTGATTGATGGATTGATTTTAAGTTATCAATAATGATGTTGTGTACCATTGGTTCTGACACAAACAAGACTCAGGATCACACATTTGCTCCTCATGCACTGATTCTTTTTATGACCAACCCTAATTTATTGGTATACTTGAATAAAACTGACTTTGATTTGCTATGAAACAGAAATCAGGAAGAAAGTAGGGAGGCTTATGTAGGACACTATAAAGGCAGAGTTCTACTACTAGAAGTAGTTCTACAAGATTTTTGAAGTCTGCTTGTTTGTTTAAAATAATGTATTCATTATTTCAGTCAACCTTACAGACTGTTCACTTGTGAACCAACCCAGCTCTTTCAACTTTCATAGGAAGGATTTGGGGTGTTTTGATAGGGTAACAATGAGCAAGGCAAAAAACACAATGTGGGAACACTGTTATTAAGTGGACAGGGTTGTTCAGTTTCTCCCTGTTTGGGATGGTGATCTGCAGAAGTTTTCTTTGTTTTCTAATCCAGGTGTAGCATATGTCAGAGCACAAATTATCCTTTCTATCTCAGAATGGGAAACTATACAGTGGCTGTTAGGTTCATTTAAAAAGCAGCTGAAAGCCTACAGACTACCTTTCCCCTGTTCAGGCAACACTGCAAATTATAGCAAAATTCTGTGCCTACTTGCATATCCAGTTCATGGCATCTCTGAGCAATTTCTTCTTTGGTTGCTAAGGCTTCATTTAATTCTTCCGTTGTTTTCTTCAACTGTGTTTTTAAATACAATATATTTTTATTTATTAAAAATAGTGGTATGAAAAATAAAAAAAGGATAGGGATCCAAAGAATACATTTATCTGTATTTAAAATAATTATCCATGCCCTCCTAATTTATTTTGACAAATTATCTGCAAAGCTTTCTGTTTCATGGAGATAAAAACTACCAGAATATTTTTCTATTGTGTGTGCATGGCAAAATCTAGCATCTTAGGAGATATGTTTCTACCAGATATACTCTGTTATTCATACACTAATTAACTTTGGAGCCACAGCATCCAAGTCATACAAATCATGGAACAACAATATTAAAATATAATTGTACTTAAGTTTCAATCATGTCTGGATGCAGCTCTAATGGAGATGGGTATACACTGATGGCATTAGATTAGGAACGTGTCATCCTGGAGAAAATCTATGTGGTCACTAAGCATCCACAATGACTTGATGGTATGTAATCCATCAGGTAAATTTAGGCATTACAATCTTTCAATATAAGAAAATGTATTATACATAGTGCTTTAAGCCTTACAAACTTTCCCCTAAAAGAAGTAATGTCTTGATTTCAACTGTTTTTCTACATACATGGACCAGGAAAGGAAACACAAGAAACAAAGATAAAATCTGCAAAGAGTGTTTGGCTATTATAACAAATGCTTGTGCAAGCTATTATTTTGCTGTAAACAGTTCGACATCACAAACATTTTGTATCAGTAGTAAACCAGGAAAGGTGGCTTCTTTAAGGAAGAACTCTTACCAGGTCAGATTACTTGATCCAATCATCTCATTTCTGTCTATTCTATCAGGTTCTTGCTCATTTTTAAGTAAAGAAATAAGGGACTCAAACTGTATATCTGCATTCAAAGTAGCTATCCATTCCAATTCAATGAAATACAAAATGTTTTTGATGTTGAACTGTTTACTACAAAATAACAGCTTGCATAAGCATTTGTTATCATAGCCAAACACTCTTTAATATGGCTTTAGAAGTATCATACAGTAATCCTCAACTTACGACAATTGAGCCCCAAATTTATGTTGTTAAGTGAGAAATTTGTTAAGTGAAGTTTGCCCCATTTTACGACTTTTCTTAACAGATTTGTTAAGTGAATCACTGCAGTTGTTAAGTGAATCTGGCTTCCCCATTGAATTTGCTTGTCAGAAGGTGATCACATGACCCTGCAACCATCGTAAACATGAGTCAATTTTATTCCTGTGACCATGGAGATGCTGCAACGGTCATAAATGTGAAAAATGGTCAGTCACTTTTTTCAGTGCCGTTGTAATTTCGAACGGTCACTAAATGAACAGTTGTAAGTCAAGGACTTGCGTAAAATAAAGGCAACTTAAGAACAAATAGTGTATCCAAAGCAGGCTTGATGTTCCCTCAAATGCTGGGGAAAAATTCACTCATATTAAGTAAATTATTTTTGAAAAACATTAAATATAATTCCAAATTCTTTCAAAGTTTAATTCTGTCTATTGAGAATAATGGCATGAAACATAGTCCAAATTATATTAATACTATATTGTTGCATTATATTGAATAATTTATTAATGTACAGTGTTTAATAGCATGAGTAGCATTTCTCTAAAATAATCAATTTTTAAAAAGATATGTATTGGCAAAGAACATGACTGCTACGGTAGTTTAAAGAGAGTCGTAGCATTTTTGAGATAAAGCCAGTTTGACTGTTGAGATGGCAGAGAAAGAATAATGCTACAAATGAAATTAACAATTTGATTTTATATGTAAAGAGAAAATATGAAAAAATACTGGGTTCTTTTACTCAATGCCAGTAGTTTTAGTTTTATAAAATCAGATGTTTTTGCATCTCCAGCTTTGCCTCTAATTAGCTTTCAAAATTTCACACTGGACCTGATAAACATTGCTTTGACCTCATTTCTGGTAATGAGATTAAAAAAATCAAAATGTGGCATAACAGTGTCAAGGCTGCCTCTTGGCAATGATACTAACAAAATAATTATGTTACTTTATTGATGCTAATTGCAACTCCTACAATTTACCAGTTCCAATAAGAAATTAATTTTCTGTCTGCTTTACACTTTTCCAAATAAACTAAAGAAATAAACTGATAAAAACAAAGCAAAATAGATGGGTGGCTCCAAAATTATGCAAATTGAACTCTACTAATGGAAGGAAAAACTAGCAGTATGTGCTACATACCTGACGGTCAAGATCAACGTAACCATCATTTCCAGCAGTGACTGGAGACTCTTTACTCATCAACTGCAATAAGATCACACTGGATTAGAAAAAGCAAGAGACTCATTTGTATCTGTGTAAGAATTAAGGGCATTTAAAATACAAGGTACTGTATTATGGGTGTTGGGTATGTCCTTATTTAATCAAGAAAGCAATTTACATTTTACTGTTTGGGTCAACATAGCTAATTTTAGGGAGAGAGATAAGAATTAGAAACATTATTTTTAATGTTTAAAAATGCTTGGGCTGGATATATAGAAAACAGTATTTCTATATTTTCAACTTAAAATCACTTACTACTCCAGTACAATGTTCAACTTATGAAATATTAAAACTATACATACAGTATCATAACATCAGGATATACCGAAGCAATCTCACTTATTATTCAGTCAGTATTATATGAAAAACCTTTAAGATTCGACCCAAAGGTGCTTTTTTACAAGAGGCAACTGGAGTTTCTGGTTTTTCTTTGAAGACGTTGAAGCACCTTTGGGACAACCATGACCTGGATGACTGAGAAGCTCCATAGACTTTTAAGATTTGATTTTTGCAAGAGTCATTTAAGAGGGGGACCAAGTATTAACTTTCAGAAATGTAAATATTCTACATTTATTTATTTATTTTATTCCTTCTTATAAGCCGCCCAACTCCCAAGGGACTCAGGGCGGCATACAACATGTAAGCAAAGTGGAGCATATCATTAATTTATGTTTAAAAATATTTCAACTATCATCTGATCATATTTCTGAACTGTTAAAGGTTCACACAGTATGAATTCTGGAAACCGGTTCCACTATTTAACGAAGATACGTGTCTTTTAACTCCTTACCTCCTGAATGGCTGTCATGACCACATGTTGAACAGATTCCTCCATCATCATGATGGTCTGAATATACTCTGTAAGAGAACAGTTGTAATAATTCATGCTTAAAATGTAATTGTTCATGCTTAGAAAATTCAGAAGGATATATCACCCAGTATGCCAACAATACTAAAATGTTCATTTTTTAATTTAATATGGGTGAATTTTTCCCTTTTAATATGTGCGTGACAAAATAAACATTGTTCAAAGAGATTAATTTTAAGCAATAAATGGAGAATATTCTACTGACTCTACCGCAACTATGTTACTAGCCCTGATACAATACTAATACAAATCCATGCTTAAGCAATAAAGGGAGAATATTCTACCGACTCTACCGCAACTATGTTACTAGCCCTGATACAATACTAATACAAATCCATGCATAGGAATTGAAGAATGCAAACTTCAAGTGATGAATGCCTGAGTAAATTCAAGTTCATTTTGGCTCAAGATGAATTATTTTAATGTGCTTTTAGCATTGCATTTAATTTATATTCTTTCATATTTGTATTCTGTATTTTTATTATTGTTAGCTGTTTTAAGTATTCAAACAAGTAGAAAGGTGAGATATAAAGTAAATAAACAAAAATACATAAATATCTCAATTATTCATTTATTCATTTTTGCATTTCTCTATGCAAAGGGATAAAGGTAGGACTGAAACGGGTTGTCAAGAAGTTTAACAGATTAACAGAGTTGAAAGGGACCTTGCAGGTCATCTAGTCCAACCCCCTGCCCAAGCAGGAGACCCTACATCTGCCTCTACCTAGAATCAAACTCACAACCTCCTGATTGTGAGGCAAGAGCTCCACCTCTAGGCCACAGCAGCTGGTCTCTTATAAGCAAGTCTAATACATTTCATTCCTAACAGATATTATAGGTGTGTTATTTAATTAAAGACCACAAAAATGGCACAGCAGAAACAATAAAGAAAATTAAAAATCTTTGCAGACATCTCTTAAAAACACAGATGTATACAACCAATCCACCCCCTTCCCCTTTGAATATTTCATAAAAATTGTTCCTAAACTTATCAAACCTTGATTTGTAGCTGGCCATGCAATTATCAGTTGTGACAGTCTAGTCATGACCATGTGGACAAGTTCCAGTTAGCCTTGAGCACAGGCCGTATGGTGTTGCAAAATCAGTTTTAAAGGAACAACTGAGGGAAGCAAAATATAAATGTCTATATTGTCAAAATGAATTATTCTACAGCACATCTTTCAGTTCACTGAAAGATGAAGCTGTAAGCAGTTAAGTGACAAATTTACCCTTCTGACATTCATTTTGGTGATCCTAATAGAAAACAGTGCTCAACAGAACACAAAATACTTTCTGGTTTCATGTGAAAATATGAGATACATAAACACTACCTTCCAGCTACATTGAGAGTGCAATTCCCAAAACTTCCAATCAGCATACCTTTTGGAGACTAATTCCAGGAAATACTATCTAAATATAGGCGGGGGACACCAGATTGTAGCAGGCAGTACTATTTATTTAATACATATATTTGACTTATATCTCACCTTTCTGCTTTGGCAAGCAATTAAACAGAGTTAGTAACAGAATACAATTCAGCAATATTTTCTATAGCACAAACCAAATCAATATACTATGAGACCCCTTTCAACTCTTTAATCATCATAATGTATCCCATACCGCTACTGCATTTTACTTCTGCTTCATGACAGTAATTTGTGTGAAAGTCAGTCAAAGGAATATGGAATACAGTCGAACAATGAAGCAATGAAACCAGGCTCAGTAGCAGTAACTGAGAGGGACCTTGGAGTCCTAGTGGATAATCACTTAAATATGAGTCAGCAGTGTGCAACAGCAGCCAAAAAGGTCAATATAATCCTAGGTTGCATTAACAGAGGAATAAAATCAAGATGATGTCAGGTATTAATACCACTTTATAAAGTCTTAGTAAGACCATACTTAGAATACTGCATCCAGTTTTGGTCAGCATATTATAAAAAGATGTTGAGACTCTGGAAAGAGTGCAGAAAAGACAACAAAGATGATTAGGGAGCTAGAGGCTAAAACATATGAAGAACGGTTGTAGGAATTGGGTTTGTCTAGTCTAGTGAAAAAAAGGACTAAGGATGACATGATAGCAGTGTTCCAATATTTAAGACAAAGAAGAGGGGGTCAACTGATTTTCCAAAATTCCAGAAGGCAAGAAAAGAAACAATGGATGGAAACTAATCAAGGAGAGAAGCAACATATAACTAAGGAGAAATTTTCTAACAGTGAGAACAATTAACCAGTGGAATGGCTTGCCTTCAGAAATTGTGGGTGTTCCATTACTGAAGGCTTTTAAGAAGAGACTGGACAGCCACTTATCTGAAATGGTATAGGGCAGTGATGGCTAACCTTTTCGTCGCAGAGTGTTAAAATCACTGAAAAATCAATCTGCAATGACTGAATGATTCAGAAGTGCTTTGAATGTAGGCAAGCACAGCACTTCTCAAGTACTCATTACAGCAGTCTGATCAAAAAGATGCTGCTGCTTTAAGGATTTCCATGCAAATCTTAAAGCACCAATGCCTTTTTTTCAAGTTGGCTCATTACTGACTCATTCTGGGTCAAATAGAAGAAATTAAACTAATTGTCAATTTTCTTAACACTCACCAAAGAAACTGGGGAAAAAAAAAACCAATGCCGTCTGTGTTAATGAAACAAACAAAAGCTGTGTATCTAGTTTGAATAATGTACCATTTTAATAAAATACCAACTAACCTTGTTTTTGTTCACAGTTTACAGCACAGCCTAAAATAAGCTGAAGCATTCTTCCAAGCTCTGCTGCATCAGAATGCTCCCCAATCAAGTTAACATCAGGAAGGATAAAATCATTAATCTGTTGCCCCAAAATCTGTGCAAGGATAAAAATATGCATAAATCATTCCTTCCTGAATTCTGCAAATCCAGTTTGCTAAGCAACTAATAGAAACCTTTTGTTTCTGTATCTCTGACATATCTATCTCCTATTAATAAAATCTTTATCCCCATACCAGACATCTAGCCAAGCTCTCCAGCTGAGGAGTCAAAATGGTTGGGTTGTTCTTAAGTGGCTCAAATCTAGAAGTTAGCTTATCTTTACAGTACATAGCTGATGCTTCATGCTGTTGACTATTCATTGTATACAATGCTTATTCAGGCCCACTATTGTATAGAGCAGTGATGGCGAACCTTTTTTTCCTTGGGTGCCGAAAGTGCATGCACGCGCGCTATCATGCATGCGCGAGTGCCCACACCCATAATTTGATCCCTGGGGAGAGTGAAAACGGCCTCCCCCACCCCCCTGGAGGCCCCATGGAGGCTGGAAATGACCCATTTCCCAATTTCTGGTGGGCCTGGTAGGCCCATTTTTCACCCTCCCCAGGCTCCAGAGGCTTCCCTGGAGCCTGGGGAGAGTGAAAACGCCCCCCTGCCCCTCCCCGAGGCCCTCCAGAAGCCAAAAACACCCTCCCAGAGCCTCCGTGCAAGCCGAAAATCAGCTGGCCAGCGTACACTGGAGCTGAGCTAGGGCAACGGGTCGCGTGCCGGCAGATATGGCTCCGCGTGCCACCTGTGGCACCCGTGCCATAGGTTCGCCATCACTGGTATAGAGGTTTGGCTGAGACACATTTCCACAAGGGGACTGAGCATTATTGCACAAGCGTTGGCACTAACACCAAATCCTTTTACTTGTAATTCAAACAAGCAACATTCTTTAGGTATAAACCTGATTCAAATAATCTCTTTTTAACATAAATACTAAAATATTTTTTTCAAATACTATCAAGATAAAAAAGATCTTCTAGAACCATCTCTCCAAGAATTGTTAATAGTTCCAACACCCATGAAAAGTAATAAACATGGGACATTTTGATTTAGAACAATTAATATGTAGGGGTTTCCCCTCTACAATAAACATCAGAGTAATGGTTTACTAAAACATTTTACCAGAGAGTGCAAAGATATATTTATTCTCTCATTCTTTTTATGAAATCTGAATGGAGTATATAAGTATTCAAAGTGAAAAGCTTCCCAATGGAAAGATTCAGAATTTCATTGGTGTTTTTTTCCATGACACAAAATGATTTAACAAAAACAATTTTTGATGCATCAAACTTATTTCACATTTCTTTTAGGAGACAGGAAATTTTATTTCACTAACAAAAATATGTAGCCATTCTAGCCAATTAAAATTAAGGACCGATCACAAAACAAAATAAAACTGTCATTTTATGTACCGTATTTTTCTGAGTTTTTGGGGAGGAAAATAGGGGAAAACAATCTGCCTACCAGGTATTCATCTGGCTAGCATCCTTAGTCTGCTCAGCTTCAGCACATTATTTTATTACCTGGTTAGGACTTAAAAAAACCTTCTTCTGAGAGAGTAACAATGAAAGAGCATGCAAGCCAGTAAGAGCTGGGAAGATCGTTAGCACCTGGTTAGGGCTGGAAAAAACCTTCTTTGGAGCAAGTAGAGCAATGAAAAAAAACCCTGCAAAGACTTAGGGCTGGAAAAACATTCTTTGGAGAGAGTAACAATGAAAAAGCCTGCAAGGTAAGAGCTGGGAAAATCTGTTAGCACCTAGTTAGGGCTGGAAAAAAAAAGCTACATTCGAAGTATAAGACGCACCCAAATTTTCAGCCACTTTTAGGGAGGAAAAAGGTGCGTCTTATACTCTGAAAAATACGGTATTTACCGTATTTTTCAAGCCAACTACTTTATATCAAGAATTCTATTAAATGTGTTCAAGATCATCTTCATTAGACTGATAAAGTATATATCAAAGAATTAATCAGCTTTCAAAATATTCAGGCCTGCAATAAACCATGTTATGCATTTATTAAAAAATAGTAAATGCTCTTTTTTATATATTTTAAATGTAAGAAAGATATTTTTAAAAATAAATCTAAAATATTTGAAACAATTATAGTAAACTAATCTACATATTATACATATTATACTCAAAGAAAGGAATATATTACATATAAGAGTTCTTACTTCATGGTTGTAATCCAAAATTCCTTTTAAAATTTTCTTCAGATTGCTCACCTTAGAGTGAAAGAGAAACAATTATTAAAACAAAAAGAATTATCCTAAATTACAATTAAAACTGAACTTTATAAGAATTTATTATAACTTAAAGCAGAAGAGGGGTTTTTTGTGTGTTTTGTGGAGGGGTTTGCCAAAAAAGCCAATAACAAAAATCACAAAATTATGATTCCATACTTTTCTGATTTCTAGATTCTGTTTGGTCACAGGAATACAAAAAAATCATCACATATAATAGTGATTGTTTATATCTCTAAATCTCTAAATTAGTATTCCCATATGTTTTATATAATAATTATTCAAATAAAATATTTTGAATATTCCTATATTTATATACAAAATATATAAAAGCAAAGATTCAAAATCATATATTTATTGGGATTAACATAACTTCCAAAATAGCCTCAACATTAGTAGTTGTTTCTGATAGTTGGAGCATCATATTTTTAGGCACATAAAAACTATTAGATGTGCCTGAAAATATGATTTCATTTAGGGTTTCTTTGTTCCATTTTTTAAATGTTTCAGACCATCCTGAACAAATCCATGAAAGTTTATGATTTTTATAATTTGAAAACAAGATATTAAGATATTAGTGCCCTTTGCTTCCAATCTTTAAACATTTCTCATTATAAACTAGAACCTACATATGAATTCCTCAATTTTTTCTAAAAAGTATGACATTTTTGGCAAAGTGTCAAGACCAATGAAAGGGAATTCAGTATTGTAATAGCAATCTAGCAACTGAAGGAAGCAAACTTTCTGCATAAACATGAAAGATTTCAAGCAAGTTCTTTTTAACCTAAACCAAAGAAAAATATGGTGTCAACTTAGGATGTGGTCTTGAGTCCCAAATAATAATAATAATAAAAGAAGTCCAATTCCACCCTGATATTGGATTGAAAACAATGAAGAATTTAAATTAAATAATATTTTTGTTGCTCCCTGGAGGGCATGAGATTCACTACAATTCATATATCTTAGGCCTGTAATGTTAATTATTCTTGCAAATACTGCATTCTTCAAAATCCTTTAAATCAAAACTTCATTCCATGACTATTTAGTTAGCTTTTAGATTGACATTTTGTGTTTTATATGTAAGTTCTACAAGCCACCTAGAATCCTGGTTTCAAGTGACAGGCAAATCCCATAAATAAGTAAGCAAACAAGCAAACTTTGTAATGAACAATTATGTTTTGCTCTTCTACTCTGGGGCTAACTTCCCTGGAAAAAAAAATCAGCAAATTCTTCCTTGTAGAAAATAAACAGACAAATGCATAAATAAGAAGTAAAACAACACAGTCTAAGGATAAACACTTCTCAGGTAGCCTTCAATTAAAGTCATATGTCTTTGGGTCATCCAACAGCAATATTTGTTGTATAATTCTATGTCTATCTAATAAGAAAATGCCACACAAAGATCACTATTTGATTTCATAACATGCTGAACGGTGTTTAGTACAACTGAAGAAGAATGTGTCAGCTTGTCTCAACCATATAATTATTGATGTTTGGGCCATGTTTCACAATGACTCTTAATTAAATATAGTTTCTGAAGACTTAAATGCATTAGCAGTGCTAATAATTTTGCATGTCCTAATTTGATGGAAAGACTATGGTCAAATGTGATAATGAATATTTCAGAATTTCCTACTGATATAAGAGAACCTTAACTTTCCCCAGAATTTGAGTTTGTGTCTCAGAAGGACTTAAATGTTATTACATGGAAACAAGAACCATCAAGAACTTTAAATCAATCATAAATCATCACAAAACCAGATTAAACAAAAAAAGTAATTTATGTGTACAATGATCTGCTATAGCTAAAGATCTGCCAAGAAGCAATTAAGCAAAGATTCAGCAAAAGCTTTTCAGACTTTAAAATCAATAAAGATAGAGTACTGAATGCAAATGTGCAGCACTCCCTTCCCATCGCATGATTTTCACTAGTCAAGAGGAGTCTGGGACTTGAGAGAAGCTCCCATTTTACCTCCACATCTGCAGGTAAGACTGAAAAAGACTTCAGTGGGAAGCAATTTTTGGCTTTTTGCCTTCTGCAAAACTGTACTGCAAACATAAAAAGGAATAATTTAACATTTCAACCTATACTAGAGACCTTGGTCAACAACAAATATCCTATCATTAATGTTTCTTCTGTACTTAAGGCAGTTTATTTCAAATTCAAATTGGGCTTTCTGACAGAATAAAACAAGCTCTATTTGATAAGGTATCCCTATCCGTCTTCTCATGGACAAATATGGTTAACCAACTAAGTAAATATTTTGTTTTTGTCATGGGACACCAGGCTTGAAAAAGCCAGTTGATAATAGAATAAATTTATTTAAGAAACAAAATGCCTCTGAAAATCAATTCCGTAAGTTTGTGGAATAGGGCGCAGGGATCTCCAACCTTGGCAATTTTAAGACTTGTGGACTTCAACTCCCAGAATTCTGGGCAAAGCTGGCTGAGGAATTCTGGGAGTTGAAGTCCACAAGTCTTAAAATTGCCAAGGTTGGAGATCCCTGAAATAGGGCAGCATAAAAATTATGTAAATAAATAAAATATATGAAAATATGCTCCATTTGAAATTTTCAAATAGTGGTACTACATGGGGGCAACTGTTATCAGAAGTCTCAATAAGTACTATTGATGGGGGGGGAGTGGATCATATCGATTAGCGCCCTTCTTTCTTTTATGCAGTTTTCTTCTCCATACAAAAGCTCCGGGAGAGATTAATAAATAAAACTACTAATACCTTACATATGCAAATGCAGATTTCTCATAATTAAATGAGAGTTTATCAATGTTGCCAGGCGTGAACAACCAGACCCACATGTGTAAACTATAAACTAGCTACTTTATTGCTGAAGCCTATTTCACAGCAATTTTCTCAGACTGGCAGTTTGTCCCTGAGAAAGACTAGATAAGGTTCAACGACAATCAAGGGGTGGGGGTGGGGGTTGGACTCTTGTGTATACTTAATAATTACAGACTGCTCCCCTGCTTGACCCTACCTCCTGACTGGGACAGTCTCTCTCTGACAATGTGAAGTCATTTAGATCCTTGCTTCAGGACAATTGATGTCTTGTATCTCATTTTTTCTTATTCATTTTAACTGGATATCAGCATACCATAGTCCCACCCAGACTAGATAAAGCAGAATGAACTGGGTTAAAATCCCACGAGGAAAAGTTATTTCTGTAAGAAAATGCTATATACATGACATGAAGTAGCATGGGATTAAACTAGAAGCTTCAAATAATTGACAATAAGAGTTATTAAATATTTAATAATGCTTAAAATTGAATGAACATTTTACTGTTTTTTAATAGAGTCCTAGCTTGAATCTTGCAGAATTGTATGCAAAACAAAACAAACAGTTGTGGTAAGTTGACCCCCAAAAAATGTAATAATTAAGCAATAAAAATACCTTCAATCTCCAATTGTCTCCTACTTCTCTTTTTATTCTATTTAGCCAATTTTCATCAAAATATGTTGGATCTCTGAAAAAATAAAAGCAGAATATTTTGTTAAAAGTATTTTTTTCAATCTCTACATACACACACACACACACACACAATACCATGTCTGCTTACACAAAATTTAAATATTTAAAAAGTAGCTTTTACGCTATATTCCATGGCAATCAAGATTATTTGGAAACGGTTTCCAGAAATTTGAATAACAATGACTCAAAAATATTTTCATACAACATGAAGCACAAAACATTGACACTAAATATAAATGTTTACATTTTATTACTATCCCACCTTTTTTACATTCCAAAACATTTGATAAATTAAGAATATTTTTCTTTTATATACCAAATTATATAAATCATTCACAGGTTTATAGTTATTTAAGTCCTACCTATAATCCTATTCCTATACAGCTAGCTATTCAAGTTATCCTCAACATTTAATTGATAATATCAGAGTATAAATTTCCAATCAAAATCTATTTATTATGCACTTGTAGAATTCATATAATAAATCACCAGAAGCACTGTCTGTAATTCTCTTTGAAAATTATTTATTTACAAAATTTTATATTTAAGAAAAGCATAAATCAGAATTCACAATTTCCCATAAATCATGGTTCACCAAAACCAGAGCAATTATTTTTAATTGACATTTTATACACAAATATAAAATAACAATTCCAGATATGAGCAAATGTGATACATCCATTTGTTAATTTAATATTGGAATTTTTCAGTAATTTATTCAAGAAGAGTAATTTACCATACTTTATCAAACTATTTTTGAATTGTTATCAATAAACTTCCACTGCTGAGTTATTATTGATTGGATGAAAGTAAAATATAACAAGTTCCTTATTATATAATTTAATAATATATTTCATTTCCTTGTTATATAATTTATCCTAACATGACACATCAAACCTATTATACTACATAATAAACAATGTATAACAAACTCTGCTCCGCCTGACTTGCCATACTTAAAATCTCTTATGAATTGCTTAGAAAACTCGATATCCTACCTTCCTCAACTCAGGGCCCTGGGAAACAACCCTTTTCAAATATATAATCTGCCAGTTCCTTGCTCATCTCATCTACTTAAACGAACTTTGATAATAATTGCTAAATTAGTGGTTTTACCTCTAGTTCCCAGTGTATTGCTGTTTGCTGGTCAGAAGAAAGACAACTGTCAGTCAAAATAATCCAATTTCAGGAACAAAAAATCTAATAATATATCCTTTATTCTCACTGTTCCTGCAGTTCCTAGCTATCTCTGGGATCAGCGAACAGCAGGTGATGCTGTTACATATGTATAATGGATTAGTAGTTTCTCTCAGTATGTAAGTTTATTTTCTTCAACTTTATGCTATACCTTTGCAGACCATTATTTTCTTTGCTACTTTCTTTTTATCTTCTGTTAAGTAAAATTTTAAGTTAAGCAAAAGTTTTAAATGTTAGGATCATCCAACACAGATTAGAGCCTTACATGAAAAGATGCCAGATGTTCAAGGCTGGCTTCAGAAAAGGCCAAGAAACATGAGACATTAGTGCTGATGCATGCTGGGTAACTGAGAAAGCCAAATAATACTAACAAGATGTCAATATGTATTCATTGTTTGTTGAAAGCTTTCAATTGTATCATTTATGTCTAGCTGTATAATGTGCTTGGAAAAATAGAAATCTCAGAACATCTTGCCATTCTCACATGAAACCTAGAGACAGGCCAGAAAGCCACAGTTCGGAAAGAACACGGTTGAAAAGGTCAAAGAGACAAGGCTGTATGCACTCCCCTTATTTATTCAATCTGTATGTGGAATCTGTCTGTCTGTCTATTTCAGCAATAGAGACGAAAGCATATTTTATACTGTCTCCAACATACAAAGTCATAACAAATACTACTCTGGAAAAATAGCAATATAGATATTTTATTAAACAAACATTCACTGGCAATGTTTTGCCATTTTCTAATTACAGCATACTTTAGTGAACATGCAGATCCACTTTTATTGTTTAATACGTATTTTTTCCACCTCTTGCTTTTCTCATCTTAGAATATGGGTTTGGGGTTCCTCTTTTTTTCTATGGAAGCTACTATACAAGACACATATTTATTCCATTGGATATAAGTCTGTCAGTATTTTCAATAATTTATTTAACACTGAATTAACTAAAAATGTTGCATTGAATAACCAAATGTTTAAAAAAATGCCCCCCTCCCCGTAAAGGAAACTTTGATGGACAACATGTTTACTTTCAATATTACATTCTCAGGGGATCCAAAAAAAACCTGTCATTTTGTAGAAACGACTAGCCTTCTTTCATATTAATATGATAATTCAGCAAATATTAATCTTTTTACAACAGTCTCATTAAAGTTTGATCTTAGTATAAATTTCTTCCTAAATTATATTTCTCTTATCTACATATTTGTATTTTCTGTGCTTTAAAAAAAGTCTTACCTTAACTAGCTTGTTCATTAATTCAATGAATTCAATTCTTACTGTCTTAAAAAAAATCATTTCCCAATTGTAAGAAAACTAGAGGTAATAAAATGAAATAGGAAACTGACACTATTTTTCTGATGCAGAAAACTGAATATGAATGAACCATTTATTTACAAAAAAAAGCATCTTACATCTTTTGAAGTACTTGAGCCATCACAACTCCATTTGTTAAATCTTCTACAGTCTGGCATGGTGCTTCAACATTAAATGTCTGGATCTGAAGAGAAAGAAAGTTATATTTAGTCAAGCTATCTCAAATGCATTATACCAATACATCAAGAGATTTCAGAAGTTGTACAAAGCTATAAAGTTGTACAAAGAGCTGCTGGGAGAAGTGATAAAAATATGTACTGTATTTTTCGGAGTATAAGACGCACCGGAGTATAAGACGCACCTTAGTTTTGGGGGAGGAAAATAGGGGAAAACAATCTGCCTACCAGGTATTCATCTGGCTAGCATCCTTAGTCTGGTCAGCTTCAGCACATTATTTTATCTCCTGGTTAGGACTTAAAAAAACCTTCTGAGAGAATAACAATGAAAGAGCCTGCAAGCCAGTAAGAGCTGGGAAGATCGTTAGCACCTGGTTAAGGCTAGAAAACAACTTCTTTGGAGCAAGTAGAGCAATGAAAAAAAACCCTGCAAAGACTTAGGGCTGGA
This sequence comes from Diadophis punctatus similis, assembly GCA_023053685.1. Taxonomy (NCBI): domain Eukaryota; kingdom Metazoa; phylum Chordata; class Lepidosauria; order Squamata; family Dipsadidae; genus Diadophis; species Diadophis punctatus. The sequence goes on from JALIGW010000002.1 coordinate 90,855,954, forward strand.
AAACATTCTTCTGAGAGAGTAACAATGAAAGAGCCTGCAAGCCGGTAAGAGCTGGGAAGATCTGTTAGCACCTAGTTAGGGCTGGAAAAAAAAGCTACATTCGAAGTATAAGACGCACCTGAATTTTCAGCCACTTTTAGGGAGGAAAAAGGTGCGTCTTATACTCCGAACAATACGGTAAGTTAAACCAAAGAAATAAATACAATAATCCTGATGATTATTGACATTATAATTAATGAATGGGTGAATTTATTTCTGTAAATTTGAAAGACCCTATTTTAGAATCACATCAGTAAGAAAGCAATTCTTTCTTTGACCTTTAATTAGCTTCAATGGATTAAATATAATATAGTAATATGTGTAAAAGCAACATTTGAAAATATTTATTCATACACTACCTTCAAAAGCCATTAATACCTGAAAAAGGTATACAAAAATCATGACTAGTTATAAATCTTCCCTGAGAAATGAAGCTTAATTCAAAGGAGACTTTTTAAAATTTGTCCTTTGTCTATTTGAACCAAAGGTTTTGCCAATTTTTTTGCTATAAGGATTCCACCAGGGAAGTGTCTGCTAAGAAATGACTGAAGTGTTAATTGATTCTTCCCTAAAGAAAAAAAATCACAAATATCTGCATAACAATAAAGCAGTAGCTGTATGTAGCAGTTTAATGATTTTTTAGAAGCAACATGGAGTTTGGCCTCTCCTATCTTAAAAAAAGGGGAGGGGGGGAGAACAAGAAAGGACAGGCTATTCTCTTCTTCCTATATTCTATGCCAAAAAGAGAAAATGCATTCTACAAAATAGTCTAAAAGAGGGTGAAAGAAGCTAAAAACCAATAGCAGCATACTTAGCTTCCCCTCCAAAAATGAACTTTTGTGAAAGCCCCACCCTCTAATGAACCAGTTCTCCATTTTACTAGATTATAAACCTTTTTTTATAAACATTCAATTTGTTTCTAGTTCGATTCTTGATCCCGAACTGCAAATGAAGAAGAAACAACTATAATATTTAAAAGAGGTCTACTTCCTTTTATTAAGCAGATGTTAAGGAATCTGTCTAGTAGTAACTCATAAAAATGGAGGCACTGCAGCATCATTGATTTGTTCTTCAATAACTTCTGACTATTATAAAGCTGAGTATAAAACAGGGAAAAAGTTAATAATAATTGACAATGTTTTATTAATGATTTTGAGCCAGTCACTCTCTCAGCTCAACCTAGGTTGTTATTATTGGAAAATAGGAAGAGCGAATATTATGTATGGAGACTTGAGTTGTAAAAAAGTAAGATGGGATAAAGTTAATAAACAAGCAAATAAATTGTCAGATATTGCAGCTAGGCTTATCTTAAAACTACGGTATCTATCCAGTTGACTAAAGTTCAAGAGACTAGAGAAATAATCAGGTTGAGAAGAAGTCTGATGCAGAATTCAGAAAAATAGTGAACTCGTGTTATGATGAAATCAACATACATCCACTAAATGGAATTCCAACACATAAGCTGTAGGGAGTATTAACTTGGTAAGATGTACAGTGGTTTTTAAAAGTTAACATTCTGAATGTTCAATATTTCTACATAAATATGACCCAGAACACTATATGTTCTCCATACAAGTCCTAAAAGTAGATAAAGAGAGCACAATGTCAAAAATATTATACTTGTTCATTTATTCATTGAGGAAAATTATCTAAAGCTATGTACTTATGTCCAGCAAATGTATATAAATCTTTGCTTTCAAGTACTGGTAATTGATATGTATCTCCCTTGGGTAGCCATATCTGCTATGTTTCTGATAACTGTTGATCAGTCCTGCACATTATCTTTGAGGAATTTTAGCCCATTCCTCTTTAGACAAAATTCCGGGGATGTTGGCAGGCTTCCTTGTGTAGAAAACAGATAATGTTAGATTACATTTATGCAGAAGTACTGAAAATTCCAAAGAGCTCACAAACATTTAAGAACCTTTTTATATGTGCAGATGTGTGTCACAAACCAACACAAGAACTAAAACTTAATTACAGCCCTCAGCCATTTTGACTGACTTCCATATTTTTTTAAAAAAATATTCAAAATATCTATATAAAGCAGGTGTGTCAAACTCAAGGTCCAGGGGCCGGATCAGGCCCACGGGGTGCTTAGATCTGGCCCGCGGGGCCACCCTGGAAAGAGCAAAGGACTGGCCTGCGGTGCTTCTGCCAGCAAAAACAGATCTTTGGAGGACCAGATGGTCCTCCTGAGCTCCGTTTTCGCTGGCAGAAGGTTGCAGGAGGTCGTGATAGCCAAAAATGGAGCTCGAGAACCCGTTTTCACTGGCAGAGCACTCGGGCCTACAGGCACCCCCAACACAAGTGACATCGAGCTGGCCATACCCACCCGCCCCCCCCCCAAGGTCAAACACAACCCTGATGAGGCCCTCAATGAAATCGAGTTTGACACCCCTGATATAGAGCATTTGTATGAGCCTAAGAAAATAAATGATTCAATATAATTCCCAGAAGAATTAAATACCAACATTAAAACATATCCTTCTGGATTATAAGTCCTCGACCTTCTACCACACTTGAGCCTAAAATTTGTGTTGCTAAGCGAGACATTTGTTAAGTGAGTTTTGCCCCATTGTACAACCTTTCGTGCCACAGTTGTTAAGTGAATCTCTGCAGTCGTTAAGTTAGTAATACAGTTGTTAAGTTAACCTGCCTTCCCCATTGACTTTGCTTGTCAGAAGGTGGCAAAAAGATCACATGTAACCGAGACACTACAAATATCCTAAATATGAACTGGTTGTCAAGCATCCAAAGTTTGATCATGTGACCATGTGGATGATGCAACTGTGGTAAGTGTAAAAAACAAGTTTTTGTAACTTGAAATGGTTACTAAATGAACTGTTGTACGTTGAGCACTACCTGTACTTATTTTTTGTTGAATTATGAAATTTAAACATCTTTGGATCAAAATACAGTAACCATACCTCAAACAATTCTGAATTGCTAATGCATGAAAACATTTAGACAGCCCTAGTCTAATTGTATGTTTCAAGGAATTCTTAAGTGAAGAAATGCTGACACAACCTGCATGTGGTACTGAATTAAACAGGAGATCTTTCTGAAAATTTGAATATACTTGACATACACAATTGTTCTCAGCACATACCACTGAAAATAACATCTTTTAATAGAAACAGGAATATCCTTGTATAATGGCACATAAAAGTATAAACAGTGATATGTTTGCAAATTTATTTAAAAGGCAGTGTTTCCATATTGAGATTTCCCACCCCCGGAGACCAAAAATATTCAATCAAAATCCTTTAAAAAAAACAACAACAGGAAGTTAACACCCTGAAAAAAGGGAAAACATTTTAGCCTGCTTATGTTCACTTAAATGCTAAATGGTATTATTTGGAAATGTTTTAACTGAACAAGCCCGTTGTCCTACTGCCCATTTAATCCACTCTAACCAGTTTTTGCAATGTTCACAAACAGGTTAGGACACTTGGGTGGACATGAGAAGTTTTCTGAACATCTCAACTACAGGTTTAATGTATTTTGTAGCACGTAGCTGACTTTGGTACATGTCAAATTGTAAACAAGATCAGCCCTGTTTATCAATGGATGACAGAATTACTTTTGAACCTCATGGTTGTAAGTTAGACTGGTAAGTCAAATGAAAAAAAAACCTCTTAGAAGAAAGCACTTCTGTAACATTGCCAGAAAAACTGCATCATGCAATTACTGTTCCATGACTCAAACGTAGCTTAGGGGTCTCTTAATCTAAATAAGCTTTTGGTAATTTTGCAGAATAATCCTCCAGTAATTAATTGTAATCCTTTGGAATAAAAATTCTGAAGTTATTTTTTTATTGTAACTATCACAATTGAGCAAAACTATTACAAAATGCAATAGGGGTTCTTTTGCTGCTGCATACTACTTGACTTAGCAATATTTTATTGATTAATTTAATTACTATTAGCTGCCTTAAAATCAAAGGAAATAATATTGTTCATTATTTATATACTAACATTTTCCACAAAACCAATAGTGCCAACATGAACAGGTACAGCAAAGCCTTTCAGACATCATATTTGTAGTGCATGTTTTATCTGACCAGAAATGACTTGAATGGTTCATACTTCTTTCCTCTTCATTCTACCTCTTGTGTAGTCTCTCTACTTCCTCAGCACAATAAATCCAAATTTCTTGTGGAATCTGAACTAAAAAAACTGCAAAGTTCAAATTCAGTGCATTTTCTAGTTTAGTCAATGACACATAGAATTCCCAAATTAAAACAGAAAAAAGAGTGTACAGGATCCATTCTCAATCCAATAAATCGGGAGTTTTCAAGCTTTTTCAGACTGTGGAATCTGTTCCTTTAAAAAAACTATTAGAACACTTGATGAAAAGGCAAAACTCTAAGAGACAGAAAACAGGATCAATTCCAGTAAACGGAGTCTTTTTTTAACCTTTAGTCTTTCCCAGAACCCTGACATGTCCCCTAGGATTCTACAGAATCCAAGTTACTAGAGTTCCACAGAACAGTTTGAAAACCCCTGCAATAAACCATGATGTACCAGAATTTTTTTTATTATATCTGAATATATTATATCTGAATTGGGCTTCTGTTTCTTGTTACTGTGACACATAAATGGCTCTTTTAGACTGTTACTATGCTAAAAGTCAACTTTCAAAACCTACTATTTCACTGCCAGAGTACTACTGTATGAAAAAGAATGCACAAAAAGTTGCAACTAATATTAATTCTGTGTATCTGCTTCTTTGGATGCCAGGCCATAATGCCAAACACAAGTAGTAAAATAATAAAAAAAATATTTTGAACTACTGAGTCCTGAACAGTATTTGAGAATTAAAGACTATGACAAAGATAGCTTACGGTAAGTTAGGAAATACGTTGATCAGACCTTTTTTGTGAATTTTAATTGCTACCAGCAAATTATTTCTGCACTGTGTTATTTTCTATATTATGCTATATATTTTCTATATTACGCTATATATATAGTATGCTACTATAAATTCTTTTTATATTCATTAGTATGAATATGAATATAAATATATAGTCAATCAGTATGAAATTCCTCAATATTTTAATTTTTATCCTATCTTGGATATGTTTTTAAACACAATACAATTTCTGCAGTTAAAATTAATACACATAACAAGAAAAATCTGAAAATATTTTCCAAACATTGTGCTACAGTTATATTTGTTACAGTGCCCAAATATGTAAGACTTCAATTCTGGGTCAAATAATGATACATTATAATAATATTGCCTGAAAATTTGTGATAGTTACCTATTATACATTGTTTCAGATTACCGAGCCTATATGCAATATCAAAACCAGTCAAAATAATTAATTGATTCTACATATGACAACTTTCTAGGCTATTATATGGAAGTACTTGAAAATCTGATTTATTTGAGGGCTTGGCTTCAGTGCAGAATTTAAATTACATAATTTTTTCCAAACCTGAATAACCAAAGGGTCTATTCACAATAATGGTTAAAACTATTGTGGAGCCTGAGGAATATATTTAACACTACTGTTTTGGTGTCTGAATTAACCTCTTCAGAGGAACCATAAGAAATTTGATAACAGTTGGCTCTCGCTATATATAGTAGTATTAAAAAGTTTAGTACTATTTTCATCATATCTACAAAATAGTAAGCTTTTATTTTAATTAAGTTATAAGAAGGTTTAATTAATGATTACGAGCTTCACTTTTTCTTCTCAAAAATTACACTGCTTTTGGGTTTTAAGAAAGGGGGAAAAAACAGTGGCCCATAAGACAGACAGCTGATATTTCTCCTACAAAGGCTGACTTTCAGAGTAGGCCTCAAAATACTGGGATGGGGATGGAGCTTCCATCTACACATAGTGTTCCTTGATCTCTCTGTTTTCAGTACTGAATATTGTTGACTCATTCTAATCCAGCTGCGGGAGTTAGCAATGGGAGGCACAATGCTTCAGGGTTTCAGTTCCTTCTTTAGCAGTTGGTATTTGCAATGGGGGGAGAGATCGTGTGTGTGGACCCTCACATGTAGGGTATGTCAGGACTCGACCCTCTACTCTCTCCTGTTCAACATCTACATGAAACCATTAGGGGGAGTTCATCTGCTAGTTCAAGGTGATCATTCCTATGCTGATGAAACCCAACATTACATATTTATCCTGAGCAGCGCAGTTGAAGCTGTCAGTATATTGACCCAGAGCCTGGAAGCTGTTCAGGTCTAGACAGGACAGAACAGACTTTGGCTCGGTCCTACAAAACTGATTGGCTGTGGCTGTTTGGATCCCCTGGGTTGTGGATGTTAAGACTGGTGTGCAACTTGAGGGTCCTTCTGGCATTGCAGCTATGGCTTACAGTTGGTGGCAGCAGTGACCAGGAGGGCATTTACACTGGTTCATTTTGTGCACTAGTTGCACCCTTACCTCAATCATGAGGCTTTCCAACAGTGACACATGCCTTGATCATTACTAAATTATTACTAATTTATTTTCCAATATAATCTAACAAAAGTCATTGGAGAAATTCTAAAATAATTTAGTGAATTATACTCCAAACTATACCATAAATCAATGTTTTATAAACATTTTTTCTCTCTGGACCACTCTCCACTTTTAAGAATTGTGGTGGATTATAAAAAACCTTTGTTTGTATGGGTTATGATGTTGTGTTTTTTATTTTATTTTATTTTATTTTTTAAACTGTTTTTTATATATTGTACCGTTCTTATTCATGCTGTACGCCGCCCTGAGTCCTACGGGATTGGGCGGCCTATAAGAACTTTTAATTAAATTAAATTAAATTAAATTAATGTTTCATGCCACATGAAATAGAGTACCATGAAGTAATTAATGATAGAATCCAGGAAAATACATTTCTAGGAATATTTTAAATCAATGATGCTTCGATACTGAATTGTCCACTTCCAGAAGCATTTGATGCTTTTGTCAACATAATGAATGCAGCATCATGTGGTTGGAATGCAAGGTCTCCTCTTTCATATATGTACATGTACAAAAGAAATGGGGCTTGCAACATCACAGTATATTACTTTCATTCCTCCTCACCTGCCCTCTCTGTTGTTCATGTGTACATTTTTATTTAAAGTCTAGATGAAATCTGAAGATAGTCTATTTGTAAAAATATATTTTCTTCATAAATTTAATCAAGAGCAGATCATGCTTAAGTCTGCAAATGGCTTATTAATGAAGATTCAATCATCCAGGCCAAAAGTATCTTAAAAGGTTAAATCATGGCAACTGGACCAAAGTTTATTAAAGTTTTTCATTTTGGGGAGAAACTCCCTGCAGTCTGTATGGCAAGAGTTGGTTCTTTCCAACGCCTGCCCAAATTTTCATTTTGACTGAAGAAGTTACTTGGATGAGTAATGAAACATCTCAGTTTTCAATAAACTTTTGTCCAGTTGTCATGATTTAACCTCTTAAGATAGATTTGCAAATGGCAGTAACTTATGCACTCTCACTTGTAATAGAATATTATCTTTATGAACGAGCCCTAACACTTCTTTTGGGAGGATTAGGACAATCACAAATAACTGTGTTTTTAATATGGATTTATGTATAGCAAGAATGTAAACATTTTAAATGCCCACACACCTACCTAGCTGAATGCGCACAGACTGGTTTGGATACAACCCTGAAATACTATGCATGTTGGGACTCATCTTCTCTCTCCATGGTACCTTACAACATAGAGAGAAACACACAATACATCTTCAATATAAAACTGCATCTTTGTACATCAACAAACAAGCAGTCCTGTAGAAATAACTCCTCTCTCTCACTAGAAACCAAACTAGAGACCAATTCAGAATGCAATCACAACAGGATGTGGTAACAAGAGTACAGAGACAGCAAACTAAGTATGGATATACCAAACTAGATAACATTTTAATATTCTTGGCTGGACAGATTCTAAATAATATTTCGAATACAGATATTCGCCACTCTTGCAAAGATTCTAAATAATCTCCGGAGGCATAAAAATATTAAACCCCCCCCTGTACCCAAAGAGCAATGAGTCTTAAATAATAAGTATCTCAAGGTTAACTCAGCCTTCCATTCTTCCAACATCAGTAAATAGAATATAATAGAATTCTTTATTGGCCAAGTGTGATTGGACACACAAGGCTCCAGTGCATAAACAGCTCTCAGTGAACATACAAGCAGTAAGTGATAAATCATGATTATAGTCATCATAAAATACATTCACAATAAATCATAAGATATAAAAACTATTTATAAAATAAAACGAGAACCCAGATTGTTGGGGGTGGCAATAGGCTGACACTGTAAACCGCTTAGAGAGGGCTGTAAAGCACTGTGAAGCAGTATATACGTAAGTCTAAGTGCTATTGCTATCTCTGCCCTTTCTTCCCAGAATTGTACAGCAACGAACAGTCAACTTTTTACCAACAACGGAGGAAGAAAGTCCCTACAGCATTTGAAAGACGTGAAATGCATTTCAAGGAAGGCGGGGGTGGAGGGTGGGGGAATGCTTTTGAAGGGATGAAAGGGCAGCTATTTTAACTCAGCCTCTGTAAAAAGCAGCATCTTTGCCTCCGCCAAGAACAAAAAGAAAGCTGCGTGTAGCCTTTCGCCCGCGATTGCAGCCCCACCGGCCCCTGGTAAGACCTGCAGCCCACCCACCCCGATTCTCGGGCCAACCTAACATTCCCGCTTCTCTTGTTCAGCTCAGCTCTCCCCCCCCCCCCCCCCGCATCTCAGGCCAAAATTAAAAAGCACAACTTCAGAAGACTAACTACGCCCCGCTACTTCGGAGGCCGGCTCGCGGCGGTGACAAGGAAAAAGGCACCGCAAGGTCGAGCCGGGGCGGCGGAGGCTGCCGGCGACAGCATAGGCGTTGCTCAGCCCGTGGCCTTCCGTCACTCACCCAAGTGAGCAAGCTCTCCCCGAGCTCGGCCCGCTCCAGACTCTCGACGTTGAACATGGCTCAGGGCGGGCCGGCGGGCTTTCCCCTTCCAAAGCGGCGGGCAGCCGAGGTGTTTTAACAGGCGCTTTCCGGTGACACCTCCGCCTTTCTCGCCGTCGCCCTTTCTTCTCTCCCCACCTCACCCAACACGCCAAACCCAGGCCGGCAAAGAGCCGCGCCGGGCCGGGCAGCTATAACGCAAGACACGTCACCGGGTCCCGTCGGGATCCGCCCGCTCCGTCGGCCCCGGCCCTCACCGCGCATGCGCGCGTCTTAAAAAAAAAGCGCTGGCTGGGCTCAGTCACGCCAAGGGCGAAGGGGGCGGAGCAAAGCCGGGGTTGGCTGGAGCGCGTCGCTGTCTCTGCTGGGGGCTGACAGGCCTGGCGGGCGCCCGTCGGGGACTGAGGTACTGAGGTGCGCGAGGGCCGGGCGTCCGATACCGCGGGCTGACTCCGCGGGCAGCCGCCCTCTCTGCGCTCCCGCCGCGGTTTCCCCGCAGCGTCTTGAAATTCGGCTTTTCCTGCCCGCTTTGGCCAAGGCGGGTTTCCCCTCCGTTCTCCTCCTGCAGAACCGCCTGCGAAGTCCCGCCCGCTTGCAGAAATGACCGAGTTGCGAAGATTGTCTTTTCTTAAGGGAGGGGGGAGCCCGCGGCGTCGGCGGGAGAGACGGGGCCGCCTTAGGAGTCTCTTTCCACCGCCCCCCCCCTTTTTTTTTGCAAAGAGTTATTTCGTAGTAACTTCAAGCCCAGGAAGAACAGGGGTCCTGATATCGGCCGCGCTTTGCAGAATGGAAGGCTTATTTCTAAACTTTAATGGTAGAATCTAAACTGTCTGCAGGGTTGTAACAATGGGACGTCTGAGGATGTCCCAAAGGTGCTTTTTTTTCAAGAGGCAACTGGACTTTCTGGTTTTTCTTTGAAGACGTAAAGAAGCTGAAGAAGCTTCTTGGATGAGAAGAGAAACGTCTTCAAAGAAAAACCACAAAAATGTCCAGCTGCCTCTTGGAAAAAGCACCTTTGGGACAACCGTGACCTGGATGACTTGAGAATCTCCACAGACAATGGCTGAGGATGGGAAATGCTCTCCTTGGTTAGGTTTTGGGGAGAACTCCGAATTGAAAGGAGAAGAGGATCTGTGCATGTTTGTTAGGTTTGTACAAAACCAGACTGCACGGTTACAAGTAGTAACAGACGAAACCAGAAAAGTGGGTTAACTCCATACACTGTGATTAACTTAATCAGAAATAAGTATATCGGGTGAACGCAGTCATGGTATATTCTTTAGTGTAACTCCCGTGGCTGCTTCAAAGTGTGTCTGGCAATGCCGGAGTTTGAGCCCAGGGGACTTCCGCATGCAAGTGTGTGTAATGATAACTAAGATGTGTGCCCTGCTGTACCTCAGGACGGTTGACTTTCATTAACATATATAAACGTATTTTTCTACAGTTTTCTTATGCTAATCCAGTGTTTTTGTCTTCAACTGACAGAATTCTTCAGCTAGCATTGCTGGCTGGGGAATTCTGGCAGTTGAATTCCAGACATCTTAAAGTTGCTATAAGATTGAGAAACATTCTGCTAATTTCTAAAGCATTAACTATGTAATAGATTGTAGCTGCTTCACCTAGGTCCTAGGCAAAAGGCCAACTTAGTAAAAGAAATTGCAGTGAAGAAAAAAGTCAAGTTGCAGTCAGTGAAGAAAGATCCTGCAAAGGTGATAGTTGATAGTGAAAAAAGAAAACTAATTGGATTTTTTCGCATTTTTTCAAGAGAAGTGAGGGTGGAGCTTGTTGTGTTAGCAGATTCACAACATCAAGATAGCCAAGTGTTGTTTCATTGTGTTCTCTTTGTAGACACTATAATGGAAGCTCTTCAGTTAGCCGGAATAAATAGTACCTGTGAATAGGTCTGGAATGGTAGGATGGCTCCTACCATTCGTTGGTGTCCTTCTTAGGTTTGGGTTATTGACAGGTTTAATCCTCAACTACAAAAATGCAATTACATTTTATGGGCAGTTTCATGTATCAAAGTAAACTTCACTCAAGAAAACTTATTTCATAATTTATTTCCCTTAAGATATCACAGAATTCTTTGGAATTTGGGCATTGCTGCAATAGTACTCACTATTCTCCATGGCAGTTTTCCTTTCAAACTGGCTTATTATAGTTTACTCAGCATGAATGGCAGTAAACTTTAAAGGCACCAACACTGAAGAATAAAATAGATTATAAAATATTGTACTTAAACTATTCTAGGGAGGTTTTAAGTTTCTTTAAAGGAAAAGTATCTCTTTTTTTAATTTTACCCATAAGGGCCACCTTATGGTGATAAATGGCAACAAAACATAGTTATTTTTCTACCCATATAGCATATTCAGATTGTTGGCTGGTGACCATTCAAAATGACTTGGTTCCCTCCTTGGAAGAATAGAGCCAGATATGCACCAGCAGGGCTGCTCAGGCTCTCTGGAAGATGCTGCAAAGTTGATAGAAGGACAATCTGGCTCTGTTACCTGGAATAAGTGTGATTTTCTTTAGTTCTGAGGAAATAGACAGGGTTCTCAGTGCTGTTAGCTCATCACCTGTATATTAGCTCCATATACCCCCTGGTTAGTTAATCTTCCTGGATAGTGATGTGTAGCTGAGTCCAGGCAGTGGTGCATTTATCCTTGAGAGATGTGGTAGTCTCCTTTCTCAAGAAGCCATCAATGGATCAAGTGTGTTGGACAATTTTCATTCTATCTCCAACTTTTTATTTATTTATTTATTTGTCAAACATGTATAGGATAGTAATAGTTTGTATAAACATAAGTAAAAAGTAACAATAAAAGAGGACAATAGGACAGTAGGACAGGGATGGTAGGCACAGTGGTGCGCTTATGCACGCCCCTTACAGACCTCTTAGAAACGGGGGGAGGTCGACTGTAGACAGTCTAAGGTTAAAGTTTTTGGGGTTTGGGGAAGAAACGACAGACTCAGGTAGTGCATTCCAGGCATTGATCACTCTGTTGCTGAAGTCGTATTTTCTGCAGTCGAGTTTGGAGCGCTTTACATTTAGTTTGAATCTATTACATGCTCGTGTATTGTTGCGGTTGAAGCTGAAGTAGTCATTAACAGGAAGGACATTTTGGTATATGATTTTATGAACTACATTTAGATCAGATCTGAGGCGATGTAGTTGTAAATTGTCTAATCCCAGTATTTCAAGTCTGGTGGAATAAGGTATTTTGTTGTGAGCGGAGGAGTGAAATATTTCTGGACTCTCTCGATTGTATTTATGTCTGCTATGCAGTGCGGGTTCCAGACAGGTGAGCTGTATTCCAGAATTGGTCTAACAAATGTTTTGTATGCTCTGGTTAATAATGTAATGTTGCCAGAGAAGAAGCTACACAAGATTAGATTAACAACTCTTAGTGCCTTTTGGCAATGTTGTTACAGTGGGCTCTAGCACTTAGGTCGTTGGATATGAGTACTCCAAGGTCTTTGACAGAGTGAGGGTCATCTACAAGTTCGTTTCCTCTAAGTTTGTATTTTGTATTCTGATTTTTTTTGCCAATGTGTAAGACAGAGCATTTGTTGGTTGAGATTTGAAGTTGCCAGTTGTTTGACCATTCTGTTACATGATCAAGGTCTTTTTGAAGGGTAGCAACATTGTCGGTGGTGTTAAATAGTTTAACATCGTCAGCAAAGAGAGCGCAGTTGCTTATAATATGATCACAAAGATCGTTTATGTAGAGTATGAAGAGTGTTGGTCCTAGAACACTGCCTTGAGGGACACCACTGTTAACAGGAGCAGGATTTGATATGGCACTTCCTATTTTGACCACTTGTTGTCTGTTAGACAGGAACGCAGTTATCCAATCATGTAGGGGTCCAGAAATTCCATAGGATTTTAGTTTCAGAAGTAGTTTGTCGTGTACAACTGAATCAAAGGCTTTACAAAAGTCTATGTAAATTGCATCTATTGTTTTACCCTGATCAAGTTGAGTGGTCCATATGTTTTTGCAGTGCAAGAGTTGCAGATTACAGGATAATTTTTTTCTGAAACCAAATTGTTTGTTGGAGAGTAGGTTGTTAGTTTCTAAGTGGAGCGTAATGGATTGGTTTATGATTGATTCCATGACTTTGCAGGTGACGCAGCCCAAAGAGATTGGTCTGTAATTTTCAACGTTACTTGGATCTCCTTTTTTGAAGATAGGGATGACCGTGGCTAGTGACCATAGGTTGGGTAAGGAGCTAGTCCTGAAGGATTTTTTAAAAATTATGCTTAGAGGTTCAGCCAAGGTTGTGGAGAGCTTTTTTAAGAAATATGCACATAGTCCATCAGGTCCAATAGATAGAGATGGTTTTTGGTTGCGTAATGCCTTTCTAACATTATCTTCTGTAAAATCGATTTGTGTTAGATCGTTGCAGTTAATTGTGGTACGACTAGGAAATATTGGGCATGAGCCATTGCTGTTTACAAAGACTGAGCCAAAGAATGTGTTAAAGAGGTTAGCTTTAACTGTTTCGTCGTTATAGTCTTTACTATTCGGTCCTTTAAGGGGTGGGATGGATCTTGAGTCTTTGAGTTGGTTGTTTACAAAGTTATAGAAGGCACGTGTGGACTTCATGGGTAGAAGGTTTTCTTCTTGATTGATGTGATAATTGGTGCATTCAGTCTTTATTTGGTGACACAGATTTTTGTAGCGGCTTTTAAAGTTTGCAACATGGCCTGTTTTATTTTTTCGCCAAAGAGATCTTTTTTTGGATTGGAGCTTCCTTATTTTTATGGGTAATTTATTTTTCTTGGTTTTGGTGATTATTAGTGGTACATGTAATTTAATGACTCTTTGGATTTCAAGCAAAAATATATTGTAGTAGTCTTCGGCAGTATTACAGCCAGAGAATAGTGTATGCCAATCAAGAGATGAGAGGTCGGCTTCTATGATATCATAGTTGGCTTTTTTAAAGTTGTAATTGGTTATCCCATTATTGAGGTGGTTTCTGTAAGGACATATATTGAGACAAAAGTCAATCATGCTGTGGTCACTGTTGGAAAAGGGTTCTTTTATTTGTAGTCCATAAATTGAGTGTAAGTTGTTGCAGAAGATGAGATCAAGACAATTGCTGAGTCTAGTATTGTCTGTTAATAGTTGGTCTAGCCCTAGATTGGTAATAGCATTGTAAAGGGTTGAATGTATGGGTTCAGTTGTACATTCATTTAGGGTTCAGTTGATATAGCAATAGCAATAGCACTTAGACTTATATACCGCTTCATAGTGCTTTCCAGCCCTCTCTAAGCGGTTTACAGAGTTCAGCATATTGCCCCCAACAATCTGGGTCCTCATTTTACCCACCTCGGAAGGATGGAAGGCTGAGTCAACCTTGAGCCTAGTGAGATTCGAACAGCTGGACTGCTGAACTAGCAATCAACTGAAGGTCGCAATGCTGCTTTTAACCACTGCGCTATCTCAGCTCCTATGAGGTAGGTTTAGGTCACCAAGAAATATAAGAGGATGTGGGTAGGAGGCTGCCCACGTTAGTAGTGAGGTTAGCTTGTTCTCATGTATCATGTCGTAATCAGGAGTTCTATAACATAGTAGGAAGCGAAGTGTGGTATTTAAGGTCAGTTCACAGATGATAGTTTCTGGAAGATCGAGTTCATGTTTAATTTGCTCCTTTTTTAGGTTCAGTGATTTCTTATAGAAGATTGCAACTCCACCTCCTCTACGGGTTTCGCGATCAGATCGGTAAACATGATAGTCTCTTACTGTGATAATGGAGTCGGGAGGGATCCATTTAGCCATGTTTCACAGACAAATATAATGTCGAATTTAGCAGTTTTTAATAAGAGAAGGAGTTCGGGTATTTTGTTAACGATGCTTCTTGAATTCATTAGTTTACATTTAAGATTAGCAGTGGTTGATATTGAGGAAGTAAGGGGCGTGCATACCTAGTTTTGGTTTATGGGGGGTTGGTTTTGGTTGAAGGTGGATTGGAAGTTTGGATTGTTTTGGGTGATGATGGTTTGAATGATGGATGGTGGATTGTGGGTCTTAGTTTTGATGCAGCCAGCGCGGTAGTCAATGTACAGGTCAGTTTGTCCTTGGTCTTGACGTTTTTTGAGATCTGCTCGGAGTTCACAGGAGCGGATTCGTTGTAGTATGGATAGATCAGGTCTTGAGCGAAGTTTTTTGGGGTTGGGGTCATTTCTGTTAATAGAGTTTATAGTATTAATGAATTTTCGTTTGCTGAGTTTATCATTGCAAATGACTACAGAATCGTGGGGCCACCGAACCATCTTTATACTTAAACTCGGGGCCATCTCTGGAAACTTCAATGATTTCTTCGGCGGGGAATTTTGATGCAATAATGTTGCGAACCTGATCTATATTGGTAACTTCAAGGCCAAATAGAATAGCATTATTACGTTTTTGTTCCTGTTCGAGGGTGTCTTTGATGAGTAAGGATATTTTGCTTGGATGGTTGGTAGATGGTTGAGGTAGTTGTGGTTGTGGTTGTGCATGTGGTTGAGGTAGTGGTTGTTGAGCTATTGATTGAAGTAGTCGTTGTGTTGGAATATGGTTTTGAGCATTTGAATTTCCATTTGTCTGTGCTGTAATTTTTTTATCCAAAGTTTTAGAAAAGGTTGTTAAGGTAGTTACGCTTCAGCTTCAGTGGGTCGTGTTATAGGTAGATTATCTGGACCCTTTCAGGTATCAGGTCCAGGTATGGGAACAAAAGAGCAGAATCATGATGACTTCTAGTGGGAATGAGATGGGGTGATGCCACTGTAGTCCTCTACTTAATTTTATTTAGCTCTCAGCCCTACTTCTGGTAAGACCTTGATTTGAATTCAGCTGATAACTACATGGAGATACCCAAATAATTTTCTTAGCACAATATGGACATGATTCATTATTTATGTCTTCTGGAATTTGTTTTTAAAATTCTGGATCAGTAACAAGAAAAACAGGACAGGTGCCTTAATGTAGATTATAGAATGTTCATGTACTGCTAGAACACTAACATTATAGTTCTATTTATGTGTGACAGGCTTGTGATCTTCTTTCAGAGGATTTATAAAATAGTTTCTATTTTACCTATAGAATAGTTCCACTGTAAGCCGTGAAGAATGGAGCAAAACACCCAATGTCTCATATTGTATATACAGTTTAAAATATGGCAGTCCTAAATTTGTTGATTTAGGTTGTGGGAAATATTGGGTAAGCAAACTCACCACTGTCCATTCATTGGTAGAATATCATAATAAGGCAAAGGCAGATTTTTTATTTTTTTGCAACAGGTACAGGTAGTCCTCGACTTACAACAATTCATTTATTGACCATTCAAAGTTACAACAGCATTGAAAAAAGTGACTTATGACCATTTTTCACAGTTACCACCTTTCCAACATCCCCATGATCATGTGATCAAAATTCAGATGCTTGGCAACTGGTTCATATTTATGACAGTTGCTGTGTCCCAAGATCATGTGATCACCTTTTGCGACCTTCTGACAGGCAGAGTCAATGGACAAGCCAGATTCACTTAACTGGGTTACTAACTTACCAACTGCAGTGATTCACTTAACAACTGATGCAAGAAAGGTCATAAAATGGGGCAAAATTCACTTAAAATGTCTTAACAGAAATTTTGGGCTCAATTATGGTCATAGGTTGAGGACTACCTGTTGTATACCTTTATTAATATCTATGAGGACTGCAGGAGATTTTTCCAGTGCAGAAAGCCTCTTTTCAGATGCATGGAAAGATCTAATCATCTATCAAAATGTATCTCTTCCCCCATTTCTGATCTATATTAGAGAGGTTATTATTTCTGCCAGTATGTGAAATTTAATGGGAGCAGAAGCAAAATCAAAGGAATGCACCAATCACTTTCCCCAACTCATCTCTCTCATTAAAACTGTAATGAGAGCACAACTTGATGTGCTTGTTGCTGAGGTAAAATAAGGCTTGTCAGTCAGGCCAGCAAATTTTACGCAGGCATATTTTTATCTACCAGTTCAGGGATTCAAGGACTGCACATTAGTGCAAATCTATTTCAAAATAGATTGGGGGAAGGTTAAGGATTCAAATGGGAGCAGGCTGTATGGATACTGCATTATTCTAATCATGGTTTACAGCATGAGCTAAATAGGAACAGGAATTCAATTACATATGTTAAAATGCTAATTATTTCCCAGATTAATTAATCTTCATTTTAGTACTTTTCACTACAGGTAGTCCTCGACTTACAACAGTTCATTTAGTGACTGTTCAAAGTTACAACGGCATTGAAAAATATGACTTATTACCATTTTTCACAGTTACAACCTTTACAGCGTCCCCATGATCATGTGATCAAAATTCAGATGCTTGGCAACTGGTTCATATTTATGATCATTGCTGTGTCCTAAGGTCTTGTGATTATGAGCCGAGGTGGCGCAGCGGTTAGAGAGCAGTGCTGCAGGCCACTTTAGCTGACTGTGATCCGCAGGTCAACGGTTCAAATCTCACCGGCTCAAGGTTGACTCAGCCTTCCGTCCTTCCGAGGTAGGTAAAATGAGGATCCAGATTGTTGGGGGCAATATAAATATACATTGCTTACTGGTGTAAACCGCTTAGAGAGTGCTTGCACTATGAGGCGGTATATAAATCTCACAAATAAATAAATAAATTATCGCCGCCCAGAGTCCTGCGGGAATTTGGCGGCCTATAAGAATGATTAAAATAAAATAAATAAATAAAAATAAAAATCTTTTGTGACCTTCTGACAAGCAAAATCAATGGGGAAGCCAGATTCACTTAACAACTGGCTTATTGACTTATCAGCTGCAGGGATTCACTTAACAACCGTGGCAAGAAAGGTCGTAAAATGGGACCAAACTCACTTAACAAATGTCTCACTTAACAACACAAATTTCGGGTTCAATTGTAGTCATAAGTTGAGGACTACCTGTATTTCATTCCTGCCTTATTTGTGAATAGATATGATTTACAGTTTCTTCTCATGATATTTTTACACCCTCATGTTTTATTCTATGTGAGGATAGATTTCTTTATATCTCTGTTTCTGGACATGAATTAATGTAGGACAAATGCTGTGCTAAAATAAGAAATTAAAAAAATAGCCTGAAAATATCTCTTTTTCCAAGGCAGAACTCAGAGGTTTCAAACTCCAGCATCTGAAACATTTCCTTTGATTCTGAAGATGACACAGTGATGAGTCTTCTCATTTCCAGCTGAGGTAAAAGAGTGGGCATTGATCTAAAAATATCATTGTATTAAAGCAAGAATTTCCCTTTTTGGCAATTACACAGAAGCTTTCGGAGAAGTTACACATTAATCTCTCCATGAATTGGCTTTTTATCTAAATGCTATTTTGTCTTTTCTTTAACCTTAAGGTCTTGGTGCTATCAGATAGTTTTACAGTTGCACATATTCTAGAGATTAGACGCAGTGTTTCTCAACCTTGGCAGTTTGAAGATGTGTGGACTTCAACTCCCAGAATTCCCCAGCCAGCGTTGCTGGCTGGGGAATTCTGGAAGTTGAAGTCCACACATCTTCAAACTGCCAAGGTTGAGAAACACTTAGAAGAAGAAAGATTGAAGCATGGTAGAAGATTGCAGAAATAGAGAGCAATCATAGTTTGGGCAAGACTAGTAGTTGATTCTTCTGCTGTTCTTTATTTTAAATTACAGCTTTTTATTGCATCATTCTACTGTACATTTATTGAAAAAAATGTATCAAAATGAACAACATTTTGGTGACTGTTTTTGAACTATGTGAATCATTTAGCTGTTTAGCTAAAGACTGATACAGAGAGGCAAAGTAGGGGTGGCTTTTTCATGTAACTAACAGTATATTAAATTCTAAGCATAGGCAGAGAGGAAACTGTTATTGCTTAGTGGTAGAGAAGAGGTGTTCTGATCATGCTCCCACCGATTTTTATTTTCATATTCTAGGGTCAGATTCTGGTATTGAAAAATCTCTTAAGAATAGGTAAGGACAGCTTGTATCAGTTTCCAAGGAAGAGTTGCTTTTTTAAAAAGTCTTTTTTAACTTGTAGAGACTTGGAATGTGGAGAGGAAACCCAGAGCATATTATCTCTGGTTTAGTTTACCAGAAAGAAGATTCCACTGGTTCTTAATTTCTAGAAATTGAGATTTCAATCTGTGTAAGATATAATCCATCAAAATCTAAGCACAATCTCATCTTTAAATGTATTCTGGAGGAAAAAACACTTTATATATATATTCTGAGGCAAACCTATATTACTGCTGTTTATCCCTATTTAAGTATACTGCATCTTTCCTCACTGCCTAGTTTTAGGTCATTCAGTTGTTTAATTATTATTTTCTGGAAATGCTTTTAGTCATTGGAATTTAAACACCTTTACAAATAAAAATATCACCAATTCAATAATAAATTCACCATTTATAAGAAAAAAAATCAATAACCCATCTAACATCCTGAAAAATATAAAATCAATTATCTGCTAGCAAGCCACAGATGTCATGATAATAGTGCTATCATTAATATTATGTGCACGTCCTCATCAAACTGAAACCCAGAATGTTCTTTGAAAGAATTCTCAGGTTATTGCTATACCTCAATATTCCTAGTTTTAAAATACAAATCTTGGGAATAGAATCTGTCTTTAGTACATGTTAATATATAGTTGTCTTATTATGCATCAGTGACTTTCCCTTTCTACCTTCTGGAACCATTTTCATTCAAGGATGTTTTATTCCTACTTCCCACTGCACTTAGTCCAGGAAATCAGAATATCACCCAGTATTAATTACCCTGTTTTAACTATATGGAGAAGGATATTCTGATAGGGAGTGCGTGGAATTAATTTTAGCCATTTGAAAGTCAAGCAACAAGCTAAAAATGTGAAAGTTGATTTGTTTTTTTTATTAGTTTGTAAACAAGAATATAATATGAGCCGTGGTGGCACAGTGGTTAGAATGCAGTACTGCAGGCTACTTCTGCTGACTGCCTATAATTCGGAAGTTCAAATCTTCCCAGGCTCGAGTTTGACTCAGCCTTACATCCTTCTGAGGTGGGTAAAGTGAGGACCCAGATGGTTGGGGGCAATATGCTGACTCTGTAAACTGCTTAGAGAGGGCTATAAAGCACTGTAAAGTGGTATGTAAGTCTAAGTGCTATTGCTATAATAATTGTGCCAATGAATAAATGCATATTTATATGTTTCCTAAGTTTTAGCTCTGGAATGGCCAGCCAAGAAACTGAAGTTCAAAGACTGGTACTAGATAACGATTCAATGATAGAAGGAATAAGTGACCAGGTTCTGCTGGCGGTAGTGCTTGGCATCACATTCCTTGTTGCACTGACATACATGCTATTAAGGTAAGGTGAAGTAATAGGTTGATAGCACTAGAAGGTTTGTTGTTGTTGAAGTATGTTAATTTTATTCATTTCTTGTAAATTAAGCTATTTGGAATAATAGTTTAGTTACTTGGTTACACATTCTGAGAGCAACATCCAGAAGAGAGCTGCTAATCAACATGCTTGGAAGTTGGGGAGATTTGGTTCAAACAAGCTGTAATGCTCATTGATGTTGGACTGCTTTCTTTTCATCTTACTTATCATAGAGGATAATTAAAATAAATTTTGATTAACCTCCCAGCCCCACATGCAGATGCTAATCATATGAAATGTAATTAAAAGAAATTGGAAAGAAAGTAGAGAAAGTATTACTATAAAGCAAAGCTTAAACAGAACTCGGATTTGAATCACATAGTTACTATGCTGACTAATTCTTAAATTAACCAATTAAAAATATTGAATAGAATTATTCCTCTCACATATGGCATTTGTTTACTTGTTTTATTATGGATGTTGTGGATTTTAAAGTTGGATCTGCATGTTTACCTCCAAATATTTATATCAAAGATGAAATACAATGAAAAGCAGAACTCAACGCTTTTTTTCTTTTTTCCTTTCTTTTATACACTTCTCCTTTCCCCTTTCCCTCCCTTATTTTCCCTACTATTTGTTTCTGTATTTTTGTATTTTATATTATAAGCTAATTTTAAAAATGGAAAAAAATACAATGAAAAGCATGTTCAGCCAAGGATTTCATTATGCAATGGAAAAATGTATTGTTACTTTTATCTTAAGTACAATAGCTTATTAAACTTTTAATGTTTTTGTATATTTATTTTAAACCTTGATTAATATTATCTTTGCAGATTTCATTTTATAGTTCAAGTAATGTAGCAGCTCTTAAAATAACAGCATGCAAAGTTTAGAGACCCTAAACATGATGACTTTATATTGTTCTGTCTGATTCCATTTTTGAAATGTTTTATTAATAGTATTTCTTCTCTTAACAGAGATGGGCAATCAGATATTCATCCAGAAAACCAAGAGCTAGTGAGGGCAGTTAGACAACAAATACAATCGGAACAGGTATATTTACAATTACGCACAATTCTTTTTGATATAAATCAATTATATCCCAAAAACTTTCTCAGGTAATCACCAAATGTAGAAATGTTTGAGTTTGATAGGGTTTGGATACCCTTGTTCTTTGTGCTTGATTTTATCATTTCAAAATTAGGTATGGATTTGCAGGAATGTGTATTTAAAATGTTTATTAAAGATTCTTTTCGATATAAATCAATTATATCTCAGAAAATTTCTCAGGTAATCACCAAATGTAAAAACGTTTGAGCTTGATAGGGTTTGGATACCTTAATTCTTTGTGCTAAAAATAAACTTTATTATGTCATTTCAAAATTAGGTGTTGATGTGGATTTGCAGGAATATATATTTAAAATGTTTATTAAAGAAGCAAAGCTTTAGGGACTCCAAAGGGTCCTAAAACTTTAACCATAATTTGGAAGCTTGGATCTTTTATGTTATACTATGCTGCAGCTACTCTAAGTTGAAACAGATAAGAATTATAAATAAACTCTGTTATCTCTTAATCATGGTCATCAAAGGGCAACCCAAAGAGAAAGGTTCTAAGAAGTTTCAAAATGAGATTTCATCTTATCCAAGTATTTGTTGGGAATGAGCTGTCATGTACAGAATCTGTGTTGTTCTATTGTATGACCTTATTGCTTCCTTCCTTTATCACTTATCAAAGTCTGAGATTTCTTTCTTGTAAATATGCCAATCTAACTATTTTGCAGCTTGTCACAAATAAAATCATTTGTTCTGCATAAATTAATTATATTTCTCTCCCTCCCCCCCCCCAGGAAAATAGTGTTGGTGACAGGCAACATTTCTATACTGATTTGTCCTGCCCAGTGTGTTTACAACAGGCTACATTTCCCATTGAAACAAATTGTGGACATCTTTTCTGTGGTATGCAAAAATAAAAATAAAATCTGAATAATTTCTTATATTCCTTGAAATGGTTGCTGAGGAAATATACAAAATAATGCTGTTTTTGGAAATGGATTGGCCTTAAAGAAGTGAAGAAATTCTATTTTAATTATTTCAGCTGATCTTCTCTTATTACATTTCGTGTGTGTGTGTGTGCGTGTGCGTGTGTGTGTGTGTGTGTGTGTGTGTGTCGTGTGTGTATATATATATATAGGTCAGTCAGTCATGACTTTTAAAATGTATAAAGTGGATCACTATTACATAGCATTTTTTTGTTCATTTATACCTTTAAGTTCTATTAATTTGGACTAGATTTTCAGCAACTCATATAATACAAGTGTCATGAACTGATACAGGGATTGCTAGTATTTGGGCAAAGAATTTAGATAATGCATATCTCAATGAGGTTTGTAAGCAATCCGTCCCTCTCTTCTGTGATTCAATGTCTTAAACTGGCAAATAATTTTAAATAATTTATCAGCTTCAGTAAACTGGTTTTTTTTAAGTGAGATACTGACTCACATTCAAGTATAGGTAGCCCTTGACTTACAACCATATTGAGTCCAAAATTTATGTTGCTAAGCAAAACAGTTTGCCTCATTTTATAATGTTTCTTGCCACCATTGTTAAGTGAATGTAACAGATGTTAAATTAGTAACATGGTGGTTAAATGAATCTGGCTTCCCATCACCACGGGAATACTGCAACAGTTGTAAGTGTGAAAAATGGTCATGTCATTTTTTTTAGTGCTATTGAAACCTTGGAACGGTCACTAAAATGGTTGTAAGTCGAGGACTATCTATGTTTAGAGTTTAAGAAATTATTACGTTTTTTTCTTTAGGTTCCTGCATTATTGCATATTGGAGGTGCGGATCATGGCTAGGTGCGATACACTGCCCTATCTGCAGACAAACGGTAATAATACGAATATTTTGATGTAAAATTCTAGCTCTAATTTTACAAATGTTGTTGTATGCTGTGTCCTAAGTATAAATGGAAACTTAGGAAGATTAGCACCTAGGCTTTTTTTTAAACTGTGATTTTAAATACATTTGGTTTACTATGTCTTTTGCTTTTCTTGTCTTTAACTTCAGTTTGTAATACATTTAAAGAATGATGCAGTATGTAGCTGGAGTATAATAACATTTTCTTTAGACTCTAATGTAGGATTTTATATATGAATTCCATAAAATAAAAGTAAGGTACGTTTTATAGAAAAACAACTAAACATTCCATAGCACCAACAAAGATTAGTTAAGATAAACTTTTCATGGATTAGTGTTAAAGTCAACCAGAACATAAGTAGTTACATATTACTATCAAATATATCTGTAATGCTCCCACAGATAAGAAATAATTTGATCTTCCTTTAAGCTTCTTTCCTGCAACTTTTCAGATAAAAGTTTAGAGTGCTTAATGTCCTGGCTTTCTGAACTTTTTACTGAACACTAATTTGACAAGTGCTTCAACACAGAACAGATACCGTATGTAGGTTTTCAGATCCCGTTTGGATTACTTCAAAATGGTTGAGAAAGTTCAGATTCAAAACAAGGCAACTGGAATATCATACCGTATTTTCCGGAGTATAAGACGCACCGGAGTATAAGACACGCCTCAGTTTTTGGGGAGGAAAATAGGCGGAAAATCTGCCTACCAGGTATTCATCTGGCTAGCGTCCTTAGTCTGGTCAGCTTCAGCACATTATTTTATCCCCTGGTTAGGGCTTAAAAAACCCTTATTCGGAGCGAGTAGCAATGAAAAAAAGCCTGCAAAGACTTAGGCTGGAAAAAACCTCCTTCGGAGAGCGTAGCAATGAAAAAAAGCCTGCAAGCAGGTAAGAGCCGGGAAGATCGTTAGCGCCTCGTTAGGGCTGAAAAAAGCTTCAAAAAAGCTACATTCAGAGTATAAGACGCAGCCAAATTTTCAGCCTCTTCTGGGGGGGGGAAGGTGCATCTTCTACTCTGAAAAATACGGTAGTTCTAACAAGCATTGCCATAATATGTCAATATTTTACCATCTGCACTGTTGCCATTCCTTTTTTTATTCCTTTTTGCTTTTTAATGTCTTAAGTAGCGTAGGTTCAGTTTAACCCCTGGATCACCTTTCATGTTTACTTACTTAGACTGTAAGATTACCACCTGAGCCCTTTTTCTCTGGTTATCCCAGGTATGAAATATCCACCAGGCTTACTTGGTATCTGTATTTTGGTCTCTTGGTTTCTAGAACATCCTTATTTCTCTTCTCCAGATCTTTGGCAATTATGTACATTAAATGCACTCCTCTTTATGTTTTTCTGTTGTTATTCTGCTTTTATACATAGTTATTTTCTTACACTTTCTTAATCTATTTCTATTCCCTTCTGAACATCACAGTTGTTAAATAGTTTTAAAGTATAGTAAGTAACCACCTGAATTTCTATGATACTAGTAATATGCTTAATACCGATAGATTGTAAGAAAGACATCTGCATTCGTCCCAAAACTTTTTGCTTGAGAAATTACTCTTTTTATATATATATTATTTATTTATACATTTTTCTTCAACATACATAAATATTCAATAAACAATGTATTGTCTGAGTCATTTTAAATCATCATCATCATCATCATCATCATCTTGTATATAATAATATTCTTCCCACTTCTAATTTCTATTTTTATTATCTAACCATTGATAAAACAAATCCAAAGTTAAAAAATATTCTATGTCTTCTTTATCTTTTATCTTTAATGTTAGGGTTAGGTTTTGCACTCTTCTGTACAAAATAGAATTCCCTATGCTACTAGGCTCAAAATTCTCGGTTTGTATAACTTAGAACTGCGTCACTTGCAGTCAGACCTAGATATTGCATACAAAATTATACATAGTAATGCTTTACCTGTAAATGACTTTTTCTGTTTTAATCGCAATAATTGTGCGCGAACAACTGCTTTAAACTTAATGTAAATCGTTCTAAAGTTGACTGTAAAAAATATGATTTCTGTAATAGAATTGTCAAAGTCTGGAATGCTCTATCTGATCCAGTTGTCTCAGCTATAATTTTTCAGAGTTTCAGTCACAAATTGACTTCCGTGGACCTTATGTCATAATAAAGTGGTCAGTAGAGGGGGCATGCATAAGTGCACTAATGTGCCTATCGTCCCTGTCATTGTATTTTTTTTCCTTTATTCTTGTCTCATTTTTGTTTGACAAATTCTAATAAATAAATAAAAAACAATAAATATACACTTTTAAATACCGTGTTTCCCCGATAATAAGACATGTCCTGATAATAAGCCCAACAGGGCTTTTCAGGACATGCATTGAAATAAGCCCCGCCCCGAAAATAAACCCCCCAACTACTTTCTAGGGAAGAGGGGGGGACATGCCAGGAGCCGCTCTTTTTGCGGCGGGCACTCTTTTGGCCGGGAGAGTGATAGCAAGCGAGAGGCGGGTGCGCACACACCCCACGGGACTAGATCGGCTCCTCTGGGCTCTGCCTACGGCAATTTAAAACGCGCTTCTGTCTGCAAGGAAGAGGAGGCGAGCATCGATCCCTGCCTCCACGCAGGCAGGAGCGCGTTTCAAAACGCTGCCGGAGGCAGCCCAGAGCAGCCGAGCCAGTCCCGCGGGTGTGTGTGCGTAGCTGCCTCTCGATTGCTCTCTCTCCCCGGCCAAAAGAATGCCCACCGCAGAAAGAGCTCCTCCCGGCCGCGAGAGCAAGCGAGAGGCGGGTGCGCACACAACCCGCGGGACTAGATCGGCTCCTCTGGGCTCTGCCTACAGCAATTTAAAATGTGCTTCTGTCTGCGAGGAAGAGGAAGCAAGCATCGATCCCTGCCTCCACGCAGGTAGGAGTGCGTTTCAAAACGCTGCCAGAGGCAGCCTAGAGCAGCCGAGCCAGTTCCACAGGGTGTGTGCGTAGCCACCTCTCGATTGCTCTCTCTCTCTCTCTCTGCTTTCTGCTAAAGACAAACTGGCTGCCGCTTCTCAGTTCAGCTCAGGGAAACGGCAATCCCAACAAGGAGCCGGGATCACCAGCAGCAGTTTTTTTTAGGGGGGGGAGGAAGCATCCCACATCTGTGTGTGCAGTTGAAGAAAGGGGGTGGGGTTTCGGCGGGATCACTGGGCAAAAAAGCCACTCTCTTTTCGGATTGGCCGTCGGGGAAGCCTTGCCTTGTTGTGGAGCCGCCTCTTTCTGGTTCTGGCTGCGTTTGCAGGTGGTGCTGCTGCTGGTGCTGCTGTTTCGTGCCACCACCACCACCGTCCGCGGGTGCAGCGGAGTCATCCAGGCGCGCGCACGCTACTCACTCCTGCCTGCTACAAGTTGTAAATTGCTCGCCTCGCGAGAAGAGCTTCTGTATTGTGCAAGGTTTTTTCCCTAAACAGACCAGCCAAGAGACCACGGAGCTGCCAAACTCCAGTAAGAGGCGCGTCTTGCGGCCCGGCCTGCCCCATCCCCGCCCAAAATCCCCAAACTGCGCCCCACCGCGAGAAGCGCCTCTTACTGGAGTTTGGCAGCTCTGTGGTTTCTCTCTGCTGGTCTGTTTAGGGAAAAAAACCTTCCATAGTACAGAAACTTTCTCGCTGCGAGAAGTTGTTAATTGCTTGCCTCATGAGAAGAGTTTCTCTACTATGCAAGTTTTTTTCCCCTAAACAGACTAGCCAAGAGACCATGGAGCTGTCAAACTTCAGTAAGAGGCGCATCTCGTGGTCCGCCCCGCCCGCCCTGCCACCCCCAAATTGGATCCCACCGCGAGACGCGCGTCCTACCTGACACTTGTAGCTCCGTCGTGTTCCTCGGTGTTGTGTCCAGGGAAGCCCGTTGTAAATGAAAACTTCTCGCGAGTTTGAGAACTTTGATTGAACTCGTGAGAAGTTTTCTTTTACAATGGGCTTCTCTGGACAGAACGCCAAGGAACGCGACGGAGCTACAAATGTCAGGTAGGACACACGTCTCGCGGCCCATCCTGCCTCCTGCACCCAAAAAAAATCCACCCCCCAATAATAAGGCCAGGGGCATTTTGGGGGGTCAAAAAAATATAAGCCCCTGTCTTATTTTCGGAGAAACATGGGTATATATACTGTGTAAGAAAAGGAAGGTAGATTCTACATGAAGATATTGAATACCTGTGTTTTTTTATTCAGGTAACTTTATTTTTACCACTCTTTGATGAGGGACAAGAGGATGCAGCACAAGTACTTCATGATGTTAATGATTATAATAGGAGATTCTCAGGACAGCCAAGATCGGTATGTATGGGACTAGAGCAATTAAAATATATGCCCAATGTTCTATTTATTATGACAAAAGCTGCATTTCCCTATGTGAGTTTGACAAGTCCAAGCTATCTTCCCAACTCAGGGAATGAAGGTGGGGTAGCAAGAACAAGTGGAGGGATAATTTCAATATTTTTCTTAACAGTAGCCGTTCTTAAGATATTGGATGGAAATAGATGGGAATTGTGCCCACATTTGTCAGTTTCCATCTCCTTCTCTGGTTCACATTGCATAGTACGGCATTGTTGAAGAAGCAGTCTTTGTCTTGATTCAGAGTCCCATGTCATTCAAAGGACGGACTTAAAAAACATAGTTTTAACTCAGTCAGATAGATTTGTGAAATCATAAATAAGATGAAGAATCACCATTAGTAGCAACATTCTTAGCATGTTGTTTAGGATAAAAATATGAGATTTGCTAGAAAAAATACAAACTTTTGAAATCTAGGGTAGTCTACCAGAATAATCTTTAATTCCCCTACACACACACACACACACACACACACACACACACACACACACACACACACACACACACACACACACACACACACTTTAGCCATTCTACCTTTCTGCTATCTCAACAATATAGTGCTTCAACATACAATATCTCTTCCTGGATAATACTATCCATACTATAGTAATTTATATTAAAAAGAGATGACCGGTGATTTCAGTTGTTTTTTTTTTGTTTTTGTGGCAATGTGCAACCTGTCATTGCCAAACAGGCTTGCTCAAAAAATACTAATGTAGTTAGGAGAGAGAGCTGTGAGCCAAATGATCTCTAGTCCAAATCTCATGCAGGCCATGAATTTGTTAGGGAATCTTTGACAAGCTACTGGCAGGCAAGCTCCCTCTGATATTGAACAATTACGATACCAGTCTTTCTTATTTAATGAAGCTGTGCAGATCATTTGGAGAGACACTGCTTATACCAAAAAAAATTGTTATTTTTATTTATTAATTAAATTAATTTGCCGCCCATCTTGTTTTGAAGCAACTCTGGGCGGCTTACATAATAAAAACATTAAAATAATCCAAAATAAATATCCCTAACCCAATAATATGACAATATGCTCTTCATATTCTATATCCATTGATGTATAAAGGTGAGTATGTCTCCTTGATAGCGGTCCTAGCAGAAGCATTTCCTGCGTGTACATGCACGGAGAGACAATCTTGAATAATCAGCTCAAAACTTTGGGGAAAAGGATGTGACTACCTTGATACTTAAAAGCTTTGGGGGAGATTCTAATCAGAAGATTTTGCCTAACTGTGATATTTCAATGTGTTTTGCTTGTTTTATTAGCTTGTCTAACCTTGCCTGTTTAAGAGATTCCATGCATTTTTTAAAATTGAGGTTGGGTTCTTATTGAGCACTATAGATCATTAAGTTAAAGGTCCTGGGGAAAGAAATTTAGCTCTCTCTAAAGCAGGGATGGGGAACTATGTCCCTTTTATGACTTGTGCACTTCTACTCTCAGAATGCCTAAGCCAGCCATAGTTCCTCACCTCTGCTCTAAAGTGATCCTATTTGATTACACATTAAAAGCCTCAGCTGTGATCTGTTAAATGCTCCTGTAGCAAATTACATCTTGCACATAAGAAAAACAAATTTTGACTCTGTATGTCTTGTTTAGATTATGGAAAGGATTATGGATTTACCTACATTATTGCGTCATGCGTTCAGAGAAATGTTTTCTGTCGGTGGTCTCTTCTGGATGTTCCGCATCAGAATATTCCTCTGTCTCATGGGGGCTTTGTTATATCTCGCATCACCGTTGGACTTTCTACCTGAAGCTTTGTTTGGAATATTAGGATTTTTAGATGATTTTTTTGTGGTTTTTCTGCTACTCGTATATATATCTATCATGTACCGAGAATTTGTGACACAGAGACTGAACAGATGAAGACAGATGCCAGTAATTAACATTAAGGTGCATTAAGTGAATTAACTGTTTTGAGAAAAATATTTAGACACAATTTTGGTTATTAAACAGCCTTCGTTTGATCATCTTATGCAATCAAAAACACATCTTTATTTCAAGCATAAGCCAACAATAAGATAACATGAGATTATAAAAGTAGATTATGCAAAGCATGAGAAATTAATGTCACAGTGATTAGGGAACTGGAAATTTGATGTGAGATATTAAAAAGGTGTAACCCATGCTTATATATGTTTACAGCAGATGAATGAGTAAATGCCATTTAAGCCACCAGCAATGATAAAAGGGAAATTGTCTTGGAATATTTCATTTGAATTAGCTAGACATGTGCTTAAAACATTTTTAAATGTTTAATTTCATATTAAATGTAAAGTTTCAAAAATGGCTTTAGGTTGTAGGCAAATAGATAAAGGGGATTTAATTTTAAACACAATTGTTTAGAATGTCTGCCTATGCAGGAAATGCTCAAGCGGTGCAGTTATTAAATAAGTGTGTGTTATAACATAATATTGCACCATCAGAGTACATTACAGTGTTGTGACTATGTACAATTACGTGTTGTCTCAATATAATTTTTCCCCATGGAATTGCACTGTCCAATGTGGAGAGGATACTGTCTTCTCCATAACAAATGATTGTATGTAGTAAGGTTTTGCATTACAATATTCAACATGTTTTTTGTAAAAGTAGAAGTTAGCCTAGCTAGCCTAACATGAAGCTATATTATGGTACAGTATTAAGCAAAAGTTTAAGTTTAAATTGTAACTGGCTTCTTTAATCAGGTGAAATACTAAATGACATATTAAATATTTGCTGATAGAGCCATTAGCCGAAATATAAAACTGAATTTTATAGAAAATATACTTGAAATAACAACTGGTAATGGGGACCATAGATATATGGTTATATCATGTAACCACAGTTTATATGAAAAGTATATAAACATCCTTAAGAGTAAAACCTCATTGAACATTATAGGCCTTGCTTCTCAATAAGCACACATAATTTCAGACTACAAGTCTTCTCAAGTTACATTTCATAAAACATTATGAAATGCCTTGTTTAAGCCATGCAACACTTCTTGAAGAAAGAGAAAATGACTAACAAATCTACAATGCTGGATAAACCTTAACCTTCCATATGATGTGAACTGTAACTTCCAGCTTTCCTTGCTATTTGTAGTCCCAGTTTGGACTAATGGAATATAATAACTATAAGTTCTCCAGCCTGCTTATACTATTTCATTTCATATCCCAACTGGAAATATACTAACCTGTGAAGAACATGCACTATCTCCTTAGACATATGCAAAACAGTGTCTTTACTATTAAAAAAAAGAAGAAAGAATAGGCATATAGGTGCTTGGGTTATAACGGGTGCTATACAACATTTAATCTCCAAAAATATAGATATTGAGCGCTGAGCTATATGTGGAATGTTCTTAACCCCTTAAGCATCCATGAAATCGTTATTTAGGTCTTGCTTTTTAGCAAATGCCTGCAGAGAATGAAAACTATTGTAAGTTAATAAATATAACATTTAAAAAAAAGAAAATGTGAAGACCAGAGGATGCCCATTTCTGGTCTGAATTCTCTATGACAGTGTTGTCATGAAGACTTATATTGAACTTAAAATTATTATTAGCCAGATTTTTATTATTTTTATTTATATCCCACCTTTATAAACAACTCAAGACAGTGAATATATCTAATACCTCTTCCTCCTCCAATTTTTCCACAACAACACTCTTAATGTTTTTTAAATTTTATTCTCATTTAAAACTGAATTTTGAATACTGCTTTAATGTTGAATATTGACTAATTTTAAACATTTAAATGCCAACACAATTCTAAATTATAATTAATGGGCAGGATAATTGATAGTCAGAGAGGAGGCAATGTGTAAGTCTTATTTCCAATCATATAGCTACAGTTAGAGAAGAGGAAACATTATGTGCATTAACGTTGACTTTAAAAAAATCCAAGGCTTTCAATTTGATGAAATTGTTGCCAAAGAAATCTCCCATTATTAACAAGTTTAGTTGATACAACAATAATCATCTTCATATACTCTATATAAAGACTGGATTTGAAATGCCATTTTGGTTTTTGCTTCCATTTCTATGCAGGGGTTCCAAGTGCCAATATCAACAAATGAGTATGTTGAAATGTACATATTGAGTACATTTGAGTAGTATTTTTTGTAAAATTGACGTGTCTCTCTCAGAATGCTTAATGTGACCATGGTCTAAGTTTTATTTAAAAATGTGGAACCATTTTCATTATTTCTATAAACGTATGTCTTAAATTTTCAAAGTTATGTCTGGAGGACATGTTTGAATGCACCTGCTGCATACTAAAACTTATAGCAACTTGTTCTATCCATGTTTGAACTGAAGAAAGGGGAACATGATACAATAATTAAAAAAGAAGGTACTTTTATACTAAACCTTGTAATACTTCACTCACTCCCTTGTCCTCTATAGCATCTTGACACAGTTTCTTGGCTTACTCAGGTAAAATTCTAGCATGATGTGAATTTTGAATGAGGTAAATTTGGCAAGCACCAATCCTGCATTTCAAGGGCAGGAAATATAGAGTCATAAGTTATGAAACATAGAATCTTGATCATGTATATATGTTTACAAAGAAGAATTATCTTCAGTCTTATTTTAAAGGCCTTCATGTGATGTAAGTGCAGAGTCAAAGTAATTAGCTACTTATTGCTTTGTTTTTAGTTTCATTTTTGGTGAAATTGAGGCATTTATTATGCTGAGCAAAATAGCTATAATTACAAATAGAGCTTTAATACCCTACTTTTTTCTGTACTGATGTTTTTCTTGTACTCTGGTCAACAAATGTCCTCTTACAGAGTTTTGGGATACCTCCCCAGTGGGGCAGCAATCAGTACCACATAATACACTAAGCTCTAATATGGCTTATTTGATTTTAACTGAGTGTGCTATGTTGGCCTAGCTCCAGATAATTCAGTAAATATTTGTTCAATAAAACATGGCATAACAAATTGTCGTCATGCAATGTATGAACCCAGCGTGGGTGTTCAAATGATGCTCTAAGAAGTCAGTTCAGGTGGTATGCTTTCCAATTTGTGACAGTTTAGAACTTTTTTCTGGGAATTTTTCTAAGAAATCTTTCATCTCATGCACACAGCTTAGGTTAGCCCTTCTCAACCTAGTTCCTTCCAGATTTTGGCAGGGGTTGAGAAAGACAAAGAATAAGCTTCCCTATTATATTTTTTCTTAGCTTGTACCCACCTTCCAATATACACCCAGGTTGACCCTATATAAAGAATGTTTCTGTTTACATTGACTATTAATATATAGTTAACTAAACCAGTCTCCGGTTGTTTTGTAAAAATTTGGCAAAAAGTATCATAATGCCTCTAATGTAGTTGTAATATAGAAATAGTCACACCATTTTGCATTACCTCAGATGAGTACAGTTGCTTTTATTGTGCAAGGTGCAAAATAGCTAGATTTGCTTGTAATTCCTCTGTCAAATCTTTGATTCAGAGCATGAATGATCTAATCTCATTTTATATGCTGCCTACATATTTAGTTGGGTACCACCATATACCCATTGCACTAATTTCTAAAAGGAATTGAGATTTCTTACACAAAGGGGAGTCAATCACCAGTTTACATACAGAAATCCAATGTCACATTCAAATTTAGTTTTACATTATGTATTTGATTTGGAACTTATTTTTTTTTCCTTTTAAAAATATTACCCATTCAGGCTTTGTTTTCAGGGTGGATTGTAAATTTTATGGCTCTGAAATCCTAGTATTATTATTATTGTATGGCATTGTTACATTAGCCAGGAGACCACAATGTTATTGCAGAGTAGTAGATTGGCTTGCGAATTTATCAGCTCTGTTCTAGGACACGCTTACATGCTTCCCAAGGTGTGCCATAGCAGGGCGAGCTGGCTTTGCACCAGAAAGAAAGATGAGCAGCTCTTCCTGCAGCGTCATCCAAGGCCCCTCCCTTCCCCAGAGCCACAAAACAGGCGCCACAACCAGGAAGGTTCAGAGCCTGCAGGAATCTAACTGCCTGAACAGAGCACCAACTCGTCACCTCACCAAAGTGATACCTATTTATCTATTTGCATAGAACATGTTTTCAAATTGTTAGGTGGACAGAAGCTGAGGTGAGCTGATGGGAGCTCACCCTGCCACACAGTGCTAGGACTCGAACCGCTGGAGCAGAAACCATCTCCAGCGTCATTTTAAGCCATTGAGCCACCGCGCCTCTTCTGAAATCCTAGTTTATTAATCAGACTAATACAAACATTGGTTTAAGCTATGCAGCCACCCTTTTTAGAAAATGTTTGCAAGATAAAATATTTAATGGAAAGTACAGATAGTGCTCGATTTATTACCACAGTTGATTTCTGTTCCTAAGCAAGATAGTTAAGTGAATTTTGCCCCATTTTACAACCTTTTATACCAGAGTTTAGTAAATCATTTGGTTATTAAGTGACTTTGCTTGTCGGAAGCCAGCTGGGAAGATTATAAATGGTGATCACTTAACACTGGGACAGTGCAACTGTCATAAATACATGCCATTTTCCAGGGGCCCCCAAATTTTGATCACATGACCATGCCGCAGTAGTCGTAAGTGTGAAAAATGGTCATAAGTCACTTTTTTCAGTACTGTTGTAACTTTGAACAGTCACTAAACAAATGGTTGTTAGTCAAGGACTATCTGTAATCACATCATGCTATCTAGTGGAACCCACAGTATTTTAAAACAATTCTGCTATCTATTGATCTTGTAATTAAAAACAATACTGTATATAGGAATTATGCTAAAATGACTTTCATTTAAGGAAGAATTATACAACAATACTATCTATATTCAATGAAGGGCAAACTCCACTGAATACACTGTTGAGTAGACATATATAGTATATGGTTACAGTATTAGTAACTAAACTTGCTCAGTAATGGCCTGGAGACCTGAGGCTGTAGATTACATACTATTACATATCTTTTATGGAAAAATCTAAGCTAATTTTTGTTTTTATTGTAATAAAACCATATCTGAAATAAGAAATGTATTCTGGCAATTTATTTTCCTATCATAGTTTTGCATACTCTAATTTTTAAAATAATTTTTATAATTTTAATATTAAGAGTTTTAAAAACAAATTAAAAGTTAATATAAATTAGCCAAGAAGAAAAAAGAGAAAGCTAAAAATGCAAGAAACAAAAAAGACAAACGTTGAAAAAAATACAAAGAAGTGGCTTCCAATCTTCTTTACAGCAGTTATAATTCTATATTTATTTATTTCTCTCAAATTAAATCATT
This sequence comes from Diadophis punctatus similis, assembly GCA_023053685.1. Lineage (NCBI taxonomy): Eukaryota > Metazoa > Chordata > Lepidosauria > Squamata > Dipsadidae > Diadophis > Diadophis punctatus. The sequence goes on from JALIGW010000002.1 coordinate 90,890,814, forward strand.
CCTCTCTTCTTTCTATGATATATTCTACTTACTCCTCAAAACCACAAATCATAAGTTTTTCTGTTTTCCACATAAGGGGTTTTCAGTCAGCAATAAACAGTGTCTTTTTTCTAATAAAAAAACTCAATTTGGCGCCTCAGCAAGTTCTAACATCTTTATCAACCTTTCCTCCGTTGTAGATATTGCCAGATCTTTCTAGCTCTTGTTGCAGTTATATACAAAAAAAGTTCCCTGGCATTTTTCTAATTGTTTGTCCATCAGTCCCAAAATAAAGCCACTGGTCTCAATTGTATATTACATTTTAAAATCCTCTAAATCAGTGTATTTATTTGAATCCAGAGTTTTGTAACTGCTTTACCCATCCACCAAGTATGATAAAACGTCCCTTCTTATTGCTCACATTTCCAACATAAATCAGAACATATTCAAACATATAAAGTGCCTTTATACATTTTAAACAATTTCTCTTGTGTCATATCCAACAGTACATCATTTTATAATATTTATAAATTATATTGAGAATTCATATAAATTATATTCAGAAAATTTATAAAAATTATCTACAATTATAACACAATGTAAATGTCATCCTTTCAGCGACCTAGTTTCCCATTGTTCAATCTGTGTAATTATAGCCAAAATTTTATCATACATTCGTTTTTCTGTTTCAAATTTAAATAGAAGTTTATACATGTATATGTTCATTTGTACTCAGTTGTATTTCAAACTCAGTCTTACAATCTAAACCATAAAGTCTTGTTGACTTTAAATCTAATAACTGTAAATAAGTTTTTTCTCTCTCACACACACATGCACAACCTTCCAACGACCGGGAAGTCGTGCTGGGAGATCCAGTCCGACCCGGTCGTTGGAAGGTTGTGCATGTGTGTGTGAGAGAGAAAAAACTCAAGCACTTTAGCACACCCGGAGGAACAGCCCGGTTGCTACGCCGCCTCGCAACTCCCAGCCGTGCCAAGCCCCGCAGGCTGCCTTTCCCCCCCTTCCCTTCCAACGCAGGCACCACCGGAGAGACGGAACCCCCGCAGTGGCGACCCTGGAGGATGGAGAAGGCGGGGGAAGAGCCCCGATGCCCAGCTGCTCGCTGACTCCAATTCCGGGCGAGCGCTCCCGGCTTGCTGCTGTCGCCGCCACCGCGCTGAACGCGGTCCGCGGCGGGAAGCGAATTCAAGCGACCCTCCGCCGCTGCCGGCCTGCAACCCGGCGCCCCGTCCTGCCTGCCCCGCCCCGTGCCCCGTAGCTCTTGACTTTGCCGGAGGTGCCGACCCCCAGCGTGTCCCCCAGCACGTAGTGAGCGATCTTCACCCGCACCATGAGACTCCGCATCTAACCAGCCAGCCAGCCAGCCCAAGTCACTGCCGGCTCCCGAAGGGGAAGCGGGAGGCGAGGAAAGGCCTCCCGCCTCCCCCCCCCATGCCGACATTTGCGTTGTTTTGCCCTCTGCGCATGCGCAGCATTCTGCACATGCGCAGAGGGCAAAATTCAAATGGCGCCGAGGCGGGCCCGCCCCCCGTCCCGCTTAAAAAAAAAATCTGGTCACTTTACTCTAGTTGTATATTAATTACACTCAAAAGGGTTTAAGAAAAGTAAGGCTTTTGCAAATGCTTGTATTCGTATTACAGCTGTAAGCTTGATTGAAATCCCTCAACTCCCAGCCTCTCAATTCATCAGTGAATTGCAAAAACTTCAGTTTCTGCAGTCTCTGTATGAGGAACAGCTTTCCAGAGATCAGGTGGACAATCTCTCCGTCTGTCCTTGTCCAGAGAAACTCTACTGAACAGAATTTGCTGTCTGGTGGCTGATTTCCTCTAAGTGCCATATCCACTCCCTCAGAGATATCTAATCTTCCAAAAATCCTCACCCAGAAGTCTCTAAAACATATTTTAAAATATTAAGTTAAATTAGAGAAAGCTCATTTCCTTTTAAACCAACAATTTGTGGGGGGAAAGAAAAATTGGTTAATACAGTAGGTTCTGGTTGACAGAAACAGTGTTTTTTTAACATTTGTGTATTGCTTACTATACAAAACATCTACAAGCAATCAAAGAGTAGAGAACATATAAAATCCAGTATCAAATGCAATAAGATGCATAGAATAATATAAAAGATACATCTGCCTACATCTGAAGAGGCAGGGCCAAAATGTAAAAATTATTTCTTACTAAATATTATTAACTTTCTTAATCTTTGCTTTTGTCATCCGTGGAATAGAACATTGTTCACTACATTGCTCCAATCGACTCAAGAAGACAGTTCAGCCCTGAGCTACATACATTCTCTTCTATTGGAAACTTTCCCATATGTTGGAACTATGATTCCTAATTGCCATACTGACCAAGAGCTCTGGAAATTGTCATCTCAGCACATCAGCAGCCCCTAGACTGCAGAAACCTACATTAAGAAGTAGTGAATAATCAAGTCTTAGGCCCCAGAGAGAGGAGAAGGGGACAGGACCTGTAACCATAGCAACAACCCATTGTTAAAAGGTCCACCCCAGAAACCTGTTCGTCAGTTGCATTTCTGAATGGAGAGGTTCCATTTTAATATTGTATCTCCTCACCACTAGGCATAAACCATTTCAGTTTTTAATCTCTTGAAATATCACAGTTGTAACAATACTCTCAGCCTTAAACATTGCTTGATATTGTTATAAGGAAATATCCTTTTAGGTTCAGTTCCAAGTGGGGAAAAAGACACTGGATTCATGAAGGTTGCTTGGAAAGAAGGTTTAATGGTGGACAGGAGCACATGGCAGGAGCCCCTGTACAGAAAAGGTAACTTACATGGTTGTGTGGTGAAGAGAAAAAAGAGAGAGATATGCTGAGTTCCTGGTTTTTATAGTGTAAGTTGGGTCCCACCTCTTAGATTTCCTTTTCCTGTATAGAAATGTATCCCATTGGCTCTCAGACCCCCCAGGGGCATGCTGGGGTGGCTCTTGGCTTTTGTCTAATCCAGCTTTGGCTGAAATGAAAGGGCCTTGGGCAAATCCTATTATGGTTTTGTCATGCAAAAGACTTTCAGCCAGGTGAGAGGAATATGTGAGCTTAGCAGGGGTGGGGGTTTCCAAGAGGAGTCTTTTGTTTGTTTAAAAGCATGTTTCCAGATACGTTCCACAGAATATTTCCTACATTTTAATATCTCCTAGGATATCTCATTTCCTAGGAGAGGGGTGGGTGCTAACTTCCTACAATATAATGCCTACTCTGGAGAAAAAGCCTTCTTGGTTGTTGATGTGGATGGTTATTTTGAGTCTGTTAAGATGCTCTACACTACATTAAGAGAGGGGCCGCAGTGGCTTACATGGTAAGATGCTGGGTCTTCCCGCCGCTAAGGTTGACAGCTTGGCAGCTCAATTCCCATGAGTAAATAAACCGAGGGACAAGAAAGGAGCCTCCCCAGATTTCCTACCGGCACTCAGGCGTCCCACGGGTAAAGATAACACCGCCAGGTGATCCCTGGCTAACACGTGCCATATGCTAAATAAATAACTACATTAGGAAATAATTCCTACCACTGTTTCCAATCTGGTCCTACTGTGCATTACAGGAATTTTAAGAAAGAACAGGAGCTAGCACCCACTTAGAGATTGGAAGGTAGGTTATATAGAGACCTCCTAAACTGAACTGGGTTTGTGAATATTAATTGCCATGGTTACATCCACTACAAAGAAGAGTATGTTTGTAAGAGGCCTTTAGGGAATTATTTCAATGGAAGACCACCTATGGTGAGACATATTATCCAAGGTCCCAACACAATCTTTGTCCTTGTCTAGGCTCAACCATATTTAGGATGATTTTTTCCCCCTCAACAACCTCAACATTTCAATCATCGGCTTAAGTATCGGCACCCTGGCTAAAAAACATTTTTTCAAGGAATCTGCCAGCATAGTAGTTTTTTTTAAATTCAAAATCCCTAACCGTTTGACTAAGTCCTTCCTTTTTCCCTTCCCCTAATCCAAAATGGTAATTAGACACTGAGGTCCAGAAAAATCTTATAAACATTTTTCTAACGAAGCCAAACCCAGCTCTTCAATGCCTGCACAAAAACTTCTGCAATTATGCTACTTGGATGGGGAGGGTGGAGTTGTTTTTCTTTTAGTGAGAGGCACCTTGACAATGTCTTTTTTTTTTCTCCTTTAATTATCCTCCTAACAATGTCAAGGAACAATTATTCTTTTTTTAAGCACTCCTACACTGTAAAGACTCCTCTTGCATGCACCCACATAGTACACAGAGCAGACAATTATGCATACAAAATATACAGTTTTGTGAAAGCAAAATATTATAAAACTTTTCTTCTTTAAAAAAAAATCCAGAAACCTAGAATCAGCCTTGTGTGTTTATATGAATTTTGTTTGATCTAGTCACCTTGAAAAAGATTATGTCTACAGATTTCATTCTGTTCTTTTAAATAGTACAAAATACCAGTAAATATCTCTGGCCATGAAGAAAATAGGGGAGATGACAATGAAGATCTGCACATTTTTCCCATCAGTTTGGACTCAAATTGGACTGGAGAAATTATCTTTAGATCCATACCAATTGGCCATCTTCCAAAACTCAGAAATAGTACAATCCATACCCTTCTAATGACCTTTTCCTATGTAGATATTTCTCCTCATTTGAGCAGAAAACTACAATTACTCACTACTCCTTTTTTCAAACTTTCTTTACAAAGCTTGTTTCATGCCCTCTTCTCTGAACCCATCACCAATTTATTTTTTCCTCCCAAGTACAGTCATCAAGAGTGGGTACACTCTTACTCTGCATGAGGTCTGACTAAAGCAAAGGCTCCTAAACTATGACCTCAAATTACAGTTAGCAACATGTGCTTTTGCTACCTTGGAAAATATATGGCAGGCAGGAACACCTTAAAAGTTAGGTGCCTACAATATACGCACACTTACATATGTATGAAAATGCATCTGTTATACAGTATACACACACACATATACATAGAGTCATGAAGTTCTTATTCTAACTGGACTGCCTCCTACATACATGCAAGCTCTATTCCTTGTATTTTCTTGGCAAAATTACTAGCTCCATTGGGCAGGAAAGCAGCCCTAAACAACAAATATGGATTTTCCATTGTTGTGGGTTTTTTTCAAGTTATTGTTTCAGCTTCCTAGTCTAACTTAACTGTCCCAGAATTTCCTATTGATTCCTCATCCAGTGTAAATTTTCTTGACTTTTTTTTTCAAGATCCATTCAGAGTCAGGTATTTGTTGCCTTGGGAAATTGCTGGCTAAATTTATACCTTGTGTTACATCAGGGTGTATTTAAACGAGCCATAATTCATGGGTTCACACAAAATGTTATGGCCAAACTGGACCCTATCACTTAATCTAACCTTCCCTACCAGGAGATAACATGCTTTTTAGAGGACTAAAATTTAGAAAACAAACCTTTAAGGCAGTGTTTCCCAACCTTGGCAACTTGAAGATGTCTGGACTTCAACTCCTAGAATTCCCCAGCCAGCATTCGCTGGCTGGGGAATTCTGGGAGTTGAAGTCCAGACATCTTCAAGTTTCCAAGGTTGGGAAACACTGCTTTAAGGAACCTCTGTTTCTAGAGCAAACAAAACTCACAAGTCACCCACCTGGATTACAACACAATTTTTACAAAGCAGCATTGCCATAACTCAACAGAAACTTTCAGCAGATTCTACTTACCACCGCCTCTTTTTTTGTTTTTTTCCCCAAGCAATTATTATTATTTGTAGTTTTTATTCCATCTTAAAAAAAACCAAATGTTTGTGCCTTGTTTCATAAGGAGATGGTCTGTTTTTGCACGGCAAACAGATGCTTAATTGGTGGCAATGCAGAAGAGCAAAGGCGTGAATGCTAATGGGATGGCTCATTTTTGTCACCTGATTCACAAGCATAGGAACCTATATCAGGAATTACTAATAGCTTGGCTCAACTCTATGGCATCAAAAGCTGTTCTGCCCGTTTAAAACATATGCTGTGCTTCAGATACCAAATTTTTTTCTCCCACTCTTCCCTGCAAAATTTCAGCAACTGTCAATGGAAGGGAGGTTATGCTTAAGGATTGTCAACTGACCAGAAAAACAAAAACAGCTCCAACCTGCTCTACCAGCTGCTGGTTTGATGAAAACAGCAGCTGAAGATTCTCAAAATAAGGTGAAAGATGTCATTATCTACTAATATCTGCAAATAATCCCCTCTCAACCCAATTACCTGTATGCTGTTTCAAATTATAGTGATGGGAAGGAGCACTATTCATGTTAAGGCTACCTACCCTGATATTTCTATACTCGTGCATGGATGTAGTTCCTTTTTATGTTTTGTATCAATCATAAGTAGCAATAACACTTAGCTGTATATACCGCTTCATGGTGCTTTACAGCCCTCTCTAAGCGGTTTACAGAGTCAGAATATTGCTCCCAACGATCTGGATGGAAAGCTGAGTCAGCTTTGAGCTAGTCAGGATCGAACTCCTGCCAGTCAGTAGAATTAGCATGCAATACTGCATTCTAACCACAATGCCACCACGGCTCAAAGTATCTTCTAGTCACAGAATAAGTTCATTTCCCCTCATTGTAAATTGAGTTTACAATTTCTAGAATTAGATCTAGCCATCCTGGGTAAGAATTCTATTAGTTGCACTCCCAATGTACTTAGGGACCACTGTGTTGGAAAGACTGGCCTAAATGAAAAACCCTTTGTCTTTTTAGTTCCAAAGACAATGAGTATAGGCCCATGATGGCGAACCTATGGCATGCATGCCACCTGTGGCACGCAGCGCCCTCTCTGTGGGCATATGAGCCGTCACCCTAGTTCAGCTCATGTGCGGGGGGCCCACGTGTGGGGTGTGGGGGGTGCGTGCACACATGCATGGGGTGTGTGCGGGGGGGGCTGCGTGTGCATGCATGGGGGGTGGGGCATGTGTGGGGGCCCATGTGTGCACGTGCATGCGCGGGGGCCACGCGTGCATTGCATTTTGGGGGTTCAGGCACGCACACGCACTTTGGGTACTCACTCCAGAAAAGGTTAGCCTTCACTGGTATAGGCTGTCCAATGACAAAAATATTTTGTTATCTTTTCATTCAGTAGACAAGAATATCAGAACAAGATTATATATCCATCTGCTTTAGGGTGGACAGCTGAAAAATAAATTGTGCATGTAGAAATTATTCATGCTGAAATGACCTCTCACATAATAATCTGAATCTTAATGCAGGATATAAATCAAATTCTTTTAAAAAAATATTCAAGAAAGGGAGCCTCTTCCGCATCCAGTTACTGGAATTATACTAAATATACTCAGCTAAGTGGCACCACCTAGTTGTCTTTGGCTGATCTCCGGAAAAACTAAGCAGTATTGGATGGCGATCATTCAGGAAATGCCAGGGCTGCCAGCTAGACTGGAAAGTTGGAAAGTATTATGGGAGAAGGCAAATAGCAAACTGCTTTTGTATTATTGCCAAGAAAACTATGGATCTATTCATGAAGTCATCAAAAGTCTAGGTCAATTTGAAGGAGACTTTACTTAACTATAAGTGGGAAGTTATGCCAGACTAACTGATCCCACCCTAGCCCTAACCCTAACCCAAAGCCAAAGAAAATCAAGCAACTCTATATTCCGTCATCTACAGGTCTGTATCTTTAATTTTAAAAAAGCAACAATTCCTTCTTAAGACTTCCAAGACTTCCAATGTCTTCATGGAATCTTTGAATACGTTAGATATTGTGTTTATTTATTTTTATTTATTTATTTGTGAGATTTATATACCGCCTCACAGTGCAAGCACTTTCCAAGCGGTTTACACCATTAAGCAATGTATATATTTACATTGCCCCCAACAATCTGGGTCCTCATTTTACATACCTCGGAAGGATGGAAGGCTGAGTCAACCCTGAGCCGGTGAGATTTGAACCGCTGACCTGTGGATCACAGTCAGCTAAAGTGGCCTGCAGTACTGCCTCTAACCACTGTGCCACCTCGGCTCTATCTATCTATCTATCTATCTATCTATCTATCTATCTATCTATCTATCTATCTATCTATCTATCTATCTATCTATCTATCTATCTATCTCTAATCCTGTTCCACTGGATTTCTCAAAATGAACATAACTCAACAATATGATCCTTAGTAATTCAAATGGACTCTATGATTTAAATCAAGTCACAGTTTTGAACTGCTTACCTCAACCTCAAGGTAATTTGAACACTTAGTTTCTATTCTGATTCAGTAGTTATGTAAACTCACAATGCCAATAAGAAGACTTAAGGCTTAAGCAGTATAACTGCTAAAGTAATATAAATCAATGCCCAACCTCCTCTTTCCAGTACTAGGAACAACTCTTAAATATTTCCAAAGCTTGGTGAAAAAACATTTTTAACAATCATTGTCTAGTCTAGTGTCTAATGAATTCAAAAGGAAAAGGGTCTCTAAACTCAGTGCTCTTCTGAGAATGCTCCATTCTTTTTAGACCCCCCCCCCAATCCTCAGTGGTAATACCTGAATCACCATCCATCGATTTGCAAGAGAAGAACTTTGGGAGGAGATATTTTGCTTCTCTACCATTTGAGATTAAGGCTAGGCTCTTGAGTTTTGCCTGGCAGCCAATTAAGAGTAGAAAAAAACAGGAATTAATACATTTAGCAGCAAGTCTCCGATCAAATGCTACATACTTCTGGTATGCCCAATATTTGAATATATTTCAAATGCTATCAGAGTATGAAGCTATTCAATTAATTACAAATACGGATGCATAAACTTCAGTGATTAAGACCTGGATTCCTGGTGAGTGCATCCGTATACAGTGATACAACTTTTTTGGCAACAGTACCAAATGGTTTTGCCACTGCTGCCCTCTGAGATGCTTTTTGACTTCCCAGTTTTTGTGGTTAGGCTCCAAGAAAAACTGGCAATATGGTGACAATAAAGCTGTTAAGATGGGAAAGGTGAATCAACTTGAAGATTAGTCACTGGATGAGTGGGCTTTAGAGAGAAGTCAAATGAGACTGAAAATGTAAGCTAGCTTGGCATCCACCCACCGTGCCATCATTAGCAAGAAATGCTTTTCTAGTTAAGAAATAGATGAGAAACCAGATGCTTTATTGCTTGCCAGATTTTCTGTAGTGACAGGTCAGCATTTTATTTTCCTGACAAACATTTAAAGATGCTCAGATTAAAATGCATCAATTTTTAAGCCAAAGATTAGATAGATAAATAGATAGATAGATAGATAGATAGATAGATAGATAGATAGATAGATAGATAGATAGATAGATAGATAGATAGATGTAGGTAGGTAGGTAGGTAGGTAGGTAGGTAGGTAGGTAGATGATAGATAGATAGATAGATAGATAGATAGATAGATAGATAGATAGATAGATAGATAGATAGATAGATAGATAGATAGATAGATAGATAGATAGATAGATAGATAGATACCCTAAAAGTTTTGTTAAACTATTCATTGGTCATTGGTAGCACCAGAATTTCAGACATCAGACAATTTATGCTGCAGATCATGGTGAAAGCATGGTTGTGTCATAGAAGCAATAGCACAAGAAGCGAAAGAAATAAAAACAACGAGGAGGAAAGGAAGATTCCCCAGAGGCAACTGAATGCACATTCTGCATCTGAAATAGATTCTGCAGAATGCCACAACCCAGCTTTGCAGAATAGATCATTGGGAATACATTCACTCAAATCATCTTGCTGATATGCAGAATGGCAGGTAGCAAAAGGAGGTGGGAAGTGAGACAATCTTTCCTTTAAATGAAGTCTTCCTTGATTTAAGCTCATCTCCCGGTGATTACAGGTAGCTCTCAACATATGATCATAATTGAGCTCAACGTTTCCGTTGCTAAGGAAGATAGCTGTTAAGTGAGTTGTTCCATTTTACGACTTTCCTTGCCACGGTTGTTAAGTGAATCACTGCAGTTGTTAAATTAGTAACACGGTTGTTAAGTGAATCTGGCTTCCCCATTGAAGGTGGCAAAAGATGATCACCTCCAAATTTTGATCATGTGACCGTGGGAATGCTGCAATGGTTGTAAGTGTGAAAAACGGTCATAAGTCACTTTTTTCAGTGCTGTGGTAACTTCGAACAGTCACTAAATGAATGATTGTAACTCAAGGATTACTATGCATAGATATAGCTATGGTGACTCAGATTTTTTGCAACAACATGGAGAAGGTTCACCATTGCCTTCTTTTGGTATTTTCAAACATTTCAGTCCAGTTTATAACCTACTGTAATACAAACCAGCCACAGTCTGCTTAGAAGCTCCAACCTCCTAAACCATCCCTATTAATAAACCTACTATTTTTCTTTGCCTGATGTCTAATGTTGAGCTTCTATTAAGCCCTAGGAAAATCAGAAAAGCCAGGCAGTTCAAATGAGTATAAAGTTTTATTGCAAGCTCGTGCTGTCTACAAGAATCTGAACTACCAGGTCAAAGCAAATTGGAGGTAGATAAGAGTCAATGGAATTCAAGGTGGGCTGGACTTAGATCTCTTGTGGGCACGAAGAGACTCGAGACTAATGATGTGCTTGACCCCTCCCTCAGGCTCAGCCTGGTTATCTCCTACAGCTTCTTCACCCACCCAGAATTTTTATTAAATAAACAAATGCCCAGTTGGAAAACTAAATTGATTACCTTGAGGAAGAAAATGTATATCTTAAGAGAAAAGTGTATAAGTAAGGTCTAGCATGGGTCAATAATGAATTCCCTCTCTGTTTTTTTTAATTATGCCTAAAGCTTCAAGAAGGTGGACTATTATATTCTGTGTTGAGTGCCACTGTAGAGAAAGTGGATATCACAGACCAGCTATGCTTATCTGAACTCTTCAGAATTATTAAGGCTGTAAAGGAATGAACCAAAACAGATTTTTCTCTTCATTTTACAGTATTGGGAGTTTCTGGCACATTTTTAAATTTTAATTTATTTTATTTTGTCAATCTCGTATTAGATAATACATATAAGTATATACATAATTTGAATACATGAAATGAATAAAAATAAAAGGGAACATTAGGGATGGTAGACATGCTGGTGCACTTATGCACACCCCTTACAGACATCTTAGGAATGGGGTGAGGTCAACAGTAGACAGTCTAAGGTTAAAATTTGGGGGGGGGGGTTGGGGATGAAACCACAGAGTCAGGTAGTGTATTCCAGGCATTGGCCACTCTGTTACTGAAGTCGTATTTTCTGCAATCGAGTTTGGAGCAGTTCACTTTAAGTTTGTATCTATTGTGTGCTCGTGTATTGTTGTGGTTGAAGCTGAAGTAGTCATTGACAGGTAGGACATTGTAGCGGATAATTTTATGAACTACGCTTAGGTCATATCGAAGGCAGCGTAGATGCTTCACTTCTACAACAGGCTAGCATCCTAAGGAAAAAAGTATGCTTGCAAATTATTATAAACAACCCAGACGGAAGAAAATAGTTGTGTTTCCTGTAGGACAGTCTACTGATCTGTACTGTATGACTGATCAGTCAATTTCACTTAAGGAATCTTAGCAGTGCTATGATAGTATTAGTAATTATAGTTTAAGCACTGGACTTTTATTAAAGTTTTTGGAGTTTTGACTGGAAAGGAAAAGAGCTTGATAAGAAAGTCAGTAATGGTGCATAGTGAGTTCCGAAACATTTTTTCCTCACACATAACTCTAGAATCCAGTCCAGTGTTGACTATTTGCAGATTGTTGTTTTGTTTTTTGAAAAGAATTTGATGGATTGATCAGCACTAGTAAGGGAAATATTTCTATTTTCTACTATAATGTTGCTAAGCTATGGGTTTTTTTGGGGGGTAGGGGGAGGAAACCAGACAAACATATAGTGGGGAATTAGAACATTTTTCTAAGCATACACATCTCTATACTATAGCTGGAACACTACCGTAAGATTAAAACACACAGCGTTTCCTTGACAATTTCTAGATGTGTAGATTTCAATCCCCAGAATTGTCAGCAGTGATCATCCCAACTGGGGAATTCTGGGAGTTGAAGTCCACATGTCTAGAAGTTGCCAAAGTTGAAAAAAACTAGATACAGACTTACAACCAGTTGCTTAACAATCATTCAAAGTTATGATGGACCTCTCCAAAGCTACTTATTACCCATTTTCAGAATTAGGTTGGCCACCCACAGACACATCTGGAGTCACATGATTGCACTTTGGGCTCTTGGCAACTGGTTCACCCTTACAGCTGTTCGCAATGTCCCACAGTCACACACATGATCATGATTTGAAATGGGATTGTTTTTGCTGGCTTCCGGAATTTATTTCTAGTTTCCAACAAAAAAAACATCCATTGGGAAAAATGAATTTGCTTAACAACTGATTGCTGTATTCACTTAATAGCCACTGTGTTTGCTTAACAGCCATCATAAAAAATAGTCATAACTTCAGATCCAATTATGTGATGCCTTGACTTACGACTGCAATGATTTATGACCATAATTCTGGCTCAGTTACAGTCATTTGTTGAGGACTACCTGTTAGCTTCCTGATTAGAAATCTCATGGTCTCAAGATAAAAATGCAAATACAGAATGAAAGAAAATATAAAGTTAGGGACCAGTTTTTATATATATATATTTTAAATGTGCCAAGCCATCTGTGGCTAATATAAAAAAACAAAACAACAAAATAAGTTTTCAGTACTAGGTGACACATTGTTTATACTTTGCCATGTGAGCCTCCATCTGTCATAGAGAAAAATCAACCCTCTTCAATGATAACTCTCAATGCTTAAGGATAAAAATATTTTTTTAAAATAAAATATCTATAATGATCAGCTTAACTCTTATCTTCCAGAGAAACCCCATTTTACCCTCATTAAGAGTATCATACACAAAACTAATACGAAGCATGTTTGCCTGATATAAAACAATGATTGGGGATTAAACAGAAAAAAATATTATAATATTCAACATTTTCCCCAGGGGAAGCAATTCATAGATCCTGTTACAACACAGGAGAGAGAGAAAAAGAGATAAAGTTTTAGATCTTCAATTTAGGGCAAGAAAGGACTAGTTAGAAGACAATCCTAGAGAGTCATTTTCAGCTAGTTTAGAAAGTGACACACTATATATATTTATTTGGAAAATGTTTGAGTTCTTTACTCAAAAAACTCGACATTAATGTAACTGCTCTCCAAGAAGTACATATCAAAAAAGAGAGCTTAAGACTGCCCGCCATATTGACAACAATTTATGCCCCAAATGACTATTGGGGATTATAATGCCTTAGCTAACAGTAAGATAGATTAAAAGAAAAGTATAAAGGTGTATTCTCAAGTAATTGTGTAAAGGTTTTAGAAGGTATATTGTATAATAGGATAGGTAATTTGAGAGCAATATGAATATCAAATGAAATACTGTATAAAATGTAATTATCCGATAACAGCTTTTGATGGATAGGGGGCTACAAATGCCCCACCTGTTTGGTATATGTTTTGTTTTGTCTTGTTTTGTGTGTTCAATAAAAACATTTTTTTAAAAAAAGTGACACACTAGATGTTAACTAGTGGTACACTTCTCCTGTCCACCTAGCAGTTTGAAAGCATGCAAATGCAAGAAATCAATAGGTACCACTTTGGTGGAAAAGCAGTAGTGTTCCGTGAGCCTTTGGAGTATAGCCATGCTGGCCACATGACCACGGAAAATGTCTTCAGACAATGCTGGCTTTCTCAGCCAAGAAACGGAGATAGCAATAGCACTTAGATTTATATACTGTTGTAAGTTGAGGGCTACCTGTGCTGCTTCTAAGCTCCAGGTACTGAAATCTCCAAAGTTACCCTGGGAAGTGGAGAGCAATAGCAATAGCACTTTTCTTATATACCGCTTCATAGTGCTTTACAGCCCTCTCTAAGCGGTTTACAGAGTTCAGCATATTGCCCCCAACAATCTGGGTCCTCATTTTACCGACCTCGGAAGGATGGAAGGCTGAGTCAACCTTGAGCCTAGTGAGAGTTGAACAGCTGAACTGTTGAACTAGCAGTCAGCCTGCAATGGCTGCATTTAACCACTGCACCACTTCAGAGATATCAGCAGTCAGGAGTTTTCTTCCGCAGCTACCTGGATGCCTGTCCTACAAGTCAACATCAACATTTAAAATTTGGATGCTTTAGTTTTTGCCACCTCTCAATTGATTCAACACTTGTACAAAAGTTACTAAGTCTTAGGCATCTATGAGTGCCAGCAAATGTTTACCATCGCAGCATAGTTGCTACAGACTGCACAGTTCCAAAAAGTCTCCGGCCAAAAATGTTTTTGTTAGAGTTTGCAGCAATCCAACCAGCACACAAGTAAATAATTCAGCAGGATTCATTTATATAAGAAACTTCTTTATATGCAATACCATACAGCAGAAGCCAGAACCAGAACTCAGAATCCAGAAGCATAGAAGTAATATTCACAGAAGCTCAGAAGCAATATATAATACAGAGCCACTTATATATATACAGATCAGTGAACCTAAGCCACGCCCAGGCTCCGAGCCGTCTGGGTTACCAAACAGTCCCCATTGGCTGACCTGTTACCATGTCTATCCCAATTCATGAACTCTCACATACTGACAGTTTTGTTATTATTTATTAATTAAAGGAAATTCATATGGTTGCCCAACTCATGGTGACTCCAGGTGGTTTATGGAAGTAAAACCTCAAATACAAAAGCCAATAAATCCCCTCCCACCCAATGACACCCAACAAATAAACCACCTGATGGTCTCCATATCACCCTGGGGTCCCTAGACTTACTGGCAAAGTCATGTTGTCAGGACCTTTACCAAAAGATTATCAAGGTAGGGGCCAATGGTACCTCTCCGGCGATTATGTTCCATGGAGAAGGCCCTTCTTCTTGGTTCTACTAGATGGACCTTCTTAATAGAGGGACCCATAATATGCGATGCCTCCCCCACTTTGTGTCAGGTAGATGTGACCGAGAACAGATGATCTTTCAAGTAACCTGGCCTCAAGCCATGTAGGGCTTTAAAAGTGACAACCAGCACCTTGAATTGGACACTGAAGCAAATTGGTGACCAATGCAACTCTCGCAAGAGAAATGACCCATGTGCAATTCTAGACTTGCACAGAATCACACAGGTCACTACATTTTGAATCAATTGAAGCTTCTGGATACTTTTCAAGAGCAGTCCCATGTAGAGTGTATTATAGTAGTCAAGAAGGCAGGCGTTGGATGTCAAATGCTTTAAGTTTAATATTTGATATTGCAAAATAGTTATACCGTATTTTTCGGAGTATAAGAAGCACCTAGATTTTAGAGGAGAAAAACAAGAAAAAAAGTATTCTGAACCAAATGGTGTAGTAATATATTATTTAATAAAACACCAGTATAGCAGAATACTTTTTACAACCATGTATACTTTTTACAACCATGTACACTTTTTACAACCATGTACACTTTTTACAAACTTCAAACTTGACAGCTTTAAGACTAGTGAACTTCAACTCCCAGAATTCCTTCTCCAGTCATGCTAGATGGGGTAATTAGAAGACAAAAACACCCCAGTTTTTGCGAAAAACAGCCCGTTTTTCGCAAAAATGGGATGCAGGGGCGGGGCTTCGGGAGGCCAAAAATGGCTGTATTCGGTGTATAAGACTCACCAACATTTCCACCCTCTTTTTGGGAGCAAAAAGGTGTGTCTTATACTCCGAAAAATACGGTACTTCGTGGAACTGACTATTGCGTCTTACAAAGTATTTGAAAGAAAGTATCTGCAGATCTGTAGAAAAGAAAAGAAAAGCTAAGTTAATCTTGGGAATCTAGTCTGAAATAGAGTTGGTACATTGTAATCAGCTTGCTGTCTATTTTGTAAGCTATTTACTTAACATGACAAAGGACCCTCTAGTATGCTTAATCAGATTAATCTTGGTGATTACAGAATATGCTCATTGCACTATGCATTGTTCATATTTCTGCAACCCTTGCAAGTTCCCAAAAAAGTTCTTGTTTGTCTATGGCCATGTTTTGACTCTAGTCATGTCAGCACAGAGTATTGAACAATATCCCTATGCTGTCCCAGCTCCCTAAACACAGCAACAGGAACTATCACATCAAATGCCTGGTATAATGGACTGTGGGAATATCCTTTGGAGGAGAAAGCACTACAGCCAGGGCAACAGTCAGATAAGAGCAGGGGTGGGTTCCTCCCAGTTCAGATCGGATCGCCTGAACTGGTAGCGACCCGCTGGTGACGTCACTGTCTGTGCCATTCTGTGCAAGCCGCCATCTTTTTTTTGGATTTTGTGTGAATTTTTCCCCTTCCGCGGCTTGAAAAAGGGCCCTCCCGCCCACCCGCGAGTGAATTCTAAGCTTTATTTCTTTGCCTGAAGCACAGCTGATGAGCTCCTCAGCTGTGTTTCGGGCTCATTCCTGCTTCTGAGCATGCACAGAAGCCAAATTGCATGAGAGGACGCGCATGCGCACGAGTGGAGTGAGGACGTGCATGCGCGCGAGTGGAGTGAGCACACGCGCACGAAACGTCGCGATGCGAACCGGTGGCGAAGGTAAGTGGAACCCACCCCTGGGTAAGAGTTATCCCAGCCCAAAGAAGGAATGGGGATGTGGAAAGTGTCTCAGAAGGGACTCTCCCTAGTTTCCTGAAAAGTAAAGGCAAAGGAAGAGAGAGATGCATTCAGACTTGCAAGTATCTGTTACTGTAACCTTGTAATAAAGGTAGTGTTAGTACTCATTATATTGGTTTCTTAGTTGGACTAGCTTGAAGAGCTGACAACTGGTTAGCAAGATGGGTAGGTTGATATACCACAGAGGAACCTGTCAGACAGAGGTGGAAGAGACAAACGTCAGCAAGATCTTTGTGATATGAACAAGTCAGTGCTTTCCCTAGAATTAAGTCCCGGGTATTCATTTATTTATTTTCAGCAGCAATTAATCTAGCACTGAAATATAACAGAATGCAAAGGCCAACTTCACTATTTACTTGATTTCCTTAGTTGGACTACAGATTAAAAAGCAGGAAGGCCAATCAATGTCTTACCATTCTTTTTCTAGATTGGTCAGTTTCTTTTCCCATCACCTATCTCCCTGCAGTGCTTGTTACTTGCAACCTACTAGAACACCTTTATTACAATATAGAGTAACATGACTTAGAAGATGACATGGAATGTTTGCATTCAGTTGCCTTTATCATCACCACCATTGTCCCTTTGGCATTTCTTCAGTTGTTTAAGACAAATGCTATCATGTAGTGGTGATTTGGATAGAATGAGACCCTGTAGGATACGAACAATGTGCTAATTGGGACTGTTATTTGTTATTTATTATATTTATCATTTGAAAGTTCTGCTTCAGACACTAACCTATCATGGTAAGTTGTAACCAAGCCTTTCATGGAGTAAAGTAATCTGAGGGAAAGCCCAAAACTGTTATTTGATTATCAACTCATTGTGAGAGAAATAAAATCCAGAATATCCTAGAATTTGATTATGCAGACTCCTGATCTTAATTTGGTATTTTTCTTCAATACATATATCTCAAACATTCTGAGGAGAATAACTGGGTCTCCTTTGCTTTTGCAACTGCTGAGGGAGTAGAGCAGGGATCAGCAACCCACGGCTCTGGAGCTGCATGTGGCTCTTTCATCCCTCTGCTGCGGCCCCCTGTCGCTCAAAATATGTGTCACAACAACCAATGTGTGATAACCCGCTGGCACACAATTTATTGAGCTTTTTGATCCCCAATAGGCCAACCATGGATAAATCCAAGAAAAGAAAAGAAGAATACAGAACGTTTAATTCAACTACATATGCTAGTTCTGTGGCCGTTTAGGAAATAGTCAGGCACGGGAAGGGTTTTGTGGTTCCCGGTGTTTTCTTTTCTGTGGGAAACGGGTCCAAATGGCTCTTTGAGTGTTTAAGGTTGCCAATCCCTGGACTAGGGAATGGCCTTGAGAAGAGGCAGCAGGAAGAACCACAACCAAGGGAGTAGTGAGATATGAGGAACTTTATCATGGGCCAAGGAAACAACTTGAGAAAACATCTCAGACACTCCCTTTTCTAGTTCACATGAAGGTAAACTTAGGGAGAAGGAAGAACATTCACACGTGGAAGATTCTCTAACTATAGCTATTGCAATAAAGTCGCCGTTAACACTAAAAATAGTCCTGACCTATATATGGCATTGGTTCCTTAATCTGATCTACCTTGTGGGGCTGACGGCAACTGTTCTTAAATATCAGATTCCTAGACTTCATTCCAGAAACATTCAGGAAATGCATATTCATTACATCACTGTAAAAAAGAAAATTACACCTCTTAAAAAGCCAGTATTTAAATTAACCTTTCTGCTATTTAGCAAATGAAGGGGGAGAGGGAGAGGAAACGGAACTTGTACCAGAGGCTTATGTCAAAACTTTTCAGTAGATATTCCAGGCAGATCAATTCCATTTGCTTCTGAGGAAAAGATACTTCTCTTAATTATATATTTTGTATGCACACTTGATCAACTCTATTCCATCCTAGTCTACGGACCTGACCATAACTGCAATCAAATCAGCTGAAATATTCTAACTTCCATTTTTACTGTAGTATATTTCCTACAGTATGTTTCCAAAAGGTAAAGGATCAATTCCTAGAAGATCTGTTCCAAAATTTGTGATCCATTGATCATCCATTGATCATAAAAAGCCCTGTTTTCCAGGAACTAATTTTTTCTGAGGTCTAGACTTGGTCTCAAATTAACCTCAAGGAGTCCTCAACTTACAACTGTTTGTTTAGAGACCGTTTGAGGTTACCGTGGCACTGAAAGAAGACTTACAACTCTCAGTTATGACCATCGTATCATTCCCCTCGGTCACATGATCACAGTTTGGGCTATTGGTAACCGGCATGTATTTACAACATTTAAAACATCTGGGAGTCATGTGATCACCATTTGTGACCTTCCCATTGGCTTCCAACAAGCAAAGGCAAGGGGGGGAAGCCAGATTCACTAAAAGACCACGTGATTCACTTAACAACTGCAGGGATTTGTTCAAACAACCATTGCAAAAAAACAGTCGTAAAATTGGGCACAATTGATTTGTTTAGCAATAAAAAATTCTGGTTCTGATTGCGGTTGTAAGTCGAGGATTGCCAATGATGATGGTTATGTAACTTGAATCTTCTATAGCTTTGAATATATCATATTTGCAACTGACTTTTCGAGCCTGGTTTCATTCTCATTACTTCCACAAGAAGCAGAACCTTGTCTTTCATGCATGCTCTACAGCTTCAGCCTGCATTAGCCACCCTTCAATTATGTGCCAAAATACTTTGTGGATAAATATTTGTTCTGCTGTCTGAGACGCTACCTCACTCCTGTTTCCCCAGGCTCTTAATCCAGCATTATGTGCTTAGCCCATCAATATCATAAGGTGCTTATATAGAAACTTAAGTACTTTGCAACACAAAACTTGTTTGTATGAGTGCTTTATAATACTTAATTATTTTAGCTTAGAATCATACCAAGACACTAGTTTCCTGCTGCTCCCCCACTACAACTGCTAAATTTGCAGAGCAAAAGGATAGCCCTATCTTTACTACACAATTGCACAGGCTCATCGTGTTTATCTTTTATAGATGTTTGAGATTTGAACATAGTGGTATTCTTGGTCCCATTTTACAAGATATATCTAATACCAATCCACCCAAGGTAACATATTTGGCTACGGAGCTTGAACAATGAAATAGGGCTGTTGCATTGAAACCTGCCCCTTCTCCCCCAAGGTACTTGTGAAGATCCTGAAAAATGCAGGACTGGATACTGACTATATTTGCAGTCACTTCTCTTCTTTCCCAATTGAAAAGAAGATCCAGGTTTGCAAATAAGATTTCTCTGCTAATAGCCTGAATACCTGGAAGATCCTAGAACAGATCAGTGGGGTAAGAAGGCGAGCTTTTGAGTATGATCTTACAAATTAGATCAGATGAGTTAAGAGACAGAGTCCTTTGCCTGTGAATTGTGAGTGAATGCATTTTTTGCAGTTTTAAATTTTCCTCTCAGTAGTGAATCTGGGATATAGCAAGGGAAATAGACACTATACTTCAAATGGCAACGGTAAAGAAAAGAGATGGATTATGTATTAGATTGGATATGTACAGAAACAGGGGACAGCCAATTCTGTAGCCTAGTTGCACTGTTAATGAGTGTCAACGTCAGTTCAGATTAAAGCAGGGGTGAAATCCTCCCGGTTCGCTCTTACCTGTTGGTCGCCGCACAGCCGAACAACCTGGTGGCGTTCGCGGCGTGGGGCTTCCCCCTCCTGCTTTCCCCACCCGCTGGGACGCCGTTGCTTGCGCAGAGGGCAAAAGAACGCAAATGCCGGCGTCCAGGCGGGCGGGGAAAGCGGGCGGGGGAAGCCCCGCACCGCGAACGCCACCAGGTTGTTCAGCTGTGCGGTGACCAACAGGTAAGAGCGAACCGGGAGGATTTCATCCCTGGATTAAAGCATCAGTCATCTATGATTTGTCAGAGTTTGTTGCAGCACACACAATCAGACACACAATTAAATAATTCTGCAGGATTCATCTACATAAGAAACTTCTTTATATACAGTACCATACAGCAGAAATCAGAAACACAGAAGCAATATTCATAGAAGCAAGTCATTAACAGAGTAGAGATACACAGAGCCTAATATATTGTACAGATGCAGCCATTACAGAGGCCAAACCAACTCTTATATACAGTTCAGCAAGTCTAAGCCACGCCCGGACTCCAAACTGTCTCTTATGGCCCCATACAAACAAATACTATGTTTCAGTTTCCAAACAGTCCTCATTGGCTGACCTGTTACCATGGCTATCCAAACAGTTCCCATTGGCTGATCTGTTACCATGGCTATTTAAACAGTCCCCATTGGCTGACCTATTGCCATGTCTATTCCAGCTCATAATTACTTATATTGACACTCGTCCCTTTATGACTGGAATAGACAGAAAACCAAATAATTTAATATTCTTCCCAGACCTGTATTTGAAGACCCAAATTCACATTTCTCTTCAAATACCTAAGAATTCCTTTTTATACCCATCCAACGCAATTGGGTTGGTGCAGCAGTAAAACGACTTAGAATGCACAGCTAGGTCTGGTCTGGACAAGATATGCATAGCACAAGCTATTTTTGGTCTGGACCACATTGTTGGGTAGTACCTTCCTTTTATACACCCATTTGCATCCTATGGCTTTGCAACCCTGTGGCAAAGTCATAGATGTGAACACACTATGTTCACCTATGGATTTCTTTTCCTTGTCTATGCTTCTTTTCACTTTATTTGTTCAATTTTAGGTAATGCCAATATTTCATTATAGTTCCTTGGCTCATACCATACATTACATACTTTAACTTTACTGGTAGAATTCCACCGTCAGGTGGAATCCCCTTGTTCCATCGCTCTGACCTGTGTGGCATTGACTGCTGCTGTGTTTCAACCCTCTCTTGCCTTATATCTGAGTCATCTTCTGACTCCTTTACTTGTGCTTTTTCAGTTTCTCCTCCCTGAACGCTGACACCATCACTAAGTGAGTTACCTTCACTAAGTGGGTCACCATCACTAAGTGGATCATTCAAAAAATTGGCATAAATTCTTTTCCAATTTTGCTCTGCAAAGCTAGCAGACCTGGAAATCACTATTCTTTTGCTCCCATCGCTAAAGCGATAGCTCTTTGAGCCTGGCTCATAGCCTGTAAACCTGAGCTTTGTAGCCTTTGGTTGTCCCTTTCTTCTAATTGCCTTTGGAATATGCACCCACGCATTGCTTCCAAACACCCTTAAATGTGCTAAAGATGGTTTTCTCCCATATAGCACTGCATATGGAGTATCATTAATGGAGGAACTCCACAGCCTATTGATTAAATAATTAGCAGTCAACATGGCTTCACCCCAATATGTCATGCTCAGACCAGAATCCTCCAGCAGTGAGTCCTTCATGGTTAGTAAGACACCATTCCATCTCTTAGCTACACCATTCTCAACTGCTGTGTATGGATTTGTGTGTCTGTGTTTTATTCCTAACTGTCCCAACCACTGTTGAAAACTTGCTGATATGAATTCTGAACCTGTGTCAGTTTGCAGCTGACATACCTGTTGTTTATATCTTCTTTCTACAAAGCTTACCCATTGCTTAAATTTCTGTAGCACCTCTATTTTACTCTTTAGTAAATAGCAGAACCGAAACCTGCTGTAGTCATCTACAATGACTAGCGCATACTTTGCTCCTCCAAAACTGGCTTGCATTGGCCCAACCAAATCTGCATGTACCAGCTCCAGAGCTCTTGTTGTCTTCCTTGTGTTACTCTTGCTTACTGGAAATGCCTTAGATTTTGATGTTTTACATACTGCACAGTCCAAGTATGCCTTACACCCTTTTAATTTTAACCCTTCTACAAACTGTTGCATCTTTTGCAACACTCTGAAGCTGGCATGGCCAAGCTTTCTGTTCAAGAGATGAATGCATGAATCATGTTGTGCCACATTTCCAAATGTTTGGGCACATTGAACCTTTTGTCCCTGCAACCCATAAAGATTATCCTCTTTTATGCCCTGTGCACATACATTCCCATTTCTCTTTATGAGATATCTCCCATTTACAAATGTGATCTCAAATCCTTTTTAGTCTAGACTAAAGACACTCACTAAATTATGCTCCATTTCAGGCACACACAATATGTTACTAAACTTTTCCTCCAGATATGGAATCACCACACTGCCTTTTCCAATGACTTTAGCCTTCTGGTCATTTGCTAAGGCTACTGAATCTTCTCTAGCTGAATCCATTCTGAAAAATAATTTAGAATTATTAACAATTGTTTGACTAGCCCCACTGTCTATTAACAGTTTGCATTCAAATACTGCTGAAACAATGTCCCATGTTTCATCAAGGCTGTTTAACGCCAACAGCACCTTTTGAGATTCAGGAATCTGCATCCCACGCTGTTCCAGCTCAATGAATAAAGCCTGCATGTGCAACAAATGCTGCTCCATACTCACTTGTAGTTGCAGCCTGGCTCTGTACAACTGTCTCAATAATTGCACAATATTGCATGCTGATGCACTTACATGCACACTTCTCAATTTCAGCCAAACCTCATTTGCAGTCTTCAAGTCAGCTACATTCAAAAATTGTTCACCTTCTAAACTTAAGATGATGTAGGCCAGTGCCTTATCATACTGCCTCTGGTCACCTGCTACGAATGGTGCTTGGGATGGATTAACAACAATATCCCAGAGCTCCTTAGCCTTCAGGAAACATTCCAATTTTGCAGCCCAAATAATATAATTATGCTGTCCCAAATGAGGCAGAGAGCTCTCCCTGAATTCAACAGCTACCCTGCAA
Organism: Diadophis punctatus similis; assembly: GCA_023053685.1. NCBI lineage: Eukaryota > Metazoa > Chordata > Lepidosauria > Squamata > Dipsadidae > Diadophis > Diadophis punctatus. Next base: position 90,914,182 of record JALIGW010000002.1, read on the forward strand.
TCTTTCTCTGCCTTGTTCTCTTTTACTATAACACAGGCAGTCCTTCAGCTTAATTACAGTTCAGTCTTACTGTGTTTGGTGTGCTCTGGGCCCATAACCTGTCAGAGTCTGTTGCAGCACACACAATCAGACACACAATTAAATAATTCTGCAGGATTCATCTCAGAGGTGGTATTTAGCCAGTTCTGACAGGTTCTAATGAACCAGTAGCAGAAATTTTGAGTAGTTCAGAGAACTGGCAAATACCACCTCTGGATGGCCCCGCCCCCATCTATTTGCTGCCTCCCGAGTCTCAGCTGATCGGCTGTGTCTTCTTTTGTTGCCCTGACAGGAGAATGGGACTGGAAAGCAGGTTAGTGGGGTGGGGAGGGAATGGGGATTTTGCAGTAACCTTCCCCAGGAGTGGGGAGGGAATGGAGATTTTGCAGTATGCTTCCCTTGGAGTGGGGAGGCAATGGGAATTTTGCAGTATCCTTCCCCCAGGAGTGGGGAGGGAATGGGGATTTTGCAGTATCCTTCTCCTGGAGTGGGGAGGGAATGGGGATTTTGCAGTATCCTTCCCCTGGAGTGGGGTGGGAAAGGATTTTGCAGTATCCTTCCGCCAGGAGTGGGGAGGGAATGGGGATTTTGCAATATCCTTCCCCCAGGATTGGGGAGGGAATGGAGATTTTGCAGTATTCTTCCCCTGCCACGCCCAACAAGCCATACCCACAGAACCGGTAGTAAAAAAATTTGAATCCCACCACTGATTCATCTACATAAGAAACTTCTTTGTATACAATACCATACAGCAGAAATCAGCATACAAAATCAGGAACACAGAAGCAATATTCATAGAAGCAAATCATTACAGAATAGAGATACACAGAGGCTAATATATTGTACAGAGGCAGCCATTAGAGGCCAAACCAACTCTTATATACAGTTCAGCAAGTCTAAGCCACGCCCAGACTCCAAATTGTCTCTTATGGCCCCATACAAATAAATACTATGTTTCAGTTTCCAAACAGTCCCCATTGGCTGACCTGTTACCATGTCTATTCAAACAGTCTCCATTGGCTGATCTGTTGCCATGTCTATTCCAGCTCGTAATTACTTATATTGACATGATTTAATTATACATTAAGGAAAACTAGGCTGATGAGTTTGATCCAGCTCTACCGTACCTCTGTGTATTTGGTAGTATACCAATGCGGATTAGAGAATTAGAGAGGATTCATACATTGTGGTTGTGGTCAATAAAGACTCCTTTGTCCCCCCCCCCAATAAATCCATGTAATCTGGATTTGCTTTGTTTGCATCTGACCAAGAGACACATTGAGTTTGTTATTGTGTTCTACCTATCCCATGGCCCATGTCTTATCCAAACTGGCAAAAGCAACAGTGTGTTGGAGAACCAAATATGGTGGTCTTTGGAGCTTCATCTTGGCAGTGCTGGCCCAGGACTTTATGGTTTACATAACAACAATACATGCTATCTCTATATATTGCCAACTCTGTGCATGGAATGTAGAGTACAATTACGGTAATTTGTGCTTGAGTGAGTGTGTGAATAAGATGTCTCAAAGTAGAATTCTCTTTCTTTATCATCCTATTGTCATAGTTTATCTAACCACTCTTGGTGAAATATGGATTTGTGACCTCTCTCCTGCCGATGGGGATATGAATTGATTAGCATGCGCCATTTTTGGTTACATACAGGAACTGAAGGATTCCAGAATGTTCTTGGGATTTTCTAAGAGAGTATGTCAAGGCCAAATTTACTATGGAATAGCAAAATGATGCAATTGTCCTAAGCATACATTCTGCTATGGTCCTCTGCAGTGGTCTAAATCAGGGGTCTCCAACCTTGGCAACTTTAAAGACTTGTGGACTTCAACTCCCAGAATTCCTCAGCCAGCTTTGCTGGCTGAGGAATTCTGGGAGTTGAAGTCCACAAGTCTTTAAAGTTGCCAAGGTTGGAGACCCCTGGTCTAAATGATGGTGTACGTCATGATGTCATTGTGCAAGCGATCCAACTTTGCATAATTAAGTTGGATATATTTATTTATTTCAAAAATTTATACAGCCACCCATCTTGTGTATTATAATCCTGAATGGCTTACAAACAATAATAAAACAATAAAGAATATTTCATAGTACAGGTGGCAGATGTTGACATTACAGCTTGTAATGGATATTGGCACTTCTCAAATGACCTACAAATAATGCAGCACATCAGAAAACAACTAGTATTGTATATTGGGCTTATTTTTTAATGGTTATTTTGCTTTTAAATAGTCTTTGATAATGTTATCCAAGGGATCTTTTGTGATTTTTGTATCATTTTGCATGTACAGGTTCCCTGTCTCCTGAGATGTGCTTTTTTCCCATCAATCTAATGGTCAGCAGCAATTTCATGAGCATAAGTATCTTTGCTTCCTCTCTAATGGTTGAGTATTTTTTAGTACTTGAATCCAGAATATGAAGATAGGCTGAGAATTTACCGTATTTTTCAGAGTATAAGATGCACCTTTTTACCCACAAAAAGAGGGTGAAAACTTGGGTGCGTCTTATACACCGAATGCAGCCCCACCCAGCCACCCCCACCCTTTGGCCTCTGTCTTCCAGCAATTTACCTGCTTGCAGCAAAGAGGGAAGAGCCTGTAAAGCCAAGCAAGTCAGTAGCAGCTTTCCGACCTACAGGTGATTTGCCACCTGGGAAAATGAAAGTGAAACTAACTGCAAAGAGGCAAATAGCTGAGAGAGACACACAGATTTTTATTTTATGGTGGATGCAAGGGGGTAAGTGAATAACTATAAACGTCTGTAGAATGTTCAAATTATTAGACTTATTTTTAAAGACTGCTTTATTATTGTTCTAGCCAGGGGTCTCCAACCTTGGCAATTTAAAGACTTGTGGACTTCAGCTCCCAGAATTCCACAGCCAGCTTTGTTAGCTTTGCTGGCTGAGGAATTCTGGGAGTTAAAGTCCACAAGTCTTAAAGTTGCCAAGGTTGGAGACCTCTAGACAACTTAACAAAATAAAGAAGCTTTTTAAAATAAATGCTTGCTCTGAAGAGGTCCAGTGCTTGCATCTTCTTTTAAATAATAGAGAATAATGTATACTTCCAGAAATTTTAATTAATTTTAGCAGATCTGTATAAGTATAGTCTAAAATGTAACAGTGTCCTGTTTAGTATTAAGAGTTAAATCCTGACTTACCTTGGAGTAGATCTATTTAAATAATTGGGAGGAGTTAGTGTGACTACATTTAAGAAAACTTTCTGGCATAATGTACATTTCTCCAATTCTTTGCTATTTCTATGGGTCAGGCACACATGCACAGAAGTACACAGCAAACAGTGTATATAATCTGTGCTGTTTGCTGTTTGCTGTTTGGCAAATTGCTTGGAGGCAGAGGCCTTTTTTCCTTGTTTTCCTCCCCCAAAACTAAGGTGCCTCTTATACTCCGGTGCGTCTTATAATCTGAAAAATACGGTAATTCAATTTTTCAGCACTGCCTAAAAACTATTAGACCTACACTAGAGGAAAGTTATGCACTTCGTGATTTAATAATTTTAACTATGCACTAGAAATGGCTAGAATTCCATGTTCACTAGATCAAAGTCATTTTAAAGCAATAGAGCAGCGGTTCCCAACCTGGGGGTAATTACCCCCAGGGGGGTAAAAACGCTATTCTTTAGGGGTAAAAAAGGCATCCACTAAATTTTAGTGGATGCCTTTTTTTTTGTTGGTAATAATAAAAAAATACAGTACAGTAACGCATTTGGTTCATGTGGCATATGCTCTTTCTTGCTAGCGAAACAGCAGAGTGCTTTGAGTGTGGGAACGGGGTGAAAAGGAGGCACGAGGCGGGACTGCCGCCCGCGCTGAAGGCTGAGTCCTGAGTCACGGCGTTTCACGCATGCGGAATCCGCCGCACTCGAAAATAGTACTCGGCATGTATAAACCTGTTTGAACTGAGAGCGATCGGGCACTTGTTCCAACGCATTATCGCATTTGCGCTCCACAATCCGCATACGCCAGCGGTTCCCAACCTGGGGGTCGGGACCCCTTTGGGGGTTGAATGACCAGTTCCAAGGGGTCACCCCGGCATCCTCAGCTCCCCCCCCCCCACTGCCACAAGCCTGGCCATATCGCGCCCCACAACCCGCGCCCCCACCGCGCTCCACCGCGCTGCCATTTGGGTTATTTTACCATCTGCGCATGCGCAGCACGCCTTGCGCATGCGCAGAGGGTAAAAGAACCCAAATGGCAGCGGCAGGGTGGGTCACGGTGGGGGCGCGGGGGCGGGGCGTGGGTCGCGGTATTAGGAAGGTTGGGAACCACTGCAATAGAGCCAGTTGGTCTAATGGTGAAGGCACCACCAGCCTAGAAACCAAGAAACTATGAGTTCTAGTCCTGCCTTAGGTATGAAAGCCAGCTGGGTGGCTTTGGACAAGTCACTGTCTCTCAATCCATCCCACCTCACAACACTGCTGTTATGGGGAACATAAGGGGAGGAAGAAGTATTAGGTATGTTTTCCGCCTTGAGTTATTTATAAAAATAATACAGGTGAAATTAAAAACTAAAAAGTGAACCCTAGGTAGGATTCAGAGTCAGAGTCAGAGTCATCTGTCCAGAAATTAAAAACATTTGGGAATTAATAACATAAAGAACTATAACCAGATGGCTATTAAATTCCTTTTTTTCCCACTGGAATTTCTACATCACTTGGAATATACAGGTTGTTTCCCTGCTTGTACTGAACAGAACAACAAAACTCAGAACTTCCCAATCTGGCTTTGCCTGTCTGACCCTGTCAATGTGTATGTATAGATGTGTGTGTATATAGAGATCCTTTAGCACAGAATGGTATCCTTGGGTGAAAATAAGATCTAAATATACATAAGAAATTAAGTCAAGAGAGCAGGTTACATGGTTGAACACTGAAGGAGGCCTGGCACTGGTTGGATGGATCAATCATGTAAGCTAGAGCACAAATCTAACAAATATATAACACATTTTTTAACACGGGAGGCAGTGATTAATAGTAATTACTATTCATATAGATTTATGTGTAAATTTCAAACTACTTCAATTTGTTTCAATGTTCATATTTTTTTTCCAAAATAGCTATTTTATGAGTAGGCATCTGATCTCAAAAATGCCTATAGAGATATTTGTGTATTTTCATTTCAGAAAGGTACACAGTATCTATAATTCTCTCTTTAATGTTAGTCAAACTCACATGCTTAGATGCTGATCTCTAAATTGGCAACATATCTTTTCCAGTGTATATGTACATTTTACCTTGGCAGTTAGGTTTGTGCAAACCCTTTAATGGGAGTTTTCTGTAATGTATAGGGAATATATATAAGAAGCATTTGTCTTTGGCTCATTAAGGCAACTTTTTCCCAACGTGTGCAGCTGTTTCATAAACTGCTCCTCGCTATGAATGTATGCATATGCATTCACAGCCACTCTAATTTCTTTTTTTCCCCCCAGCAAAATGAAATCGTTGTGTATATACCAGCAGGCAGAAAGTGGGGCCAGCTTGGAAATATCCAAATGAGATTGAAGAAAGAGGCAGCTGCTTTAATTAGCCAATGAACAGGGCTTCATACACACTCCTGTGTATGAAGCCCCTCTTTCCCAGGATCTCTGTAGGACTAAAGGCAGTGATTTTCAGCTAGTGCTAATTTTGGTGCTTCCATTTTGGGAAGATAAAAAGAAGAACACGTACAAAATTAGTATGAATATAAAGACATTTTAATGTTCTGATATTTATATCAAATATTCCGTCAAGTATTTTTTACATACAGTATTGTATAAACATAGTTTTAACACAACATATACAAAATTGCACATTAGAGATTACAAACTCATAAATGTAATCTGTTTTTTATGTAAACAATGTCAGCACAAGAATGTTATACATTCCAGAACGCCCATTATCTCCCACTTTTTCATTTCAGTCTCCATTAATTATTCTGGTTAGAAAATGATAAAAACCAGAGAATGTCCAATTAGTCCCTACAGGCAGAGATGCCCTATTGGTTAGACATACAAGGCAAGACGCCTTTTAGTCGTAAGTGCTTAACACAAAGATTTGAAGATCTAATCCTGTTCCTGTGGAGTCACAGACAAAAGATCCACTATTTGCAACAACAGCAGGTTTGAAATTAGCATTGCAAGATTTCCAACTGCTGCACTGAATAAAAAACATCCACAAACTCAGTTCATAAGGAAACAAAAGCTAACTGCTCCTTGGCAGCATAAATTTGGAGAATTCTTGAAAACATGGATTTAAATCACCAGTCAATGAAAAGGTGTAGCACTTTTATTTCCTCAATCACTCACTACACTAAAGCAAGATACACATTTAATCAAGTGGAATTATGTGTTACTTTAAAAAGTTGTGTCAATAATAATTAAACACCTTTTAGTTCTACACATTATGAACATTATGAAAAAAAAATACATGACCTGAATGCATTTTTACTGTCCTGTATTTTATGTTTCATATACCATTCCATGCAAATGTTTCAATTCCATAAAAGCAAACCAAAGCCGGAAATTGCGAATGACGATTTCACTATTAACATGTGAGTTCACAATCCAGTGCACTTACTTGAAGAAAGTCACTATGAATTAAATAAAGCTTGCTTCTCTACAGACAAGTACTGTATTCATTTCTGCAACTCCCACCTATTACTTCTACTAAACTAGAGGTTTTGTTTGCAACTATTGACCATATACCAGCCCTTGGGCTTTAGATCTGAAGATTCTTTTTACAAAGCAGTAACTGGAACCGCTTTCTAGTTTGGTTCTGAACATGTTCCCAGAACATCAGCCTTCATAAATGCATCTTCCCTCTCTACATCTCAAAATCTTGACACATCTGAATGCCACCTAAAAGTACAATATAAAATAAGCAATACAGTATGATGCTTGTCAAATAAAGCCAACACGCTTCCGACAGTACAAAATATACCTATAGAATATATATTCAATATATCTTCAGAAAAATTCCAGATTAAAGAAAAAAAGTTATTAAAAAATAGCTAATTCTGAAATAGGGGTAAACTATTTCCGACAAGGAGCCAAAAATTACTTCCAGTGCATTATCCAGAACTGTGCCCAGTGATTACACCATAAATTTGTAAAAGACATTATGACACTGGCAGTTTTATATATGATTTCCTTATTTCCACCACCAACACAGAATTGGCTCTTTTGATGAAAACTGCAAACTGCCAAGATTTTCAGTGAGCTATCACAACCCTAAGATATCTTTCCTTATTAGTCATCAGCTCAAATGTATGTGCAGTTGGAATGTGTGTGTATGTGTGTGCGTGCGTGCGTGCGTGTACGTGTGCATTGCTGTAAAGTTGCCTACATTTAATGGAATGTGCTATTTCAGTGCCCATCTAGAGAAAGCTTTTTGGAATGCTTTGCTGTTCAGAGTTTTTTTTTTTTTTGTACTGTTTGTTTGAGCAAAACGCTAAAGAATTCGATATCCTCAGCAATCACTGTCATCTCTAACTTCAGATCATTTATGAAATTAAGAACCAGTGGTTCCAATACAGAAGTCTGGAGAGATCAATTTCCCTTCAAGCTTTATATTCTCTTGCTAAGGGGAGTATCCATTTATTTTGATTCTCAGTGTTGCAACAATCTCTGAAAGGACCATCTGCTTTAAACATTTCTTTTAGATTGTATTATTAGAGTTGGAAGGGACCTTGTAGGTCATCTAGTCCAACCCCCTGCTCAAGCAGGAGTTCCTACACCATTTGAGACAGATGGCAGTCCAGTCTCTCCTTGAAGGTCGCAAGTGTTGAGGCTCTCACAACCTCCGCTGGCAAGATCCACTGGTTGATCGCTCTCACCGTCAGAAAGTTTCTTTAATAAGGCCATGATTTTTTTTTACAATGCTCAGCTGCCACCATATCACAAATGTTAACTGCTAAGCAATTAAGAGACAACAGAATCAGACAAGTCCATTTACCTCCTTCACCATATGATCATATCCTGCAGTTAGTGTTTTTGGAGTTACACTTGGTCTGTTGTCTGACCTGTAACTGCAGTATGATCATGGCACAACTTTCTGCCTTCAGATAATATTTCAAAAACTGTACAACAAACTGTATCATTCTTAGCTCTGAAACTAAGTGGTACACTAGCAAGATATGAAAGGCTTAATTTGCATGCTTGTTTTAAAGGCACAGGAACGCCCCTTTCCTATGATTTCTTATCATTTAAAATGGCATTATTTGGTACTATTTCAAATACTTCATTTGAATATATTTGTAATTATGGTGTCTTCAGATAGACAGTGAGGCCATCGGCAATACTGTCATATCTGAGAGGGGTAGAATTCAATAAGAAAACAAGGAAAGAGAGCCTAATTGGGATACTGGTATTTATTTTTAGAATGAAATCAAAACCCCACTCCGAATTTTAAGCAACTACAAAATTGCTTAAGGTGATTGGTGATGGGTTTAATTTCATATAGACACACATCCTGTTTTTTTCTTCTTCGACCCCATTACATTCTACTTGTGTGAACCAGCTTTGAGTTCAATCTACCTCCAGGAACCTAATTCTAGATATTCAAAACTAGATTACAGAAAATGCTGCTTCTAGAAAACCATCCAGAAGTCAAAACTGTTAAGTCACTTTTAAGTGGAACCCAAAAAAGACTGAACAGAGCATCCCAATCTTGTCAAAACTCTTTCTGCCTCGGGGAATTACCTCGATCATCGCTAAGCCTGAAGTCTGTCCCAATTCAAGGTATGTCTTCAGCATAAAAATAAATCAATTATATATGGCTCTAATATAAAAAGGTAGCTTTGTGAGATTAAATGTTAATGACTATGCTGGATAAATATTTAACCGCACTTACTACTAAACTACCTAAAATCCCACCGACTTCATGGGTCTGAGCATGAAGTATAATTAACTCTGAATTCAACTCATGATGTGTATGCTTAAACACATACAGTATGTGCACATACTTTTTCACTTCTCAGATGGTTGGATTACCTTATTCTTCTAAAAACATGACTTTTCTTGCTACTAAGCAAGAAAAACAGCTCATTTGTATCACATTTCAGAAAGAGACATGCGTGTTATAAATTAATAAATAGGTCTCTTCTTGAGACTGATCAACTATGGGGTTTTTTATGACACATTACTTCACCCAAGGAATTTCAGAATTCTTTCTTGTATGGGACTATGTGATGTAATAGTGTGTACTAATCAATCAGTGAAGACCAGTGGGTCAAAGATGGGAATCAGGGAGCTGGAGACCCTTAAAAGCCAGAGACCCTTCAAAGATCAGTATCTATGCTCTTGCCTCACAATCAGGAGGTTGTGAGTTCAATCCTAGGTAGAGGCAGATGTAGGGTCTCCTGCTTGGGCAGGGGATTGGACTAGATGACCTGCAAGGTCCCTTCCAACTCTGTTAAAGCTGAGACCCTCCCTTTGCATACCTCCTTACCAATAAATCTTCCTGAATGTTATATAGGAATGCTATGTTTGGAGGAAAAAAGGCTTAAAATATCAGATTTTCCTTTTCTTAGAGAAACATAGGTATCTGCTTTTTATTTTAAACCATTAGCATTGATTTGTTTCAAAGTAGTATAGTTATCATGAGATAATCCAGGAATTCACTATTAAAGCTTCATCAGGAACAGCAACCATACTGAGTTAGCATCAATAAAAAAAAGGTTACAAGTGTACTACAAATTTCTACTACTCAATCTCAGTAGACGTACTCCTAATGGAGACATTTTAAATATTATCCATTTAATAACTGCATTATCTAACATAACAGGCATTTTTCATCTATCATGTCAAGTTTCCAGTTTATGTTTCAAACTACACAAAAGGTTAAAATTATGCATTATCTAAGGGATTACTCACACCCCACTAGCAGATTCTTAGACAACTTGAGTATTGCTTCCAAAAAGGAAAATATAACTCAAGCTCATCTGAACAAATTGCCTGAAGACATCATACATAAGACAGGTTGGTTAACTATTATATAAACTTTCCTTGCCCCAAATCTTTCAAATCTACAAAACTAATTCTGCCCTCCACAGAATTGCTAAATAAGCATTTTTAGAACTGATCATACATAGAAACAGTCTTAAATCTAAAATTATACTATTTTTTTAAAAAAACAATACACTTAAAAATGCAAAAGACAAAAAATTATATGATTGCATCCGAATGTCTGACTGCAAAAATTACAGCTAGTTATCAAGTTAAATACCTCTGTTCAAAGGAGCAGGTGTTTATTTACAGTACAACTGCTCGACAGTGGGGAAATACTGACAACAATTAACACAGCAAAAAATCACTTTGAAGTTTATTGAGTAATAGAAATATTGTCATACTCAAACAGATTCAGCTTTGCAACAGAAAGCAAATTACAGTAATGTGCACCAGGGCCTATGTTTGATTTTTACATCCTTCTGTTCCAGATACATATTATTAAAATGCTTTCTGGCAGCAATATAAAAAGCTAAGCAATGCTCCAGCAACATTTAAGCACTTTTATATTGCAGTGATTTCCATGGCAAATTTAAAAAAGATCCTCTGACTAAAATCATGGGGTTTAAACATAAATGAATTTGCTTGACACTTGCCCTAATGTCTTTTAATCCTAATACATTTAATACTAATAAACGTTCTACAACTTCCAGGAAAAAAATACGCTATCATAATTAAAGCCAATGGCCCACTAATATTTCTAATGAAAAAAATTCATTCGATCAAAATTTTCAGGCTAACAGTGGAGTTCTCATAAAGCCAACAACAATTTTCTTACAATGAATAAAAATTCTGTTGTGAAAACATGCAGTGTTTTACATCAATCTCTACAAAACCTATAATAATGAGTGGTGTTTTCAGAGTAAGTCCACAACTGAGTGTACATTTCTATCAATGACAAGCATTCCAAAATAGAACCAAAAATGATTCCATTGGTAAGTTAAAAAAGAACCGTTAGAAAAGAGTTGTGATACATCATCACTCACCAAGTTAGCAACAAAATTAGTCAGCCTTTTTAGCCACACAATCACCTGAGTGTTCACATGAACTGGAGAAGTGCACAAGAAAACCAGCTGCCAAACAACTCTTCCTGTTAAAACTCAAGGATAAGATTTCCAAAGACATCTTTTTATTTTCTTGTAACAGGATTTTATGTCAGTTTCAACAATGGACATCTTCTGAACCATCAATATTAGAATGGGATATTTGCCTAATGAATTCTTAAGACAGGTGAGTACCATTTAGTCTAGAATTTGGGGGAATGGGTTGTTTTTATAATTACTTAAAGTGCAAGAGACAAAGTGTATAAAAACAAATCAAATAGATCTCTAATAGTAGTTCAGAGGCACATGGGGAAAAAAATAACAACATCCACAGTAATCAAAACAGATGAGAAAAACATAAGGATGAAATTTGCATAAGGATGAAATTTCTTCCCTTGGGAATAAGTATGTTCCCAGTTCATCAGCAATAATGGATAGTCAACCAACAAATGATGCAGCATGTAAACAGGATTTTAAAGACACTAGCAGATTGGTTAGTACATAAAAAAAATATTAAAAATATAACATCCGGAAATTGTGTCAGAGAAATTCTCACGGAAAAAAGCTTCAAAAAACTGCATACATTGGCAATACTTGCCAAACAGGCTAGAAAAAGGCAAACAATTTAGAATACTGCAAATATTTCAAGCACACCATATTTTTGGCAAAAACTGTTACAACACACATACAGCATTAACAAGATAATGAATGATAGGAGTGCCAAGATTGAAGCAGCTTCAGTTATGATGTGTCTTTTTTTTGAAGAAATTAAGAAATAGGATGCTGTTTTTGAAGTAGGAATAATGATTTCTCTAAGCTCCTTTTCCAAAACGCAATATTCCAGTACACAACTTACCTGAGAAATTCTCCTATTTCAGTATTACATCTTCTAGAGAACATTTGAAAACATCTGATTTTGAACTGTCAACAAAATTGGAAAGAAAATTATTCACACTAATGATGACTGTGAAAATACTAGTATAGATTTGCATTCCAAACAAGAAAAAAATAATCACATGGGGGGAAATATAAAGAATATATTATTAAAGTATCTTTGTCAATCAGTGCAAGATGGTTTAATCAAATTAATGTAGGTTTCCTTCACCACAGTTTTCCTTCTACACCTAAAGTTCCAAGATAGATTATTTCACACTTGCAGTTATAGGATTCCAGATCAAAAGCTCTTAATTGCCATTTTTTCCTGAAAATCTGACTCCCTCATAGGTATCCATCTAAGTCTAGGATAAATATCAATCTATCAATCAAGCAGGTTATGTCTATACTGCTGCATGAAAGAAAAATAAACTGTGCCCTAGTATCTTTTTGACACAATATTTCTAGGCAAATATCCAGGCAAGGGTTTTTACTGCATGGAAAGTTATAGCTGAAACAGAAAATAAAACCACAGGACATAAGAAAACTGCATTTGGAGAAGGGTAAAAACTATTCTCTTAACTTACACAATGAAATATGTTGGTAGGTAGGGCTGTCATCTATGATAAAGAGTTTGGCAGAGTTACTAATAAATCTGACAAAATACTAATAAAACCATCAAAACCCTTAAGAAGACAAGCAAGAAACAATGCTTATTTCTGATCCCATTTTAAAATAAAACTCAATAAACCTTTCAAACTCAGCTTATAAATTTACTTTCCACCTCCCATCCTGAGAACAACATTTTTTCATTTTGGATAAAATAAAATAGCTTATACATAGTTCTTCTAAAAATATATGGCTATCTACATTTCTATGAATTTTTTCCATGAATTATTCAAAACATAGTTGAATTAACTGATTTATCTTTTTTTTTAATCCAATTTTTTTCTCTGTATAGCACTATAGTTGTGATCATACCGAGAATAATTACAGCTGGAATGTATACTGTAAAAGTTAAAACATTTGATATTTTTCTTCAAAAACATTTCTTTTATCGCCTTGCATGTTATAAAAATAAACAGATATCCTATAGTTTTAATAAATAAGTGCACCCATACCCCAACTTTGTGCTGGCACAAGAAATAATATAGAGCTCATAGATCTAGGGGTAAAAAGCATTTTCTTAAAATCTGCTTTTTAAATAAATATTTTATGTGGCATAGTAGGCTAAATCTCCAGCATCAGAAATGTGAAATTAGCTTGAATGGCAACATTTTCATAGCGACAAATTATGTGACTGCTTTCTTTTGTTCATCAAGAAAAATTGCCCAGCCACATACTTCGTAGTACTTCCTAAACATATAAATTTAGTATCTCTCAAGCGTTTAGCAAATCTAGAGAACCTCTACAGCAAGAAAATAACAAGTAGTCTGTACACAAAATTCACTTAACTTTGCACAAGTCTTCTAAATGTTGAAAAACATTTCACAACTCTATCCACTGGCGAATTCTAGAGCTGCTCTCTTTTAAAAATATGATTTATCTACTGAAATAACTAGCAATATGCATGATATACAAACATATTACTATTCCCTTAATATCCCATCTTAGAAAATCCACACTGTTCATTAGAAAGCTGTAAATACACCTTCAGCAAAACATACTGGAGTGTCTTTAACCATCCCTGGTAACTTTTTTTTTTTTTGCAAAAATGCTAATACACGTTACACTCAGTGACCTTCAACCACAGAATAAAAATAAAATTTAAGAATCTTTAGAACATTATAGAAGTCTTCCACAAAGATAACTTTTGTCCACAGGTATGATCTTTGAAGAGACCTTTGGATTTCCAGCAACAAGACATATTTTTTACATCTAGTCAGCAAAGCTCTGGTTCTTCGTTTTAAGCAGGGCAAGAAAGCTAGAAAAATAAGCTAGAGCTTTCAGAAGACCAAGAAAGAATCCAGCCCCAGACTTCTTCACAGGCTGAAGGTGGTCAGAGGGGCTTCAACTGGAGAAGCTTGACACTTTCCTCTTTTCCTTCTGAAGGTTTCTGCATTTGTTTGGTGCTCTTGAAAAAGAACCCAAGAGCATTACTTCCAGCTAGTTATTACCAATTTCAGTATTACTTTCATTACTTAGGTGGCTGGCAGGAAACCTGCTAGTTGCTGGAGATGCTTGAAAACTGCCAACCTTTAGTTAAGGATGACAGTTGTTATTTTTAAGAAGTTGTTTCTAGAAAAGCTAACACTGTGAAGTCCTACTCTGTTCCATGGGATATTCTTTCTGGCATATTTCTCTCTCTGCCATTACACCAAGTTCTTCTCTGGCTTTTCCAACTTCTATCAGAAACTGGTTAAGATACCTGCATGGTCTGGCAGAAGCGGAACCTTTCCCTGTCTACTTCAGCTTTTCAGATGAATGAGGAACTCTGCAGAAGCCAAAGTATGTGAAACTGAAGGCAGGGCTTCCATGGCCCTTCCCAAGACCATGATCAAGGTCTAATCCCCTTTCTGCCATGCATGCATGGCAAGTTGGGCGCACGAGGAGTCTCTCCTTTTTCGGGGAGGGGGGGTCACACGCTTTCAGCAAGCACTGGTCTCCGGCTCTGTGGATGCCTCCCTGCCGGGGGGCTGGCCACCCACTGCCAAGGTCTGCGCGGGGGCTGCGGGGTTGATATGACAGCCACTGGAGAGGTGGCTCCGGACTCGACCTTGCAACTGGGTGACCTGGGCGCGGAGGAGGCTGGCGGTGGCTGCCAACTCGGCGTTTTGGCCTTTGAGCGCTTTGACTTTCTCCTCCAAGCGGGCGATGCGCTCCAGCTTGCGCCGACGGCACTTGGAAGCCGCGATACGGTTGCGCAGTCTTTTGCGCTCAGCTTTCAGGCGCTCTTGGCTCTCTGCGTCCAGCGGGGATAAGGAGGAAGACGGCGGAGGGGACTCCCCGGACGAAAGCCCCGAAAGAGGCAGCGGCGGCGGCGGCGGCGGAGCTGATACTATTACAGGCGCTTCCGGCACAGTCTGCGGCTCTTCCAAAGCCCTGCCGGTCGAGCCGGGCGCGGGCAAACGAGTCACAGCCTGGGGAGTGAAAAAAGAGCCGCCGGCCGATGGGCTGGCCGGGTTGAAGTTGCCTAAGGTGGTGTAGACGGCGGGGGGATCCTGCCTGGACGTCGGGCAGCAGGGCCCTCCCGGGTGCTGGGTAGGCGAGAGAGGCGCCGGGGACACCCCGAGCAACTGGTTCTGTTTGTGCAAATCGGCCAGAGCTTTCACGAAGCCGTCGGCGAAGCCCTCCTGTTCCTGCGTCACCGCCTGCGGCGGAGCCGAGGATTGAGGAGACCGGTACAAGAAGGGCGCCCCGCCGGCCGTCGCCACCGAGGGCCCTCCGCCGGTGGGACTGGATGGGCCGGCGAGGCCCGGGCTCCCCGCTTGGATCAGCAATTGTTCCAAGTCGGCGGCCGCCGGCAGCTTCAGCAAAGGCTGCAAAACGGCTGGGCCCACCTCAGGGCCGGCGCCGACGGTGGTCTCCTGAATGAGGCGGTGCACGGCGTTGCTGGTGCCGCCGCGGGGACGCAAGAATGGCCCAGCCGGGGGCAAGGTGGCATTACCCGGGGAGGCCGCCGCCAAATCCCGAGGAGGAGGAGGAGGCGGCGGCGGCTTTCCTACGAGAAGCAACTTGCGTTGTTGAACCGCCCCGCTTTCCTCAGGCGGTTCAAGTCCCGTCGGTCCTCCGGTTCCAGGCCCACCACCGAAACCCGGCAGCTGCACGAAGTCCGGGAGCAGTTCCAAGCCTTCTTCGCCGTAGTAAGGCGCTACCTCCATCTTCACAGCCACGCGGGCGCCGGTGCGCCCGCCGCCGCTGCTCATGCTGGGCGGGACGGCGGCGGGTTTGGAGTGGCCGCGGCCGCCAGTCCCCAGCTCTGTCTGGCTTCCAGAAAGAGGAAACGATGCGGTCCCGGCCGCGAGCTCAGCTTCCCAGCGCGGCAAAGGCTGCAGCGAGTTTTTCACGCCCGGCGCCGGCTCTCCATCTTCCGCCCCTGAGGCAACCCGCCCGGGGCTCGGCGCTTTCGGCTTTCGGCTTTTAAAGGGGGGAGAAAACTCTTTTTTTCCCTTCCAGCCAGAGGAACTGATGTCAAAATGCCTCGCCCTAGTAGCAGCTCCCGCTACTCCGCCTTTCTTGGCTGTGGCTGCGGCGGCCACACACGGCCCTCTCGGCTCGGCAACGGAGGGCGGAGCGACGGAGCCGCGTCGCCTGGTTCCGTCTTCCTTCCTTGCTCTCCTCGCTCCCTTCTTCCCGAATAAAACAGAGCTTCGCGTTGAGATCAGCCCGAAGGCTGATAAGAGAAATCAAAGCGAAATCTCGCCGCGAAACTTTTATTGCTCCCCGATATTGCACTGTGGCGGGGACGCCTTGGGTTCCGGCTAATTCGCGCGGGCTACCAGATTCGCCTGAAAACCAGGGGCTGAAAAGTGCCTGTTTTCTCCCCTAAACACCCCCACCACCACCACTTACACAGCAGCAGTCCAATGGACGATCCGATAAACAGGCAAAGTAAAAGTGTGGGCAACTACAAGTACTCCTCGATTTACAACAGTTTGTTTAGTGACCGTTCAAAGGGAACTGAAAAATGTGACTTTGTCACAGTTATGACCATTGCAGCAGCTCCATGATCATGGGTTCAAAGGCTTGGCAACTGATTCGTATTTATGACTGTTGCAGTGTCCCAAGGTTATGTGATCATCTTTTGCGACCTGACAAGCAAAAGCAATGGGGAATCCAGATTGACTTAACAACTGTGGTTTTAAAAAAAGTCATGAAATGGGGCAAAACTCACTTAACACGTCTCAACAACAGAAATTTTGGGCTCAATTTGTGGTCGTAAGTCGTGGACTACCTGTAGTAGGTTGTCACGGCCAAGCTGCTATGGCTTTGCTAGCTGGAAAAAAATAACAGTGACCCTAATCTTGCAGTTTCTTTGTCTTAAGGGCCTTCCTGCTTTCATCCTCATTTTGAGAAAATGCTTTTTCTGCTTTGAAAAAAAAGGCCCTGGTACAAATACAGAGCCATTAGAAAGGAAATGCAGTGGGGAAAATAGGAACTAGACTACTTATACGGGTAGTCCTTGACCACAATTGAGCCCGAGATTTCTGTTGCTAAGCGAGACATTTGTTAAGTGATTTTTGCCCCATTTTACAACTTTTCTTGCCACAGTTGTTAAGTGAATCACTGCGGTTATTAAAGTTTGTGACATGGTTGTTAAGAAAATCTGGCTTCCCCCTTGACTTTGCTTGTCAGAAGGTCACAAAAAGGGATCACATGACCCCGGGATGCTGCAAATCATAAATATGAACCAGTGGCCAAGCGTCTGAATTTTGATCATGTGACCATGGGGATGCTGCAACAGTCATTAAGTGTGAAACACGGTCATAAGTCACTTTTTTGGTGCTGTTGTAATTTTGAATGGTCACTAAATGAACTGTTGTAAGTCAAGGACTACCTATGTTCAGCAAGCAGGTGTTGCCAATGAGCTTTTCCCAATGTGCATGTAAGCACTAGACCAGGGGATCACCAACCTTTCGGACCTCAGGGACCACTAAATTCATAATTTTAAATCCCGTGGACCACTAACATTCTTGACAAATGTATCTTTTCTTATGTGCACTGAGAGCATATGCACCAAATACAAATTCCTTGTGTGTCCAATCACACTTGGCCAATAAAGAATTCTATCTATCTATCTATCTATCTATCTATCTATCTATCTATCTATCTATCTATCTATCTATCTATCTATCTATCTATCTATCTATCTATCTATCTATCTATCTATCTATCCATCCATCCATCCATCCATCCATCCATCCATCCATCCATCCATCCATCTATCTATCTATCTATCTATCTGATCTGCCTAATGACCAGCTGGGTGGGCGTAGTTAGGTAGTCATGTGATTGGGCATGGTCAACTCAATGTCACTCACGTTGAGGGGCCCCTCATCGGCCTCTACTCGCCCCTCCCCTCCCAGCCCCTCCTTGCCTGCCCGCCCAGGCTCCTTAGTGCCCCAACAGGAAGCAGTTGTTGGAGCTAAGCAGCCACCATGAGAAAGAGTTGGCAAAACAGCTGGCTCAGTTCAAATTGGATCTGACCGAGAAGGAGGCTCAGCAGAAGCACCTCACTAGGACAACGAGCATAGGCTTTCCAAGCAGAGGGAACACCTGTGGGAGTGCAAAGCCAGGTACCGGCGCCTGGAGGCTCAGCGGGCTGAGATCACCAGCCAGTTCCAGGCCATGATGCAGTCCCACTGGAACAAGGTCCTCCAGTTCTTCGCCACCAGCGGCACTTCCCTCCAGCCTTTGCCCAAAGCCCCGCACCAGGAGGCTGAAGCAGACCCCAAGTCGGAATTTCTGTCCCCCTCCGACCCGCACAAAAAGACCCCGAAGGTGGAGACTCTCTGCAGCAACACAAATGTTCATTGCATGTATCCGGCCCAGGGGCCGTAGTTTGAGGACCCCTGATTTAGTGCAATATAAAAAATGCAAATAATTTTTCTGTGGACCACCAAAATTTTCTCACAGACCACCAGTGGTCCACGGACCACTGGTTGGTGACCACTGGCTTAGATGACTTTAAAACAATTGCGAGATTGTTTTGTCCAAGAAGTTGTAACAATAAGCTTGAACAAGGACACTCCTGATCATATGGCTATCTTTATAGCTATTTAGATAGAATGTTCACTACAAAAAAGTAAACCTTCAGCAATCTGCTTTCTTCCCATCTTTGAGTTAACACAGAAAACATGCCAGTTTAGAGAACTCTGCTCCACAGCTTACCTTTGCTATGCATTGACAAGTCTGCTCACTGTTGCAGTCTGCACTTTTTTCAAATGAAGGAGTAGACTGTCCCACCAAACGTTTTCCACCAACAGGAAAACTAACTACTATCGTAATTGCTCCTCTGAATGGGTGGTGAGGCAGGTTTTTATATTCATTTTTATTGCTTACTTAATTTTGTCCTGCTTTGCTAGACTTTTATTGCTAAGCATTAGTGATAGAACTAAAAAAAACCAAAACACCTTGACCAGAAAAGAAGACTTGCAATGGAAGTGATAGGCACTCTTGCTATCCAAATTTCTGCAGATTTCTCCTGGCTGTCAAGAATGAAGCTCTCTTGGCCAGAAGATGAGATCTAAATAGCCATAGTTTATTCTCCTTCCTATGAATAGTAGAGGTGAGGGAGGTTTTCCAGGTGTTATCTACCCTCAAAGAATTGAGGGTTTCTAGGTATGATTCCCCATGTTCTTCCTCTATCCAAGGAGAAGTCTCTAAGTGCCTCTTCTGTTGTTTTTTCTTGAATAGGAACATAGAATACTAATTTCTCCTCATCTTACTACATCATAAGCCCTTCCTCCAACTAAAACAAAATTGAAGCAAGTTTTCTTGCTTGCAAAAACTGCAATCTTGTTTCAATCTGGATGAATTCATTCATCCCAGCCCCACTTTTTAAGTAGTTGCTTGTATGAACACATTTTAGGAAGGGCCCCTATTAAATATACCCAGATTCACACTTCTTCAAAATTGATGGGGAAGTTACCGTATTTTTCAGAGTATAAGACGCACCTTAGTTTTGGGGGAGGAAAACAAGGGGGGGGGGAATCTGCCTCTGCCTCCCAGCAAACAGCAAACAATACAGATGATATACACTGTTTGCTGTGTATTTCTGTGCATGTGTGCCTGACACATAGAAATAGCAAAGAATTGGAGAAATGTACATTATGGCAGTATATTAATGCCAGAAATTTTTCTTAAATGTAGTAACTCCTCCCAATTATTTAAATAGATCTACTCCAAACATGACTAAGTCAGGGTTTAACTCAGCTGCCTTATCTTAATACTAAAACAGGACACTATTACATTTCAGACTATACTTGTACAGATACTGTTAAAATTGATGTGGCTTTAATAATAATAATAATAATAATAATAATAATAATAATAATAATAATAATAATAATAATAATAATAATAATAATAATAATAATAATAATAATAACAACAACAACAACAACAACAACAACAACAACAACTTTCTGGAAGTATACATTATTCTCTGCTATTTAAAAGAAGATACAAAAGCACTGGGCCTCTTCAGAGCAAGCATTTATTTTAAAAAGCTTCTTCATTTTGTTGTCTAGAACAATAATAAAGCAGTCTTTAAAAAATAAGTCTAATAATTTGAACATTCTATAGACATTTATAGTTATTGACTTACCTCCTTGCATCCAGCTTCAAGCAGTCTGATTAGCACAAAAAAATAAAATTCTGCCTCTGCCACTTCCTTCCAGCAATCTGTTTCCTTGCAGCTAGCCTAGTTTCAATTTCATTTTAGCACGTGGCCTGCAAGCCTCAGTCAGCTGTGGGTCGGGAGGCAGATAATCACTTCCTTGTGCTAATCAGGCTCTGCGCTGTTTGCTGCAAGGAGGTAAATTGTTGGGAGGCAGAGGCTAAAGGGTGGGGGTGGCTGGGTGGGGCTACATTCGGTGTATAAGATGCACCCAAGTTTTCACCCTCTTTTGGGGGGTAAAAAGGTGCGTCTTATACTCCGAAAAATACAGTATATCTTTAAAAATGCAGCAAATGAGAATAATCGTCTGTACATTTATTTTATAGAATGAGCCTTTCCATTGCAGATCTCTATCCATCTGTACAAATGCATACATAGTCACATATACAGTATATGCATACATGCTCACACACACACAAAAAACTGTTTTGCAATCACACTGTGCAACCACTACTCTACAGCTCCTTTACCTCATCTACCTAATGAAGAAAAGTTTGTAGGTAAAATTTCGCCTTCTTTATTATTGCTTATTAATGGGAATATTAAGTTCATGGTAGACTAGTGGCCAAGTTTCCATGAAGTCAATATTCTCATTAGAAGAAACAGCCCGTTCCAGTGAAGTGACCAATTCCTCTACAGAAAATAGCTGTAGAGGTGCAGCACCATCTAGCTCAGGAGTGTCAAACTCAAGACCCGCGGGCCGGATGCTTCCCGCGTTGTGGTCTAATCTGGCCCACGGGGCCATTCTGGAAAATGTAAGGGGCCGGCCTGCATCGCTTCAACCCAGTTTACTTGCATCGCTTCAGCCCAGTCTACCCGTGTCGCTTAGGCCTGGTCTACCCAATGCGAAGAGGAAACATCGGGCCAGCGTGGCTTTGGCCCGGTCTACCCAATGCAAAGAGGAAACATGCCAGCAGTTTGGGAAGTGGTATCAAGCTGGTCATGCCCACCCAGCTGGCCATACTGAGTCAGCCACGCCGTGAGTGGCGCCAAGCTGGCCACGCCCTCCCAGTTGGCCACGTCCCCCGCTCCCACAAGGTCAACCACAGCCCTGATGTGGCCCTCAATGAAATTGAGTTTGACACCCCTGGTCTAGCTGGAAGGAAAAAGGATCCTGCTGTGGACCAGTTGGATTCCTGCAAATTGCTGATCTCATAATAAAGCTCTTCCATATTTACTAGAATGTCTACATGGGATGTCTTTTGCTGACATAAGGTGGAAAACCCTAGTTCCATGTCAGAACCCTTAGTCTCATTTCAGCATGGTCACTGAATGGGAATGATGAGAGTTGTATGGCTTTAGGTGGAGAATGAAAATTGGCACTAAAAATTCTTTATATGTGAGCTGCATTTTATTTTGCTATGCCCTGAAGATATCCATGCAAAGCTATATCTGCTATGTGAAATTACACTACCGGCATTTATAAACTGTTGTTTTGTTGTATATATCGTGTATCTGATAGCATTGTTCAAGTAAGTTCTTAAGACAAGAAAGTAAAGCATCCTTTTTTCCTTTCTGACTTCACAGGGACATCCTAAGTCTAGTTTCAATCTGTAACTTTCTCTCCATTTATACCATTGTACTCTCATGCTTTAACAGTCCCAGTCTTCACCCTTGATCACATGACTGTAGCGTCATCTTATAGCCAAACCAAAAGCGAAAATTACTTGAAGTAATTTTTTACTGTGCCTGAATAAAAGTAATTTTGTTGCCTCTTTGGCCAACAAAGTCATTATAGCTTCATGCTGTGTAAAATGTTTTGTCACTTACTCTGGAGGCAAGGACGGGTGGTAACTACAAAGAGAGATGTGTCTGGGATTGCTGGGGGGGTGGGCATATGCATTCCCCCATAGCCATTTCTTTCCCCGTCTTTGCTTCCTGAGTTCAATTTCATACCTGGCAGTCACTCCTACCCATTTTGCAAACAGTTAGACTTCAGCCTTTCAGTACAGAAGAAACCAGATATTATTTTTTTCTGGGTAAAATAAGGTGTATTAATGCGGGTACTAAAATATTCTGAAATGGCATGTACCTTTAGATACAACAGCCCCACTTTTCTTGATTGCAGTGTCAAAAAAATAGGGATATTAAAGTGGGCATTGGTTTATTTCCCATATTTATTTCAATTACTCTAATCCCTGCCTTCTCTGTAGTACAAGATGTAATTTGCTCAACATGTAATCATTTTGAATTTCCACCCTACAGGATCTAGTTGGTTGTACAATTATGGCAGAATCTACGTCTCTCCTCCCTGGGGCTATTTCTGCCTTGGTCTCTTCCCAGATGCTTCTTTATATTATTTTGTGCAAATTTTTCTTATTCGGGGGGGGGGGGGAGTCTTATCCATTATTAACTTTTTGAGTTGCTGTCACAACTAAGCCCCTTTTCTGGTTTAGAAATTCAAAGTCTAACTGGATGGAATGTCGGGAAAATGTTGAAAAGAAGAGAACTGATTGGCATAAAAAACAATTTGCTTTTATTAATTTTAAAATATGCTTTTGAACAGATTTTATTTACTTTGATAAAGTTACTTATATCCTATCAATATGGGTAGTCCTCAATGTATGACCACAATAGAGTCCAACATTTCTGTTACTAAGCAAGGCAGTTGTTAAGTAAGTTGCTCCTCATTTGACGATCTTTTTTTTTTTTGCCACAGTTAAGCGAATTACTGCAATTGTTAAGTGACTCTGGCTAACTCCATTGACTTGATGGAAGTCAGCTGGGGAGGTTACAAATGGTGATCAAATGACCCCAGGACGGTGCCAGTCACAAATACAAGCCAACTGCCAAGCACCTTAATTCTGATCACTTGAGCGTGGGGATGCTGCAAGTATGAATACCAGTTATAGATCACTTTTTTCCACTGCTGTCGTAATTTTGAAGGTCACTAAATGAACGGCTGTAAGTCAAGGACAACCTGTATTAGTGTATCCTAGCATTAAACATATTCTTAACCCTTTCTCCCTGAAATAAGATATTCTCAGATTAAGATCCTGAGCCTCCTTCAGACTTGTCCTTCCACCTAGACCTTCAACGTCTCTCCACTAGTTTCCTTCTCATGCCTGAATATACCTTGCTATGCCTTGCCAAGCCTTCATTGCTAATTCACCCAGTCCTCACAGCACTGAAGGGAATGCCTGAAAACCAATCAACATGCCCATAAGAAGCGCCACTCACAAAGTAGGGCAATGTTATACTCCTGTGAATTTTATCTGATTGTATCCACACTCCTTATGGCTTATGTCAAAGACAGTAATAAAATATTTGATTTGATTATTCCAGTGATTTGGGGCAGGTGCCACAAGAGCAAAATGGACCAGTAATGAGAACAACACATTTTATGTGACATTCCCCCCCCCCATTAAGAATGGAGGACTCCTGTGAACCACTGGATTGTATATTTTTAAATGCATTTAACCAAATTGCCACTTTTGCAACTCGGCCCTATCCTGTCATTCTTATTTTTACTACATCACTTGTTGAAAAAGAAAGGCAAAGGTATAAGTATATAATGCATTCATGTTATTTGGAAGATACTTTGTCCAACTCCTAACTATGGTAGGACTACACCACTATTGTAACAACACAGGCCAAGAATCTGGAAACTGTCTAAACCCAAAGCCTTATTAAGCATCCTTGATAGAGAGAAGGGTAATCATGATAGCTCTAAACTGCAAGAGGCTTTTTACATTTCAACACTGTATTTTAAATCAGTGGCCCCCAACCTTTTGGGCACCAGGGACCAGTTCGGTGGAGACAGGTTTTTCCAGGGACCAGAGGGGGCGTGTTTCATGTGCTGCCTGCATCCCATGGATTGAGCTTCACTTGTTTGCGCGGTCCAGTTTCTGGCATGCTGCGGACTGGTGCCAGTCCATGGACTGGGGGACCCATGTTGAGAGGGGGGAGGGAGAGGGAGAGGGAGGGAAAGAAAGAGAGAGAGAAAGAAAGAGAGGAAGGGAGGGAAAGAGGGAGGAACAAAAAGAGAGAGAGACAGAGCCAGAGAGCAAAAAAGAGGCAGGGAGGGAAGAGAGGGAGAGAGAAGAAAGAAAGAAAGGCAGGGAAAGAGAAAGAGGGAGGGACAAAGAGAGAGAGAGAGAGAAGAAAGGAAGAAAGGCAGGGAAAGAGAAAGAGGGAGGGACAAAAAGAGACAGAGCGAGAGTGAGAGAAAGGCAGAAAGGGAAGAGAGATGGAGAAAGATAGAGAAAGAAAGAAAGGTCCGTCAAATATACAGGATATGTAATTTCTTGCTATTATTTAATGGTCATCCGTATTTATTATATTAGATTATAACATTCTCCAACTTAATTCTTTTAGGAATAAACATCCTTCCTAACAAGTAAGGCTAAACTGCAGGACTAAGAACACAATTTATAGAAACACGCCAGTTCCTTCTTTGACGAGGCGCGCATCACCGTTAGGATCGATCTAAAATAGCGCGCCCCTCTACGACTCCCGTCTGGCGCCCAGCCAAGTCTTCGGATGGGCGCCCGTGTTATTTCCGAGCTCAGAAAGCCGGAGTCCGTGCGTCAAAAGATGAGTCGCTCCTTTCATTGGCTGTTTCGACGGAGACGCGTCGCACCCCAAACACTGCGGGGCGTGACCAATAGCCAAGCCCGATACGAAGATCTCGAGAGAGTTGATCTGAAGCTGGCACCGCCATGTTGAAATAGGGAGAGGCCACAGCCAGTTTATGTCGTTCTTCGGATTTTTTTTGTTTTTGAAAAGGAACGCGAAGACCTCAAGGAAGCATTTGGATCGACGCGTGTCTTAACTTGATTTGCTCCGTCCCAGAAATCCCGGTGGTGTTAAAGAGGCAGGCGGAGGGGACGGCAACAAGAGGATGGTGCAGTCCTGCTCTGCCTACCGTTGCCGGAATCGATACGACAAAGAGAAGCCCATCTCTTTCCACAAGTGAGTAGGGGCGGGGGTAGGAAAACGGGAGCGGGGAGAGAGAAAGGAGAAAAAAAGCGGCTCTCTCGACCAGGCGGGAGAAGGAGATAGCATTCGCTTCGCGAACAGGAAGGCGGAGCCAGAGCGCCTGCGCGGCCCAAAGGGGGAGGGACTTTAAATAGTGCGCGGCCTCTCTGGAGGTCGGCGAGAAGGCGGGGCTAAGTGCGCTTACTGGGTCCTTTCGTTTTTTTCCCCTTTAAAAAGTAAGGCTGGAGACGTGCCTGACTGGTGGAATGGAACGCGCGCAAGCGCGCGCTTGTTCAACCGTCAATAACAGCAAAGTGCCGCTTCAACTTTTCTGACAGGCTGGGAGGGAGCGGTTACCAATGATTGCTTAAAATAATCATGATTAAGAATCGGCAAAGCAGGATCGATAGGGATTGCCCCCCTCCTTTTGACCCTGGTATTGCACCCGAATGTTGGCTGGTCTAATAAAGCCCCCCCCCCCCCCAATAAAGCAAAGAAAGTTCTCGTTTTGTTGAAAGCAAGTAGACCTAGGGCTGCTTTTGGGCTTTAGGTGTACAGGTAGTCCTTGTAAACAGCTTGCTTAGTGACCGTTCTAAGTTACAACGGCACTGAAAAAAGTGACTTATGGCCATTTTTCACACACACACGACCATGGCAGCAACCACATGGTCATTTGGCTACTTGACAAAGGACTCACATTTATGACAGTTGCAGTGTCTTGGCGTCATGTGAGCATCTTTTTGCAATCTTCTGACAAGTCGATGAGGAAACCAGATTCACTTAACAAATGTGACGAGAAGTCGTAAAAGGGGGCAAAACTCACTTAACAAATTTCTCACTTAGCAACATAAATTTTGGGCTCAATTGTCGTACATTGAGGACTACCTGTACAAGTAGTCCTTGACCTAAGACTATAATTGTGCCTAAAATTTCCATTGCTAAACAAGACAGTTGTTAAGTAAATTTTGCCCTATTTTAGGACCTTTCTTGTCACAGTTGTTAAGGGAATCTGTGCAATTGTTAACTTAGTAACACAATGTTAAGTGTATCTGGCTTCCCCATTGACTTTTGCTTGTCAGAAATTCACAAAAGCTGATCACATGACCCAGGGACACCGAAACCGGCATAAATACAAGTCAGTGAGCAAGTGTCTGAATTGATCATGTGACGAAGGGGATGCTGCAACAGTCATAAGTATGAAAAATGGTCATAAGTCACTTTTTTCAGTACCGTTGTAACTTTGAATGGTCACTAAATGAACTATTGTAAGTTCAGCATCCCTATATAACTCAATTCTGTTTGTTGAACTACTATACTGTTTTTTTAATCCCAGTATTCAGGATTATTCTCATAAAAATTTAAGAGCAGCTGAGTTGACCTGCACCAAAGAAGAGGTTGTAAGGGTAACTGAAAGTTTACAAATAAAACATGCACGTTTGTGAATGTCCACAAGCTCATTTTGACTGAATATGTGCATTTCAGAACTTGAAAGTTTGCATGCTATTTGTAGATCTATAGTTGGCTTAATAAAATATATTTTAATACTGATTTTGAGCTTTTTATATTTAATGTAAATGTTTTCTTTTCCTTGGACAGTAATAAATCTTGAGTCTTTGTGGGCTTTGTATGCTCATTAAAAATTTCTACAAACATGGATTAAAGTTATAGAAACGGGGTATTTCGAAGTTTTCCCACAGACCCATGAGTAGACAGGAATCTAATTCGTTCACTAGAAATTGAATGTTGAGACGTCTGTACTGGAAGTCATTTTGCACATACTGATTTTTCTGTTTTTGGTTTCCATTAGCACCAGAGGTGGGTTCCTGCCGGAGCTGCCCGATGCGCAGCTCCAGTAGGGAGCGGCTGATTGCGCAATTTGCGCGCGACCGCTTCGGAGCCCTCTCTGCCGGTCGCGCATCGCCATCTTTTTCTGTGAATTTTTGGGCGATTTTGCTTCTGCGCATGCGCGGAAGCAAAAATCTCACCAAAGCTCGCGAGGGGACATGCGTGCACGCAAAATTTTGGCAAGATATTGCTTCTGCGCATGCGCGGAAGCAAAATCACACTGAAATATCTCTCTTGCGCGCGTCCCCTCGCGAGATTTTGGCGCGATTTTGCTTCCGCACATACGCAGAAGCAAAATCGCGCGAGGTGGCATGTGCACGTATCGAGCGCATGCGCGCCCGAAGTATGGAGATGCGCGTGCAGTGCACCGGCATCGGTAAGGAAGCAACCCGCCGCTGATTAGCACCTCTCATTTTACCGGGAGAACAGAAAAATAGAGACCTTTAATTAAATCCAAAAGCTTGATTCTTACCATGTTTTAAGGCAATTTCTTAAAAGCATATTAAGACTACAGGTAAGTGAAAATGTGAGTGCTTCCCCTTCCTCTTCCTCCCACTTCCAGTTTGGTAATAATAATAAAAAAATGTTTGATGTACATTTTATTTGTAGGTTTCCTCTCACAAGACCTGATCTCTGCAAGAAATGGGAAGCTGCTGTTAGAAGAAAAAATTTCAAACCAACAAAATATAGCAGCATTTGTTCTGAACATTTTACTCCAGATTGCTTCAAAAGAGAATGTAATAACAAATTATTAAAGGACAATGCTGTACCAACAATATTTTGCCACACAGAACCAAATGTGAAGGTAAGTGAAGTTTATGAATTATCTTTAAAGCTTCTGTAATTCAGAAAACACTGGGAAGCAATGCTGCTATTGCTAAGCAAAAGTATTTTGAAAACAGGAGACTGATATATAGTGCCAGACAGACATGTATTATATTCATCTATTGATATAATAGAAAGAATTAAAATTCTGTTTCTACTCATTTACCACCTTTGATTTTTTATTTTGGATTCTTCTAAAATAAAAACAAAAATGGATTCATTGTTGCAAATCTGACAGCTTTTTGTATCACTTTTAGACATTTCATCTTTCCTGCAAGAATACTTTTAAATTTCATTGATTTCACATGGGTTAATGCAAGAACATGATCAGTGCTTCTGCATCAAACAATATCATAATTTTTTGGACCATTGCAAGAGAACTAAATATTTACTGTTTTGTACAACTGCACCTTACTGCATTTCATGTCATACTTATGGACAGAATATCGCTGCTCCAACCATAACGTCCCACTTCGTTTTCTTTTCTAAACAAGGAGAAATGGGGAAAATGATTTGCTTGGAACAATGGATATGTGGGACACAAGTTTTCCTATCAAATTGCCACTACAGGACTTGGTGGAAATTTAAAGTAAGGTACTGTTTTGTCTACTCAGCAGCCCTTTCAGAACTAAAAACCTAAATAGGAGTCCTTGTATAAGTTATTATTTCCATCCAAGAAATAGCTATAGTAATACAAGTAAGTGATGCCATTTTAAAACAACAAACGTTCTATGGTAGAGATCAGCAACCTTTTCAGGCTCTTTTACAATTTTGCCCTATATTTTGGATGCTAAAATACAATTTTAAAGAACAAAACTCACATGCTATCTGATGGAAGAATATATATATTCTTATATAAGATCTTATATAATTTGCTTATATTTACAGTTTTTATTTTTTTATTTAAAAAATCCTCATATTTAAATTTTTGAAGTTAGAGGGTATAATATAATGATAAAACAATGGATAACCCTTGTTTTATCAGAGCATAAGATTTTCTTTTAACAGAATCTCTTTGTCTTTTCCTTATCCTCCTAAAAATGCATGAGTTAATTAGGTGAATCATCACCATCATTTTAGCTATTGTCTATCCACTGCAGGATGAAGGCCTCTTCCGCATGTTTCCAACCATTACGGTCCTGAGCTTTCTTTTGCCAATTGGGCCCATGATACTTGCTGATGTTGTTGATCCATCTTGTTTTCTTGTTTGCTTCACATGTGAAGCTCAATTCGCACAAGTGTTCTCCGCTCAAGTGCCCACTGCTCGCACAAATGCAGCTTCGCACATGCACTTGCCCATCACTTGCACAGCCCTGTTTTGAACAAACTGCATCCCAGTAGTGGTCTGCAACTTGGGTGTTAGGGACCCCTGATTTATGACAACTTTCTTGTTTTTAATAAATATTAAGTCAATATCCTAAAGCAACTAAATTTCTGTATAGATTTGTTGTGGATTTAGACTAGCTACATCAACCAGGACTTAGCACAGCTAATAACTCCTCAGTACTGCTAGTGGAGTATGTTAAAATCAGCTTCTGTAAGACAGCAAGCCTGGAGATGAGGTGAGAGCTCATCAGCCTCTATCACTATCATGTAGACATTCATGAATTGAATGTTTCTAGGCTGTAGTTCCAAGTCCTCTCCTATAATATTAATTATAGTTAAATGACTTTTTTTCTTGCAGGGAAAAATACCCACCTTGCTATCTGAATGTTAACACATTTTAAAGAAGTTATTTCAAAATAACTTTTCAGTGCAACTGATAAGGGTGAAAGGAAAAAAAAGAAATAATCACTGACTCATGGATTAGTCATTAGTGCTTCACTTACTGAAGCATTTAACAGATGTAGTAACACTAATAATCTATAAATCTGTTTCAGTTCAATTCAAGTGTATTTATGGTAATTAATTAGTATATATAAATACAAATAGCGCATACAAGAATAATATCAATTATAATTTGAGATAAGATTTCACAAGTTTTCAAAGGTTGTTGAAAAAATAGCAGTTAAACAATATATATGTAACGCTGGGACAGGAATTGAATAATATATGGATAACATATGCATCGTTATTTTTCTTGAGAACCTTCCAAATTGGGGGAGATTAAATCTGTTCTCAAATCTATATAAAAGTTGTAATATAATAAGACATTGTTGGAGAGAGATTGGCCAAACCAGAGGGAGAAGTCAAGTGGGGAATTAGTCTGGAATCATTATGTAGGCACAAGAGAGCAAGGACTAATCCGCCTTGAAGGCCTTTGAACCATGTCTAATCTGGTTCAGGAACAAACTGCCAGTCTGGGAAGATTCCTGTGAAATAGGCATGAACAATGAAGTAGCTAATTGAACTCTTCATGTGTGGATCTGGTTGTTCACGTCTGACAGACATGGGCAATGTTCTCTGTTGCACTTATAGAAGAACTATTGTTGCAAGCTTTAGTCCTAGGTGGGTATACAGTTTTAAACAATAGACTTTTGTTCCTTTTCAATGGCAATGTACTTTAAAATAAATGCAAGAGGGAAAATGTTTTTTGGCTTTAGTAGCGATGGAACAGTTTCAAAATTCTTAAGATATATAAGATAATCGCAGTACAAAGTATGTACTTCAAACAATTGTAATTAATGATTGAGATCACATTTTTATTTTTATTCATTTATTAAATTTATATACCACCCAATCTTGCAGTTTGAGGTGACTCTGGGCTTCTCACAATGTAATAAAACATGGAGCTATAAAAACATTTAACTTTAAAATGACAGATTAAAATCACAGAAGATTAAGAACAGACTAAAAGATCACGGATTTGGAATGGAGAAGTGGTGGTGTCTTTTTCTGGCACCCCACCAGCCACCTGCACCCTACAGTTTCTCCTTCAGAGCTCCATGTCAACCAGCACAGCTTGGTTTTAAGGCTCTTCCTGAGTGCCAGAGGGGTTTCTTTCAGTGTTAAAATACATAATCTAATCTTATTTGAAAAATAAACTCATGAAGTAAAAAAAACCAATGCCCTAAAAGTAAATAATTTGATGAACTATGCATTTTATAGGTCATATAATATACTGGGTTGCTAGATTGTTTAAGAGAATATTTCCTGTTCAAGGCCACGTATTCCAAAAGATAAGCAGAAGGTGTATTTATTTGTTAGATTTATATTCTGCCTTTTATTTTATTCGATGTTTATTATAGAATTCACATTAGACAATCACTGCTAAAGGTAAAGATAAAGGTTCCCCTTGCACATACGTGCTAGTCGTTCCCGACTCTGGGGGGGGGTACTCATCTCCGTTTCTAAGCTGAAGAGCCAGCACTGTCTGATGACAATTCCGTGGTCATTTGGCCAGCATGACTAAATGCCAAAGGCACGTGGAATGCTGTTACCTTCCCACCAAGGTGGTCCCTATTTTTCTACTTGCATTTTTACATGCTTTCGAACTGCTAGGTTGGCAGAAGCTGGGGCAAGTAACGGGAGCTCACTCCGTTATGCGGCACTAGGGATTCGAACCGCCGATCTTTCTGATCAACAAGCTCAGTATCTTAGCCACTGAGCCACCGCGTCCCCATTATAGAATTATTATAGAATTCACATTAGACAATCATTGCTACTCAAGGCAATTGTGTACTAGTGGGTTTCCTTAGTAAATCTCATCAGATATTAAGTCTCTTCTGAAAGATGGCTTATGGCAGGGGCATCCACAACTATGGTCATTGACTTCAAAATGGGTAAGTAAATTTTGAAGCCAGTGACTGTAGCTCCAGATATTCTTGACCTGGTAGAGATTTCAACTGGAATTCTAGAATGATTAAATGTTCATATTCCTTAAAAACAAAAAAATATTAAAGGTAAGTCACAGTCTTACAGTAAGATAAATTATGTTTAGAAAAATATAACTGTATAATAAATTATTCAAATGCCCCAAAGTGCTTCACTGAAATAGATTACATTCTGGTTTCTAATTTTCTACTGGAATCTATAACAGAGACCTCTAGGCTGGATTAAATATACAGTTTTTGCTCCTGTTACGAGATACATTGTTTATACAAAAGGAAAACTCTAGGTGGAGCTGGAAATTTAATCTTATTTTGTTGTCCAGTAAGAATTACTTAGAAACAATCCCTAAAGCATTTTGTAATTATTTAGAGAATAATCCTGAGGAATCTGTGATCATTCACATATGTTAGAAAACATTAAAAGCAGTTGTAGGAATATAACTATAACATCTGATGGCTTAGTAGAAAAGAAGGATAGAATAAATGAACAAAAGGGAAAAATGAGTCTTTATTTGTATCACCTAAATCTAATAGGATCAATTAAAGAATTAGAACTATGGAAATTCATTTCTGTTGTAATAGAATTAGTTTAGATCAGGGGTCAGCAACCTTAAACACTCAAAGAGCCATTTGGACCCGTTTCCCACATAAAAGAAAACACCGGGAGCCACAAAAACCTTTTGACATCTAAAATGAAGATAACACTGCATATATCATTTTTTACCTTTATGCTATGTATAAAAAAACTATAGTGTGTTGCATTTATATAATCAATGAACTGTTACAGAGAAAACAAATTTTTATTTCTGCATGCAACAAAAACATTTTGAACTCCGAAAAAAAAAGATGGGTAAAAAAGCTCAATAAATCACATACCGGCGGGTGTTGCACATTGGCAGTTATAACACATGTTTTGAGCGACAGGGACCGCAGCAGAGGGATGAAAGAGCCACATGCGGCTCCAGAGCCGCAGGTTGCAGACCCCTTGTTTAGATGAAACAAAGATACTATGAATAAAACAAATGACTACCTGTATTGCTATCTGAAGATCACGTGATCTTCATAAATCTAAATTTCATCTCCAATCTCATCCACTGGCCTATTATTTCTTCCTTATACAGATAGTATTGCTATCCTATCAATTTAAAGTTACCCTTTTCAGATGTTTAGGAGCACTGGTGATCTCTTGCTTTAGGGAATGTATAGAATGTAATTATTCTAAGACAAAGTTGCTAGATTTCATCAAAAAGCATTTCATTTTTTCCTCATAATTGGAAAATTAATAATAGATCTATCGAATGTTAATTTCTATGTAAAGAACGTTAAATATTTACTTCTAAGTATACTTCTTTGAATGACAAAATAAGTGGATAAGAGTATAAGAAGCTTCCAGTGTGATTATCAGACTTTCAAGCTATCAGGGCAATAATTATATACCCACAGCAATTAAACCAATTACTAAGACCTTGTGTGCTGCTATATGGCACTCAGCTCTGCGTATATAGGGACATCTACCTTCAAAGTTATTTAAGTCCAAATTTCTAAGAGCCATTCTCCATGTTTCTTAGTCTCCTGTAATTGTTAAGTCTTTGATTGGAAATTAGCAGTCTTTCCAAGTCTGTTTGAGACTTTATTGACCTCACATTTGGGTCAGTTCCTAGTCCAGCATTATCTCTCAGATAGTGGGATTGCTTTCTTGAAAAAAACAAATTGATTCTGATTTAGTTTACTTTGGGCTTCCCTCTTCCTGTAATTATATGCTTTTTGGGTCCAGTATACTGTAAGTACTGGTAGTCCTCGACTTACGACCACAATTAAGCCCAGAATTTATGTTCCTAAGCAAGGCAGTTAAGTGAATTTTGCCCCATTTTACGATCTTTCTTGCCACACTTGTTAAATGAATCACTGTAGTTGTTACATTAGGGACACAGTTATTAAATTAATCTGGCTTCCCCATTGACTTTGCTTGTCAGAAGTTCGTAAAAGGTGATCACGTGAACCTGGAACACTGCAACTGTCATAAATGTGAGTCAGTTGCCAAGCATCTGAATTTTGATCAGGTGACCATGGGATGCTGCAACAGTTGTAAGTGTGAAAAGCAGCCCTAAGTCACTTTTTTTAGTGCCACTGTAATTTCGAATGGTCACTAAATGAACTGTTGTTAAGTCGAAGACTTCCTGTACATGGTAGAATTGAAGTGATGGACTTAGCATTCAAAAATATGGATTGAGTATTTCACATCGTTGCAACTGTGAACATGTGGGTGCTTCTTTTGTTATCCCAAGATAATTTTATAATTATAATCCTTCATGCTCTATGTAGAATAACATTTGCACAGGTATAAACTAATGATCTGTCTTCAGTGGTAGCAAATTATTCTGTACTAGGATTATTTATTTATTTATTTTTTATTTATTTATTTTTATTTGTCAAGTACATGTTGGTAATATACATAGATAAAACATTGTTTATATACATAAGATGGGTACTGATAAGCGGGAACATTAGGACAGGGACGGTAGGCACGCTGGTGCACTTATGCAGGCCCCTTACTGACCTCTTAGGAATCGGGTGAGGTCAACAGTGGACAGTCTAAGGGTAAAGTTTTGGGGGTTTGGTGACGAAACCACAGAGTCAGGTAGTGAGTTCCAGACATTTACCACTCTGTTGCTAAAGTCGTATTTTCTACAGTCAAGTTTGGAGCGGTTCACTTTGAGTTTGTATCTGTTATGTGCTCGTGTATTGTTGTGGTTGAAGCTGAAGTAGTCATTGACAGGAAGGACGTTGTAGCAAATAATTTTATGAGTTATGCTTAGGTCGTGCCGAAGGCGACGTAGTTCTAAGCTTTCTAAGCCCAGGATTTCAAGTCTGGTTGCGTAAGGTATTCTGTTGTGAGTAGAGGAGTGGAGGACTCTTCTTGTAAAGTATCTCTGGACACTTTCTATGTCTCTGGATTCTCAGATACCAAAGATGAGTCTGTAGCACATATGTTACTAAATTTCCCCTTTTTACACAACTGGCATCTTGAACTTGTATCAGTTTATTCAGTGTCCATTCAGTATTTTCAAGGTGAGCTCAGATATGATAAGATTCCGGTGAGAGTGGACTTCTCTATTCTGTTCATTTGCGAAGCCTTTAACTGACTAAACATATTGTTCCCCTGAAGGTTTTGCTACCTCTGTTTGAAGCATGCAAATAAAATAATGAAATTATTATTTTCCCCAAGCATGAAGTTTTAAAGAAGAAAAGTGATCTTGCTTGTCACCTGAAATGTATTGTGTTACCTTTTAATGAAACAAATGTAAAATATATCTTCTTGTTTTGCTTTTTAGTCTGAAGGCACGCAAGAACCACCTGAAATACCAACGCCCCCTTCTCCTTCACCTCCACCACCTCCGCAAACCTACCCAAGTTTGGTAGATCCAAGCATTGGATTATTGATGCCACCACTTCACACTCCCAATAATATTGCTGTATTTTGTGATCACAACTATACCGTAGAGGATACTGTGCATCAGAGAAAAAGAATTCAGCAACTGGAAGAGCAGGTGGATAAACTGAGGAAGAAACTTAAGACTGCCCAGCAGCGATGTAGGCGTCAGGAAAAACAGATTGAAAAACTACGAGAGCTTGCTCAGTTTCAGAAGGAAAAAGACGTGCTGTCAAACAAAGGGGGTTATGTGATTCTGCCTAATGACTATTTTGAAATTGTAGAAGTCCCTGCCTAGAAGGCTAGCATTGTCATTTGTGGGACACTGCCAAAGTTAGCCTCATCAGACTAACCCACCTGTTCAGTTTAAAAAAGCAAGACTTTTTAGTTCTGTATATGAAATACTTCAGCCCTTCAAAACAATAAAAGTTGCTATATAATCATTTGTTGGTGTTGCCTAGTGCTGATCTTTTTATTGATCCATTGCTCAAAAATGGAGCTGGTGATGCTTAAATGTAGAGAATGATTGACAATAACATACTGTGCTCACTCATATATTGCTTGATGTGATGGAATTTGACTCAGTAGAAAGAAATACTGAGCTGTAATAAAAAAAGATAAATCCTGGGAAAGCGAAAAAGCACCAGAAAAAAATTCAAAGCACCTCCACCTTGATTGTGTTAGGGATAAGATGAAGTGGAAAGATACTTTGTCAGGCTTTCAAGATTACCGTATTTTTCGGAGTATAAGACGCACCTTTTTACCCCCCAAAAGAGGGTGAAAACTTGGGTGCGTCTTATACACCGAATGTAGCCCCACCCCCACCCTTTGGCCTCTGTCTTCCAGCAATTTACCTGTTTGCAGCAAAGAGGGAAGAGCTTGTAAAGCAAAGCAAGTCACTAGCACTTCCCGACCTACAGCTGACTTGCCACGTGGGAAAATGAAAGTGAAACTGCAAAGAGGCAAATAGCTGGCAGAGACACGCAGATTTTTATTTTTTGCTGAACTGGATGGAAGGGTGTAAGTGAATAACTATAAATGTCTGTAGAATGTTCAAATTATTAGACTTATTTTTTAAAGACTGCTTTATTATTGTTCTAGAGCCAGGGGCAACTTTAAGACTTGTGGACTTCAACTCCCAGAATTCAACAGCCAGCTTTGTTAGCTTTGCTGGCTGTGGAATTCTGGGAGTTGAAGTCCACAAGTCTTAAAGTTGCCAAGGTTGGAGACCCCTGTAAATCTAGACAACTTAACAAAATAAAGAAGCTTTTTAAAATAAATGCTTGCTCTGAAGAGGCCCAGTGCTATTGTATCTTCTTTTAAATAATAGAGAATAATGTATACTTCCAGAAATTTTAATTAATTTTAACAGCTCTGTACAAGTATAGTATAAAATGTAACAGTGTCCTGTTTAGTATTAGAGTTTAGTTACCTTGGAGTAGATCTATTTAAATAATTGGGAGCAGTTAGTGTGACTACATTTAAGAAAACTTTCTGGCATAATGTACATTTCTCCAATTCTTTGCTATTTCTATGGGTCAAGCACACATGCACAGAAATACACAGCAAACAGTGTATATCATCTGTGCTGTTTGCTGTTTGGCAAATTGCTTGGAGGCAGAGGCCTTTTTTCCTTGTTCCTCCCCCAAAACTAAGGTGCGTCTTATACTTCGGTGCGTCTTATACTCCAAAAAATACGGTATGTATCAATAGTTTTAACAGCATTCAAGTGCATTCCAAGACTCTAGTGACTCCTTTTCCAGACTCTACTTATCTCAAAGAGCTGATATCAATCTTGGCATTGTCCTCCCCTTTCTCTCAGGAAATTCACATTCCAGCACACTCAGAAATCTATATTCAGTGATTCATTGGTCTATGAAATATTTCTATAGCATTCATAAGGCGTGGTATGATACAGTGTCATGGCTATTATCTGTGAGTCACTAAAACCTTGGTTCAAATTCTGTCTCCCTTGAGTAATTTAGGCCAGTTGTGTTTCCTCAGCCTCTGAAAAAAATATTTATGTGGCTTTTCTGTTGCACTGTGTGAGCCAGATTGCAAAAGATGGCTAAGATAGGTAATCTTTCATTGTTCAATAGTACTTTAAAGATAAAAGAAAAAAGGCAATGTTAGAGACACATACATAGAAATTCTAACCAGCTCTTAGAATAGTGCCCAGACAGTAATAGGGCTCCAGTTCAGGTGTTAGACCCGTGATGGCGAACCTATGGCACACGTGCAACAGGTGGCATGCAGAGCCCTCTCTGTGGGCACACTAGCCGTCGCCCCAGCTCAGTTCCATCATGCATGCGCCCGTGCCTCCTACCGGCCAGCTGGTTTTTGGGTCTCTGTCGCGCATGCGCAGGGGGCAGGGCACAAGCGGGAGATGCGTGTGCATGTGGGGGCACACGCAGGCAGGGGCACATGCGGGGGTGTGACGTGCATGCACGGGGTGCACGCAGAGGGGTCGCAAGTGCATGCGTGGGGGCAGGGCACAGGGGGGATCACTTGCGCATTGTATTATGGGTGTTTTCGGCAATCGGCGCCGAAAAGTTTAGCGATCACTGTGCTAGACTATTAGAATCCAATGAAACCTCAATTTAATGAACTTCAGTACAACAGGGTTCACATGCAATCAATCGCGTTGCACTGGTGATTTATGCCAATTGCATAAATTCAGATCATTTGCCTGATAACATAATCATGTAAATGATACAAATCAGTTTGTCCCAATGATATACTTTGATGTTTGATAGACTTTATGAATAATGAGCACACTCCCCACAATTACCATAGATTGTTAAAGTGAGGTTGTACTGTGCTTTTCTTAGTACCTCCTTGGAAAGAATTGTGCTGTTGTGTCTGCAACCGCTCAAGCTTTCGATTATCTGTGGCAGCCCATGTGAAACAACATTGAAGTTAGGTTATAAATAGATGAATTACAATTGTTCAGATCCACTGTATCCTAAAACTGGTAAAGGGTATATCCAGCCACTGCTAGTTTGAGCTAGACATCACATAGAACAACAGTCTATATCAGTGATGGCGAACCTTTTTTTCCTCAGGTGCCGAAAGTGCGTGTGCGCGTGCTATCGCACATGTGCGAGTGCCCATACCCATAATTCAATGCCTGGGGAGGGTGAAAACGGCCTCCACCACAGCCCCAGAGGCCCTCTGAAGGCTGGAAATGGCTCGTTTCTCAACTTCTGGTGGGCCCGGTAGGCCCATTTTTCGCCCTCCCCAGGCTCCAGAGGCTTCCCTGGAGCCTGGGGAGGGCAAAAATGCCCTCCCCCATCCCCCCAGAGGCCCTCCAGAAACCGAAAACGCCCTCCCAGAGCCTCTGTGCGAGCCAAAAATCAGCTGGCCGGTGCGCACATGTGCGCTGGAGCTGAGCTAGGCAATGGCTCGTGTGCCGGCAGATATGGCTCCGCGTGCCACCTGTGGCACGCGTGCCATAGGTTTACCATCACTGGTCTATATCAAGACAAGAGCTGTCAACAATCCTTCAAATTTATATTCAGTTTCATCCTGTTCATCCTCCATTTTGTGCTCATAGTGAGGCACATTCAAAATAAATAGAATCACAAGATCTAGATCAGATGAATAAAACAGTTTCACCGCCTGCGTTCAACACAATGATGACTGATGGTGTGCAACCTTCTCTGACTTCCTGATAAAGGTTTCCAGTTGCAACCCAAAGTCTTGGTTTTAACTTATAAAACCCAATATGGCTTGGTACACAGATAATTGCAGTGCTGCCTTCACCTACCTGAATTAACCTATCTGCTACATTTTTTCTGGGGAAATCTTCCAGTGAAATCCAGTTTCACAAGCTTAAGGAAATGGAGGCCAGGAGGCACTGATTCTCAATTGTTGCTCCAGCCTTATGAAATAGACTTCTTGTGGAATTAAGATTTGCATCATCTCTCAATATTCTGGGAGTAGCTTAAAATGGAACTTTTCGATAGAATACTTGGTGACTTATTAGATGCTGCCAGCTTTAATTTCAATGTAATGATTGTAATTCACTTTTGTCTTGTATTTTGATTGCTATTTATTTTTTCCTATTCTAATGATACAACATTTACATTTTCTATTTTAATTATGCTTATCGGTGTTTGTGTTTTTTTAATTGGGTTACATAAAACACTTTCCATCTTTGCCGGCATATAGCTAGAATAAATGAATATACATATTGATCAGGTTCATATATTATGCTAAATCATTTATTTAACCATGGTTTATTGAGTAAATCACAATTCGCTGGGTTTGCAGAGCACTCTAGTCCATAAACAATTATTTATAGATTACAAAAGTGTAAATTTATATAACATCTTAAGTCTAAACAAGCCACAGTGTAGCTTAATACACTTTGTGAATTCAGACATTTTGAGGAATTCTTCATGGACTCAGAATCATTTTATTTCAGTCACTGATTAACAAAGCAAAAAAATGTCAATTGATTAAAATGAAATAAGGTATAAAATCATAAAACAAGTAAAATTGTAAATTAACGTTTGAGAATTTGGAACATAAAAATAGCATAGTAAAGTATGCTAAAATTTATATAAGCAAATAAACGATTGCACAGAATAAAGAATACTAAAATTACCAATCTAAAATATATAGAACCATTATAATATGTTTTGTATTGTTCTTGTGCTCTGTTGTGTGCCGCCCTGAGTCCCCAGGGAGTAGGGCGGCATATAAGAACAGCAAAATAAAGAAATAAATAAATAAATAAAATAAAAATAATTCAAAAAGCTGTGGGACTCTTCATGAAATATCTTGATCAGAGAGATAAGAACTGCTTGCCATTGTCTTCACTAAAACATTTCCCCAAACTAGTAAACAACTCTAGCAATTGCATGCTTTATCAAATTAAAAACCTCTGAAGAAATAAATTTTAAGTGTACTAATTTAAACTGGGAAGATTTTATTCTAAGATTACCACACAAGATCTAGTAAATTAAGTTGAAATAATGATTATAAAAAGATTGGCACATTCCCCTCCCCCATATTGCTTATGTAGTGTCTTAAGTGTATAAATCAGTGATGATATAATGATGTCATAATTCCTCCCTTTCTACCTTACAAAAGGTTAATGTTAGTGAATGTGATTGAGTTCCTGAGAAGACATCTGGTTAAGGTAAAGCTTATTAGATGTCATTGTAACATATGGACGATCTAAACTGTTATCCAAATTACCATTCTTTATTGATAAGAAAATACTGGAGATATTTAATACAAATGCTGATAGCTTCTTTGAGTAGAAAAGGAAGTACACATGCCAGCAGTTACAAGGTTATAGACTCCTAATGTTTAAATCAAATTTATTTGTGAGATTTACTGTATATCCTACACTTTGTTCTTAAGCCAGAGCAGTATATCAAGTATTCCTTTCTCTGATTATTTTTTACCTCAACAACAATCCTGTGAGATAGATTGGGCTGAAATTTTGTAATTGAAGGTGGACTTGAAACTTCCTCATCAAATCTTTTGTACGAGTCTCTGGTGAAAGAATGATTGTACCATGAAAGCCTCCATGGAAGGCTTAGATTAGAAAGATTAGAAAATAATGTATGTTTTTTGATGCCTGTGGATCAATGTCAACTGGTGTTTCCTGGACTACTACTGCAGTTTTTTAATAAGTTTTTTCAGAAATGGTTTGCCATTGCCTCCTTCCTAGGGCTGAGAGAGTGTGAATGGTCCAAGGTCACCCTGTTGCCTTCATGTCTAAGGTGGGACTAGAACCCATGATGACCTGGTTTCTACCCAGTGTCTTAACTAACTGACATTTGTTTGCTGTGCATCTCTTCTTCCATCTCTTGATTTTCAATTGAACAAACAAAAACCACAGCTTATGATATGCAAATATTTGAAAGAGTGCTTTGTGTTAAGGAATGCTTGAGGGAAGCACCCTTCCCAAGCTCTTCATGAAGGCATGTGACTGACTCACACTTAAGAGTAAAGTTAAGCAGCAGCAATGTTTTACTTTGCCTGCTCCAAGTGGTCTTTGATAGCTAGAAGATGCCCCTGCTCAAACATTCTTCCACCTGTTGCAGCCTTCTCCAGCAACTTCAGATACTGGTTGAAGCTGGTGGGGACATGAATGGTTTTGGTTGTTTTCCTTTTTTAATTTAGATATATATTTTATTGAGATTGCCATACTATCAAATACAAATGAAAATAAAGATAGTAGGGAAATGAGAAAGGGAATGTCTTTGGTGAACATTTTTATTTTTATTCAATTTTTCACATGACTGTACTGCCCATCTCCCTCAAAGGCAGATTGCCTCTTTGCCTTGATGAGAAGAATTTGGTTTTGACTGCACTGCAGAGCACCTTTCTGAAGTAAAACATCTTGTACATTGTGTACAAGCTTTTGGTTTTTCTTCACTTACAAGAAGACATCCTTTAGATCAGCAGCCATGCTAGTCTTTCACATATGGGCTACATTTAGACATCCAGTAAGACATGAGCTATAGAGAGATGGGTTGCTCCCGGTTTGGCCCGGTTCAGTGAACCAGTAGCAGCAGTGGTGGGAGGCTGAAGTATCATGCGCGAGCACAAGCGAACCGGTAGTGACGGAATTTATAACCCACTACTGTGCAGCATGGTTTACATTTAGTTTAATTCCCAATATGTTATGCCAAAATTAAGATCATTTTAGCTTAATGTGATATGTGAATCAAACTAGGCCACACATTATACTAGCTCATGATTTGATTAAGCATGCTTTATTGAATAAATCACAGTTGGGTTCATCCAACACAGAAATCAATCAATCAATCAATCAATCAATCAATCAATCAATCAATCAATCAATCAATCTATCTATCTATCTATCTATCTATCTATCTATCTATCTATCTATCTATCATCTATCTATCTATCATCTATCTATCTATCTATCTATCTATCTATCTATCTATCTATCTATCTATCTATCTATCTATCTCTATCTCTATCATCTCTATCTCTATCTATCTATCTATCTATCTAATCTATCTATCTATCTATCTATCTATCTCTATCATCTCTATCATCTCTCTCTCTCTCTCTCTCTCTCTCTCTCTCTCTCTCTCTCTCTCTCTCTCTCTCTCTCTATCTATCTATCTATCTATCTATCTATCTATATCACTGCTTAGCACAGTGTGATCCTTACGGTTGATTTTCTTCATTTTCTATTAACTTTCATAAGACAAACAAGGGGGAAAAAGTACTTTCCCCTCCAAATCAGTTGGCTTGCACCAATTAAAACAGATTTCTACTAATTAAATGACAAAACAGTTTAGCCAATAATATTTGTAGCCTTGCCACCTCATCAAAATGGAGAATATTGATGGTAATAGAAAAGTTTGGTTTTGCAGAAGAGAATATAGTGATTCTTTTTTTTCCCTTTCCCCAGTTGAAATAGCCTTCGAAGGAAATGTCGAGGAGAGTTCTCATGGTTTAGCTTCTTTGTCCTGGATCTTTACAGTAAAAAAATAAAGAAAGCATCAATATAGCCGACAGAATAGTTTTGTTGGAATATGGATTCATTAAGTGATGGCTCTGATGTTTTGTCTCAGGATAGTAGAGCCAAACAACATATTTCCCATAAAAAGGCTAGAGTTTCTATAAGTGATACCATTGAGTATCTGAATGATAGAGAGACACCTGCCTACTTTCCCGCATCCGACCAGGAGGCCAGGGTTTCAGGAACACTTAAGCATCACCCTGCAAGAGTGTTGGGCTTTGTTCATAAATGGCAGGACCCATCCAAAGCTCAAAGCACCAGCAATATGAACACAGACGAAGTTCTAGCCTTTGCCCCAGCACCTCAGCGAAAGACGCGCCAACAGTCTGGGCAAGAAAACAAGGCAGCCGCCATCATACAGTCAGCTCGGAAGGGTTCTCATGACAGACAAAACATGGAGAGGATGAGTAAGGCTGCCACCAAGATTCAGGCGATATTCCGAGGATACTTGATCCGAAAGGAGCTGCCTCTGGGATTGTGTTCCTCCTACGGCTGGGCTGAAGAACAAAAGAAAACTAGGCCCAGAAAACAGAACCGCTCTTTCCCAACATTCCCCATCTGCCATCCGCAGCGTGGTCTAGATTCTGGAAGGCCGGCTGAAAGGGAGTGTACCTGCCTCCCGAGTCACAAGCCAAAATACTATCCAAAAATGATGATAAAGAACTATCCCGCTTTGAATCACAAAGAGCCCTTTGTAAGGGCATCTATCCTTCCAGCCAGCAGGACAGGGTTTCCTTCAACGTCTTTGCCACTGGCATTAGAGAAAGAGCGTGGTCTAGACTCTGGAAGACCTGCTGAAAGGGAGTGTACCTGCCTCCCGAGTCACAAGCCAAAATACTATCCAAAAATGGTGATAGAGAACTATCCCGCTTTGAATCACAAAGAGCCCTTTGTAAGGGCATCTGTCCTTCCAGCCAGCAGGACAGGGTTTTCTTCAACGTCTTTGCCACTGGCATTAGAGAACCAAAGGTACCAAGAGGCTGCCATTACCATTCAAGCAGCCTGGCGGGCTTACCAAAACCGTCGGAAAAGAAGGCCTTTTGTCCAAGTCAACGGGTACCCTTTCCCGCC
This sequence comes from Diadophis punctatus similis, assembly GCA_023053685.1. NCBI lineage: Eukaryota > Metazoa > Chordata > Lepidosauria > Squamata > Dipsadidae > Diadophis > Diadophis punctatus. The sequence continues at coordinate 90,957,867 of JALIGW010000002.1, forward strand.
AAATGTTGCCGTCGAGCAAACAGCGTGGAAAAACCTAAAATTAGGATGTACTTTTCCAGAAGACGAAATCCAGCAGATTTTGAACTCGGAAGTTTTGTTGCTGAGCAAAGCACCACGGGTTCGAAATATTAATATACGTGCAGTGGTGAAAGGCTTGCCAGTTTCTTCCCCGATGCCCAACATATCTGTGGAGGTAAAATCCCCTCATGCGGTAATCCAAGGATTTCAAAGAGACTTGAGGAGTGGCATCCAAGCAGTTTACACTATGAGAAATGCCAGTGCTTCAGGAGCGTCTCAGATCCTTATTCACGTGAATACGCAGCAAGGAAAAATGGCCTTTAAATAACTGGAAAGAAAATACAAAAGTCAGCTGTTTAACTTTAGTAAACATCTCTCTGAGAAACTCTTCATAGATTCGGCTGTGATTTAAAAAATTAATTAGTTATTTGCGGTCACTCCACACCTAGAAATGAGTGACCAGGCTCTTTTTTCTTTCTTCTCCTAAAATTGAAGAAAGAAATGGACATTATCCAGACATAAAGCTATGGTAAAATCAGATCAGAAAAAGACAAAATGGGCACTGCCTAAATGTTAAAGATGTGTTTACTTTCTGACATATTACATGGCAGTAAAACTAAATATTACTTATTTATATAATATTATTTTATTGCCACTTTGAATGTACACTAATTGGCATACATTAAAATGAAATTTCATTGCGTACAGCTCTCAAAGGGTTACCACCTCCAATACCACCTCCAATATACACTACGTAAACATGATTAAATAAATAAATAAATACAAAATTATGATATTTGATCATGTACATGTAGTCCTTGACTTACAACAATTGAGCCAAAATTTTATGTTGCTAAATGAGGCATTTGTTCATGTGAGTTTTGTCTCATTTTATGACTTTTTTGCCACAGTTGTTAATTACAGTTAAATCACTGCAGTTCAGGGGTGAAATGCTCCCGGTTCGGGCGGGCCAGTCATTCATTGTAGAGCCGATAGAGCCAATAGCGATCGCAGTGTGAGCCTTCCCCCACCCGCTTCCCCCGCCCGCCTGGATGCCGCCATTTGGGTTCTTTTACCCTCTGTGCATGTGCAGAATGCTTTGCACATGTGCAGAGGGTAAAAGAACCCAAATGGCGGCGGCCAGGTCGGTGGGGGAAGGCTCGCCCTGCGATCGCTACCGGCTCTATCAGCTCTACGACGAATGACTGGCCCACCAGAACCGGGAGCATTTCACCCCTGCTACAGTTGTTAAGTTAATAACATGGTTGCTAAATGAATCTGGCTTTCCCATTGGCTTTGCTTGTCAGAAGGTCACAAAAGGTGATCACATGACCCTGCGATATTGTAACCATCACAAATATGAACCTGTTGCCAGGCATCCAAATTTTGATCACGTGACTGTGGGGATGCTGCAAATGTCGTAAGTGTGAAAAATGGTCATAAGTCACTTTTTTCAGTGCCGTTGTAAATTTGAATGGTCTCTAAATGAATAGTTGTAAATTGAGGACTACACAAGAAAGGCCTGTCTTTCTTGCCATGTGTTTAACTAGTTCATAAATTCCTAAAGCATTTGTCCATTCATACATTATGATTATCCTTATGAGACTGTTTTGAACTTAGGCGCTTTTGGTTTGTATTTTTATTCAAGTACAGACGCTAAGATAGCAATTCTACAGTCCCTAAAAGAGCTTCCTAGCATCAATAGGAGAACGGAGTATGAATTTGGATATCCCCTTCTGCCTTCTCACCAGTCTCCGCAGCTAGCTATTGCTGAAATTGAGACAACGCAACCTTGGAAGAAAGGATGGTAAAGGGATTGGTTAGAACCCAGCTGCTGTGGCCTAGAGGTGGAGCTCTTGCCTCACAATCAGGAGGTTGTGAGTTCGATCCTAGGTAGAGGCAGATATAAGGGTCTCCTGCTTGGGCAGGGGGTTGGACTAGATGACCTGCAAGGTCCCTTCCAACTCTATTAATCTGATCTGATCTGAAGAAAGAAGTGACAGAAAATCAACCTATCATATAACAGCTGTAAAAATTTGGATGACCACTAGATGGCAGGGAAGAGTCAGAGTTTCCTGTAGTTCTTTGCTGCCATTCTATTGGGCATCTGGATTTTTGTAGCCCAAACATGCTATAAAATTCTTCCTTCACCGTGCTTCCTCCTCAGCTTAAATGATGATCAGTTGTTGTCGTCTCATTCCCTCCAGTGCAGATTCCTGCACTGAACAAAGAACTGAACTGATGACTTCAAATGTCCCTTCCAGACTGACATTCTATGATTCTAAGCCTTCCATATAAGATAGGAACTGCAGAAATCAGCAGTGGGTGTCTGGGATCTTGTCAACACAAAGTGATTCTATCAAGTCATCTAACCTCCACTAGATGTCTCTATTTTCTTTTTCTACCAATGGCTTGGCTTAACTTTTAAGCTTCTGAAAAAGAATTTTCTGCCTGCATCACACGCAAATACACACAACTAGGTTCCATATTTAAGATAGATTTTGGATTGGATTGGAAGCTTATGCTATAATGTCGGATATACTCAGAGAAGAATTAAATGGGAGAGGAAACATAGAATAGAATAGAATAGAATAGAATAGAATAGAATAGAATAGAATAGAATAGAATAGAATAGAATAGAATAGAATAGAATAGAATAGAATAGAATTCATTATTGGCCAAGTGTGATTGGATTTGTCTTTGGTGCATATGCTCTCAGTGTACATAAAAGAAAAGATACATTTGTCAAGAATCATGAGGTACAATACATAATGATTGTCATAAGGTACAAATAAGCAATCAGGAAACAATATTAATATAAATTGTAAGGATACAAGCGATAGAAATGTGAGAAAGGAGGTTTGGCCAAATAAAACAAATGGTACATTGAAGAAGGTATGACTGGTGCCGGCTGTTAGATCACTCTTGCAGTTGCTGTGAGGACACAGAATTATGCAACCTGCAGTCCAGAACTACACATATACAGTATTAAAAGAAGTAATATTAACAGGGAATTGAATTCTCATATAGAACAACTACGGATCTTTACATTAGGTACAATTTGTTACACATCGTCTCTTTGGTAGAAAACAAAATAACAATAGCTAGGTGATGTCAAGCAAAATAATGTATGGATGGGTTGAAGTTGACAGGGCAAGACATTTTGGGATACTACGCTTCTGGGAAACATAAGTAGTTTACTTTCCACTTCAGCTACAGTGGAGATAGAAGTAACCGTAAGCATCTATCAGGGGTGAAATCCAGCAGGTTCTGACAGGTTCTGGAGAACCAGTAGCGGAAATTTTGAGTAGTTCGGAGAACCGGCAAATACCACCTCTGGCTGGCCCCAGGAGTGGGGTGGGAATGGGGATTTTGCAGTAACCTTCCCCTGCTACGCCCACCAAGCCACGCCCACCAAGCCACACCACGCCCACCAAGCCATGCCCACAGAACCGGTAGTAAAAAAAATTGGATTTCACCACTGAGATTCAGCATGGTTTTTTAAAATCAAGTTTTCCCATTCCCTAGTTTTGGCAATCTCAAAAGCAGATAGCCTGAAATCGGATTATAGATAGTCCTCGACTCACAACCATTCATTTAGTGACTGTTGAAAATTACAATGGCACTGAAAAAAAGTGACTTACGGCCATTTTTCACACTTAGGGCTGTTGGAGCATCCCCATGATCATGTGATCAAAATTTGGGTGCTTGGCAAATGGTAGATTAGGTCTTCTCCATTTCCGTCTTCTAAAAGTATTTGCAAATTTGTAGAATGAATGAAAATCCAATAAACCTGGTTAGCTGGTTCCATTTCTATGACTATTGTTACCCATACTGACACTTGCCTGCTCTAGTTCAAATATCCAAGATTTCGGGTTGCCATATCTGTGTTGTAAAAATTTCCGGTAAATCCAGATGGCAGTGAATCATTAGGAGTTTTTGCTCTTTCCTGCAACCCAGTGGCCATCTGGGGTTTTGCAGCCCAGATATGTAGCTGCATTCAAGCATATGCACAGTTACAATGAGATGCAAACATAGAAGTGATTTCCTGCACTACAACCAGCCAGCCATTAGCCTCACACTGTGGCTGTGGCTAGCTGGCTGAACAGGACAAACTCATGGAAGCCAGAACATGTTCCTGCTTTGGAAAGGTGAGTCTCCCAAACCGGGACTATCCCAGCAAAACTGGGATGTCTTGAAAAAGTGTCTTGAAAAAGCTATAGCCCCTTTTCTCCTGGGCTGGATGTAGGCTCCTGACCCACTCACTTCAGGGTCTGGGAGTGCTTTTTTTGCCCCTTTGTTTACAATTGAAGGGAAGCAGGAGATTATGCTTTCCTTTCCACCCTTCCTTGAGGTCACCTGCTGAGTAGTAGCAGACCTCGGTCAGCAGCTGGTCAGGTATGCCCAGTCAGTCTGGACTCATCTGCCAGACTGAAAATGGGTGATTGGTTCTCCAGGTTCTCTCTTGAAGTACCAGGAACCACCCTGGAAGGTAGCATCTTAAGCCACTGCTTTCCGGTTGTTATGGCCTGGAAACACTCACCTTGCCAAAAAGGTTGGCTAGTCAGTTTTTGAATGGGTGCCACTGGTCCAGCTGGTGGCATATGTCATGGATATCATCTGTAAGACATACATACAGAATATCATTATTCATTGCTGCAGGCTACTTCTGCTGAGTGCCGGATGCCTGCAATTTGGCAGTTCAACTCTCACCGTCTCAAGGTTGACTCAGCCTTCCATCCTTCCGAGATCAGTAAAATGAGGACCCAGATTGTTGGGGGCAATAGGCTGACTCTGTAAACCACTTAGAGAGGGCTGTAAAGCACTGTGAAGCGGTATATACGTAAGTCTAAGTGCTATTGCTATTGCTCTCTCTGCATCAGCCCTACCATGTTTATTAGATAGCCATGGAATGGCTGTCTTATTTTTTGTCCTGTCCCCCCTCCCCCGGAATAAAACAAAATGGCTGGAAACCTCTTACCTTGGACAGTTGGTGTTTGGCACCATCCAAGATGAAATGGTTGCCACTCAGCTAGCCAGTGGCACAGTTCATTCATTTCATCTGAAAGATGAAAGAAACAAGGACATTAGTCCAGTGGTTGGTATTCACTTACTTTTCCTACCGGTTCGCAAATGTGAGTGTGCGCACCTTCTGCACATGTGCTTTGCTCGCGCGCGTGCGGCTTGCAAGCATGCAAGCGGCTTCAAAATGTGCCTAAATAGGACAGCATAGCGCTGTCCACACCCGGTCACCACTACCGGTTCACCTGAACTGGTCCGAACCAGCTTGAATACCACCTCCGCATTAGTCATTCCTAATATATTATGTTACTGTTTTATGATTTCTGGAAAACACTCACCTTCACAAAAGGAAGACTGGCCGTTAAAGGGGTGCCATCCTGCCAGCCGAGTGCACAGTTCATTTATGTCCTCTGTAAGACACAAGAGAAAGCAAGTCCATTAGTCACTCATCTCTGGAACAGCCCTAATAATATTTTTATCTGGGGTTATTCTTACCTTTGGGCTGCCTAAAAGAGTATGGCTGCCACCCAGCTAGCAGGGCACACAAGTTTTCTACATCTGTAAGAGACACAAGAAAGGAGCAAGGCTGTTAGTCCTTCATCCCCTGAGATGCCCTCATAATATACTTATCTACTTATTTGTTTAAAACACTTTGCCTCTCTTTCGTGTTAAACTTTTAGCTTTTGGTTGCACATCTCTGGATGAAGAGGTTTAAATAAACAAATACTTTATTGTAACTAGGTCCTCATTATGAAATGTCCAAGGAGAGGCTAAACCCCTATTACTCCCCCAGGCACACATGCCCCAGAATGAAAGAGCGGGGAGTTGGTTGGTAAGAAAGGAACATTTTCTTTCTTTTTACAATTTCCTTGTAGAGGGGCTGAGGGTATCATGTAGTTTTGTCACTCTGTAAGAAGTTACTCCATAAAAGTACACCCAATGAAAAGGAGTCAAGAATGTCCCAAAATTGGGTTTAGAGATGGCTATTGGTTTTCTTCTGACTTCCTTTCCATCATGGATTCCCTTGGCTTTTCTTTTACAGCCCATCCCCAAATCTTCTCCTCTCCCCAGCTCTGCCTTTTAATGCAACTATTTCCCTCTGACTGAGTCTTCTGGAGAAACAAGGGATCCCTTCAATGGGTGAGATAGCCCAATTCCTACCTGTCATGTTGGAAGAAATGACTTTCAAACACCACGAGTAGTAATGGCACTAGCTCCTATCGAGTCAGTGTCCGGTAAAGAGTGGTCAGTAAGATTGGAATCATTTAAAAGTGTTTACTCCTGTCCCTACGGTAACCCTGGGCATTCTGAATTGCAAGGAGAATTTTCAGAGTAGAATCTGATGATGAAACGTGATGTCACTGCTATTAAAGTTCATTGCAAAATCAAAACCAGAAGCGCACACAGATGACTGATTCAGCTGGATTCAATAACTTCTTTATAAACATAATAATATAATATATTTACAATACCACAAGTAGAATTCTTCTTCAATCAGTTACAGGTAAACACAAGCAGGAGAGTTAGTTTCATTTCAGCGGAGTTGAGAGTGGAAGAGTACAGAGTGCAGACTGGAGCCACACCCAGCCTTAAACTTAAGCTTCCAGTTTCGATTCTCTGCACAGATTCAGAAGTGGTTAGCTCCCATTGGCTGATTCAGTTGCTATGCCTATTCATTGGCTGACCTTGTTACCACTGGCTCTCCCAGTCATGAATAGTCTAACAACTGCAGAAGGCAAGGAGTACTTCAGCAATGGCTATCAAGAGCTAAGCCCGGGAGGAAAGAAAATGTCCAGTCCTTCTCCTGACCACTCATCTTCCCCAGTAGCCCATCTTCCCTTTCGCAGAAGCAGAAAAAAGCTTTCATTTGGGCAATAGATCACTTCTTTCTTCTTGAAGAAAGTTTTCCTGAATGGCCAAAAGTTAGCAATCTTCTCTGTTCCAGCTCTGCGGAAACGAGGAGCTGGTAACCCCATAGCTGTCATATTTTTAAACCTGCTTCATGACTGAAGTGCTATAAAGAGTTTATATCAGGGAAGAGATGTATGAAATTCAACATCAGGTATCAGTTTCGCTGTCATGCAGGAGAGGCCTAAGTGACCAAATCCTCAGTCCAACATCCATTGATGGTTTGGTGCAGGGGTATTGGTGCAGGGGTTTGGTGCAAAGCGTTCTGTGCATGCGCAGAGGGTAAAAGAACTCAAATGGCAGTGTCCCGGTGGGTGGGCGGAGTGCCGCGCTACCTGCGCGATCAGCTCACTGAAGACAGACAGGTAAAAGCGAACCAGGAGCATTTCACCCCTGGTTTGGTGATTATAACACTGTCCTACATTTCAGGACTATCACAAAAAAAAAACATGGAACCCAAAATGTTTGGCTTTCTAGGTCCATTCCTATGTAGATCTTTGGATGTTGGCAAAATCAAAGCCTTGCTAGATGCCCTTCCATCCAGCTGTACCCCCGGTAGAATATAAATTGTGATGCTAAAGGCACAGCTGCCCATCAGCTGATCAGCTGCAATTCAAACCCTATTTCTGTGAAGACTAGGAAGGGGGACTAGCTGGGCTCTGGTTGATTCTGGGTGGACTGGTGAAGGCTAAACATTAACTATCCCTGAAAAATCTCAGGGAAGTATATTGTGTAGGGATAATGGCCAAACAACACCCGACACCACCTTGGAAGTGTGCAGTAAGTACCTGCTACAAAATGACGATTATGGCAAACAAGAGATGGCTATTTGGTCAGATAGGAGATCACATTGCATCGTTAGAGATCCCACACACCCACTTTATGGTCTGTTTCTGTGGGAGAAGGTTTTGAAGTATTTCTAGCAGGACTATCAGATTCTGCAACGGCTTTGTTCCCTAGGCCATCTCTCTGGTAAACTCGCAAGATTTGTTTTTCTCACCATAAACATGTATACCTCTGAACAACACTGTGTTGTTTCTCCGTATCATATAATATATGTGGGTATATGGATAATTTTGTATTTATCTTGTCATGTTTATGTAGTGTACATTGGGGGTGGTTATCCTTTGAGAGCTGTATGCAACAAAATTTCATTTTTAATGTATGCTGATTAGTGTACATTCAAAGTGACAATAAAGTTTTCTTTTCTATTCTATTCTTCATTCCAATATTTATTCTATTCTATTCTATTCTATTCTATTCTATTCTATTCTATTCTATTCTATTCTATTCTATTCTTCATTCCAATATCTATTCTATTCTATTCTATTCTATTCTATTCTATTCTATTCTATTCTATTCTATTCTATTTTATTCTATTCTATTCTTCATTCCAATATCTATTCTATTCTATTCTATTCTATTCTATTCTATTCTATTCTATTCTATTCTATTCTTCATTCCAATATTTATTCTATTCTATTCTATTCTATTCTATTCTATTCTATTCTATTCTATTCTATTCTATTCTATTCTATTCTTCATTCCAATATCTATTCTATTCTATTCTATTCTATTCTATTCTATTCTATTCTATTCTATTCTATTCTATTCTATTCTATTCTATTCTATTCTATTCTATTCTATTCTATTCTTCATTCCAATATTTATTCTATTCTATTCTATTCTATTCTATTCTATTCTATTCTATTCTATTCTATTCTTCATTCCAATATCTATTCTATTCTATTCTATTCTATTCTATTCTATTCTATTCTATTCTATTCTATTCTATTCTATTCTATTCTATTCTTCTGTTCTGTTCTGTTCTGTTCTGTTCTGTTCTGTTCTGTTCTGTTCTGTTCTGTTCTGTTCTGTTCTGTTCTGTTCTGTTCTATTCCATTCCATCCCATTCCATTCCATTCTATTCTATTCTTCATTCCAATATTTATTCTATTCTATTCTATTCTATTCTATTCTATTCTATTCTATTCTATTCTATTCTGTTCTGTTCTGTTCTGTTCTGTTCTGTTCTGTTCTTCTCTGCTCTGCTCTGCTCTGCTCTGCTCTGCTCTGCTCTGCTCTACTCTAATCTAATCTACTCTACTCTAATCTACTCTACTCTACTCTACTCTATTCTACTCTACTCTACTCTATTAAATTCAAATTCAAATTCAAATTCAAATTCAAATTCAAACCTTTATTGTCAGAGTACAACATGTGTACTATGATATTGGCTGAGCCTCCCTTCGGGCACCCCCCCCCACACCTAATACAACTCACAGTGAAAGACAGAAAATCCCTATCCCAGTGAATCCTGCTAACAAACACCCAATCCTATTGTACCATGTGAACTTATTGCACGTCCCGCAAGTCAATCGTACTATGTTATTGTAGTTATTTTTCATTCAGAAGTCTGACAGCCCACAGATAAAAACTGTTATTCAGCCTGTTTGTACGGCTGCCTATGCTTTTATATCTCCTTCCCAATGGCAGGAGAATAAAGAAGTGCTGACCAGGGTGTGAATCATCCCTGAGGATTTTCCTCAGTCTATTCTATTCTATTCTATTCTATTCTGTTCTGTTCTGTTCTGTTCTGTTCTGTTCTGTTCTGTTCTGTTCTGTTCTGTTCTGTTCTGTTCTGTCCTATTCCTATTCCTATTCCTATTCCTATTCCTATTCCTATTCCTATTTCTATTATTTCTATTTCTATTATTTCTATTTCTATTATTTATTTATTTTTTACTATCGGTTCTGTGGGCATGGCTTGGTGGACGTGGTGTGGCTTGGTGGGTGTGGCTTGGTCGGCATGGCAGGGGAAGGATACTGCAAAATCTCCATTCCCACCCCACTCTGGGGCCAGTCGGAGGTGGTATTTGCAAGTTCTCCGAACTACTCAAAATTTCTGCTACCGGTTCTCTGAACTACTCAAAGTTTTCACTACTGGTTCTCCAGAACCTGTTAGAACTTGCTGGATTGCACCCCTGCTTTAAGGATATACTTTAATGCCAGTGAAAGGTAAAAGATTCATTTGCCAGGAAAATGAGCTGATATTCCTGGCATTTCATACTGTGAGGAGAGACAATAGATCTTGGTTTCAGCAGTTTTGCACAAGGCCACCAAACAGAAACTCAGAACAAAAGGCTGCGTCTTGATTGCAAGAATATTTTATAGCTTTGGCTGGAAATCCAAGGCCTATTGAACTTCAAAAAGTTTTAAATGCTCTCAAACATTTCTAGAAATTGGACTAAAATCTGATTGTTCTCCTTGAATTGCTATGGCACAGCATTTCTTTTTCAGTTCTCTAATCTAAAAATGTCCTAACTCAGCCAAAGGTTACTCTAGCACAGTATTTCCCAACCTAGGCAACTTGAAGATGTCTGGACTTCAACTCCCAGAATTCCCCAGCCAGCGAATGCTGCTTAGAAATAGTTATTGACTCCCCGTCTATGGCTTCTTTGTCCTTATGTTGTTCCTTCCTGATTTGCTTCTGAGAACTGTGTATTGATGCTGTAATTTCAAATCCTGACATCACTTTTTGCCCAACCGATACCCTGCAGAAGTTACAACAGCTTGCAAGTTATGGATAATCCTTATTTCAGCCACATTCTAGGACAGCAACCATTTGCAATTGTGATAGTGATAAATAAAATAAAATATTAACTTTATGACCCATCCTTGCATTTACAGATTTTGCAGGTCTGTAAAGCAAAGGAAAGCTGAAATAAGTTCATAAACATGGTCACTGTTTCATTTAACAACCACTTTGCTTAATGACTGAGTTGCCAGTCTCAACTGTGGTATATTGAATTGGCTTCTGAGGCTACTGGTCTGGACAGAGTTTCCTGCAAAACTTCCTGCCTTCTTTTTCTCTTTTCCTTTTCCTCTCCCTTTCCTCTCTTTTCTACTTAGTTTTGTAAATTCCCCCGTGTATTTATTTCCTTACTTGCTTAACAATATGTACAATAAAATATTAATTAGCAAACCAAAAAGCAACAACAACAGATTATAATTGGATTTTATTTATGATGTTTATCTGAAGAGGGACTTTCCTTGATTAAAGGAGCTAAATTGTGATTGTTTGATCTTTTTTAAATTTTACACACAAGGAAACCATCTTTGGTAATATGACTTATTATGTGCGTAGTGTTTGTTTTGTTTTTTACTCCCATTGACTACATAGTTATATATTTGTTTATTTATTATCACATATTTGCATGCTTCCCAATCAGCCTCTTATTTACTAGTTTGTAGACTGCTCTCTCCTATTTCTCACATTGCTATAGGCCCGTGATGGTGAACCTATGGCACGCATGCCACAGGTGGCACACGGAACCATTTTTGCCGGCACGTGAGCCATTGCCCTACCTCAGCTCCAGCGTGGATGTGCGTGCCGGCCAGCTGATTTTTGGCTCGCGCAGAGGCTATTTTTGGCCTCTGGAGGGCCTCCGGAGGGCCTCCGGGGAGCCGTTTTCGCCCTCCCCAGGCTCGCCCAGGCTCCCCGGAGGCCCTCCGGAGGCCAAAAATAGGAGCCTGGGGAGGGTGAAAAACGGGCCTACCGGAAGTCGGGAAATGGGGGGGGGGGTTGTGCACGCATGCGCATGGGGCGGGGGTCATGCGTGCCTGCGCAGGGGGGGTGAGGTGCATGGGGGAACATTGAATTGTGGGTTTAGGCACACGCATACGTGTGACAGCACGTGCTTGTGCGCTTTCGGCACCCGAGGAAAAAAAGGTTCGCCATCACTACTATAGGCAGTTATATTACTGTTCTTGGTTTCTCTGGACAGCTATTTCATATTCTCCAGCTGTCCTGAGGATGTTGTTTGTTCAAATTGTGATTTTTTGCAAAGAGTTTTCTCAGAGGGTTTTAAAGCTACAATCCTCTGGCCTTGAGTGTAAGTCCTATTAGGCTGAACTCAGTGAAATTGACATCTGATAAGTTTATACATAAAGTTGCAACGAGTAAATTGAATAAATGGATATTTTATTTTTCTGTGCCCGTGTAAGCGCATGTAAGAAATAGGTCATTTTTCATAGCTTCTTGTTTTCAACAGGGTGCAGCTGCTGAGATGGATTTTGAACTTTTGGTTCAAATATTTTGAACCCAAACGAGGTCCAATGATACAGAACAGTTTTTTTTCTTCAAAAATCTTTAATAAAATAAACACATCTACTCTTTAGGCATTGCAAAATAATATACAGCTGATATATAACAGGGGCTCATATATTGGATTGGGAGTGATACTTATACACAGGTTACAATTATATCCCTGTTTTCATCTGAGAAATGTTAAAAAATGATGTATAATTAAATATATACCCTAAGTAATAACAGACTGGCGATCTTAATAATAACTAATTCATTTCTGACCAAAATAATTGTCACATAACTACTAGTCTAATATGAAATGCACTTAATCTTTTTTAAAATATTATACTCAATTTTGACTGTAAAGTTCAATAATTTTTTGCTTGTGGTATCTTAATATGAAATTAATATTGATATATTTTTATTTTTCCTTCTTATTTTCACTAGTATATGCTTCTAAATAATTGAAGGTTCATAATTTATAATCACATCTCTCTCTCTCTCTCTCTCTCTCACACACACACACACACATACACACACACACACACACACACACACCGTATTTTTCAGAGTATAAGACCCACCTTAGTTTTGGGGGAGAAAAACAAGGAATTCTGGGAGTTGAAGTCCACAAGTCTTAAAGTTGCCAAGGTTGGAGATCCCTGTAAATCTAGACAACTTAACAAAATAAAGAAGCTTTTTAAAATAAATGCTTGCTCTGATGAGGCCCAGTGCTATTGTATCTTCTTTTAAATAATAGAGAATAATGTATACTTCCAGAAATTTTAATTAATTTTAACAGCTCTGTACAAGTATAGTCTGAAATGTAACAGTGTCCTATTTAGTATTAGAGTTAAATCCTGAATTACCTTGGAGTAGATCTATTTAAATAATTGGGAGCAGTTAGTGTGACTACATTTAAGAAAACTTTCTGGCATAATGTACATTTCTCCAATTCTTTGCTATTTCTATGGGTCAGGCACACATGCACAGAAATACACAACAAACAGTGTATATCATCTGTGCTGTTCGCTGTTTGTTGTTTGCTGTTTGGCAAATTGCTGGGAAGCAGAGGCCTTTTTTCCTTGTTTTCCTCCCCCAAAACTAAGGTGCGTCTTATACTTCGGTGCGTCTTATACTCCGAAAAATACGGTAAATGTTTGGGAGTTGATGAACAATCTGAAACTTTTTGAAGAGGTCAATAAGCTGAACAGGTTGGGAACTGCTGCTCTGTGGCTTCCATAAATGGGCTGCAAAAATCTGGATGACCATTAGATGTCAGCAGATGTACAACCCTCCCTTTCTCTCTCCCTCCCTCCCTCCTTCCCATTATCTACAGACCATCTAGATTTTTCACCCTTTATTTTTTAGCATTCAGAGGATAATTCAAACCAAGCACCCATTTGAATTGCCGTTGCCTAAGGTTATTATTTGAATTCGCTTAACTTTGGCTTTCAGAAGAATCCCAGTTATTGCCCAAACAACAAGGCAGAATTTAGGACCCAGGGGTTATTCCCTTTCGTAGGATTCTTGCGTGCAGCTTCTGACAGCTGACTGAAAATCAATGAAGTGTACTCTAAAAAGCTTCACGGTGGTGCAAGATAAGGCTTAAATCTCTTCTCCCTGCAACTAGCCTGCCAGCTGTGATGGTTTAGAATTATTTTTGTGTTTTCGATAGAAGTGGGTTATCTATAAACATCCAAAACATCCAGCAGGACAACCGGCTGTGGTGATGAGGTTCTTAGATGTCATTAAACTGCCCCTCCTTTTCTGTGCTCATGGTTCAGGTAAGTGCAATTTAACAAAGTTCAGCAATTGGTTGCCTCTCGGGCCGTTTTGCAGCAACAGAGAGATGTATTTTTATGGGCTAATATTAATCTGGTCCTCTTCAAGCATGTTGGAATTAACTTTTCTTTGTCTTTAAAAAAAGGGAAGCAGGAAAAAATAGTAAGCTACAGAAGGCAACCGGTATCGCATTTCGGTTCATTTTTCTGATGAACAAGCTTGTTCTTTGGAGTTTTAATACTTTAATGATGTTCTGCAAAAGCTTTTGATCAGATCACCCCCCTCCCCACACACACACACTTCCACAAAGCTACCCATGTGTGTAACTCTATCATCACGTATGCAAGAAAAGCTCAGCTATCCTAAACGGGTTATCTTTGTTTTGATAGAACCTTTTCTCTGACACTGCAGTTCTGCTCCTGTCTGTTTTGAAGCAAGTCTTTCATTTCGTTGAGTCCCATTGAACTTGGATTGTCAGAGGGCAAACAAGGCTATGAAGGGAAACAAGAATAAGAGATACGTGCAGGAAGCTCTTGTGACATTTTCATGAATAACTATTAATTATTGAGAAAGGAAGAATGATGTGTGGCCGATGGGAGGTCAAAGAGATTTATTCGAAGTAGTTCATTTATAGCCGGAATAGCAAAAGAGTGAGTCCCATTTATGGATTTTGCTTAAATGTAGCTTCCTGGAATGTTTATACAATAGAACTTCAGCTCCATAACCTTGTTCCAACCTACCCATTTGCTCTTCTTTCTTCTCTTGCTTCCATCACCAAAGAGCTTATTCGGTTCTTTATTAAGGCCATCATATCCGGCTTGCAGATAACACTAGCTGATGGCAAAGAGTGAAGAAAATCAATGGTAGTTCTTTACCAAAAGTCTTAGATGAGATGACAGTGACTGTCTTTCCCTCCACGGTTCCTCCTTCAGCTTTGTCCTTTACAAGGCTGTTGGGATTTTTTTTTGAAAGCATTGCTTTGGGCAGACAATTTATTGTTGGAGAGTTTCTTTTGAAGATGTTTTTGACTGTTAGCAGCTTTAGAGCCTTCAGGATTGATTGATCGGTTGATTATGTGCCATCGAATTGTTTTCAGTTCCCTTGTCTCCATGACAATGCATCCATCACCTGGTCTTTTAGGTCTTCCAACAGTGTACTCATCACAACTATAACTGAAGCCATCTACCTTGCTGCTGGTCATGCTTGTCTTCTCTGTCCTTCCACTTTTGCCAGCATTAGAGCTTTCTCCAGAGAGTTAAATCCTCACATAATGTGTCTGAAATAGGATAACATGAGTCTGGTCATTTTGCTGGTGAGCTTTCTGGATTGATCTGTAAGATGATCCATCAGTTTGTTTCTTGACTGTCCACCCTTCTCCAGTACCAAAGTTGAAAGGTTTAAAATTTTAAAGGTGAACCTCTTCCTATCCTGCTTCAAGAACAGGTGACCTACTAAAAAAGGAAATAAAGGCAAAAGAAAAATAACCAGTAACTCTCCACGACAATTGAGAGATTATATTTTTCTGTGAGGAGAAAGTCCACTGCAACTTTACTTGGAAGTAAGTTTTCCCTCAACTGAGGTTTATTTTTTTTTCTTCAGTATTATGCAGAATTTGTTGGCTCAGGCTGTTTTCATAAACAATCTCATCTTCCTTATGGATTCTAATTTAATTCTTATCGTTAATTTTTAATATATGCATCCTTTCAAATAGATCTAAAAGAACTCATTTGCATTATACAAACGATTATTCTTTTTTCTTTTCTTTTTTTAAAACAAAGATATAAATTTAGAAGATACCAATAAGTGGACAATGAAAATCACTAAAGTTATACTATTAATTCTCAGTATAACATTAATGAAATATTGATCATAACAGAAAAAATGTATTAAGTTATTTGAAGAAGACTATAAATCTTTTAGTTTAAGATCAAAATCTCCAGTGTATTATTATTTATAAATACTTAAAAAGGGAGAAAAAGGGAAAAAAGAAAGGAAAAAGAAATTCCTAAAAATAGTTTAGATAAGTATTTGATTTCTGACTTCTGCATTATAGCTTGTTTAGAATATTTACAAGCATATATTTTAAAAACCATACTCTAAGTGTATTTGCTTTGCAGTGTGGTAAGTAGACATACAATTTTTAAAATAAAATTGTAGGAATGTGTGCACAGAGGAAGCTGAAAAGCAAGCAAGCTATGTGGAGGCAGTGGAATAAAGCAGAGACTGAGAATACTCTCTTCTCTGCAACTGTGATGCTAAGGACAAACTAACCTTAGGAAAAGTCCCATTGAGCTTAGTAAGACTTAATTTTGAATACTTATCTATAGCAGGGGCAGGTTGCTCTCTTACCTTGCTACTGGTGTGCTGCACGAGCATCACCACGTTTCGTGCGCACATGCGCTTGCTACGCACGTGCGCCCCCTTGCGCGATTTTGCTTCTGTGCATGCATGGAAGCAAAATCTCGCCGAAATTTCGCAAGGGGATGCGTGTGTGTGATTTCGGCGATTTTTTGCTTCCGCGCATGCAAGTTTGGCGAGTTTGGAGCAGTTTACCTTGAGTTTGTATTTATTGTTTGCCCGAGTATTATTGAGGTTGAAGCTGAAGTAGTCGTTGACAGGTAGGACGTTGTAGCAGACAATTTTGTGTACCATGCTTAGGTCAGACCATAAGTGGCATAGTTCTAGGTCAGTGATGGCGAACCTTTTTTTCCTCGGGTGCCGAAATAGTGTGTGCGTGCGCTATCGCACACACATGCGTGCCCACACCCATAATTCAAAGCCCCCCCACTTCACCCCACCCCCCTGCGCATGCGTGCGCGACATCTCCCACTCCCCGTTTCCCGACTTCCAGTGGGCCCAGTAGGCCCGTTTTTCGCCCTCCCCAGGCTCCAGAGGCTTTCTTGGAGTTTGGGGAGGGCAAAAACACTCCCCCCGCCACCCCGGAGGCCCTCCGGAGGCCGAAATCGCCCTCCCAGAGTCTCCGCGTGAGCCAACAATCAGCTGGCAGGCACGCACATGCGCACTGGAACTGAGCTAGGGCAACAGCTCGCGTGCCGGCAGATATGGCTCCGTGTGCCACCTGTGGCACCCGTGCCATAGGTTTGCCATCACTGTTGTAGGTTGTCCAAGCCCAAAATTTTGAACTTGGTGGTATAAGGGATTCTATTGTGAGCTAAGGAGTGGAGTACTCTTCTTGTGAAATACCTCTCAACCCGCTCAATTGTATTAATGTCCAATATACAGTATGGATTCCAGGCAGGCAGGCTGTATTCAAGAATTGGTCTGGCAAAGATTTTGTATGCCCTAGTTAGCAGTACAATGTTACCGGAGAAGAAGCTTCATAAAATTAGGTTAACAACTCTTAATGCCTTTTTGGTAATGCTTTTACAGTGAGTTCTGGGGCTTAGATCGTTTGAGATGAGTGCTCCTAGGTCAGAGTGAAGGTCATCTACGAGATCATATCCGCCCAAGCTTGTATTTGGTATTCTGATTTTTGTTGCCAATATGTAAGACAGAGCATTTGTTGGTTGAGATTTGGAGTTGCCAATTGTTATTCTCACAGTTCATTACACGATGCAATCAACTCAACTTTTCAGTCACCGGAGATCATCCCTGAACCCTACACTTAATGACTGGATTTGCACAAAACAAGATCAGTTATTTTGTACTGTAGCCACTTAGCCACTGGGATTTGCAAACCACAGTTTCTGACCTAGGACCCCAACAACTGAGATGGGTTAAAAGCAGCGGTGGGTTGCTCCCAGTTCGGCCTGGTTCTAAGAACCGGTAGCGCCAGCGATGGGAGGCTCCGCCCACCCACCTAGGATGCTTCTGCGCATGCGAAGAATCATCGGTGCGCGCATGAGCGTGCATGCGAACCAGTAGCAAAGGGTTTTAGAACCCATTACTGGTTAAAAAACAATGTTTAGGCAAACCATGTAAACCTGCTTAATAAGGGATGCTTAATAAAGTATTGCTTGAAATGTAGCATAAAGATTGGCGTTCTCTTCTATGAATAAGGTACTATAGGTGCTTAGGGAGGAATAATGTTGTTTATGGCTTTTCTCACCTCTGTACAATATAACAGTTTGCTAAAAACTAAAAATAGACTCCTAGGCAACTGCTAAAAGTACAAGAGTCCTGCCATCCTGAACAGTGTTTCAAAACTAGAGGTGAGAGGCACTGATTCTGAGAATTTGGTTTTATTTGGAAATAGGTCCAGATTGTTTCCTTTTATATATATATATAGCCCATCTGCTAAAATTTATATACTGCCATAGACTTTTAATTCTGTCCAAGCTGGCACTTTGCATTCTACATTGTCCTGACTCTCATTCTTACATTAGAAATAATTATATATTATTATATTTAAATTGTCCCTTCCACAGCTACTTAAATTATTTATGGTTCAAAAGTTCCCACTGGAGTTAGTCTTGAAAGAAATGTTTATGCCATTGGCTGTTTTTCTTTTTTTTAAATGTTCTCTTTGCATCTAGAACAACATGTATACGACATGTCTATGATTTTAATTTGATTGTATTAGGCTATTGCAATGTTTTATGTAATAGCTCCAGTTAGTTATTTCTGCCTTTCTCCCCTTTTTCTGTCTTTTAGCTTTTACTGTGTTCAGTTCATTTGCTGAGAATGAAGATGCTCTTTTGAGACACTTGTTTCGTGGTTATCAGAAATGGATCAGGCCAGTAAAACATGCTAATGATACTATCAAGGTATATTTTGGACTGAAGATATCTCAGCTTGTAGATGTGGTAGGTAATCTTTAAACTATTTTTTTCTGACATTCATTGAAAGGAGCGCTCACATTATTTCCCTTGATAAGGGATGTTCCTGTTTGTCTCTGTCAATCTTGTTAATGGCTTTTTAAAAAAACATTTAACAACAGCAAAATTGTTTCCCCCCCATATTTAATTAGCAGGATGTGATAGGACTGGCTATTTTTTCAAATAGCCATCAGCCATGCTGGTTAAGGATTATGGGAGTTCAAATCCAAGCTGAATAGAGCTGCATAAAACTTCAGCTCATCCACATAAGGCAAAATGTAAGGTTTTATTAGCATTTTTTTTTGCTGTTTGGCAACCAAGATATTTCTTTTCCAAATCAAAAATTTATTCATTGTTTTAATCATAACAATGACAAATAATAAAGGTGATAATGCCTCTCCTAATGTTGACCAGCCCATATTTTTCATTTCCAAACACCAAGTCTGTCTTCCACTGCCTCTATTTTCCACAAACATCCTAATGTTTTTATTGACAAAGGTTGTTTCCAAACTTTTGTGGTAATGAATCAAAAAAACCCTTTTTACAATGAATCCAGACCATTTGCAAATTGGTTTTTCACCTTGTGAGATTTTTCCATTACCATTTTATCAATCAGAAATTGATCTTTGATACCTCTGCTTTTCCTTTTTTTTTTGTTCAGTTCTGTTGGAAGGATGTTATTTTCTTCTAAACAATTTTGGCTATTGTCCTGTTGTAAGGAATATCCTTCTGGGTTCATTTCCAAGTGGGGAAAAAGACACTGGATTCATGGAAGTTGCTTGGAAAGAAGGTTTAATATGGTGGACAGGAGCACATGGCATAGGCCCCTGTACAGAGAAGGTAGATTATATGCTTCCAGATGTGGGTGAAAAGAAAAAAAGGGCAGAAGAGATGCTGAGTTCCTTGCTTTATACTCTCTCTTGGGCCCCTCCCTAACTGTTTCCTGTTCCTATATAGAAATGTATTCCATTGGCTGTCAGACCCCCAGGGGCATGCTGGGGCAACTCTTGTGGGCTGTCCCAAGTCCTAGGGGCATGGTTGATGGAATCTTACCAGGTCCCATGTGGTATAATGAAAAGGCTTTGGGATTCCTATTATGGTTCTTTGTTATGCAGAAGACTGTTGGGAGGAATGTGTGAGCTGGGCCCAGTCCTTAATGGCCCATTGGCAAAGGGTGGGGGCAGGTAGCTGCAGGAAGCTGCTTTGTATTTAAACCAGGTTTCTCCTTTCGTCATTCAGGGAAACATATTCTTTCTTTTTTTAATATTTCCTAGGATATTTCATTTTTCTAGGAGGGGGTGGGTACTAACATCCTACAGTCCACTCTTATGTCCACAAGTAATTTAAATATTGTAGGCAAACATGTTATCAGCCTATAGTTTCCTGGTGTTGTCTCTTTCTCTGGGTCTTTTTGAATCAAATAAGGTTTATTTATCTATTTTTGAATTTCCATGCCACACATCTCAGTAATACAGTGACTCTGGGCAACTTACAATATAATAAAAGTCAAAAAGTCAAAAAACAAAATAGAATAAAAAATGTAAAATTAAAATCCAAGATGTAGGTAATGTGGGGAGAGAATCTTCTCTATCTTTTGCCAGTTATTAACCAGTCACTGATATTTATACAATTTATACAATATTTCATTAAACTGTTTAGCAATAATTGGATGTAAGCTAGTTATTTGAACCAATCCATGCAATTTATCATTTCCAGATGTCTAATTGTTCATTCTTTTAACTTCATTTTTAACCATTTCTGCTATTATTTAGTTCTCCCATTTGATTTTTATTAAATTCACCTTCAAATTCTTTTATCCATCCAACATTTTTGTAGCCTTTTGAGTTTCCTATAGATCTTTCCAAAGATGGATTGTTTCCTTTTAGTTTGATTTTTCCATTTTCAGAATTTCTATTGCCATTTATACTTTGGTAGAATGGTCTCTGGTCCATTTGAAACAGCTGATTTTGCTTAAATTGTGTGATTTGTGCCTCACAGCATTTAATTATCCCTTTCATTGGTGGTGTTTGTTACTTTATGATTTCCAAGACTTCTTCAATTTTTCTAATATTAAGCCAATTTTTTTTATTAAGCTTGTCTTGCTCCCTACATTCTTCAATTTTCACTCTTTGATGTTCCATAAATTAATCATATCTGATAATTCATTCGCTTTGGGATTGAGTCAGTGGTGAATTTTTTTTTACTACCGGTTCTGTGGGCATGGCTTGGTTGGCGTGCTTTGGCTTGGTGGGCGTGGCTTGGTGGGCATGGCAGGGGAAGGATATTGCAAAATCTCCATTCCCACCCCACTCCAGGGGAAAGATACTGCAAAATCTCCATTCCCACCTCACTCCAGGGGAAGGATATTGCAAAATCTCCATTCCCACCCCACTCTGGGGCCAGCCAGAGGTAGTATTTGCTGGTTCTCCGAACTACTCAAAATTTCCACTACCGGTTCTCTGAACTACTCAAAATTTCTGCTACCTGTTCTCCAGAACCTGTCAGAACCTGCTGGATTTCATCCCTGGATTGAATATGATTTTGCTTTTGGTTTTCTAATTTCAATACTCAGTTTTTCTGTAACGACCACTGCTGTACCAAGCTGATTGGTCAGTTCGATAGATGTTATTTTAATCCTCACCATTACCTTATTCACATCTTTCAGTATAGGTGCCAGGTCTTAGTGCCAGGGGCACTACTTTCAGTGCTGGCAGTCTTTGCCTTGAATAATTCTGCATATGTCATACTTTTCTCTTTTAATTCTTCTTGTTGGTGGAGTTGGGAGATAAGTTCATAGGTTGTTTCTGTGTTGGCCTGTACTGGTGCTGCTCTAATTTATCATTTCTGTAGTTCATATTATCATTTTCCTTTATATTTTCAGTTGTTATTATCTGAGTTTCTTCTACTTTTCTGCTATTGTTAGGGCTTTCATTTTTGCAATTTTTTTGAATCTCTTCCAGTTCTGCATCCCTGAATATTTTATTTCTGGTACTGAATCTCCTTTGCTCGGCTAATAGTTGTTCAGTGATATTTGATTGTTAATAAATTCTTCTCCACATTTTAAGTATTCACTTTAAGTTATTAATCAAGAGAGAGAATACAGAGGTGAAAAGGGGAAAATAACTTCTGGCAGAAAGAGAATTCCAAGAGTTTGAGCAGGCTGGTGTCCTATGTGTGCATTGTATGTTTTGTTCATAAATTAGATGTTCAGCTTTGCTCACAGTTGCTGTTTACTTAGACTAGTTAAAACAATGTAAGTATCTATAAAAAGATAGAAGCCAGAAATTCCCATTGAACTCTCATATAATGTTCTTATATAGGTTCATAATGTTTAAGTTAAAAATAATTGAATTTTTAAAAAAATCTTGGGTTGTGTTAAATATTTTGATGGAAACATAGATCCAATGTTCAGTTGCTCTGATAATGCAAATTTCACATTGGGGAAACAAATTTAAAGTAAAATTATATTTATTATGTTTTGGGGCAAATTCTGCATTTAGGAAAATAATATATATTGTCTTAGCCACTGAATCTTAAATGCATTTACGAACTTGGAAAAAATACCAAGTAAGCAGCCCATTATAATGATGAAGTCAATAAAACAATTTGTTTATTAGAAAATCTTATAATGTTGAGGACTTTAAGCTTGAAGGGAAAAAAAATCCCAAGTCAAACATAAAATTATGCATTCATGCAGAAATTGCTGCCTGAAATGCTACATAGCATGGGAGGATGTAATGCTAATGCGAAATAATATAGAAATTGGTCAGATAAATTTCCTTTCCATGCCTTATTAGAAGAATTGGAGTATTATAATTTGCTGAATGGCAAAAAGTGGATGACAGAAAAAAGAGAGCATGTAATTAAACTATGGAATTTGATTATATATCACTTTAGGTAGGTTTAAAAAGGAGATTAGACAAATTAATGGAGGATAAATTTATTAATGAAAGCCATTTGGTGGTGTCATTCTTTCCCAGCCCTAGGAGGAAGGCAGTAGCAACTCACTTCTGAAAATGTTGCCAAGAAACTTCATGGGCGTGTCTGTATATTCAGCAGTGTCACGATGTGAATAATTGCCAGTTGTGCAACTCTACTGTTTTCTAGGTTTACTGTAATTTCTAATCAAGCAGACATGTGATATGTTTTATTACGCATGCGTGCATTCCAGGAGTTTTGTCTACTCCCACTTCCCTTCTTCTTCGATACCTCACCCGAGGCAGAAGTGAAATACATTAGCTGAGAAGATGTAGCTTATTAAGGGTTAATTCTTTTGTTACTTTTGTACTGAAATAAACATTTTGTTAATTAGATTTGAATCTCGGTTTTATTTTCTAAGTACGAATGACTTCAGGGAAGCAAGATCCTAAAATCGCCTTTTGATAGGAAAATTCCTATCTGACAAGCAGGAGTAAAGACTGACTTGGAAAGACACTACAGATTATCAAAACTACTAGTCCCTGTAGCTCAGGAGTGGGTTCTACCTCGCCACCAGTTCGCTTCCTCCCACGCTGCGTGGGCATGCGCAGTACCAAAAATAAAAATAAAAAATAAAAAAAGCCAAAAACAAGATGGCAGCACATGCGCAGTGCCGGAACTTTGAATTAAAAAAAAAATCCAAAAAAAGATGGCGCCGTCCACGGACTGCCACCGACAGAACCAGCTCCGTGACGTCACCAGCGGTTTGCTACCGGTTCTATAGAACCGGTGCGAACTGGGAGGAACCCACCTCTGCTGTAGCTACTGATTACCTTTTGGTATTATTGCTTGGGAAGTGAAAATGTTCTTGAGCTCCTGCTTATGTGATGGCCTGTCATGGGGTGTTAGATAAGAATTACTCTTATCAGAGGCGAAATAGATCTTTTCCTGGAACTCTGACATTATAAAAATAAACCGCAGTTTAAATGCTAAGGTATAAGATATTTATTTCGGTACAAAAATAATAAATCACATCTTGGCTATAAAACAGGTCTTGCTTCTTACAGAAGCTGTAGAGAACAGGGGAGATCAAAAGAAAGGAATGTACACATGCGTACTAGGAACATATTAATCACATGCTCAGGAATAAACCATTATATTTGATAGGGATGCATCTCCCCTGCATATACATGTAACAAGCAATATAAAATCACTGCCTGACATGGGGCAGGTTCTTGCCAGGGTTGTAGCTAATCAGAAGCTATAATTTGCCAGAACTGAAGCCTAAAGGCTGTTATCAGGCCCAGTTTAGATAAAGATTCAATCCAGAGGGAATTGCTTGCCAAATGCTGTAGCATCCTATGTTTTCTTCTATGATTGAAGACTTGGAATCTGCCTTGGTTATGTCACAGCCTTGGGCTGCAAGATTTCCAGTTACTAGTCTGGAGCCCTTACTTGTCACAGGGAAGGGCAAAGCCAAAATAGCTGCATTTATTCCAGCTGCATGGCTATAAAAGGCTCCAGAGCAACCTTCAAGACCAGGTGTTTTACTTCAGGGAAGATATGACTTAGGTGTCATGTAGGGTACCATGGAGATCACAGTGGTGTCTGAATAGGATTACCATCTGAAGAGGCAAAAGAGGACACAGAGAATTGGAAAGGAAGAAATGGAAGGCATGCTAACAGTTTAACTTTCAACAGTTTTTATCCGTTTAACTTTCTTGGCACCTGCAACAAAAATCACAGTTGAAAACTGAAAAAGAAAGTAGGTAAACTTACATGTATATGCAATTAGAGTACCTTTCCAGCACAACAGTCAGAATAGAATAGAATAGAATAGAATAGAATAGAATAGAATAGAATAGAATAGAATAGAATAGAATAGAATAGAATAGAACAACAGAGTTGGAAGGAACCTTGGAGGTCTTCTAGTCCAACCCCCTGCTTAGGCAGGAAACCCTACACCACTTCAGACAAATGGTTATCCAACATCTTCTTAAAAACTTCCAGTGTTGGAGCATTCACAACTTCTGGAGGCAAGCTGTTCCACTGATTAATTGTTCTAACTGTCAGGAAATTTCTCCTTAGTTCTAAGTTGCTTCTCTCCTTGATTAGTTTCCACCCATTGCTTCTTGTTCTACCCTCAGGTGCTTTGGATAACAGTTTGACTCTCTCTTCTTTGTGGCAACCCCTGAGATGTTGGAACACTGCTATCATGTCACCCCTAGTCCTTCTTTTCATTAAACTAGACATACCCAGTTCCTGCAACCACTCTCCATATGTTTTAGCCTCCAGTCCTCTAATCATCTTTGTTGCTCTTCTCGCACTCTTTCTAGAGTCTCAACATCCCTTTTGCATCATGGCGACCAAAACTGAATGCAGTATTCCAAGTGTGGCCTTAGAAATGTGCTAGAGCTGTTCAGAAGGCAAAGGCCTTCAGGGTATAGTTGATTAAGGTCTTGTCACTTTCAGGCAGGAGGAGGAGAGTGGTAATCAACTAATTAATCAACTAATTAGAGCTGAGCTTCTTAACTTGTAGTTAACTGATTAAGGAATTGATTGTGTGATGGAGAAAAACTGCTCAGGAGATGAAAGTTTGTTAGATACTCAAAAAGCCTAACAATATTTGACTATGCCTGCTGGACAGAGGACACAAGGACAAAAAAGGAGACTATATTCTTGCAGATGTCCTCTGGTAACCCTACTTCTGAATCAAATAATTATGTAGACAGTTGGAAAGTCATTCTATCCTCCCCCTTTTCTATCCTTACGTACACATAGCAATCTCAAAGCATTCAAGTTTAATTGTTTTACATAGGGCTCCTCCTGGGAAACAAAATATCAGAAAATGTAGCTGACTCCATGGGGGGCTGGGGTGTGTGTGTAGGGGATATTTAAAAGAAAATAAAAATAAATGACTTGCTCTTTTTCCCCCTCTTCTCCAACAGGATGAAAAAAACCAGTTAATGACAACTAACGTATGGTTGAAACAGGTAAAAAGTAGAACTGTATTATTTTAAAATGTTTAATTGCTAGGATTGTTAGCAGGCAGTGGGTTTTAATATCCTGTAAATATTTTTCAGCTTGGGAGACAGATGTTCTAATGTGGTTCTATGAATCTATACATCTAGCATTACCTTAATGGGTATAAATTGGCTTCTGTTACAGATACTTTGGTCTAACTAAGTTAATATTTAAGGATAATTCCAATTAATGCTTTATACAAAAATGTCAAATCTAATACCATCCAATACAATATATAAATGGCTTTACCAATAGAAGAGAATATTTGTAGCTCAGGGTTGAACACAATCCTAAATTGCATTAATAGAGGGATACAATCTAGGACTGGGGAGGTACTAATACCACTCTACAAAGCCTTAGTTAGACTACACCTAGAGTACTGCATCCAGTTTTGGTCACCATACTACAAAAAAGACATTGAAACTCTAGAAAAAGTGCAGAGGAGAGCAACCAGGATGATTAGGGGCAGGGGCGGGTTGCTCACTTACCTCGCTGCCGGAGCTATGCGTGCGCATCTCCATGCTTTGGGGGGGCGCACACTTGCTACGCGCGCACGCCCCCTCGTGCGATTTTGCTTCTGCGCATGCGCAAAAGCAAAATCGCGCCAAAATCTCGTGAGGGGACATGCTCACGCGTGATATTTTGGCGTGATTTTGCTTCCACACATGCGCAGAGGCAAAATCTTGCCGAAATCTCTCTCACGCGCGCGTCCCCTCACGAGATTTTGGTGTGATTTTGCTTCCGCGCATGCGCAGAAGCAAAATTGCCCAAAAATCACAGAAAATCACCGAAAAAAATGGCGACACGCTGGGTGGACCGACAGAGAGGGCTCCGGAGCGGTTGCGAAATCCGCTGCTCCCTACCAGAGCTGTGTATTGGGCAGCTCCGGCAGGAACCCACCTCTGATTAGGAGATTAAAAACTATAACATACGAAGGGCAGTTGCAAGAACTGGGCATGGCCAGTCTAGCGAAGAGAAGGACCAGGGGAGACATGATAGCAGAGTTCCAATATTTGAGGGGCTATCACAGAGAGGAAGGGGTCAGGCTGTTTTCCAAGGCACTAGAAGGCCAGACAAGGAATAATGAATGGAAACTGACCAAGGAGAGATTCAACCTGGAAATAAGGAGAAACTTTCTGACGGTGAGAGCGATCAACCAGTGGAACAGCTTGCCTACAGAGGTTGTGAGAGCTCCAACACTTGAGACTTTCAAAAGGAGATTGGACTGCCATTTGTCTGAAATGGTGTAGGGACTCCTGCTTGAGCGGGGGGGGGGGGTTGGACTAGATGACCTACAAGGTCCCTTCCAACTCTAGTAATCTGTAAATCTGTAAACTGGGGGGGTCCTTGGTGCTCTCTGAGCTTGATGGTTTTCTTGCAGGTGTTTTATTACCCAACTAGGTAACATCATCAGTGCTAGCATAAATGGCTTTTGTTTTAACCAATGTATTTGAATAGCAATTTTCACATTGTATTTTAAACACTTGCAGCAGAACCCTAAATGTTATTTTTTTTATTTACCAAACCCATTTGCCTCCCATCTCTCCAAAGTGACTCTAGGTGGCTTAGAAACATTCAATTAAAGCATCATATTGCCAAAAGCATTAAATACCAACTTCAGTTGGTATATCTTTATTTTATTTTTTATTTATTATGAAATTTATTTGCCTCCCATCTCATATCCAATGACTTTGGGTGGCTTACAACACAAAAACATTAAAACCACCAATTATTAACTATTGGGCATTATAACAGATTGCTATGACAAAGGGACAATATACCTAATTCTACACATCCTGACCGCAGCAAGAATGGTGCATGCGCAGCAGTGTAAAAATGAAAACACCCCTTCAGAAGAGGAGATAATAAGGAAGATACTAGTCTGTGCAGAAATGGATAGACTAACATTAAAAATAAAAGACAAAGGAGAGACAGAATATTATGACACATGGAACAGATTCTATCGATGGCTAGAAGCACGAGGTGGGAGTCGGAATATGAAAAAATTAGGCTAGGCAGACCTGGAATAAGATACTATATATGTATCGTTGTATTAGGATGAATACGATGGTCAAAAATAATTGCACGATACTAGCACTGTTTAGGTAGTATATATATTATTTGTTTTTCACATTGTTTTTTGTGGCGGGTGAAATGCCAGGTCGGTCACACTGTTTTTGATATAGTTATCTGTAAATAATAAAAATATATTTTTAAAAATTATAAAATAACACAGCAGATAAAACCATTAACACAAGATGGCAAAGGAGGGAGCCAGACACACTGGGGTGGGGAATGTGTAATTAAGTTTTAATTAGTCAACCACCTTCAGTGGATCTTCCTGGATAGATATAACCTTTCCTGAATAGGGATAGCATAGCAGTGATTTATGTGGGTGCTTTTCATTTAGACTACTGTGACGCATTTTAGGGTGGGGCTGCCCTGGCAATTTATCCAGAAGCTTCAGCTGGTCCATAAAGTGGCAGTGAAGTGATTGAATGGGGCATCTTGCTGTACACCATGTCATGATAATAGTAAAGTGACCAGATTTTTTTTTAAGCGGGACATTGGCGGGGGGCGGGGCCACCTGGACGCTGTCATTTGAGTTTTGCCTTCTGCTCATGCGCAGAACGCAGAGGGCAAAAGATGCTAATGTCGGCATCCAGGTGGGTGGGGGGGGTGGGAAGGGAGGCGGGAGGCCTTTCCTCGCCTCCCGCCTCCCCTTCGGGAGCCGGCAGTGGCTTGGGCTGGCTGGCTGGCAAGCGACGCAAGGCGTGGGGCACCCGCTGGACGCCGCCCCTGGAGAGAAGACCAGGCCCGGCTGGCAAGGGCCAGGAAGGATTTTTCCCGCGCCGCCAGCCAGCTTGTCCTCCGGGTCAGACGCAGCAGAGGCGAGCCCCGGCCATGGCATTGGTAAAGGCTGCGATGAAGGGGTGGTGGTGCACAAAGCTGCAGCCTCTGCTGCGTCTGGCCTGGAGGACAAGCTGGCTGACGGCGTGGGAAAAATCCTTCCTGGCCCTTGCCAGCTGGGCCTGGTCTTCTCTCCGGGGCGGCGTCCAGCGGGTGCCCCACGCCTCCGCTCCTTCCCCCCGTGTGGCAGACCCGGGAAAGGATTCCTGGGGAGGAAAGGAGCCGGAGCCAGGCCAGCCTGTCTCTGCTCTTTGCGGGGGGGGGGGGAGGAGCCGCTTCTTGGGAGCGATCTAGGGAAGCATCGGTTGGGAAAGGGCGCCCCGAAGCCAGCCGGGCACACCCCTCGGCGACCGAGGTGGTTACTTCCAGCCGGAGAGGATGTGGGGATTGCTGAGAGGGTGAACCCCAATAATGCCCCTGGCCTGCTGTTTAAAGGGGATATTGGCCCCTGCGGGGGGGAGGGCCCGAGATGCAAAGAGTGAATGACACGTGGGAGGCGGGGAGGAAGCTGGGCGGGGCCTGGCTCGGCTGCTGGAAAAGTCCCTGGACGTCGCCGGAAATCACCCTGGGGAGAGGAAGAGAGAAAAAAAAGGTGCGGGCGGGAATAGCAATAGCAATAGCACTTAGACTTATATACTGCTTCATAGTGCTTTACAGCCCTCTCTAAGCGGTTTACAGAGTTCAGCATATTGCCCCCAACAATCTGGGTCCTCATTTTACCCACCTCGGAAGGATGGAAGGCTGAGTCAACCTTGAGCCGGTGAGATTTGAACAGCTGAACTGCTGAACTAGCAGTAGCCTGCAGTGCTGCATTTAACCACTGCACCAACTCGGCTCGATGTGGATGAGGCGCTTCCTTTCCTTTCGCTCGGAAGCGGCATTGATGTGAAGAAACATCCCGGCTCTGATTTTTTTTTTACACCGGCCTGTGCACGTTCCGCAGATTTCTGTGTGGGAGACATCCGGTCAGAAGGCGTCGTTTCAAAAAAGCGGGACTTTTTTGAAACGATGCGGGACGCGGGACAATTGGTTTAAAATCGGGTCTGTCCCGCCAAAAGCGGGACGTCTGGTCACCTTAGATAATAGGCCCTGTGCCAAATTCGGGCTTCCAGTTTTGATACACGAGGCCTAAGCAACCTGGTAGACCACCTTTGCTATGATAAACCTGACTGAATTGTACAGCACAATCTCTAGAGGAGTCGTTGCACCACAATGCGGTTGCATTATTTTGTTCTTCCCTGTTCTAGTTTTGCTTCCCTGTTCTTTCTATCTCTTTTTCATACATATGTTTTTTTAATATAAATTCACTGTGGTATTAAGATTATTATTGCATTTAGTCATTTTAATTGTGTTGTTTGTATACAGCTTCAAGATAATTACATGAGATATATGAGCCCTCTAGGGCTATAAGAAGAAATGAGTCCTTCTGCTCTCCTTCTAGCTCAGTATGATCAACACTGGAATCTTATATATCAGTGATGGTGAACCTATGGCACGTGTGCCGGAAGTGGCACACAGAGCCATCTCTCCGGGCACACCAGCCATCGCCCATTGCTCTTCCGGGTTCCGCCGGCCAGCTGGTCTTTGTGTGCGCGGGAGTGCTGGAAACCAAAAGAGTAGCTCCCTTACGCGTATGCGCACGCCAGGAAACTGAGCTTCCAGTTTCGGGCACTCAAGTTGGTCTTCGCGCATGCATGCACACCAGAAATTAGAAGACCAAGTGACCAGCGTGCATGCGCAAGCTGGAAACAGGAAGCTCAGCTTCCCGGCGCGCACATGCATGCCGGGGAACTGCTCTTCTGGTTTCTGGCGCTCCTCCACGCGCACGTGCACGCTCCCATTTCGGCACTCGGTGCCAAAAAGGTTCGCCAACACTGTTATATAGAAAATGTCCTCTTTGGACTTTCCCTTATGAATTGCATTTGTGCCTTTTATTTACGTTACCCAACAGTTACAATAGAGGACATGTGGCTCGCACATGTGATATTCAGGAAAGGGAATGAGAGAGTTTCATTAAATATAAATCCACATCAGCTGTATTTGCTTTTGTCTTTGTGGATATAAACTGGAGCAGCCTGTGAGCAACATCCCATAACGGGGACATTGCATAGTTAATATATCAGTGGAATGTTAGTGTTTTTTTAAAAAACCTCAGTGGGGAATTAGCTATAATTGTAATGCTGGCTTCCGCTGACGTTGCAACCAAAATGGGTCAGAACTTCCAACAATCAACCAACTGATTCTGCCTTCTGAACTGCTGGTGCCCAGGCGCCCCCTACCAGCATAAGAGAAAAGGTTGGAGCATTGGGAAATGGGAAGGTGAAGACCAATAGGATTGTATCCTTTTTCGCTATAGACCTGCCCTATTTTTAAAACTGTAGCAGTTGTTCTTTAGAAGAAACAATTGGAAGGAAAAATCAGTACAGGTAGTCCTTCACTTAACTTTGAAGTTAACAACAGCACTGAAAAAAGTGACTTATGTTCGTTTTTCACCTGACCGTTGTAGCATCCCCACGGTCACATGATCAAATTCAGATGCTTGGCAGCTGACTCAGATTTATGACGGTTGCAGTGTCCCGGGGTCATGGGATCACCTTTTGCGACCTTCTGACAAGCAGAGTCAACGGTAAAGCCAATTCAGTTAACAACCATGTTACTAGCTTAGTAACTGCAGTGATTCATTTAACAGTTGTGCCAAGAAAGGTTGTAAAATGGGGCAAAACTCATTGAACAACTGTTTTGCTTAGCAACAGAAATTTTGGGCTCAATTTTGGTCCTAAGTCGAAGACTACCTGTATTTTAGCAATGTTCTTCTCTCCGTTAGTTTACTAGAAACCTTTCTATTCTTGTCCTCCAGGTGATTTAAGATTAAGAATGAACTCTTGGACCTTTCAATGGACTATTGCTAAAGTTAAATTTGAAATGATTTGTAATTTAATATCCTGTTTCCCCCAAAATAAGACATCCCCTGATAATAAGCCCAATCGGGCTTTTGAGTGCATGGCAATAAGGCCAAGCGCTTATTTCAGGGTTAAAAAAAAATATAAGACAGGGTCTTATTTTCGGGGAAACATGGTACTTATGGCATACTTTCAGTAGAATTGCATTTTACAATTTAGTTTAAGGGGTTACTAAGCTTTTTGCCATCACACCTCCCCTTAGCATAATCATAATGTATATACCTCTCCTAAAAGTCCACGCACCAAAATGAGTACAAATCAACAATGAAAACCTTATTTTAATAAAGTCATAAAAAATAAAAATCTTCACACTCTGTTTGCAGTGCACCTCCCCAAGATCTCACAGTTTGGGAAACCTTGGTTTAAACCAGAGGTCTTCAAACTTGGCAACTTTAAGACTTGTGGACTTCAACTCCCAGAATTCTCCAGCCAGCTATGCTGGCTGGAGAATTCTGGGAACTGAAGTCCACAAGTCTTAAAGTTGCCAAGTTTGAAGACCTCTGGTTTAAACCATCAAGAATCTGAGATTGTATGAATGTGTTGTTGTTTTTTTGAGTGTAGTATGATCCCTGTCCAACTTTCTGCCTATAGGTTTGTGGAGCTGAGGATCTGAAAACATGATTTTTCTGAATTGCTTCTTTATTTCCTGATACACATGTCTGCAGTTCTGAAAAGCTTCATTTGTATTGCAAGAAAGGGCATATAAAAATACCCATTGTTCATTATTTTGGCAAAGAAATCCCAAGCAGCCCTTGGAGATTATGATGTCTTCCTTGCCAAAGCACTTGGATGACTAACAATAACTTGAGATTAAAGCTGAACTTTCTTTCAGTTACTGTAAAAAGACAACTTTGGCAGCAGATTCCAGTTCACATAATGAGATATACTTCTTCAATTTAGCTTTCCTCAAGCTGATTCCCCCCCCCCCCAAATGTGAGACTACAGCTCCAATAATTATACTAAGAAGATTGCTACCTGCTGTTCTGTGACTCCCTTGGACATAGTTGCTATCTGATCTCAGCAACATGTAAAAATATGGATGACTCCTTCCATGGGATTTGGTACACCAAAAAGTGGGTTTCCTCTTTAAAGGATCTGATTACACATGCAGTGGAAGAGATGATGTCTAATCCTAACTCATCCATTGTGAGGAACCACCGGTAGATAAATTCACCCTTGCAATACCTGCTTCTTTTCTCTGGATAGTTGTTCTTGACAGTCATAGTGCTAAACATTTTTCTGATGAGGGACATTGTCCCACAGAAATAAACCTTTGGTGATTACATCTTGTCAATGGTGGGCTAGAGCAAAAAGTGGATGGGGTAACCCAATTCCTTCCTTCCTTCCTTCCTTCCTTCCTTCCTTCCTTCCTTCCTTCCTTCCTTCCTTCCTTCCTTCCTTCCTTCCTTCCTCCCTCCCTCCCTCCCTCGTAAGTGACAAGTAACCTTTCCTACCAATTTGCACTGATTAATCTCAAAAAGCATTAGAAACAAGCATGAAATAAGCCAATGAGTGCATATGACTGTAAAGACCCAAGTTTCACAACCCAGTCTTTGATAAAAAATATGAATGACCTTGCTTAAGTCACATAGGAAAAGATAAACGGTTTTGGAGAAGCCAGCAAGTAATGAGAAAAATTAAATCTGCATCATTTACTTCAGTATATGATTGATTATTAATATCAGGTGCACATAAGCTTCAAAGAGGGTGAATAATTTCTCAGCACATTACACCACTTAATTAGAGAAAATAGGATGAAATAAAGAGATTGAGTGAATGTACTAAGCATTGCAGAGACCTGATGATCGCTTAAAAATAACGCCACCTGGAAGCAGCCTTTCGTGCAGTGAAGGAGTGATGCTTGCCTCATTTACTATTTCATCATCCCAAATTTTCCCATGGTGGCCCATCTCAACAGATGACTTGGCCAAAAATTAAGCAGTGGGAGAAATAGCAGTATATGTTAGATACCTTGGGACTTAGTCCAATTCTGTGCATATTTAGTTTGAAGGATCTCTCTTTGCTCCTTGGGAAGCCTGGACCATGCCCATTATTTTCCATGGAATGCATCCAAGAGAGCTGTGAACATTTAGCATCTAACACCAAAATAACATTATGTAGGTCAGAAGTGCATAACTTCTATTGGCTTGAGGACCAGATGGCGTTTGGCATGGCAAGTCAAGAGTCCCCCCACCCTTCAAAGTAAACCCTTTTGAATTTTATTGTATAATCTATTTTATTTTTCTTTTTTTGCTGCTGTTTAGTTGATTATGCTATTTGTGTTGTAATAGCACCATTTAAAAAAAAACCTTTTAGCACTGATGGGAGAAAAACAGATTGCACAGGGAGAGAGTGTGAGCAGTAGAGTAATATACGGAGAGATGCATTTTGAAGGTTGGAGGAAGGTTACAGGAGAAAAGTAGAAAGAGAAGACAGAGAAGTCATTGAGCAGCATTCCGCAACCTTACTGGGTCGGAGGCCCGGAGCAGGGAATGGGGGGTGGGGGAGGGAGAGGGGATGCTTTTGTGAGAGGGAAAGGCATTCTTGCACAGCTTCATTTGTGTGAGGGCGGGCCCGCTGCTCACATGACTGGAGCTCAGGGGTGGGTTCCTCCCGGTTTGGACCAGATCACCCAAACCGTTAGCGACCCGCTGGTGACGTAATTTTGGCATCAGGGATCCGGTTCTGTCTGTGCTGGTCCGTGCTCACCGCCATCTTTTTTTCTGAATTTTCGGCCGATTTTTCTGTGTTTGAATGGCTTCACAGCGTTCTGTGCTTTGAAAAAAGCCCTCCCACCTGCCCCCGGGTTAATACTGACCTTTATTTCTTTGCTCGAAGCACAGCTGATGAGCTCCTCAGCTGTGTTTCGGGCTGAATCCACCTTCTGAGCATGTGCGGAAGTGAAATCGCGCGAGGAGACACGTCACGACGCGAACCGGTGGCGAAGGTAAGTGAAACCCACCCCTGCTGGAGCTGCTCACACATGGGTTCACTGGCCTCACACACGGCCCAGTTTCAAATAGGCCACCTCCTGGTAATGGGCCATGGCCCACAGGTTGGGGACCTCTGCCACAGAGGAAAATGTAGTGAGGAAGGCAGGTTGAGAAGAATCATAGCTGATGGGGTATTGGGGAAGATATACAGGGAAAGAAGTGCAAGAAGTGCAGTCCAGATAGTACAAAGGGGAACAACCAGGGGTGTTATGACCCAGGAGCAAAAGGGAACTATGAAGATGAGAGGCCATGAACAAAACCCACAAACCACAATTTTTCCTCTGATGTAAGGCATGCAAATGGATGAAGTATAAATGATGCAAAGGGGCAAGTTATTTTTTTAAAAAAAATCAAACATAACATACGAAATGGGAGAGTTTGGAGGAATTCCATCTGGTAAGAACTCTCCGTCTAAATTCTCTGCAAGAAGAAGCTTTCATTGCTAATATTGATTTTAGTCTGCAACTCTCATTCTTCTGGCTTTTGCGTTACCAACAAGGCAATTAAAAAAAAAACCCTCTTTATAAATAATAAATAAAAGTGGAGAGATTTTTTTTATTATTACTGTAAGAATGACTCCGTTCTGAGATGCAGCAATTACGCAGTGCAGTGTGAAGTCAACAGAAGTAGGACGAGGCAAGGGGAGGGGAAATGATGTGGGCTTTTTCAATATCTTACGTCTGTAAAAATCAGCATGGGAGGTTTTACATGGCATTAAAAAAAAGGATGCCTACTGATATCTCCAGACCAAGTAATTTTAAGAGGCTAAATGGAAGAGACCAGGGTTTCATTTTGCTTTTGTTAAAGTGGCAATCCTGATATGTTATGTTGACTTAAGTATTTTCTACCCGCCCATCCCCTGCCCCAAAGATTATTTAGAATTTTCTTCCCCTTGGTGAAGTGTTATATTGTATAGTTTGTGAAGACTGCTAAAATTGATGCGGTTACATTTTCAAAGGTCACAATTGTGTTGCCTCAATATTTCCCTAGGCTACTCCTTGCATTCCCATTTAAAAAAAAAACCCAGCCATCAGGTATACAGCTGTATGTTGTCCTGACCCACAGCAACTCTGGCATTTTTTTTATAGTCTTGTGACTACATTACCTCAGACTGAAGCAATTTGGTGGCTGGCCAACGTGGCTGTATCCCAGCCAGAAATGTTGAGGCAGAGGTGGGAAAGAGAGAACTGTTACAATATTCATGGGGAAATGATGGTTTGGTAGGTTTATCTCCTTTTAAAATTGAAAGTGTTCAAGTCTCCAAGTGTTTTGTCGTTCATACGTGTGCCTTTAAGCTCTTCACCAAGAACACTGAAAGACACACACTATTTTAGCTGTTCCTGAGCTGATGGACAAAAACCATACTTTTATGCATTATTTTGACATCATCATACGTTTATAAAGGGTAGAATCCTAGATCGTAACCATATTGAAGGCAGCAGTGGTACGTTGGCTCTGGTGAGGAAAGACTGCTGTTCAGGACTAAAATATATTCCATGCAAACTCCAGACCAGATTGTATGAAGGAGAAACCTGATTATGAAAAATATGTCCTTATTAATCATTCCATTCATCAGTTGCTCAACAACAAGACTTATCTGGACAATGTACAGAATACAGGTTAAAAATTGCAATGTCCTTAGTGCAACTGAGAAGGGACGCGGTGGTTCAGTGGCTAAGACACTGAGCTTGTCAATCAGAAAGGTCACCAGTTCGGCAGTTCGAATCCCTAGCACCGTGTAATGGAGTGAGCTCCCGTTACTTGTCCCAGCTTCTGCCAACCTAGCAGTTTGAAAGCATGTAAAAATGCAAGTAGAAAAATAGGGAGCACTTTGGTGGGAAGGTAACAGCGTTCCATGTGCCTTCGGCATTTAGTCATGCCGGCCACATGACCACGGAGACGTCTTCAGACAGCGCTGGCTCTTCGGCCTTGAAACGGAGATGAGCACCTCCCCCTAGAGTCAGGAACGACTAGCACATGTGTGCGAGGGGAACCTTTACCTTTAATGCAACTGAAGCAATAGCAAGTTAAACAACTAGGAAATGAAAGCAAATTAGTTTAAAACATTGCATGAATGATGTAATACTTATTGACTGAGCTAGTGGTATGCAATTAACTGCAAATAAATGAACATAGTAGAAAAGACTATTAAATTACAAACTTGGTTAAATAATCGTGGTAATCCCTAGGAGATCCTAAAGTTTTAAAAACCTGGGAAAATCAAGTTGCATGGTAAGGACATTTGACTTTGAGGAGGATATTCCAAGTCAATGGTACATTATTGGAAAGGTCTGGAAGTTGAGTCATGTCAACTGAACTTTTGTTTTTGGTTTCGCTGTTTGTCCAAGTAACTTCTTCAGTTTTCAGAAACTTTCAGAAGTCAGTTGCTATGACTCAATTTCCAGACACCTCTACCTGGATGACTGAAAATCTTTATCAGTATTATTAGAAAGGGGTATTTCCACTTGTTTAAAGTCCAATTTGTTGAACAAGCCTTTTTTATTCAGCACACTAAGCCAAAACTAAACACAATACATTATAGTTGATTGTTAGGTATGAATCCTGACATTATGTCCACATGAAGAAGAAAATTTTACATTAAGCATTGATTCAGCAGGCTAGCAATTACATATTGACCTGAAAAATGACTATGATAATATAAGGCTGTCTAGCATTATATCATCATCCAGCATTTCAAAGAGTAAGAAATTATGGAAATTGTAGTTCAGCAATATCTGGAAAGCCACTTAAAGATTGATAAGATTCTTTAATGTTATTCTCAGCTAGGAATGATTACTTAATTGAGAAACTGAAATGGAAATCTGGTCATTTTTGCTGTTTACTGCAGGAATGGATCGACCAGAAATTGTGCTGGAATCCTGAAGATTATGGTGGGATCACTGCAATTCGGGTTCCATCTGAATCTCTCTGGCTCCCTGATATTGTTTTGTTTGAAAAGTGAGTATAGGGATCCTAATGCAGCGAGGGGTGGCTAGCTGTCCCACTTTCTCAAAGATAATCTGTTTTGGAGAGATCTGAAGGGCTATCCAATTAATATCTTGGCTGAAATTGACAACCAGAAGGACTTGCATAGCAATTCAAATGCAAATCTGTGAAGTGCTTGTTATTGTTGATTGTAGTGGTTTTCTATTTGTTCCTGAATTTCTTTGGCCTAAGCAAGTTTTCTCAAACACTATAGACCAGTGATGGCGAACCTTTTTTCCCTCAGGTGCCGAAAGTGTGTGTGCGCGCGCTATCGCACATGTGCGAGTGCCCACACCCATAATTCAATGTCTGGGGAGGGCAAAAATGGCTTCCCCCGCCCCCCACCCGGAGGCCGGAAATGGCCCATTTCCTGACTTCCGGTGGGCCCAGTAGGCTCATTTTTCACCCTCCCCAGGCTCCAGAGGCTTCCCTAGAGCCTGGGGAGAGCGAAAATGCCATCCCCCGCCCCCTGGAGGCCCTCCGGAAGCCGAAAACCCCCTCCCAGAGACTCCGCGTGAGCCGAAAATCAGCTGGCCGGCGCCCACATGTGCACTGGAGCTAAGCTAGGGCAACAGCTCGCGTGCCAGCAGATATGGCTCTGTGTGCCACCTGTGGCACGTGTGCCATAGGTTTGCCATCACTGCTATAGACAGAGCCCATGTGCTTCAGCCTCACTTCAAAAACATTCATTCAATTCTCGCTGTATCAGTACTTTCTTGAAATATTTCAAAACACTTCCTAATTAATATAAAGAATAATTTAAATTAATCAAAAGCAATGGACCAGACCGCATATTTTGTTCACTGAAAAGGTATTTTCAGGTAAGATTGGATGCTGTAGACCAGGGGTATCAAACTTTCAGGCTGCGGCCCAGATGTGTCACATGTGGGCCACGCCCATCACTGGTTTAGCGAAGGGGGAAAAAGTTGTGATACGTCATGTGACAATAACATGTCATCATGAGTTTGACACCCGTGCTGTAGACCTTACAGTCCAAAGGTGAAGAAAGTGGACCAAACTTAGAGGGAAAGATCTGATCCCACAACATTCTTCTCAGGTGTCTTAGAGTCAGGTGGACCTTTCTTCTCTGAGCCCAGAGCAATGAAGCTGATAAAGGCAAAAATATATTCCATGGGCATATCAGCTTGGATCTTCAGGAATTGGGGGTTAAAATAGTGAATGTAATTTTCGTACTATTGAAGCAATCAAAACAAGTTGAAAACCATGCTTAAGATGTGAGGGTGGTGGCACCTATAGAGCACGGCTAAGATAAAGGTTGTTTCTCATCTGTATATCTCCTTTCCTTCCTCATCCCACTTAGGATTGCTATGTAC
This sequence comes from Diadophis punctatus similis, assembly GCA_023053685.1. Classification (NCBI taxonomy): domain Eukaryota; kingdom Metazoa; phylum Chordata; class Lepidosauria; order Squamata; family Dipsadidae; genus Diadophis; species Diadophis punctatus. The sequence goes on from JALIGW010000002.1 coordinate 90,996,591, forward strand.
TAGAATTAATTGATTAAATATTACAGGCATAATGTGAAGCATTCTGACTGGCAATTTAGTCTAAGGAAATCTGATTGTGGGACTTCTACCAGGCTAGTAAGTCAAAAAAGTGTTCTTAGAAAACTCATATTTGAGCACAGGTTTTGCCAGGAACAACAACTCTCCTAAATCTTTTTAAGTTTTATTTCTGAGGTCTGATTTGCAGGCAGGCAGTAACTTCCACAAATGTGAACTCACAAGAAATAGTATCCTTTTGAAACAAGCGGAAAGAATTGGGAAGTGGGCTACCACTATAACTGCAATAGGAAACAAACCTGACACAGGGGAAAAAAATTATTGGAACAAGCAGCATGATATGTAATTTAAGAACAGTTTTCTCCTCTATCCTCTCTAGTGCTGATGGGCGCTTTGAAGGTTCATTGATGACAAAAGCAATAATTAAGTACAATGGGATAGTAGTGTGGAGACCTCCAGCCAGTTATAAAAGTTCCTGTACGATGGATGTGACTTTCTTCCCATTTGACAGGCAGAATTGCTCCATGAAATTTGGATCATGGACCTACGACGGCAGCATGGTTGACCTGATCCTAGTAGACGAAAATGTGGATAGGACAGACTTTTTTGATAATGGGGAATGGGAAATCCTAAATGCCAGAGGAATGAAAGGAAACCGAAAAGACGGATTATATTCCTACCCATTCATCACCTATTATTTTGTTTTAAGACGCCTCCCGCTGTTCTACACACTGTTCTTAATAATCCCATGCCTAGGACTATCATTTTTAACAGTGCTCGTTTTTTACTTGCCCTCGGATGAGGGAGAGAAACTATCACTCTCGACCTCCGTTTTAGTTTCCCTCACGGTTTTTCTCCTGGTCATTGAAGAAATCATCCCCTCTTCCTCCAAAGTCATACCCTTGATTGGCGAGTACTTGCTGTTCATCATGATTTTTGTCACCCTTTCAATCATTGTGACAATTTTTGTAATTAACGTGCACCATCGCTCTTCGGCCACCTACCATCCCATGGCTCCCTGGGTGAGAAGACTTTTCCTTCAGAAACTGCCTAAGCTGCTCTTCATGAAAGGACACGTAGATCGCTGTGCCTTCGCAGATCCGGAAGGAACTCTAAAACCAAAGCTGCGGAAGTATAAAAACAAACAGTTGAAAGATGGAGAAAAGGTGGTGGTTGCATTCTTGGAAAAAGCTGCCGATTCCATTAAATATATCTCCAGGCATGTCAAAAAGGAGCACTTCATTAGGCAGGTAAGTTAGGAATCAAGAATGGACTGATGTCAGTTTTCCATTTATCTCATATCTCCCGATTCCCACAGCAGTGTCTTAGGCCTAAAGATATTCATCCGTGCAGTAAATTGTATTGCTATTATCCTTCTCATTTTCTCATCTTTCTCATCTTCTAATTTTTCATCTTTTCTCAACTTTTCATCTTTCCTACTACTTTCTCCTTATGATTTATCACTTATTTGTATCTTATGATTAATGATTGTAACTACAATTTTTGATCTATGACCTATCACTTTGTTGTTTGTATGTACACTGAGAGACAAATTCCTTGTGCGTCCAATCCAGCGGTCGGTTGCTCCCGGTTTGGCCCGGTTCTGCGAACCAGTAGCGCCGGTGGCGGGAGGCTCCACCGACCTGCCCGGGACACTTCTGTGCATGCGCAGAAGTGTCTTGCGCGTGCGCTTGCGCATGCACGAACCAGTAGCAACGGGTTTTAGAACCCACTACTGGTCCAATCACACTTGCCAATAAAGAATTCTATTCTATTCTTGTTCCAGAGTTAGAGAAGAACTTAAACCTGCATTTTTACGCAAATCATCAGGTCATAGCAAACCTGGACAAAGCAATCCTGAAAAAGCTTTTCTTACATTTTTTAAATTTAGAATATGTTGCAAAATTGGGCCAGGATTTTTCTAATCCAGCATTGGCCAAGTTTTAAAGCAAAGAAAAATAATCCCTTGCCATCAGCAGTGATGGTTGGGACTTGTGAAGTTGCGGACCTCAATGTTTGGAGAAAACATCAACTTCCTTATCCTAGATAATCCAGTAAAAATTGACTAATGTCTATCAAAGGAACATGTTTTACCCTCTGTTTACCCTTGGCATTTTGAAAGAGAATGAAGTTAAAGTCAGAAAATGGTTAATATTAGACTTAACTTTAATCTGATGCATTAAGTACCAGTTATAAATTGTTAGCTTCCAGCATAAATACAGTCCATGTTTCTGAATATGTTTTTCTGCTCCAAAGGACAATACTATTTATTACTGTTAATCTGGGAAATAGAATTAAGGAATGAATTTACCTAACTGATGAATAATTTCAGTTATGTAACACTCCCTAAAAAAAATTCTACTTCACAGAACATGAAAAGGATATAATGAATACAAATTCAAATCTACTTCTAAGGTAGATAATCAGTGGGCTGCTAAGCAAGTATTCCCATAGAAATCTGTCTTCGCCATTGAGCTTGCTTTGGATGCCATTTCATGTTGCCCATTGAGTGGCAGTCATGTGGCCAGAGTGTAGCTAGGCAATGCCCACACCATAGTACAGTTCCTGGCTGAGCCAAAGAGCACTCATACATTGTGGTCCATAGGCATACAATGACAATAACCAGGTTTCATCAGTGTCTAGACTGGAGACCAGTTAATCACCTCAGCAGTGTGGCCATGAGTTCCATCACTAAAGATAAGATAAAATTGTTCTGTCCCCACAAAGCACACAGCCACACAAGCAGGTTACAGTAAGATTTTTACTAATAATTTTTTATCCGTACAGGATGCACACACCAATGTTACAAACAAACTTTCTTGGCAAACCCCCAGCTACTAATTCACTTCATTAGTATCGGGTACTAGTTCAAAGAAGTCGCCAACAATGAGCCAATTAAGTCCACTTATCTTATGGAGTTTCTTGACTTGGCAAAGCTCCTAGAGTTGGCAAAGTTCTTAGAGTTGACAAAGTTTAGTCTCTGATAACAAAACGCGACAGAGAAGCACCAAACAAACTCTGATCAAGACGGGATTTTCCAACATTGTTCTCTACAACTTCCCAGCTGCATCAACTCTTCTTAAATAGACTTAAGGGCGTGGTGGCCAATTAGCCCCAGGTCTCACTCCCGAGTAGACCTCCTTTGGAGTAGACCTTTCTGCCTCTTGGCCGCCCGGCGTGCTCTGGCATTCTGGAATGGATTAGTAGCCTCTCTGTTCTCAGCACTGCCATGAGACACTGAAGGCTCCAAAGGCCCAGGCTGCACAAGCTGCGAGCAGGCCACAACACAAATACAAAAAACAAACTATTTCTTGAGAATGAGCAGTTCACTAGTGACTACCTATAAGCAGATTTAATTTGGCTTTTGGTTTCTCCAGGTTGTAATCCTATCTCTATATAGAGACAAGCGGGAACTTGTGGTTCATGCTGGCTCTGCTTGGTCAGCTGCATTGAATTTTTTTAAAAATATAACTTATATGAGTTATGCCTAATATTCAATATCCCCTAAAGATTGTATCAATGCTTATTGAACAACAGACTTACACCACATCTGACCCACCATTGAAGGTGACCCTCTACCTAATGCCATGATCTGCTGTGTGCTTCACAGGGTTATCAAGCATAAATTGATATGATGGAACATAAACTTGGTTCTGGGAATAGAGAAGTGTTGAATGGCCCATTATGAATGGGAGAGGTTCAAAAAAGATCACTCAATCCTAGGAAAGAAGAAAGCACAAGATAAAAATCCAGAGTAACTCCATCTGATTGGTTGTTGTTGTTTTTGTACTGTATAAAATATGGGAGTATTCTACTATAGTATTTTAACAGATTCTCAAAAAGAAAATCCTAAAAGAATAAAGATCATTCCTACAATGTCTGTTTTCTAGACCTTGCATACTTTGAAGGCTGAGCATTGATGACTTAAGTCCCAAGTATATTTTAAAGCATGACTTCACTTGTATAAAATGAGCATTGAACGCACAATTCTTATTTTCCTCCTCTCTCCTAGGTAGTGCACGACTGGAAGTTTGTAGCTCAGGTTCTTGACCGGATCTTCCTGTGGCTATTTTTGGTGGTGTCTGTGATCGGCTCTGTTCTTATATTTACTCCTGCTTTGGAGATGTGGTTGCATAGTGGTTTGTAGAAATAAAACCATCAATTGTGTAAGAACCAACTGGAGGAAGAAAACAGTAGATTTTTGTTGCCTGCTTAGGTAACATTCAGTGTGCACAGAATCAACAGGAATGTCATTGACACCAAACTATGCTGGGCAGATTCAGATCAAGTTTTAGATCAAATCTTTTAGCTACTAAGCTCATGAGATGGGCATGGATTGCACAAATGACTACTTTCACCTATATTTATTGTATTTATAGGCATTTATCTGTTTACCAAAATGCTATAGAAAAACAGATAAGAATATAAAAGTATTACGTACTGTATGTTCATCACCTTGAGTTACTTATAAAGTAATAAAGGCAGGATAAAATAAAATCTAATAAATAAAATCGGTATTTCAGCATTAGAAACCTAGATTATTTCTTGTTTCAGTTTACATGACAGATGTTGCATGTTGTTGAAATTTAGTTCTTATCAGCTCAAACCAACAAGGTCAGAGTTATAGTTCCATTTAAACTGTAACAGCTTTCCCCCAAATAATCTTTGAACCTCAAAGAACATTCCATGAGTTGTTACCTGCACATTTATTGGGAATTTTTCAAACTATTCTCTGAACTAACCCCTCCCTCATGCTTCCAAAATTTTGATACTTGTGCAAAGGAGGGAAATTGGTCGCCGGTTTCCCAGTAGATGGATGTAACTTAACATTTAATTTTAAAAAGTCTCCCATTTTTTTTAAAAAAAGAAAATGTTAAAGAAGTCCGCAAAAATCATGAGGAAAGATTTATGTAACTGGACTTTCCTTCGGATCAGCCATATTTAATAATCAAATTTCAGAATTCACTTTCCAATATTACACTGACACCAACTGTTGTTGGAAATATGACAATTTATTGCACTATTTTTTTAAAAAAGATATTTGTGCATAAGCTTTATAAAAAGTAAATGTTATAAGCACAGATTTTATATTTTCACACATTAGAGCTAAATAAAGCATTAATAAAAACTGAATGTATGCGTATAAATGTGATGAGCAGCAATGTCCCAATACATTTGTTTTTGAAATGAACTTGAGGACATAATCTTTTTCCATCACTTCAATTCTCGCCTTCTCAAAAGCATCATTTGTGTACCTCCTTGCTGTGGGAAGCAGGGAGGAAAAACAGATACTATTTAAAATTACAGCATTTTTCGGAGTATAAGACGCACCTTAGTTTTTGGGGAGGAAAATAGGGGGGGAAATCTACTACCAGGTATTCATCTGGCTAGCATCCTTAGTCTGGTTAGCTTCAGTATATTATTTTATCCCCTGGTTAGGGCTGGAAAAAAAACCTTTTTTAGAGGGAATAGCAATGAAAACAAGCCTGCAAAGACTTAGGGCCGGAAAAAAACTTCTTCTGAGGGAGTAACAATGAAAAAATCCTGCAAGCCGGGAAGATCGTTAGCACCTTGTTAGGGCTGAAAAAACCTTTTTCAGAGGGAAAGCAATGAAAACAAGCCTGCAAAGACTTAGGGCTGGGAAAAAACTTCTTCAGAGTAGCAATGAAAAAATCCTGCAAGCTGGGAAGATCGTTAGCATCTCGTTAGGGCTGGAAAAAAAAGCTTAGAAAAAGCTACATTCGGAGTATAAGATGCACCCAAATTTTCAGCCTCTTTTAGGGGGGGGAAAGGTGCGTCTTATACTCCGAAAAATACGGTAACAGGCTTTGCTTTTGATCAGCCTGCTAATACATTTCGTGAAGCTTACAGACCAGTGTTTCTGTATCTCAGCCACTTTAAGCTATGTGGATTCAACTCCAAGAATTTCCCAGCCAGTATGGCTGGCCAGTGAATTCTGGAAGTTGAAGTCTACATGACTTAAATGTGTTGAAATTGAGAAGCACTGTTGCAGATTATTGGTACTGCAGGATCCAATCTGAGTCGGTCACCAAGACAAGAGGTTTAGATTTCCAAGCTTTTGGACTCTTGCTGGAGCCCATCCTCAGGGAATTTCTCTCTCACTATACTCTCCCTCTCTTTTTTTGATGAGAGAGAAGTTCCCTGAAGATGGGCTCCAGCGTGAGTCGGAAAGTTCAGAAGACTAAACCTCTGGTCCTAGTGACTGACCCAGATTGGATTTTGCAACATTATCCTGCAACATATATATTTGCCTTCATTCATTATCGGTACTGACAGGTGCACATGAAAGAAACATTAACATCAATGGCTCCTCATACATGATTGACTTTATATCACCTAACTAGAAGCCACGTAGACCAGATAAATACAGAGGACTGTTTATATGTCATTTAATACTTGCCCTGCATGATTAATAATGAGCAAATCTGCTTTGCTGGGATCAGCAATTAGGGCTGTCAGACCATTCTAGCCTAAACATGATGGTATCTCTATGTTTTTGCTACTGGAAAGGTGCTTTAAAAGACAGATGCACAATGGTTTTGCTTTGTTCAGTGTGATGGTTAGTATGCTGTAGGTGCCAGAGTACAAGGATGTGTGTGTCATAGCTGAAAACCAAATGGACCTTGGAACTGGCCTGGCTGATACACAATTATTGTACTTTTTGTACAATTGTACAAAAATTGTACTTTATATTATTGTATAATATATATTATATATTATTGTACTTTAGACTGGTTGAACTCCATGGGCTACATGAGTTAACAAAGGCTGGAATTCAAGAACACTAATATGCTTAATTTAAAATATTAATTAGCACATAGAGCAACCTTATCTATTTTCAAAGGAAAATAAGAGATATGTTCACCAAGCACCTTTAAAATAAATGACGATAAAGTGCTGAAAATTTGACTGCTGTAGTGGAAGCTATTTGATATTGATATATAACTATATATCATGATATATAACTAGAAAATGGTTACATCTACCAGGATATTCTTAAAAGGTATTTATATTTTGCTATAGTTAAGGTTGGAGATTTTTACTTTCAAGAAAAGCTGAATATTTGACAAAGATCAGAAATGTCTCAGAGGGATTTAGACTTTTTTCTGTCTTTAAAAAAATATACTTGCACATGAACATATTCTCTGACTAGAATCCTCATAATGGTTCATGAGAAGACCTAAGATGGATGCTTTTTAATTTTAAAATAATTATTGTCCAGATAATCTATAGTGAAAGGCAGTAGAAAGAAAATTAGGAACGTTATCTTGATGTCTTCAAAATGAGAGCATTTATCCTTCTGTCAAAACAGCTTCTACCTGCCTGTAGATTTTCAATGTTTTGTAGCATATTTTTTGTAGACCAGCTTTCCTGCCTGTCAGGGGGTTGTATGTTTTCATTTCCTCATGTACACCCAAAAAAATCCCCTTTGGAACCTAATAATGTCTCCTCCAAAGCTCTATACCAGTCTTAGGAATAGCAGTCAATATGTGAAGAGGCTTATAAAAAGTTTATACCACTGGTCTTTTTTAATTAAGAGCTGATTTTGTCCAAAAGCAAGGGCCCAAATCATGTACTGTCATCATTCAAATTCTAGCAGGCTTCAGACACAACCACCATTAATTGAACTCAGCTTTGCCTTATTGTATTATATTTTCCCTGGAGTGTTGATGTTCCATCTGCAAACTTCAGTTCTAGGCTTCTACCATATGTTAACCACAATTGCAATTCTTTGCTTGCTGGGTTTCAAGACAATGTTCACATTTTTTCTTATACTACTTAGGTTTCAGGGCTTTCTTGCACATGAGCAAAAAATGGTAAGGTATTCCTATGGATTAGTTCATAAGTGATGTGACGTGTTTACAAGCCCAAAGCTCTCTCTCCTTCAGTTCAGCTCATAAAGTCCATCTATGTGCGATCAGTAAGTGGTACTATGGAAAATAATTGTGCTCTATATTCAGTCCACCTTTCCTAGCATGGGAAGTAAAAATATTTAGTGCAATGACTACAAAGCCTCTATGTCTTGTATGTGAGCATAACACCACTTTGAATGTTGTCAGCCAGTAGTGGCATGTCATCACTCACAAGAGCTGTTTATGATTGTACTGTATATGTTATTAATGAAAGCAATAACAAATAAATAATCTGAAGACTGAGAATGTTGTTTGTGTATTAAACAAAAACAAAAGCAAAACAAATGGGAAAGATGGAATAGCCATCCACTGTAGGAGGGAATACTGTAGAGCATAAATAAAGGCAGAGGTGGTTTAAATAGATATATGCTACCAATGATATCAATATTTTTGTTCTCTATGGTAAAGTAGTGTAAGTAGGACTGGTATGAAAATCTCTCTCTCTCTCTCTCTCTCTCTCTCTCTCTCTCTCTCTCTCTCTCTCTCTCTCTCTCTCTCTCTCTCTCTCTCTCTCTCCCTCCCCCCTCCCCCCCTCTCCTCCCCTCTCTCCTCCCCTCTCTCATCTCATCCCATGCCATGTTTGTCTTCTCTTTTTGATAACAACCAGTTTCACACAACATTTCAAATTTTACAGACCAGGAAAACAGCCAAGCAACCTATTAGGAAATTAAAGATATATTTTCTAGTCCCTCTGTTTTGAAGCTAGAAATATACAGCATATAACCCCGCTTTAAAAAAATAATTAATTATTAGCTTTAACTAATTATGATCTGCATGAGAACTTAGAAAATAATAACAGTAGAATAAAACCTGGAAATTAGTCTGAATCACAAATTAAACCATAAGTACACATAATTTAGGAGTAAATTGGGTGGGAGGAATCATCCCTCCAACATTAACTCAACTTTCTGTTGGGCTGTTTGGTTTACTTTGTATAATCCTAAGTCGTCATTTATCATTATTATCATAATATCTATATCCATTGATTAGAACATTGCAATGTAAGCATTTTGGCACATGGATGGAAAAATAAGTGGAAAATCTGCAGGAGGCAGAAAAATGGGTCAGAGGAAGGTCATAAAGGAATTATATGTAGAGAGACAGTCAGCTGTAAATTTGAAATTCAGAACTAGTACAGAGACGCTGACTTGCCAAGAAGGAAATAATCGTTAAAATAGGGTCTCTAAGAGCATGTGATATGTCAGCTAAAAATTACAACATTTTTGTAATATAAATGGATGAGTTTCGGAAAGAGCTTAGCTGACCAATACCAAGATTTTTGAGATGTTGGTGGATTGTTTAGTATTCAATTCCAATGATTCTATAATACAGGAAGACCATTTTGGGGTAGGGTCAATTAAACAAAATTGCATAATTTTTGCACATTACAGTGAAAATAAAAGCGCAGCATTCTCATTTAACTTTAATTTTTGGTAGGGCTGGAAAAGAAAAGGTTGTTGCAATTCAATGAGAAGGTTTACACATCTTGTGTGCTATACCTATGAGTTTGTTTTAAGTTTAGCTTAGCTTAACGTATTGTGGGAACTCAGCAAGTATGATTTTTACAACATTGTGGCTGTAGGAACCCAGCCAATTTACTTGACAAATCACAATCAAACAAAAGATGAGTTAGGCCCTGCAGACATCATGGAATAGATTGGTTTGACTCAGTACAAGGCAGCTTTCATATTTATCGCTCATTGGAATAATTATATACATAGCTAACAATATTATTTAATAAATGTATATACTGTATATCTACAGGGTGATAGAAAAAATATGTCTGCAATGCAGAATGCCTGTGGGCAATAGCCTAGACGAGCAAATCATATGAAGGCTTGATGAATTGGGATGATTTTTTTTAACCTAACATTGATCGACTGCTTTCATTTCCCTCCTGCTTTTCCAGGAATTATTCGGTGGTTTAAATCATTTCTCAAGATTAAGTCATGTTTTCAAGCTCATACTTTAATAAAACACGCAAGAGAAGAGCAGAGAAAGAAGAGACCAATTTTTCAACTAGAAACATTGGACAATGGTACATATCTGCTGTCTTGGTTGGTCTGATCTTCTCTTTTTGAAGCTCTTACTTGAATAGCAAGTTTGTGGTTCTTATTTCTTCCTGGCTAAAAGAAAAAGCCAGAAGTGTCAAGACCAAAGGATGTCGTCAGGATGATACTGCTGTTCAAGTCTCCAGTCCCAGAGCAATTTTTATTCCATCTGGTGGTTCCAGATGGTGGTTGAGGGCAAAGCAAGATTCCTATCAATATTCTTTTTCCAGGTGATCTAAGTGGCCATATTAGTCAGTTTCATTATGTTTTTTGGGGAAGGAGGGAAATAATTTCCCAATGGTTCTTGATCCCATAGACAAGATCAAGGTATGCAGCCTTTCAGTTGTGTAATCCAAGGTCAGTTTTCAGAGGTGGTAGAGTGAGACCCCATGAAAGATAGAGAGTTGGCACAATCAAAGGCCAACATTTTTGCATGGGTTGAGGGGCCCTTTGTCCACTGTTTCTGCTTGGAGCAAGATTATATATTTTAATATACTTTTCTAAAAGTCTAATACCACGTTTATGAAATGTAATGCAGAGATGTGCTTAAGTACTACCTGATGTGTGTGTGTATCTGACATTATTGAAATATAGCCAGCTGAAGTTTACTTTGTGTCATGAAGCTTTCAAGATTTTGCAGCATGCTTCTTGAGACAACAGTTAGACATGTAGAATAGAATAGAATAACAGAGTTGGAAGGAACCTTGCAGGTCATCTAGTCCAACCCCCTGCTCAAGCAGGAGACCCTATACCATTTCTGACAGATGGCAGTCCAGTCTCTTCTTGAAAGCTTCCAGTGATGAAACTCCCACAACTTCTGAAGGCAAGCTGTTCCATTGGTTGATTGTTCTCCCTGTCAGAAAATTTCTCCTTATTTCTAGGTTAAATCTCTCCTTGATCAGTTTCCATCCATCATTCCTTGGTTGGTAGAAGTTTGCTGCAGCTTTCTTTACTTCATTACTACTTACTTACTTACTACTACATTTAGAACAGTTACTTACTTACTTACTTACTTACTTACTTACTTACTTACTTACTTACTTACTTACTTTAAGAGCTGAAGTGGTGCAGTGGTTAAATGCAGCCATTGCAGGCTGACTGCTAGTTCAACAGTTCAGCTGTTCAAATCTCACTAGGCTCAAGGTTGACTCAGCCTTCCATCCTTCCGAGGTCGGTAAAATGAGGACCCAGATTGTTGGGGGCAATATGCTGAACTCTGTAAACCGCTTAGAGAGTGCTGTAAAGCACTATGAAGCGGTATATAAGAAAAGTGCTATTGCTATTGCTATTGCTATTACTTACTTACTTACTACTACATTTAGAACAGTTGGAAGGAAGCTGTATGCAGGTACAATCAAGGAGAAGTCTGAATTCCTGTAGTAAATCTTTCTCTAGTATAGACATTCAGAGAATTCCAAGGAAAAAGGAGCTAGTCACAAGGAAGGGTTCATTTAGAACAACAAAAAAACAGTAAACAAAACAGAGAAATTCTTGCCTAGCATGTCAAATGTTTTATGGGTTTTTTTTAAATCCTCAGCTGTCAGCAGTAATTTAATTTAAAAGGTTAGGATCAATTAGCCAATAATATAATTTAATTTTATGCTAACAGCCTCACACTACATTTTAATGCCATCAATTTTTAGGCCTTCTGAATAAATGTATAATTTATTCATGTATAAAAAGTGTAAATAAAATAAATGTTTAAATGGGGGCTTCAGAATCTCTCCCTTACTAAATGGCGATCAGACTCCATGTCTGCCAGATCAGTAATGGATTCCACATCTGTTGAATGGAGTTCACATCTGCCTAGTCAGCAATGGAGCCCAAATCAATCAGGCCGCAGGTTACTGAGCCCCCCCCCCCTTGACTTCCATCAAGTCCTGCCAATGAGAGTCATTCTTTCCAAGGTAAATATCCAAAGATCTCTACTTCCCAACAGAATGGCTAAAGCCTAGGATGCATTCAGCCCTACTACCAACAGTGCTTTTGAAGTTAAATGTTAAGAGGACATATAGAATTATCTAAAGATTTGTATTTAAGGGGTCCCAAACAATGTTCCCTCTAACACTGAAAATAACTGAGCGGCAGTTGGAAACTGCTGCGCTGCATTTTCTTTTCTGGAGGGACCGAACCGGCCTCCCTGGATGAAAAGTAAGCTGGTGGGCAGCAGCCTTTGATCTCGCTCTCCTCCTCTCCCTAGCAGTGGAGCCTGCATGGGGAGTCAAGAGTTAAAGCCTCTGCCTCTCTTCGTTGAAGGCTCCTTTCTCCCACCCCCCACCCACCCCAATCGATTGGTGATCAATGTTCCCTCTGACATAAGAAAATGCCCCGCGGCAGTTGGAAACTGCTGCACGGTGTTTTCTTATCACGTGCGCGGCTGCGCAGCTGCACAGCTTAGAGGGAACATTAGTCCCAAACTCTTTACACATAGTGCCACTCAACCCAGGAGAGGGCTGAGCATGAGGAAGAGGTTGAGAAGTGCACCTCCTTAATTGTGTCAGAGATACTTACACAAATGGAAGTGAGAATTACTTGAAAAGGCTCTGCAAATGTTGTCACCTTCCATTGCAAGCCATAAAGGTCTTTCCAGGTATCTAATGGGCTCTTCTTCTTGAGGTTGCCAGGCTGGTCAGGCTCCCTAGGAGAGATTTCCTCCCCATCCCCACTCAGACTTGAGGCATGACCTCCTGAGTGGCCATGTTGCAAAACTTTCCTTACCTCTGAGGTAGAGGAGCTGATGCCATCTTTTTTTAACCAATTAAAACGTTTTTTTAGTTTATCAAAGTATAAAATACAAAGAAAAAAACATGGAAAAGTAAGAAGAGAGGAAGGGGAAAAGAGGGGGTATAGTGTAATGGGAGAAAAAAGGAAAAAGGCACCAACCTCCGACTCTCTTTGGCACAGTCAAAGGTAACAATATTACAACTACAACTTTTTGCTTTTACACAGCAATATGTACAAGCCATTCCTATAACAATAAGCCTGTCTAATTTACAAAAACAGAATCTACGTTTCATTTTTTTTCTCATTGCAAACACAAAATCTGGAGGCATTTTCGAACTAGAGACAAAATTAAATATAATCTCTTATTTGCATAAAAGAAACATTTTAATCATCTCAGCTGTGGGGAATAATATATCATTCATTCTCATATTTTCAAATCAAGTCCATAATATTTTACCAACTTTAAAATATTATAGGAGCTGATGCCATCTTGAGAGTAAGAGTAAGGAAATGGATGCTCCCCCTCCTGCCTTTTGCCATGGTGTGAACACTGAGGAACCAATGCAGGAAGGAAGGGCCTCAGATCAGCAGCCTCAGATGTAATTCCTCCTTTGCATATTTTTATCCAGTTCTTGGTTAATTTTAATATTATAGTTCTTAATATTGCCTCTTTTGATGTTTTCACTGTTCTTGTTGTTTTATTTTGTGTTTTTGGGCAGTTGAAAGTCACCCAGCATCCCATGACAGTTAGAGAGGTATATATTCGATAAATTTTTAAAAAATATACATAATGTATATTGGCGTATTGTAAGTCAGCTCCCATTTCAAATTCTTTAATTGAAGGTTCCACTTCCACCCCGTTGCATAGTGGTTGTAATTCTTATCAATTTCTTAGTTAATATTAATGTTTTCATTCTTGAATCTTTTGATGTTTTTCCTCTTCCTACGGCTTCATATTACATTTTTATTCATTCATATATCTTATCTATTGTTGTTACCTGGTGCTTCTTTCAAGGTAATGCAGTGAATCTGCATTACTACTAGCGATAGGATGACACTTTGTAGGTGATGGCGTGGGACCTGTAGCCCTCCAGATGTTTCTGAATTATGCCAGTGTCCCTCAACATCAGTCACAATAGATGGAAAACTGCAGTTCAGCAAGATTTGGAGGGCCAGATTTTCTACTTCCTTGATGGAAGTAAATAAGTTAGTCATCACACTGTTAGCAGTGAACCAGTCGAAGTAATTACTGTTCTTAATATAGTCTTGCTTCAGGGAAGTGGAAATTATCACTACGTTTCACCATCAAATTTGTTCTTCAATGTTTTCCAAAAATAGAATGTTTCTGAGCAAAAGAGTCAGTTATCACATTTCTGCAAGTAAGACAATGCTTGCCCATGCATCAAACCACTGCATTATTCCTAGGAGTTTGAGGAAGAAATAATGTCACTATAAATTGATTCTTAACAGCCTGATATCATTTTAAAAATTTAGTAATAAGTTGTCTAGAGCTTTCACAGAAAATGTTAAATGATACACCAAGTTCTTGACTGTTAGAGGACTTTTTTTTTAAATGAAAAGTGAGTGGAAAACTGTCACCCATTCTAACTACCGTACATACTCCAATATTACATGGCTGTACCTGTTGGAACTGTAAAATACTGGCTTGTTACCCAATATATAGTCAGACCAACAGAGTGCAATCTCGTTTGTACTAGTTGGGGAATTCTGAAGTGCAAATCCATACATCTTAAAATAGCTGAGGTTGAAAAACACAGACTTAAATGACATTCATGCTTTCGCCTGAAGTCTTCAATCTCCTCCTCTAAAAATGAAACCTAGTAGCAGACACGCTCAAGGATTGTGCTTCCCCTGCAATAGACAACAGCATTTTTGTACATCAGTGCTTCTGCTCGTTGGACATCCACTTCGTTGTGTAAAGGAGACACAACTATTTTAAACAGCCACCCAGAGTCGCTTCAAAAAGAGATGGGCAGCAAATAAATGTAAATAAATAAACAAAGAACACTGGTCACGCTATCTTTAAATTTTATTTTTTTATGAACTTCAAGTTTCTAAAAGTGTATTACATTGTAAAATATACAAACATGTTCCAAACAATCCAATAAAGACTGTGAATACAGGAAGTGACGAAATCCAGTTTCTCCCACTATTTCGGCTTTTCTCACCAGATTTAGCAAGGAGGTGACATGCTCTGGCTCCCTTCCATTAAACAGTGTCATCTTGTTGGACGCAAGAATCATGCCTTCTCTGGCAGTGTTTGCTTTGTGGAACAGCGTCCCTGTGGAAATGCAGATGGTTCTGGTCCTTTTAGCCCTTCATAAGGTTTTGGAACCCTGGCTGTAGAGTAGACCTCTTATTTCAGTACCATTCAAACTTTCTGAACAATGTCATTTTCAATCAAAAGTTTAAAAAACAACAACTTGCTATTCAGGCCAGTTTTCAAGTCAGGAAGTCAGTCATGTTCTGTGGATGTGATTGGATGATTGAAGTGTATCGTTGACCTTGAGCTTTGTGGGCTGTTGTTTTTGGGTTTTTAATCTACGCAACCTGCTCAGAGTCAGTCATTGTGAAATGGGAGGCAATATAAATTATATAAACATCTTTAAAAAATACATGGAGCAAAATAATCTGGCCTACTGCTAGGTACTCTTCTGTCCATAACATTTAAGGGGATTTTGTTCATCTCAGTGTAGCAGAGTTTAATTAATT
The DNA here is from genome assembly GCA_023053685.1 of Diadophis punctatus similis. Taxonomy (NCBI): domain Eukaryota; kingdom Metazoa; phylum Chordata; class Lepidosauria; order Squamata; family Dipsadidae; genus Diadophis; species Diadophis punctatus. The sequence goes on from JALIGW010000002.1 coordinate 91,012,048, forward strand.
AATTAATTAATTAATTAATTAATTAATTAATTAATTAATTAATTAATTATAAGTATAATTAAATACTCAGAGCATTCTTTGCATATTTCATAGGCACAATTTCCAAAATACATCTAAAATGCTAAAATAAGCAGAAGCGAGAATGCCATCCAAAATATTTGTTCTTATAATACCTGTTACCTACTCTTCACATTAATCACCTAAAAGAACCATAGAATAAGAAGCACTCTATCAAACCCTGTACCTGTTAACAGCGGAGTTCCCCAAGGCAGCGTTTTAGGGCCAACTCTCTTTATACTTTACATAAATGACCTCTGCGATCATATTAAAAGCAACTGTGTCCTCTTCGCAGATGATGCAAAACTATTCAACCCCACCAACAATGCTGCTACCCTTCAAAAAGACTTTGATTATGTATCAGAATGGCCAAACAAGTGGCAACTGCAAATCTCAATCAACAAATTCTCAGTCTTACACATTGGCAAAAATAATCAGAACACAAAATACACAGCTATGCTTCCAACAGAAATATTTAATTCATATGAAATATAGCAAATAATGTTTAGTGAACTTTCTGTTGCTGGTTAGGAGTTATTCTAAGAGTGACCCTCAGATACTATCAGAGAAACTTCTGGTTATTCTCCTTCTCTGTTGTCGTTCAGAGTGCAATGTTCATCAACTTGATGCCTTCCAGCAGTGTTTAAATTTCATCTCCCACCATCAGCATTAAAATTAGGGATGATGGATTACAATCAACAATTACATTGAGGAAGATAGCGTGATTTTAGTTTGATTACAGAAATAAACAATATTGATAACTTCAATAGACTGATCAGCAATCTATTCATTTTTTTTTCTTTTTATTATCCTGTAATCCCTTGTTTTGGGTGGGGTCAGGGAGACTGAGTAGAGCTGAGCGTTTACAGGCCAGATGCCCTTCCTGATGCCTACGCAGAGTTCACAGCAGCTATTTTCTCTTTGCGCCCTGATAAAGAAACATCTGTCGTTGCCTAGGATTAACTCTCAACCTTCTGAGTGGGAGCCGAGCATCTTCATCTCTTAGCTACCACACCATTCAGCAATCTATTCATTTATTACTTGCAAATTAATGGCTTATGTATAAAGGATTTTTCTTTACAAAAACTTTAGGAATGTTAACAAACGGTTGTGAGAGTTTCAGCTGATGATTCTCTTCTGATTCATCTTGACCTATTTTATTTCTTCCATAAATGAAGCAAAAAATCTATTCTATACAAAGGATCAGGAATCTGAGCCAGTATGAATATTAATCTGCTGTTGATCTTAGAGATATGTGCAATAGCAGAGACTGTAACCAAGAATTTCTTAGCAGAAAAATGAGCGTGGAAAGGATTATCTGAGGAACATTTGAAAGCTACTATATTAAGATAGATTTCTCCAATCTACTATTGTCCAAAAAGGTTGAGGTGGAACTCCATAGGTTTTGCTGGCTGTGAATAATGGGAGTTAGTCTACCCATCTGAAAGGCTGGCTTAATACATCATAAAGTGATGAGAATACTTTTCTTATGGCTTGAGATGAAAACGGATATTCTATAAACTGTTGCCAATGTGTGATTTGACTATCCTATTAAAAAGGATCATGCAAAATGTGAATCACCACCCATATATTATACATCTGCTATCAATGGTTGTAGGAATATTCCCGTTGTTCCAAATACACAGATAATTATGAACACCCACAGAAATACTCTATCGATTACCATGGCGACATATTTCCAGTCATCTTCTACCTGCAATGCATAAGAAAATACATATATATTTAATTGAATTCATAATATTTAATTGACACTATTAAAACAACTCTGTGCTTCCTGAGATTTCTTTATTATTTTTTTAAACATACATTTAGAATCTTCATATACTGTAGATTCATATATAGAACATCTGTTGGTGTAATCACAGGTCACAAGTTAAAATCTTTGTATAGATTTGTTATATAATTATTATAATATTTGGTATTATTTGTAAAGAAGAATTTGGCAGGCTTTCTGCTGTCATATTGGATGCAATCCACATTGTTCCAATTTCTCAATAAATTACAGAACATTTAATTTCTTTTACATAAGTATTACGTTATTTCTACCTACAAATGCTTTATTGATAAGAAGTACAAAGCCTTCCGTAATTGCTAGCTACCAGTCCCACTATCTCTCATTTTGGGTCATGCTGCTGACAAGATCTGTTTGGAGCTGTAATTCAACAACATCTATAAGATCAGATAAGTTCTCACTTCTCTGCATGTGAGTACAGTTTAGAGTTCTAAACAAGACTATACATCCTTTAGGTGTTATAGTATTAGAGGTGGGTTCCTCCCGGTTCGGACCAGTGCGCCCAAACCGGTAGCAACCTGCTGGTGATGTCATGATGACATCACGGAACTGGATCGGTTGGTGCCAGTCCATGGAGGCCGCCATCTTTTTTTAATTTTATTTTTATTTTGGGGGGGGGGATTTTTTCTGCTTTTTTTTCTTTTGCGCATGCGCAGAAGCCAAGTTTCCAGCACTGCACATGCGTTTTCTTGTTTTCAACTCCTTTTTTAAAATTTTTTTTAAACTTTTTTGCCACTGCGCATGCTCTCGTGGAAGTGAACCGGCAGCGAGGAAAGTTAGAACCCACCCCTGTATAGTACATACCGTATTTTTCAGATTAAAAGATGATCCAGACTATAAGACACACCTAGCTTTTGGGGAGGAAAAGAAGAAAAAAATTTGCCTCTGCCTCCCAGCAATTTGCCTCCTTGCAGCAAACAGCAAACAGCAAACAGCCTGGTCACCTTCAGTACAGCCTGATTTACAACAAGCAGCTGATTGGTTGTTGGATCGGCCTCCCAGAATACTAACCATCAGCTGTTCCAGGTTGCAGGGATCGCCGTCGCCTATCACTGCCTCCATGCACCCTATTTTCAGCCTCCGTGTGCCCTGTTTTCAACCTCTTCACATCCCCTTTTTGGCTTGTTCCAAAAATGGTGCCGGCGCCGCCTATCACCACCAAATGGGACACGTGGAAAATGGGACACTCGGAGGCCAGAAATGGGGCATGTGGAGGCCAAAAATGGGGCACGTGGTGGTGGCGATAGGCGGCGGTGATCCCCGCAGCCTGGAACAGCTGATCATCAGAATTTCGGGAGGCCAAACCAACCGCCAATCAGCTCTCATGCTAAATCAGGCTGTGGTGAAGCTGACTAGGCTGTTTGCTGTTTGCTGCAAGGAGGCAAATTGCTGGGAGGCAGAGGCCGAAGGGTGGGGGGCGGTGGGTGGGCGGGGCTTCGGCAACATTCGCTCTATAAGACACACAGACATTTCCACCCACTTTTGGGGGGGCAGTGTATCTTATAGTTCGAAAAATATGGTAACACCTGTAAAATTATCTTTCTGGTACATAAATCACTTTTCAAATAGATAGATAGATAGATAGATAGATAGATAGATAGATAGATAGATAGATAGATAGATAGATAGATAGAGAGAGAGAGAGAGAGAGAGATAGAGAGAGAGAGGGGGGGGGAGGGAGGGAGAGGGAGAGGGAGAGGGAGAGGGAGAGAGAGAGAGAGAGAGAGAGAGAGAGAGAGAGAGAGAGAGCCAACAGTTATTTTTGCTGGTGATAGACTTGACAAAAATGGAGAACCATAAAAGTAAGAAATATTTTGATGTCCAAATTTAACTAGCAAGTCAAAATCATATTCCTTTCCAAAAGTAAAATGGAGAAAATCCTCCTTCTTAGTTCCTATCATGCCTCTGGCCTTCCATTCAATAAAAATATAGTACAGTCAACATCTCTTCTTTTAGAGAACTGAGAACAGAAAGCCAGACGCTTTCCTTTCTGGCACTAGGAAGTTTTCCACCAAGATTTATATTTGCTGGAGGCTCTATTCTCTGAACCTCTGATTGCCACAGTTAACCCAGGCTTAGCTATAACACTGCAGTTTGAATCCTGTGTACGTGCTTGGCTATTTTTCAAAATATCTTCTATGTTTCTGCACATCAGCACAGCCTGTAGAATTCAATAGACCTTCATTGATCAAATGCCATCTTGGGATCAGGGCCTCTGTCTTAGAGCATCTACATGTCTATTTAGAGCCTTATTGCCAAAGCCTCAGAGAGCCTCCCAACATGAAATATTTATACATTTAAGTAACCAAAGCCATTAGCACAACTGCTGAAGTTCATTTTAAAAGCCATCGTACCCTTTTGCAGCTAATGTGAACATAGTGTCAAAAGTATTTTGACTAGCAAAAGGCCCAGCAAAGGATATACAGTGGTACCTCAGCGCTCATCGTTAATTGGCTCCAGGAGGTGTGACGAGTACTAAACATGATGAGTGCCAAACAAACCACTATTTTACCAGGTGAGCCTTGGTTTTGTCCAGGAAGAACTTCCTGTCTGTCTCTTTTCCTGTATCAGTGACCTTCCCACCATGGCCGACTTCTTGTCTATTCTCTGTGGTTGTCCCTCTTTTTGCAGCATGGTGAATACCAAACAAACAATGAGTATCAGGATAACATTTTCACATCAAAATGCATCAAGTACCAAATTCAAAGAGTTTTGAAGCAGTCAAATACTGAGGTACCACTGTACATGAAGATACCTGGCTAATTTGCCTCTTTCAACTATCTATCCATCTTCGCTCTTGATTAGCATTGCTTAGCCTGTTGTCCTGAACTTCAGCTACCATAGCTGTTCTCTTGCTGCTAGAAATTCACAGGTCATCAAATTTGGAGGGCATATGGTTTGGGACAGCTGAGCATCTATCAAGTCCCATAACTCAGTAGGAGGCCGATGCCAACCCTGGAACCACTATTCCTTCTTTCTCCTTCTTGCATTGTTGCCTGTTTATCTGTCTCCTTCAAGAGAATGAACAATGAAAGGAAGAAAGAGCAAGAACTTTCACAGAGCCTTTATTACGCTTTGGCATCCCAAAAAGAAAGCACAAGTAAGTAAGCAGTGAAAAGCCTGACAAGGAGATATAAAAGCACTCAATATTTTGCAAAGGGGCTCTCAAACTCTTCCCTAGGTGCTCTATATGCAGTTGGTTTTCCTTTTCTTTGTGTTAGTTGTATTAGCCTAGCATTATCCTATGTCAGTCTGCACATAGTTAGATCACAGCTATGGTTTTCCCTCTCCCTTACAACTGGAATGTAGAATCAGTTGGTCTCCCTTTTCTACAATTGTGTTTACTCTGCCATCGATCCTTAGATGATCAGGGCTAAGCAATTCAAGAGATAGTTGGGTCCTTTATCATGGCTTAATGGTAGAGGACATATTTCGCCCACAGGCGGCTTCATGTTTAAGCCACAACAATCTCTAGTAAGAAGGTTATTTTCCTCTAAAGCTCTGGAGAACTTCTGTTGATCTGCTGAACCTCATTCAGGGCAATCCCTGAAACTGTGCCTCTGGTAATTGAGACACAGCTAGCATCAGGTTCCTTTTGTCCTGTCTGTAGTCCTTTCTGTTGATAGAGGAAACTGAAAACCAGAGCAGAATGTCCTACCAATTTCACTTCTTCTTACACAGGGGTGTCAAATTGGTAGCCTGTGGGCCAAATGCACCATGCCCAGGCCACACCCACCCCAGCTCCGCAAAGGCAAAAAACATCGCCATACATCACGTGGCGTGATCAAGTGTGTCTAGCAGGACTTAACAATCCTGATGTTGCTTAAACAGCTCCATTCAGCAGCCTCTTACCCATTCATGCCAGAAGTGCTGCATCATTGTACCTCTCTAGCTCTCAGGTACAGTTATTTTCAACTAACTAGGTTTTAGTTTTCTACCGCAATTAGAGAAATGCTCCCAAATGACTGAAGCAGGGGTGGGTTCCTCCCAGTTTGGACCAGATCACCCGAACCGGTAGCAACCCACTGGTGACATCACTGTCTATGCCGTTCTGTGTGCACCACCATCTTTTTTTTTTAATTTTGTGCGCATTTTTCCCCTTTTGCAGCTTGAAAAAGGGCCCTCCCGCCCACCTGTGGGTGAATTCTGACCTTTATTTCTTCACCTGAAGCACAGCTGATGAGCTCCTCAGCTGTGTTTCGGGCTAATTCCTGCTTCTGAGCATGCATGGAAGTCAAATCGCACAAGCAAAGCGAGCGCGCATGCGCGAAATGTCACAATGCGAACCGGTGGCGAAGGTAAGTGGAACCCACCCCTGGACTGAAGCCTTTGGAGCCACAAATCCATCTTGTTCTTCAGAGCTCTTACCTCTTTAGTTTCATTCTGACTCCTCATGTTTTCTGCGATGAACTGAACACTGTCAATGACTTCTTTAACCTCTGGGGAATACTCGACTGATTCAGCCTCCCATTTGGCAGATGGGCAACTCTGTCTCCTTTGCTTCCTCACCGCCGTGTCCTTGGAGTTGTCACAGTGGCAGCAGCGGTTCTCACGGAGGACTTTCACTTCTGCAAGCTCATCAGCCTTGGGCTTGCTGGGTTTAGTGGTGCTTTCTTTCACAGGTTTGGGGGGTTGGGAGTCAACATGTTTCTGTATGGGTCTCTTCATCATCAGAAACTTGGGCAGAAGACCAAGGAAGACAGTTTTGACCCAGTTGGGCATTGTATGCATAGTTGGAGTCCGGTAATGGATATTCAGTACAAACACTGTCACCACAATAGAGAGTGTCACAAATATCATGGTGAACAGCAAGTATTCTCCCACTAGTGGGATAACCAAAGAAGTTGAAGGAATTGTCTCTGTGATTACCAACAAGAAAACAGTCAATGAAAGGAGGACAGAGATGCAAAGGGTTACTTTCTCTCCACAGTCAGATGGAAGGTAAAATACTAATACAGTCAGGAATGAAATGAACAAGCAAGGTATAATCAGATTAATGGTGTAAAACATGGGGAGCCTTCGGATATAAAAAGAGTAGGTTATATCCGTATAGATTTCCTCACAGCAGTTGTACTTTATGTCATGTTTATAGCCAGAAGCATCAACAATTTCCCATTCGTTGTTATCCCAAAGGTCTTTCATGTCTACTTTGGAACCGATAATCAAAAGATCTATCTTGGCTTTGTCATATGTCCACGATCCAAATTTTAAGGAGCAGTTCTGGTGATCAAAGGGGAAGAAGGTAATATCCATGGGGCAGGAGCTTTTAAAAATGGCAGGTGGTATCCAGGTGATGGTGCCATCGTATCTGAGAAGAGCCTTGGTCCGTCCTTCAACCTGGAAATCTCCAACAGCACTGCAGATGCAAGCACAAGGTTAATCTTAAGTTGTACACTTCCAACTCAAAATAAACATGTTAACATGACTAAAATATGATGATGAATGTTCATACTTATTGTATAGCACAATATCAGGTTTCCAAATTTTGTCTGATGGCACATGGATAAATTCAATTCCACCAAATTCCACTGGATTCCATTTCAATTTATAATCATTCCAGATCTAAAGAGAGAAATAATAAGTGTTCAACCCTATGATATACTGTACCTGTAAAGTTATTCTCATACTAAGAATATTACTGAAGTTGCCCTCAAGGTATTGCAATGGTGCAGTCATCTTGACCATTGGTAACGGATATTGGGAGCCAAGTTTTAACACCCTCAGGATTGCTACAATTTCTCTACCCCTGAATTATTTGAACAATGGAACATAGAATAATGGGGTTGGAAGGGACCTGGAGGTCTTCTAATCCAACCTTCTGCTCATGGCAGGAGATCCAATACCATACTAGACAAATGGCTGTCCAATCTTTTCTTGAAAACCTGCAGTGTTGGAGCACCCACAACCTCTGAAGGCAAGCCATTCCACTGATTAATTGTTCTCACTGCCTGGAAATTTCTCCTTAGTTCTAGGTTGGATTATTTCTCTTTAATGATCTTCCACACTTCTTGTCCTCTTTGGAGAATGAATTAACTCCCTCTTCTCTGTGACAGGTCCTCAAGTATAGGAGGACTGCTATCATATCAACCCTAGTCCTTCTCTTCATTGGATTAGACATACCTAGTTCCCTCAGTCGTTCTTTTGGACTCATGAGATTGGGAATGAGTTTCAAGTTAAAAACTCACCTTCTTAGTTTTTTCTTCTTCTTCTATAATAGTCCACTAAAATATAGTGAAGACTCAATTTGGTTTACTTTACTTTAGTTAATGGATCAAATCTCCTGGATAAGAAGGCATGTTTCCTCCACTAATGTCATTGCTGTCTCTGAAAGCTCTTCTCGCTGTTTGCTGAATCTGGTTTGTAAACTAGGGTGATGGTTCTGACCCAAATGCTCCCAAGATCTGATATCCAATTTCTAAGGAGTTTCTTGCCTATAGTTCATTTTCAGGTGCACTTACTGTATGGTTACTGGAATACTATTAATCATAGTACTAGCCAAGGGTGAAATGCAGCCGGCTCTTACCGCCTCGCGCGAGGCGGTAGGGATGACTGCGCAAAGCCCTGCCCACCCATGCCAACGTCATGATGTCCCTTTTTGGGGATGATTTTCAGGCTCTACGCATGCGCGCGCACATTTGTGAGCTGGTAGGGAAGGTAAGTGAATTTCAGCCCTGATACTAGCCCTCAAACATCCATTGCTTGTGTTGCCTCTTTTCCCTGGCTGTGACTTTAGTTCCTGCCCGCTCTTTTTTTGTTGTTCTCATCTCATTCATCAATGAATGGACCTTTTGCTTTAAGGAATACGCATTTCCCTTGTTCGTCCATTAAATCAAGGGCTTAATATGAATAAGAAATGGATGAATTTTTGAAGTACTATACATTTGCTTTTGCTATGAATATACTGAACCCTGCAACATCTCTAAATAGTTACCTGATTTCCCCCCCCCCCTATCCAAATCTCTTCTGAATCCCAGTACCCACTGTGATCTCATCTCTAAAACCAGCATGGCAATAAACAGATTAACAGATTAACAGAGTTGGAAGGGACCTTGCAGTTCATCTAGTCCAACCCCCTGCCCAAGCAGGAAACCCTACATCTGCCTCTACCTAGGATCGAACTCACAACCTCCTGATTGTGAGGCAAGCGCTCCACCTCTAGGCCACAGCAGCAGATACACACACATACTCTGACACACCGATGCACAAAAATTTGCTTACATGTCGCAGCCAGAGATTTGTCTCCATGATCTGATTGACTTCATCCTGCAGACAGAAGGAGACAAACACTTTATTTCTACAGACAGGCTATCTGGTTAACAAAGGATAAAACCTCATTCCAGTTAGCCTAAATAACTTTGAAAGGATCCTGGGGACATTTATGGAATAGCAAATAGAAGTCTTGGTGGAAAAACATGTTGCCTTCAGATAATGTCTGTGGACATTTGTGAATACTTTACCTACAACTATTGAAAACAAGATGCTGAAAAAAGTATTCGTGCATATTAAGGTAGATCCAGATAGTTGTTGGCAATACATATTCAGAAATTACAGCCCTATTAATGTTTATTGAAAAACTATAAAGAAGATAGGTTGCATGCTCTGTACATGAGATCTCTAGAAGAGAGGATTAAGCAGGATCCAGGAGAACTCCATGGGATCGCAGTAGGAGCATCTGTGAGGGTATGTTCAAAAAAGTCAAGTTGGCAATCAGTTCCACACATAAATAAGGGGAAGAGCTTTGGTTGCAATCAGTCACAAAATATTTGTATTCAACACAATTCTGTTTGTACCCCAATCATGCACTTTGCTACTCTTTACACCCCAAACTAGTTATATCCGAAGTTGTCCATGGGGGTTTTGTAGAAGATTAAGATGAGGACGGTCTTATTAACATTTAGGAACACTGTACAAATAGCGATCGTCTTCAGGAGAAACCGAAAACGGTGGAGAGTGGTCAGGGGCGGGTTCCTAATTATTTTACTACCACTCTGTGGGTGTGGTTTATTTTGTGGGTGTGGCTTGCCAGCCATGTGACCGGGTGGGCGTGGCATCTTGGACTGCTGAAGGGCGGGGCACTGAGATAGGTCCTGCTGCCCATTCCCCCTCCCCTCAGCAGCTCGAGAAGCCTCAAACGTGCGAAAATGCCTAGGATCATCACCGCACATTCGTGGCTTCTCAGACTGCTGAAGGGAGGGGAATGGAGATAGCTCCTGCCACCCGTTCTTTCAGTGTCTCACGTGCTCCCTCAGCCATCCTCCCCTGTTTGGACTCACTATGGGGTAGGAAGGCAGTGCATGAGCAGTGCCGGAAACTCGGCTTCTGAGCATGCGCAGAAGAAATTTTTTTTAAAAAAATGGTGGTGCCCAGGCACTGGCAACAGACCGCACCAGTACCGTGACATCACCAGTGGGCCGCTACCGGTGCTATAGAGTGGACCACACTGGTAGGAACCCACCACTGAGAGTGGTGATGGGATTTGAAGTGTGGCTTCAACTAATTATTCTCGTCTGTTTTTACAACTGTAAGGGATCCAGAGCTTTGAGAATAGATGTCATGCAAATGATGGACTGCCTGAACAAATAAGTCCGGGATTTTGGCCAGGAGGTTGGTTTTCAAAGAAGCATGATGGGAAGAACCAATGTTAGCAGGTACAAAAGGAGTAGTTTTAAATGCACTCTAATACCCACATACAAGGAAGCTCTAATATCAATGCTGCTCATTCAAGCAGAATGCCAAGCTCATCATAATCCCCAGCTCCACAGGAGCTCAGAATTTAGCGGCTTTTCTAATTATTTTGTTAATGACAGCAGCTTCTGATTAATGAAAAGCCTCCAGGGAAAGGGAAAAGGAAAAGATAAAGTGAAGAACCTGACTCGATTAGTATATTGCGCCTCTGAATACTGTGATTTAGCAATAAGCAGAGAAAGAAGCTGAACTCTGTTCCATCGTGCTGTCTTGATACCCTGCAATTTAAGCCCTCGGTTAGCGGCTGACTTGCTAGTCAGAGAAATCCCAAGAAAACATATTATTTTGCAGTGTGTCTATTTTTTTTATTTTTTGCTGAAAGATCTTTATCTATAACTAATTGTGGTGGAAAGGCAATCAATAACCTGGGAGCTGCTAGGGGGGAAGTCTCACTGCTGAGGACATCCTGAATGATCTGCTGAGAGGGAGAAAAACCTGCAAAAATGAATCCTTAGTAAGCTCTCCAACAAGAAATCTAAAGGTCCTTTTACAAAAGACAAATGGACTGAAAACACCCACCCACACCGACACCAAAGTCCAGTTGCTTTTTGGGAAAGCACCTTAGAGACACACTAAAGATGCTTTCTCTTCTTTAGTCCCTGGTGATGAGTGATCTTTAATCATTTGCAAGGAATAGTTCTTACTTTTCCTGATACACATTATTTATAGCAACAGCCTATTGTGGGTTTTATATAAAATGACAAAGCCCCCTTTCCCCTCTATTTTAGGGAGGGAAGGCAGTCTGTCAGGTCTGCCATCTTCAGCATACTCCATAAAATGCGGGGAGGGGCGGAGATTGGGGAGGTGGGAGGGGGCATGACAGGGTGATGGGAACCAGAGGTGTCAATCCAGAATAGATCGGCTGATCAAGGACGGAGCCATGAGAACAGAATGTGAAACTCCACCAAAGAGGTACCAAACCTCAAAGCCATTCCCAAAACATTGGGAATGCCATTGGACACTGACAGACTTGTCAAGTGGGGAGGGCCAGGAGAGAGGAACAATGCAGGCTTTCCGTGGGAATATTCAGATCCAGCTTTGCTTATGACATAATCGCTTGAACTTAGTAAAAGTCAACCTTTTACTTCAATCATGGAGCCGAGGGTCTTTCTTTCCTAAATGCTCAAGTCGGGACAAGCCTGACATAGCCTTTCTCAGCAAAGATGCTTTAAATGTCCAAATGTTGTTATAGACCCCTGCTCTACTATAGAGTTGCATATACACACAGCGTCCCTATTTTCTCTATTTTCATAGGAATTTCTCCATTACACACATGGAACAGCACCTCCAACCTCAGGGGGGAAATCTACAAATGCTATCATTATTCCATGAAGGGACCATACCTACATCAGGGTCATTAGATGAAGGGTCTTTCTGTCAATGACTGAAATGTGAGATTGTATAAACCCTGCAAACATAGTAAACATACCACATTTGCAAGCTGGGTAATTGCCACTTCGAAATGCACCTTGACGGGATTGGACACATTTTCTACAGGTCTGATGTACTGGTTGTAACGGGAGAACAGTTTGCGAAAAAGCCTTTCTTCCGATTTACTTGCCAAGCAACCTGGGTAGGAAAAGGAAATAAGAATAATAAGTCCTTCAAACTGAGGTAAGGACACTAGTTGGCGATATGCTGGCTGGGATAATGGAAGTTGGTTCAAAATACCTGGAGGACATAGAGTGGGGGAAAGTTGATTTAGATTACATAAATTCCAATTATTCATCTGTTTGTAAGTGTATAACACTACAGCATGTGGTTTTCTAAATTAATGCCCATTGAGTCAACAATTTAATTTGAAGCAAATAATAAATAACTGGCATTGACAAAGTCCCCATCAGTCAATTGCAAAAGGCAGCTTTACTTGGAACAGCTTACATCTTGACACAATTTCTTGAACAGCTTTCTGGAACAACTTATATCCTGAGACCATCAAACAAGAACATCTTTCTATCCCAGATCCTTGGAAAGGACTCCATAGGCCAGTGATGGCGAACTGTTTTTGTTTGCGCGCTAGCGCGTGCACACATGCTCACACCCATTTCCTCCCCCCCATGCATGCGCACAACCCCCCACGCTGCCCCCTGCGCATGTGCACACACACACACACACACACACACACACACACACACACACCCGCGCAAAGGCCTTACTGAAGCCTGGGACTGTGAAAAATGGCAAAATGGGCAAACCGGAAGTTTGGAAAAATGCACTTCCGGTTTGCCCGTTGGGCTGTTTTTCGCACTCCGGGGCTTCAGGAAGTTTCTCTGAACCTCCAGAGTGCGAAAAACAGCCCAACGGCAAACCGGAAGTGCGTTTTTCCAAACTTCCGGTTTGCCCGTGAAGCTGACATAGGGCAACGCCTTGCGTGCCCTCTGCTATGGCTCCGCGTGCCACCTGTGGCACGCGCGCCATAGGTTCGCCATCACTCCCATAGGCGGATAAAAATACCAAGACCAGTCTAAACATCTGGCTGATTACATGACAAACCATAATAATAATAATAGTAAGACAGTATACACCAGGCAATTCCCATGCTAAATTAATGGGAATAAAATTGATCGTGGATTCATATCACAAATATGGATTGCATATTGAAAAAAAATAGCTTGACAAAGACTTACAGTACATATTGGTTAGGTGAAAAACACATTCATATGACTTGCATCTATGCATAAGTGACTATCTATTCAGAGAGTTAGTGTGCAATTCATGTGGCATGTAGCACCCATCTATACTCCCCAAATCCATTGCCATTAGTGACTGCTGAGGGGAGTCGAAGCCCCACGTCTCTGGAGAGCATCTGTTCATGTAGGATTGCCAAATTCATCCCATCTTTTAACTGAGCTGTGAATTGGTGCTGTGTGCTCTCTTTCCCCACAACTTGTTCCTGGACAAAAGTGTCTTGCCCACTGAAACCTTTTGGTCCCCCTCCTGTCTTTCACAAAGTTAATAAATAGGAGGAACTTCATGTTATGAAATCCCTTTTCTACGAGGGTGAGTCAAAAAGTAATGACATTTTCTTTAGGACAGGTATAATTACCAACACAGGAACCTGTAGCATACATCAAAATGAAGCTGGTCCTCTGTGGATCACATCCCTACTTCTCAATATAGTCACCGTTTCTCTCAATAGCAATGTTCCACCTTCGAATGAGAGCATGTATCCCTGCCTCGTAAAATTCTGTTGACTGTTCTTTGAGCCACTTCTTCACTGCAGTTTTCACTTTGTCACTGGAATAATAATCCTCCATACTCACCAGATTTAGCGCCTTCAGACTATCATCTCTTCGTCCCCATGAAAGAGGGTTTGAGAGGCAAACATTATTCCAATGATGAGGAAGTGAAAACTGCAGTGAAGAAGTGGCTCAAAGTAACAGTCAACAAAATTTTACGAGGCAGGGATACATGCTCTCATTCGAAGGTGGAACATTGCTATTGAGAGAAACGGTGACTATGCTGAGAAGTACGGATGTGATCCACAGAGGACCAGCTTCATTTTGATGTATGCTACATGTTCCTGTGTTGGTAATTATACCTGTCCTAAAGAAAATGGCATTATGTTTTGACTCACCCTCGTACAACAAACTCATGAGAGCTTTCTATGACACCTCATCCTACATCTTTGTCTAGGCTTTAAATTTCATGCTGTATGGAACATCTAAACCAAAACATAAACTCTATATTCTCATCTCAATATCGTCCCCCTTCTCAATACAAGTAGTCCTCGATTTACAACCACAATTGAGCCCACAACTTAGGCTACTAAGTGAGAAATTTGTTAAGAGAGTTTTCCCCCCATTTTATGACTTTTCTTGTTGTTAAATGAATCACTGTGGTTGTTAAATTAGTAACGCGGTTGTTAAGTGAATCTGGCTTCCCCATTGACTTTGCTTGTCGGAAGGTCGCAAAAGGAGATCACGTGGCCTTAGGACACAGCAACGGTCATAAATATGAACCAGTTGCCAAGCATCTGAATTCTGATCACACGATCACGGGGATGCTTCAAAGGTTGTAACTGGGAAAAACGGTCATAAGTCACTTTTTTCGGTGCCGTTGTAACTTTGAACAGTCACTAAATGAACTGTTGTAAGTCGAGGACTACCTGTATGTACATTGCTGAGCTGCCAAGCCGCGTGGAGATAGATGCAAATGGTCTTTGGGAGGATGGATTTGAGGATGCTATCAGACATCATTTTGAAGGCAGACGTACTGCAGGCCTTCCCTTCAATATATATAAAAAAATGTTCACAAATACCGTATTTTTCGGAGTATAAGAAGCACCTTAGTTTTTGGGAAGGAAAATGGGGGGGGGATCTGCCTACCAGGTATTCATCTGGCTAGCGTCCTTAGTCTGGTCAGCTTCAGCACATTATTTTATCCCCTGGTTAGGACTTAAAAAAACCTTCTTCTGAGAGAGTAACAATGAAAGGTAAGAGCTGGGAAGATCGTTAGCACCTGGTTAGGGCTAGAAAAAAACTTATTGGGAGCAAGTAGAGCAATGAAAAAAACCCTGCAAAGACTTAGGGCTGGAAAAACATTCTTCAGAGAGAGTAACAATGAAAAAGCCTGCAAGGTAAGAGCTGGGAAGATCGTTAGCACCTGGTTAGGGCTAGAAAAAAAAGCTTAAAAAAAATCTACATTCAGAGTATAAGACGCACCCAAATTTTCAGCCACTTTTAGGGAGAAAAAAGGTGCATCTTATACTCCGAAAAATACGGTAAGCAAATATGGGTTTTTATTTACTTGCGCTGTAAGCGCATGGTATGTGCAATCATGGTACAAGCAACATTCTATTATCCATTATCTCAACGATGCTGTTCTCATCTCATCCATGAATGTGATTGGCTTAAGTTGTCCTCAGCTGGGTCACTATTGATGTAATGCTTTCCAGAATGGGACCTTCAGGCTCCCACCCTTGGCCGCACCTCCTTCTCCTCCAGGCTTCTGCCTCTGCCCATTTACCTCCAAATTTCCTCCTCTGCTGGCCCTCCCCCAGCCATCCACCCAACTTTACAGTTGCAAAATGGGTAAGACTTGCAAAGACAGGTTGTGACCAGTTGTGCGTGGGATTGTTAAATCAGGGTTTGTTGGCTATTTTAGATGAATTCAGGCACACACACCCTGCTCCCGTGGGTCCCTAGAGACTCTCCACCTCTCACACCGTTGAACAGAGCAGTTGCTGTGCCAGTGATCTATTAAAACTGTGCAATGGCAATGCTCAAGTGTTTTAACCTATAGCAGTGATGGCGAACCTTTTTTGGCTCGGGTGCCAAAAGGGTGCGCATGCACAATAGCGTGTGTGCACGTGCCCTCACCCATAATGCAATGCCCTCCCCCCACGCATGTGCACAACCCCCGTGCTGTCCCCCCATGCATGTGCACAACCCCCCATGCTCCCCCCTGTGCATGCACACAGGCCTCACTGAAGCCTCCAGACCTCCGGTAGGTCCGTTGGGCTGTTTCGCTCTCCCCAGGGTTCAGGAAAGCCTCCTGAAGCCCAGGAGAGTGAAAAATGGCCAAACGGGTCAAACGGAAGTTCATTTCCAAACCCTGGGGACGGCGAAAAATGGCCCAACGGGCTAAACGGAAGTTCATTTCTGAACTTCCGGTTGGGCCGTTGGGCCGTTTTTCGCCGTCCCCAGGATTCAGGAGGCTTTCCTGAAGCCTGGGGAGAGTGAAAACAGCCCAAAAGAAGGCCAAAAATCAGCTGGCCAGCGCACGCATGCACGCTGGAGCTGACATAGGGCAATGCCTCGCGCGGCCTCAGATATGGCTCCACGTGCCGTCAGTGGCACACGTGCCATATGTTCGCCATCACTGCCCTGTAGCCCTTGTGAGTTTAGCCCAAAGTTGAAGAGGTGAAAAGAGAAATTATGGGAGGAATCCATCCCATTCTTTCCTGAGTAGAACCTAGTATTTTGCAAGTTGGCTTTGGTTGCCTATGAAGAGGAAAAGAAGGGAAAGGAATCCTAAATTGAGGCGTATCTATGGTTACTGTTTAAGCTGCTCTGTGTATTTGTATTAACAAAGTTAAAGTATAAACATGCACATATATGGAATTAAAAAACCTTCTTAGTGGTCTGTTTCCAACCTTTTTTTTTAAATTTTCTGTCACCATGAATTCAGTGGACAAGTGATACAACCCTTGCTTTGTAAACAGAGGTTTTCTGATTTCGAAACCCCTAAAAATTGCTTTTAATTATTTAATTAAATTTCTCTGACTTTCCTCCTTTTTTCTCTGCTTTACAAAGCAGCAACAGTAAACTCTAGGGTGCACCATTTTATTATTTCCCCAGACACTTGAAGTAGAATGGTTTTACTCCTAGCCCCCAAAAGCCCATAAGTTACACAATGAAGCAGTGCAAGGAAGTCCTCAAAGTTCTGCTTCTGATTTAACTCCCTTATTTAGCTAGCTATGACAGAAAAGGGTGGAGGAGGACAGAGGACAGGCAGGGAGGATAGACTCCTTGTTAAGTTGAAGATAAAACTTCGAGCCCTCCGGTTGCTACCATGTTAGGATGAGAATAAAATCTCATAGAGGCGATGTTGGATCTTTACTTGGAATCCAGACAGTTAGAAATAAAACCGAGATTAAATGTCTAATAGAAAATATTTATTTCAGTACAAAAACAATAAATCCTGAATAATTACATCTTTGCTAAAAAAAACACGACCGTTCAGGTCAAGAGCTAAGGCAGAAGAGAATAATGGTGGATTAGGAATGTAGACATGCGTACACATCATATCACGTGTTCTGCTTATATTGGAATATACCATAATATTAGATAGGGGTGCATCACCCTGCATAGACATACAACTGACAATATTCACACCATGACACACCTGAAGCAAGATACATCCCAAACCTGCTTCAGTACTATGATTGGTGGATTCCCCCCTCCCCGTTGGCTGGTGATATGCAGTGCAGGAAAAAAAGCAAAACTGAAAAAAATCAACCAGTCACGTTGCATATTGTGGACAGTGTGTGCAAAATCAGGATGATACCATTTGGCAGTTTGTCAGAGTGGGGCGCAACAGAAGCAGAAGAAGGATCAGCAACAGGACCATTACATTTAATTCAACTTTTTGTTTTCTGCTTTAGGAAGTGTGGGTAAGCAGCCCTTTAATTCAGCAAGGGGAAAAGCACAAAGGAAACATATTTAGAATAGCTGAATAAAGATTTCAAAGTGATTTCTCTCTCTCTCTCTCTCAATACAGAACTGGACATTTTGGGGGAAAGAGAACGTAAGATTTAATTGATAGACAAGGCTATAGGACAAAGAGCAAAAAAATGACACAACAACTGTAGAGTGTGGCAATGTTTCTCAACTTTAGCCATTTTAAGATGTCTGGACTTTAATTCCCAGAATTCCCTAGGCAACCTCATAGAAGAGGGAGTTATTGTTAAGATTCGCGATAGAAAACTGAACAGACCCTATGGGTGGGGGACAGAGATGGGTTCCTCCCGGTTCACACCAGTTTGCCCGAACCGGTAGCAAACTGCTGGTGATGTCACAATGACATCATGGAACCGGTTCTGTTGGTGCCGGTCCGTGGACGCTGCCATCTTTTTTTTGAATTTTTTTTGAATTTTTTTATGTTTTTTTCCTTCTGTGCATGCGCAGAAGCCGAGTTTCCGGCACTGCGTATGCGTTGCCATCTTGTTTTTTGGCATGGCCATGTGGCGTGGGAGGAAGCGAATCGGCAGTGAGTTAAGTTAGAACGCAACCCTGATGGGGGAGACACAAGGAGAATAGACATAATCCTTCCCAAAAACAAACCTAGCGAAGGCTGAGCATTTTTGGTATTTATGAAATTTTGAGTGACTTTTGGGAGAAAACAACAGCCAAGGGGAATGGAATGAAGTATCCTAGACAAAAGTATGGATGATTCCATATGGAGATATTGCAGGGACCTTGTAAGAACTACAACTATATCCATACACTATAAATTATAACTATACATTGTAACTACACGAGGTAGTTACTCATTCCATATTGCTTTACATAGACGACCTGGTCACTGTTCATTTTTCTTTCCCACTAAAATTGGCAACTAAAATAGGGAAACAAAAAACCTCAACCCTACCCCCAACTCCATCAAACCAGCGTACTACCGAAGGTTCCACAGGAGATAGAGCAGGTGGAACTTCCAGTACACAAATGACATCGACAACTCAAGCATCACTGCAGGAGATGATGATTAAAATGCAGGAGTCCATTGACAGAAACTACAATCACATGAGAGGGACAATAGGAGAGGTGAGGGACGATATCAAAAAGGTGGATGACAGGGTGGGAAAACTAGATGAGAGATTGGAATCAATTCAAGGAGAACTGGCAAACAATGTACAGAGAATAAAAAAAATAGAGGAACATAATGAGAGGATTGAACTTAGACTTCAAGTTGCAGAGAATAAAACAGATATAATAAACAGGGATCTCGAAGAGGCAATTTTAAATCTAGAGCTTGAAAAATCGGCCTTCTTTCTTAGATTTCAAAATGTTACTGAAAGTAAAGATGAGAACTTGCCGGAGGTCATGGCGCAAATAATTGCTAGTATGACAAATAGAACACTACAGGAAACAATAATGGATATGGATGAAATATATAGACTGAATACGAGCTATGCCCGAAAGAACAGACTACCGAAAGAAGTACATATTAGATTTACCAAAAGAATAGTTAGAGATGAAATTTATAACCTATCGAAAGAAAATACAGTCACACATAACGGTAAAGAGATACTAGTACTTAGACAAATACCAAGACGTGTAAGGGAAAAAAGGCGGCCCTATCAATTCTTATCCACCAAACTGAATAGACATAGGATATCCTTCAGGTGGCTATTACCTGAAGGAATGCTAATAACCCTACTGGATAAAAAACATAAACTCACAACAATAGAAGATGCCAGAGACTTTTACGAGCAGTATATTAAAGTAGTAGAGGAACATGAAACAAAGGCAGAGGGGGAAAGGGAGAGCTTGGAGGAGATAAGTTCAGAAGAAAATTTACTGCAAAAAGAAGAAAGTGTGAGGACGGTGGTAGTTAATTATGGTAGAGATGGTGCGACAACGAGAGCACAGGCCGAGGCAAAGAGAGCAAAACCAAGGGAAACCACTAACTGAACAGACAGTAAATCTGCTATCCCTGAACATAAATGGACTAAACTCGCCCACAAAAAGGAAAAAAAATTTCCACAAACTACTAAATCAAAATGCAGACATTATCTGTCTACAAGAAACACACATTAAAAAAGAACAACATCAGATTTTGGAATTCCCAAAGTTAGGGAAACTATTCACAGCATTATCTACACATAAGAAGCGTGGAATAGCAATATATACAAAAGCATGGTTGAATCCAAAACTACTATATTCAGATGAGGACGGTAGAACACTGATAATACAAACAAAAAATGGAAGCAAATCTGTAACGATAGTGGTTATATATGCCCCAAATATAAATCAATCAGCCTTTTTCTCCAGCTTACATAAAAAATTACTAGAAATACAGTGGGAGAAATTATTGATAATAGGCGATTTCAATGCAGTCGTGGATAGGAAAAAGGACTACAAAGGTACCAATAAGAAAAAAGCAAGAAGAGTACTACCGGCATCATTTGATCAATTGGCAACAGAATTTAATTTAAAAGACAGTTGGCGATACCAAAATCCAGACAGCAGGCACTATACCTTCTTTTCATTTCCACACAAATCATGGTCGAGGATTGATATGGCCTGGGCAAATGGGGAATTCTTAAACGATTTGGCTGAGTCTGAAATTCTTCCAAACGCCTGGGCCGACCACAATCCTTTATGGATAAAATGGAAAGAGCCAAATAGTAAAATAAGAGTAAGATGGACCTTAAACCAAACAATAACAAAGGAAAAAGATTATATTAAAATGATGCAGAAAGAATTAGATATCTTTTTTCAGATTAACACTAAAGAACAGACTTCCCTAAGAACTCTATGGGATACAACGAAGGCATACATAAGGGGGCTGTCTATAGCTTACTTGGCCAAACGTAATAAAGAGAGAAATAACAAATTAAATACATTAACAACTAAATTGCACAAATTAGAGAAAACATTGCAAGAAGACCCCAAAGATGCTAAAACATTAGAGGACCTAAATATAACCAGGCATAAAATAAACTTGATAACGCAAGAGCAATTGGCCAGGAAACTTAAATTAGCAAAACAAAACTATTTCGAATCAGCCAACAAACCAGGAAGATGGCTCGCTTATAAACTTGCAAAAGAAAAAGCAGATAGAACAATTGACGCTCTTCAGGACCAAAATGGGGAAGTACATACTAGAATCACTGAGAAAAAAAATATAATTCAAACCTTTTATACCGACCTTTACAAACAGGAAGACCCAAAAGATGAAGCAATTAAAGAATATCTCAATGAAAGCAATTTGCCAATCGTGCTGGAGGAGGACAGGAATATGCTAAATGACAAGATTACTCTAATAGAATTAAGAAATGCCATCGGTAAACAAAAGAACAATAAATCACCAGGTCCGGACGGTATCCCATTCGAAATATACAAAAATCTACAAAGCTCATTAGAACTAGTAATGTTAGACTTATTTAATGAAACAATGGAAAAAGGGGAACTACCCAAGTCCTGGAAAGAAGCATATTTAACTCTGATACCCAAGGAAGATTTGAGCAAACAAAACATTAAAAATTATAGACCGATTTCATTACTAAATACGGATTACAAGATACTCGCATCAATAATGGCTGAACGATTCAAAATTTTTTTAAATCGGATTATCCATTCAGATCAAAACGGTTTTTTACCCCACAGACAGATAAGGAACAATACCAGAATAATACTCAATATACTAGAATACTACGATATACACATAGATAAACAACTAGCGCTTATCTTTGTCGATGCCCAAAAAGTGTTCGACAACCTTTACTGGCAATTTTTTATTATGCAACTAGAAAAAATGAAATTTGGCGAAAAATTTATAGGGTTGATCAGAGCTATATATAGTACCCAAACAGCAAAAATAATAGTAAATAACGATATCACAGAGAAAATTGATATTAAAAAAGGAGTACGTCAAGGATGCCCGTTAGCCCCATTAATTTTCATATTAGCATTAGAAAGCCTACTGAGGAAAGTAAGAAGCATGCAAGAGATAAAAGGTCTAAAAATCAGGAAGGAGGAATTCAAACTTCAAGCCTTCGCTGACGATATGACATTTATAATTGAAGAACCTCTAGACACCGGCCCGACTCTAATCAAAGAAATTGAAAAATTTGGAAAGGCGGCAGGCCTAAAAATTAATAAGGAAAAAACAAAAATAATAACTAAAAACATGACACCAAAACAAAATACCAAATTGGAAAATTTATTAGGCATGAAAATAGTTAAAAGAGTTAAATATCTTGGGATATGGCTCACCGCAAGATGTAGTTCATTAAAGGAGGATAATTATATAAAACTAATACAGAAAATTAGTAAGGACCTTGACGGATGGTCAAAACTTCAATTATCATTTATGGGTAAAATCGCGACAATCAAAATGAACATCTTACCCAAGATCTTATTCCTATTCCAGGTAATTCCAATAAAGTTGAACAAAACAGTTTTTTCAAATTTAAATAAAATGATACACAAATTCATATGGGCCAAAAGAAAAGCGAGGATCAAACTGAAACTTCTTCAAGACCATAGGAGGAGAGGAGGATTTGGTCTCCCTAACTGGGAGCTATACCACCAATCTGCTACACTCAATTGGATGAGGGAATGGATTACACTCAAAAATAGAAGGATATTAACTCTAGAGGGTTTCGATTTGCAGATAGGTTGGCACGCCTTCTTATGGGGGGACACCTATAAAACACATACATATTTCCGCCGACATTATATAAGAAAGAATCTATTAGACACATGGTTAACAATAAGGAAGGACCATTATAGAAGTGTTCCAAAATGGATATCACCAACTGAAGCAATTATATACCCGAACCTTTTAGACGTAAATAAGATTATAACATATCAACAACTCCTAGATGAACACAATGAGATGTTCTCAAAACAAGAACTTAAAGAAAAAGGAATAGACCTTGATTGGTGGCACTATTTACAGGTCAAATCAAAATACAATAAAGATAAAATAAAATACGGATTTAAAAAAAAATGTGACTTAGATAGAATATTAATGGGCAAGGACCAAAAAATGATTTCCAAATTATATAATTTCCTACTCCAATATAACTTATTCGAAGAGGTGGTAAAAGGCTCAATGATTGCGTGGGCACAAAACTTTGGTTATTCAATTAATTTAAACGAATGGGAAAAAATTTGGTCTATAAATTATAAACTAACACTGGCGATACCATACAAAGAAAACATATACAAAATGTTTTACCGGTGGCACCTTCCCCCAGCACGACTGGCAAAAATGTTCCCGAAACTTTCCCCAAAGTGCTGGAAGTGTAAAGAAGGTATAGGAACATACTACCATCTATGGTGGACCTGCCCCAAAGCGAAAAACTTTTGGATTAAGATCAAAAACTGCCTTGAACAAATAATCTCAAAAACGATCCCCCTAAAGCCGGAGCTTTTCCTATTAGGTATCTTCAGGGAAAAAATGACGAATGAAGACAGATATATAATTTTACACATTACAACAGCCGCAAGAATTATATATGCGCAGACTTGGAAAACCGAAAAAATCCCAACTACGTTAAATCTCATTAATAAAGTATTTGAATGCGCAGAACTTAGTAGGATGTCACTGGAAATGCAAGACAAAGATGACTCTGAATTCTATAAAACTTGGGACAGGTGGTATAACTGGCTTAACCAAAATAAATATCAAAAATTGCTATAATTATGTGTCATGATCCTAGACACACTATGAGTCATGATCTTAGACAGTATAAATAATAACAAATGTCTACTTTTTCGCAAAGACCGGAACAAAATATCGGAATGTATACAATTTTACAAGATTATAAAATATTAATCAAGCTGAACAAAAGAACCATTGTTGAAAAAGGGAAAATTGTTTTATTGTAATGATAATAGATTGAACACAATATAACAAGAGAAAAGAATAAGGAAAATATTGGAAGATATAAGAAAGATAATGATGTAAATAATAACTATAAAGATTAAACATGTTTTTGTATCACTAGGCTGTAAAAGGATAGCGTCGACGAGATGGTTGACATGTATGTTCAATGTTCAATGTTTTCTATACTCAAAGATATTTCTTACTTATTCTTACATATGTTTATACATGTTTTTATGTTTGTTTGGATGTTTGTTTGTCTTTTTTATATAATTAATAAAGATTATTTTATAAAAAAAATAAAAATAAAATTGGCTTTCCTAGAAATACACGTGCTAAAGCAGTGCTTGAAAAAGTAGGACAACATAAGCTGGAAATCCCAGCGTGTGATTATCTCCTGCTTTAGCCAAATTGACTTACTCCTTTACGATCTAAAAATGGTAGTTAAGAAAACCATCAGATATATTCACCGCAGCCATACCTAAGCAGCAAAACCGGGAGCTATTTGTATGCCCTTTTTGGTGTGAGGCCAGGAGGGCAGCGCTGAATCCTGGAATACTTAAGCACGTACAGTTTCACTTCTGGTCCGACAGGCTTCTGAAATGACTGACCTGGTTTGTTTCTGGGCATCTTAACAGAAGCTCGATTGGTAGCTGTGTGCTGCCTGTCTTATGAATAGAATATGAAGGCAGATGGGTATTGATTTAACAAGATGTAATGGTATCTGGGAATGACCTTGAGAGACAGTGGGAGAGTCACAGCCAGGGGAATGGTCTGATGAGAGGCAGTTTAGCCCACAACAGGAATATGGGTGTGGCAAAAAACTCAGAAGGGACCTTCCCTTGTTTCTTAGGTTTTGAGAAAGAAGGCAACCTGGGGAGAAACGTACTACAGATTTGCAAGAGTCTATTGGTGTAACCAGTAGTGGATCAGGGCGGGTCACTCTCTAAGTTGCTACTGGTGCGCTGCGTGTGCATCTCCACATTTCGTGCGTGCAAGCGCATGTGATGCACATGCACCGCCTTGCTAGATTTTGCCTCCGTGCATGCACAGGAAGCAAAAAAAGCCCAAAAATTCTGTAAAAAAGATGGCAACGTGCAACAGACCAGTGAAGACGACGGACCGGTGTCGTGCGCAAATTATGTAATCGGCCGGCCGCTACCGGTGCGGTAAAGTGGACCACACCGGTAGGAACCTACCACTGTAGTGGATTCTAAAACCCTTTACTACCGGTTTGCGTGCGTGCTCGTGTGCACAATGCTACTGCGCATGCGCAGAAGCGTCCCGGGCCGATGGGCGGAGCTTCCGCCACTGCTGGTACCGGTTCTTAGAACCGGGCCGAACCGGGAGCAACCCACCGCTGGGTGTAACCTATGATTGTGAAAGTTGGAGCTTAAAAAAGCAAGACAGGAAGAAAACCAACTCATTTGAGCTGTGGTGCTGGAAGAAGACTCCTGCATATTCCTTGGACCAACAAGCAAGTATTGGAGCAGAGCGCTAACACCAGACATGTCACTAAAGGACAAAAATCACAAAACTGCATCTCACTTACCTTGGCCATGTCACGCAGGGGAATTCCCTGGATTATGTTTGGAAGAGTTAGCTGGCTAAAGGAATTCTGGGAGTTGAAGTCCACACATCTTAAAGTTCCCAAGGGAAAGAAACTCTGGTCTACCTGCTCAAACACAGCAGCATCAGGTACAGCTGTGCAAACTCTGTGAACCAAATTCCAGGGAGATTTCTCTCAATTCTATGTTTGCATTAAAGGGGCGGGGCATGGTACTTGCCTAGCACTATCATGCCTCTTGATGCACAGAGTACGAAAATTAACAGTTGTCCCATTAAACACTTCATCTGCTCACTGATTAAAACTACAAGGACAGGATCTGTCCACTGACCATTGAACTGACCAAGAACTAAAATCAAAAGTTCCCCTATGTTGTTCTGGACTAATGCCTGGACAAGTAACTGATTGTAAGCATAAGCTTGCCATATTTTTTACATCCGGCTTGCACACACATTTTAAAAAGTTGTCTAATTTGACCAAACTGAATAGGCATTTCCCCCCTCCCCCCATCAATTACCATCCCCCACAACAGAAACCTTTCCTGCTTACAATGTTGTTGTCAGACTTTTTAAAGGCATAGGCTAGTAAAATGTAGACAACCATAGCTGAAAGAAAGGGCTGTGAACTTTTTCTTTAGATCTAAAAAAAAAGGACGGGCAGCTGTCACATTTTGCTTATCAAGACTGCCAAGGCTTTGGGATCAAACTGGAACATTTTGGTGTTCATAATTTATACTTTATTACAGTAAACATAATTCTCTCTTCATTTAAATTGCAGCAGAGCCCACATACGCTTTCTCAAGGATGAACATCAAGCATTTTCCCCCTTTGGTAACAAAAGAGCCTTAACAATATGTGGGTCATCCTATTGAACAAGGTATCAGATATTAAAAGCATATAGAAATGGTTTCTTTCCAGATGCCATGCAACGGGGTTAAAAAGGCTTAAACTAAATTACAAAGGTATCACCAGAAAGGGGTGGATGGAGAGGGAAGACTGCCAGAGAGATGGAGAAAAATAAAAGAAGATGAACTTACCTTGGAAAAAGAAAAGGCTCGCAGGTCCCCTTAAATAGAAAGTGAAATAAAGAAACGCCGACCATTTCTGCAGAAACATTGTTGAAAGAGCAAGTGGATGATTTCTCTCAAGAGAACAAAAGAAATGGGCTTTGAGGATAGAAACAAAGGGGCCAGGGAGGGAATAAGACCCTCAGATCTTCCACGCTGCAGTGGTTATTTCAATTTTGCATCTGGTGCTGCAGTCCTACCCAGAACGGTGGCTTTCAATAATGCAACATCCTTCGGACTGGGGAGAGCAAATCTTCCAGTGATGGGAGAGTTTAACTATCTTGGAGGCAAACTTGACTGATGACTCCTCACGTTTCAAATCTGTTTGTATGTGGTATGCACGAAGGGCTACGCGCTGGAGAAAGATCTGTGCAGTGGAGACACACCGTGTAGTGTAATCAAAAACGCATATCCCAGGTACTGCCCTGTCCCTCAGGCTGTGCTGCAGTGTGGATCTGAAAGAGAAATGTAGCTTTGAAACTCTTTCTATATACACATATATATTAATGTTGTGTACAGAAATCTTTGGAATTGTAAGAGGGTTGTCTCCTGGTTGTCTTGGCTCAGATGCATGACCGGCTGAAATCAAAGCAAGAGTGAAACTTACCTGAGCAAGAACTTCAAGGCCTGTTGGGTAAGTCTCACTTCATCAAAGTTTGCCTACGGACCTATTAAGAAAAGTAACAACTATATACACAACCTGTCTGAAGTGGAAAGAGAGAATCCTGTTCATTATACTGATGTCCCCACTTTATCTTCATCATGGAATATCCACTGCACTGATTTTTTTTAAAAAGTATTTTTATATCCCACCTTTAATTTGTACAAGTCAAGGCAGCATAGCATATGCTCCCAACTCCTATTTTATCCACAGCAACTCTCCCAAAAGAATCAGGCTGAGAGAAAATTTCTAGGCTGCATTAACAGAGGGATAGAATCAAGATCACATGAAGTGTTCATACCACTTTATAATGCAATAAGAGCAGAAAAATGAGATTGTTTTGCCGCCCCTATCACCACTAGATAAGACTTAATAAAAGTTCTTAGAAGTGTCCGGTCGGATTCAGTTTTACTGGCTCTCCAGCGTCGTTCCAGATGTCTCTTGTGGTGTTTCATCTCCCGGAGCTCCTCAGTAAATCAGGAAGCTTTCCGGGATCCACTGCCACGGAGTGGTCGCAAAGGCGCAATCCGATCTAATGCCCCTGATGCTGCGGTGTTCCAGGCAGCCACCAGGGACTCAGTGTACCAGGGTTTCAGGTATTTCCCTAAGTTCCCTCTGGAATCCTTCCAGGTCCATTAGGCGCCTGGGGCAGAACCACCTATCACTCGTATCACGGGGGCTTTGTTGACAATTGACCTGGCATTCAATAGCATCATCCTGAGCCCAGGGTCCTGAAAAACCTGGTTGCCAGGTACTCGGGTTGAGCAAGATGGAACCACATCGGAGGGGCCGGAACAAGGGATCGCTTGTAAACAGTGAGGCCCACCCCTCTGCTCCCGCCATACCTACCTCTCCCCATCATGACCGGGATATTCCGGCTCTCCACCACCCCAGAGATACCCTTCCCCCCCCCCGCTGGTCCACCTCCCTTCCTGCAGGCCATCCATACCATTCACACTGAGCCGGGTAAAAGAGCCAGACCCCACTCCGCTTCTGTTTGCATACTCAGCGAAGGGGGTCCAGGCCTTGGTTCCCGACTCACTCATACTATCTCATCCAAATTGCATCATTCTACAAATTCATACTCCCAATCATATCCAATCCCTTTCATAACCAAGAGACACCACTTTCGGAGTATAATTAAAATAGTTAACAATCAGTACTCATTCACAATCAAACATACCCATTCCCCCCCAGGATGGAATATCACAATAAAAAGCTAAAAAGTTAATATAAAAATTGGCTGATATCAAATATAAAAGTCTAGAAGCCGTGGTTCTTTCTCTACTGACTAGCAATGGATGGTTAAGTCTTATAATGTTAATATCTTCGACTCCCTTAGATGACACAGTATCAGGGGTAGTGTAAAATCTTTGTTCCCTTGGGGCTCTGTATAGCTGCACCGATCCAGTTTCTGCTATGATGTCAGAGTCAGAGTTATAATAGCAGCTAAAGTTACAGCACTTCAGCCACCCTTCATTTTATCTGAAGAAAAGGACTACCTTTGGGGATACAAAGCAGGGCATAAGACACACACACCTAATTATCTAACGAGATGATATCTAATAATAACCAGCTCCAGAGCAAGTAAGAGATGGGATAAGCAAGTCACAGGAGAGCAGGTTGTTGGGACCCACATGCTTGGAGAAGGCTGTTTTCATAGGGGACTCATTTGACTTTTAATAGCATTTACCTGTACTTCATTAAAGCAGCCAATTTTTTAGGCATCTGCACATGTCTGAATATAGGTACTGGTGCTTTAAATGCCACCTAAATATTAATAAGTTAACTTCTTGAGGCAGTAGCAACCTTTTATAAGCTTTAAAAGACAGGATGCTTTAATGAATAGCAGGGAGGTGATGTGCTTGGGTCATCATTTGAAGCCCCACTCCCAAATCAATATCCAAGAGAGTCCCATTAATTGTTTATTTGTACCATTCCTACTAAGGTCTCAATGAAGTCCAGACATTCTTGGGAATGGTAGATGGTCTCTACCATTTCTCTAAGTGATTTTGTGCCAGGGAAATGCACGTGGCTCAGTAAATCTTTGGTATGCAATGCAAAAGAGGAAAATACCAGATGCATATTTTAGTATAACTTACATGTTTTTGACAGTACCAGGGGTGAAATCCAGCAGGTTCTGACAGGTTCTGGAGAACCGATAGCGGAAATTTTGAGTAGTTCGGAGAACTAGCAAATACCACCTCTGCTGGCCCCAGAGTGGGGTGGGAATGGGGATTTTGCAGTATCCTTCACCTGGAGTGGGGTGGGAATGGAGATTTTACAGTATCCTTTCCACACCCACCAAGCCACGCCCACCAAGCCACGCCCACAGAACCAGTAGGTAAAAAAATTGGATTTCACCACTGGACAGTACTAAGTAAATAAATATTTCAATGGTACTCTGAAAATTTCTAGTATATTTGAGACAAGATGGCTTGCTGTCTAAAACAATGCTTGGGGAGAGAGCCAAGCAACAATGCAAGGGATAATATTGATAGAGAAGTAGATGGAAGCCAAGCAATTTTAGAGAGCAGAACAATCTTCTGCAATAAGAGAAATCTGCTAAAATGCAGGTCAGAGACCTTTCTGACTGCAGCAAACTCTGCTGTTATATATACCATTATTTACTAGGCGCTACAGGAACAGTTAGAGACAGAGGTAATTTTAAGAACCATTTGCTGTCCTTTTATTTTTCTATCCATTAGCAATAATAACATGCTTGACTACATCTACAGAAAATGCTGTTTGTAAGTTTTTCTGTTATCTCGCAGTGGTTTAGCTCAGGTTGAACGAAAGAGGCAAAATGGACCAAAAATGGGGGTGGGGGGAGTCAAAAAAATCAATCCTGAGTTAATTGATAAGGTCACATTATTTGCCACAGTCTGCTGATGAAGGAAGAGAGAAGCTCAGAAAGGCATGCTGTTTTGGCCAAGTGCTGCTGAACAACAGAAGCTAAACAGATCATCTGATTACAGCAGAGGTCTTCAAACTTGGCAACTTTTAAGACTTGTGGACTTCAACTCCCAAATTCTGGGAGTTGAAGTCCACAAGTCTTAAAGTTACCAAGTTTGGGGACCGCTGGATTACAGTTTCAGAGCATAAGAGTCCAGTAGCGAACTGAAGACACTTTGCAATAAAAACATGGATTGTCAACAGCATTCAAGATATACCACCTTTTAAAAACTTGAACTAGAACAGTGTTTCTCAACCTTGGCAGTTTGAAGATGTGTGGACTTCAACTCCCAGAATTCCACAGCCAGCAATGCTGGCTGGTGAATTCTGGGAGTTGAAGTCCACACATCTTCAAACTACCAAGGTTGAGAAACACTGAACTAGAAGATAGCGGCAGATTAAAGTTGTTAACTTGAATAAATACAATATACTGCTAATAGAAATTTAGGAGTTAAAATACGGCACCCAGAAATTTAACTTGTTACCCCCAAGGAATCTATTTCTGAATAAATCTACGAGATCAGGCAACATGAGCATCAGGCTTGCAGATGTCTTTCCAAGTGCCTGGCAAAGCTCAGAAGCTCACTGCTGGTTTTCATGTGTAAAATGGTACATTCTGCCATCTAGCCCTGCCTCTATCAGGTAGTCCTTGACTTACAACGGTTCACTTAGTGACTGTTCAAAGTTACAACAGCACTGAAAAAAATGGCTTATGACTCCCCCCCCACACTTATGACCGTTGCAAGTATCCCCATGGTTATGTGGTTTACATTTAGAAGCTTTGACAAATGACTCAAATTTATGACAGTTGCATTATCCCTGGGTTATGTGATCACCTTTTGCAACCTTCTGACAAGCAAAGTCAATGGGGAAGCCAGATTCACTTAACAACCAGGTTCCTAACTCCAGGAAGGCAGTGACACACTTAACAAATGTGGCAAAAAAAGTTGTAAAATGGGGCAAAACTCACGTAACCAATTTTTCACATAGCGACATAAAGTTTGGGCTCAATTGTGGTTGTAAGTTGAGGACTCACAACCACAATTGTAAGTCCTCAACTGTAATACCTGTAATACCTGTAATACTGTAATACCTGTATTAAGGACATCAGCTTAATTCATAGGAATAAGCCTTTGCTGAATGGTCTATCAGGCAGTAGAGATATGGTACTCAGCCTGCAAAGCTCCCATGGTCCCAAAAATGTTTTAGCCCCCTCTATTTATCTGAACATCTATCTTCATCTTAGCTGAAGGTATTGGGCTGTCCAAGATCTACAGAGACTTTAAATTGGTCTGGCAGAGTATAGTATGCAATATTTTGGATTTAATTCCAAAAATTAAGAGTACATGTGATTCTCAGCTGATATATGCCTCTGAGAGGGGTGGGTGGGAAACATGGCTGATCCTGAAGAGTTCCAGAGAATGCCACACTTGCATATTTGAATACTCTGAAAAACCTTTTTGAATCTGAAGTGGAGGAATTGGTATAGCCCTAGAGAACAAATGTAAGTTGTCTTTGTTAAGATATTCATGGACTGGGCGAGCCAGTGTTAACAAGGTCAGCCAATGAATAGGCATAGCAACTAAGTCAGCCAATGGGAGCTAACCACTTCTGAGTCTGTGCAGAGAATCAAAACTGGAAAGCTTAAGCTTAAGGCTGGGTGTGGCTCCAGCTCACTCTGCTCTCTTGTCCATTCTGTACTCTTCCACTCTGAACTCTGCTGAAATGAAACTAACTCTCCTGCTTGTGTTTACCTGTAATTGATTGAAGAAGAATTCTACTTGTGGTATTGTAAATATATATATTATTATGTTTATAAAGAAGTTATTGAATCCAGCTGAATCGGTCATCTGTGTCTGCTTCTGGTTTTGATTTTGCAACAAACTTTAATAGTCTTCGATTCAATTCCTTGACATCACTAGGTTGTGTTAAGATGTCTGAAATGCTGTAAAAAGGATATTAGTGTCCAAAATGGTGTCACCAGGATATTACTGTTTTTTATTGTCATTTACCTTCTGCAGTCTTGTGGGTTTTGGTTTGCATTTTCTTTGAAGACAGTTTTGATCCATTTGGTTTTTTCTTTTCATGTTGTGCTGCTATCCTTGACACATCTTTAGTTTTTAACAACTTTAGCTTTGAGTATTTTTTTAAAAAATATGTTATTGCCTATAGAGTTTTGAACCAAAATACTTTGGATAATAATTTGAAATAATTAATAAGTTAAAATTAACATTAAGATCAAAAGAAATATGCACAATGGGATGTTTTTTTCAGACAAAGGCTAACAATACTCAGGCAAGCTTTAGTACATTTTGTTTCATATCACTAATGATATTACCCCACAAAGGGACTAGCATCATTTTTGAAGGATGTTGTAAGTTAAGCATGCTTGCCACCGCAGGCACTATGCTTGCAAAGCTCGATGACAAGAAGGTGATTTCTTGAAATATCCCCATTCTTTAATCTGAGGAAAGGTGTTGAACAGGAAATAAGACTTAAGAACTCCATAAAGAAGGACCAGTGGCCTATTTAACTTTGTTTAACATAGTCCTCTAATGGCCTGGCCAATGGGCAGGGATAATGAATGCTGCAGGCCAGAGGCATTGAACCTTGATAACTTTAAGACAGGGAGGTTCTAGGAGTTGAAATCCACAAGTCTTAAAGTTGCCAAGGTTGGAGACCCCTGATGTAGGCCCACATCAACTAGAGCAGGGGTCTCCAACTTTGGCAACTTTAAGACTTGTGGACTTCAACTCCCAGCATTCCTCAGCAAGCGGCTGAGGAATTCTGGGAGTTGAAGTCCACAAGTCTTAAAGTTGCCAAGGTTGGAGACTCCTGAACTAGAGAATGTTATTTTTTTAAATTCTCCTTCTGAGCAACAATTTGTCAGAATGAGCTATCCTTGCTGAGGGACCTGTCCAAGGTCCTGAAATCTCTATGTGTGTTTGCTTAATTCATTGCTTCGGTTATTTGAACAGATAAATTTGGACACATTTTTGGCAGCTGTGAGTTGCATTTAAATTTTTTTTAGGAGGTGGAAAGGTCTCAGGCTGATAATGTAAAGTGGATAAGGAAAGGAACAGGATGTTTTGATTTTTTTTAAAAAAAATTAAATCTTAAAATGGTGGGAAATAAGCTGCTGGTGTTTTTTGGTTGGAGGAATTGCAGGGAGCTGGGGGGAAATAATAAAGGGTCATGAGACTGCAAGGATATCTGAGGCCATCATTTTTGCGATACATAATCCTTGTCTCTATCATCTTCTTGTCTGTCTACATCAGGTCCTCAACCTTTGAGAGCTGATTCAGGCATACTGAGGGAGCGTTCACAAAATATGTTTGGGGAGAATATCTTGTGAATGATTAATTTTTGAATTGGGGCAACCATGTTAAAGCTGAAGAAGAATATACATTTTAAATGCTAAAATTTAATAAGGTGTATTGGAATAATTAGATTTCTTTGAGGACCGTTTGAAATTTTGTTTGGGGAAAAAAGTAGAATAGTACCAAGCAAAAAGAGTTTAAAAGAATACTGAGATATTTCATAGTATTTTTGGAAATGCTTTGTTGTAGACTTTTCCTTACTGAATATATTTTAGTGATAGAATTCTGATTATACAGTATGTTGTTCACTGCTCTAGTGCTAAAGATGGGTTAGCTCACATCCATATCTATCACTGCCTTTCTTTTTATTCAATAATTTACTAGTCTTGTTCAAAAGTCATGGGGAAATTTGCAGTTGTATTCAACAAATACAATTCCTCCTGGCATATTTTTATGTGGAATGACAGTCACAGCTCAAAAGCCACAGTAAAACTTCCAACATCTTATGTTGCCTCAAAGCTGTGTTTTTCAGCAAAAGCAGCCCACCAATTCATCTCTGACTTAATCATACATACCTCCCATAGTTAGTGATATTTTTCGCTTTAAATTTATTTATGTATTCTCATTTTAATCTTTATATCCTTGTACAGTTTTTGGATAGTATTGAAAGATTTTTTTTCTCCGTAAATAATTAAAGTAACAAATAATGAAATTAAATACCCCCCCATCTCCTCTCTTCTCTCTCATTTTTAATCTTTCTCTCATTGACCATTGACCATTGCCAGTGGTGGGTTCCTACCAGTGCGGTCCACTCTATAGCACCGGTAGCGGCCCGCTGGTGATGTCACAGTACCGGTGCGGTCAGTTGCCGGTGCCTGGGTGCCGCCATTTTTTAAAATTTTTTTTATTTTTATTTTTTTAAAATTTCTTCTGCGCATGCCCAGAAGCCGAGTTTCCGGCACTGCTCATGCACTGCCTTCCTACCCCACAGTGAGTCCAAGCAGGGGAGGATGGCTGAGGGAGTGCGTGAGACACTGAAAGAACAGGCAGCAGGAGCTATCTCCATTCCCCTCCCTTCAGCAGTCCGAGAAACCATGAACGCGCGGTGATGATCCTAAGTATTTTCGCACGTTTGAGGCTTCTCGAGCTGCTGAGGGGAGGGGGAATGGGCGGCAGGACCTATCTCAGTTCCCCTCCCTTCAGCAGTCTGAGAAGCAACGCCCACCCGGTCACATGGCTGGCAAGCCACACCCACAAAATAAGCCATGCCCACAGAGTGGTAGTAAAAAAAATTAGGAATCGGCCCCTGCCATTGACCATTGACCATCTATCTCTGTCTGTCATTTATATTAGATCAAATCCTTGGCATTTTGTTTATGCATTTCGGCCTTTGTGAGATAGTAAAACTTTCATCTGCACATGCTGCTAGTCAAAATGAAGGGGAAAAAAGTATAAATCCTGACTTTATTGGCGGGAAATGCAAATCCATTATTTGCATGTATGAACTGTAAAGAATATATGTCAGAAAAGGAAACATAAGATGGAGAGCAACTTGGCATGCAGCAGAATGAAAAGTTTATTCTGGTATTTTTTGACTTATGATTATTCATTTAATGACTTTTTGAAGTTACAATAGCACTGAAAAAAGTGATTTACAACCAATCTTCGCCAACCACTGCAGCCATCCCCATAGTCAAAACTTGGGTGAAAACTTGATGAAAACTTGGGTGCTTGACAACCAGATGGTTGTCGCATCCTGGGGTCACATGATCACCATTGGCAACCTTCCCAGGCAGCTTTTGACAAACAAAATAAATGGGGGGGGGAGCTGGATTCTCTTAATGGTTGTGTAATTCACTTAACAACTGCCTGATTTGATTAACAACATTAGCAAGAAAGGTTGCAAAAATAAGCAACCCAATTCAAGATGCAGGGAATCATTCTTGCAGCATGTTACAGCTGACTAGTCTTTTCTGCTTTTTGCATGCAAAAGGTTGTATATTCAGTTTGCAAGTCGGGGAAAGAGGCTTGAGGCTCTAAAATCCTAGCAAGCTGGTACCAATCAATATACACAGTATTGAGTCAACAAGACCAAGGATGTGATCTGAGGAAATGTCCTTTGTTCCTTTACCTCCATCACCTAATCTTCAGCTATATAAAATGCTGTCCTTGGTCTTCTACTGAGGTTAACTCCCATGCTTCCAAAAAGACCGTATGAATAGACTCATAATAACACAAATGTTTTCACTTGAATGCTTACTACAGAGCATATATGTTAGTTGCTTCTTGAACATTGATCAAGTTGGACTGGTCAAAACAAATGTAACTTTATCGAAATGGTCAATTCCAGAACAATGGATTTGATTCTATCCTTGAATCATAGAACTGGAAAGGGCCTTCACAGTGCAGGTGTCAGCGTTCTGACGGATGCCCTAATTAAAACATGAGCCTCGAGCTAAGCTTCAAAAGAAATCCAGTTATTTATTAGGAGCTTCATGTCAGCACAGTCCCAAGTGAAGCCAGTTCTGACCTCAGGTAATTTATGTCCCCAATCATGACCCCCCTCCCCCCACATTCGCCAATGGAGCAATTTCACGGGTTGTAGAGTCACTCCCCTTTGGCTGCTGTAAGTAACCCTGGGATACAGTCTTGAGAAAGATAAGTCTGGAATGTGCTTCTGTCTTTGGCTGCTGTGCCGTTTCATCGGTTTCCCATCCCCCCTTTCTTATGGCAACTCGAGAGCAGGCCAGGGATGCTTTGTGAGTTGACAGCAGGATTTTGAATCAAAACATCTCAAATCACATGCACGGACTTCCATTCACACAAGGGAAATGTCTCCTCTTTTTCTCCCTTTGCAGAAATCGATTTTGTGAGTGTATGGGGTCGCAAGCAGGACTAAAAAAATTCTCCTCCTATTCCATCAGTAGAGGAAGCTTGTACTGACAGAAACAATATTTTATTCTACTGCATTTTTCATTTTTAAAAAAATCCTCCCCCAAAAGGTGTTCCTGCTTTTGGGATTGCATTAACTTTAATGAGAGGATTTCTTAAGGAAACAACTTTTTCCAGGCTTGCTTGTGTAGAAGTTGAAGATAAAGATGGCTGCTTTAATTAATACTAGATACATACTGCAGACAAATTAAAATAGTTTTATGAATCATTTTCCAAGCAGGCACAGCTCGACTATGCACTAGCATGTTAGAAGCATCTCACCTGAACACCCCACATTTAAAATAAATTTTGATCCTTTTTTTGAAAATTCATGAGGGTTCTTTTGAGATTTCTGGTCAGTCCTATACTTGCCTCCCTCATGACACAAAGGAGTTCATTTGTAAAAATAAAAACAGTGAAGAAAACCGTCACATTATAATCATCGAATTTGGGACAAAAAACAATGATCAAGAAAAATAGCTAAAATGTCCTGGACTGAAATGATTCAGGATAGACGTCTTATCCATGATTCCAAAGGATAGATGTTTCCCTATAAACATCAAAACCACACCATACAAAAAAAAAGAAAAGAAAACCTAAAAGAGGTAAAGCTAGGTCAGTCCCCAGGAGATGAGTTACTCTTCTGTTCTTTTGTTGCAGAAGGTTTATATCCTGCAAAATGGATAAACGGAGATGAAAGGAACAGACAGTGAAATTTGATGAAACTGCATGATATATAGATGCTTCCTCAAAGGAAAGTCAACCAAGTGTGGACATTTTTTTTAATTCTGAGAATCTCTTTCAGGGCACCAGCAACATCTATTTTATTTATTTATTTATTTATTTTTGTCAAGTACGTGTTGGTAATATACATAGATATAACATTGTTTATATACATAAGATGGGTACTGATAAGAGGGAACATTAGGACAGGGACGGTAGGCACACTGGTGCACCAGTGGTGGGTTCCTACCGGTGCGGTCCACTCTATAGCACCGGTAGCGGCCCGCTGGTGACATCATAGTACCAGTGCAGTCGGTTGCCAGTGCCTGGGTGCCATTTAAAAAAAAAATTTTTAAATTTTTTTTTACATTTTCTTCTGCGCATGCCCAGAAGCCGAGCTTCCAGCACTGCACATGCACTTCCTTCCTACCCCACAGTGAGTCCAAGTAGGGGAGGATGGCTGAGGGAGCGCGTGAGACGCAGAAAGAACGGGCGGCAGGAGCTATCTCCATTCACCTCCCTTCAGCAGTCCGAGAAGCCACAAACGCGCGGTGATGATCCTAGGCATTTTCGTACATTTGAGGCTTCTCGAGCTGCTGAGGGGAGGGGGAATGGGCGGCAGGACCTATCTTAGTTCCCCTCCCTTCAGCAGTCTGAGAAGCCACGCCCACCTGGTCACATGGCTGGCAAGCCATGCCCACAAAATAAGCCATGCCCACAGAGTGGTAGTAAAAAAATTAGGAACCTGCCCCTGTGGTGCACTTATGCACGCCCCTTACTGACCTCTTAAGAATCGGGTGAGGTCAACAGTGGACAGTCTAAGGGCAAAGTTTTGGGGGTACAGTACATCTACTGTAAATTGCAGTCATGCCAAAATGAGGACACACAATGTGATGTTATCCTGCAGATGCCACCATTTTGAAGCTGCCCAAGTTGGACTGGTCTAACATACTTCTTGGCTATTAAACAGAAATTCTTTCAGCACTGAAATAGCAACCCAAATTGTTCGGCATTGAGATTTCCTCATGCAAATCTCACAGATCACGAGAAGACAACTTCAACATAGCAGAAGGAATAATTTCACATTATTGTAAGCCACACAGGCGAATTTCCAAGCGTGAGCCACTGCCCATTTTATTTTGCCAAAACCATTTTGGGATCAGCTGTCTTTTACTGCTGGAGGATCACAGAAAGGGGCGTTTGCCTGCCCTCCTCCAAAGCATGGGTTTAAAATAGCCAAGCCACAAAGTTGCTTGGGGAAGAAGGATAATAGACAGCTGTGAAAAGGATTTCAAGTGAACCATAAAACTGTCACATAAATGAGACATGCTCCTTGCGATGGGCCCATGGTTTCCAGAAAGCTTTCAGAAATGCAGCAGGTTTATAATGGAAAACTTTGGTACTGCATTAAACATTAATTAGGGCTTACAGAAGATGAATATAAAAGGGATTAGCAACACGCTGTCAATTTGCCCGCATGGAAATTAAGCACAAGGTTTGGTATTCTTTTTCTGTTTGAGATGGAGCTTGAACCTTGGCATTGTGGCTCACTGTACTATACAAATTAGGAAAATAAAGCATTGAAAGAAGAAACTATGTTTTGTTTCTCTTCAGTCGTTCTATCTCTTTGGACCAACAAACAATGCAAAAATAATGCTCTTGAATAATTCACAGAACAGATGATTTAAAGAACATTTGGAAGGCTGTCTGCCTAAGGTCATGATGCATTTGTGAGGGAACTGAATAATTGAGTTGGACTGAAGCAAAACCTCAAAGAGGAAACATCCATGCTTAAGGAAGTTTCGGAAGAGAGGGATCTTTTCCAGAATTTTTGCCAGCCAAGAGAGGGAGAAATAGAGGCAGAGTAATGCCAGCCATTCGTGTTGCCAAGAAAGTAATATAAATGTCATATGCACCGTTTTTGTATTACCATTTTTGCACATTTTGTACTGGTTTTTATATGCAGATTAATATATTTTAACCCATGTTTGCTTTTGTTTGTGTGCTAAGCAGTGAAAAAATGGACAAATTGGTGTGGGAAAGAAGAGAAGAGAAAAATTTAACTTTATAAATCAGGTCAACATTGTAAGGAGAATAAATTTAGTAATAAAAATTACATTACTACTATTGATGCTGTTATTAATGGCGTATATGAATAAGACTTTAATTACTGTATGTATATATGTCTGGACCAATAATGATGAACCTTTTGGGTTCAGCATGTTAAAAAATTTATTTATCAAATTTATATGCTGCCCATCTCACTATTAAGCGATTCTGGGCCTAACCTGATTCTGCTGGCATCTCTCTCTCTCTCTCTCTCTCTCTCTCTCTCTCTCTCTCTCTCTCTCTCTCTCTCTCTCTCTCTCTCTCTCTCTCTTTCTCTCTCTCTCCCTCCCTCCCTCCCTCCCTCCCTCCCTCCTCCCCTCTCTCTCTCTCTCACATACACACCAGTAGTGGGTTCTAAAACCTGTTGCTACTGGTTCGCGTGCGCAGAAGCATCCCGGGTGGGTGGGCGGAGCCTCCCACCACGCCGCTACCGGTTTACAGAACCGGGCTGAACTGGGAGCAACCCACCTCTCTCTCTCTCTCTCTCTCTCTCTCTCTCTCTCTCACACACACACACACACACACACACACACACACACACACACACACACACACACACACACACGGAGAGGGAGACACACAGTGGAAAAAAGATAAGCAATTCTTTGCATATTTACTTTAAATCAAATACCGTCCACTCATATGTGACATTATGTATTACAGAAAGAAACATGAAATAATTACAAAAAAATGAAATACAAGCAAAACGAACTCTGAGACATGCAAAATAACAATAAGGAAAAAACAGTTCATTATTAAACGATTAATTAAGAACAAGCCATGCCATTTTTGGTGACACACCAGGCCTCCAGAGCCTCTGAAAGGGCCCTCTTAGTGATTTTCAGAGACTTTTTTTTTTTGTCAAATACATGTTGGTAATATACATAGATAAAACATTGTTTATATACATAAGATGGGTACTGATAAGTGGGAACATTAGGACAGGGATGGTAGGCACGCTGGTGCACTTATGCACGCCCCTTACTGACCTCTTAGGAATCGGGTGAGGTCAACAGTGGACAGTCTAAGGGTAAAGTTTTGGGGGTTTGGTGACGAAACCACAGAGTCAGGTAGTGAGTTCCAGGCATTTACCACTCTGTTGCTAAAGTCATATTTTCTACAGTCAAGTTTGGAGCGGTTCACTTTGAGTTTGTATCTGTTATGTGCTCGTGTATTGTTGTGGTTGAAGCTGAAGTAGTCATTGACAGGAAGGACGTTGTATCAGATAATTTTATGAGTTATGCTTAGGTCGTGCCGAAGGCGACGTAGTTCTAAGCTTTCTAAGCCCAGGATTTCAAGTCTGGTTGCGTAATGTCACCTATGACATCCATATCATAGGTTCACCATCACCATTCTAGATGCTAGAGTCAACTGGCATAAAGTAATATTTCATATTTTAAAATCTGTCTCTTTACAAGCATAGAAACCTTGATATAATTACATATACTGTACTGTATGTAAAGGTCTATTCTGATTTTCAAATGTTAACTTCCACAGATGTAACTTAATAATAATAGTTTGATTAGTGGGACAAGGCATGGGAGGCTGAGAAAAAGAGAAGTCTAAAATATTTGTGAAATTCTTTCAGTGAACAATACCCTGTGCAGGGAGATCCTATATTAACAAGAACATCTTAAAAATTTTCCAGGCAATGCAGAATATAGTGAAAAGCTGAAGAACTTTATTGACCTGGCTCTTTGCCCAGGCTTCTGGAGAGGATGACTTATGCCCCTTTCTTCCTTTTTGTTCCCTTCTGGGTTTACATACAATTTTACACAGAATATAAAAATATACAAAAATAGAAGGGAAGGCCACTGATTTCTATCTGTTTACGCCTTCTGATCCTCAGGCAACAGCAGCAGGATCAGCAGGCTGCCAAAGTGAAATTTGTTACATGCCATGTCATTTTTCAGTATTTCTTTACAAATCTTTTATATAAAAGTCTGGAGCAGTGTTTCTCAACCTTGACCGTTTTAAGCGGTGTGGACTTCGACTCCCAGAATTCCCAGAATTCCCCAGCCAGCATGAGAGTTGGACAAGGGTGGGTTCCAACTTACCTCACTGCCGGTTTGCTCCCTCCCGCGCCTCGTGGGTGCGCGTGTGCATGTGCAGTAATGAAAAATCGGGGGGGGGGGAGCCGAAAAAAAGATGCTCAGAAGGAAAAAAAATTTAAAATTCGAAAAAAAAATTCGAATTTTTTTTAAAAAAAAGATGGCGGCACCCATGGACCGGCATCGACTGATCTAGTTCGGTGATGTCATTGAGACATCACCAGCAGGTCGCTATTGGTTCAGGCAAACCGGTCCGAACCAGGAGGAACCCACCCCAGGAGTTGGAATCCACATTGCTTAAAGTGGTCAAGGTTGAGAAAGTGGTCAAGCTCTAGAGCAGGGGTGTCAAACTCGTGTTGTCACATCATTGTCATGTGACATATCATGACTTTTCCCCCTTTGCTAAGCTGGGCATGGGCGTGGCCAGTGTGTGACGCATCTGGCCCATGGGCTGTGAGTTTGACACCCCTGCTCTAGAGCAATTGGAGCTTTTGCAAGTGTTTTCTATTATGGTGCTATGGATATTTCTATAGGAAAACAACACAGAACAATTTAGTGTTTCTATCACTCCTTTTCCACATGGGCAGAATCTGCTACTCAGTGGGGTATTTTTATATCTACTTTTGAGGGTTTCTAAAGAGAGGATGTAAAAATGTTGCACATTCTATGCTGATCTTCCTACATGTCCATATGTCTAGGTCTCTACCCTGTTTCCCCCAAAATAAGACATCCCCTGATAATAAGCCCAATCGGGCTTTTGAGTGCCTGGCAATAAGGCCAAGCGCTTATTTCAGGGTTCAAAAAAATATAAGATAGGGTCTTATTTTTGGGGAAACACGGTAATTCAGCACCTGCTCTCTGACCTTGAGTAGCACTGATGATGTTACCTACTTTGGATAAGAAAGCAATCAAGTTCAGAGACCACCAAGAACTCCATACTGTTCTGTATTTTATACTCTATCTTCAGTTTCTGGAGGGATGGAAAGGATCTACCAATGTTAGTGAGGCCAGGCCTTGTGATGAAATATTTAATCAATGCTTAATATTTTCATCTAAGTCCTAGTTTCTACCTTCACGAGTCCCATATTAATCCTACCATTTGACAGTAACAGCTCACTTGGAATACTTTCTTTAGAAAATAAAATGTCTTACTTCCTAAACTTAAATTTTACTCCTTGGAGGACTTGTGCTTGATAGCGGCCTGAATATATGGTGCTGCCCTGGGGTGGAATCATTGCTCTGGTGCTTCTTTAAGGCCTTCTGGGTTGCCTACAGAAAGTCTACTTTTTACTTTCCAGATGAGTAGGAAATCACCTAAAGATAGTTAAGTCACCCCTAGATAAAGCAGAAACACAGCTGAGATTTATGCTTATTAATGATCCAGGTCATGCTTCTGGCTCTGTTTGAAAGTACCACGATCTTAGTTTTATGGCGGTTTAACTGCAGCTGATGCTCCTTGCAGAAGATGGATAAAGATTGAAGCACCCTCTTTAGCTCAGCCAGCAATAATAATGGTAGCATCGCTACATCAATTGGATAAAATAGTACCCTTTTGTGCTTACTTGCATTTCACGGATGAAATGTTGTTTTGGTTAAACAATTGAGCATGGAGCTAATATAAAGAATAAATAATAGGGTGACTATCATGCAACTTTACTGAATTCCTCTCTGGTAGGGGCTTGGTTCTGCTGGATTACATCTTGTCTTACTCTTATTCTTGCAATGCATATTTTCATTCTTTGGCAAACAAATAACAACAATTGAAGGCCCTCCAACCTCAGCTAGGCAGGGAGTGGCAAAAGTCAGCGCTGCATGAAAGTTGCTGAAGACTTACAGCGATTGCAATTACTTCTCAAGTATATATTCAATTAATTATTTAACCCAGGGGTCC
Organism: Diadophis punctatus similis; assembly: GCA_023053685.1. NCBI lineage: Eukaryota > Metazoa > Chordata > Lepidosauria > Squamata > Dipsadidae > Diadophis > Diadophis punctatus. The sequence continues at coordinate 91,054,999 of JALIGW010000002.1, forward strand.
CCAAACTTGGCAAATTTAAGACCTGTGGACTTCAACTCCTAGAATTCTAGGAGTTGAAGTCCACAAGTCTTAAAGTTGCCAAATTTAAAGACCTCTGATTTAACCAATGAAATAATGGGTTTAAATTTTAATGAAAAATACAAATTTACCGATATTTTATTTCCCATCCACTATTTTCATACCAGCGGTATCTTGTGAAAGTATTTTTATTCAGTATGAACTTGTATCTATGTGTGGTACAATGAAGGTGGCACAATGTGGACCGATATAAACAATAAAACAGAAACATAACTAATTAAACTATTTAGTCTTAACACCACCATAATTACCATGTTTTTGGAGTATAAGGCGCATTTCCCCCCCCTAAAAGAGGGTGAAAATTTGGGCGCGTCTTATACACCGAATGTAGCCCTGCCCTCCCGCCGAAAATGGGATACGCGGAGGTAATTGGCTATGGCATTCCTTGCAGCCTGAAACAGCTGATCATCGGGAGGCCAATCCAACCGACAATTAGCTGCTTGTGCTAATCAGGCTGTGCTGAAGCTGAAACAGACTGTTGGCTGTTTGCTGCAAGGAGGCAAATTGCTGGGAGGCAGAGGCAGATTTTTTTCCCCCTTGTGTTAATCAGGCTGTGCTGAAACTGGAACTGAAAGTGAAACAGGCTGCTGTTTGCTGCAAGGAGGCAAATTGCTGGGAGGCAGAGGCAGATTTTTTTTACCTTGTTTTCCTCCCCCAAAAAGGTAGGTGCATCTTATAGTCCAGAGCATCTTATACTCCAAAAAATACGGTAAGCTACAGTGTTTGGGAAACCCAGCTCAAAAATAAAATGGAAGAATTGTTGTCTAGGGAGAAAAGATTCAGAAAGAGCCACTGTTTCTAAAATAAACACCATCACGAAAGTGTGATATTTGAACTGGGGTGAGATGGAGACTGGATATTATGAGAGACATGAAGCATGGCTTAAAATAAGAATGTGCCTTAAGTAAAATGCTGCCGAAAATCCCACAGGAGACTGACACAGAGTGTTTCTTCTTTGGAAGATGGAAGTGGTAAAAAAAACTTACTTAAAAATATATGTGATGCTTCCTTCCTCAGAAAAAGCATGAGAGAGAGGCAGAGAAGCAGAGAAGACATATCTAGATAAGTGCCTGGTTAAACAAGTGTCTTATATTATCAACTCAGTCCAGGTTTCAGAGCCAGATGGGTGGCAAACACATCTAATAAATAAATAAATAAATAAATAAATAAATAAATAAATAAATAAATAAATAAATAAATAAATAAATAAATAAATAAATAAATAAATAAATATTAATTTTCCTGTAATCAAACTGAATTCTCAAGGTAAGCAATTGTTCTAAAAATTATCTACCACATCATTTATACTCTTTCCATTCTCCAAGGAGAAAAGGAGTAGGATGGGGTGACACATGAATATATAAACGTATATGTTTACATGTATACATATATGTTTAAGTGGGGGTACCTTAAACTGTGGTCTGAAGACCCTTGGCAGTCCCCCTAGACTCTCGTAAGAGTCCACAAAATCAAAATTATTTGTCAGATATTGAGGGTATTTGTTGTGGCCCACCAGCGGCCTGCGGAGCTGGCAGCAGAGTCGGACAGCAAGAAGGCTGGGGAGGAACATGGGACAGTCCAGGAGTCTTGAGATGGTTCGGTGTCAGAAGCAGAGATCCAGCCCGGGCCATATGGGAGGTCTGTGCTGACTCCAGAGCCTCCAGAGGCTGACATGAGTGAGGCAGAGGAACAGGGGGAGACTGTTCCCAATGCACGCATGCGCAGAGCTGCCAGAATGCAAGAACAGTTACGAAGGAAAAGGGCTACTTGGGAGTAAGGTTTGGAGATGATTGGCCCCTCCCATAGGATATAAAAGTGGAGCAAATGGATGTGGTCATTGCAGGAAGCAACTTGGTTCAATTCTGGTTGGTGTAACCCTGTTCTGACTCTGTGTTCTGTTTAGTCTTGCAAAGCTCCTTGCCAATTAGGTCTTTGGCAGCGTGTCAAGAGAGATAAAGGTTGATACTTATCAGCCTCCTTCTGAAAGGCTGTGGCAGACTTCTGTCAGACTACCGTATTTTTTGGAGTATAAGACACAGCTTTTCCCCCCCTAAAAGAGGGTGAAAATTTGGGTGCGTCTTATACACCAAATGTAGCCCCGCCCAACCTCTGAAATGGAGCTTTACAAGGCTAAAACAACCTCTCAAACTGAGCTTTGCAAGTCTGAAAAAGCAGCCTCTGAAATGGACCTTTGCAAGGCTAATTAATATACCTGTTCCAGGCTGTTTGCTAAGGACGCTAGCCAGATGGATGCTGGTAGGCAGAATTTTTTTTCTTATTTTCCTCCCCAAAAACTAAGGTGCATCTTATACTCCGGTGCGTCTTATACTCCGGTGCATCTTATACTCTGAAAAATACGGTAATTAACATTGTTTGGGACTTATTAGGGCTGGGAATGAACATAATTCACAGCCGTTGAAATAAAAATAGGGTTTTTGGAACTATGTTTGTGTTTTTTGATTTATTAGAAAGCTTAGGTCAGAACAGTTTGCTTCCTGCCCAAACTACAAATAAACCTCTAATAAGATGGAGCAGCTGTGTGCTGAGAACGCGCAGCTTAATCAACAGCTAGCCCTGTTGGCAGCCCAGGTGGCTCAGCTCCACCTCCTCGGAGGAAATGCCTGGTAGCTGTGCCATATAAGTTTGATGGCAAACAAGACATGTTCCCGGCTTTTTTTGGGACAATGGCAGCTTTTTATCAGCCTGAGAGCTGAAGACTTCCCCACTGACCGGGATAAAATGGGGTTTATGATCAGCCTGCTCTCCGGCTCTGTGGCTCACTGGGCCACGCCCCTGCTGGTCCAGGTTAGTGCTTTGTTGGATGACTTCAGGGGGTTTCGTGAACACCTCAGACTTATGTACGAGGACCCCATAAAAACACAGACAGAGCTACTAGACATCTGAAGACCTTGAAGCAGGGCCTGCAGGAATACATCAGTGAATTCCGCCTGCTTAGCCAGGATTCGGCCTGGAACGAGGCTGCCCACATGGATGCATTCCAGGATGGGTTGTCGGAGGAGTTACAGGATGAGTTGGTCCGTGTGGATATTCCTCCAACGCTCAACGCACTGGTTCATCTGTGCTTCAGGATTGATGCTAGGTTGCAGAGATGGACCAGTCGCCATGCCTCCCAGGAGACCCGGGTGGCAACAGTCGTGCATGAGACCCCAGTTCCACGGGAGGAGCCCATGGAAATAGGCGCAGCCAGACCCCGCCTGTCAGTGATTGAAAAAGACAGACGGCGCTCAGGGGGGTTGTGTTTGTATTGCAGGGAACCTGGCCGCCTCTTGCCCCAAGAAGCGACGAGGGGCGTCGGCTCCTGGCCCTGCCCCACAGCCACAGAAAACCCTGTCGGGAAACACCCTGAGCCCAATCTAGGGGAGATCCTGGGTTGGGCGCGCACCAACACAGGGTCACGCCCAGCAGATGTGGATCCCGGACCCCCTCCCCAGCACTTGATTCTGGCGGCACAGGTCTTCCTTTGCAGTAGCCCACAGGGGATATTTGCAGAACTCAAATGAAACTCATGCCATGCTGATATATTGCAAAGTAAAACAAAAACATTGATGTAAGACTCCCAATTCTCCTATTGGTCCTCCTTTGGAGCTCATCAATTTAGTTCAGTTAAAAATGAAAATTAAATTTCCTTATAAGCTAGAAATAAAACAACACTACACCGAAGAAAAAGAAGCATCAACACAGCTGACTGGAAACAAATATCAAAAACTGGAGAAACCATATACAGTGTCCAGGTGCCACCTCCTGGACAAGCAATATTACACAATTTTTATTGCATTTTATTGCATTTTATTGCATACTCTTAGAGTATACATTTATGAGCCAGCTTAAGACCAAAGCCCCAAAACTAGGATGACTAATGTCTTGTAAGCGTCAGTCTTCTTAGGCCATTTTTCTTTGATCTGCATACTCTTGTGCCATGTCACAAATGATTTGGAACACATCCGCTTTCATTCTAATAAATAATATGGTGAGAATTGCTTTTGGACAAAGCCATTTGGCTCCTGCTAATTACCATATTTTTCGGAGTATAGGACGCACCGGAATATAGGACGCACCTTAATTTTGGGGGAGCAAAACAAGAAAAAAACAATTCTGCCATACCTAGCATTCAATACTTTAGCAAGTGACTGTGGTATGCCCTCCTCCTTTCTCTCTCTCTCTCTCTCCCCTTCCCCTCCCTCTCCCTCTCCCTCTCCCTCTCCCTCTCCCTCTCTTCCTCCCTCCCTCTCTTTGAAATAAATCTGCTGGCTTTGGTGGGGTTTCTATGGACACAAGGCTTTTTAGAAAAATTTGTTACACTCAATGTTTTATTTCACATTACCCATTAGCTGTAATATGGCAGTTGAATCCATCATAATAGGGTTTTTTTTAAAAAAAAATGAATGTCTTTTCTTTCCTTGAGTGCCCTGCTCCCTCCCTGATTCCAAAATTGGAGGAAGGACTTTTTGCACGCTGCTCAGGGCGTTGCATTGCAGCCCCTGCTGCCACGGGGGTCTCTGCCTGAGAAGGACCCTCGATCAGCCATCTCCAGGGAGCCACCCCCATCCTCAGGAGGCAGCAGCCCCTTTAAGAGTGAAGGAGCTTTTTTATTTTTTATTTCCCTCCTTCCAGCCTGAGCCGGCCGATCGCAAGCCCGCCGGCCGCAGACGTTTGAGGAGGGGAGGAGGAGGTGATTGCTTGCCACCGCCACCGCCGCGCAGGTATTGGCGGGTTGGAGGGTCCTTGTCCTGCTGCTGCCCCAAGGAAGCTGCGGAGCTGAAGAAGCCTCCACCCACCTGCCAGCTCGCCACTCTGCCTGGGGAGGAAAGCGTTTTCAGGCAGCAGCGCTGCAATCCCCTCCCCGATTCCAAAAGGCTGAGTGGCGAGCTGGCAGGTGGGTGGAGGCTTCTTCAGCTCCGCAGCTTCCTTGGGGCAGCAGCAGGACAAGGACCCTCCAACCCGCCAATACATGCACGGCGGCGGCAAGCGATCACCTCCCCTCCGCGAACGTCTGCGGTGCGCTGTCATTGCAGGTGGGCTCACGATCGGCCGGCTCAGGCTGGAAGGAGGAAAATAAAAAAATAAAAAAGTTCCTTCACTCTTAAAGGGGCCGCTGCCTCCTGAGGACGGGGGTGGCTCCCTGGAGATGGCTGATCGAGGGTCCTTCTCGGGAAAGAAGAGCATCGTGTTTCTGGTGGCGGGCAGCGCCGGTTGCACGCCCCGTTTTTGGAATCGGGAAGGGGATCGCAGCGCTGCTGCCTGAAAATGCTTTCCTCCCCAGGCTGAGTGGCGGGCTGGCAGGTGGGGTGGGGGCTACATTCGGAGTATAAGGTGCACCCAGTTTTTTACCCTCTTTTGGGGAGTAAAAAGGTGCGTCTTATACTCTGAAAAATACGGTACTTACTTAGAGGTGGATTCAAACTTAATCATATTTAAGGCAGACTTACTGAAATCTAGGAGCTTAAGTCAGTCATAACTAACTTGAACCATTACTTAGGTTCACAGGTTTGTGACTTAAGTCACAATCAACTTTAGCCACATTTATTTGAATGGCTCCAACACTTAGTATGGCACAAGATTGGATCCAACTGTCATTCTTTGCATTCTGACAAAAAGTACAACTATAAGTGAAAAGTGCACCTTAGATTTGGGTGCTAACTTGAAATTCTTAACTGATAGCCATAAACCCAACTCCAAATATCACCAATTAAAAAATTGGTAAATAAAATAAAGTATCTATTATTGTTCCAATTGTCTGCATTTTTTGGGGGGGGGGAGTCAATTTGCCCATCGAAAAGTGTTTGAATAGCTCTTGCTCGTAATATTTGGCGTAAGCTTTTGACAGGGTTACATGCCAATGGACAGTACAAAAGAGAAGTGGGCAAGATCAAAGACAAATATATGCCACATCTCAATCCCATGTTAATCCCAATCCTATGTCAACCTCAAATATATAGTCCACATCCATTCCACATCTCCATCCCTTGTTGACCCATGCATTTCTCCCGGCTACACATGCATGCATCTGTAAATCAATATTTCCTACCCATCACTATTACTTATGCTCATGTGATTGCAACTCCCCCCAGCAATTATTGTATGTTTGCTGCTCTACATTCTCTGTGTTGACAAAGTAGAAGGAGTACACTAGCGATAGCAAGGGAAAATGTAAACACTGGTGAAAATGCTTGAAAATTTCCTAACGGTGAGAGCAATTGACCAATGGAACAGCTTGCCTTCAGAAGTTGTGGGTGCTCCATCACTAAAGGTTTCCAAAGAGAGACTGGACAACCATTTGTCTGAAATGATATAGGGTGTAGGTTATTGTCAATTATTGCCAACGATACGGAAAGCCTATCTTGTCATTATATTGACCAAACATCCTATTCCTCTGTTCTATTTAAGTTTAAAGGTTACTTGCTCTACTCTCTGTGTATCTAGGGTAAAGGTTACTTACTTATTCAGCTCTTCTATTGTTCTAGCTAAGAGCAAAAGGTTAAACTAGCAATCATGCGCTCACCTGCTTGCTTGATATGATCTATCTGTATGCTGTATATTAATCTGTTACTAGTTAGCTATCTTTGGGGTAAGTCAATCATTGTAATTGTATACACAAGAAATTTGTTATAAAAAAAAATAAACGCAAGTCCGAGAGAGGCAGAGCTTCTGAACACGGGAGCTGCTCAGCCCAGAGAGATTTTCCTTCCCAACTTGGGCAAGCTTTGCTCAAGAAATCATGTCTCTGTGTCTATGATTTCTACAATAGGGTCTCCTGCTCGAGCAGAGGATTGGACTGAAAGACCCTCGCAGTCCCTTCCAACTCTATTATTCCATGTTCTATGGTAGCTCATGTTACACTCCTACAGTACATAATCATCATATATTCCATTTTGCCGCAAATGTTACGATGCAAAGTGCAGAACAAGATGGAGAAAGAGCAATATAACTTGAGCTAAAGAAATTACAGGTAGTCCTTGACTTACGACCACAATTGAGCCCAGAATTTAAGAGGGAAATTTGTTAAGTGAGCTTTGCCCCATTTTACGACCTTTCCTGCCACATTTGTTAAGTGAATCACTGCAGTTGTTAAATTAGTAACACGGTTGTCAAGTGAATCTGGCTTCAATATTAACTTGGCTTGTCAGAAAGTTGCAAAAGGGGATCACAGGCCATTGTAACTTCAAACAGTCACTAAACTGTTGTAATAGCAATAGCACTTAGACTTATATACCGCTTCACAGTGCTTTACAGCCCTCTCTAAGCGGTTTACAGAGTTCAGCATATTGCCCCCAACAATCTGGGTCCTCATTTTACCCACCTCAGAAGGATGGAAGGCTGAGTCAACCTTGAGCCGGTGAGATTTGAACAGCTGAACTGCTGAACTAGCAGTAGCCTGCAGTGCTGCATTTAACCACTGCACCATCTCGGCTCGTAAGTTGAGGACTACCTGTATAATCAATTTTAGTTCATACCAGCACTACCACTTCATAAGCTTCTTACTTCCATCTGTTTTTTCTGCCACTTCCATATATCCCCTTTCATTCTTTGCCTTTAGTGGTTTAAACCTCCCTTCTTTTTCTTTTCCAGGATCTCCATCCAAAGCATGATTTTTTTTGTTCCTTCCTTTTCTTCCATATCAGTGGCCCCAAAATGTAAACTGCATTGACTTTCCAACATGAGAAGATTCATATTTTTCACTTTTCCATGGTTGATAAATCCAAATTCTTCATACAGGTAGTCCTCTACCTACGACCACAATTGACCCCCAAATTTCTGTTGTTAAGCGAGACATTTGTTAAGTGATTTTTGCCCCATTTTACGACCTTTCTTGTCACAGTTGTTAAGTGAATCAGTGCAGTTGATTAGTTAGTAACCCGGTCGTTAAATGAATCTGACTTCCCCATGGACTTGACTTGTCAGAAGGTCGCAAAAGGGGATCACATGACCTTGGGACACAGCAATGGTCATAAATATGAATCAGCTGCCAAGCATCTGAATTTCAATCACATGATCATGGGGATGCTGCAGAAATCGTAACTGTGAAAAGTGGTCATAAGTTACATTTTTCAGTGCCGTTGTAACTTTTAACGGTCACTAAATGAACTGTTGTAAACCGAGGACTACCTGTATAGGGATAGTTATACTCTAAACTTAAAAATTTCAAAAAAATGGTTGACAGTCTCAATTTGTAAACATTCTCCCTATATTTATACTTCCTTTTCCTAATTTCTTTTAATACTACTGTAACATTCATTTTATTCTACCTTTCAGACCATTGCCATCAATTCTATTCGAGGAAATCTCTAAAATATTATTTCCAACTTTCCGCTCAATTCATATTTCCAAATAACTACATCCCTTTTACTCTTCACCCTATTTCTTCTGCTGAAAGTTCCTGGCGTATCTTTTCACACACTTCCCAAAGGATTTTTTAAAAATTTTCATCAAAATCACGCGTTCACATTTTCTGTTCCAGGCGAACCAGTTGTTACAGTATGTGACACCCACATCTGCACGGAAGGAATATGCTGAGGGAGAAATATGTCCAGTGTAGGCACATTCAATATTCTCCTACCTGTACTTGGGTCCTTCTTGTATGTTACTGCATCCTTTCAAGTTGTTAGCAGCTTTGGGTAGAGGGCATCATAAAAATAAGAAAAGCATTTTTAAAGTTAAGCCTTCCTCATTACTATCTTCTAGTTTCTGGAATCATCTAAAACGATTGCCTGTGCCTGTGAGCCTCTTGTTTGGCTGCTTGACCATTTGTTTATGCCAAATTTGTTTGCCAATTTGTTATGCCAAATTGTTTTGACCATTTGTTTATGCCCTATAACAGTGATGGCAAACCTATGGCACGGGTGCCACAGGTGGTACGCGGAGCCATATCTGAGGACACACGAGGCATTGCCCTATGTCAGCTCCTGTGTGCATGTGGGTGCTGGTCAGCTGATTTTCAGCCTTCTTTTTATTTATTTTTATTTATTTTATTTAAATGGATTTATATGCCGCCCAACTCCCAGGGGACTCTGGGCAGGGCCCAGGGGACTCTGGGCTTGGCCATTTTCGTTCTCCCCAGGCTTCAGGAAAGCCTCCTGAACCCTGGGGTGGGCGAAAAATGGCCCAACGGGCCTACTGGAAGTCCGGAGGCTTCAGTGAGGCCTGTGCGCATGCGTGGGGGGCAGTGCGTGGGGGTTGTGCGCATGCACAGGGGCAGTGCGGGGGTTGTGCGCATGCATGGGGGGAGGGCATTGCATTATGGGTGTGGGCACGCATGCGCACGCTATCGCGCGTGCGCGCACCCTTTTGGCACCCGAGTCAAAAAAGGTTCGCCATCACTGCTCTATAATAGTTGGGATCCATTATTGCTATTATATATAATTTATCCTTGCAACAACAGTCACAGAGTTTTATTACATTCACATTATCTGCTCAATAGATTAAGGTTTGTATGATTAACCTTAACATCTATTACTGTAGTGGTGCCTCAGGCTATCCAAATGGTAATGCTGATAAAATCCCAACTTTTGGTCTCATCCTCAGCAATTATATCAGAATAACATCCAACTGGCCCTTTTTGTTGGGTGATTTTGCAGACAAATCAAAATGAGATTAGACCATTTCTGAAGCTGCACTATTGGTGACATAGAGTGCTTAAGGGTATTGGAATCCGGAGATGATAAAAGTTTGGATGCCAAAGAGCTTTATCATTCACCCCGAAATATGTGAGGGAGACCAGGGAGACAGTTATCTTGAAGGAATACTAACAACCACTAAAAAAAAAAGAATAGAGTCGTTTCTACTTTAGATTCTGCCATTCTTAGAAATAGAAGGTATACTTTAAAAGGATGATTCTCAAAGGTTGTTTGGTGGGGCAGATGCATGAAGCCCTCCAGAGGTAGAGAATGGGGTAGGTCAAGATGTTTCTTCTGGAATTTTTTTTTTGGGGGGAGACAAATTAACAACTGCTTTACATTATAAAATTGCAACTATTTCAGATTGGTGATCATACCATCCACTGAGGTGTGAACAACACTTATAGCACCATAAATAGAAGCACGCGGTAAATATGTGGACTCTCAAGTGATATGGATAGGCTGACGTATATCACCAGCAACTAAATGTGTGAATTTCACTAAAGAGATGGAGGTGAGATGACTTTACAGGAGAGCTCAAGGTGATGGTGTTAAATATTTGTGATAGCAAGTCATCACTCACTTGAAGCCATAAAGGACCGTGCATAATTATCTAATCCAGAATTAATTTTGTATTTAATTATTTCATTTCTTAAATGTGTATAGCCACCCATCTCACCAAAAACAATTCTGCATGGTACAACAATAGATAAAACAACCAATCATTTTATGACCCTGTAATGTCTATTCAGGGTAAAGTTGGGTGACTGGATGGAGCTGAGCGTTTACTGCCCGGATGCCCTTCCTGATGCCTACATGGAGTTCGCAGCAGATATTTTCTCTTTGTGCCCTGAGAGAGAAACATCTCTTGCTACCTAGGATTGAATTCTCAACCTTCCAAGTGGAAGGCGAACATCTTCACCACTAGGCCACCACACTGCTCAGATAAAACAGTCAATAAAAAGACATAAAAATATAAAAAAATACAATAATAAATATCATAAAAACAAAAATACTAACCATAGGCAAAGGAAGGATAAAAATGACCACCTCAACCATGGAGCTATCAAGACAAATCTCCAGTTTCCTGAGAGCCTCATTGCCTGGCAGCATAAGCAGGTCCTGAAGGTCTTTCAAAAAATCAAAAGGGAATGGGGCCAATCTAATTTCAGGGAGAAGAATGTTCCATAAGGCAGGTGCCACAGCAGAGAAGGCACATCTCTTGGGACATACCAAAGCAGGGGTCCCCAAACTTGGAAACTTTAAGACTTGTGGACTTCAACTCCCAGAATTCTCCAGCGAGCATAGCTGGCTGGAGAATTCTGGGAGTTGAAGTCCACAAGTCTTAAAGTTGCCAAGTTTGAAGACCTCTGTACCAAAGGAAGATCCCTGTTACCTCCAGCATGTCTTATCTGTGAGATCTAATGGGATAAGCTGCTGAAACCAGGGAGAGATGATCCTTCAGGTATCCTGGTCCCATGCCATGAATGGCTTTAAAGGTTAAAATCGGCATCCTGAATTGGACCTGGAAGCAAACTGGCAACCAAGCAGCTCACAGTGCAAAGGTATAATAAGCATTGTTCTAGGAGCCCACATAAGTGCTTGTGCCGCCACATTGTGTACCAGCTGAAGTTTCCAAATACTCTTCAAGGGCAGCCTCATGTAGTAATCCAACTTGGAAGTGACTAGGACATGAGTGATTGTAAGTAGGGCCTGCTAATAGAAGAACTGGCACACGAGATGAACCTGTGCAAAGACCCCACCCTCAGCCCCAGCCATGACTGCAACCTGCTTATCTAGTGGGAGTTGTGAGTCTAGGAGGATTGTGCATTGTGTGTACAGCAGATTGTACACTATGTCCATCTGGGATAGTGCAATCAGCATGGTCCTGCAATCAGCAGATGCAAAAAACGAAGCCACTGTAGGAGAAGGAAGGGCATAACCTGAGGACGGAGTCAAAAGAGGAATCAGCCTAGAGTTGCTATGTACTCACAAACAGATTATATCCAACTCCTCTTGGATTCTGTTGACCCTTATCTAGCACCAAATTAGTGCTGACCATTAGTTGAGTAGATTTCTATGCATAGGCATGAGGGGTAATCAGTTTAATTGGAACTTCAAGTTTGATCCTGGTCTTTTGTGTCTGACAGCCACTCAGTTTTGTAAAGTCTGTTGTTCCCAATCCAGACCCATGAACTCCAGGCACCAGGAGAAGATATTCATAGCATTGCTTAATTTGCTTGGGGTGGAGATATACAGGGTTATTCAAAAAGAATGAACCGATTTCATGATGCAATATTTTATTAAGGAAAATTAATACAAAACTCCAGCCAAGTCACAAGTATTCTACTCACAATCAACTTTTATTTCCTGCCTTAAAAGTGTTCAATGTGGCCACCACTTGCAGCACGGGCAACATCAATGCGATAACAGAATCCCTCCCAGGCGCGTATCAGCATATCACAATCCACTGAGTTGATTGCTGTTGTTATTTGATGCTTAAGGTCATCGAGGTTAGTGGGTAGTGGTGGAACATAAACATGATCTTTTACATATCCCCACAAGAAAAAATCACACGCGGTTAGGTCTGGGGATCTTGACAACCTTGACAACCGAATTTGTTTTCGCGAACTCGAGAACGCAGAACCGCCTTTTTCTGAGGACTCACCATTCCGAGGGTAAACAAACAACTGAACGTTGCTGGAAGAACTACATGACTACATCGCCCCTGTGGCAGCCATTCAAAACTTAGATAACTCCTCTTTCAAATGGTCACTGACTCATTACACGATGATGCTTGAGAACTGAAGCAATGCGTCATGAAATCGGTTCATTCTTTTTGAATAACCCTGTATAATTGGGTATCATCACCATACGTTCTCCCGGATACCTTTTATAGATGTTAAGAAGGAGAGGAGAAAGCACTAAGCCCTTTGGCACCCCAGATAGTAGAGAGACACCCCTCTCAGCCCCAATCATTACCAACTGGAATTGACCCTGAAGGAAGGAGGTGAACACCGTGCCGTCTCCAATATAGTTGAAACTAGCCTACAACTAACAATTTTCTATTGTGATCACTTTCTTTTCAGTGCTGCTATTAATGATTGGAAACCAGTATTCTTCAGATATACAAGGCTTGAACTCTCTTTATCCAATCAAAGTGGCCAGGGGCTGAAGATTATGTGAGGTGAAACGTATCAGAAGTCATTAAAAAGGAGCAAGAGAAGCTTCAGTAAGGTATCCTGCATTCAAATATCTCAACAGCAGATGGCAGCAAAGTTCTGCATTAGCCATCCCAATTATTTATCCAACAAGCGATTAAGTACATTTACAATGGCTTATTAAGCTGCAAGTATTATAAATCTCTTGTTAAATTAATATTGACAATCTATAATTATTTTCAAAACTTAAAAGTTGAGTGTCAAGAATAACATGAGAATTCCTGGCCAAAACTGTGATCTGATTCAGATGATAAACTTTAAGTGGCATTTTAAAATCACAGCCAATGTGTAGATTGCGCGTCATAATCAAAAAGTGTAATGGGAGACAGATAACACAAAAACTTTCAATTTTAATGAATATATCTGGATAATAGGAATTCATTTGTGAATGGTTTTTATCTTATATCTGTCTTTGAGGTAGATGTTTTCATCACACTTAACCAGGCCAGTTGAAATGTATCTTCATTAAGGATGTGGGTGTTTTGAACATGATTGAAAACTTCATACAAGCAGAGATCCTTTCTATTATTCATTTAAATACCTCTTTTATTTAGGCTTTCATGTGAGCCTGAAAAAAAGATTTAGAGGCTTGAAGAGTTGCTTTGCTCTTAATGAATGAACTCTTCAAAGCAGTCACTCACTCATGTAAAGTCTGAAGCAATTCTGTGGAATTATTTTTGAACTATGCACAGCTGTAATACTCATAATAATATGGCCTGTCTGTAATTCCAGGTGATACCTCAATTAGATAGTGCTGAAGGCCAAACCTTGTTGGCTTCATCAACACTATATATTGGCTCTTCTGATCGGTCTGAGAACCACATAATCTGAATATTTTCTTCTATTACCTGATGAATAATAAAACCTTTGGGCAAGGGTCATATTTGAAATTATGGAAATTGTGGAAATTATGCCTGAGGATATTTCCAGCCACCTTCTCTAACCTCCCATGATATTCTTTACCAATCAAACTTTTTTTTAAAAAATATCTTATTATAGGAAAAATCAATATAGCACATTTATACAGCAAAGCAATACATCTTCTATCAAAAACATTTTATACGAAAAAGGAAGATAAAAGGAAAGAAAAAGATCATACTACATACAATACATATTTTAGTCACCTTTTTAAATAAATTGACCCCATGAAATAATAAAGTTTTGTCATTGTGATTTTTGTGAATGCTGAGAGCCAGTTTGGTCTAGTGGTTAGAGGTACTAAGCCAGGGGTGTCAAACTCACGTCACGGCGGCATGACGTATCAGGACTTTTCCCCCTTCATTAAAATGGGTGTGGCCGTGGCCAGTGCATGACGCATCCGGCCCGTCGGCTGAGAGTTTGACAGCCCTGTACTAGGCTATAGAGTAGGAGACTGTGAGTTCTAGTCCTGCCTTAGCCATGAAAGCTGGCTGGGTACTTAAGGCCAGTCACTCTCTTTCTCAGTACAATTTACCTCACAGGGTTGTTATTTTGGGAAAAGTAGGAAGAGGAAGCAGTGTTCACCACCTTGTTTATAAAAATACTATAGGCAGTAAACAAATAAATAAATAAATACAGCATTAGTAGAACAAGCCATATCCTATGAGGAAGTGTTCCTTCAACTGTATATTCCACTACAAAGTAGTTGGTATCCAACCCTTTCTAAACATTCTTCAAGCAGTGTAATAAATGTGAAAAAAATGCTTATCCCATCTTAAGATCATACTTTATGTTTTAAAAAAACTGTACAGTTTTTATGCTACACTGTGATCTAGATTTGAATAGAAAAGGTAATTTGAAGTGAATGGGCACCTATTTCCAAATATATGTTTCCCTGGGATCTCTCAGCAGCTGCAGAGGGCAGCCCTAGGAACTGGAAAAAGATGCCATTTTTTTGATGTGTTGCCCACTGGTATGAAATGAGTACCCCACGTGCCCTGAATCACATTTTGCTCCTTCGATTCTGGGCTGCTAGACAGCCCTGTTCAACACTTTAAGATAGTGTAATTCCAAAGTTCTCAAAAATGATTAATAAGCATCTGATTTAACCTTTATAAAAAGTTGATATGGGGTTCGATTTAGCTAAAGCAGATTCGAATGGTAATGATAATTCAGGAGTTCTAGATATAAGGGATGCATCTGGGCAAAACTGTAAAAACAGAAAAGGTTTTTATTAAGTATCCTTGTATTCTGCCATTTTGTGTAATTTAAATATCTCACAGTTTCTTAAAATGGGTATAGATTTGCGGGAGGGGGGTGTTTTTTTACCCCCAAGGAGCTAAGAGGCAGATTAGCTAGGAAGGGAACTAGGGTGGACCCTCTCTAACCCTTCACAGGATATACCTAATGATTATGCAGATTTGTGCTTTAGTCTGGCAAGATTCCTGTCTATAGGCTAGCAGCAATAAAGAAGCTACTCTGAGTAGCTCCTCACATGGTTCTTGGTTCCTTGTGCCTAACATTGGTGGGTCTGCTCTGTCCTGAGTGGGTTGATCTAGTTGCTGGTCAACCCTATGATTGTTCCCCTGTGGAATACTATAAAGTTCAACTAATTTTCTCATCTTAGTAAGTTACTTGAAGACTTAATCGAAGACATAGAGAGAATGAGATATAATCTATAGGCAAATATATCAATATCCCAGACTGGGCTAGAGATGCAATGGGGGAGTTTACTTGGAGACTGGAATTTGAGGAACAGGATGGGACAAAACAAACTCAAACTGAATCCCAACAAGACAGGGGTGATGGTCCTATGTAAACAGTGACTTCTTGGTTCCTAATTGGCTCTAAGATAGGATTGTGCCATTCATGAAGGAGCAATCTATGATTTGGGTAATCTCCTGGCCTCACGGCTCTTATGTGCCCAGGAAACCTTTGCCCATCTTTGTTGTTTTTCAACATCTTTAGAAATAACTTGGATGAATGTATTAATGATGATTATTAGATGTGTAAATTACACAGAGCCATAGGGAATAGCAAACACGTTATGGGTCAATATCAAGATTCTCTAGAACCGTGATGGCGAACCTATGGCAGGGGTGCCACAAGTGGCACGCGGAGCCATATCGGTGGGCACGCGAGCTCAGGTCCGGCGTGCATGTGTGCACCATCCGGCTGATTTTCGGGCCTTCTGGGCCCACTGGGAGTCGGGAAACAGGCTGTTTTCAGCCTCCAGAGGGGGTGGAGAAGGCCGTTTTCGCCCTCCCCAGGCTCCTAGAAAGGCTCTGGAGCCTGGGAAGAGTGAAAAATGGGTGTGCCATTGCATGCTGGGAGCAGGGGAGTCATGCGTGCATGTGTGGGGGTGCGTGGAATTATGAGTGTGGGCACGCACACACGTGATCCCCCGCATTCCCCCCCTTTTTGGCACGCGAACCAAAAAATGTTCGCCATCACTGCTCTAGAATAATGACAAGCTGGGAATGATACCAAACCCCAAATCAATGGATTTCATGTATATGTTTTAAAGGAGAGGAGTTAATATAGAACACTACAGCAGCTCACACAGGAGTAATCTAGGAAGTGATCTCTCCCCTCACCAGCACTGTCTGAAACCAGCCCAGAAGAACCACTGTAATCCATCCACAAGCCCATAGAGGCAACTCGGGAGAATATGATGGTCAAAGGTTTTTTTAAAAAAACTATTAAGAGATCAAGCACCATGAGGAGGGAAGTATCATTTCCATCTCAGTTCTGCCACAGGTCATCAACAAGCATGATCAAGGCAGTCCGAATCCAGTCCAAAGTTCAGAAAGCCAAGTCAGGTTTGTCAGCCAGATTTCACAAGCCAGATTTACAAGAATGACAGAGCAGAGGAGGAAATCAGACAGTTGTCAAAGATGCCTCTTAAATCAGGCTGCAGCCAGCTGTCTTTAATCAAGAGTTACTCTCCTGCTTGGCAAGGAGCCTTATCTTTACTCTGCTTTCCTTCTAGTCTCAGAATCCCAGGGTTTAAGTCTCATGCTACCATCTGATATATCCAGCTGTTCTTGTGGTACCTGTGTTTGGTACCATGAGGAATCAGATGATTCCTTGGTGTCTCCTGAGGCTGATATTCCATTGGTTCAGCTGGAGCAGCTTCTTCAGAATTAGAATCTGAGTCCTGGATCATGTTTGTTTGTTTGTTTGTTTGTTTTATTTGTCAAGCATATATGATTAAAGCAAAGTATAGTTAAAATATGATTGTGTTTGTGTGTGTGTGTGTGTGTGTGTGTGTGTGTGTGTGTATGTGTGTGTATGTGTGTGTGTGTGTGTGTGTACAAGCATGAATAAGAGTATAAGAGGTGTGAATATATGGGTACATTAGGACAGGAATGGTAGGCACGATTGTGCGCTTATGCACGCCCCCATGTCAGGAGATACTATACCTTCCATCAAAAAGGCTAACACCAACACCTGAACTCAACCACAGCTGTGCAGGCATGGATACCCTTATTCAGCAATTGAGCGTCAGACAAAATTGAAGATGTTGCATATGAAATGCAAGCGCAAAACTCAAAATTCAGAAATGCTCTGGCGGTATATCTTTTCTACCGACAACTGTGCCATACTATCCTTGGAAGCACTGAAATATGTAGCACGTAGGATTAATTTTCTTTGGCATATAGGATAGGCTTAGGTAACCACAAAGCTACCCTGAAGAGGCTGCCCTGCACGTAAGGCAGGGTAAGCTAATGCTACCTGCTGTGCACAATCTACCGCATCTTCTACAGATGGTTGCTTTGATCTCTTAATGAAAGCTAGATTGATGCTTGGTGTACAGTTGGATTTGAAAGGAAAGAACCTCTCCTTTTAGAAGCTTCACTGTAATTATTTGATGGAAACTTGGTGATTTGTAAAATAACTGCGGAGATGTCTGTGTATGGCAGTTTCCTTTTTTCCCTATTATTAGTTACACAGCTCTAAACTGTTAGCTTGTTTAGTGATTTTTTCCTTTTCTTTCTGTCATTTGTTTACTTAGCTTTGTCTGCGCTGTCTTGTCATAAACAGTCTCCCCATGCGCCTGGTTTTTGTGGCTGTCACTGCTAGCTGTGCTATTTGGCTGATACATCAGTTTGCTTATGAATCTCTCCTGTCTGCCAAGAATCTTACATGTCACCCACTTGCAAAAGCAATTGATTGCTTTTTGTAATAAGTATTTTGGCTTTTTGAGAGCAATCACGTTTCTCTTTTCAAGAGACAAACTTACCACACTTTTTTTTTTGTTAGAAGTATTTGCTTGGCCCTGACATCTGCATGTTCTCTTCCCAGCATGTTTTTCACATCGTGTTTTGTCAGCTTTTATAGACATGGCATTCAACACCTCCATAGCGGGCTTGACACTTTATGAGACACCTTTCATAACAATTGTTTTGAACTCTAATCTTTATCTTTTCAGTAATAGGAACTTAGCCTTTTGTATGTTCCAAGATGTCAATTAATTTCCAAATTGACTGAGAGTGAAAATAAATGGAGTAATTTTCAGTTTCTTATGAAGCTGTGTCACTGGGCATGGCCAGTTCTACTATTTAGAGAGAGTAGTAAGGTGGCTGCCTCAGGCTGTTGAGAGGGAACCATAAAGGAACAATACAGAACTACTTATCTGATAAAATGCATTTTGATAGGAGTTGGAACCTTTTGCTGCTCTTCCCAAAGCAGAAGAATATTATGGAGTGACCCTGATATCTATCTACAAAAAAGGTTGCCTGTGATGGTTTTGCATGACTTACTGTTTTGGCCTTCTTTCTTTCCCATCTGTCACCAATGAGTGCAGGATAATTCTGAATTAACCTACTCCCAATACTATGATCAGTAATGGCACTAACTGACTAACTGATTTAATTACTTAGTTCATATGAACAAACTATATGAACCTTGGTAATCCTTCCTTCCTTCCTTCCTTCCTTCCTTCCTTCCTTCCTTCCTTCCTTCCTTCCTTCCTTCCTTCCTTCCTTCCTTCCTAATGCACTTTTCCAAAGAGCATTCAAATAAATGTTTGGAAAAAAGGAGTTAAACTTGAAATGACAATGACAAATGACAAATTGACAAATGACAAATCAATTGGCAATACCATTCCCCCACAAAAACCAATAAATTTACTAGAGTAATCAATTAAAATTCTGTTCCCTGTTCAATAACAGAAAGTGCTGTGGCTAAGCAACAAAAAAAGAAAAAAGAAAGAAAAAAGTTATTTCTCAAGCTATGCAGGATGTATTCTGCTTCAATATGGCATGGTGGACTAAGCTATACAGAAACTAGAAATATATTTTACAACTTTTCTATGTTTCTGTAACTGTGAACTGATTTATGAGGTTCCTCCCTATAGATTTTTTTAAAAAAATAATTTATTTCATCCCCATATCAACAATCTTATTTTTAATGTACAGTAAACTAAACCCGGTAAAGAGAAGGATATGTACCCGGAGAAACAAATTTATCATGTTTACATTCTGTATTTTCACACCTCTATACCCTGCCAAGCAAAAGTTGATTAAATGTATCATATGCCTAAGTCTGACTTATGTGTTTATCTTGGTTAAATTCTGTTTACAAAATTTTGAAAAAGAATGGCAAGGAATATTTTAAGATCTATACTATATACAGTGAGAGAAAAGGAATACGAGAAATAATTTTATAAAAGTATATAATTATTTCTCTGAATAGATTCCATTGCTGATACATTTAAAAACAGTTTGAGAGCCAGTTTGATGTAGAGGTGAAGATGATGGCCTAGAAACCAGGAGACTGTGAGTTCTAGTCCTGCCCTAGGTGGGACTAGGGTGGGTGACTTGGGTCCAGTCACCTCATAAGATTGTTGCTGTGGGGAAAATGGGAGAAAGGAGTATTAGATATATTTCCCCCTTGAATTACGTATTTAAAAGGTGGGATTAAAATAATAGTAAGAAGAACTGGTGAGACTACAAAATGGACAAAGTAATAGAAAATGACTTCAAACAGGCAAGCATCTGCTACATAACACCCCAGACTTAACAATTGTTGATAAGAAAAACAAAAATCGGTAGGGGTTATTGCAATCCCAAAACAACTGGAACACCACTTGAACACCATCAGTATTGACAAAACCACCATTAATCAACTGCAAAAGACAGCTTTACTTAAACAGTTTACATCCTGCAAGACAATACTTTTAACACCATTAAACATCAACAGCTGCCTATTCCAAGACCTTGGGAAGGATCCTGATGGGTAGGTAAAAATGCCAAATCCAGTTTGAACATCTGGCTGACTGCGTGACCCACCATAATAATTAAATAAAATGCATTTTGAAGTTGTTTTTATAAATTGTTCAATAGTATGACTGCACAGGACTTTGGATTTGAATGGTGCTTTAAAAGGCGTCTAATAGCAAATGTACCAAAGTGTGCATAATTTTTCGACAATCACAACCCAAAATGTACTATTGTTCATGAACAAAACACTTTTGGCAGGCCACAAAAGACAGTCTCGGTGAAGAATTAAGGCAGTTTTGTATTAGAAGGAAGGAGGACATTCTTAAGATGGTTGGCCTTTTTTCTCCTTAGAATTTTTGACTAGTAATTTGACTCGTAGAATAAAGGAAGACAGAAAATTTCCCAATGAGTTAAAAAACAGTTGGATGAATGATGTGATACAATGCATGAAACTGATTTTAAAATGGAAGAATAGAGCTGACAATGCTATGAACCACTTGCTATCACTGCTGGAGAAATCTAACAAAAGGATTAGATTTCCAAACGTTTACTGGATTTGTGACGTCTGGAACTTAGTTTCAAAGGATAAAAAAAATCATTTGTACACTGAGAAACAGAAACACTAAGAGGATAAAGAACATATACATATAGCATTATTTAATTAAAAATTAAGATTCTTAGGAGCTTTCGTCTCCTTATGTACATTGAAATTGTTATATGGAGAAGAGGAGAAAAAGAGTGGGGAAAGATAAGGTATTTCTCGTCTTCTTGGACCAGAAAAAATATATTTTGATCTCTACAATAAATCATATTTACACTTTCACCAGATTTTGGTGATGCTGCTGAGTCTTTTTTTGCAAAGTCCTCAACTTTAACACAACTTTTTTTTCTTGTGGTCCATATTCTTATATGTAGAATTTCACTTAAAATGTGAATCAGTTGGTAAATTAATTTAAGCAAGATTGCTGCATTAAAATTTTCTGGGGAAAAGGACAGAGAGCATAGTCATTTCTCTACAGCAGTGGTTCCCAACCTTCCTAATGCCGCGACCCACGCCCCACCCCCGCGCCCCCACCGTGACCCACCCCGCCGCCGCCATTTGGGTTCTTTTACCCTCTGCGCATGCGCAAAGCATGCTATGCATGCGCAAACGGTAAAATAACCCTAATGGCGGCAGCGGGGTGGAGCGCAGTGGGGGCGCGGGTTGTGGGGCGCGATATGGCCAGGCTTGTGGCAGTGGGGGGGGGAGCTGAGGATGCCGGGGCGACCCCTGGGAAATGGTTGTTCGACCCCCAAAGGGGTCCCGACCCCCAGGTTGGGAACCGCTGCTCTACAGGGTTTGTTGATCTAAATCAGTGTTTTTCAAACTTGGCAACTTTAAGGAGTGTCAACTTCAGTTCCCAGAATTCCTTAGCCATCATGAAAGGCATCCCGAGTCACTTGTGAGAAAGCAATTTTTGAAACTGAATTTATAAATAAACAATATATGTGTTTTTATAAATAAAACAAAGAAGCGGGATAACCATCTCACTACTTTAAAATTGCCAAAATTCCACAGGAGCTCACCTTAATGTATCTCCATTTGCTTTGCCAGCAGCCTAGATTAATAAAATCCTCTATAAGGAATGAACACTGCGAGCCGAGGTGACACAGTGGTTAGAGTGCAGCACTGCAGGCGACTTCAGCTGACTGCTAGCTGCAGTTCAGCAGTTCAAATCTCACCTGCTCAAGGTTGACTCAGCATTCCATCCTTCCGAGGTGGGTAAAATGAGGACCCAGATTGTTGGGGGCAATATGCTGATTCTGTAAACCGCTGTAGGGCTGTAGAGAGGGCTGTAAAGCACTGTGAAGCGGTATATAAGTCTAAGTGCTATTGTTAGTGCTAATATCTCTATGTGGGCCAGATGCTAGCCTTTTGTTTCATTGTAAATATTCCATTGGATAAGCTAATTGTACTTTTTCTAATAGAGAAATTCTAGGTTGTCCAAACAAATGCTGTTCTTTCACTTACTATCCTATAGTAAGCATTACATGCAATACAGACAGTCCTCGACTTATAACCACAATTGGGACCAGAATTTCCGTTGCTAAACAAGGCAGTTATTAAATGAGACACATACAATTTTATGACCTTTTTTTTGCCATGGCTATTAAATGAACCACTGCAGTTATTAAGTGAATCACATGGTCGTTTTGTCAATTCATCTTCCCCCAATTTATTTTGCTTCTTGGAAGCTGGCTGGGATAGTCACAAAATGGAGATCGTGTGAACCTGGGTTGCTGTAACCATAGTTTAAAACACGCTGGATGCTAAACGCCTGAATTCTGGTCATGTGACAAGGGGGATGCTGTCATGGTCACAAGCGCAAGGTAAGTAGTCCCTTTTTTCAGCGCCGTTGTAACTTTGAATGAGCAATGGTTGCAAGTAAAAGACTACTTGTATAATTACTTTTTTTTTTGCATTAAAAGGTAAAAGCCAACGTACCATAATGGAAAACTTGCGTTTTTTTTTGTTAACTTTGGCTACGTATGAATCAGAGGTCTCCAACCTTGGCAACTTTAAGCCTGGCGGACTTCAACTCCCAGAATTCCCCAGCCAGCTTTAAGCCTGGCGGACTTAAACTCCCAGAATTCCCCAGCCAGCTTTAAGCCTGGCGGACTTAAACTCCCAGAATTCCCCAGCCAGCTTTGCTGGCTGGGGAATTCTGGGAGTTGAAGTCGCCAGGCTTAAAGTTGCCAAGGTTGGAGACCTCTGACCATATGATACTATTGTGTTATGATTAGTGTCTGCATTTTGTGTCTTGTCCTTGAGGTAACTGATCTTTTTAATTGAAAGCAAATCTTGCCTCGCTCGAGGCATCTACTAGTCTTAAGTCAGTCAATGCCGCTCTTTTTCTTTTTCTTTTAAATTGAAGTTATCGGTTTCCCAAACGTTAACAAAGAAAAAAAAAGTAGTTAGCAACAACAACAAAATATGTCGTTTTCAAAGCCTTTTTTTCCAAGGCTGAGCTCAGTCCGGGATGGGCTTAAAATTGCCTGCTCCTTAAACAAAAACGAAAAGGGGGGGGGAGTGGGGAGGAGACTTGGCCGAGCCTGGGATATCTGGGGGTCGAGAGCAGCGGGGGAGGCATTTGATTCATTTTCTTCTGTGAGGGACCGAGCCGGGGGGCCGTAAACCATCCCGAGGGAGCCCACCAGCAACTTTCTCTCGACTCTTCATCCTTCGCGCCCGCGGCTCCACGAGCGCCCCTCCCCCTCCTCCCTTGGCGCGCGCTCGTCCCCCCCCTCGCAGCCCAGCGCCTCCTCATTGTCTTCCCGAGCGCGTCGGGCGATTAAAAAAAAAAATCCGGTGACTGAAAGAAAAAAAAATCGCTCCGTCAGCTACGTAAGCAATGCAACTGGAGCTGCCGTCGCCTCGCACCGCCTGGCGCGTTAGCTCCAGAGGAGCCCCCCTCCCCGTCCTCCTCCTCCTCCTCCTCCTCTTCCTCCTCCTAGCGTAGAAAGAGCCCCCCTGCTGACGTGCGGGCTGCTGAGGTACCCGCTACGAAGACAAGTTGGGAAGGTACCAAATCTCTCTCTCTCTCTCTCTCTCTCCCACCCCCCCGCCCCGCCTCGGAGCAGCACCATGTCGCTTTCGCATTCCACCTCCGGCCGCCCTTCCAGCCCAGCTTCTGGGCTTCGGCGCCTGCCTTCCCTCCGGCTGTGAAAAGCGCAGGGCGCTTCGGGCGAGAGAGAGAGAGAGAGAGAGAGAAAGAAAGAGAGGAAGGCGCGAAACGCAACAAGCCCCCGTAACAACTCCCCGTCGCCTTCGACCTCAGGGAAGTCAGCCGTGTTGGCTGGCTCTCGCCGGCAAGCAGCCGGAGTGCGAGGACGTATAATTTGGACCAAGGTGTTGTTGTTGTCTCCCCTCCTCCCCATCCCGGTGGCAAAGTGGCTTCTTACCCGGGCTGTTTCCAGCGACCTTTTTTCCCCCCCTCGTCCGTTGCAAGCGGGAAGAGTCCCTTCCTTCCCGTGTGGTCTGGTGTCTGTCCGGGTTTGACGATGCTTACGGAGAGATGCCTGGGATTGCTCCACTGTGGCTTGTATCTCTGGGCATCTTTGTTTCTCTCTTTTTTGCAAGGTAAGTCCTGGGTTGTTTTGATAGCTGGGGCTGTGAGAGAAACACACACACACACACACACACACACACACACACACACACACACACACACACACACACACACACACACACACGCAGTGGGATCTTTTCTGATTTCCTGGACGAGAGGTGCCTCCGGAGCCTTGTCTTTTGAAAGAAAGGACTTGATTTATTCCCACTGAAACTGAATGGGGTCTATTAAAAATGGGAACTTGTACTACAGATAAGCTATATATTGTTTTGATTTTTTGGGGGGTGCAGGAGATGTGTGTGTGTGTGTGTGCGCGCGTACACAAATTAGAATAAAAGCTGGGGGGGGGAGAGGCGATTTCATGACAGTACTGTTAAAAAGTGACACTTTTTCTTTTGGTTCGATAACTTCTTTTGCGAACATACTTGTCAGCTATAAAAAAAAAGAGAGAAGCCTGCAACTGGGGGGGGGGGGGGGAAATGCAGTGTGAAATTCCTAACTGAATATGACACATTTATCCTCAGATATGACAAGATAAAAATAGGATTGATTTAAGAGCCAGTCGGGGATTGGTTCATTAGGTTTAAAGTACATACACCAGAGAGGGAGAGAATTACCTGTTTCAGTATTTGTCCTATTATCTTTTATTTTACTATAAGTCAGGAATTAATTGAAAAGACAACAAGAGTTCTGTTAGAGAGTGGAAAGAAGCTGGACTCGCTCTAGTTGGCATAGTATTGTTTACTTTTATACCGTTGTCTCATGCCAATGATCTGAATAGGTTTGGGCTTAATTTTAGAAGATGGACCAGGGTGATGTGAATATAGTAGATATAATGACCCAGCACATGCAATCTAATACTTTATAGCTACTGTACAGTATGAAATGAAATTGTTCAAGGATGATGCAGTTCAGTTGACAAAAACCAAGAGAACAGAAATCCAGATAAATGTTTTTTAAAATGGGGAAAGACCCCAACAAATGTAATAGTAGAGCACAATATAACATTTTCAGGAGCGTCCTATCCTAAATAAAAATATACAACAATGTCAGTACAAAGAATAAAATCCTATGGATCAAATCAAATAAACTTGATTTGACTTGTTTCAAAAGAAAAATCTGAACAAATAACTGATGTATCTTCATTTAAGGACCAGACATAAGTTACCCTTTCTTATTTTCACTCTTTTCTTTATCTGTAAAATAAGCAAATGTTAATATATTTTGCAAGGTTATTGTAGGAAGAAAGACCACAAAACATGTAAAATGCTTACTTGTATAAATGACTATTTATCATATTACGTAGAATTTTAATATTCCTGTTCTTGTCCCTAAATCTGATTGACAAGTGTTTTAATTATAAATACTTGGATATACATGGTCTTATTTTAATATTACTATCAAGCATAGGATTTCCCATATATACCCTCAAAATGATAAAAACAGAGAAAAGTGCTTGACAGTTCATAAGATTCCCTTGCAGTCTTGCTTCTTACTTTAAAAACCCTCCATTAAGTTTTATATATAATATCAATAAAGCTAAATGTATAATAAAAAAACCTTCTAGGACTCAGATGGACTTAACATTGCAATGCTATAGATGTACACTTAGAAGTGTCTTTAATTGGACAAGCTCAAGTAAGTCTATAATTTGAAGGTGCAGTTTGAGAGTTGTAATCTAACATATATATGGGGTCACCAACTCCTTTACTGTTGTAGTACCTTGGACTCTAAAGGCCAACTATGTGTGCAGATATCATTTTCTGTGTTGGATTACTTGATGGGCCTAGAATAGTCTTAGGATGGAGAACTTCTGTTATCTTGCTGGTGGACCTCCCATCGACAGGCCAAAATGCTAGATATAGTAGAGAATATGGGTTTTTTTTCATAGAATGAGTGAAATGACTAGACTTAAAGTTGTACCCCAAGAATGCTTAGCTGATTTCCACTAGAGTCCTTGGGCATGTGAAGTGCCTAAAGACTAGGCTAGCTGTTGGTATTCATGGCTCCATCTGGACTTTCTGAGGAGGCTTTACCCACTAAAACTAGCACACCAGTTGAGGCCCTTATTACAGTTGGCGACCCTTGCTATAGTTACGAATGTCCTCATTACTTTTTGATTGGATTACTGCAATGTGTTGCCCTTGAAGATGACTTTGAAACTGCAACTAGTTCAGAATGCAGGAGCCCACATGCTGACTGGTGTGAATCAGTCCAGTATTATAACACCTACTGCAGTGATGGTGAACCTATGGCACGTGTGCCACAGGTGGCATGTGGAGCCATATCTGAGGGCACGCAATGTCAGCTCCAGCACGCATGCACATGCTGGCCAGCTGATTTTTGGCCTTCTTTTCGGCCATTTTCGCTCTCAGTGAAAAAAAGGCCCAACGGCCCAACCGGAAGTTCACTTGTATGCCCACCCTCAGCCTCCTTTTCGCTGTCAGAGGTCTTCAGGAACTTCTTCGGCTTTGGACAGTTGCAGCCAGCCTCTCACATCTCGGCCCATTTCTTCTGCAGCCGGAAAGGCTTTCCTAAAGGCCTGTGTAGCCAATAACAGAGCTCCGGATCGATCCGGAACTCTGTTATCATCTGCAGAGGCCTTTCCTAAGGGCCTTTCCTGAAGGCCTCTGCAGCCAGAAAGGCCTTTAGGAAAGGCCTCTGCAGATGATAACAGAGCTCCGGATTGATCCGGAGCCTTCAGGAAAGGCCTTTAGGAAAGGCCTCTGCAGCTGATAACAGAACTCTGGATCGATCTGGAGCTCTGTTATCGGCTACAGAGGCCTTCAGGAAAGCCTTCCCGGCTGCAGAAGAAATGGGCCAAGGTGTGCGAGGCCTGGTTGTAACTATCTGAAGGTAAGTAGTAGGGCAGCTCCACTTCCTTTTGTTTCCGAACTTGCAATTGGCCCATTGGCTTTCCTGAACCTTGGGGAGAGCAAAAAACAGCCCAACTGGAAGTCCGGAGTCTTCATTGAGGCCAGTGTGCATGCACGGTGGGGGCAGCATGGGGGACTTGTGCGCATGCGCAGGGCATTACATTATGGGTGTGGGCATGCGCGCACACGCTATTGCGTGCGCACGCACCCTTTTGGCACCCAAGCCGAAAAAGGTTTGCCATCACTGACCTACTGTATATTGTGGATACCGCACTGGCCTCTATTAGGATAGACACTGTCCAAGGTGCTGCATTTAAAGCTCTACTTGGGCAAAGAGGAAAGAAACTACTGCTTCTGTAGTGCTTCTGGCTGGTTTGCTTCTGTTCTGCTCAGGGGTGAATATTATAGGTTATTTTAGGTCTGGTGGTAAAAGGAGACCAAGGTGCAAAACCATATTTCTCCATCATTGCTTTCATTTCCTGGAATAAGTTTCTTGCCTCTGAAAACTGGAGGGTTGTCTTTAACAACAACAACAAACCCCCACCCCCTTTTATCTTTAAAAAAAAAACAATTCAAACTTGGCTTTTCAGATAAGGTTTTCATGACCAATATCCAGCTCCTGCTTTCCACTTTTGCTGGCTGCATGTGATGTTTTAATTTGAAATGTACATACCGTATTTACATCAGGTTGAATGGGGTTTAGTAAATCTTATTGTTTGCTTTGTAAATTGCCAAGAGTGTTTGTAATAAAACTCTTAATAGTATGTAACTTTTGAGAAATAAATACATAAATAAATAATCTGGATTATTTGAAACATGTTAGCATATTCAAAGTACATTCAGATAATTAATCTGCTTTTGAGATTAATTCTGTAATTCTAAATAACTATAACATTTTTGAAGGTGTGAATGGGCAAAAGGGAGATTGTGTATTCCATAGCCTTTCTTCTTTTCATTCTGAGTAACTTTAGAAAAGTAATTTATCAATAGGATCATGAGTGGGGAAGATAGAGGCCATCGTTTCAGTTCTTTGGATGAAACATAGTTCTGCATACTTGGTTTCTTTTTCATGAGATGGGGGGGAAAGATGATTGCTCAATGCTGTCAGCATCAACAACTGTAGTCATTTGTTTGAGAATGTCACTGATTTTAATAAGTTATTTCCATTATAGTGGTTCAATCAATTGCATATGGACAGTGCAATACTACTTACAAGGATCTAAACAGGTTTATGAAAGCTTAGGTCCTGGAACTATATGTATATGATTGAACAGCATATAATTTCTATAACCTATTATGATAAAAATGAAGTAGTAATGTGTATTGGCTAGCATAAGTGTACATTACAATAGAAGTAAAGGTCAATGGTCTTGTTAAGGTGTATTATAGATTTCCCATTTTGAATGGAGTAAAATTGTGTTTTCTACCCAGTTAGCAATGCCTCTTGGCCTGTCTCTGGTCTCTTGCTTTTATGGAACTTATATAGAAGCAACCTCTTTGCTGGTGTCATGGCCAGCACCTACAAAATTTGGGATTAGTGCCCATAAACAATTGAGGTGCCCGCTGAACTGAGCTGAGATTTTAACACTATCACTGTTTTGATGTTTTTCTAAGCTCAGGAATGCAAAATGACAAAGTAGATTAAGGGTTGCAAAGGAGGTAGTGTATTATTTATTTCAGAGTAAAGTCTGTTTGCAGTACCTATTATACAACATTTAATATACAATATAAACAATAAACAATTTAAATAAATAATAAAATACATATTAATGTTAATTTGGCCAGGTGTTTAAAGGTTAAGTGAAAGTGGAAATCTCCATTAGAGTGGCTATTTTGGCACAATCCTAATCCGTCACCGTGTCAAATAAGTTAGTTGCATAGTCCCCAACTTTTGCTTTTTTAAGTTTCATGAATGGAGTCCTATATAGTGATTCTGTGACTTTTTGTCATGTAACTTTACTGCATCCGAGCTGTCTGCTGGGAAACAGTTCACTGCAGATCCTAACTGCACTGTTTTTGGTGACAAATGGAACTCCTTATTTAACCAATGCAACTGTGGGAAGCAAAAGGCAAAGAGATTAAGGAAGAAATATATGGAAATAATCATAAATGCCTTGTCTGTCACTTCTTCAAAGATGGAAGCATCTAAAAAACACTGCCCTGCAGGGAATACAATTGAAGCACATCTTCACAGTCCAGTACCAATACAGGACATGTAGAGTTAATACTGACAATGAAGGTTTGAAGATTAGTATTTCAGTCCAGCAGGAATCGTAAAGTGACACAATACTTTAAAAGTGTCTTTATAGCAGTGCAGTAAATTAGGTCAGAGTTGTGCAACTTGTGACCTGTTGTGTTATCCCACATACTTAACCATTCCTCAGCTTCTGTAGTCCCAGCATAACAATAGAAGGCTTAGAAAGAGCAGGAAGGTTAGCATAGATAACTGTGGAGGATTGAGGGTCCACAAATTCTGCAAGTTGGATTTGAACTGTTTGGGAGATGGCTGAAACTCTGTCATGAGAGGCTATGAAGGACTGTTGAGTGAAACAGTGCAGCTAACAAGGTCAGGTGAACAAGGTCTGATGAAATGATGGGGTGGGGAAACAATTTCCTTCCACAATAAATGAATGAATGGCAAGTTATTATTACACAATGCCTTTTCCTCTGGTTTTCTTTTAATGCTGTGCTTCTATTTGGGATAGAGCATAGATAAAAGATTAATTAATGTGACATCTTCTCTATGGTGTCAGCAGCAATCTGTAAGCGTAGCAACTGGGACTGTGATTCGCTCTTTCATTTGTTGAGAGCGAATTTTATAAAACCTGCTCCAGGCCATAATGTGGCAAATTAATTTAAAGCACATATATCCTTAAATATAACATCAGTGGCATTTCCAACAGCTGCATCTCAACCTGCTGCCTGCTAGTTCAACTGAGTCACAGAATTACAAGCCAGCAGTATGAAAAGGACATTCTGGCAAATGTATCACAATCAAGGGCTCTCTCTTTTGTGATGCCTTATCTATATAGATAATCATCGGCTTACAATCATCATTGGGACCGGAATTCTCATCGCTAAGCAATGAGGTTGTAAAACGAGAGGTCATGACACTGCATCACTTAGTGACACAGTACCAGTACTCCCCATTGCTGTCATTAACTGAGAATCGCATATTGTTAAGCAAGTACCTACCCACTCCAATCCAAAACTTTTCAGGCTTGATCCCACCTAGCCCCAAGCTTCAGGAAGGTAAGGGATTGCTTCTAGCTTCTCCCAACTGCCTATGTCTTCCTCCATGTCTGCCCTTTGGGGCACCCTTTGGGCCATTAATATCAGACCAACAATTGAGTAAACAATACCCCAATCAAGGAACTGCCAAACGAGCCAACAGGAAACAGCCCAGTCAAAGAATCTCTAAGACCACCCCCACCAACACTGACAGGACAAGCCACTAGACTAGAATACAAACTGAGAGTGTCACGAGGTGATTTTTGATTGTCAGCTGTACTCATATGTCAGACTTTATGACCCAGAGGTTCTTAATAAAGTAAAGCGGTCACGTGAAGTGTGAACTGTGCAGATGTTACATTCCATTCTTATTCTCCATCCTTCTTTTGCTACTACCCTCCCTGGAAGGAGGTTCTCTTAGATTGTCAAGATGTAATTATTAAGATTTAGTGTTTTTTATATTCTTTTGTACCGAAATAAATATTTTGTTATTTAGACTTTATACTTGCGCTTTATTTTATCAAGGATTGGTTTCCAAAGGAAAGATTCATCTCCTCTAAGATTTATTTTCTCTTCCTAACAGAGAGCAACCCCCCTCTTTGCTAGCACTGATGATGTTGTCTAGTTTGGGTAGGGAAAGGTCTTCAAGAAAACAAGCAAGCTCAGAGAGCACCAAGAACCCTTCATTTCAACCCTGAGCTACAAATATTCTCCTTTATTGGCCTACTCCTTCCCCTGTCTCTGCCCTTTGGGCCACCCTACATCCTGTCTTGTAGGGTGGCAAGCAGCCCACGACCATGCAGCTCTGGTTGCCGCTTGCCACATCCCAGGAAGCCAAACCTGCCCCTGCCCAGTCCTAGCCACATCTGTCCTTGCCATTCTGCACTCTGATGTTGTAATGGAACGTATGCATAACCTTGAGGAAAGAGAAGGAGAGATGACACCTAGGAAACAGTCAGACAAGAGGGACAGGAGCCCCCAAATCACGTAACAGACACAGAAAGAAACTGAGAAGAAAGACACACACACCCGTGGATCAGAGAGGTGGAAAGTTTGTACCTTCACATTGCAAAGTTCTGTTAATGTAGTCACCTTAAAATAAAGTAGAATTTGTTCATCTAATCCTGTTTCCTGTCTTGTTTACCTGGGAAAGCTGACATCAGTCTTGCAAGTCTCAAGGTACAAACTTCCTGCCTGCCACTTTTAACTTTCAACCATTAAGCAATTGTGGGCTTCTGCTTTTCTTGTCTGATTGCTTGCTAGGAAGCATCTCTCCTTCTTCTTCCTCAAGCTACCGTATTTTTGGAGTATAAGACACACCTTAGTTTTGGGGGAGGAAAATAGGGGAAAAAAATCTATCTACCAGGTATTCAGCTGGCTAGCGTCCTTAGTCTGGTCAGCTTCAGCACATTATTTTATCCCCTGGTTGGGGCTGAAAAAAATCATCTTTGGAGGGAGCAGCAATGAAAACAAGCCTGCAATGACTTAGGGCTGAAAAAAAAACTTCTTCAGAGGAAGTAGCAATGAAAAAATCCTGCAATCCGGGAAGATCATTAGCACCTCGTTAGGGCTGAAAAAACCTTTTTCGGAGGAAGTAGTAATGAAAACAAGCCTGCAAGCTGGGAAGATAGTTAGCACCTCGTTAGGGGTGGGAAAAAAAACCTTCGAAAAAGCTACATTCAGAGTATTAGACGCACCCAAATTTTCAGCCTCTTTTAGGGGGGGAAAGGTGTGTCTTATACTCTGAAAAATACGGTACTCATGCATTCCATTACACTGACCTCTGCTGTCCTGCACTCCATCGCCCCAGCTGATCTTCACTGTCTTCTTGCTTCCACTACTGGCAAAAAAGTGAAAAACAGTCCTAGCATGGCAACTACCCCCCTCCCCAAAACCTACTGAAAAAGCTCCGGGGTTGGTTTTCACTTTCCTTTTGCAGCGTGAAAGGGCTTTCTGGTGCCACAGCTACTTTTCGTTTTATTTTGTAATGGAAGGGCCAACCCCAGCTTGGTTCACGGGTGTGGTGCAAAGGGGCTTTTTAGCATGCCATGGTTCTGGGACGGTGTTTTGTTTTGTGTTGTGTTGTGTTGTGTTGTGTTGTGTGTTTGTGTTTGTTTTTGTTTCACGAAGCAGCAGTGGGAGCAAGAACACAGTGGAAATCAGTTGAGGTGGCAAAGTTCAGGGCAGTAGCTGTTAAAAGGACAAGTGCTAAAGCACCAGGCTAGAAAGCGGGAGACTGTGAGTTCTAGTCCCATCTTAGTCGTGAAAGCCAGCTGGGTGACCTTGGGCCAATCATGCTCTCCCAGCCCAATTCACCTCATAGGGATGTTGTGGGGAAAATAGGAGAAGAATGGAACATTAAATACGTTCTCTGCTTTGAGTTATTTAAAAGAATAATAAAGGCGGGAGATAGACACCGTGTTTCCCCGAAAATAAGACCCGGTCTTATAGTTTGTGGTGCTCCAAAATAAGTACTAGGGCTTATTTTCAGGGAAACATGATTTCAGGGTGATCAGCCCGGCTGGGCGCCCCACCCCCGGCGTGTGACCACAGATCAATAAGTCTGTTTATTTAGTGCTGCAGTAACTTCAAACAGTTGCTGAATGAATGATTGTAAATTGACAACTATCTATAATCTATATTCTCTAGAGAGATTCTTAGGGCATCAAGCTCCGTGCAATTTCAGTGACAGGAAAACAGACTTTCAATATTAGCATGTTTAGATTTAGTTAATTAACCATGCTTGGAATTCAGGAAGCTACAGTTTAATGATTCTTGACAGCACCCGGTTGGGAACTAACACAATAACCCTATACATGCTGATGCATGTGGGGTTATTTTTTGAAAAGGCTATGCTCTTAATTAATCAATTAATTAAAGTATTTATTTATTTTTCTTCCATTCAATTGACTCTGAATCTCAGAGAGTTCCCTGACAAGTCCCTGCTCTTTTCTTGGCAAGGTTTTTTGGAAGTGATTTGTAATTGCCTCTTTCTTAGGGCTGAGAGAAAGTGACTGGCTCAAGGTCACTTGGCTTTGTGCCCAAGGCAGGACTACAACTCACAGTCTCCTGGCTTCTAGCGCTAACCTTAACCACTATACCAGACTGGCTTTATATTTATACCCCCCATTAATCACCACAATTTGGATAGTTTACAAACGATAAAACCAGCTAAAGCAAACCGTATCCCCATTAAACTCAGAAGCCAATTCAAAAGGTTCTAGAACTGAGCATATTGTGAGTTTGCTTGGACTATTAAGGAACTCAACAATGCCCTGCGGCTACTCATTCCAGAAGAAACTGCTAACACTGGCACATTTTTTCCCCCTGTCAAGTTGAAAGATTATAAATTTTCTCACCAAGCTACAACATATTTGGAAAAGACAAACAATATATCAGATTTAGCCATCAGCAAAACATGTATAAGGTCAAATACTCTGGACAGACACAGATTTATTTGACTGGAAATTTTTGCTTCCGGCTTAAATTATCATTTAACTGCACATTTATGTCTTTTAATGTGTTTTAACCACATTTACTATTTTTTCTATTTATTCTAAGGGCTCTTCAAAATCTTTCCTAACAAAAAGTATATAGCTTTCATTTAAAAGCTTCTGTGTTGTCAAGTATAGTTCACATGCCCTAAACGCATATGCCAATTGTTCTCTTTGAATGTAGTGTGTATTTTTTTGCATTATTGATTTATTTGACTTACTGTAGGTTCCTGCACAACTCCAATTGGCTCTGGGCAGCTTATAGCATAAAACAAAACAAAACAAAAGCAAAAATGTAATATTAAAAAATAATCACGACACATAAATGAATCAGGTCAATGACAAATATATCATGCAATCAACAAGGAGCGTCATCCATCCTGGCCCAAAGCCAGATCTTCTGGAATCTTTATAAGTTAATTCAGTAATGTGAGAAGTGCTTCTGTGCAGCACACTTTCATTTCACCTTTACCAAAATTGTATTGTAGTTTGCATTCCACTGACTATTGCACAGCCTGACTGATGATTACAGAGCCTGAAAGAACAGTATGCTTTAGTATGGAACCCGTGAGTTATTTGCCATTTTTTAAAATCACAAATATGTCCTGCTTTGTAAACTACAAATATATAAGAATACTTACTCTGTAAGTCTCCAGCTCTACAAAATTGCTATGTTTTTATATATTTCATGTATCCAATTCATTTTCTTATATAAAGAAGCTGATATTTTGAAGGGCACCATAAATGGAAAACTTCAAGATGAGTTAGATGGGATATGAAATGCCTCTTATGTCCTTGCTAACTGGACTGATCCAGGGGTGGGTTCCTGCCGGTACACTCTTACCTGTTGGTCGCCGCAGAACCGAAGAAGCCGGTGGCGTTCGTGGCGTTATTAAATGAGACACATACAATTTTATGACCTTTTTTTTGCCATGGCTATTAAATGAACCACTGCAGTTATTAAGTGAATCACATGGTCGTTTTGTCAATTCATCTTCCCCCAATTTATTTTGCTTCTTGGAAGCTGGCTGGGATAGTCACAAAATGGAGATCGTGTGAACCTGGGTTGCTGTAACCATAGTTTAAAACACGCTGGATGCTAAACGCCTGAATTCTGGTCATGTGACAAGGGGGATGCTGTCATGGTCACAAGCGCAAGGTAAGTAGTCCCTTTTTTCAGCGCCGTTGTAACTTTGAATGAGCAATGGTTGCAAGTAAAAGACTACTTGTATAATTACTTTTTTTTTTGCATTAAAAGGTAAAAGCCAACGTACCATAATGGAAAACTTGCGTTTTTTTTTGTTAACTTTGGCTACGTATGAATCAGAGGTCTCCAACCTTGGCAACTTTAAGCCTGGCGGACTTCAACTCCCAGAATTCCCCAGCCAGCTTTAAGCCTGGCGGACTTAAACTCCCAGAATTCCCCAGCCAGCTTTAAGCCTGGCGGACTTAAACTCCCAGAATTCCCCAGCCAGCTTTGCTGGCTGGGGAATTCTGGGAGTTGAAGTCGCCAGGCTTAAAGTTGCCAAGGTTGGAGACCTCTGACCATATGATACTATTGTGTTATGATTAGTGTCTGCATTTTGTGTCTTGTCCTTGAGGTAACTGATCTTTTTAATTGAAAGCAAATCTTGCCTCGCTCGAGGCATCTACTAGTCTTAAGTCAGTCAATGCCGCTCTTTTTCTTTTTCTTTTAAATTGAAGTTATCGGTTTCCCAAACGTTAACAAAGAAAAAAAAAGTAGTTAGCAACAACAACAAAATATGTCGTTTTCAAAGCCTTTTTTTCCAAGGCTGAGCTCAGTCCGGGATGGGCTTAAAATTGCCTGCTCCTTAAACAAAAACGAAAAGGGGGGGGGGGAGTGGGGAGGAGACTTGGCCGAGCCTGGGATATCTGGGGGTCGAGAGCAGCGGGGGAGGCATTTGATTCATTTTCTTCTGTGAGGGACCGAGCCGGGGGGCCGTAAACCATCCCGAGGGAGCCCACCAGCAACTTTCTCTCGACTCTTCATCCTTCGCGCCCGCGGCTCCACGAGCGCCCCTCCCCCTCCTCCCTTGGCGCGCGCTCGTCCCCCCCCTCGCAGCCCAGCGCCTCCTCATTGTCTTCCCGAGCGCGTCGGGCGATTAAAAAAAAAAATCCGGTGACTGAAAGAAAAAAAAATCGCTCCGTCAGCTACGTAAGCAATGCAACTGGAGCTGCCGTCGCCTCGCACCGCCTGGCGCGTTAGCTCCAGAGGAGCCCCCCTCCCCGTCCTCCTCCTCCTCCTCCTCCTCTTCCTCCTCCTAGCGTAGAAAGAGCCCCCCTGCTGACGTGCGGGCTGCTGAGGTACCCGCTACGAAGACAAGTTGGGAAGGTACCAAATCTCTCTCTCTCTCTCTCTCTCTCCCACCCCCCCGCCCCGCCTCGGAGCAGCACCATGTCGCTTTCGCATTCCACCTCCGGCCGCCCTTCCAGCCCAGCTTCTGGGCTTCGGCGCCTGCCTTCCCTCCGGCTGTGAAAAGCGCAGGGCGCTTCGGGCGAGAGAGAGAGAGAGAGAGAGAGAAAGAAAGAGAGGAAGGCGCGAAACGCAACAAGCCCCCGTAACAACTCCCCGTCGCCTTCGACCTCAGGGAAGTCAGCCGTGTTGGCTGGCTCTCGCCGGCAAGCAGCCGGAGTGCGAGGACGTATAATTTGGACCAAGGTGTTGTTGTTGTCTCCCCTCCTCCCCATCCCGGTGGCAAAGTGGCTTCTTACCCGGGCTGTTTCCAGCGACCTTTTTTCCCCCCCTCGTCCGTTGCAAGCGGGAAGAGTCCCTTCCTTCCCGTGTGGTCTGGTGTCTGTCCGGGTTTGACGATGCTTACGGAGAGATGCCTGGGATTGCTCCACTGTGGCTTGTATCTCTGGGCATCTTTGTTTCTCTCTTTTTTGCAAGGTAAGTCCTGGGTTGTTTTGATAGCTGGGGCTGTGAGAGAAACACACACACACACACACACACACACACACACACACACACACACACACACACACACACACACACACACACACACACACACGCAGTGGGATCTTTTCTGATTTCCTGGACGAGAGGTGCCTCCGGAGCCTTGTCTTTTGAAAGAAAGGACTTGATTTATTCCCACTGAAACTGAATGGGGTCTATTAAAAATGGGAACTTGTACTACAGATAAGCTATATATTGTTTTGATTTTTTGGGGGGTGCAGGAGATGTGTGTGTGTGTGTGTGCGCGCGTACACAAATTAGAATAAAAGCTGGGGGGGGAGAGGCGATTTCATGACAGTACTGTTAAAAAGTGACACTTTTTCTTTTGGTTCGATAACTTCTTTTGCGAACATACTTGTCAGCTATAAAAAAAAAGAGAGAAGCCTGCAACTGGGGGGGGGGGGGAAATGCAGTGTGAAATTCCTAACTGAATATGACACATTTATCCTCAGATATGACAAGATAAAAATAGGATTGATTTAAGAGCCAGTCGGGGATTGGTTCATTAGGTTTAAAGTACATACACCAGAGAGGGAGAGAATTACCTGTTTCAGTATTTGTCCTATTATCTTTTATTTTACTATAAGTCAGGAATTAATTGAAAAGACAACAAGAGTTCTGTTAGAGAGTGGAAAGAAGCTGGACTCGCTCTAGTTGGCATAGTATTGTTTACTTTTATACCGTTGTCTCATGCCAATGATCTGAATAGGTTTGGGCTTAATTTTAGAAGATGGACCAGGGTGATGTGAATATAGTAGATATAATGACCCAGCACATGCAATCTAATACTTTATAGCTACTGTACAGTATGAAATGAAATTGTTCAAGGATGATGCAGTTCAGTTGACAAAAACCAAGAGAACAGAAATCCAGATAAATGTTTTTTAAAATGGGGAAAGACCCCAACAAATGTAATAGTAGAGCACAATATAACATTTTCAGGAGCGTCCTATCCTAAATAAAAATATACAACAATGTCAGTACAAAGAATAAAATCCTATGGATCAAATCAAATAAACTTGATTTGACTTGTTTCAAAAGAAAAATCTGAACAAATAACTGATGTATCTTCATTTAAGGACCAGACATAAGTTACCCTTTCTTATTTTCACTCTTTTCTTTATCTGTAAAATAAGCAAATGTTAATATATTTTGCAAGGTTATTGTAGGAAGAAAGACCACAAAACATGTAAAATGCTTACTTGTATAAATGACTATTTATCATATTACGTAGAATTTTAATATTCCTGTTCTTGTCCCTAAATCTGATTGACAAGTGTTTTAATTATAAATACTTGGATATACATGGTCTTATTTTAATATTACTATCAAGCATAGGATTTCCCATATATACCCTCAAAATGATAAAAACAGAGAAAAGTGCTTGACAGTTCATAAGATTCCCTTGCAGTCTTGCTTCTTACTTTAAAAACCCTCCATTAAGTTTTATATATAATATCAATAAAGCTAAATGTATAATAAAAAAACCTTCTAGGACTCAGATGGACTTAACATTGCAATGCTATAGATGTACACTTAGAAGTGTCTTTAATTGGACAAGCTCAAGTAAGTCTATAATTTGAAGGTGCAGTTTGAGAGTTGTAATCTAACATATATATGGGGTCACCAACTCCTTTACTGTTGTAGTACCTTGGACTCTAAAGGCCAACTATGTGTGCAGATATCATTTTCTGTGTTGGATTACTTGATGGGCCTAGAATAGTCTTAGGATGGAGAACTTCTGTTATCTTGCTGGTGGACCTCCCATCGACAGGCCAAAATGCTAGATATAGTAGAGAATATGGGTTTTTTTTCATAGAATGAGTGAAATGACTAGACTTAAAGTTGTACCCCAAGAATGCTTAGCTGATTTCCACTAGAGTCCTTGGGCATGTGAAGTGCCTAAAGACTAGGCTAGCTGTTGGTATTCATGGCTCCATCTGGACTTTCTGAGGAGGCTTTACCCACTAAAACTAGCACACCAGTTGAGGCCCTTATTACAGTTGGCGACCCTTGCTATAGTTACGAATGTCCTCATTACTTTTTGATTGGATTACTGCAATGTGTTGCCCTTGAAGATGACTTTGAAACTGCAACTAGTTCAGAATGCAGGAGCCCACATGCTGACTGGTGTGAATCAGTCCAGTATTATAACACCTACTGCAGTGATGGTGAACCTATGGCACGTGTGCCACAGGTGGCATGTGGAGCCATATCTGAGGGCACGCAATGTCAGCTCCAGCACGCATGCACATGCTGGCCAGCTGATTTTTGGCCTTCTTTTCGGCCATTTTCGCTCTCAGTGAAAAAAAGGCCCAACGGCCCAACCGGAAGTTCACTTGTATGCCCACCCTCAGCCTCCTTTTCGCTGTCAGAGGTCTTCAGGAACTTCTTCGGCTTTGGACAGTTGCAGCCAGCCTCTCACATCTCGGCCCATTTCTTCTGCAGCCGGAAAGGCTTTCCTAAAGGCCTGTGTAGCCAATAACAGAGCTCCGGATCGATCCGGAACTCTGTTATCATCTGCAGAGGCCTTTCCTAAGGGCCTTTCCTGAAGGCCTCTGCAGCCAGAAAGGCCTTTAGGAAAGGCCTCTGCAGATGATAACAGAGCTCCGGATTGATCCGGAGCCTTCAGGAAAGGCCTTTAGGAAAGGCCTCTGCAGCTGATAACAGAACTCTGGATCGATCTGGAGCTCTGTTATCGGCTACAGAGGCCTTCAGGAAAGCCTTCCCGGCTGCAGAAGAAATGGGCCAAGGTGTGCGAGGCCTGGTTGTAACTATCTGAAGGTAAGTAGTAGGGCAGCTCCACTTCCTTTTGTTTCCGAACTTGCAATTGGCCCATTGGCTTTCCTGAACCTTGGGGAGAGCAAAAAACAGCCCAACTGGAAGTCCGGAGTCTTCATTGAGGCCAGTGTGCATGCACGGTGGGGGCAGCATGGGGGACTTGTGCGCATGCGCAGGGCATTACATTATGGGTGTGGGCATGCGCGCACACGCTATTGCGTGCGCACGCACCCTTTTGGCACCCAAGCCGAAAAAGGTTTGCCATCACTGACCTACTGTATATTGTGGATACCGCACTGGCCTCTATTAGGATAGACACTGTCCAAGGTGCTGCATTTAAAGCTCTACTTGGGCAAAGAGGAAAGAAACTACTGCTTCTGTAGTGCTTCTGGCTGGTTTGCTTCTGTTCTGCTCAGGGGTGAATATTATAGGTTATTTTAGGTCTGGTGGTAAAAGGAGACCAAGGTGCAAAACCATATTTCTCCATCATTGCTTTCATTTCCTGGAATAAGTTTCTTGCCTCTGAAAACTGGAGGGTTGTCTTTAACAACAACAACAAACCCCCACCCCCTTTTATCTTTAAAAAAAAAACAATTCAAACTTGGCTTTTCAGATAAGGTTTTCATGACCAATATCCAGCTCCTGCTTTCCACTTTTGCTGGCTGCATGTGATGTTTTAATTTGAAATGTACATACCGTATTTACATCAGGTTGAATGGGGTTTAGTAAATCTTATTGTTTGCTTTGTAAATTGCCAAGAGTGTTTGTAATAAAACTCTTAATAGTATGTAACTTTTGAGAAATAAATACATAAATAAATAATCTGGATTATTTGAAACATGTTAGCATATTCAAAGTACATTCAGATAATTAATCTGCTTTTGAGATTAATTCTGTAATTCTAAATAACTATAACATTTTTGAAGGTGTGAATGGGCAAAAGGGAGATTGTGTATTCCATAGCCTTTCTTCTTTTCATTCTGAGTAACTTTAGAAAAGTAATTTATCAATAGGATCATGAGTGGGGAAGATAGAGGCCATCGTTTCAGTTCTTTGGATGAAACATAGTTCTGCATACTTGGTTTCTTTTTCATGAGATGGGGGGGAAAGATGATTGCTCAATGCTGTCAGCATCAACAACTGTAGTCATTTGTTTGAGAATGTCACTGATTTTAATAAGTTATTTCCATTATAGTGGTTCAATCAATTGCATATGGACAGTGCAATACTACTTACAAGGATCTAAACAGGTTTATGAAAGCTTAGGTCCTGGAACTATATGTATATGATTGAACAGCATATAATTTCTATAACCTATTATGATAAAAATGAAGTAGTAATGTGTATTGGCTAGCATAAGTGTACATTACAATAGAAGTAAAGGTCAATGGTCTTGTTAAGGTGTATTATAGATTTCCCATTTTGAATGGAGTAAAATTGTGTTTTCTACCCAGTTAGCAATGCCTCTTGGCCTGTCTCTGGTCTCTTGCTTTTATGGAACTTATATAGAAGCAACCTCTTTGCTGGTGTCATGGCCAGCACCTACAAAATTTGGGATTAGTGCCCATAAACAATTGAGGTGCCCGCTGAACTGAGCTGAGATTTTAACACTATCACTGTTTTGATGTTTTTCTAAGCTCAGGAATGCAAAATGACAAAGTAGATTAAGGGTTGCAAAGGAGGTAGTGTATTATTTATTTCAGAGTAAAGTCTGTTTGCAGTACCTATTATACAACATTTAATATACAATATAAACAATAAACAATTTAAATAAATAATAAAATACATATTAATGTTAATTTGGCCAGGTGTTTAAAGGTTAAGTGAAAGTGGAAATCTCCATTAGAGTGGCTATTTTGGCACAATCCTAATCCGTCACCGTGTCAAATAAGTTAGTTGCATAGTCCCCAACTTTTGCTTTTTTAAGTTTCATGAATGGAGTCCTATATAGTGATTCTGTGACTTTTTGTCATGTAACTTTACTGCATCCGAGCTGTCTGCTGGGAAACAGTTCACTGCAGATCCTAACTGCACTGTTTTTGGTGACAAATGGAACTCCTTATTTAACCAATGCAACTGTGGGAAGCAAAAGGCAAAGAGATTAAGGAAGAAATATATGGAAATAATCATAAATGCCTTGTCTGTCACTTCTTCAAAGATGGAAGCATCTAAAAAACACTGCCCTGCAGGGAATACAATTGAAGCACATCTTCACAGTCCAGTACCAATACAGGACATGTAGAGTTAATACTGACAATGAAGGTTTGAAGATTAGTATTTCAGTCCAGCAGGAATCGTAAAGTGACACAATACTTTAAAAGTGTCTTTATAGCAGTGCAGTAAATTAGGTCAGAGTTGTGCAACTTGTGACCTGTTGTGTTATCCCACATACTTAACCATTCCTCAGCTTCTGTAGTCCCAGCATAACAATAGAAGGCTTAGAAAGAGCAGGAAGGTTAGCATAGATAACTGTGGAGGATTGAGGGTCCACAAATTCTGCAAGTTGGATTTGAACTGTTTGGGAGATGGCTGAAACTCTGTCATGAGAGGCTATGAAGGACTGTTGAGTGAAACAGTGCAGCTAACAAGGTCAGGTGAACAAGGTCTGATGAAATGATGGGGTGGGGAAACAATTTCCTTCCACAATAAATGAATGAATGGCAAGTTATTATTACACAATGCCTTTTCCTCTGGTTTTCTTTTAATGCTGTGCTTCTATTTGGGATAGAGCATAGATAAAAGATTAATTAATGTGACATCTTCTCTATGGTGTCAGCAGCAATCTGTAAGCGTAGCAACTGGGACTGTGATTCGCTCTTTCATTTGTTGAGAGCGAATTTTATAAAACCTGCTCCAGGCCATAATGTGGCAAATTAATTTAAAGCACATATATCCTTAAATATAACATCAGTGGCATTTCCAACAGCTGCATCTCAACCTGCTGCCTGCTAGTTCAACTGAGTCACAGAATTACAAGCCAGCAGTATGAAAAGGACATTCTGGCAAATGTATCACAATCAAGGGCTCTCTCTTTTGTGATGCCTTATCTATATAGATAATCATCGGCTTACAATCATCATTGGGACCGGAATTCTCATCGCTAAGCAATGAGGTTGTAAAACGAGAGGTCATGACACTGCATCACTTAGTGACACAGTACCAGTACTCCCCATTGCTGTCATTAACTGAGAATCGCATATTGTTAAGCAAGTACCTACCCACTCCAATCCAAAACTTTTCAGGCTTGATCCCACCTAGCCCCAAGCTTCAGGAAGGTAAGGGATTGCTTCTAGCTTCTCCCAACTGCCTATGTCTTCCTCCATGTCTGCCCTTTGGGGCACCCTTTGGGCCATTAATATCAGACCAACAATTGAGTAAACAATACCCCAATCAAGGAACTGCCAAACGAGCCAACAGGAAACAGCCCAGTCAAAGAATCTCTAAGACCACCCCCACCAACACTGACAGGACAAGCCACTAGACTAGAATACAAACTGAGAGTGTCACGAGGTGATTTTTGATTGTCAGCTGTACTCATATGTCAGACTTTATGACCCAGAGGTTCTTAATAAAGTAAAGCGGTCACGTGAAGTGTGAACTGTGCAGATGTTACATTCCATTCTTATTCTCCATCCTTCTTTTGCTACTACCCTCCCTGGAAGGAGGTTCTCTTAGATTGTCAAGATGTAATTATTAAGATTTAGTGTTTTTTATATTCTTTTGTACCGAAATAAATATTTTGTTATTTAGACTTTATACTTGCGCTTTATTTTATCAAGGATTGGTTTCCAAAGGAAAGATTCATCTCCTCTAAGATTTATTTTCTCTTCCTAACAGAGAGCAACCCCCCTCTTTGCTAGCACTGATGATGTTGTCTAGTTTGGGTAGGGAAAGGTCTTCAAGAAAACAAGCAAGCTCAGAGAGCACCAAGAACCCTTCATTTCAACCCTGAGCTACAAATATTCTCCTTTATTGGCCTACTCCTTCCCCTGTCTCTGCCCTTTGGGCCACCCTACATCCTGTCTTGTAGGGTGGCAAGCAGCCCACGACCATGCAGCTCTGGTTGCCGCTTGCCACATCCCAGGAAGCCAAACCTGCCCCTGCCCAGTCCTAGCCACATCTGTCCTTGCCATTCTGCACTCTGATGTTGTAATGGAACGTATGCATAACCTTGAGGAAAGAGAAGGAGAGATGACACCTAGGAAACAGTCAGACAAGAGGGACAGGAGCCCCCAAATCACGTAACAGACACAGAAAGAAACTGAGAAGAAAGACACACACACCCGTGGATCAGAGAGGTGGAAAGTTTGTACCTTCACATTGCAAAGTTCTGTTAATG
Organism: Diadophis punctatus similis; assembly: GCA_023053685.1. Classification (NCBI taxonomy): domain Eukaryota; kingdom Metazoa; phylum Chordata; class Lepidosauria; order Squamata; family Dipsadidae; genus Diadophis; species Diadophis punctatus. The sequence continues at coordinate 91,098,882 of JALIGW010000002.1, forward strand.
TAGTCACCTTAAAATAAAGTAGAATTTGTTCATCTAATCCTGTTTCCTGTCTTGTTTACCTGGGAAAGCTGACATCAGTCTTGCAAGTCTCAAGGTACAAACTTCCTGCCTGCCACTTTTAACTTTCAACCATTAAGCAATTGTGGGCTTCTGCTTTTCTTGTCTGATTGCTTGCTAGGAAGCATCTCTCCTTCTTCTTCCTCAAGCTACCGTATTTTTGGAGTATAAGACACACCTTAGTTTTGGGGGAGGAAAATAGGGGAAAAAAATCTATCTACCAGGTATTCAGCTGGCTAGCGTCCTTAGTCTGGTCAGCTTCAGCACATTATTTTATCCCCTGGTTGGGGCTGAAAAAAATCATCTTTGGAGGGAGCAGCAATGAAAACAAGCCTGCAATGACTTAGGGCTGAAAAAAAAACTTCTTCAGAGGAAGTAGCAATGAAAAAATCCTGCAATCCGGGAAGATCATTAGCACCTCGTTAGGGCTGAAAAAACCTTTTTCGGAGGAAGTAGTAATGAAAACAAGCCTGCAAGCTGGGAAGATAGTTAGCACCTCGTTAGGGGTGGGAAAAAAAACCTTCGAAAAAGCTACATTCAGAGTATTAGACGCACCCAAATTTTCAGCCTCTTTTAGGGGGGGAAAGGTGTGTCTTATACTCTGAAAAATACGGTACTCATGCATTCCATTACACTGACCTCTGCTGTCCTGCACTCCATCGCCCCAGCTGATCTTCACTGTCTTCTTGCTTCCACTACTGGCAAAAAAGTGAAAAACAGTCCTAGCATGGCAACTACCCCCCTCCCCAAAACCTACTGAAAAAGCTCCGGGGTTGGTTTTCACTTTCCTTTTGCAGCGTGAAAGGGCTTTCTGGTGCCACAGCTACTTTTCGTTTTATTTTGTAATGGAAGGGCCAACCCCAGCTTGGTTCACGGGTGTGGTGCAAAGGGGCTTTTTAGCATGCCATGGTTCTGGGACGGTGTTTTGTTTTGTGTTGTGTTGTGTTGTGTTGTGTTGTGTGTTTGTGTTTGTTTTTGTTTCACGAAGCAGCAGTGGGAGCAAGAACACAGTGGAAATCAGTTGAGGTGGCAAAGTTCAGGGCAGTAGCTGTTAAAAGGACAAGTGCTAAAGCACCAGGCTAGAAAGCGGGAGACTGTGAGTTCTAGTCCCATCTTAGTCGTGAAAGCCAGCTGGGTGACCTTGGGCCAATCATGCTCTCCCAGCCCAATTCACCTCATAGGGATGTTGTGGGGAAAATAGGAGAAGAATGGAACATTAAATACGTTCTCTGCTTTGAGTTATTTAAAAGAATAATAAAGGCGGGAGATAGACACCGTGTTTCCCCGAAAATAAGACCCGGTCTTATAGTTTGTGGTGCTCCAAAATAAGTACTAGGGCTTATTTTCAGGGAAACATGATTTCAGGGTGATCAGCCCGGCTGGGCGCCCCACCCCCGGCGTGTGACCACAGATCAATAAGTCTGTTTATTTAGTGCTGCAGTAACTTCAAACAGTTGCTGAATGAATGATTGTAAATTGACAACTATCTATAATCTATATTCTCTAGAGAGATTCTTAGGGCATCAAGCTCCGTGCAATTTCAGTGACAGGAAAACAGACTTTCAATATTAGCATGTTTAGATTTAGTTAATTAACCATGCTTGGAATTCAGGAAGCTACAGTTTAATGATTCTTGACAGCACCCGGTTGGGAACTAACACAATAACCCTATACATGCTGATGCATGTGGGGTTATTTTTTGAAAAGGCTATGCTCTTAATTAATCAATTAATTAAAGTATTTATTTATTTTTCTTCCATTCAATTGACTCTGAATCTCAGAGAGTTCCCTGACAAGTCCCTGCTCTTTTCTTGGCAAGGTTTTTTGGAAGTGATTTGTAATTGCCTCTTTCTTAGGGCTGAGAGAAAGTGACTGGCTCAAGGTCACTTGGCTTTGTGCCCAAGGCAGGACTACAACTCACAGTCTCCTGGCTTCTAGCGCTAACCTTAACCACTATACCAGACTGGCTTTATATTTATACCCCCCATTAATCACCACAATTTGGATAGTTTACAAACGATAAAACCAGCTAAAGCAAACCGTATCCCCATTAAACTCAGAAGCCAATTCAAAAGGTTCTAGAACTGAGCATATTGTGAGTTTGCTTGGACTATTAAGGAACTCAACAATGCCCTGCGGCTACTCATTCCAGAAGAAACTGCTAACACTGGCACATTTTTTCCCCCTGTCAAGTTGAAAGATTATAAATTTTCTCACCAAGCTACAACATATTTGGAAAAGACAAACAATATATCAGATTTAGCCATCAGCAAAACATGTATAAGGTCAAATACTCTGGACAGACACAGATTTATTTGACTGGAAATTTTTGCTTCCGGCTTAAATTATCATTTAACTGCACATTTATGTCTTTTAATGTGTTTTAACCACATTTACTATTTTTTCTATTTATTCTAAGGGCTCTTCAAAATCTTTCCTAACAAAAAGTATATAGCTTTCATTTAAAAGCTTCTGTGTTGTCAAGTATAGTTCACATGCCCTAAACGCATATGCCAATTGTTCTCTTTGAATGTAGTGTGTATTTTTTTGCATTATTGATTTATTTGACTTACTGTAGGTTCCTGCACAACTCCAATTGGCTCTGGGCAGCTTATAGCATAAAACAAAACAAAACAAAAGCAAAAATGTAATATTAAAAAATAATCACGACACATAAATGAATCAGGTCAATGACAAATATATCATGCAATCAACAAGGAGCGTCATCCATCCTGGCCCAAAGCCAGATCTTCTGGAATCTTTATAAGTTAATTCAGTAATGTGAGAAGTGCTTCTGTGCAGCACACTTTCATTTCACCTTTACCAAAATTGTATTGTAGTTTGCATTCCACTGACTATTGCACAGCCTGACTGATGATTACAGAGCCTGAAAGAACAGTATGCTTTAGTATGGAACCCGTGAGTTATTTGCCATTTTTTAAAATCACAAATATGTCCTGCTTTGTAAACTACAAATATATAAGAATACTTACTCTGTAAGTCTCCAGCTCTACAAAATTGCTATGTTTTTATATATTTCATGTATCCAATTCATTTTCTTATATAAAGAAGCTGATATTTTGAAGGGCACCATAAATGGAAAACTTCAAGATGAGTTAGATGGGATATGAAATGCCTCTTATGTCCTTGCTAACTGGACTGATCCAGGGGTGGGTTCCTGCCGGTACACTCTTACCTGTTGGTCGCCGCAGAACCGAAGAAGCCGGTGGCGTTCGTGGCGTGGGGCTTCCCCCGCCCGCTTCCCCCCGCCCACCTAGATGCCGCCATTTGCATTCTTTTGCCCTCTGCGCATGCGCAAAGCGTTCTGCTTGCGCAGAGGGCAAAAGAACGCAAATGGCGGGGTCCAGGCGGGCGGGGGAAAGTGGGCGGGGGAAGCCCCGTGCTGCGAACGCCACCGGCTTCTTCGGTTCTGCGGCGACCAACAGGTAAGAGCGTACCGGCAGGAACCCACTCCTGGACTGATCTTAGTGAACCTCTTGAATCCCTAATCTGGAAACACAGGGTATAACACGTTGCTGAGTTTTGGAATATGGGAATCAAAGCACTGATAATAGTCTTTAAGAGTCCTGGGAGTTTTTCCATCAAATCCCAGACATGAAGATAACTCACTTCTCTTAACAGACTGTCTGGCCATGTATCTGATGATCACCACCTGCCTTGAATACTCCTGATTTTTGTTTTATGAAATGTTTGAAGAGCTCTTCAGGGCAGAGGCAGGAATACCTCTGCAATATTTGTGTATTCTTCCTAGTTCTGGATGTTTGTGGCAGCTGATGTTTATCCCGACTTTAGACACATTGTCAAATTATATAACTTTTTAGATTTACAATGATTGTAATGCTTTTCTTCCCATATTCCAAGGTTTGGGGATACAGCCCCAATGCAAAAGAATCTCTTTTGGTTTTCATATTGCACAGAAGAGAAAATTGGAGCAAATATCGCTTGATGTATGGTGTCTGGTACTCTTGACTAACTTATGCCAGATGTCAGGGTTCCAAATAGCATCCAAAATTAAATCAGAGTCCTAGGCAAAGTATTCCTCAAAATTCCAATTTATTAATAGAGCCATGTTGGCACATACCTTATGGGTGAAACCTGAATCTGAAGTCCTCCGGGTTTCACCACCCAGTTGAAAGTTCAAGTCCTTGCCCCCACACCCACAAATCCATCACGTTGTCCAATCTTCTATTGCCATGCTGGCAGAGTCCATCCATCTCCTTCCGTGCAGGTGCAGAGGTGCAGAGACAAAGGATGACCTTGGCTTTCTAGAAAGAATTTGTTATGACATGCTAGCAACTTCATACAATCCCCCCACCCATTTTCCCACAGTAGAAAATGCATAGTGAAATAGTATAAAGTGTGGCAGGCCTAAGCTCCCCAATAAAATGGCTTAGGCCTGACACCAGACCTTTCACCTCGCCCCACCTTCCTGTGTCCTTGTGTGGATGATTTTTGTTTATAAAACGTTTGAATCCATGAAATTTAACAGTAAAGCCTTTCCACAATTAAATGTGTAGATGTATAATAACAGAAAAGGTTTTGATGTAACAAAACAAGCATCAGGCCATTCTCCAAAATTTGTCCCGTTGGAAAAATCTTTGTCATGTTGCCAAGTTTTTTTGTGTGTGTGAGGAGTCTGTCATGGCAGTGAAATCTTATTAGTATCATAGATAGTCATCTCTGAGCAATTCTCTATTTGCACCTAACCGCAGTGCATACGTGAGTTGATAACATCTATTGTCTGCTGTGTCTGTATATCACTGCTTTCATGTTGCTCCCAACTCAGGAATGTGGCGTGTTTAACTTGCCTTAGCTTTCCCTCCTTATTTTAGCATTGTCCAAGGACAAGTGCAATAACATCTGTGAGGCTTTCTCACTTGTGTGGGAAGGAAGTCAGATGACTGACAGTATCTGGGAATTGAAGTAAGAGTGCCAGGACCATCATTGAGGACATGCTGCTGATGCAGATTACAGCTGACTCAAGAACGGATAGATAGCATTTCAATTCAACAATAGAGAAAGTTCTTCTGTTCAATGGAGCTGTTATATATCCAGGAGGGATCTGTTTGTTTTGGGCAATGAGCAGTGTTGGCTTAATTTTATCTCTTGGCAGTCACAAGAAGATGTACTAAGAACCAAATGAAAGATTTTGCAGCAATTGTTCCCCTTACAGAGTGCATTAGTTTATAGAATAGCACTGTAAAAATCATGCTACTTTTATTATGAACGTAATAATTAAATTACTGGCATGTTTTTGTTCCATGAGAAATAAAGTGACAAAAAGCTATGAGATAATGTTTGGCAGTATTTGATGAAATAAAGAGGGTAAAGCAATGGATTCCATCCACATTAAAACTAAAACTTTAATTCATTCATCAGAGGCATCTGAATCAAGACAAAATTTCATCCAAATGATAAAATGGGCATTATAATATCATTATGCAGGCTCTGCCCATATGTACTCTCGTGTGACATTGTGACACAAGTATTGTAAAAAAAGGAGTGGTGCTTGTTTGTGACCATGTATCCATTTGGTGATTTCCTCTCTTGCAAACTTTCAGGTTCTGCATTTGATCTTTTATGTGCTCTTTATATGTTCCAAACTTGTTTTCGGCTTCTCTTAATATCTTCCATGATACAATATTTTTACTGTGCATTCATTTAACAACCAGAAAGAAATTGTGGAATGCAATGGATTGTTTTTTGAGCGGCAAATATTTCTGACCAAGAACAGTCAGAAGACCTCATGCTGCTTCTCTGTACACATTTAGAGATAAATTGCAAATGCATTTATTAATTTAAAGCATTTCAGTAAACATTATCCATCAAAAGCTCCCCTAATGCTTTACCGAACAATAAAGGTAGACTCTTTTTCCAGACTCTTTTTCTAAAAAGAAAAGCAAAAAGGCACATCAGTAAAAGAGTAACAAGAATATTAAGAGATCAATCTATATATGTATATAAAAGCCAAATACCACTCACTCATCACGAAATCTCCAGAACTGTAAAGCCTACAAACTTGAAACTTGGCACATATGTTCCTCTTGGCTTCTAGGTGCTCGCTAAGAAAGGATTTTTCGAAATGACCATCAGATCATTAGTATTTCTTATACAGTATTATATTAATTAACATGCTCTGATGCTAAGGAGTTAGATGTTCTACTCCCCCTCTCCACCTGAAAAGAACTCTGTTCCAACTGCCAGTTGCCTTATATTAACACATTCTGATGCTAAGGAGTTACACATTCTACATAAATTTTCAAGCTTTAGGTGTCAATTTATCAAGCCCGATCACATACCGTATTTTTCGGAGTATAAGACGCACCGGAGTGAGCATCCTTAGTCTGGTCAGCTTCAGCACATTATTTTATCCCCTGGTTAGGACTTTAAAAAACCTTCTGAGAGAATAACAATAAAAGAACCTGCAAGCCAGTAAGAGCTGGGAAGATCGTTAGCACCTGGTTAGGGCTAGAAAAAAACTTATTCGGAGCAAGTAGAGCAATGAAAAAAAATTCTGCAAAGACTTAGGGCTGGAAAAACATTCTTTGGAGAGAGTAACAATGAAAAAGCCTGCAAGGTAAGAGCTGGGAAGATCTGTTAGCACCTAGTTAGGGCTGGAAAAAAAAGCTACATTCAAAGTATAAGACACACCCAATTTTTCAGCCACTTTTAGGGAGGAAAAAGGTGCGTCTTATACTCCGAAAAATATGGTAGTTTTGTAGCAAAGCACGGGTATCCAGCTACTAGTTCTTAATGTTATTCAGATCTTGCAATGCAAGATGTGATCCAGAGATAATACTGTAATGAGTGTCACCCCATGTTAAAGTTGCACTTTATATAATTATCTGAAAGGAAATACGGTCAGCTAACTAGCTGAGGTGTGCACAGTCAAATTTTCATTCCTCTGAAGTTCTGCGTTCATCTTTTACTGTAATTGAATGCTTTATAGTTTAGCATTATTGAACAATCTGTGTTCATAGAGCTGGGAAAATATGAGAGGTTCCAATTGGGGCACTTGAGATGGGCAGGCCAAATAAGGTACATTTGAGTTATCACCAAAATTGTAAATTTAAATATTTTAATGTTTTAAAAAACCAGACACTGGAATACAAAGTGGGTAATCTATGTACAAATAATCCAAAATATTTCCACTGAGAGCTTTGAGTAGTGTGCACAATAATTTTATCTTCAAAATAGCAACCCTATGCAGTTGGGTTGAAATAAAATAATCTGCTGAGTTCCATGGTTGAGTGGAGACTCATACCTGGTGGCAGAATTTAATAAAACCTTAGATGGGGTGAAATACTCTTCTAGGTGGATGGTATACTAACTAGAAGAGCGTGGTATACGTCTAGAAGAATATAGCATACCCCTGGCCATACAGATCCAATTACAGGGGTAGAAGTAGAAGACTAGTTCCAAATTTTATTGTAAATTGGAGTGTTTTTAAGATTTTGCTGTTCAAAGTGGTCCAATATTGGAGTGCAAATTTAGAATTTGAAATTCAGAAAATATCACATGTCTCAGAAACATTAATCTAGGCCAGACTTGTGGACTTCAACTCCCAGAATTCCTCAGCCAGCTTTGCTGGCTGAGGAATTCTGGGAGTTGAAGTCCATAAGTCTTAAAGTTGCCAAGGTTGGAGACCCCTGATCTAGGCAAATGGAAAGCTCAGAGTTTGGCTGCTATTCACGGGGTCTCAGTTCTGTGCCTAGCAAATCCAACTGTTGTATTTTGAACAGGCAATGCCCAAACATCTATAATAACTTGATATGGGAGTCTCACCTGGGTTCCTATAATACGTTGATCCATAAATGGCTAATACAATTCATTTTAGCCAAGTCTAGCACATTGTAAAAGACAGTCCATCAGTCTGGGTTTCTCTGCCAATTTGATACACTTCTTTGAGCAAAATCTGTCATGTCAACTGATGAATCCAAGAAATTGGTTTGTGCCTCTTCTTTTCTTTATAAACTCTCATTAACTACCAAAACAGCGTCTTTCGCTCTGTTAGGGGGCATCTGAATAAAAATGCCACATTACAATCACATCCAGTGATGGATGTACTTGCAGCAAGGCCAGAAGTGTAAGAAAACAAACAATCCGTTCTGTAATCTTGGAAACTAGAAATCCAGAATGAGTTTTCTTTTTATGTAGCAAATCTATAAATCGACCTAGCTTTGCAGATTAAGGTTAAGGGATGTTGATGGCATCAACAATAGTACAGAAAGTAAATATGTATTCTATATCATAAATAACTTTCTGCCTAAGGCTTGAAGCTAAATTAGTAAAGGTACAAAAGAAAGATAAGCAATATATATGAACTGTTTGCTGTGTTTGAATTTGTGGGAAAATGTGGGGAACTTCCTGCTTAATTTTTCTTATTATGCTTATTTGAAAATAACATCATAGCTGAAGGCTAAGTGAAGAAATAGTATACCGTATTTTTCGGAGTATAAGACGCACCTTTTTCCTCCCTAAAAGTGGCTGAAAATTTGGGTGCGTCTTATACTCGGAATGTAGCTTTTCCGAAGCTTTTTTCCCCAGCCCTAACTAGGTGCTAACGATCTTCCCAGCTCTTACTGACTTGCAGGCTCTTTCATTGTTACTCTCTCAGAAGAAGGTTTTTTTAAGTCCTAACCAGGGGATAAAATAATGTGCTGAAACTGACCAGACTAAGGACGCTAGCCAGATGAATACCTGGTAGGCAGATTCCCCCCCCCCTATTTTCCTCCCCAAAAACTAAGGTATATACTCCAGTGCGTCTTATACTCCAAAAAATACGGTATGTTGTTGCAACTTTAACTATGCAGGGAATAAATGCAGTTTAGAGAAATATATCAGGAGCTTGCTCAGCCTGACTAGAGTTTGTGGGAGTATAGAAAATAGAATTGGAAAGAATAATTTAGATTAAGGATTTCTAAACTTTTTGCCATCATACCTCCCTGTACTGTAATCCTAATGTAAACACCTCCCCTAATAATTAATACACCAAATGAACACAAATGAATAATGACAACAATGCAATGAAAGGCACAACTGTACTGTACAACTAAAGGATTCCTCATATCTCCCCTAGACTCTGTCTGCACCTCCCCAAGAAAGATATACCACACAGCTTGGGATACCCTGATTAGATATGTAGTGATCCAAAGTAAAGGACTGTGAAAGATGACTGTCCACCTTTTGCTTAAACCAGTATTTCTCAACCATGAAGATGGGTGGACTCCAACTCTCAGAATTCTCCAGCTAGCACAGGATTGGAGAAACCTATTATGCTCAATATAAAATACAACTTGGATTCCAGATGCAAGAGGAAATTATTTTCATAAAGTAATTTCTGAGAAGCCATTGGTTTTAATGGGAACATATCCATGTTACCTTACATGTACTGCAGGGGCGGGTTGCTCACTTACCTCGCTGCTGGAGCCATACATGCACATCTCCACGCTTTGGGGGGCGCGCTCGCTATGCGCGTGCACCCCCTCACGCGATTTTGCTTCCGCACATGCGCGGAGGCAAAATCTCGCCAAAATCTCACGCACGCGCACGTCCCCTCATGAGATTTTGGTGAGATTTTGCTTCCGCACATGCGCAGAAGCAAAATTGCCCGAAAATCACCAAAAATTACTGAAAAAAATGGTGCCGCACAAGGTGGACCGGCAGAGAGGGCTCCAGAGCGGTTGCGAAATCCACCGCTCCCTACTGGAGCTGTGTAGCTGTGTAACTGGCAGCTCCAGCAGGAACCCACCTCTGATGTACTGTATGTACATTGTATTTATATTTATTTATGTAAATGGACATAGGCCATGGAAAAGAAAATAAAGCAGAGATTTACAATAATTAAAAGACATGTTTAATAAACCATCACTTCTCATTTGTCCAGTTTTGCTTAATTTTAATTAAAGGCTTTTGCTCCACTGCTCAAAATGCTATTAATTATTTAGTTGGCTGACTTATCATGCATTTATACCCCATACTGCTTGACTGAGGATGATAATGGGTCAGATACATAGGCAGAGGCCTTTGTATTGAATTCATTGATGGTGAATATGAAGATAATGATGATGATCATTATTATCCTGGATTTCAGGCCATTTTCCTGCCTACTTAGAGATGTCAAGGATTGAATCTGTATAATTTAGCTTTTGTTTCACTCATCTATTTTTTAGTTTACTTTAACCTCCCTGGACTACTTATTAATATCAGCAAGAAACTGAGAGCAAGAATTTAAGTTAAAAATCGTGGTTTTGCCTTTACTTTATGACTAGAACATGAGAAGATTTGTAACTCTACTAAGAATTATATTTTTATTTATTTATTTTTCACATTTTTGAACTGCTGAACTCCGAGTTATATCTCTATACTCATTCTCGTTCTCTCTCTCTCTCTTTTTCTCTCTCTCTCTCTCCCTCCCCCTTCCTATCCACCCGCTCATCCATCCATCCATCCATCCATCCATCCATCCATCCATCCATCCATCCATCCATCCATCCATCCATCCATCCATCCATCCATCCATCCATCTATCTATCTATCTATCTATCTATCTATCTATCTATCATCTATCTTCCTCAATATTGAGTCCTCTACCAGAGATCTAGGAGTTGATGATTCTGTATAGCTTTCCCTAGCATTGCTGGGATTTTTTGGAACCACTCTCTCAGCTTAGTTGTCACACCTCTAAGTGGTCCTACTGTCACTCGTATCATGTTGACCTTTACTTTCCATATCCTCTTCAGTTTCTCCTTCAGCCATGGTACTTCTCCAGCATCCTTCTTCCTGATGTTGCTTTAATTTGGCATCACTACATCTATCACCACTGCTTTGTTCTAATCCTTGTTTATTACCAGAATGTCTGCCTACCGTCCTTGTCCTAATGTACCCTTTTATTTTTATTCGTATATATTTCATGCATTCAATTCATGTTTATATTCATATGTACTACTATCTAATACGTGTTTGAGAAAATAAATAAATAAATAATAAAATATTAGCTTTCATAGAATAGAATAGAATAGAATAGAATAGAATAGAATAGAATAGAATAGAATAGAATAGAATAGAATAACAGAGTTGGAAGGGATCTTGGAGGTCTTCTAGTCCAATCCCCTGCTTAGGCAGGAAACCCTACACCACATCAGACAAATGGTTATCCAACATCTTCTTAAAAACTTCCAGTGTTGGAGCATTCACAACTTCTGGAGGCAAGCTGTTCCACTGATTAATTGTTTTAACTATCAGGAAATTTCTCCTTAGTTCTAAGTTGCTTCTCTCCTTGATTAGTTTCCACCCATTGCTTCTTGTCATGCCCTCAGGTGCTTTGGAGAATAGTTTGACTCCCTCTTATTTGTGGCAACCTCTGAGATATTGGAACACTGCTATCATGTCTCCCCTAGTCCTTCTTTTCATTAAAATAGACATACCCAGTTCCTGCAACCGTTCTTCCTATGTTTTAGCCTCCAGTCCCCTAATCATCTTTGTTGCTCTTCTCTGCACTCTTTCTAGACTCTCAACATCCTTTTTATATCGTGGCAACCAAAACTGTATGCAGTATTCCAAGTGTGGCCTTACCAAGACATTATAAAGTGGTATTAACACTTCGTGTGATCTTGATTCTGTCCCTCTGTTAATGCAGCCTAGAACTGCGTTGGCTTTTTTGGCAGCTGCTGCACACTGCTGGCTCATATTTAAATGGTTGTCCACTAGGACTCCAAGGTCCCTCTCACAGTTACTACTGTTGAGCAAGGTACCACATATACTGTACCTGTGCATTTTGTTTTTCTTGCCTAAATGTAGAACCTTACTTTTTTCACCATTGAATTTCATTTTGTTAGAAAGCGCCCAATGTTCAAATCTGTCAAGATCCTTCTGTATCTTGAGACTATCTTCCGGAGTGTTGGCTATTCCCACTAGCTTGGTGTCATCTGCAAATTTGATGAGTTCCCTATCTATCCCCTCATCCATGTCATTGATTATTATTAATGTATATATATATATATATATATATATATATATATATATATATATATATATATATATATATATATATATATATATATATATATATATATATATATATATATATATATATATATATATATATATAAATATAATTGATTATTATTATTATTAAAATGTTCTCTATGACCTTCTATGGGATATCCTACCTGGACTTAGGAGGATCTAGCCCATATAATTTATTTATTTCAGATAATTTATATAGCCACCCAGAGTCATTTGTTCATGAGATGAGAGACTATATAAATTTGTTTAATAATAAGTAAATACTGTAAGCCACCCAGAGTCTTCTGGCCTAGGCAACAGTAATAAATGTAAATAAAGTAATTAATTAAAAAAATTTAAACCTGTTATATAATATTCTCTCTCTTTCTTGTCTTTACACACAAAGACACACACTCACAGGCTCATGCTCACGCTCACGCTCACACTCACACTCTCTTACGGTAGTTTTTAGCTTTCAGAAAACATCTAAGGAATTACATCCTGGAAAAAATGTACACGTATCCAAAAATGCTAGCTTGTAAATTACAAGACAGATGGATGAGTAGCAGACCTAATTACAGTATACGGTACTGTGTTTCCCCCTTTCTTCTATGTTATTAAGGCTGACTTTGAGAAAAATCAGTCTGCAGGAAAAAAAAACACATCCTAATTTCTAGTGCAATTAAATCAGGATTTTGGTAGCATCTTTTCCAACATCAGCTTTTGTGAACTACAGCTCACTTCAGTCTTACAACATCCATCTTATTTCCTGTAAGTATATGTAGGATTGTAGCCTAGATAATTGTTTTATTTCTTCAAAGTACTCTGTAATTTGTAAAGAAACAGCTGGGATTAAACAGGAGCTTTTCAACTTTACATTAAATTGTAGTTCTCAGCATTCAGGGAAAACAAAAAAAAAAACAAAAAACAAAAAAACAAATCAAAATAAAACATGCCAGCTAAAGTGTTACATATTTCATGTCTTAAGAATTTAAAGATATTTCAGGTTTTGCCTTGGCTAGGGTATCTCTTCATTATTGAAAGTCTTCATGGAAGGTAAATTGAATTACCTTAAGTGAAAAAATAATTGATAATGAAATAATGAAATAATTGATTTTGCATCAGAAAGTGGTTTCTATGTACATTTCCATTTAAACCCCAACTATTTAATGGGAATTACAAACATCAGCCTCCGGATTGGTAGAATAAATACTGTATATTCTCTTAATATTTCTACCCTTAGTATATAATGTATGTATTTCTATTTTTCCTTCTAACTTTATTGTATACCACTTCTGCACTTGTCCTCATTGACAATATCAAACACAGCAGCAGATGTCTGGACTTATGCCATATCTTTTCACAGCTTCTCCCTGCATTTGTCTTCACACTCTAGTAGACGCACATTGTCTGCCTTCTTGGTCTGCTCTGTCACTTCTTCTATAAGACTGCCATAACTGGACCGCTAAACTCCAGAGAACCATATATGACAGCAAAATGTTAATGCTTTTAAAAAGCATTAACATTTTGCATCCACTTAATGAATGCCCAAACTTTAAGCAGCTCATATGTGATAGCTCTAATGTTTCATGGCTGAGATGCGGAGGCAATAAGAATATAAACGGCACTGACTGATTTGACTGGCCTGCAAAGAGTCTGTAGTGGATAGATGGCCTTGAAAGACACAAGGAAGATCTGCTACCAAGATAAATGGAAAATGAGCCCAGGCCAAGAAAATAATTTGAGGAAATGCCTTAGAAAGCACACTCCCCCGCATTCTCATGAAGACAAAACAGGGAGAAAAAGAAGCACATTCTAGCTTGCAAGATTCTGCAGCTGTTGTAACAAAAGTAGCTTACATTTGCATGGTGTCTGTTTTATAGTCTGCTAGGGTTGATAGAGTCTACCTGTAGTAAGTCAGAATGATTGGGGCAGACAGAAAGTGGATAAATGCAGTAATAGCCCTAAGGGTTTTTTCCCCCTTGTTTTGGCAGCTGTATGTGCAAATTCTTAAAAATATATACATATACTATCGTGACATGACAGGGTGATAATACTGTAAACCTGAAAATTTCATATATTTTATGGGGGAGGAGAGAAAACAGAGCAGTTATATCAGTGGTTCCCAATGTGGGGCCCACGCCAGTGGTGGGATTCAATTTTTTTTACTACCGGTTCTGTGGCCATGGCTTGGTGGGCTTGGTGTGGCGGTAGGCGTGGCTTGGGCGTGGCAGGGGAAGGATACTGTAAAATCTCCATTCCTAACCGACTCCAGGGGAAGGTTACTACAAAATGTCCATTTCTTCCCGATCAACTGGGACTCGGGAGGCAGAGAATAGATGGAGGCGGGGCCAGTCAGAAGTGGTATTTACCGGTTCTCCGAACTACTCATAATTTCCACTACCGGTTCTCCAGAACTGGTCAGAAACTGCTGAATCCCACCTCTGGCCCACGCCCCACAGGGGGGCAATTTGATTTTTAATGGGGGCAATTGGAATCTTGTTTAAACTAAGTTAATGGCCTTTTAGGCTTCCTCCGCATGAGTAGGAGTTCACTGTTTGAATAGTAAGGGGGGGCATCAGGATTTTAGAGATGCTTAGGTGGGGCATGGCCAAAAAAAGGTTGGGAACCATTGAATTATATATGTGAGATAGAAAAGTGTACAGATGTGTGTGTAAGAGACAGGAAATTTGTACAGATTTGTTGAGTATGCATCTAACATCATTCTTTATGATAGACAGACAGACATTTAATTGTTTTTAAAATTCTTCATTATTGCCGTCCTTTTAAAAATTATTTTAAATGATCTCTGCTGGGTTAGTTTTCCTCTCTCTCTCTCTCTCTCTCTCTCTCTCTCTCTCTCTCTCTCTCTCTCTCTCTCACTCACTCACTCACTCATTAATTCAGTTTAAAATATCACAACAGTGACTTGGATGACTAACAATGTTAAAAATTCAGTAAAACAATCAAAAATAATTATTAGCAATTGAGGACAGCATCCATCTCACCCATCTCAGGTACCCTACGATAAAACTTTAATGTTATGTGATACAGTAGGCTATTTGTGGGTCTCATTATAAAAATTATTCATTTATTCATTAATTTATTGAATTTGGATGGCCCCCCAACTAACCAATTCTGAGATCTGAAGTCTAGAGTAAACCAAGTGACAGGTTTGGATGAAAATAGATCGATTTAACCTCAGTTGGTCTCTGAATCTAAGCATGACTGGGTTTGGCACGTATTTGGATGGGAGAATAGCACAACGGTAGGGCAGATTCACAGGGGAAGTTGAAAATCATCTTAGAAAAAGTTAATGACATAGTGCTTCCATCTGCTGCCAAGAAAACAACATGGATCCATCTTTTAAAGTCACCAGGAATTTAGCTCAACTCAAAAGAGACCACCTACTCTGTGTAATCTAGATGAAAGTCAGCTCTAACTCAAAATGAAAAATATTAAAATACAAAGCAAAACCCTATGGAGAGATATGGGGAAACGATACCCATAATTTTATCTTTTCAGAAAAGTATTATTCATACGTCACCTTTTTTTGTTTACTGTACAGTTAAAAGAATCTTTAGATCTAAGGATATTTATCACATGCTTGCAGCTGTAGACAAATGTCACAATGCTCACTATACCAAAGAAGAGCAGATGGGACATATTTATACCTGTGGGGAATAAATAACATATGGTGGTAGTAAGTTTTACATTCTTGGAACTGCATAATGCACCAAGTAAGCTGCATGCCTTGCAGCTACCTGAATCTGCCAAAATAATGACATACCCTGCATTTCAGTGAGGCTACTTTGGCTTGTAACTTGCCATTGTTCATAACTTGTTCATCGGGGTATCAAGTATGTATGTATGAGGCTACTTCAGGGGAAAGTATCAGAGAACAGTTTCCACATGTCATTTGTTGCATTATGACGTTGTAATACTATGCATATTTATGTGGAAGAAATATGCAGTTGTTTTCCAATAATTATTTCTTATTTTATATGAATCGTGACTTTTTTTTAAAAGAAAGAAACATGTGAACTAATGAAAATAACAGAATACTTCTTTCAGGCCTTGATAATTCTTTTGAACAAATGGCCCAGATTGTAGGTCATTTATTTATTCATTCATTACTACAGGTAGTCCTCAGTTAATAATGGTAATTCGGAACAGAGTTTCTGTCATTAAGCAATGCAGTTAATTGCTTAGCGACAGAAATCCTACCAGTCTCCATTGCTGTCATTAACCAAATCCCACCAGTCGTTAGGCGAAGAACCATCCCAATTTAACCCATTCCCAGCTTGGTCCATCCATCCCAGCCCTGAGCCTCACTAAGGTAAGAGACTGCCTCCCCTGTCTCCTCTTGAACTCCCCTCCTCACCTGCCTATCTCCCCATATCCCTTCCCTTTTGGCACACGCCTGCTCCCTGCAACTAGATGCCCCCACCACCAAGCCCTGGCCTGCGCTGTCATGCCTTCTGCACTACATGGCATATTATTCTTGCCGTGTCTTCTTTTCACGCCACCTTCTTTTATCCTGTTGCAGCTGGACTTTTCTTGTGCCTGGTCAGGGTCTTCATTTGTGTGCCAGTAGGGCCTCTGTGTATGCACCAGCCAGGACCTTTGTTCACATGCCAATCAGGCCTCCAGTCATGCCCTATCCAGGGCTTCTTTCATGAAAGAAATTTGGCATGTAAAAGAAGGCCACAACTGTACCAGCGCCAAATACCTGGATGGAAGGGGCCTTCCTTTGCATCGGCACAGCTTAGCTCTTCTTTCATATGCCAGGTTTCTTACGCTGGGTCTTTCTTTTGCACTGGTACAGCTAGGACCTTCTTTTACATGCCGGATTTCTTTTGTAAAGGGGGGGGGGACGGGCAAGAGAAGACCTGAATGCAACAGTGAGAAAGGAGAAGATGCGAAAAAAGGCCTCGACTGGTACAGTAATGGTGTGGAGGGTGTAGCACTTGTGGGCAGGGCCGGGCAGCGGGGCAGCTGGTGGCAATGGGTGGGAGGGTAGCCAAAAGTTAGTCATAAAATACCTTATTCCACCAGAGTTGAAATATTGGGATTAGACAATTTACAACTACGTCGCCTCCGATCTGATCTAAATGTAGTTCATAAAATCATATACCAAAATGTCCTTCCTGTCAATGATTACTTCAGCTTCAACCGCAACAATACACGAGCACGTAATGGATTCAATCTTAATGTAAACCGCTCCAAACTCGACTGCAGAAAATATGACTTCAGCAACAGAGTGATCAATGCCTGGAATGCACTACCTGAGTCTGTGGTTTCTTCCCCAAACCCCAAAAACTTTAACCTTAGACTGTCTACAGTCGACCTCTCCCCATTTCTAAGAGGTCTGTAAGGGGCTTGCATAAGCGCACCACTGTGCCTACCGTCCCTATCCTACTGTCCTATTATCCTCTTTTATTGGTACTTTTTAAAACTTATGTTATGTTTATACAAACAATTACTATCGTGTACATGTTTGACAAAATAAATAAAATATAAATAAATAAATAAATAAATAAATAAATAAATAAATAAACAAATAAATAAATAAGGGTGGTCCCAAGTGGTCCTGAGTTTTGTTCATGTGATGTTGCCGTGTTATTGATATGTATGTGTATGTGAGTAGGTGTGCATTATATTTTTACATTTCTGATTTTACAATTGCTTCCTCGCTACTTTTACGTTGACTTTTGTTATGACTACTTCTGCACTTATTTTTGTCCTGGGGCAAACACGAAGGAAACAACATAGAGCTTCATTAGTTAAGCCAACCATGCACAACACTCACAGCTGCTTGGGTGATTTGTTAGGAACCCAAGAGATTTGCTTGCATAAACATTTGCATAATTTAAAAAAAAAACTGCGAACAAACATATGGATAGAAATTCTATTTGTTATGCTAAAAATGATAGGTAGAATAACAGTTATTTCTCTCATGAGAGTGAATGAATGACATCTTCTGTGAGTTATACCAAGACATACCAAGGGAATCCAAATTGATGCAAGCTACAGTAACTGGAAGAACATTAGTCTTTTTTTTTCATTCCCAGGGAAAAGTTTTTGTTAAAGTCATAGAAAATACCTCATTAAATCTTTGCAATTGTTAAATTATACTGGACATCAATAAAATACAATAATACATTTATTTGTTCGGAAGCAAAAAAAGGTACCGTATCACGTATGTCTTTTTCCTATAACTGAGTATGCATTGTGTGGTTTAGGCTAATGGAGTTCTAGGAAAACATAAAGTATTTTAGGACCCATAATATTTTTAGTTTTAATTTAGAATCATCACAAATGGAGAAGGGTTTTCAAGGATTAAGGCAGGAATCTTTAGATAGTTTTTAAAGAATAAGCATTAATTGCTTATTAATTTTCCACCCTACCAACCTGCCTAAGGAGAACAGGTTAGTGTATAAGAAGTTAGCAACATAAGAATCTGACTTGATGACAAGTCGGAATATTGTTCCATTTAGCTCAATGAGTTGGTCTCCACAGTGCCAGGCTTCAAGTCTTGCCTTGAGATCCTGGGTATTGAATCAGAGGCATTTTGTAGCAGAATACAGGTAGTCCTCGAGTTACGACCACAATTGAGCCCAAAATTTTATGTTGCTAAGTGAAGAGTGTCCGGCGACTGCAATTGGTGCAAAATGCAGCTGCGCGAGCTGTGGTGGGTGTACCTAGATGCACCCACTTAACACCGATCCTCCGCCAGCTGCATTGGTTGCCCATTAGTCTCCGGATCCAATTTAAGGTGTTGGTCGTTACCTTTAAAGCCCTACATGGCTCAGGGCCAGGTTACTTCCGGGACCGCATCCTGCCGCATACCTCCCTACGACCGGTCAGGGCCCACAGAGTCGGCCTCCTCCAGGTCCCATCGACCAAACAATGTCAGTTGGCGGGGCCGAGGGGGAGGGCCTTCTCTGTGGGAGTTCCCTCCCTGTGGAACCAGCTTCCCCCGGAGGTCAGGACCATCCCCACTCTACTGGCCTTCCGGAAAGCAATAAAAACTTGGCTCTTCTGGCAGGCGGGGTATGAGTGTAAGTTCTTTTTAAAATATTGATAGTATTTTAACATTTTTTAAAATTGCTTTTATTGATTATATGTTTCTATACCTGTTGTTAGCCGCCCAGAGTCCTCCGGGAGTTGGGCGGCATAGAAATTTTAATAAATAAATAAAATAAATAAATAAATCTTGTTAAGTGAGTTTGCCCCATTTTACGACTTTTCTTGCCACAGTTGTTAAGCGAATCGTTGCAGCTCTTAAATAAATCTGGCTTCCCAATTGACTTTGCTGATCAGAAGGTTGCAAAAGCTGATCACATGACCCCAGGGTACACTGAAACCGTCATAAATATGAGTCAATTGCCAAGCATCTAAATTTTGATCACATGACCATGGGGATGCTATAACGGTTGTAAGTGTGAAAAATGGTCATAAGTCACTTTTTTCGATGCCATAGTAAATTTGAACGGTCACTAAATGAACTGTTGTAAATCAAGGATTAAGTGTGTATGATTGAGCTGGAAACTTTCATCGGAAGAAAGCAACTCAGGCAATCATATTTCTAATATAATGAGAAAGGAGAATCTAAAAGAGAGAGAACAGTTGCCTAAAGCAAGTCTTTTTTTTCTTCTTCTTCTAGTCTCCCAGCAAGGTGAAAACCAAAGACGGCTGTATCGAGAACTACTGAAAAATTACAATCGATTGGAACGGCCTGTTGTGAATGACTCACAACCTCTTGTAGTAGAACTTCAACTTTCATTGCTGCAGATAATTGATGTGGTAAGTTAACTATAATCCAGCTCCCTGTTCCTGAACCAATGAAAAATACCTCACATTTTAAACCAATCACGTACATAATGTCCTCCCTGTCAACGACTACTTCAGCTTCAACCACAACAATACACGAGCACACAACAGATACAAACTCAAAGTGAACCGCTCCAAACTTGACTGTAGAAAATACGACTTTAGCAACAGAGTGGTAAATGCCTGGAACTCACTACCTGACTCTGTGGTTTCGTCACCAAACCCCCAAAACTTTACCCTTAGACTGTCCACTGTTGACCTCACCCGATTCCTAAGAGGTCAGTAAGGGGCGTGCATAAGTGCACCATCGTGCCTACCGTCCCTGTCCTAATGTTCCCTTTTATCAGTACCCATCTTATGTATATAAACAATGTTATATCTATGTATATTACCAATACATACTTGACAAAAACAAATAAATAAATAAATAATAAAAATAAATAAAAATCTAAGAATTTGATAGAGCTGTCCAGCCTACTCTATTTTTAAGGCATGGCAACCATGAGAGCAAAGATCCAAAATAGCATTCAAAATAATAGTGATTGATAGCCCAATCTTTGATAAATTTGTCTGGTCCTCCTTTTAAAAACATCCAAACTGGAAGCTGCTACCATATCTGATGATAGCAAATTGCACCATGTCTGTTCTTTAAATAATTACTTTCTTTTATCCATCTGGAATCTCTATTTAGTTTCAGTGATTGAGTTCTAATATGATGAGAAAGGGCGAAGGCTACATCTCTAGCTACATTTCCCATTCTGGGCATGTATTTTTATATCTTTATCAGCTCTCCCTTTATCTGCTTTAAAGACTGAAGCTAAAAAGACAGTGTAGTCTTTTTTTTCATACAGGATTTATTTTAGCTTCCTCGTAATTTTGCTTGCACGTTTTGCTGCCTTTCCAAGTGTACAATGCAGTCTCTGGAGCATGGTGGCCAAGAATGTACATAGTATTTCAACCAAAGTGGCACCATCAATTTCTACAACACTATATTGGTTGTTTTAATTGCCATTTTTATTATTAATGATTGTAGCATGGGGCTTATATTTTTATAGCAGCCACACACAAGGATTGAATTTTCATTGAGCTGTCCATGATGATTCCAAGATCCTTTTCCTAATTAATAGCTGCCACCTCGGATCCCATACAGCAGATATGGCGAACCTATGGCACGCGTGCCACAGGTGGCACACAGAGCCATATCTGCCGGCATGTGAGCCGTTGCCCTAGCTCAGCTCCAGTGTGTGCTGGTCAGCTGATTTTCGGCTTGAGCGGAGCTCTGGGAGGGCGTTTGGAGCCTGGGGAGGGCGAAAAACAGGCCTACCAGGCCCACCAGAAGTCGGGAAATGGGGCAGTGGGGGGGGTCATGCGTGGGGGGTGGGGCAGCGGGGGGCATTGAATTATGGGTGTGGGCACGCGCGCACGCACGATAGCACACGTGTGCGCGCTTTCGGCACCCGAGGAAAAAAAGGTTCTCCATCACTGCCATACAGTATATGTGAACTTTGATGTATACAGTATATGTGAACTTTGATGCCCTTTTTGGGCCAGCATTGCGTAGAAAAGCATTTGTCATTTTGAACCCCATTTGCCTACTTTGGAGAAATCTGGACTCTACAAAATCCCTTCTTATTTTAATACCTTGAAAGATTTGGTATTACCAGCAAATGTGCCCAGCTTACTAGTCATTCTTGATTATTTATAGACAGATTAAAACCCATCATATAGAAAGACAACATTTTCATGTCTTTCCTGGGTAAAATTGTTCACCTGTTCCTATTTTTCATTTCCTGTTCTTTAGCTAACTACCAGTTCACAAGAGCATATCTTCTTATCCCATGCTGTTGCATTTGCTTATTTATTTCCAGTGAGGGATTTTGGCAATGATCTTTTGAAACAATAAATTGCAATTTATGTTAAATTTCCTCTGCCTGCATTTTTTATCACACTTTCAGAAAAATCTAAATTAGTGAAACAAGATTTCCAGAAGCTTATATTGATCATCTTCAGCAGGGCTTGTTATCTGTATATTTATTTTATTTTCCATTGTCCTATCATACCTTGAACAAACATTAAACTAACTTGTAATTTCATAATAAGATTGCAATAGAATATTATTTCAATACTGGTTCATCTGCATACATCTGTTTCAGCACATTGAGATAGCCCTTTTTCAAGAACAGGTATTCCACAGGAAATTTGTATCATCTATACTTGTGATGACGAACCTATGGTATGCGTGCCAGAGGTGGCACGCAGTGCCCTCTCTGATGGCATGCGAGCCGTTGCCCCAGTTCAGCTCCGCCATGCATGTGCGCGTGCCTCCTGCCGGCCAGCTGGTCTTTGGGTCTCTGCTGTGCATACGCAGGGGTGGGGTGC
Organism: Diadophis punctatus similis; assembly: GCA_023053685.1. Lineage (NCBI taxonomy): Eukaryota > Metazoa > Chordata > Lepidosauria > Squamata > Dipsadidae > Diadophis > Diadophis punctatus. The sequence continues at coordinate 91,121,181 of JALIGW010000002.1, forward strand.
ATGCAGGGGACGTGTGCATGCGGGGGGGCATGTGCATGGGTCACAGTTGCAGGGGATTATGCATGTGTGGGGGGTCGCACGGGGGTTGTGCGCATTGCATTTTGGTGGTTCGGGCACGCACACATGCTTTGGGCACTCCGACCGAAAAAGGTTAGCCATCACTGATCTATACCATTGCAGTAAATTTAAAGAATGGCAAATAATGTCTTTTTTCCTTAGTAGTAGAAAAGGGAAATGGAAATCCCATTGAGACCTAAATGGGTTCAAGATTCTTTCCATATTTTCTGGATTGCCAGTCATGTTTAATGAGATTAATATTTTTTCATGTTTTTCTTAGATTGTGAAGCAGGGGCAATGAATTTCTTGATTCCAGATATTGCACAACTGTTACTTTCAGTTATTGTTAGACACATCACTCTCACCCATGCTAAGGCAACCTGGGGTGATGGAAGTTGCAGTCCAACGTGAAAACAAGCATAGAAAAGGAAATGTCTTTTCCTGTTCTATACTCATAATGGAATTTATGAGCATGCTTGGAAAGTAGCTTCTATATTTGCTTGTATGTTGGTGCTTCCCCTAAAAACCTATCTATAAGAAATTACACCTGGATAATTTTGTCGGATGATTTTACCAATTTACCCATCACAATTGAAAGCATGGAATATCGGTGAGTTTGTGGCAATTCTGCTTCCTGACTCCATCTTGTCAAAAAAGTAAAAGGAAGAGCTGAAGTGGTGCAGTGGTTAAATGCTGCGACTGCAGGCTGACTGCTAGTTCAGCAGTTCAGCTGTTCAAATCTCACTAGGCTCAAGGTTGACTCAGCCTTCCATCCTTCCGAGGTCGGTAAAATGAGGACCCAGATTGTTGGGGGCAATATGCTGAACTCTGTAAACCGCTTAGAGAGGGCTGTAAAGCACTATGAAGCGGTATATAAGTCTAAGTGCTATTGCTAAATATGGAGGGTCACAATATCTAAAATGTTTCAATTCAAAGCTCAAGTATTTGGAAAGAGCTCGTGTTTGGATCATCCTTTCTTTTTTACTTGAAACAGCTGTTTCATGCTCGAAATGTGGTGTCCTGCATTTTAATAGAGTTTGAATCAATACTTTGCACGCCCCTAATAGAGGTCTGTGCACCTCTAAAATGGGTCAAGAATAAGGAAGCACCTACTGATCTCAGAGCTTAAAGGACTTTTCCTGATACGCATTATACTGCTCCCTTTTTACAATGTGCTTACTTTTGAAGGTGGGGCAGAATGATTACAATAGATTTTGAGGCTTTTAGTCAAGCTTCATTTTGTTGATTTAATGACAAGTCTGTATGGAGTTGAGAGCCTGAGGGCCTGGCCTATTAACTTATTAGCAACTTGTTAAGGAGCTTTTGCAAGCGAGCCATGAATTAGCTTCAACCAGAGCTACTCCATCTTAATCACTTTGTCTATGCTTTTGCTTGATATAGCCATTGTTGGAATCAGTAGTTAGCTAGCACCAGGGGTGGGTTCTACTTACCTTCCCCACCGGTTCGCATCGCGATGGAAGTGCATGTTTTGAGCGCGCGCACTCACTCCACTCGCGCCCACTGTCCACCCATGCAATTTTGCTTCGGCGCATGCTCAATATCTTAAATTCAGCCCAAAACACAGCTGAGGAGCTGACCAGCTGGGCTTTGGAAGGAATAAAGGAAAGTAAAAACCTGGGGCCGGGAGGGAGAGCCCTCTTTCAAGGGGCAGAACAGTGATGTCACCAGCGGGTCGCTACCAGTTCGGCCAAACTGGTCCAAACCAGGAGGAACCCACCCCTGGCTAGCACTTACTTTGACACTTATTAGAAGAAGCTAAAGAGGCTAACCACAAACACCAGTTATAGGTAAGGTGACCAGATGTCCCGCTTTTGGCGGGACAGACACGCTTTTCAAGCATGTGTCCCGCGTCCCGCATTCTTTTCAAAAAGCCCCGCTTTTTTGAAAAGAATGCCGAAACAGCGGGAGGTCTGGTCACCTTAAAAGGGGAAGCAAAAGAGAGGTACTGGAAGCAAGTCGGGCGGAATTTCAGCGAGGCGGCTGCCTGCTGGGGAGAGGGGGAAGGGGGGCTGCTCCTCCTCTCCTTCCCTCGCCCCATCCCTAGCCCCACCCTCGGAGGCGCCGCTGCTGTTGGGATGCTGCTGTTGGGAGGGGTGAGGGACGAGGAGCCGTCGCCGCTTTGAGCTCACGAGCGGCCCCTCCGGCGGCGCAAACAGCCCTTCCTCGTCCCCCTCCCCTTCCTTCCCCCCGTCGCCTCGCTGCCGCCGTTGCCCTGGGGCCGGGCGGGCGACCGGGAGACCGCGGCGCTTGGATGCCTGGAGCTCGCGACAGGTAAGCTGCCGGCTGCCTCCTTTCCCCATCTCCCGCCTCCCACTCGTTGCTTGCCAGCCTGGCCCCAGGGCAGCTCCCGAAGGGGAGGCGGGAGGTGGGCTCCCGAAGGGCTGCCGGCTCCCGAAGGGGAGGCGGGAGGCCTTTCCTCGCCTCCCGCCTCCCCTTCGGCCGGGCTGGCAAGCAACGAACGGGAGGCAGGAGACGGGGAAAGGAGGCAGCCGGCAGCTTACCTGTCGCGAGCTCCAGGCATCCAAGCGCCCTCCCGCCTCCCCCCCCCACCTGGACGCCGACATTTGCTGTTTTGCCCTCTGCGCATGCGCAGCGTTCTGCGCATGCGCAGAGGGCAAAACAAATGGCGCCCGGGCGGGCCTGCCCCCCCGTCCCGCTTAAAAAAAATATGGTCACTTTAGTTATAGGAAATGTTAATCTATCTGGCAGATGGTAGCTTTATAAGGTGCTGAAGAATTTTGCAAGGAATAAGGAAAGACAATGTGGCATTTAGCTTAAGCTGTGCTCATGAATGTCCAGGCAAAGGTGTGGAGGCGAAAAGTTCATTGTTAGCATGTTAAAAATACACCCCCAGAGGTGGAGAGCTTAGCTAGTTCAGTATACCCCACATACTAGCCTAAACTGTGCATGTTTTCAATGAATCAGGAACATGTGATGACATATGAAGAAATGTTGATGTGTATATGTGATTTTGTGGTATAAAAACAGCTTGTTGAACGTCGTTTGATTTGGACTTGGATCCCAAGTGTGCATCTTTACAAACTTATAAACAGTAAAAACCCAGTATAAAAATAATTTAAAAAAAACAATAAAAACCAATAACCCCCTCCCCCTGGTGACAACACACAGTCAAATGAGCCACTTGATGGGCTCCATCCCACTCTGAGTTCCCCAGGCTGAACTAAGTCTTCTGTGTCTTACAGAAGAGTGTCAAAGTGGGGGCTGGTCTCATTTCTGCAGGGATGCTGTTCCATAGGAAGGGAGCCACCATGGAAAAGGCTATTCTTCTGGGTCCCACCCAATGTACCTCCTTAGGGGATGGAACCTGCAACATTCCTTGCCTCCCCGCTCTAGCAGGTCAGGTGGATATAACCAGTAAGAGCTGGTCCCTCAGATAACTCGGTCCCAAGCCATGAAGGGCTTTTAAAGATGACTTTAAATTAGCTATAAGTCTGTCTCATCGCTGCAAAGAATGATGGCAAATTGTCTAACAATACAATAGCAATAGCACTTAGACTTATATACCGCTTCATAGTGCTTTACAGCCCTCTCTAAGCGGTTTACAGAGTTCAGCATATTGCCCCCAACAATCTGGGTCCTCATTTTACCCACCTCGGAAGGATGGAAGGCTGAGTCAACCTTGAGCCGGTGAGATTTGAACAGCTGAACTGCTGAACTAGCAGTAGCCTGCAGTGCTGCATTTAACCACTGCACCATCTCGGCTCTAATACAAGAAACAAGCTGGTCATATTTAAGAGAGCCATTGTGCCTTCCTTGTTGGATACCACAGTGTTTAGTCAATAGTATGAAAAATCAGATATTCTAGGAAAAGCCAGATACTTATCCTTCTTTCTGTTCTGTATTAATTATGGAACCCAACAATGTGGATTGCAGAGTTGATACTCAGATGAGTTGGTACATATCATTCCAGGCCACCTCATTTGAAAGAGAAACACCCAGTCTTGAAGGGCTCTGTGAAGATCAAAAACAAAAGCAATGCATCCTTTTAACTGCTATGCATATTAGATCTAGATCAGCGGTCACCAACTGGTGATCTGTGGACCACTGGTGGTCCGTGATAAAATTTTGGTGGTCTGCAGAAAATTATTTGCATTTTTTATATTGTACTAAATCAGGGGTCCTCAAACTATGGCCCCTGGGCCAGATACATGCAATGAAAGTTTGTGTTGCTGCAGAGAGTCTCCCCCTTCGGGGTCTTTTTGTGCGGGTCGGGGGGGAAGAAATTCCAACTTGGGTCTGCTTCAGCCTCCTGGTGCGGAGCTTTGGGTGAAGACTGGAGGGAATTGCCACTGGTGGCGAAAAGCTGGAGGGCCTTGTTCCAGTGGGACTGCATCATGGCCTGGAACTGACTGACCATCTCAGCCCACTGAGCCTCCAGGCACCGGTACCTGGCTTGCACTCCCGCAGGTGTTCCCTCTGCTTGGAAAACCTATGCTCGTAGTCCTCAGTGAGGTGCTTCTGCTAAGCCTCATTCTTGGTCAGATCCAATCTGAACTGAGCCAGCTGTTTTGCCAACTATTTCTTGTGGTGGTTGCTTAGCTCCAACAACTGCTCCCTGTTGGGGCCCTAAGGAGTCTGAGTGGGCAGGCGAGGAGTGGCTGGGAGGGGAGGGGCGAGTAGAGACTGGCGAGGCGCCCCTTGACATGAGTGACATTGAGTTTGCCCCGCCCACCCAGTCACATGACCACCTAGCCACGCCCACCTAGCCGGTCATTAGGCAGATCATATTAGTGGTCCGTGGGATTTAAAATTATGAATTTAGTGGACCTTGAGGTCCGAAAGGTTGGTGACCCCTGATCTAGATGGACACTCATCAGCTCCTAATCCCCTTTTTGAAAGTAATTGACCTGATTACCTTATTTCCATTGCAAATGACTATCTGCCTGAATTTTATCTCTTAACTAGACTTCTGTTTAATTGTAACTGAGGACCAAAGGGACTTATATTAGGTGTTTCCCAGAATGTTAACACATGGCTTTATTGCTTTGGAATGCTGAATGTGACTCTGAAATGAACAGATATCCCTGATGTTTCACAAGTAATTTGTTGATTAATTATGAACCTTTTTACAATTTTAGGCAGAAGCGTCTTGTATATTGAAATAAATTATGAGGCATGTGTTCTTTATAAATGATTCATCAGATGCTGTTCCCATAGGTTTCTGCAAAGCTGTAATAGTAGGCGGTGTGCATCGCTTTCTTTCCAATTGTTAAGGTTGCTTAGCTGTAAATGGGATGGCTATATGAAGTTAATAAACAATGTAATTAGCAAAAATATGCAGTGAGAAAGGATTATAAAATGAGAACTATTCTTATTTTGGTCCACTGTACTATTAGGTATTTTCACTAATGTTACAGATTGTTGCTTGATTCTGAAATAATGCAACAGTCAGACTTTTTTGGTTTTCTTATTACTATTGTTATTAGTAATGGGGTAGTACAGTGTCTCAGCGATTAAGACACTGGGCTTATCAGGTGGAAATCCGGCAATCCAAGTTCAAGACCCGAGCGCCACGCAACAGCGTGAGCTTCCGTCCTCGCCCCAGCTCCTGCCCACCTAGCAGTTCAAAAGCATGCAAATGCGAGTAGATAAATAGATACCATTTCAGTTGGAAGGGAACCATACTCCATGATGTCATGCTGGCCACATGACCATAGAAATGTCTTCAAACAGCCACTGGCTCAATGGCCTTGAAACGGAGATGAACACCGCCCCCTATAGTCGGCAACGACTAATTGAGTAAAATCCACAGGGACTCCTTTTTATTGTTAACATAAACAAAAAATGCTTATAATGCATGTATATATTTCGGAAATATTTTATAGCCTGGGAAATTATCCAGGACTGATGGGTGACCTTATTTTGTAGAACATTGTACTTGAAAATTTAGGCTTTCCTTTAGGCAATGGTGCCTATTCATCTCTAAGGGAAGTATACAAAGAGTTTGGGCTTGGGGATGCTACTGGAGTAAAAGGAGGAAAGGCTTAGTCCCGTGATGGCGAACCTATGGCACACGTGCCAGAGGTGGTACGCGGAGCCCTCTCTGTGGGCACACGCCCTGTTGCCAGCTGCTCTTCTGGTTTCCTGTGCACATGCTGGTCTTTGCGGGTGCTGGAGTGCCGGAAAACAGCCTGAAAACGGCCTGAAAAACAGCGCCAAAACCGCCCTGAAAATGGCCCTGAAAAACGGCCAAAAAACAGGCCTGCACGCCCCGGGCAGCTGGTCTTCAGGTTTCCGGCGCTCCGGCACGCGCACATGCACGTGTGTTCCGGTTTGGGTACTCAGTACCGAAAAGGTTCGCCATCACTGGCTTAGTCCATTTCCCCTCAGGCCATGGCTCCAATGAAAAGTTGTTGCTTGGTGTTAAAAGCCAAGTAATTTGTACAAGTTCAAGCACATATTTCTAGCAATGTTTCTAATCTTTCCTATTTTCTGCCAATTGGATCATTTTAATTGAAGATGCTGGGAATGAAAGCTGAAGCAGTCTACGTGCAAAGTGTGTCCTTGGCCACTGTGATGTATTCTTTCTTTAGGAACATTTTTAGATGGCTCCTTCTTAAAGTGTGATGGATTCAGGAGCAGAAGCAAAGGTTACTTTAGAATTTGGGAAGCTACGCATATAGCATTTTTCTGGGATTCCTTACAGTAACGTCACCTTTTCCCAGGATGAGCTTGGGAAAAGATGATTTGGTGACAGATAGAAGGACATATGTACCTTCAGAAGCTCCAAAGCACATTTTTGTCTTTGAATCTAAAGTATTGCTGAGCCCTATTACCTACATTTTGGAAAGCAGTCTGCTGATCAATTTCAAGTGAGACCAGACTGTTTCATATATAAAGAATACAGATTTGATCTCTGACAAGCTCCCTATAGCCAATTCCTCAGCAGCTAGAAATCAGAAAAAACTTACTTTAAATTCCATCGTATAAAGAGAGACACATGTTTCTTTTCTTTCGATGATTGAAAAATTACTAAGAGATAGCTCAAGGTTTCAAAACAAAATGTGTTTTGAACTTTGATTTATTTGGATTGCTCTCTGTGACAATGTCTGCAAACCTTTTATTTACTGTGAATGGGATTATTATTTTTTTACCTAGTGGTTTCTGCAAGGCAGATAAAAACCTTTGAAAATAGATTTGAAATATATATCAAAGACAGGGCATACAAAGCAATTGGAAAGCATATTCTGTTGGTGTATTTAATATCAAGTATATTCCTTGATCTCAGAGAAAACTAATGCTATTACAATTTCTAAAGAAATCTTAAGAATAATGCATTTTATATATATATATATATATATGGTATATTGTATTGGTTGTCCCTCCTAAGCCAGTTTAAATTTCTAATGTAATTTAAGTATTTTCTGTTCCTGAGAAGAGAAATATGGAACTTTATTTATGTTTTCCTCAAACCAGATGGAATTTAATTTCAGTTAGAATTTTCACATTATTTACTATAATGTGATACTGTCTGTGAAATTCCTCTTTTAGATGGCTGAGATTTAAAATGTAGATATACAGTAGATAATAAAAAAAAATTCTGTCCAAATTCAAAAGGAAACTTGTGTTCTATAGGCAGTACTGAATCCAATGTGTGCCAAAGATAATGTTTTTCAGAATTTTGAGATGAAGTTCAAAAATTTAAAAATATGACCAATAATATACATAATAGGAAAGAGTATGCACCAAAAAGTCCTGGCAAATGAAGAATGCATAAAAACCACTGTACAATATCGGACAATTGTTTGCAGAATTTTGAACACTACCACATGTGTGAAAAAATATATGTATTAGGAGAAAGCACAGACAAATTAAATGACTTTTTTTGGAACATTTTAAATTGGTATGGAAAGTCTGACAAATCAAAAGTTTTTAATAAAATGAAACTTGAGTGAAACTTGATAGCCCGCTCTTCTGTAATCTAAAATAAATTCTGCTTTGGGAAGATCACTTGAAAATTTAATTAAATGAATTCTCTCCATGGCTTCTACTAATGTACAGATAAATTGTTCCTTAATTTGTCAGTTCCAGTTCTCTTTTTGAGAGGGAGAACATAATTTTTTTAAAAAAAAACAGCATGGGAGACAAAAACTACCATAATTGAGGGCTAATCTCACTAATGACAGATAATTTCTTCTATGCAAAAACTGTGTGGAGGAAGCTGATGTTGAAGGCTTTGATATCTTCAGTAGAGCTTGGCCAATTTCTTCTGAAATAGGCTACTGCTGCAATTGTATGCAAGTGCAATTAAAAGAACAATAATTACAAATGAGACTGGTAAAAAAAATGAGACAATGATAGAACCCTTGAAATGCTAAAAAGTTAGCTTTCTATGTGGCCTAAATGAGGAGGAAATGATAACTCAGGATGAAAAGCAACTCTAGAGAAACAACTCTAGATAAATGTTTTTACTGCTCAACCAGAGTACCGGACAAGGAAAGCAGGGAAGTGGTCAGAATTACAGAACTGAAATTCTAATAGAAAGCAAGAGATCTCATACTTGCCATATCTTTATCATCTTCATCCTGCTTGCCAAGTCTTGAACATTTAAGATTAATAGACTGTCAATCTGTCAGTCAATCAAACTGTATTGCAGTCATTAAATATCACTGTGGTCACTTTTTCTGTTAGCTTTGGAAGCTGTATTTAGCTCCTGTGGGGTTTTTTTTTTTGCAACAACCATTTACTTACATCTCATCTTGACCAAAGAGCAAAGGGCTTTTTCTTTTTTCAGAATAGAATAATGTTCAAGTGTGTTCATGTGTGGCAGTATTTGATCACTGTTAGCCAGAATGAGAGCATGGACAAAGTTTTGTTGGAAGAAATGTCCATCTGGGTTCAGTTCCAAGTGGGAAGAAAGACATTGGAAACATGGAGACTGCTTGGAAAGATGGTTTAATGGTGGACAGGACCACATGGTTTGAGGTCCTGGGCAAAAAGAGCACATGGGTGAGAGAGGGAGAGAGATTTATACCCTCTCTTGTGCCCCGCCTTGGAGGTTCCTGTTCCTGTGAAAGAAATGTATTCTGATTGGTTGTCAGACTCCCATGGGGCCATGCAGGGGTAACTTTGCAGTGTACTGAGTCCCAAGCTTGGTTGAATTTTGCTGGGTGATGTAATCTCCCCAGGTGCCATGTGGTGCACTCTGTTGCTAGATGGGTAGAGAGCTAATTCTATCATGTCCTGAGGGCAATGTCTTTTGTGTTGTAGATAAGCTGGCCCAGCCTTTGTCTTGTAGCTAGGTTGGCACCAAAATATCTGCTGTGGGGGCAGGGAGCTGAGGCTCTGAGTTTGTCTTTAGAAACATGTTTCTCCTTTAGGGAAAATATAATATTCGACCTTTTTAATATTTCCTAAAATATTTCATTTTCCTAGGAGTGGGGTGGGTGCTAACTTCCTACAGGGCCATGCAGAGGTAACTTTGTATGTTGTCTTGAGTCCCAGGCTTGGTTGAATCTTGCTGGGTGCAGGAGTGGGTTCTAACTTACTTCACTGCCAGTTCGCTTCCTCCTGCACCATGTGGCCGCGACTTGCAGTACCGAAGAATAAAAATCCCCCCCACAAAAAGCCAAAAACAAGATGGTGACGCATGCACAGTGCTGGAAACTCGGCTTCTGCACATGCACATAAGAAAAAAAACCCCGGAAAAAATCCCCCCCAAAACCCCCCTAAAAAGATGGCGGCATCCACAGACCGGCACCCACAGAACCAGTTCCGTGACATCATTGTGATGTCACCAACGGCTTGCTACCAGTTCGGGCAAACCGGTCCAAACCGGGAGGAACCCACCTCTGGCTGGGTGATGTAATGAAGGGGCTTTGGGCAATTCCTATTATGGCTTAATGGCTTTGTTCTGGTTTGGATCTTGAGTGAGGGCTAATTCTATCACCCTGGAGCTAAAGGTCTTTTGTAAATAAGATGGCCCTGTCTTTTGTCTTGTAGATAGCTTGGCACAAGTCTTTCTGGGGCTATTAACAAAGGTGGGGGCTGCTTTCCAAGAGTATGTTTCTCCTTTTCTCATCCAGGGAGGTATTTTAATATGCCTTTTTAATATTTCCTAGAATATTTCATTCTTCTAGGAGAGGGGTGGGTGCTAACTTCCTACAGTTTGAAATAGCAATAGCATTTAGACTTATATACCGCTTCACAGTGCTTTACAGCCCTCTCTAAGCGGTTTACAGAATCAGCATATTGCCCCCAACAATCTGGGTCCTCATTTTACCCACCTCGGAAGGATGGAAGGCTGAGTCAACCTTGAGCCTGGTGAGATACGAACTGCCAAATTGCAGTCAGCTGGCAGTAGCAGGAGTAGCTGCAGTACTGCATTCTAACCACTGTGCCCCCGCGGCTCCTTAAATTAGCTTTACTTCTACTGACTGTCTTATGGGCAGACAGGATATTCAAGATGTAAAGTCTCATTAGGAAGTTAATGTGGAGAAGAGCCCTCAGTAGAACACAGGACTGTGTCTTAAATTAGAATTGGTAACATTTGCTTTGGCCAAGGAGCACGTTTTTCCAATGTTGTCCCCTAAAGTATATAAAACAATTTACATGAACATGATAAATAACTCTGCAGCAATTTAGAATGAATTGATGAAAATAGTCACTAATTTGAAAGGAAAATTGAGCCAATTTTCTCAGCTCCACCTCTCAAAGATACTTCTTAGGAAATTTATAAATAATTTACCACCACCATAGAGATGTTTATTTTTAAAATTAACTTTCAAGAAACCAGGGCTTCTCATAGGACCAGTGTTTTTAAACAGACATTAATCTTCGACCTTAGACAGTATTAATTCAATGCAAAGTACTTTCAGTCAGTGAAAAATTCATAGGCATCAAATTTGAAGTTTGAGGGTCAAACCAAAATGTATTCGTGCAAATTCAGTCCTGTACATTCTTCTATGAGATGTTATAGGTTACAGATTTCATCATTTTGGTATCATTATGATTAGGAACAGATACTCGTGGTCCGATTCATTTCCAGGGAAGCATTATGATTATTTTTCTCCTGGGAATCTCACATTAATGAACCTATTTCAGTAAAGATGCAGCTCCGGACCTGATTATCCGAGGTTGGTAAAATAAATAAAGCGATATTCCTAACAACTTGAAGTATGCAAAAACTTAATCATCCATTGGCATTAGACAACAAATGTTAAACAATATTAATATTGTTAACCTTAATTCATCATCTCAATTCTTTTAGTACTCTGTGTATTGTGCTTAAGAGAAATCAGCTTTTATTAAGTTGTTGTTTGACCTGCAAAGTTAATCAACTTCTTTCCTCTTTCTCTTCCCATCACTCCCAACCACACCAAAAGCTTAACTGATATGAGAGGGAGGTAGAGGGAGGGGAGTGATATGAGGTAATATGGGAAAATAGATGGGCAACTTGGTTATGAAAGGTGCAAGATTAGAATGTTTGTTCATTGTTTATTGGATAGTAATATATAACTATTGTTAAGTCCTCGCAGTTATGACCGCGATGGCTGCTAGTCGAGCCTGATTGGCTCTGACGCGAGCAGCCAGCAAGCGGGAAATTGGAGCCCTGTCATTGGTTGAGAGTTTGACAGCTCCAGTATAAAAGGAACTGTCAAGACGCCTGTTCTCTCTTCTGTTTCTGTGGTGCTGAAATGAAGGTTTGCTGTTTGCTGTTCACTTCTGAGTCTGCCTCCGTTCCTGTCAGCTTCACCCACCGATTTAATAACTATGTTAATATTTGATAAGATATTATGGTATATGTATTGATGTTTATGTGGAGTGTTTAAAAAAATAAAAAAAAATTACAAAAAAAAAGCTGAACTAATAACTTGACAATCGTCGCAATCTGAAGCAGCTAGAAACATATCCTGGCTTAGCCAAAGGCTTTCACTTCACATTTGATGAATTTATGTATGGAGCCATACATGAAATAAATACTCTACTTCAAACATAAAATCAAAATATTTTTTTTATTTTTCTTTGTATCTTATATATATTTAAAACAATAAAAGTCATTACATGGGAAACATGGGGCAGGCTGCACACCTCCTTTTTGGGTTGTGGGTGGAGAAAGGTGTGGGGCTTAAAATGGAGCATTTTAACAGTATCCTGAGTTGCTGACCACCTGTCTCTCTCATGAAGATGCATTGTTTGGTTTGGGTTTGGGTTTGGGTTTTTTAAAAATGTTTTCTCTAGCCCTCAGCCAGATCTTGGCCATTTTCAAACTTGATTTTTTATTTTTCTGGCTTCTCCCATTACAGCAAATTGAGTTCCATCCTGATAAATTTTCTCAGAGATGTTCTGCTGACCCAAAAAGCAGAGTCCTGAAAACAAGAGCTCAGAGTCCTGAGCTATTTTGAATACTTTTCCCCTAACATTTCTTCGCATTGGAAAGAATAAAAAACCATCTCTAGAAAAAAAAGAGATATATAAATGTCAAGATTGCAATGTCTGAAGATCAGAGAAGATAGCAATTGATTTACTGGTTGGCATAAAAAACAAGCAAGATGACAATTTTCACATGCTGACTATCAATTTTCAAAGTGAAAAATTACTGCCTTTGCCTGAAGTTGTATGCATAAATGGATTTAATCATGTCCTTCAGTGCAATTGATCACGGAGTTAAACCTGTTTAAAGATGATGTGTTTTTTTAAAAATATGATCTACATTTTTAATGCAAAATTAATGGTTTAATCAAAATTCTTCCAGGAGACATTTGTTCTGTTTGATTTCCAATAGTTATACTACTACATTCAGTGCAGGGGTGAAATCCAGCAGGTTCTGACAGGTTCTGGAGAACCGGTAGCGGAAATTTTGACTAGTTCGGAGAACCGGCAAATACCACCTCTGGCTGGCCCCAGGAGTGGGGTGGGAATGGGGATTTTGCAGTAACCTTCCCCTGGAGTGGGGTGGGAATGGGGATTTTGCAGTATCCTTCCCCTGCCACACCCACCAAGCCACGCCACGCCCACCAAGCCACGCCCACAGAACCGGTAGTAAAAAAAAAATGGATTTCACCACTGAATCAGTGGTATTAAGGATTTCTAATGGTAGATAAATCAAAGTACTTCTTTAATTTCTTGAAATGATTCCTGCTTATTGCAAGCAATTATTTTTTCAGAGAAGGAACTGGATTGATTGAGATGCCTGAGATATTGGCAACTTTAAATAAATACCTACTTTGTCCTCATCCCACAACCCTCTTTTGTATTAATATGAAACATCAGCATTTTTAAAGAAACTACTAGGAGAAATAAATATCCCTATATAAAAATTAAATGATTTATTCTGTACATAAAAATATTTCTCTTAGAACAGGGGTGTCAAACTCGCGCCGTCACGGCAGCATTACATGATGTATCGGGACTTTTTCCCCCTTTGCTAAACTGGGCAGGGGGCAGGGCCAGCACGTGATACATCCGGCTTTGTGGACCGTGAGTTTGACACCCCTGTTTAGAACATAATGAGCCTTGGTGGCGTAGTGGCTAGAGTGCAGTACTGCAGGATACTTCTGCTGACAGCCGGCTGCCTGCAATTTGGCAGTTCAAATCTCACCAGGCTCAAGGTTGACTCAGCCTTCCATTCTTCCGAGGTGGGTAAAATGACAACCCAAATTGTTGGGGGCAATATGTTGACTCTGTAAACTGCTTAGAGAGCGCTGTAAAGCACTGTGAAGTGGTATATAAGTCTAAGTGCTATTGCTATGTACACAAACTGAAAAGATGGAAATTCTCCAGGTAGAAAAATATGAGGAGGAAAAGGTTTCTGGTTATCACCAGTTAAAATTAGTAACAAAAACCCCCTTATATTTCTTTTTGAAGGATTCTTCAAATAAAAAAAGGGGGGGGGAATATATTCCTAGGCTTCAACACATAGTTTCAGATTGCTTATCTGTGATGGAATGGATTCCCATGAGGGAGGGCTGCATTCCAGAGGACAAATGTTTGGTTGGGAGGAAAAGAATAAATATAAGTCAAGCACATCTAAGGAATTATTCTGATGTAATTCCTGTCACTGGAAGATACACTGTTCTTGTTTCATTGAAACCCAAAGTTCAAGTTCAATGCTTCATTGAACCCAAATTTGTTTCCATACAGATCTGTCAGTTGCATTTGTTGTTGTTCTTCAGTTGTTCAGTCACTTGTATGTCAGTAACTGTTCTTTTGAGTTCCTTTAAGTTCATACCAATAATAGTATCTAGCATTTTGTGCCAACCTCATTTGATACTGCCTTGAGTTTTTCCAGGCATCAGGATCTTCTCTATAGACTCCTACTTCTGCATTGTGTGTTTAAAATATTTAAGCTTCCGTTTTATAATTAATACTTCTAGGGAGCTGTCTACTTTATCTATCATGGAATGCTTCATGTGTCTTATTATATAGCTTGTTGTAGTATTTGCCATGTGGATTTTTTAGTTCAGAAAAATAATCTGTTACTACTTCCGCTAATTCTTCAGTTTTTGATTGGCACTAGCAGTTGATATAAACTTTTTGGTTTTTTTTAAAATGTAAAGTATCAAAGTGCCTCCTGCAGTTTCATCTTTTACTGTCAACATGGGACTACCTGAGTCTTCCTTATTTACATCCACTAAGGTGATACTATCAGCATAATTGGGATCATTAATATTTCTTCCAGCAACTTTAATTCCAATTTCTGTTCTTTCCGACTTAATGTTTCTGATGATACCTTCTGCATATTGGGTTCGGTAAACAAGATGACTATATACAACGTGGGCCATACCCCTTTCCTAAGTTTGAGCTAATTATTGTTCCGTGTTCTATTTTAATTGTTGTTCCGTGATGAGCATATAATTTACATACAGCAATGGGTCGGCCTGGAGTACAGTAAATAGGTGTACTTGACTTGCAGGTAAAAGTACGAAAAATGAATTGATCCATTGCTTTGTTGAGCCCAAAGGACTTGCTCATAAGGAGCCTGTTTGCTGCATCATTACCTCCTTTTGGGACCTCCGTTTTTCCAGTCAGCCTCTCCCTACTCTCTTCATCTGGTATGATAAAGAGATGCAGCAGAATTAGCCATCCACAAAGTACAGTGCCAACTGTAAGACTGCATATGACATTAGTAACTGGGAGACATGCCCAGAATACTGACTTGGGCAAAAGCATAGGTTAGGGATGGGGTGGGGGGAGAGCTTGTCTGATGACTGAACTGCAGATGTCTTTTCTAGTTACTGCACTGCAAATGTAGTCTGTCTCTCCACATATCTGTCCAAATAGCCCAGTGTTGCCGCTTGTCAGTGAGTTTCTAGCATTATAGGATATTCCTGGTCTCATTTTAAACAGCAATATCTGTTTTACCACCTAGCTGTAACACCTACAGATATTTGGAGAGATTCCTGGGGTTGAGCTAGTCTGTTTTTAATGCCTGAAATCTACGTAACCTGTAAAGAATATCTCAAAATTCATTATAACGAGCATCTGCACACCTCTCATAATTTATATTCCAGCATACAAGGGATGCTAGGCATATGTGATATGTGGTGTGTTAAAAAGCCTTATGGTAGGTCTAATTGTAGGTTTGGAGGATATAGATGGGTGCACACAGGTAAAGTCAGAATGTGTATCTATTTAAAAAATTACTGTGTAATGGAAACAGCTCTCTGCAATTTTAGGTTTTCAGCTCTACTATGAGATGCCAGCAATATCACGAGATGCCAAGAATTGAATTGGGACTTTTTGCATACAAAGAATATACCCTATTGTTGAGATATGGCTATCCTAAATATATAGGAATGCATAGCAAGTATGACTGTTCAGCATAATATTTGTATATTGTAGTTTCAGGTCATGTAATAGAACAAAATAAACAGTGATGCTCCACGTTATTTGCTTACAATAAATGCATTATCTGGACTGTCTTTGAAGTCCTGAAAAGGACTGATATTGACATTTAATACACCCAGTATGCTCCAAATGTTCTTTATCTAATCTTCAATTGGTAGAATTCCATAGCTTCTCTTGACAATTTTCTTCATTTTCTGAGTCTACCATTAGAAAATTGTTCCTTTTTTATAATAAAAATCTAATAAAAGTAATAAAAATTAAAAAAGAAAAAAGAAAAAGAAAGAAATCAAAGAGAAAGCTAAAAGTGCAAGAAAGGAAATAAAAGAAAAGAAAAATAGAAAACAAAAAAGATACAAAGAACTGTATTCCTATCTTCTTTACACCAGTTATAAGTACAGTTATAAATTTACCTTTCTGTTACAACATGTCTCTCTGTAATCTAGCCTGTCTAATCATCAAAAACATAAATCATGAGAGCATTTCCCCTCTGTTTTCCACTGTAGAAAGTTAGCACCCACCCCCAGAAGAATGAAATATATTTTGAAATATTACAAAGGCAGAATATTATATTTCCCTAATGGAGAAACATGTTTTTTTAAAGAAAGACAGAAAGCAGACTCAGTCTTTCTTAATAGCCCCCAGCAATATTTTGTGCCCATTAAGAAAGATTGGCCCAGCCTATTCAGAAACCAGCCCCAGTTTCCCAGCCCCAAGCAGAAACTGAGGAGGCCAGCTTTTAGAAATGCAGATTTGGTAATCCATTCAGAAAGACTGGGACAGAAACTCAGATGAGCAACAAACAAAAGGTTGACAAAATTAGCTCAGACAAGCACATAGGATTTGCATTTCCTCTTTTGCCTATAGAGCCAGTTATGACCCCTTCATAACCCCTACATGACCCCATAGGAATCTGACAACATCCAATAGAATATTAAAGGACATGTTCTTGCACAGGAACAGGAAGCTCAAATACAAATGTTCAAATGCAAAGCCCAAAGAAGGTATAAAAAAAACCCCACTCTCAACTCATTTTGTCAGCTGCATCACAAACCCTGGTGGTTATGTTCATCAATAAATGGAACCTCTTTCCAATCAGCCTCCAACCTCCATTTTGTCTCCAGTGCCTTTCTCCCAGCTTGGAACTGAACCAGATGGATTTTTTTCCAACACCACAAAAAGTTTGTAAGGGTTTCCAATCAGCAATAGATGCGGATGTTGTCTTTTCTCTAATCAGTTTGGTCATTTCAGCAGGTACAATAATCTTCACCAACCGTTCCTCCATTGTACGTATTGCTGAGTCTTTCCATCTATGCATACAATACTCTTGCTGCAGGTATCATATACAAAAACAAAGTACCATTACATTTTCCCAACTCTTTGTCCATCAGTCCCAAAAGAAAGTCCTCTGGTCTCCATTGTACATTAATCTTTAAAATCCTCTGAATCAGTGTATGTATTTGAATCCAACATTTCCTAGTTTTGTTTTTCTAAACATATCTACCAAGCATGATAAAATGTACTTCTTGTAAAAATTCTTCCTGATATTTAAGCTTCTCCGGTTTAAGCCACACATTTTTCTTGTTCTTGAATGAAGAGAATTATATCATCTGTATGTGTGTGTGTGTATATATATATATATATATATATATATATATATATGTATGTATGTATGTATGTATGTAATGTATGTATGTACGTATATGTATATGTATATGTATATGTATATGTATATGTATATGTATATGTATATGTATATGTATATGTATATGTATATATATATATATATATATATATATATATGTGTGTGTGTGTGTGTGTGTGTGTGTGTGTGTAGGATTTTTTGCTGATAAATGAAAATAAAGGGAGACTATATATATATACTAATCCAGTTGCTTCATTTTTAATCTTTGCAATCTTCTCTCATTTTGTGCCACCATTCGCTTTAAACAATTAATACTTTAGAATAACCCCTGATGTCTCATTTCCTTTGTTGCAACATCTGCAGATTTTGGCATGAAATGTGTGTGCCCTTGAATACTTAAAATGACAAGGCAATATGTAAGCCACTAACAGAATATGTATGTAATATTTAATGCACTGCTTAGAATCTTTAGTCACTTGGTTGGTGACACAGCTTGGTACATGTTTCCTGCATGCTTCCAAATTGATACCCATAAAAATTCTCTAAGACCTCATCTGAGAATATTGTTTATTTTTTAGAATCTCACTTCTATCATAGAACTTTCCGGTTTGGTCAAAGGGTTACTCACAAATGCTTCATTACTACTCAGATACCTCATCACTACTCAGCATCCTGTTTCCACGACTTGCCAGTTGATGATTTCTAGCTGAGTGTGCAAACAGCTTTTGTTTTGTGTATTTAAAAGGCTTCTGCCCTCTTTTCAATCTACGAACAGAAGTTACAACTAAACTTTTTTTTGCTTCCTGATGTTTTTTAAGCAAACCATGAAACGATAAACGGTTGTAAAACTGAAATCCCTGAATCATGTGGATATGGGACCACAAGGGCTGTAATGCGGTTGGCCTTTCAGTCATTCCCAGAAATTTATTTGTTATTTTCGTAGAGAAATTAACAACAGGTAATTTGTTATTTTCTAGAGAATAAGGGAACTTGTACCTCAGCGAGAGAGTGGCGATAAATAAGGATCGTAGACAAGGCAATCTGAACTGATCTTGTGAAGAGTTCCAACACAGAATCCTTCAAGGACATTAAAAGCTTTGTTAAGTGATGAATTGTCAAAGTGGAAGGAAAGAGGGACACTTGTGTGCTTTCTTTTCTTTTTCTTCTTTTGGTTTAACTCGTCCATTGATTCCAATGAGAAGAGAATTAATTTCAACTAATGTCTGGCATAGATTAGAAGGAAGTTTGAGGGGCTGTTGGGGGAGCAACAGGGCTTTGAAGCAACTTGCAGTTCTAAAGCACTTATTTTTATGTATCAAGAACAATTCGTTTTCTTATTCTTTGATGTTCTATCAGTAAGGGCTGTTTTGCAGCATTCAATGTTGAAAGGGGAGATTCCATCTGGTCCTTACCTTTAGTGCAATAGAGAATATTTGAAAATTGCTGTTATGTCTCCTGCCAGTTTGTAGGCTAAACATTCCCACATTCTTTAGCTATTCCTCATAGGATTTCATTCATAGATTCGTCAGTGTCTTCATAGGCATCCTTTAATTTGCTCAAATGTCTTCGTTGAACTCTTGTGCTAAAAACTGGGCACAATATTAATCTTTAAGTCTTAGGTATATTAATAAGAGTTTGCATATCATTTTTGATACAATACCTAAATTTTATGGTGGATCAACACTACCCTGCATTGTTCATATCCTTATCCTTAAAGTGGTGCAATTGATCTCCAGTGTGGCCTTTTTTTTGGAAAATATGACTTCAAATATAAGAAGAAGAACCTGTTGATTAGCACCAAGTCCTTAAAATAACCTGCCATGGCAAGCATTTGAATCAGGGGAAGGTTCTAACTTACCTCGCTACCGGTTCGCTTCCTCGCACGCCACATGGGTGCGCCGCGTGGGCGTGTGTGTGCTTTGCTTGCGCGCGCATGCACAGTGCCAAAAAATCTGAAAAAAAATAAAATAAAATAAAAGCCAAAAACAAGATGGCGACTGCATGCACAGTGCTGGAAACTCGGCTTCTGCGCATGCTCAGAAGAAAAAAAAATTTTTTTTAAATTTTTTTAAAAAGATGGCGGTGCCCACGGACCAGCACCGACCGAACTGGGTCCGTGATGTCATCATGATGTCACCAGAGCATCACTACTGGTTTGGGCTAACCAGTCCGAACTGGGAGGAACTCAGCCCGGATTTGAATGTTCCCAAATGACTTGCGAAAGGTGGATCTTCAAATTATTGCATCAAAGATTTGTTTTTTTAAAAAAAAACCTAAGTGGTAAAGGAAGACATTTATAATTAGAAAATTACCGTATATTTGGCTATCTTGACCTCATGTGCCAAATGCACCAAAGAGTTCAGCTGTCTTTCAGCAACTATATCATTAATGTTTGTAAAAAAAAATGAGGACTTTGCTGAAAAAGTCTGGAATTTTTTCCATCTGGATATTTATTGGTCAAAATGTGAGACCCCTTCTAAATACGTAATACTACACCAGCTCACACATTTAAACAAAATGCTGTGTTTAACATGGATGGCTGCCAAACATCTATCTTATCTCCATCCTTGACAACAGGGGGTGTAGCTAAATGATCTGTCAGCACAAGAAAAACATCACTTGGTCCTTTTGAAAGTGACCTGATTAACTCCTAGAGCACAATGGCTAAAAATGAACAGTCAGAGATATTATCTAAAATTGAAGGTCTTGTGCAAGCAATGAAGCTGATCCAGGAGACAGACAAGCCCTTTGCTGCTTTAGTGCATCTAACTAAAGACTCCAATCCTGCCCATAACACAAAATGGCAATTAAGGCCAATAGAGAAATGGCCAAGGTTCAGTGTCTTCATTGATTTAAGATAACTTTGACCTTCTGGTGGAAATGGGGTATCCTGAAAAAAAAAAGCTAAAATGGATATCTTGTCTAATAGCTGTGCACAATATCTGCTTTTCCCCAACCCAAGTTCTTGAAAGTCAAGATGAATTATCCATTAGTGACTTCCCCATTTCATTGACACAAGGCAATTGTACAAATAAGATGTCCTGTGAGCAAACTTGCATCACTGAAACCTTGTCACAGCTGGGAGAGGCAGCTAGAATGCAGGATGTAGTATAATGGATAACCAACAGCTCTGGTTTGACTGAATATTCTCTATTGCAAATTTCATCAATCACTCAAAATCAAACTTTAAATATTTTATAAGCATTGGTGTTTCTCCTGTGCACTGCTAAGGAGAGTCCAAGCATGGGATAAACTTTGATCGGTTACCAAGGGACTGAGTTAAAAATAGATTGAAACACGCCCTCTCTGCTCCACCAACTGTCACTAGTCAGGTTTTCAAACTCAGTCGAGCAAAAGGGACATTTTTTCTATTTTCTCTCAATACTCTGTGGTAAACGACTACTTGTTTAATTGCTTGGACTCTCCTTTACCGGCTACCATCCAATTTGCATTTGAAGCTGGCAAGGTATTTAGGATTTTTCCTTTGTTTCCTGAGTTTCTTACTGCTGCCGGCAAGTGTGCTGGTTCGTCCAGTCCGCTGGCAAGAACCGCCACCGCCAAACAGCTGAGGCAGCCGGAGTCCCTGCCCTACGTGGGCTATACTCTCTTATGGCAGACCGGTGTGAGGCAGCAGGAGATTTTATCTACATCGGAGCCTCGTTCTTTTAAATGACCACCTGTGCCAGCTGGCTGGCAAAGCTGATAAGAAAAAAGGAGAGGAGGCATCTACCTCGGCTGGATCTAAGTAAACATCCAAGAGCCATGCTTCATCCAAAGATCGCGATGGAAAGGCCTCTCAGACTTCCTCTGAGCAAGCATCTGCTGCAGCCATCAAGGATGCAGAAAGGAGGCTTTGTGCTTTAGAAAAGCAGTTTGCCAAGGCCCAGAAGCAGGCAGAAGGGGCCCATTATCAAGCCTCCCCCACTCTTCATCAGCTGCCTCAGTTGCCTTTGCAAATCTAGATGTCTCCTCAGATTCAGATACCTCCACCTCTGGTGGCCCCTCAGATTCAGTTGGCATCGCAGGCTGTGCCAACTGGAACTGGTACAGAATGTGATTGGTCGCCTGACCATCCTGTTGTGTCCCAGGTTAATGAACAAGAGGAGACATCTTTGCCTGAGGGGCCTGCTCCAGGGCCCAGCCTGGCTACAGCTCCATCCACTGCAGCTGCTAGGGTGACCCCTTCTGCTACATTTACCCCCACAGCGGCGGGCCTCCGCCCCGGGGATGATACTTGGCACCAACTCCCGCAAAACCTGCAGGACATGATCACTAATGCCTACTCCCAGGGCATCGCTACAGGCCTTCAACAGAGGTCGGCCTATTCTGCCACTCCAGCACCAATGCACGAGATTTGGTCTAATGTTGGTGATGTATATTCTCAACATTCCTCTGATTTGAGCGCCGCCTCCCTTAGGGGTGAAGGCAGCATCGTCGATGAGGAGTTGTCTGATGATGAGGGCCTCATTCAGGACCAGCCTGTTTTCACCGGCCTTTTCAAACCGGCCTTGTTTAAAACACTTCTGTGCAAAGCCAAAGTCACTGCAAATATTGGCATTTCTGCAATGTCTTCTGACCCAGCAGCTGGGCTGTTTTCAGAACCTGAACAGGAAAAAGAGGCTATCCCATCCTCAAAGATATTTATTGACACCATCAAAAGGCCATGGGACCATCCTGCTGCTGCCCCTGGTCCGTCTTCATCTGAGCACAAATTTTATGGCTTTGGGCTGGAAGTAGAGGAGTTGTTGCAGCTCCTGGCTGTGAACTCTCCAGTCGCCAGCCTGGTGTCTTTGGCTGTTTTTCCATCTGAAGTGTCAGAAGGGCTTAAGCCCGATGACCATAAAGCCGAAAACATGTTACATAAGTCCCACCAAGCGGCCGCTTGGTCCATACGGGCAGCTACAACTGCATCGTTCTTTAATAAAACATCAATTATGTGGCTCAGGAGATGCAGTCTAGATTGGGCTCGGAGGATTCCCACCTGAGGCAGGATTTAAATTAATTGTTGGCCGCGGCGGAGTTCTCCGCGGATGCAACACTCAACTCCACCAAATTCGCATCACGGGCGATGGCAGCTAGTGTCACCTCTCGCCACCTGCTTTGGCTTCACCATTGGCAGGCAGATACGCACTCTAAATGGCGCCTAGCTGCTGCTCCCTTTACCGGAGAGAGATTGTTTGGTGAATCCCTGGATTCGATTTTAGTAGAAGACAGGGATAAGAGTAAGGTGTTGCCCCATGTGCATAGGCGAGCAGACCGTCGCCCTGCTCTGTATTTTTGTAAGCAGCCCTTTTGGCCCGACTCTTCCTTTGGCGGCCCCCAGTTCCAAAGGTCGTACTTCCAGGGGGCAGACAGACAACAAGACAGGTACGCTGCCAGGGACAGGGGCAGGCAGTTCACCCAGTTGAGATGCCCCTTCCGGGGATCCAGGTCTAGGGTCTTTCATAGATCCAAATGACTCCAGAGAGACAAATCCCATTGGAGGCAGGCATCAACATTTCGCTGCCCAATGGGAGCTAACTTCCACGGACTCCTGGGCCCTACAGACCATCAAATTCAGCCTCACTATAGAGTTTACCTGCCGGCCCCCCAGCTGGTTCATCCGGTGTCCCATTCCATCCAATGCCATCAACGGGCGCTGATGGAGGCATGGATACACCACCTCCTTGATATTTCAGCTATAGAGAGGGTGCCCCCAGGACAGGAGAGACTAGGATTCTATTCCATCCTGTTCCTAGTCCCCAAGAGCTTGGGGGGGCATCCTAAATTTGAAGCAGCTCAATGTGTACGTAGCATACAAGCACTTCAAAATCCAATCCCTCAGGTCCATCTTGGGATGCATCAGGCAACGGGATTGACTTACCTCTATCAATCTCAAGGAGGCTTACGTCCAGTACGTCCATCACACAGGAGGTTCCTGAGGTTCTACTACTCACTTTCAATATTGAGCCCTGCTGTTTGGCCTATCATCGGTGCCCAGAACCTTCACCAATCTCCTAGATGTTGTGGTGGCATATCTCAGGGCGCGTCCATTATGTCTACAATATTATTTGGACAATATACAGTCAACATCGCCCCAATACGCACACGAGGACCTCCTGTTCACAATTCAGACATTGCAGGCACACGGCTTCTCGGTGAACTTTCCAAAGAGTCACCTGACCCCCACCACCTCACTCATCCATCTCAGAACTATCATCAATACCGAGACTTGCGAGGTCTTCCTGTCACCGGACTGTCGCACCAACATTGCTTCCCTGGTGGAGCTAGTCTGTCAACAATGGTGTGTGTCCCTAGCTCTACTTTCCAAGCTGTTGGGGAAGTTCATCTCATGCATAGATGTGGTACCTTGGGTGAGACTTCACGCTCAGACTCTTCAATGGAGCCTGCTCCCATATCAACGAGCAAGAACCAGCCATTCCATCGCAATGGTGAGGGTGCCGGCAGCGGTCCTTCGTTTGCTGCACTGGTGGTTGTCCCCAGCCACTCAGAAGGGTTGCCTCTTCAAAGAGCCCACCCGAGTGATTCTAACCACAGATGCCAGTCTGTTTGGGTGGGGAGCTCACACACAGTCCCAGGTGACCCAGGGATGCTAGAAACCATCGGACTTGGTCAATGCCAACATCAATTTGTTGGAACTCTGAGTGGTGTACCTGGGTCTTCAACATTTCAAGCCGCTGGTGAAAGACGCCCATGTCCTAGTTCTGATGGACAATGTGGCGATCCGATCCCACATCAACCATCAGGGGGGCACGAGATCCAGATGCCTCAACAAAAGAGGCAGAAAAAATTGGACTGTGGGCAGAGTTACATGTGAGATCGCTTTGAGCAGAACACATCTCTGGCACCTCGAATGTGCAGGTGGACTGGCTAAGTCACTCTACGATAGATCCCGCAAAGTGATGCCTGCACTCAGACCTCTTCGAGACACTGTCAGGATGTTCGGCCGACCAGTGGTGGACTTGTTTGCGACTCAGAACAATACGCAACTACCGAGATTCTTCTCCAGATTTCCAGCGCCGGGGGCGGAAGGGGTCAATGCCCTCCACAGTCCTTGGCCACCGGGACTCTTGTACGCCTTTCCTCCCCTTCCCCTCAGCCCGAGGGTGATTCAGAAGATGCTTGCAGAGAAGGCGGAGATGCTCCTTGTTGCTCCCCATTGGCTCCGATGCCCTTGGTATGTGGATCTGGTAGAGTTCTCGGTGTCTCGTCCTTGGCGGATTCCCGACCGCAGGATCTCCCTCAGCCAGGGAGCTCTACTCCATCCAGATCCCCAATGGTTACATCTGACCACTGGCACTTGAGGGGGACCTCCTGTGGAATATTTCAAAAGCAGAAGAAAAATGAAGGAAGTGCATTTATCACGTTTTTCTTAGAAAAATTAGCTGAACTCTGCATTGTTTACCATTATTTTAGGTAGTAAAACCTCATTATTCAGATTAAATTGCTCTGTTGGCACTTTGCAATAAATAAGTGGGTTTTGGGTTGCAGTTTGGGCACTCGGTCTCTAAAAAAGTTTGCCATCACTGCCCTAGAAGTATGTAAAACTCCACTAAAAGACACTTGTTAGAATAACAAAGAAGCTGTGGAAAAGGAAAAGAAAAATGCATATAGAAGGATTGTTGCCAAAAATGAAGGTTTGAGAAGTGTGTGTCTGTGTGTGTGTGTGTGTGTGTGTGTGTGTCTGTGTGTGTGTGTGTTGGTGATGCACACGCGTATGTGTAAAGATAGTTCAAAAATATGTTAAAAGAGTGTAAGGAATTGCAAAGGTTAGTAAAGTGTAGTAAATGCATAGAGATGGAAATAAAAACTGTTTTCAAATGAAGGAAAATGTATGGATAAACATGGAGGAACCCTTCACATATTCATAGTGACCTTTGCAGATAATAAATGCATAGGGTTTTCTTTAAAAGATTGCTATGTAGTTGGTCTTTTTTTTTTACTTCTGAAATGTGGGTGCAAAACTGTGATTGCATTCCCTTTGTTTGAAAATTCTGATTCTATCCCTGCACTTAAATTCCTTACTGCATTACTTTTATTTTGTAATAAAAGGGAGGTGGGAACCAACTGTATAGGGCAGTGATGGCGAACCTTTTTTTCCTCAGGTCCAAAAGTGTGTACGTGCGCTATTGCACACGTGTGAGTGCCCACACCCATAATTCAATGTCTGGGGAGGGTAAAAATGGCTTCCCCCACCCCCTGGGAGGCCCTCTGGAGGCCGGAAATGGCCTGATTCCTGACTTCCGGTGGGCCCAGTAGGCCCATTTTTCGCCCTCCCCAGGCTCCAGAGGCTTCCCTAGAGCCTGGGGAGAGTGAAAATGCCCTCCCCTGCCCCGGGAGGCCCTCCCAGAGCCTCCTTGTGAGCCGAAAATCAGCTGGCCGTCACGCACATGCGCGCTGGAGCTAAGTTAGGGTAACGGCTCGCATGCTGGCAGATATGGCTCTGTGTGCCACCTGTGGCATGCGTGCCATAGGTTCGCCATCACTGGTATAGGGCCATGATGGCGAACCTATGGCACGTGTGTTGTAAGTGGCATGCAGAGCCATCTCTCTGGGCACAACAGCTGTTGCCCGTTGCCCTTCTGGGTTCCAGCACACGCATGCCCGCCCGCCAGTTGGTCTTCACGCATGCAGGAGCACTGGAAACTGGAAGAGCAGCTCCCCGGCACGCATGTGCACACCAGGAAGCTGAACTTCTGGTTTCTGGAGCGTGCAGGCGCACTGGCCAGCTAGTTTTCGCGTGCGCATGTGCACCAGAAACCGGAAGACCAGGTGGTTTGCATGCGCGCTGGGGAGCTGCTCTTCCGGTTTCTGGTGCTTACCCACGTGCGCACTCCCATTTCAGCACTCGGTGCCAAAAAGGTTCGCCAACATTGGTGTAGGGCAGGGGTCCTCAAACTTGGCAACTTTAAGACTTGTGGACTTCAACTCCCAGAATTCTCCAGCCAGCATGCGTGTGCTGGAACCCAGAAGGGCAACGGGCAACAGAATTTTCAAACAAAGGGAATGCAATCACAGGGAATGCAAAGGGAATGCAATCACAATGCAATCACAAGTCTTAAAGTTGCCATGTTTGAAGACCAGTGGTGTAGGGGAACAGGTCAAAACTGGTCCTTCAAGCAATTCTGAACAATGGGACAGATTGTTAAGTTGCCTTGACTTCAGGCAAGAGAAGGTTGCCTTCAGGAGCTGGGAAACCAGATGAAGTGTGAATTCTTCTTTTTGAAACTCTTGTTTTTGAAACTTTTTAGAGAGGACCTTTTCAAGATTTCTATTAATTTCCAAGAGCATTTCTGTTAAAATAAACAGCTTACCTATACAACTGATAGTTATTGTTGCTTGTTGTTTGACTGCTCTGTGCTATAACCTCCATTTACTGTAGATGGCAAAGGTAAAAATATTTATTTGTGCTATTTTTAAATATGGATTTTGTTGCCTTGGATACCTTTAATGGGAAAATGTGGTACCAATCTAATAAAATAAACATCCACAAGGATTTGTTTATATTTATGTGGGAGGAATATTGAATTTTGCAAGCTCTCCTAAAGATTGAATAGTGTTCTGGCTCAAAAACAGGCTTATCATTTCAATGAGAAGTAGATTTTCATTCTGAAATCCCCCAGCTCCCTTGAAACTGTCAGTACAAGGACTTTTATTTTCTTGAAGAAGGAGCTGTTACTATCAAGAAATGAGCAATGCTGGGAAGAATGATAAAATGGTTTTATTATAAAATATAGTATTGGCAGTGGTAAAAAGGAATACGTCAACATTTCAAATCATGCTGCCATTATCAATGAAAGTGGCTCCTAAGTGAATCAATGCTTAATAAAACTGAAGTGATTGGATATGAAAATAAGATACACATTTGTCTGAAGTGGTGTAGGGTTTCCTGCCTAAGCAGGGGGTTGGACTAGAAGACCTCCAAGGTCCCTTCCAACTCTGTTGTTGTTGTTGTTGTTGTTGTTTTATTTTTATTTTAGTTTTAGTTTTGTAAGAATAAGCTAAATTTGAGATATGGTAGGAGACGGAAATACTGCTTTATTGCAGTAAATAGTACTTGAATTATATCTCAATCTAATGTTAGAACTCTGGTGAGAAGAATGGAATGTTTTAAAATGTCAGTGTATTCTTTCTCTGGTTATTTTTATTCATCTGATCTGATTCAGAAGACGGATATGCTTTGGGTCCCATTGACTAAGGAATGCCAATTGGCATGGCCCAGGTAGTGTGTCTTTTCTGCTGTAGCACCCACTTTGGCGAACATTCTTCTTCTGAAAATTCGGATGTCTTCAACCCTTCCTGGCCTTTTTTAACATCGTGAAGAGCTGCTTCCATGCCTGGGCTTTTTACACACTCAGGGCCCCATATCCCGGCAATGCTAATGACTGTCAATTATGATATCTTCTTTGGCTGCTGTGTATTTTAATTTTTACATTTGTAGCGGGAATTGTTTTCAACTTATTTTGAGATGGTTCACTGCCCAGAGTCACTTGTTGAGTTAAGTGGCTATACAAATTAAATGAACAAATAGCTGTTTCTTCAATAAAGCGCTCATGTGTCTCACTGCTTCGTGTGGAGGATTGGAATTCTGGATTCATGGAAACCTTTTGGATGAAAGAACGTTGATAGTGATGAAGAAGATGTTGGTGATGCTGCCGAATTGAAAATACGCCTTCAAGTTCCCCACTGAGTGTAATATTTGGATATATTGTGGACTTAAGATGAGAAGAGGATAAGCAATAAAGATGGTGTCAACACTGTGCAGAGTCCTAATGGGTCCATGACTACTGTGCATGATCTTGTGCAGGGGTGTCAAACTCAAGGCCCATGTGCTGGATCCAGCCCATGGGGTGCTTAGATCTGGCTCGCGGGACTGCCCTGGAAACAGCAAAGGACCAGCCCGTGGTGCCTCCGCCAGTGAAAACAGAGCTCAGGAGGGCCATGTGCGGCCCTCCCAGGCTCTGTGTTTGGGCAGGATGGCCTGCAGCCCTCTGCCAGCAACACGCAGCTCGGGGGTGTGTGCATGCGGCCACCCTGAGCTCCATTTTTGCTGGCAGAAGGCTGCAGGAGCCCATCCCAGCCAGAAATCGGGCCACGCCCACCCCAGCCCAGCAACCCTGATCACGCCCACCCAGCGCCCCAAGGTCAAACACAACCCTGATGCGGCCCTCAATGAAATCAAGTTTGACACCCCTGATCTTGTGAATTACGTGTGCAGGCTGCAGGGGTTGCGTATTATATCTTCATTCCTGCATTCAGAATATATCTTATGTTTCTTTCACAAAGAGAGAACTCTTATGCGTCTACTGTATACTTTTATTGAAACCAGTGAACTTAATAATTGTAGCTGTATTCATTGATATCCTGCTCCTGTACTGTTGATTTCATTTTTGTTTCTTTCCTGGTTTGTTTATCTCAATGTCATGGTGTAATAACCTCTAGGTAAGGATTTAATAAATATCGACTGGATTGTGTAACAGAGAACTGCTGACACACTCCAAATGAACAATATACTTACATATATTTAATTATAGTTTGTAGGAACTGTAATTGATTTTTCTTCCTCCCCCTCCTCCTTCTAGCTGATCATGCTGGGAGCTAGACTAGATGAAGTTATCTAAATGAAATCCAATGTCATGCTTGTAGACTTCCCCTCTTGGTACTGAACTATTGCTCTCCTCCCATTCTATCTCAACAACCTGGGCTCTCAAAAGCTGCTTTGGAAGATTGGGGCAACTTCTAAAACAGATGCTTGGGGGTGGGGTGAGAGGAAATGTCACCTAGTGTTCCATGAAGCAAAATTGCATCTATTGATAGAAGCACACCCCTATGTTCTACTCAATGATACAAAGTTCTCTGCGAGTTACAGTCCTTCATTCTCAAAGTGTCAGTTCTTATATGGTCAAAAGTACATTATTTATGAAAAAAGAGAAGCAACAGCAATTGGCCTACAGAATCCACTTATATAGAACAGATACCCATACTATATTAAAAGTGTGTGTGATTTTAATAACATTTATTTTTCTTAAGGTCCTAGGAAAATAATCTCATTAATTGAAGGAATACTTTTCATTACTGTCATTGGATTATGTAACAAATCAAATGCAGCGGTAAATATAGCAGTTATAGAACAATTGTGCAAATAGAAACGGGTGAAAAAGCATCATAATATATAACATTTATGAAAAGCATCCATATCTCTACGTTTATCTATTTTATATTAGCTGCTGCGATTCTAGAAGCAAAAGACCATTTCCCAGTTGGCCACCAATTCATCCTAAAGCGTTAAAGAGTGATTTACTTTTAGACTTGAAGCTTACAAACAGAATAACATTTATAGATTTAAAATATATTGCCCATGAATTTTTCAAGCACTGCTATAAAGAATCAGGAGCTGTGCAGAATTTTGCCACTCTTAAGGAATAATACGGACAGTTAATATATAAACAGTGAGTCAATCCCTCGTCTGCCAAGTTTTTAATAATTAGAGCAATAAAAACAGTCCATAATAAGCCTATTTGAATGTCTCTACCTGTACTCAGTCTGAATTCTCCTGAGCCTATTTTTTAAAACCATTGATTTATAAATAATTAAGAAAACTCATTTAAATGATTTTTCCTCCTATTTTTTTTAAGGATGAAAAGAACCAGGTCTTGATAACAAATGCATGGCTACAGATGGTGAGTAATTTTGCCTTTATTCTAGGTGAGCCACTGGTTGAATTTAATTATTTGCCAAAGAATAGATTCTCCAGATGGAGAAAAGATTGTCTGAAGCAGAAAATAAATCCTGCCTATTTAGAGTTTATGTTAGTTATAATTCTTAGGATAGAGAAATTAATAGTTTGGCTTTATTGGATTTCAGTGAAAGCTGAGTAATTTCTGGAAGAGGTTTTAGCCAGATTAATGTTGAAGCTAAACTTCAATTTGTGCTGAAAACTGAAAACTGCAATTTGTCCCTCCTCCTGAACCCTAATTTAGTAGGCCCCACATTACCCTGTACTGCTCCCTAT
The DNA here is from genome assembly GCA_023053685.1 of Diadophis punctatus similis. Classification (NCBI taxonomy): domain Eukaryota; kingdom Metazoa; phylum Chordata; class Lepidosauria; order Squamata; family Dipsadidae; genus Diadophis; species Diadophis punctatus. Next base: position 91,151,723 of record JALIGW010000002.1, read on the forward strand.
ATTCCTTATTAATGTGGATGTTGCTAATAAGGCATGCTGGCAGAGAAATGCAGAATGTGGTATCATCTGGTAGATCCTACTAGGAATTACAAATAAATCAAATTGCCATTTTGGGTGACTGCTATACCTCTACCCCAGCCCATAATCTTCCTAATAGTAATCTAACAGTTGTATTCAGTGTTATTGTACATTACTACACACACTTAGTTTAGAAGAGTGTTTTTTCAAACTTGGCAACTTTTAAGATGTGTGAACTTCAAGTCCCAAAATTCCCTAGCATGCTCACTGGGGAATTCTGGGAGTTGAAGTCTACATATTTTAAAGTTGCCAAGTTTGAAAAACACTGGTTTAGAAGAGTCTGCATGAGCTGCAGTTTACCATGCTCTCCTACTGGAAATTTCCCTGAGGCTGTATCATGCCAATTTGCCTGTTGTTTTCCTATCTGTGGGCAGGAAACAATTACTACCATTGTACTTTCTGTCATTTGGAGGTGAGGTCGACAGTAGACAGTCTAAGGTTAAAGTTTTTCTTTCTTTCACTATATTAAACGATCAGAACAATGATGAAACAGAGCAGCAATGGATTAATTTTTTTAAAAAAGACCAACAAAAAAGTAGGTAGTTTTACCTCAAGAAAAGTAGTAATTAAAAAAAACAGAACAGGGTTTTGAAACAGAAATGCTCTGCATATTAGTCAATTACTAAAACTATTGTATAGTCTCTCTAGTCTCTATATCTAGTCTCTCCCATGAACCCAAATATCTTCCATCATCATTTTCTGTAGGTCATTGGCAATTCCATCTATAAAAATTGATATATATCTCATCACAGATAAACCTGGCCCTGGGATGATGGCACTGATTCCTCATATTATTTTATATAGTGAGAGCATTTAAGGTGCTCTAATAAATATACAGTATATATTTCTCCATAGTACTGGATCGATTCTTATTTGTCATGGGATCAGTATGAATATCCGGGAGTTCAGAATTTGAGATTTCCAGCTGATCAGATTTGGGTGCCAGATATTCTTCTGTACAACAGGTAAGGCAATCATGTATGAAGTAATTTTTAAAAACTTGCAGAATAGTATTGTGGTTACTCAAGTTCATCTAATCAAATAATTCAATATGATAAATTCTTTTCCTTCTAAGGCACATGTAACCTGTGGACTTAATTACTACAAAACATGTGACAACCATTAACTTGGATGGCTTTAAAAGAAGATTAGACTTTTAAACTTGAAGAGTCACCCTTCCCTTTTGCCAACCTGCCCCCAAATATCAAGTTAAGAGGAACAACAGTTGGAGAGTGGTATACATCCACTTTCTAATTGTGAACATCTCAAAGATTAAGATGGGTCTTGTTCTAATTCAGAAACATGTTCGTCTAAGCAGGTTGGCTCTCAAGCACCTCTACTTTAATTCCCGCCAAAGCTTATCAGGGTTGATCAGAACATTGCTGACCAGCACTAGATATGATCATTAGTAATGGTCAACATTTATCAAATCCTTTGCTTCTTGTACCATTCTGAGCTGACCATGAGTACATTAGAGGCTGTTGTGGCTGAGCCCATTTCATTCAATACTTAAAAAGAGAAAGCAACAAATATTGAGAATATTTCCCTTGTCCGAAATCTTTCTGTGGGGTGGGTGGGGGGTGAACCCTGTTATCAATTGGCTAGGCTGGTTTAATGGAACAGAATATTCAGCTACTTACAGAACAAATTATTAGAATGCTTTTCATCTGTTAGACAAAAAGGGAAAGTCTGTCAGCACGGCAATGATATCTGAGATATCAAAGTAAAGGAAAGACAAGCTGTAGAAAATTGAAGCAAAGGCTCAGCAAAGGTCTGGAAACAGACAAATCTATGGTGTCTTGATGAGAAAGGAGTGGAGAGGCAATTGAGAGATAGAGAGCTGAAGGCAGAAAGCACTTGTAGATCAAAGAATCACTACAAACATCTTCAGAGTCTGCTATGATATGCTAAGTTAGGCTAGGCTATTTTTTGTGATAGTAAAAAAAAACATCAAATCAAATAAAAACAGTGTGATTCTTAACTAAAGATTATACAGGTAGTCCTCAACTTACAACCACAATTAAGCCCAAAATTTCTGTTGTTAAGTGAGACATTTGTTAAGTGAGTTTGCCCCATTTTATGACCTTTCTTGCTTCAGTTGTTAAGTGAATCACTGCAGTTGATAAATTAGTAACCTGGTTGTTAAGTGAATCTGGCTTCCCCATTGACTTTGCTTGTCAGAAGGTCGCAAAAGTTGATCCCGTGACCTTGGGACACAGCAAAGGTCATACATACATGTGAGTCAGTTCCCAAGCGTCTGAATTTTGATCACATGATCATGGGTCTGCCGCTGCTGGAACTGTCATAACTCTGAAAAATGGTTATAAGTCACTTTTTTCAGTGCCATTGCAACAGCCAGTAAGTAAACTGTTGTAAATCGAGGACTACCTGTATCCTAAACGAATGTAAAATACACATTTTAGTAAAATTAGCTTAAACTTGACAGCATTGGTAAATGAATAGAATTCAGTTATCCTTTTTCAGATCTGTTATTTGCAGATCTCAGATGACCCATCAGTTAAGAGAGGACAGCATTCTCTTTTGAGAGCTACTATGAATTGGAAGAGTTAACACTGTTATCATTATTATGGCTGGTTGCACAGTCAACCAGATATTTAGACTACATCTGACTTTTTTATCCTCCTTATTGAATCCTCCCCAAGGAATTGGGATAGGCAGATGTTACTTGATAGGGTTAAAGGTAGGTTGTAAGCTAATACTATTATTATGAAACATTTTATAATTGTCATTTTGAATTTTGGATTAATGTTTCGGTGTACCAAAGGGAAAAGTATTTTAAGAAAGCAACACAAAAGTGCCATCAACTCCCAGCCACGCAGAAAAAAATTGACTTTCATTAATTAATCTGCTGAAGTTTTAATTGAGTAATATGGTGGCTTAAGCTTATTCATCTAATTGCTATACACTGCAGAACTAAAGTCTGATAATGAATTGGAAATTATATGTGTATAGTTGAAGCATGTGATTTATAATTTATATTCCCTACTTCACTACATATATGTATTCTGATAGTTCTGCTAAAATTGATACTTTTAGTCAAAGGACTCAAATGATAATAGCTATTACAGTATTATTATTTTTCGATGTTTTTCTAACCATTATTTAATTGTTTCTGATGCATTTTATAGTGCAGATGAAAGATTTGATGCAACATTTCATACAAATGTTTTGGTAAACTATTCGGGATCATGTCAGTATATACCTCCAGGTAAGAGAGTTTTTAATATAAGCGTTTTAATTGATTCTTCAGGAAGGAAGGAATATCTGTGAATGTACTGTAGATTAGAATGTTTAGGGTATGCCTGCATTATTAGAATATTCTGTCATTACTGCTGCACAAAAAACATTTCTGCTTGTGAACAGGGGTGAATTTTGCTAAGTACCCTACTATCAGGCATAACTTTTGTAAACATGACAGTTATTCCACCATCACAATTTATATTAGCAGTATGCTATGCAATAGCAATAGCACTTTACTTATATACCGCTTCATAGTGCTTTACAGCCTCTCTAAGCGGTTTACAGAGTTCAGCATATTGCCCCCAACAATCTGGGTCCTCATTTTACCCACCTCGGAAGGATGGAAGGCTGAGTCAACCTTGAGCCTAGTGAGATTTGAACAGCTGAACTGCTGAACTAGCAATCAGCTGAAGGTCGCAATGCTGCTTTTAACCACTGCGCTATCTCAGCTCCTATGCTGAGCTCCTATGCTATCTCAGCTCCTATGCATTTGTCCCCAGGTTGCTTTTGTGGAGAAAAACGTGAAAGTGCCAAGCAGACTTGTCCATATCTACTTATCTTTGTTCAATAGGATTTATTCTCAGGTAAAAGAGCAAAGGGTTGCTTTGAATGACCTAAACACACTTTATGCAAAATAAACACATTAAGGACTCACTAAAAGTAGCACAGTCCCTTTGAACATCTGTTCGGAGATGAGTTGTGGGGACTTCTAAAGGTTATTTTTTTAAAGGTTGAAATAGTTTTGAAATAAAAGTAGCTTCTCTCTCTCTCTCTCTCTCTCTCTCTCTCTCTCTCTCTCTCTCTCTCTCTCTCTCTCTCTCTCTCTCTCTCTCTCTCTCTCTCTCTCTCTCTCTCTCTCTCTCTCTCTCTCTCTCTCCCTCCCTCCCTCCCTCCCTCCCTCCCTCCCTCCCTATCTGTGTGTCCCTCTCTGTCTTCCTCTCTTTCCTTTGTTTCACTGGGTTGCAAGTTATGAAATCATACAATGAACTATCAAACCTTTACATCAAAGCAGGAGAACAGGTACATAATGAGCAGTGATTTTGTGTTCCAGTTTTCCTTAACAATATGGTTTCATATGATCTGGATTAGAACTGTTGCTGGGATGCTGGCAAGAGTTAAGAGTCAATTACCTCTATCCATTTCTCACACTGAGAATTCCAACACCACTACCCCTCACACACACACACACTACTGTTGGCTGGCAGCCCTGGAATTCACAGATCCAAATATCACCCAGGGGCGATTTTGCTTAGCTTCCAATTCCAGCTGAGGTCAGCTAGCCCTGCCACCACCTACTTGATTTGTAAAAATTTCAACCCAATGGTGACAGGAGAGAGGCAATAAAAAAAGATCCAATTTGCCCACCGAACATGAGCGATATCACGGAGGGAAAAACTTATCTGAACTGGAAGGCTAGTTCAATGGTCTTGTGCCCATGCTGGAAATATTGTGCTGGCTTTTTGTAAACAGCCTAAAATTTAATTTCCTTCCCATCAGGAAGAAGAGTTTTCTGTCCTCTTGCGGAAGGAGGGATGTACATTCCCGACTTCATTTCTGTAGGGAGAGAAAAACTTTAACCGTATCTCCTGTTTGCTGAGCCCCAGCATTTCATGGCAAAGTCAATTTAAGTCTCGAATAGACCGCAGTGTTATACAGCTCTATGTTTTATGTCAAGCATTTTGGAGATGTCTCATTGTTGTTGTTTTTTCCTTCTGCTTTTATTTTTAGTCAGTGAAAGATGGAATAATTAAGTGGCAAGGAATGTGTGATAAATATTAATTTCTGGTTAGACATGAAGTATTTATGTCAGAGCAGACAGTCCTTAGGGAAAAGCAAAATTAGAGAGAACATTTTATTGCAGAAAAAGATGTTAAGAAGCTGATATAAACCCAAAGAGAAAATGTAGCTAAGGTGTTACTTTTTTTTTAATGATAATTCAAAATTCACATCGGTCTAAAATGTGTGTGTTTGTTATTTTGTTTCAAGCATTATACATGCAGTTTCAAACAGTTAAGGCACTCTGCTCATGGTTTATCACTGAAGTTTGAAGTCTTCCACTGAAGTGTATTGAACAAGCATCTTGCCACATTTTTCACAGAGGACGAAACTATTCTGGGTGTTGACAGATTTATGTACTTTGAACCAAGACATGCTTCAATTATATAAAGCCTTATGTAATGCAATTTAAATGCAAATGGAGGAAAGGATATTTAATCCCACTGCCACAATGTATTGCTTACCTTTATGCAGCCAAACTCTCCTAAGCAATTTTTTTCAGTAGATTCACCTGCAGTACTGGAGCTTGGCTAAGGGAAAACTGGTGCCATAATTGGGCATATTGGGCATAGAAAGTAAGCAATGCTGCATTGCTAGGATGCAATGACCCCGCATTACTTGGGAACAAGCAGCACTCTATTCTGTGGTATCAATGATTCATGCATGTTAGTTATCTTCAAATGTGATATTCTTCAGTATTGTACATCTTGATTTAAAGATATAGATCAACTTTTACCTTTAATGAAAAGAAGGACTAGGGGTGACATGATAGCAGTGTTCCAATATCTCAGGGGCTGCCACAAAGAAGAGGGAGTCAAACTATTCTCCAAAGCACCTGAGGGTAGAACAAGAAGCAATGGATAGAAACTAAAGAAAGAGAGAAGCAACTTAGAACTAAGGAGAAATTTCCTGACAGTTAGAACAATTAATTAGTGGAACAACTTGCCTCTAGAAGTTGTGAATGCTCCCACACTGGAAGTTTTTAAGAAGAGATTGGATAACCATTTGTCTGAAATAGTATAGGGTTCCCTGCCTAAGCAGGGAGTTGGACTAGTAGACCTCCAAGGTCCCTTCCAACTCTCCTATTCTATTCTATTCTATATGAGAACTCTGGGTCAAATTTTACTTCACCTGTAAAAAACAATTATTCCTTTTTAAAAAGCATTCAAACAGAACTCTTTAAATTTTCTGCATTAATCCTAGCAAGCAGTTAGCTTCTTTTTCATGATGTTTTTCATGCCAGCTTGCATTTTGATGATAGTCACCAAGAACGGATATTATTAGGTTTTAAGACCAATAAGTATGAAAGTAGATTAGAAACATTGATGATACTTTCTGTCTTCCTGAGTGACAAATTATTCAGAGTCAGGAAAAACAAAATATCTGAGAACCCAGCATTTCTCTCATGTGGGAAATAAGGTTATATCAGAAGACCAATCTGATACTTCCAGACATGGAATATAACAGGTTACTGTAGGAATTTTTCACTCCCACCCACAACACTTGAAAAACATCATTAGGTTACACAGTCTTTGAAAACGAACCTACCTGTAAGCTAATAAATTAAACTAACAAACTTAAAACGCCAAAGAGCTAAGTGCCCTGTGGGCCGTCCTCAAAAAACCTTTCGGAAATGTCCCAGTGGCCAGAAAATGTGAGGCACTGAAGTGAGAACATTAGTTTCACAGTATGAATAACTTCCACAGCTAGCAATTCAGCTGTTTTTGCTGAGGCTGAAATGGATAATATACAGTCTTCATGTCAATACATGCTACTATGGAGAAGAATTTGATATCTGCGCATTGCTGCTTTGAGCTTTACTGATACTCTAGAGCAGTGGTTCTCAACCTGGGGGTCGGGACCCCTTTGGGGGTCAAACGACCCTTTCACAGGGGTCGCCTAAAACCATCGGAAACAACACAGAGAATGGTAAATCATAGGAAACTTTAATGAACTGGGGGTCACCACAATATGAAGAACTGTATTAAAGGGTCGCGGCATTAGGAAGGTTGAGAACCACTGCTCTTGACAATTTTAAGACGTGTGGACTTTAACTCCCAGAATTCCCCAGCCAGCTGGGAGTTGAAGTCCACATTCTTAAAGTTGCCAAGATTGGGAAACTCTGTTCGAGATATTTCTTTTGTTAACTTTTACATTTGCTGCACTCTCCTCCAAAGAGTGCAGCTAGGATTTAAAATTACAGATTTAATTTATTAGCAGATGAGTTTGGGACACACTTTAAAACCATCAGCCCCTTTAATGTTTGGTGTAAATATACATACAGTAAATGTATATAAATGCAATTTCATCCCATGTTACCCTTGTCTTCATCAATTTAACATTGGCTTTCCTTGCAGGCATCTTGAAAAGCACATGTTACATTGATGTCCGCTGGTTTCCTTTTGATGTGCAGAAATGCAATTTGAAATTTGGTTCATGGACACACAATGGTTGGCTGCTTGATCTGCAAATGCTCGAAGCTGATGTTTCTAACTACATATCAAACGGTGAATGGGATTTAGTAGGTATGTTGAATTTCTTAAAGAAGCTTAATGAATCCAGATCAAGATTTTCTTAAAATCCTGTTAACAAAGGATAATTATATATATATATATATATATATATATATATATATATATATATATATATATATATATATATATATATATATATATATATATATATATATATATATATATATATATATATATATATATATATATATATATATATATATATATATATATATATATATATATATATATATATATATACCGGTATATCCATTTCTGTGATGCTACTTCAGCCATGCTTCAGTGTGTTTCCATATAAGGTGTAAGATAAGTATTGCATCACTCATACATATGCCACTAAGTAATACCATTCCTAGGACCCTGCACCTTTTGGTTTGAGAGAATGGAATAAAGTAGGTCAAGTTTAGGATAAAAATAAAACCAGCGGTGAAATCTACTTACCTTCCCTACTGGTTTGGAAGCATGCGCTCTGCGCGCGTGCCACCGTCACACACGCTTTTTCACCCTCTGCGCATGCGCAGAAGGCTTTGCACATGCACAGAGGGTTAAAAAAAGAAAATGGCGACATCTGGGTGGGTGGGTGGAGCCTCGCGCTGCCGCCGCTACCAGTATGCCCGTACCGGGCCTATCCAGCCCTTGGACTTTTCCTCCTTGGCAGTAACCTCCACCTCCAGAATCAAACATAATACATTAACTCTGCTTTCCAACTATATTTCAGGTTGTCCTCGACTTACACCACAATTGAGCCCAGAATATATGTTGCTAAGTGAGAAATTTGTTAAGTGAGTTTTGCCCCATTTTACGACTTTGCTTGCCACATTTGTTGAGCGAATCACTGCAGTTGTTAAAATAGTAGCAAGGTTGTTAAGTGAATCTGGCTTCCTCGTTGATTTTGCTCGTCAGAAGGTGGCAAAAGATGATCACATGACCCCAGAGCATAAATATGAACCAGTTGCCAAGCATGCGAATGTAAATCCCGTGAGCATGGGGATGGGGCAATGGTCATAAGTGTGAAAAATGGCCATAAGTCGCTTATGTGCCGTTGTAACTTTGAACGGTTACTAAATGAATTGTTGCAAGTTGAGGACTGCTTGTATGCTGCAAATCATTTTGGGAAACAATAATGCTTAAGATATTGCTGAACTACAACTCCCAGCATGCTTTGCCATTGACTTGTATGCTAGCAATTGTAGATCAATTGTAAAAAGGGACTGTTTTAAATTGTAGATCAGCCAATCTTAAGAGAAAGAGGTTCTCCATCCTTGTAAACTAAGTGTACTTTTTTTTTCCTTTTTCACAGTGTTTATTTTTAAGAAAGGAGAGAGTTGCAAAAGGGGTCCTTGCACTGACATATCTGAGATTTATTGCTTGACAGGGATAGTGTATTGGCCCCATTTGATTCATCTACAGCTCAGACCATAATTTCAGTTTTCCGACACCCTAAGAACTGAACCCCTAAGAACTTGCATATTTTATTTCAAAACATTTCTTCTGTCAGCTTATGTAAAATATTCATAGGCTTGGAGGTGGGCCTGAGAAATCTATGCTGCTCCTACAGCTGATCGACTGTGACAGCAGTGGTTGTGTGCCGCAAAAGTTATTTCCAGTGATAACAAAATCCCGGAATTTAATCCTTCACTTATCAGAGCTGTTGCCTAGAGCCAGGATTGGATTTTAAACATAGTGAGGCCCTAAGCTACGGACTGTGTTTGGCAGGGTCTACCAGAGAATATAACACAAGTAAACATGGCAAGAATGCTGCCAAGATGCATAACAATCCCAGGGTGGAATGGAGAAAGACCCCCTATGAACAGAAAGTGTGAATGCATACTGAAAGAAGGCATACTTTAATCAAATTAAAAAGTGCCATATGAGCCATACAAGGGAGCTTAATTTATGGAGGCTTTAATATGTGAACTTATAATAAAATCATGACAAATGAAAATCTGAAATACTGGAGGTCCCCTTCAGACATTGACGTCTTAAGCTGTAACTTGTTTAGTTTATGGCTAAATTCAGCTCTGCCTGGAGGAAGAAAGAATTTTCTTTTTCTTGTTATGAGTGCCTGTATATTTATATATTTCTTGCTCACACTGAAAGCTGGTGTTTGGGTGATCCTCCCTCCCTACTCACAAAAATCTGCAGAGCTTTTTGTAGTATGCATTTTTTAAAAAGGCTGACTGGTAACGTCACAACTTTTTAAAACTAGGCTTCAGAACTTCCCCATGTTTGCCGTTTCAGAGTTGACGTTCATACTGCACATCTGTTTCTGTCAAGGCTATTGAACTTTTCCCAGTCATGTCCTTTAGGCTTGCTTAATCCATAGTCTGGATGAAAATTATTAAAAAAAATTTTTTTTAAAAGAGAGATGCTGAAAGAACCATTAAAAACAGAAGTAGCATTGGTTCTATACAAAGGCAACACAATGAAAATATTTTCCATCTGCTGTCCTATAAATAGATTGAGACCTACAACCTCAATCACCAAACATTGTAATAATGGTTGATTGCAATTTGCAATTTGATAGAGAGATTGAAGAATAGTCAATTACACCTTACAGTTCTATAATGAAACTGATCAGGTAATGGCTACTGTATATATTTAGATAATTTTTTAAGGAACATTGACTAATTCTTCACGTGATATGCTTGAGCTGCTTCATAGATTTATATGGATTTTTCAGTGTGTACAATCATATGCCCTTAGAGTAAAATTAGTGCCGTGACAAAGCTAAATATTTATCCAGAGATGGTACTCATACATTATTTCCTAAAATATTACGGTATTCACAAGAGTTACTGAAAATGAATGGGATAGAAGCATTAAATAAGCTTTGGCTCTCTGGATATTCAGGAATTCAGTTTTCAGCATTTCTCACAAATAGATAGGCTGGTGAAGGCTATTCAGCAATTTCTGCAGGACCACAGCTTCTCCACACTTTCTCTAAGAAGAGTAAAATAATCGAAGTGATCGGATATCTGAGAATCTACAGAATGAACAAAGTCACTAATGAATTGGTAGGTTCGGCTGGGCTCTTCTCCTGTTCCTAAACTGGGAATTGGTTTAATACTTAAGATGTGCATCTAAGGGAATGCAAAGGTTAGATGAGAGTTGTAAATAAACAGTTGATAGGAAGGAAATAAAGGATATGAATTGCAACTCATATTTAAGTCATGGAACCCTACGTGACTACAAACTACCTTCCAATCTTGAAGTCTAAATTAAAATTTGCTGCCTCACCTTAAAACATATTATCCATTCAGATATCATCAGGAATCATGACTGGTTTTTGCAAACCGTGATTTCACACATCACCTGAACTGACCTAATACATTAATCGAAAAGAAAAGTGTAGACCAGCCTGTCTCAACCTAGTGCCCTCGTGGTATATTAGACTTCAACATTCATAATTGATAACTACTAAATTCAATACATCTGAAGACTTAAGATAAGTTCTAGATCCCTGACTGCCCTCAGTTAGCAAAAATGTTGACTGTTCAGCTGTTTTGAGAATGAAATTGCATATTTTTACTCTTATTATATTTTAAATTTGCTTCTGTGCAGGTGTTCCAGGCAAAAGGAATGAGCTGTACTATGAGTGCTGCAAAGAGCCGTATCCAGATGTGACATACACTGTTACAATGCGCCGTCGCACTCTTTACTATGGGTTGAACTTATTGATTCCCTGCGTCCTTATATCAGGCTTAGCATTGCTTGTTTTCTTACTTCCAGCTGACTCTGGAGAGAAAATATCTTTGGGTAAGGACTAAGACAATGCACAGTTTAAGTATGTAGAAAAGAATGTATCAGCAAGAGTTGACAAAGGTTATACCTCTTCAATGATGATTTGTGTTTTTGATTGTATATACAAACATCCTTCAATGTGTTGATTAAGCCAAAACATAAGAGAGAGCCTTTTAGCATTACTGTCTTCTACTGTGCTGATCTCCTACACATAGGGAAGCATTTACTTTGATTATGCTCATACGTTCATCCAGAAATACTACAGTCTAGAATTCTCCCATCTTAGTCTCAATTTTGCCTTCTAGCCTTTTTTTTTAATGTTACCTGCAGTGTGAAACTATGTATGGGGTGAGCCCACCATGAGGCTGTTTCTCCTGCCAGTTTGCCCTGCTCAAAATTGGGGAAATCTGGATTCAAAAGAAGAAAGCAGATTCATTGGAAAAATCTGTTGTTATTCAAATTATATTAGAATAGTAATGTTTTCATGATGTTCAGAACACTTTTTAAAAACTTTCTACAACACACATTTCTCTTAATCCAGAGTTATTGCCTAACTAATAAATGGAAGGTGCACTTTATTTAATGACCTTTAAAGTGGAAAACATGCATGACTTCAGTCTCGCTTCACTTTTTGTCTCTTTCACAATTTTGTTATAGGTATAACTGTTCTTCTGTCCTTGACGGTTTTTATGCTCCTTGTAGCAGAAATAATGCCTGCCACATCAGATTCAGTTCCCTTAATAGGTATGTTGACGGTGCACCACTTCTCATGATAAAAAATGAATCAGGTTTAAAACTGCGTAAAATTTATCTGGATCAGGATCCTGGGGAACTGATGGGAAAGTGAAGGTGAAAGAGAGGAGGTGGGAGTGGAGGCGGAAAAAAAATATTTTAAAAATATTTTTCCCCCATATTGGAACACAACTTTATTTGCTTTTTAGAATTAGATCATGACTGTAGATACCGGTAACAACTTTTGTTGTCCTTTGAGAAAGGGAAAAACTGCTTCCAAGACACTTCCTTTCTTCTCCAAAGAAATTTGGAAGAAGAACCAGTTTCTTCTGAGTTGTCAATGGACCACACCGAGAATTATAAATACAGATAAATAAAATCAAGTTCTGATGAGAATGTGAATTCATTGGGAACCTTTTTCATTCTTACAGTTGTTCTGTAGCTTAGTTCACAAAATGCTTGGCCACTCTAGAAAAACTGCAACATAAATTTACGGATCAACAACAGATCAATTATAGTGTTAAGTCTGCATAAAATAATTGTAAGGGTAAAATGTTCATGTGGTGGTGACTTTTCAGTTCAGGATGAGAAATGATTCATTTATGTGAATGAATTGTAGACTATCATGCTGCCAAATACTAGAAATGTAGTTATTTCATAACATGTTAGTAGAGTAAGATGCTAGGTAGGGACCAAATTGCATTTTGTCCATCTCAGTTTTTAAAGCAATGTTAAAAATCATTTTTTTAAAAAAACCCATAAATGCTGACATTCCCTCATCCAATCACTTACCCACAATCTATCTGGATCTCTCTCAAGGCTTAGGAATCCGAGTAATTGGGTTCCTTCCCTTCCTTATTTTTTATCCATAGAGGGTCCTTGTGCCCGGTCCAGGCAGCCCAAGATTAATAACTGGTGCTTTCTTTGTTTGAGAGCATGAGTCCATATTCTCAGTTCTACCCAGATGTGGCTTCCCAAATAGTGCCGTCTCTTCCAAGAGGAGTGGTAAAAGTGTTCCTTGAAGTCTCACCTGTTTTACTATTCCCACAATGCAGTGTACACAGGAACACACTTCAGCTGCCTCTCTCCTCTACCACATCCCCTTTAATAACATGTCTTTATTCTCCTCCAGTCTCATCTTTTCTGTCTGCTAGCTATTCATACTTCCCCCTTTCTCCCATCTCACTCCTCCCTATTCCATTTCTTCCCATGATCATCTGTTTACTTCTTTCTTCATGAATCAGGCCATCACACCATTTTCTTCTTCTCCTTCTTTACAACTCAACACCAGCCTCTGGCACATTCCTCTAAGCATCAAGCAATGACTTCACCCACCTCCTGATCCATTCCTGTGTACAACCTCAATATTTCTATTTAAATATATACATAAACATTTCTATTTAAATATATACAAAAATATTTCCTTTGTGTTTTAAAATACATTTTAAATAAAAAGAAATATCAAGATATTTTATTCAGCAGTGTTAAAATAAAATAGAGAGGAGCTAAAAACTTGTGGGGGGATCATTCTATCCCAATCATTGTGAGCCTCAGTTAAGAATTGAGCAGATGCAGAACAGTTTTTAAACTGTAGTTTTAAAACATTTGGGAATGACAATAGATAATTATGCAATGCAAATCCGTAGCGCTTCATCAAACTAAGTACAGCAGGACAAGACTGAAAAATGGTCTGAGTTTTAATCTCACATCCCAAAATGCGGATTAGTCATGCAGAAAAACATCTTTTTTGAAGGTTGAGGGCCTAATGAACAAACCAGGTTTTTCAAGTTGATTTTGAGAGCTGTTCTCCTTTCTTTAGACAAAGTATGCCTAAAAAGCCTCATTGATGCTTCAAATGTTTTTTTGTAATGCCTGAACAATTAGAGCATATCGAATGTATTTGAAATGCACTGTACAAAGTAGCCATCTAGGTCAAACATACTTGGTACCTTTCATCTGCTTAGTGGATCCGATTTTCCCTGCTGAATTGCCATAAAAGAAGAATGACGGCTTTCAACCACAATGCACAGGAAGACCCATGACTCAAAGACGGTGCCACTGGTTATGTCACTAAAGTGAATATACTGTCCAGGAATGAGACCAGTGCAATAAACAGAACTTTTCACTTCTATCTTCCTAAACTGAAGTAGAGATTCTCCATAGTGGGTGGAGCTAGCCGCCAAGATTGGGTATTGGCACAGCCTTCTAGCCAATTATGACTGAGTCTGGAAAAGTATAAAAGATGGCTCTAGGCCTAGATTCCCCCTCTTTTGACTCAGTCATAGCCATCGACTAGTGCCTTTTTTCCAATCCAACTTCTGCTTAAATTACAATTGTAAGTATTTTTTCCTTCTTCTAATACTAATTCCAAATTTTCTTTCCCTAATCGAGCTCCCCTGGTCCCTTTTTCTGGCAAAACATACCAGGGTGGATATGTCCCTCTCTGCTGAACATCTCTGGTGGAGAGGTCCCACTGGTTATGTCACTAAAGTGAATATACTGTCCAGGAATGAGACCAGTGCAATAAACAGAACTTTTCACTTCTATCTTCCTAAACTGAAGTAGAGATTTCCAGCTCAGTTCTTAGTAGTCTTTACTGTAGAAGAAGACACCATCTTGATAGATAGATAGATAGATATAGATAGATAGATAGATAGATAGATAGATAGATAGATAGATAGATAGATAGATAGATAGATAGATAGATAGATTAATTATTTATTAAGCAATGAATTACTCCAGCTTTTTCCACCTAGGAGTCCAAGGCATACAATTTGCTTTGGGTGCTAGCTGTTCGAAAGCATGCACATGCAAGTAGATAAATAGATACCATTTTGATGGGGAGGTACCATGCTGGCCACATGACCATGGAAGCATCTTCAGACAATACTGGTTCCCTTGGCTAGGAAATGGAGATGAGCACGGCCCTCTAGAAGTCAGAAACGACTGAGCAGGGGAATTTTTTACCTTTATCTTAGAGCAGGGATCTCCAAACCTGGCAACTTTAAGACTTGTAGACTCCAACTCCCAGAATTCCTCAGCCAGCCATGCTTTAGCATTCAAATGCTTTTTTGTCTAGGGTTTGTAAAAAAATAAAAAATAAAGAGAGAAACTTTCTGCTTTTCACATTGGTAAGAGAGAAAGGAGATCTTTAAGCAGTTAGGATGAGCAATTAGAAAGGAGGAAAGCTGGTCTTTTTTCCCTACAAGTACAAATATAAAGCATTCTGAGAGGCATACTGATTTATTTATATTTCTGGAACTGTAGTTTGGTTTGGAGAATATTACAATCAAACCAATGAAATATTGAGGGGTCTTGGAAGAATACTACTAGTGCTATAATAGAACTTTTGAATATGTTCTGAGCTCTGCTGTGAGGTTAGACTACCAAATGTAAAGAAGCAAATTATCCTGAGGAATTTCATGCCAACTTTGTTTGAGTCCAGGAAAATGTTGTCCCCCACAACGTAGCAAAGTTCTGTACAGCTGCTGTGAATATGCACAAACAATTGACTACTCCACATGCCTGACACCCAGTTCATTTATCTTATGGCTATGTGGTTTGTTGGTTTGTTTTCTATCTTTGCTGAAATTAGTTTATATATAAGTTCTGTTGTATTTGATCACTTACCACATAAATATGAGAAAGAGGAAGACCATCTTTGCTTTTGCCTCAGGTTCTATATCAATGTTTTGGAAACTTGGCAACTAGCAATTACCGTATTTTTCAGAGTATAAGACGCACCTTAGTTTTGGGGAAGGAAAATAGGGGAAAAAATCTACCTACCAGGTATTCATCTGGCTAGCGTCCTTAGAGGGAGTAGGAATGAAAACAAGCCTGCAAAAACGGAGTAGTAAGCCGGGAAGATCGTTAGCACCTCCTTAGGGCTGGGAAAAAAAGCTTCGGAAAAGCTACATTCGGAGTATAAGACGCACCCAAATTTTCAGCCTCTTTTAGGGAGGAAAAAGGTGCATCTTATACTCCGAAAAATACTCTATGTGGATGTCAATTCCTGAATTCCCCGTCAGGACTATTTCAAAATTTTCTGTCATGTAGCATTTTTCTCTTGTTTTTGTTTGTGAAAAGGCTTTAGAATACTTTTATTTCCTTGGACATTTGTTTGGCTAATTGTACTAAAATAATCAGTACCTACAGATTCAATGTTTTGAATTTAAATGCTGTTTAATATATCGATATCAATATATCTTTATTTATATCTCTATATCTACCTTTCTAGCTTTCTATCTATATCTTTACCTCTACCTTTACTTTTACCTCTATCTCTGTCTCTGTTAGATATTGTGAGCTGATGAAAGAATATTTAAAAAAAAGCTAAATTTAAAAAAAAACACCTCATGGAGAAAATTAAACTCAACAAAATGGAGATAATTAAAAGGAATAGTATTTTAGATCTTTAGTCAAATTATTTGAACCTCCACTATATGCATGTAAGTAATCAAGATATAGTGTAAGATTTGTAAAAAAAAATATTGGGTGGAAACATCTTTAAAGAAAAACAAAAGGCTCCTTTGGTTAAAGTAGCCTATTATTACCGAGAGTCGTCTGTGCCAAAACAAGGCCACAGAGACCAGCTGTATTTATTAGCTCTACCATTCCTGCTGACTGCTAGTGGAGTGCAGTCCTTGAAGAAATCCTTGGACTCAGAGGATATAAAGGCATCCTGCCAGATTGCTTTGTGAATGCTAAAATTTCTTAATATTGCTCTGTTGTCCTTGTTTATAAGAGTAGGAAGTTCCAAAGCAGTTTTCCAAAACTAAATTCCTTATGAAAGTCAAGGAGGCAGTGTGGTTGCTAGAATCTTGTGATTGTTTTGCATTGTGATGTTGTTTATAGATATGAAGTTCAGCAAAGACTATATCCGCGATGGCGAACCTATGGCACACATGCCACAAGTGGCACGCGGAGCCATATCGGTGGGCATGGGAGATCAGGGATGTAAAAAGGATGTTGAGACTCTAGAAAGAGTGCAGAGAAGAGCAACAAAGATGATTAGGGGACTGGAGGCTAAAACATATGAAGAACGGTTGTAGGAACTGGGTATGTCTAGTTTAATGAAAAGGACTAGGGGTGACATGATAGCAGTGTTCCAATATCTCAGGAGTTGCCACAAAGAAGAGGGAACTATTCTCCAAAGCACCTGAGGGTAGAACAAGAAGCAATGGGTGGAAACTAAACAAGGAGAGAGGCAACCCAGAACTAAGGATAAATTTCCTGACAGTTAGAACAATGAATTGGTGGAACAACTTGCCTCCAGAAGTTGTGAATGCTCCAACACTGGAAGTTTTTAAGAAGATGTTGGATAACCATTCGTCTGAAGTGATGTAGGGCTTCCTGCCTAAGCAGGGGGTTGGACTAGAAGACCTCCAAGGTCCCTTCCAACACTGTTGTTGTTGTTGTTGTTGTTGTTGTTGTTACTACTACTACTATAAAATCGTCCCTTTTGATCCCATGTTCACAGGGACCCCGTGACAGCTGTAAGTGCAAGGACTGGTTGTAAGTCAGTTTTATAAGTGACTTTGTAACTTCAAACGGTTGTTAAGGAAATGGCTGTATGTGAAGTACTACTACCTGTAGATGACCACTTAAATGGACTGACCAGGGATTTTGCTCAAAGGGTTTTTCCCAAAGAAATACCGTATATAAGCCCACATTATAGACTGAAATAACTTTCTCCCCCCCTTGATTGTATGAGGCTGTGTCTGATTTAAATGATATCCCATGTCCTCCAATGTCCCAAACAGTAACGGCCACTCTTGCAATGGCTGTGTCTCCCCATTGGTGCTTATTAGGCTTCTATAAGCACTCTGAGAAAATGTGCATACATCAGCTGAACTTTGGGTGGCTGACAGTTCTCTGTGATCAACTATTGGCCCTCCCCTGCTTGACTGCTCATTCTCCATCATCACTGTAAACCCGTAGCAGTAAACCATGTCATTGCACATAAAGCATTCTGAGATTCTTGTTCAGATCAATCCATTTTTGTGTTTTAAACGGCAAAAAAGGAGAGCTGGAAAGGCTGGTCGTCTGAACAGAACAGGACAGCTTCATATGAACCTTGTCCTCCCCTTTACTAGTGAAACTAGAAATATTTCACAGTCAAGGAAGGCTAGGAGAAATTGGATGGAAATTAATAAGTGAGTTGTGTGGGCAATATAATCAGGCAATCTACGAACACAGTGATGTTCTTCAACTCTGCCTGAAATGTCAAAGCAACACGAATAGTTTCAGCTCAGTCCAACTTATTTCCCCCCCACGCTTAATGCAAGAGGTGATGGTAGAGATTCCACATTTGTCAGAAAATACCCGTCATGTACGTAACAGGGAGTGTGCGTTGAGGCAATGAGTGTTATGGCACATTTATTCTTGTACAATAGATCTATTAGTATCACCCAATGTTCATTTTGCATATTTTCTCCCGTGCCTTTCATGGTGGTCACAGAGGATGAACTCCCCTCAGTTTCAGAGTAACCATTCAAGATCATTTCTCGTACTGTGGCCGCCTTCATTCCCACAGGGACTTTTTGTACTCATGAGCTGGGCTGAGTTCTAGAGCTAGACATATTTTCAGCAAGACAAAAGATGTGCCATGAATGGTCCTGGCTAGAGGCAGAGCAAGGCTGATCTGTTTCTTGCTATATTTACGGTCTTCTGCTCTCATACTTGTTTTGTGGCCACTGAAACTTCTGTCTCTTCCATTTTCTTTGCCTCTTTGATTCTCTTTTTGCAAGAAAATTGTTAGGCTGGGAAGATAAGACTCCCCCCCCCCCCAGTGTCTTGATTTTCTGTGTCATCCTAACTGAGTCTTCAGGCTAAATAACAAGCTTGCCCCTTTTAGTCTTTGTGGAGACTGTTTTATATTTGTATTCTTGCCTGATATCTGTACTGGTACAGCTTGGTGGGAGTAGAAAGAAGGCTGCTGCTCTGGATGTATATTTTAGAAAACATGCATATTTATTCCATTTGCCTTTCCTATAAAAAGACCATGGAACGAACTCATACTGTACATCCCCAAGCAGCTATATTTTTTCTCTTGATTTTTAAGCCACAGAAATCAGATGGATTTTGTTGCACTATTGATGAAGTTACAAGGGCATGGCAACCTCCATAGATCCTTCTGAGATATTTGCATGACTCTATAAGCTTCATTAGCACGCCCAGTTCTTTGTATGATGCTACCTTTGCTGATTGAAAATTTGATAAACAAGAATAAGAAAGGAGAAAGAAGAGAAAGCAGGGGACATGTACTATTTTAATTAGATAAAACCAGTGCCTTTTTTACTTGAGGTCTAGTACTTTCCTCTACTCATCTGTAAAACACAGGATGACTGCACAGAGAAGCCGATTCAGATCAGAAGCTGAGTCAAAAAGTAATTCCATTTTCTTTAGGACAGGTATAATTGCCAACACAGGAACATGTAGCATACATCAAAATGAAGCTGGTCCTTTGTGGATCACATCCCTACTTCTCAACATAGTCACCGTTTCTCTCAATAGCAATGTTCCACCTTTGAATGAGAGCATGTATCCCTGCCTCGTAAAATTTTGTTGACTATTCTCTGAGCCACTTCTTCACTGCAGTTTTCACTTCCTCGTCACTGAAATAATGTTTGCCTCTTAAACCCTCTTTCATGGGGCCAAAGAGATGATAGTCTAACCCTCAAACACATTTTGTAATCATCTGTGAATGTTCACAGGGGTTTCCCCCTCAGCAACAAGGAATTCAATCACTGCTCTTTGTTTTTGACGCAACTCTAAGGGAGCAGCCATTTTGAATTTTCCTTGCGACTATAAAAACCTGAAAAGTAAGAAACAAAATATTTCAGAACGTAAATGATATAATCATTTATAACTGGGAAAAAATTCTGGTATTTTTTATCAAAAACTTCATTGGCATTATTTTTTGACTCACCCTCGTATGAATTCTTCTTTCCTCTAATGTGCAATTTTTGTTCTTCATTTTTTGATGATATTATAGCAATATTTTGCTTGTCCTCTGCTAGCAGTCATCCAGGCTGGACAGGATAGGAGAAGCAACAAGTCAGCATTTACTTAGTGGTTTCAGAAGAGGCCTTCACCCTGCAGTGGATAGACAGTGGCTAGAATGATGATGATGGCGACGACTTGGTGGTTTACTACAGCATGTCTTCCTATTCCTACTTATCTAGGACTTCCACATTTTTCTGAGAACATCACTTCCTGATAATATTTAATCAAAGAAAAGGATGTGTTCATACGTTCTTTTAAAATTGAACCTATGAACCTTCTTTGAAGCAAGAACATTGTGTTCAGGGAGCTTAGGAACATGGGATTCAGCTATGACTGACCTACAATTCCTGGCAAGCTCAGCTTTGGCTAGGCTGCATGGGAAAGTGTAGTTCAGCAATGTTAGGAGAATCGCAAATGTTCTATTCTTGAGTTAGCTGCCTATTCAGTGTTCTTGCACAAGTGAATGGGTTCATATACTTAAAAAAAACCCTACTATGTATTAGGTGTTTTTTTTAATCCCTACAAAGAGACACACCTTAGGATAGGATAATGAAATGTTGATACATCTTGAAATATATAGAAGGAGCCATAAAATTAGATTTTAAGGTATAGGATAAAAAGGAAAATTGTTTATCAATGAAAACTTGTCCATAATTTGGGGTTCCTTAATTTTGGTTCTAAGTTCCTTCTATAGCTAAATGTCTATGGAGATTCTCAAGTCACCCAGGTCATGGTTGTCGCAAAGGTGCTTTTTCAAGAGGCAACTGGACTTTCTGGTTTTTCTTGGAAGACGTTCCGCTTCTCATCCAAGAAGCTTCTTCAGCTTCTTGAAAAAAAAAGCAGCTTTGGGACAAGTTCCTTCCTATGTTCCTTCAAATTCTGTCTTACCTAAAAATTCTGTCCTGCAATTATCAAGGGTCTGCAAGTATCATTCCCTCCCCCCCTTTTCCATTCAATTGTATGTGATTCTCACAGTTTGCCTGTCAAGTCCCTGCAGTTTTCTTGGCAAGATTTTTCAGAAGGGATTTACGATTTCCACTTTCCTAGGATTGAGGAGAAGGGATTAACCCCAGGGTCATCCCAATTAGCTTTGTGTCTATGGAGGGACTAGAACTCGCTTTCTGCTGGTTTGTGGCCATTCCTCTTCCCCCACATTCTGTGTAAACTATGATCATCCAGACTTCTTCACAACAATTTAAAATCACCCTCCCTGCCACCCATATTACTTTATTACAGCAGCAAAACAAATTCCTCTAGAAAGTACACGTGTTACTCAATGGGCAAATGGTCTGAATAGCTCAGAATGTGCCCTGAATAGTTCTGTCTCTCTCAACTGTATCCCTAATCGGGAGGGGGTTCAGACTATCATGTGCTGCACATATGTATGCTTCTTGCTTACAATTACTACTTAGAAGACATGATTGCTTCTCTAATACATATGAGGTAGCCACTCAATATTTGTGCTGAAGATGTAAATAATTGCTTCCGACCAGCCATTTTCCCCTCCCAGTGATGGGATTTCATTCATTCATTCATTCATTCATTCATTCATTCATTCATTCATTCATTCATTCATTCATCACATTTCTGAACTGCCCATCATCCTCAAAGAGGTACTTTACATGAGCTTTCAATTCTAAATTATAAATGACATATACATAGTCATTAGCTAATTTATTTGACAATATCTTCCAAACTACTTTCCCAACCAGCTTGTGTAATGTCTTGCAGGACAAAGAAATTGGAATATCTTAAAGGTTTCTATCTTCTTGTAGCCTGTCAGTTGTCTTAATGAAAACATTGCCCTAATATGACCCACATAGGTTACTTGGCCAAAAGGAAGAATTCCCTCTTCACTCTTCTATCACATCTCTTTCTATTAGTTGTTTAATCCCTATAGTATTTGCAGTCAGATGCTTTCTCTATTTTCTTTCCGATTGCCAAGCAAGATTTGAAAAGTAAAGGTCTTCTTCTCATCCTCTTTCTTGACAGTCTTCTACAACTTTCAATTATCTCTTTTGGTGAAGGTTACATGTTTAAACTGAAAAGTACCGTTCTTGTGAAACTTGGATTCACTATCCTCTTAGCAGGGATATTTTTGTGCCTTAAAGAACATTGTGTTTACTAACTAAATTTGCTAAAATTTAATAAACGTGCCATTAAATTTTTCTAAAAAGAAGATAAGCCTCCTTCTGCATGAAAAATGTGGATACAAAACCCTCTGGTTCCTTTTCTTAAGGACAGAGGATTGCCAATTCAGACTGAGTTATATGTATGCATGTGTATCTTAATCTGTTAGAAGCACACTCCTCAATATATATACATACATACATACATACATACATATATACACACACAGTATATATATATATACAGTGTGTGTGTGTGTGTGTGTGTGTGTGTGTGTGTGTGTGTGTGTGTGTGTGTGTGTGTGTGTGTGTGTGTGTGTGTGTAAGGATAGAGCGCAGTAGAGCCAGGAGATATAATTCATATTACTTGAATTATTAATTAAAATAGATGGTCTATTTAAAAAGGTCTCTGTTTGTAAAATTAATTGATACCCATCTGCATATTAGTTTTAACAGATTAACACAGTTGGAAGGGACTTTGTAGGTCTTCTAGTCCAACCCACTGCACAAGCAGGAGACCCTACACCATTTCTGACAAATGGCAGTCCAGTCTCTTCTTGAAAGCTTCCAGTGATGAAGCTCCCACAACTTCCGAAGGCGAGCTGTTCCATTGGTTGATTGTCCTCACTGTCAGAAAATTTCTCCTTATTTCTAGGTTGAATCTCTTTTTCCATCTGTTATTCCTTGTCTGGCCTTCAGGTGCTTTCGAATATAGCTTGACCCCCTAGTCTCTGTGGCAGCCCCTCAAATAGAATAGCTATTCTCACACAAACAGAAAGACTGAATATGTGCATGTACCAAAATAACTTCTAGCAAACACATCGAAGAAGCAAGAGAAAAACAAGGTGGCGATAGGGTAAAAGGAAGAGGCAGTTGCTTTCAAATACTTATAGCCTGTCTCATCTGTCTAATCTTCCCCTGCATGACCACCTCTCTTCCTTTCCCCTTTTCCTTTTTATCTTATCCCATATTAAGCCCTACCTCGGTTTAGCTCTTCCATCCATCTGATGAAGCAAACTGTACTTCAACAAAATGTGTTAGTCTGAAAATGCCTCACCAGACTGAATTTTGGCTGTTCTGTTTGATTCTTCTGCAAAGGCTAGTAAATTTCCCCTGAGGGCCAAAAATTATAATCTGTCACTTTGTACAAAAGCCTGTGACAGAAGACTCCCGGAGGAGCTACTATGACATATGTTGAGGCTAATTAATAATTTTGTTTGCTTTCCTTTTAAACTTCATTGCATTTGTTCTTCCTTCATCTCTACTACAATACGTATGCCTGTCCAAAGAGTGAGTAACCTATGCCCATGTGCATATTTCTCTGTGTGAAAGAGAAAACGCAAGGATAGATTTATGAAGGCTATAATCACCCTTGCAGTTCTTTCATTTTAAACTATGAAAAGAGATAGTGAGCCAGGCACTGTTTTATGGGCAGACAGATTGAGAACCTAACTTGTAAATCATGAGCTGGCCACCAAGTCCTTAGTTCACTTTGGGATGGGGGGGAATGTTATGATGTGAGCAGGTTACTGCCTTCATCAAAATACATAGGCTGATCGAAGTCCAGTGCTTTGGCTGGTGTATTTCTGTGATATGTGTTCCTACGCTTTCTGGTTGTGGCTGCAGGGTCTGAAACAGAGCAAGGAGATAGAGACTTCCAGCTTAAACCGAAATGCTTAGGTAGAAAGAGAAGGTGAGAAAGATGATGATCCTAACGGATGAAGGCAGGAAGGCAGAAATAGGCTACTAAAACTGGCAAGGCAGGACATGAAATTAGAAAGGAAGCGACAGACATTCTAAGCATACCAGTGAGTTGGGAAAACTGGTTTTAATTCAGAAGGCAACAAATGTATGTGTTGTGGCCTGCCAGCAGCCTGTGCAGCCAGGGCCTTTGGAACCTCCAGCACCTCTTGGCAGTGATGGGAAAGGAGGGGCTACTCCTTTCCAGAATGCAAGAGCACGCAGGGCTGCCAAGAGGCAGGAAGGTTTACTCCGGAGAAGGTCTCCTCGGGAGTAAGGTTGGGGGCTAATTGGCCACTCCCCTAGTCTATTTAAGAACAGTCGATGCAGCTGGCAAGCTGCAGGAAACAACTCTTTGTAATCACCTCGTGTATCGGATTCAGCAAATGTCTCTACGGCCCTGGTTTTCCTATGTTATCTGTTCGGCTAATTGCTTCTGGGAGTCTTGCCAAGCCACAGTAAGAGTACTGATATCGGACAAGACTATTGCATCAAGAATTGAGTTATTGTACTTTGGACTTTTGTCAGGCTGTTAATGGCTTTGAATTAACAGCCTTGGTTCCTTAAAGACTGATTGAAAACGTATCTTTGTTTGAACAAACTACTAAGAAAGCTTACTAGTAGTCTTTATGTAATTAGAATAAGGTTTGCACGGACTTGGTGTGTGTTGCGTTCTTCGTGGTTCGTAGCTGGGGCAGAGCAGTACATGTTACATTTCATGGTTGCCTTTTCGAAACTGCTCTCCCTTCTTACGATGCTTCCAGGTTGCAAAACATCTCTTTTCTCCACTGCATGGTTGGTTTATGTCAGTAGAACTATCAAATTGGGTTTGTTCTTTACAAGAGCTATTAAATTTTGATTCTAGCTGTTGCGCGTACAACAGAAAAGCCAGACTACAAGCGAAAGCATGTATATAGACGGGGATAATTATGGCTGGACAATTGAATTTTGTAATCTAGTCATGAAAGTAGCCAAAGTCTCCTGAGTAGAGTAACATAGAATGGCTACAGCGGTCATAATAATTACTCTGTAGTGCAGGTATATGGTATTAAGTTGTAAATATAATGGTTGTACTGGAGCCTCTCATGAAATAATAATGCAGTTTGAAATCTGGGATAGAAAGTTTAGGAGCTCATTTGTACTGGAGATCAGTGCACTGTTCCATAGCAGAGGAACACATTGACTTAAGGAAAGCCTGATCCACCACTGATCAGTGTCCTGTACTCCATCTTGAACTCTTCCTGCAACATAACCATTGTCTATGTTTATTGCATAGACTTCAAAGCAGCATTTAATTTTATATCCCAAGCTAAAATATGGGAGATGTCGGAGGCCTGTTAAGTTGACCAATGTCTACTTCATTCAGTATGCATGCTCCTCTCATCAATCCTATTGAAATCAGAAAGGCACCAAGCAAGGCTACATATTGGCCCCACTCTTATTCAGTTTTTATGGTGGGCCCTCTCCACAACATGGACTTTCACTCCCAAAAATTTGCTGGAAGACACAGATGATGGCAGCAATACTTTCAAGAAGGCTTTCATGAGAGCAGCGAGGACACTAGGGCAGTCCTGCAAGACACATCAGCTGGAACTCAATTATCAGAAAACTAAATCATGGCTTTTGCCAAAAGGCCCAAGAGCCATTTCTGAAACAGAGATGGATGGCCACAAGTCTGAACAGGTCTTCTTCCTCTTTTACCACTTCAAGTATCGAGGGAACAGGTCTCCTGTACCAAATACTGGGAAGTTTTCCTTCATTTACCTTCAGTAGGAAAGCTCATGGGGACTTCATTGCTGAAAATACACAGAGGAGTTCATCTGCCATTCTTAAATATCTTAGGACAATAGGTAGCTCCTCCTTCCTCCTGGCAAACCTAAGTACTCAAAGTACCTCAACAAAGAAAAGCCTTTACTCTGGCATGATGTCATGCCCTCTGCTTAACTGTATTTGACAGCTGGAACAGAGAAATCCCTACTTGGAGAGACCATGCCCCTGCGATTCTGCACAGACAGAAACAACACAGGGTGTGTTTCTCTGGTGCCTCTACTACAGAGACATTTGCACTGGTTTTACCTTACCATTACTACAGAAATATCCAGGGTGTACAGGAAAATTTTATACCACCCTGTTGTTTTCAGGTGCCCACTCAGCTGTAGTATACAATCTTCCCAGGCTCAACTAGTAAATTACCGTATTTTTCGGAGTATAAGACGCACCAGAGTATAAGACGCACCTTAGTTTTTGGGGAGGAAAATAGGGGGGAAAATCTGCCTACTAGGTATTCATCTGGCTAGCGTCCTTAGTCTGGTCAGCTTCAGCACATTATTTTATCCCCTGGTTAGGACTTAAAAAAACCTTCTTCGGAGAGAGTAACAATGAAAGAGCCTGCAAGCCAGTAAGAGCTGGGAAGATCGTTAGCACCTGGTTAGGGCTAGAAAAAAACTTTTTCGGAGCAAGTAGAGCAATGAAAAAAACCCTGCAAAGACTTAGGGCTGGAAAAACCTTCTTAGGAGAGAGTAACAATGAAAGAGCCTGCAAAGTAAGAGCTGGGAAGGTCGTTAGCACCTAGTTAGGGCTGGAAAAAAGCTCCGAAAAAGCTACATTCGGAGTATAAGACGCACCCAAATTTTCAGCCACTTTTAGGGAGGAAAAAGGTGCGTCTTATACTCCAAAAAATACGGTAGATAAATTAGGTCTAGTAAGTGCCTAGTTTGCCATATTAAGCTGCTTTGTAACTTGATAGATATAGGTTCCACATACTACCTTTTTGCTTCCCTGTACCCATCTAAATATCTTAACTTTTGTTTTAGATTCCTACTGTTACATATCCTTTTAGTTTTTAACTTGCATATCTTTTGTATCTTTTTATAATTCTTTTTTGTTTTACTTTTTTCTTTTTTCTTTTTCTGACTATACATATATCTGTAATATATAATTACGCACATAAACTTTATGCCTTTTTTAATGATAGCATCCCACTCCTTTATGCTGATCTATGGCCATAATAAAATTTTGATTTGATTTGAAGTCTAAATTAGTTAATTTCAGCCACTGAGGTCTATGACCTGGACACATATAAATTACATTATACATTTACATATACAATGTACATTTAATCAATATAGTGAATGATTTGATTGCATTATGGTAGATATGTGTCAATGAGGTCAGGAGAGTGAGGCAATGAGGTGAATATAATGGATTTCTTGAGTTAAACGAAGAGCTTCCAGAATGCCTCTGGTTGAGATGTTTCCTTCTGTGAGTGTTATATCAAATGTCCTTGCTTTCCAGTGTCTCTCCTTATCTGAATCAGCATTCCTTTGTGTTTTACGGCTGAGCTAGCCATTTATTTTTCTTTGAGAAAATGCAGATCAGGAGGGGCTGAGTGTCTTTGGAAGATGGTGATTTAGGTATCTGAAGATAGAATGCTAGTTTGTCTTCAATCACACAATGAGAAGAGGTCATTCATTAAAGTAGCTCAGTTTCCATATCAGAATGCATATTGGACATCAGGCCTGTGTAGCAATTTGCACCACTTGCTTCTTGGATACACCTCTGTCACAGACTTACAAGTGAAGGCCTCCACTGTACTCCAGTCTAAACTCAAGGGGATATTGTAAGTGAGAAGTTAGATTTAGGATGTGCTTATTTTTAATTAGAAATTATTTGGGAAAAGGTCTGGGATTCTTATCTAGAATAATGTCAGAGCTTTGCAGCATAAAAATATAGTTAGCAGAAGAATGAATGAATCAAGCAAGCGAGCAATCCGGCAATCAATAATGCCAGTCTTTAAAGCAGCAAAACTACAGGACCTATTGGAATATGATATACAATTCTGGTCGTACCTTTCCAAAGATTAGTTGAAAGGAGCATCAAATTCTCTGATAAAAAGAGAATAAAGAAGTTGAGGGTGATAATTTAGGGGGGGGAAAGGGACTGGATTTGGGGAAAGTGGTAAATTAAAGTCAAAGCTGTTGGCCAATAACCTTGCACAGCAGAAATAATGTGTGGAAGGAAAACGCTAAAGCTATAATTTTTCTGAGAAAGACTTCTTGAGTCTGGGGCTTGAGTGAAATAAAAGTAAGCTTTATTTAGGAATAGAACACGGTGATAGGAAAGCCCCACTGATTTAAGTGTGTTTACAGCTAAGAGCCCATGATCTGCTCTCCATTACAGAGGGAGAGCAAGTCAGTTGAGAATGTGAACTGCAGAGAGATAAGAGAGAATTGAACTGAGAATAGCAATAGCAATAGTACTTAGACTTATATACCGCTTCACAGTGCTTTACAGCCCTCTCTAAGTGGTTTACAGAGTCAGCATATTGCCCCAAACAATCTGGGTCCTCATTTTACAACCTCGGAAGGATGGAAGGCTGAGCCAACCTTGAGCCGGTGAGACCCAAACTGCTAAACTGCTGGCAGCTGGCAATCAGCAGAAGTAGCCTGCAATACTGCATTCTAACCACTGCGCCACTACGGCTCTTAAAGAAAAGAAAGGATAGAAGTGATAAAATCGTCCCCCCAACTCTAACGAATAGTGTATATCACACAACAATATGCAAAGTAAGTGTCTTAGACAAGGACAGGAAATAAAAGTGCAGAGTCTCTCAGCCAAACTGCCTTAACATCTATTTTTCCTAGTGATCAGTAGGTTTAAAGGTGCAGAAAGCCCATGTAAGCAAGGTTGAATTCTGACAAAAGACACATGATATGAAGATTGCCTAATGTTAGAAGTCTGCATCTTCTAATTAAAGTTGATTGAACTTAAGTTAATCACCCAGCAAAAAAAAAAAACCTTTCACAATGAACATGAAAAACTTTAGAGTTAGAACAAGTGAAGTTGAGTAATAGTACAGCATGCTTTAGACCAGAGGTGGCCAAACCATGGCGCATGCGCCAAATGTGGCGCATTGGCTGATTGCAAGTGGCGCATTGCAATCATCCAATGGACAGAAAAGGTGACGCTGTTTCAGCGAGCGAAAGTGATTCCGACTGCGGAGCAGAGGCGCCCGGCGAGCGGGGCGAGAGGCACGGGGATGCCAGAAGTGGTGGCCTCGGCGGCAGGCTCCTGCCCACGTCTCCCGCCCGCCCATCTCTTGCCTTAGCATTTAAAATAATGAGAGGTAGGCGGGCGGGAGATGGGAGAAACTTCAGCTATTCCTCGAAAAGGAGAATTTCCAAGCTTCAGTCTTTTCTTCCTCTCTCTCTCTCCTTGTCCCACCCCCCCTCTTTTTTTCTTCCATGAAATTAAAATAAATAAATAAATAAAATAAAATAGAAACTAGGGCAGCTTTAACTGGGCCGTCTTGCATCGAAGAGTTTGCACGGCACCTTACGGCCCCCTCCTGTTGCTGCTGCGGTTGTCATGGTGCCTTCCTTTGCAATCGCCACGCCGGAGCTCAGCTGGGCTGGCGGACGTTGAGCGTCTAGTCACCGGAGAAGGAAGGAAAGAGGGGGGCGTTGGCGTCAAACCTCCCGATTCCTGGGCAGGATTAAGTTTCATGGTCGCCTGCGCATGTGTATCCTGCAGCTTTTCTCTCCAGGCCATTACTTCAGAGCAAAGGAAGCGTGGGGGGGGGGGGTAAGAGGAGAAGGAGGTGGCGGCAGCAGCAATCTGAGGCTTCACCCCAAAGCTAAGCAATTGCCCGTTGCCCACACGCCCTGAGGTGCGGGACTCCACAGCTCCATTGGGGAAAGGGAGGACATCAGGGCTCCGAGGAGGGTGGCTGCTGTCGCTGCCTCCGCTGCTGCTGCTGCTTCTCGGAATGCAGAAGCTGCGTGGAAGCTCCACCAGGGGCAAGCCTTTTCATCGCCCCACGTTTGCTTTTGTTCCCGTTGGCGGCTGCTGCTGGTGAGGCGCTTTGCCAGCCCTGGTTGTTGTGATTGTTACTCTTGCGGGGGGTTCTTCCAAGCTTCTCTTCCAGGACTTGGCATCTTGGAAGAGGCTGGGCAAGGGAGAAAGGAGCCATGGTGAGGATTGGTTTGCAGGGAGAAAGAAAGAAAGAAAGAAAGAAAGAAAGAAAGAAAGAAAGAAAGAAAGAAAGAAAGAAAGAAAGAAAGAAAGAAAGAAAGAAAGAAAGAAAGAGAAGGAAGGAAGGAAGGAAGGAAGGAAGGAAGGAGACAGAAAGAAAGAAAGAGAAAGAAAGAAAGAAAGAAAGTTGTATGGCCACCCTGAGTCCTACGGGAGTGGGGCAGCATACAAAAATGACCAATAAATAAATAAATAATAAATGGCGGATCGGAACTCATCTGCAAAAATGGTATGGTATGCTTAAGGTTGGCCACCACTGCTTTAGACAAAGTTATGGAGAATGTAAAGTAAGGTAAAGGAGTCCCTGCAGATTTTACTCCATTAGTCATTGCCGACTATTGAGGATAGTGCTCACCTCCATTTCAAGGCCTTTTGAGCCAATGCTGCCTGAAGACATTTCCCTGGTCATGAGGCCAGCATGAGGTCACAGTGCACTATTACCTTGCCATCAAAGTGGTACCTATTTATCTACTCGCGTTTGCATGTTCTCGAACTGCTAGGTTGGCAGGAGCTGGGGCAAGATGGGGACTCACCCTGTCACCTGGTGCTCAGGTCTCAAACCAGCCGACAAGCCCAGCGTGTTAACCACTGAGCCACTGCACACACACCCCTTAGGATTACTGACTAATCCAAAATAAATGCTCTTTTCTGAGAGTTTGGAATAGTAGCCTTAAAATAAAATAATGATATTTCTGGAACTCTGAACTGTTGAAATGGTCTACTTAACTATTAATATAAAGATATAATGTTGACAGCAGACCTTATCCAACCCTAATGTATTGAATAAAACTGATGGAAGAACAAAAGTAGTTATAGGTTAGGGAAAAAACACCTCAAATGTGATTTACAGCAGGGATGTCCAACCTTGGCAACTTTAAGACCCTTGGACTTCAACTTCCAGAATTCCCCAGCCAGCCATTTCCACAAGTCTTAAAGTTGCCACGGTTGGACACCTCTGATTTAGAGTTTGTTTCTGGAGGAAATATCCAGTGCAGTCTTAAAATTTATGAAGCTAGTGTACAGGGAAAACCTGGGTGACTGTGCATAGTTCTCTGTCAAATGCTGTGCCATTAAGACCTGATAAACTAAGTTCTTTTTGTTCTTCTGTAAGGATTTTTAGAGTTTTAGTCAGTACCATAACTTCCCCAGCAGATGCTTAGCCTTAGCATATAGTTTGCAAATGATACTTAGACTGATTGTCCAATGGCTACATGGAAACTAAATTTTCCCCTCTTTCTAATCCATTGGATTGTTGGAAAGTGATTATGTAAAGAGGCATGAAACTCTGTCTGTGAATAGTCTAACTTTTAAGTAACAAAGTAAGTTGGGACTACATTTTGTGTGGTGGAAGAAGCCAGTGAAAATAAAATAAACTTTGAAAATACCTTGGAACAGGCCATGGGCTGCACAGGGGGGGAAAATGCCCAATGTATCCTCACGAGAGAATTATTTGGGCAGCAACTAGGCATGCTGCTAACCGCACCATCCTCATCTGACTTGCTTCTGGTCATGTGGCCCAGAGTAGACCATTAGACACCCTGCCTGTTGCTTCTTTGTGTACACATACACAAATGCAGTATGATGGGTTAGCATAACACACACACACACACACACACACACACACACACACACACACACACACACACACACACACACACACACACACACTACGCACACTCCCTGATTAAAAAGGGAGACATATACACACTCAGACATAGACAACACACATAGGCACATCTTGATTAGTTCCTGGAAGAA
Source organism: Diadophis punctatus similis (assembly GCA_023053685.1). Classification (NCBI taxonomy): domain Eukaryota; kingdom Metazoa; phylum Chordata; class Lepidosauria; order Squamata; family Dipsadidae; genus Diadophis; species Diadophis punctatus. The sequence continues at coordinate 91,183,515 of JALIGW010000002.1, forward strand.
AAGTGTATTCACACATCAGTAACACAAAATTTCATTGCACAGAATAAAATATAGATGTCTGGAATTTCTTCCAACATCTTTATCAGCACAGGCTATAGGAAACATCTGCCACTATTTGCCAGATGGTAACTGTTTCATAGAATAAACCATGTCAAGTATTCCTGGATTTCTGACTTTTAAAAAACCTCTTAGGGTGGGTTTTTTTTTTTTTGCCTTTTTCTGGGTCAAAACATTTGCCACAAGAGCTCTGTATGATTCATCTGTAAGCTTTATAAGCTGAGGATCTTTGTTTTGCTGCAATCTACTATATGAGTCTGGAATATCATCATCATTGGCTGCCCACACATTGAATAATAATAGGCATAATTTCTGGATCAATAACAGGCAGAATGTTGTGTCCAGTAGAGATTAATCTCTTTCAGGTTGACAGAGAAGTAGTACTGGCAGCAACTGAATTTATTTGATAGCTTTCCTGGGCTTTCTCTAGGGAGGCTCACAACAACAATGTTGAGAGTTCAGCAAAATGAATCAATTAATGAACTCAGCAACATACCAAGAAACAGAATCTCATATTGATTAATTGTTATCAAATACAAGTTATGGATGACGAACAATAAGAAGTAGCTGGAAAAATGCCGTAGCTCAATTGAAAAATGCTCAATTGATAGCCCTGTTGTTTGCTTACAACTGTTTTAGGCATCAAAGAAACAAAAAGAGAATCTTGCTGGTAACTGAGGTGTAGAAATGTACACACAATTCAGCTAAACTAGAAAGCAATTGTGGAGCACCCAGTCCATTTTTAAAGAAATTCCAGATCATTCATATATTGCTACTCTCATTTGAGAAAACTGGAGCACGTAAGAGTCCCTAAGTAAATTTGGTTAGTCATAAAACCTAAGCAGGGTCATGCTGGGTTATTACTTGGATGGGAGACTACCAAGAAACTCCACAACTATATATTAGGATGGGAAATTGATCTGTATTCATCTTTATTTATTGATTAGCCCTTGGGCCATATCAAAGTGCAGAGTTCCAGAAACAAATTATTATTAAAATTTGATAAAAGCAATTTAAAATGGAATTGGATAAAATACAATTTAAAATGAAGGAAAGAAAGAGCAAAGCCCTATTTAAACATTGCAGAACGGGATTAAATTCAGTAAGCAAGAGGCCCCTCTCAAAAAGCTGTTAATTTTCAGGCTCCAGCCAATTGCAGCACCAAGCTAACCAGGCTTGGACTTGGGTAGTGGTTGGATGGGACAACCTCAGGGAGATCCCAGCACCATAGATTATATTGGGAAGCTGAAAAGCATCCTGGACGAAGGCAGTAGAAAACAACATTCATATGGCTGTCAAAAAAATTACATGGACACGTCTAGGGAGCTCAGAGGAAGCTGCATTTTGGCAGCTCAGTGCCTTCCAGATAATTGGGGCCTCAGCTTCTGGCCAATGGCAAGAGATGGTTGAAACTCTAGTCTGAAATACCTTGAGCACAGAAAGAAAAAAATGGCCCCAGGGACTGTCCTTTCATGCCTGATATATCGATGATGTGCAATCTGTTTCAAGAGAACACATTCTTTGCTTTAAGTATAAAAGTTTTCTTCTCACGTTGTTATCTAGTCAGAGTTGCTGTTAGCTCTGCATGATAGATGTTTCAGACTGATGAAGCAGCAGGTGAGAAAAGAGTGAAGCCTTTTTCCTTTCTTTTTCTTTCTCCCCTCCCCTCCCCTCTCCAGCTCCATTTCTTGCTTGATTTGACAGCCTACCCACTCCTTTTCTTTGATAGTGAAGACCTTCACCCTAAGAATATTCTCCTTTTTGTATGTTTACTTTCTCAGTATTGTATGAGTTCTTGGAATCTGAAGTAGGAAGCAAGTTGGTCAAAATTTTGAGAAGGAAGTTTGCTGGGACAATCCAGAGGGTGGGAAAAAGACAGGAGCGCGCGTGCACGCGCGCACGCGCGCACACACACACACACACACACCTCCCAACTAAAGTGATTTGACAAAGTCATTGATATGTGCTTATCTTTCCAATAGACAGTGATCTTCTTTCTATTATGATTGGGTGATTGATTGATTGTATATCATCAAGTTATTGTTGATTCCTAGCAACCCTATAAAGAGTGTTCGGAGAATTCAACTGGTCCAGAATGCAGCTGCGCGAGCTGTGGTGGATGCCCTGAGGTACACCCACGTGACACCAATTCTCCGCCAGCTGCACTGGTTGCCAGTCAGTCTCCGGGCACAATTCAAGGTGTTGGTTATTACCTTTAAAGCCCTATATGGCTCAGGACCAGGCTATCTTCGGGACCGCTTACTACCACATACCTCCCTACGACCGGTGAGATCCCATAGAGTCCGTCTTCTGCGGGTCCCGTCAGCTAGACAATGCAGGCTGGCGGGCCCGCGCGGGAGAGCCTTCTCTGTGGCGGTGCCAGCTCTCTGGAACCAACTTCCCCCAGAGGTCCATACCATCCCCACCTTGTTGGCCTTCCGGAAGGCCACCAAAACCTGGCTGTTCCAGCAGACCTGGGGATAATTGATCTCATCACGCAAAAACTTGAAGGTCTCCCCTTTTATGACAATGTATGAGTGAAATTGTTTTTTTTTTAAATTTTTTTACTGTATTTTAATAATTTATTTCTACTGTTGTTTTTATTCATTGTTTGTAAGCCGCCAAGAGTCCCCTGGGAGTTGGGCGGCATACAAATAGAAATAAATGAATAAATAAACAAACAGATCTTCCTCTTACATCGTAATTGCATCTTAATATAAATTTACTTACAGAGTGTTCATTGCATTTCTTAACTGTTTCCATCCTCCTCTTTTTCATTACATTTCTAAAATTAATCCCTGGACTTTGCTAAGTTCTTCTCTTTGCTTTATTTTTGGTTTTCTGCTCCCGATCTTTTCTAAGTTAAAAAGGAGGAGGGGGAAAAGGGGAAAAATAACTCTTTTTCTGAGGCTTCTTGGTCATGCAGAAGCCTTACATTTTGTCCTATTACTCATCTCCTGAACTGTCCTTCCAACATAGCTCTTTTCTCCATTGTCCAGTCTTTTCACCATTCAGCCTGCTCTTCAAGTCTTCCTTCTCAATTCTTCTGGGTGGGGTCCTCCATCACACATTCCACCTTCTTCTGATTTTCTTCTCAAAGAGCAACGGTGGCACAGTGGTTAGAATGCAGAATTGCAGGCTACTTCTGCCGATCACCGGCTGCCAGCAGTTTGGCAGTTCGGGTCTCACAGGCTCAAGGTTGACTCAGCCTTCCATCCTTCCGAGGTTGGTAAAATGAGGACCCAGATTGTTGGGGGCAATAGGCTGACTCTGTAAACCGCCTACAGAGGGCTGTGAAGCACTATGAAGTGGTATATAAGTCTGAGACTCTAAGTCAGTGGTTCCCAACCTGGGGGTCGGGACCCCTTTGGGGGTCGAATGACCATTTCCCAGGGGTCGCCCCGGCATCCTCAGCTACCCCCCTGCCACAAGCCTGGCCATATCGACTCAACTCGCCCAAGCCCTCCGATTGGTTGGGAGTGGTGCCATTCGGTGAGAGGCGTTTGTGACGCCTGGCGGCCGAGCTTTGACAGCATCAGCTAAGGGGCCAGCTTTTGCTTTGAATTCTGGGAGTTGAAGTCCAGGCACCTTAAAAGTTGCTGAGATTGAGAAATATTGCTGTACACTTGTTGGTTATTAAGTCTAAATACAGAAGTAGGCTTGTTGTGGAAGATGATATTCATTGTGCTCTTGCAAAGACTGGCCCAAGAATTTCTGATCTGGCATAATTACATATTGTTTTTGTGATTAATCGCTATGCTTTAATTATGTTCAATTTGTAACAATGAAAATACATCCTGCATATTAGATATTTACATTACGATTCATAACAGTAGCAAAATTACAGTTATGAAATAGCAACAAAAATAATTTTATGGTTGGGGGTCACCACAACATGAGGAACTATATTAAGGGGTCGCGGCATTAGAAAGGTTGGGAACCACTGCTCTAAGTGCTATTGCTATTGCTATTATCCTTTCTTCTTTCCTTCAGCATTTGCAGTTGACCTGTTCTGTGATACACATGCATCTTCAGCCTAGAAAGAAATTCAAGAAGCCAGATGTGCTTGCTTGGGGGTGTCCAAATTAAACCAAGTGCTTTCTCACAGGCTCTGTGAGATCTTTCATCTGCTGTATGAATCCAACTCTGTCATAAAGTACACCACCATCTTACTCATAGCAACTGACTCTACCACAGGGATCCTATGTTGCTTCTCACCTGGTTATCAGCTCTAATTATCAGCTCTAATTTCTGTAGACTGCTGTCTTTTCAGATAGCAGCCCAAAGAAAAAAAGGCCACTAAAATAGAACTTTGCTTTATAATACGATGCTTTGCTTATATTACATACTTCAGTAGGTTAATTTACCCCTATGTCCTGAAGTTCTAGGTAGTTCCTTTTAAACATTTTCTTGTGAAGAAATATTCAAAACCTGGTTTTTAGATGGTTTTTTAGATGTCATCTATTATCAGATACATTTATCTAGTCTTCATAGTTCATTTCCTGAGACTGTTTGCTGTCCCAGTGGGTGCTTCCAAACAGTAAGAAGCTGGATAGTAATTTATCAGGTTAGTTAAGGTGGATTATGAACTTCTCCCCCATCCCTCTTCTTTTTCTCTTTCTTTCTTTCCTTCAACTGATTCTCCATTTTTGCAGTAAAAATGCAAGATAAACAGTGATGTCTGAACTGTATCCAAACAGGCATATTCTCAATAAATAGTGTCACAAAAGACATCAATGTTATGCCAACTTAATTATTATAGCTGTCCCCCAAAGAGAGATCTGCCATTTTTTTTTCTTGTTAAGGTTCCATCCTGTAAAGCTGGTTGGGAATTGTGAGCTGGTAGTTGGAATGGTTGAAGTTATCCAGAAGCATGAGCAAGGCTTCCTCTCTGTAGACAAGGATCTCATATGTTGGGGAGCAGGGAGTGAGTTTATGGACACCCAGAAAGGGCAGTTTGCAACCAAGAATAGTCGAGTTTTCTTCGTATGCTGTAAAGAATGCTGGGCATTGTAGTTTTATCAGTAGACTGACAATTCTGCATTAGATATTAAAGGCAGGCTAATATCTGCTATTGTGTAAGAAATAAAATAATGCGGCCACATAGAATGTGTTAGTTTGGAAAGGATATAATCTCTATCCTCTCTCATTCACATTTTTGGATGAGCAATCAACAGTTAATTGGATACTTTCAGAGAAGTAGGTGGTGCTCAGATACATAATTTAATATCAACTAAAGCAGGGGTGTCAAACTGGCGGCTCGCGGGCCAGATGTGTCACGCACAGGCCACGCCCACCCCAGCTCCACAAAGGGGGAAAACATTGCGAAAACATCATGGGATGGCAACGTGACGCCGCGAGTTTTGACACCCGTGAACTAAGGGATAAGAGGGATTATGCTCCGTTGTACATGAGAGCATTTCCATTCCGGACATCCAGCTCAATGTATCTATCATTTTACCTTTGGAGCAAATTATAATTAAATCCCAATATTCAGTTCAATCTTTTGAGCTCAATTCCTGGATGTAAAAAAATTTAAGGATGACCTTGGGGGAAGGTATAGAAGAACTGTTAAGAAGAAAGCTGCAACATCAACCAAATCTTACTTTCAGTCATGGGCCAGCCTAAAATTTGCAGAAAACTTTACACAATCCAGAAACTGAAGCAAGCCTTGATTTTGTTTAGTATAAGATGGGACACACTTGGACAGGCTTTCAAAATGGATTTCAAGACAGACGTCACTGAAATTTCTGGAGTGCCCCTTTATTAGTGTAGGGTACACTACATCTTAACAATAAAATCAAGGAGGTGTTGTTTTGAGTTTGTTTCTCATATTTATTTCTTTGTACTGGGTAATCTTTCTGCATGTCCTTCACTCCAAAGCAATTTCTAAATTCTTTTACTTGGGATGAAGTGATTCCAGACATTCTTTTGAGATGTATCATCTTCTTTTTGATTGGATTTTTACTGCTGTTTTATCTTATAGAAAACATCCACCATTTTGATCAACACAACACAACACAACACAAGAGGCTCAATCTCTTGTGTTGTGAATGTGCTGTTAAAAAGAGACATAACCCCAAGATCACATCTGCTAACTCATGTTAATTTAATTCTAAAGTATCTAAAGCTTCTTTTAGTTGGCTGAGCCAGACCAAATCTTTGCTCATGATCTGTTGGGGGAACACAGTGGAAGAACATAAAACAATTATTGGATGCAATTAGGCCTTGTAGGCTGGGGAGAATGTAAAGAGATTATTTTGGTTGCTTGCTGTTTTAAAACCATGTTGTTTTCCATTAATGTCATCGTGCCTGGGGATCCAGTGGTGGTATGGAGCCTGTGAGTTGGTTATATTGATAGCAATTGTATAGATTGTACTCTCCCACAAATTAAGTTTTATGGTTTTAACTGTTTTAATTGGCTTTGCATTGCTTTTTAGTTTTAATTGTTTATTGTTTTGTTATTTAACTGTGTGAGCTGCCCAGTCACAAATGTGAAATGTGGGTGGGAAGCGCTACATAAATTAAACAAACAAACAAACAGTGTGAAGTTGCCTAGAGTCATTTTGGATTTGGGTAGCCTAGCAACTTGATAAACGAGTAAGAAGCACATCAGTGGTATAATTATATCTACACTATATTCATCTAGCATGGCTCAAATATTTGTTCAGGATTCCAACATGAGGTGGAATTAGATGTTAAATATTAGGTAATTATTTTTTCTTAAACATTGCTGGCTTACTTTAGATGGTCTCTGAGCACAGGCTTCAAGCTGAAGCTCCTAAGCTTAATTATCTTGCCTGTTGGGGAGTTAAGCTCAAGCCTTCCACAATATCTTGCGATCACTCTGTTGACTTAATAAAGGTTTTTGCTATCATACTGTCTGCTCATCCATAAAAACATTTCTAGCTGCACCATGCATAGCATTTGCAGCTGCTAAGGATTATTGTCTTGAGCATCTAAAAAAGAAAAGTTGCTGATACGTGATCTAATAAAATTACCTCCTTTCTCTTTGTCATCAGCATTGTAGAGAAAAGAACATGATGAAAACAGGAAGTGTGGAATCAGATTTAATAATAAATACATTTAATAGGGTTAGAAATATGTAGTGGTTTCATTTTTTTCTTTAGTATGCTTTAACCAGATGTATTTTGTGGTAACTCTTTTGCAATATAGAATTGTGCATTATTAAAATCATTTTTTAGGGCTTGAAAGTTATAAAATAAACCTGTGGTCAGTTACTCTGGGAATCCGAAAACAGTAAGTAACTGTTTATTCTTGTTTCCCTTTTAAATCTGCAGCTCAGTATTTTGCAAGCATCATGGTCATTGTTGGTTTATCTGTAGTAGTAACAGTCTTGGTGCTTCAGTGTCATCATCATGATCCTCAAGCAGGAAAGATGCCCCAGTGGGTAAGTGACCACTACAAATCAGCCTTCACAAACAGCGATATCTTTTATATTTCATCACTTAGACGATGCTAGAAAGAACAGATGATTTTAAGGATAGGATACTAATTCTTACTTCCTCTCCTCACATTGGTTTATGTTGAGCCTGCAGGGTTTATGACTGACCAAGCAGGAGACCTTTCACCTTTTCTTTTGTTTTTTTCAAAAAAGTATTTTTATTTCTTTTAGTACAGAGAAAAAGAAAAACAAAGAAAATGAATTTAAAATTAAACAAAACCAAGAATCAGAACAGGCTCTCTCTCACACATACACAGACGTCTTATTCACCCTTATGGGTGGTTTGTATCCTCCTCAGCCGTGGGTCCTCTACCAGAGGCCTGGCAGTTTGAGGGTTTGTGTAGTATCTTAGCTGTTCCAGCACTGCACTCCTTTGGACAAAAAGCTCTGATGTTCTTCCTGGGGTCTGTTGAAGCCACTCTTCCTGTTTAGATGTCGCAGTCCCAAGTGTTCCTACTACCACAGGATCTACTTTGATCTTTATTTTCCTCATCCAGTCTACTTCAGGCCCTGGTGCTTCTCCAGCTTCTTCTTTTTAAATATATATATATATATATTTAACAAACATTACATCATTAATCAAGCAATGTGTCATCTGGGTACAAATTTTTTGTGTCAACATATTTTACATTTACCACCATTTTCTTAATATATATACTTCTACATTTCAATTTAACGTATCTTCTATTAAAACATTTTCCTCCCCGCTTTATTTCATTTCATACCTCTTTTCGTCCATATTCATTTTCTATCCAATGACAGTACTTTTCCAGCTTCTGATGCTTCTTCTTTCCCTGTTATTTTACTTGGCACTGCTGCATCTACCACCTGTTCTTCTCCATGACCTTCTGTGGAATCTCCCATTTAGACCTGTGAGGTTCCAGTTCATACACTGTGCATCTCCAATTCTTAAGTTTATAATCCTGTGGACCCTTTTTGCAGTTACTTTCCAACTTGAAAAATATTTTTAATTTACAGAAGCATCTATATCAAAAGATCAGTAGCAAAAAAAATGGTTTCCAACAAAAATCCCACTTTGTAATTAGTAAAACATCAGATTTACCAGCATAAGTCTTTGTTGCACCTGAACTTTGGCCCATTTCTTTAAAAACAGCCACCTAACCACAAGCTATTGCTTCTGTTCTTCTAAAAGCAGGCACCTCTGAATTCAGTTCAACTTTCTCACAACATGAGTGCTCTCATGTAGGGCTTTTTTTGTGTCCATTTGTCCATTACCTTCTTTTGAAATGCTTTCTTGACTTTTTAAATGTAGAGTTTTAAATATCCCGATGAGTTTCGTTTGAGTAATAACCAGACCCGACTCTGCTTAGAATCAGTTATGGTCAACTTATAGCAGTGAAAATAAATGTTTTTCCTTAGTCTTGGCATTTCACAATCATCAATAGCACCATCTGAAGTTCCTGGTTTTTTTTTTTTTTTGGCTTTCTCATATATAACTTTTTGGAATAATACATCATTGCGTATGGTAGTGCACTTTTGCCCCTCCTCCACTGTAAAATTTCCTCCACATGTAAACACTCTAAAATGTAATTTTTAAACATTAAATATTCATCATCAGGAGCGTATTATTTCTTCCTTGTACTTATTAAAAAGGCTCCATTGGTGTCTTGGGAGCTAAACATTGTGGTATAATAAAGCATTGCATGGCAGAAGTGCTAGTCTTATTCCTTTACATTTCTACTACATAATTCTCTGAGATCTGCTTGTTGCAGGAATCTGAGTAATAGCTCCAAGACATGTTCTTTAGCTGTATGACTGTTTTCCATCCTGCAGATATTTTCATAAAATTCCAGAACTGTTTCGAGTATTCTCAGTAGCAGAGATATTAGTTTATCTAAAAGCTACCCAACTAAATCCCCAGTTAAAACAGACTTTGAATTAGATACTTTGCTGAGTATTTTTCACTAAACAAATACAGGAAATCCTCGGCTTACAACTATTGGTTTAACTACGATTCAGAATTATGATGGCATTGAAATGACTTATGACCCATCCACAAAGTTGTGACGGTCACACCGACCCCACAGTCACGTGATCATGATTTCAGCACTTGGAACCAGCTCACATTTATGATTGTTGCAGTGTGCTGTGGTCATGTGACTGCTATTTCTGACTTTCCCCATCATCTCCCAACAAGCAAAGTCCGTGGGGTGAGCCACGTTTGCATTACAAGTGTATGATTTGCTTAACGGCCCGTGATTTGCTTAATGACCACAATAAAATGGTCATAAAAGTGAGTTCGATCACACAATGACTCATTTAATGACCTCATCGCACAGCAATCAATTTTTTTGTCCCAATTGTGGTCATAAGTCGAGCTCTACCTGTACAGGAGTGATACCCTTCTGAGGTCTGAAGCTGGCTTAAAGTTCTTAGGGATTTTTCTGCCCAACAATTAGAGTAAAATAGGAAACGATAAGAAAAATAAATGAAAAAGTTTAGACTGATTGTGTCAAAATAGCAGTTGTCCTTTTCCCTTTCATTACATTTAGCAGGCTTAGCAATCGCTTTCAATCAAATTAAATTTCTTTGACTTCAGTAAATGCAACTTCCCAGTGATTGGATTCTTGGCAAATGTTAATTTATTGGGAGCAATCAAATTCTTCCTAAAGCTATCTGTAAGCCTTATTATGAAGGATTATAGGTATCTTTAAGAAAGAATCTGTTTCTGCGGCAAGAATAAAAAAGTGATTTTGTGAAAATACCTGAGAAGCGGGGTTTTTTTTCCCAGATGAACAGCTTAAGGCTAGAGGAAGGGCTGGAGGAAGCAGATAATTGAAAAATGATTTTGTCCAAGATCTTTGTAATGAGCGGTTATGCTTCATATACCAATTTAGCAAACGGCAATATCCTTTGTGAACTGCATTGTTCTCTCTTGTGCAATCATTCACAGGACCTCCATGAAGGGCACTGAGCGTTTCTGTCTTTTTCAGGTCCGTATCGTCTTGCTGAACTGGTGCGCTTGGTTTCTCAGAATGAAAAAACCAGGGGAGAACATCAGGCCCCTCTCTTGCAGATACGGCCACTCGAGGCACCAGTCCAGTGTCAGCAGTGTAGAAATGAACATCTTACCAGGACACCATTCTAGCAATGGCAACATGATCTACAGCTACCATGCCATGGAAAACCCCTGCTGCCCACAGATTAATGAAATAGACACCAAGGGCGGAAAGGACCAGAGCTCTTCGCCTGAAGATAACGACAGCATTCAGAGAAAAGTTTTAATGGACACTATCCCAGTGATTGTGAAAATCCTGGAGGAAGTTCAGTTCATTGCAGCCCGTTTCCGGAAACGGGATGAAGGGGAAGAGGTCTGCAGTGAATGGAAGTTTGCAGCTGCTGTCATAGACAGATTATGCCTTGTGGCATTTTCACTTTTTGCCATCATCTGCACACTTACAATTCTCATGTCCGCTCCAAATTTTATTGAAGCTGTTACAAAAGATTTTACATAAGCCTCTCCAAAATGAATAAAAGAATGCCCCAGTGTAATTGGAAATTACGAAATGATGCCATTAGTTTTGAAGAACAATGAGATTTCAAATGGAAATAAGACTTTCTGTGCTGAATTCAGTATTAAAACAAGAAGTCGGCATGTGTTTCAAATTCCATTTTGTCTCCCCAGTGTTAGATATTCTAGATACAGAATTGGCTCTTGTTATTTGTTATTTGTTTCAAATAGTGTCTTCTCCCTATACTTGTGATCATAATCACCAATAATATTAGACAAGAAATCAGATACACAGCATACACTTTACTGAGTAAATAGAACCTATATGTGCTACTAGGAAACACTAGTGAACATGTTGCTGCGTTGGTAAATTCTTCCTAGAAACATGATATTTGCTAAATGTATCGTTTTCAATGTTTTTGTTTGGCATTGTTGTTTAACACAGATTTCATCTCCAGTAATGTATTGAATTATGCTGTTAGTTGCTGTTTGCCAAATAAATGGCAAGTTTTAGCTTTTACTATCACTGTGATAATCTGAAACATTTTCCACTTGATAACAATGTGAAGCCAATGCAATACTTTTTTCTAATAAGTTAAAAATGTTTTCATTGTTGAATATTCTGTTTTTCTATTACATAAATTACACCCCTTCCCTAACTTGAGTGCTGCGGCTGCACACTTATTATCTTTGTCTTTGAATTTATGTCTGAACATCTCCAATGTCCTTAAATTGCACCAACCTTATTGATTTTAATTTTCTTACAATTAATATATACTGCAACCCCAAATGTGCATGGAATGCAGCACATGTTTCACTTATTACTGACAACTATTGATAGAAATTGGAGATACAGTGAGATAAGAAAAATTAATGCACGTCAAAGCAAGGTTCAGTTTTTCTGCACTATATTGTTTTGAATGGAATACATTCCCTTCACACCTAACTGCGCATTAAAACCTGGTCATGACTCCTTGTAGTTTTTACCTTCTACAGAAAACAATTACAAAGTTTTTTTTTCTATAGAATAAAAAGATTCAAGAGTCTAAGAAGCCTGTAAAATCACAGAAAGATGTTAATCTAGACATCACGGTTAATGAATAAAGGAATTGTGCATTCTAAGACATCAGGATTGAAATAGATAGTGATTTGCCAAATGCAAATAATCACATCTTACATTAAACTCACCCAAGATCACAATTTGTACCCATCAACTCTTGGAAGTATACAATGTAAAAAATTTCCAACTGTTTGCAAGCTGCCAAATTGTTATGATGATATCTTTCCCCAATAATTATTTCATGTGGAAGGTTTGCGAGAAACTGAGGAAGGACTTACAGTATTTTACAGATAAAACAGAATCGGCCAAAACCATTGGTTTTTTTTAAAGTATCTTCTTTTATAATCAAATCACATTTACAAAGAAAATGAAATATAAAGACTAAAAGGATAATATTCACAATAAGTGTTTTGTAGACCATTTTTTAAACACCTGTATTACTGATGCAAAAATCCATGAACGATCTGCCAGTGAATACATGCAAAGGAATCGAGAAAAACGAAAAGTGAATATTGATTCCAACGTGTTGATAAAATGTAATGCACTTTAAAAAAATGAAACGGAAGAGAAGTATGGCCTTCTGACAATGTGTTTATACAGAAATCTATTTCCATAGGCATGACAGTGATGGAGTGTTACTACTCCCCACCTGGAATAGAGTCTCAGCATGATGCCAAGGTCTTGCTGGAAGACAGAAACCCTACCCTGCTGGTTATTCATTTAGCTGGCAAAGTAATGCAGATCCTTTGGATATCCAATAGTCGCTTGATCTGTTTGAAGGAAGTAAGACGGTAACCACAAAATTGGTAGAATGACCTAATTACAAAAAAGAAAATTGTTAGTGTTTCAAAATCCCCATGTTCCTAAACTGTCGCCCCCCCCCAATAAATACAAAACCCAGAATAAGATCTAGAAGAAAGAAAACAGTAGAGCGTGCTCATTATATTTGGTTGAGAGAGGTGGGCAACCTTTGGGCATCGGTATGCTGCCGATGCTAAGCAGTTGGCATGCATGTTGGCAAAAGTGTGCAGACATGAACAGAAAACCTCTTTTTCATCTTATTAGGAGGAGAGAACTATAAAGAAGGAGCTCATAATACTTTCTTCCTCAATGCAGTCTCACGCTTGCCTGCGTTCCCCTGCTGATCTGATGACTGCTGACAGAAGGGCATGTGAAGGTGACAGCAGGAACTAGGGGTAGAGAAAGTCATCCAGGCAGACTGCCTTGGAAGCTTTGGGCTCTGCATGCAGCCCATTGGAGGCCTAGGATTCCCAATGAATTGGGTCAACTTATGTACAGTTGTGGAATAGGCTGGCTTTTCTGGAAGGGGAAAAACTCTGTATCAGCAAAACTGCCCACTCTTTTGGCAAAGTGTACCTTTAATGTACTTATGTAGTTTCAAAATGCAGGCACCATAAATCAAGAGACCTGCATGTATATTTTGGGTTAAAATGACATTATTCCTCAGATACTTGCATTGATTGTGGTGAATCACAAGAAAAGGCTTGCCATGTGCTTAAACATGGCACACAAGCACACAAAGCCGTAATACTTGAAAATTATGTTTCCACCATTCTAGGAAATAAAAACCATTCCATAAAACCATAATTAAAAACGAAGATTTCTTCTGGTCCTCTGGCTCAAAAAAATTAAAGACAAATTCTAATCTGGTGGCGGCAAACAAGGGCCCTGAGTTGTCAGGTTCTGCTATAGACCATGAGATCAAACCATTTTCTTTATATTATTTTCTCTTGGTGATAATAGGAGACAATGGACACATTTAGTGCAGACTATACAGAAAAAAATGCACAAAGGTTTAGCAAATTATTTTAACTCAACTACACAGTTGGAATGCAGTTATTTCTAAGCCTCTGTTTCTGTATTAATGGATGGTGACCAGTTGCACTAAAGTTCATCCCTAGGGCTGCATAAAGATCCCAGTCTGGATCAGATGTGACAATAAATCCTTGTGGAAACAGGTGAAAATGAACATGCTACATGAGACCATTATGAGTTGGAAAACAGGGTTTTAACTAAAGAAGTTTAAAACAACCGAGCCATTTAGAGGAATTTATTTATTAGTTGAAATTCTAATATTCTGCTAATTTGTTTTTTCTTCACTACTGATAGGGAATTCAACTGAAAGGGGCAACGCCACAATCAGAACTTGAGTCTGTTGAGCTGGCCATAAATAATCATCAATGTTGTAACATTATTTAATACTTTCATCTAAGAAGGCTTTTAGTTCATATGACATACTAGCCCAGTGATGGTGAACCTATGGCACGCGTGCCACAGGTGGCACGTGGAGCTATATCTGAGGGCACACGAGTTGTTGCCCTATGTCAGCTCCAGTGCGTATGCGCGTGCTGGCCAGCTGATTTTCTGCCTTCTTTTTCGCTGTTTTCGCTCTCCCCAGGGTTTAGGAAAGCCTCCTGAAGCCAGGGGACGGCGAAAACAGCCCAATGGGCCAACTGGAAGTTCACTTGTGTGCGTCACCCCCAGCCTCCTTTTTGCTGTCAGAGATCTTCAGGAACTTCTTCGGCTTTGGTCAGTTGCAGCCAGGCCTCCCACACCTCGGCCCATTTCTTCTGCAGCTGGCAAGGCTTTCCTGAAGGCCTCTGCAGCCAATAACAGAGCTCCAGATCGATCTGGAGCTCTGTTATCGGCTACAGAGGCCTTCAGGAAAGCCTTGCTGGCTGCAGAAGAAATGGACCGAGGTGTGCGAGGCCTGGTTGCAACTATCTGAAGGTAAGTAGTAGGGCAGCTCCACTTCCGTTTCGTTTCCGAACTTCCGAATGACTCGTTGGGCCATTTTTCACCATCCCCAGGCTTCAGGAGGCTTTCCTGAACCCTGGGGAGAGTGAAGAACAGCCTAATGGGCCTACCGGAAGTCTGAAGGCTTCAGTGAAGCCTGTGCGCATGCGGGGGTAGCACGGGGGGGTTGTGCGCATGCATGGGGGCAGTGTGTGTGTGTGTGTGTGTGTGTGCATGCACGGGGGGAGGGCATTGCATTATGGATGTGGGCATGTGTGTGCGCACGCTATCGCGCACACGCGCTCCCTTTTGGCACCCGAGCCGAAAAAGGTTCGCCATCCCTACTAGCCCTATGAACGATTTCTATATTTATACTATCAGTAGTATAATAAAGGAAGAAAGCATATGGAAGCCAGCAAAACAATCAACCAAACAATCTCTGATGGTTCCTCATCTGCACTACTCGCTTCTTTTGAGCTGAGCTGAAACTGAAGTGAGCAACAGATGTCACATCCTTTTATACTGTCCAGCTTCAATGGAGTGGAATGCCTCCAACATACCACTACTCACCTTCTCCCTATTCAAATTACCTGGAGTTTTTCATTTCCACTTTCTCATTCATAATTCTAGGGAAGTATCTATGATACTAGTGTCAGGAAGCTGGAATATCAGCCCACTTTCATTGACTCACGTGGCATTACCCCCACTTGCCACATTCCCAGAAGCAAGTTTACCGATAAACAAGAAGGCAATCTGCACTCTTATTCTGTGAGCTATATGCAAAGAGGAACATCTCTTACAACAAAGCATACATTCTTTTTAAGGAAAAGGAATGACTATCTGATAACTATCCAAAGAACTTGATTCTGCACTTTTTGTACCAGCTTCCAGATTTTTTTAAAAAAAGGAAATGTACTTTCCTAAAAAAAAAAAGGAAATGTAGGAGCTGAGATAGCGCAGTGGTTAAAAGCAGCATTGCGACCTTCAGCTGATTGCTAGTTCATCAGTTCAGCTGTTCAAATCTCACTAGGCTCAAGGTTGACTCAGCCTTCCATCCTTCCGAGGTAGGTAAAATGAGGACCCAGATTGTTGGGGGCAATATGCTGAACTCTGTAAACCGCTTAGAGAGGGCTGTAAAGCACTATGAAGCGGTATATAAGTCTAAGTGCTATTGCTATTGCTACTTGCTTTTTAGGAAGGATTTATCTACTCCCAGGATCTGGTTCAGAAGCAGGACCTATTCCAAGTACATCATTTTGAAAACGCTTGTAAATACTATGGATGTGGAAAATTTCAAGAGTGGGACTTTGGTAACATAGATGACTTCCTTGCATTTTTTTAAACATAATAATGTCAGGACAGGACTTTACTTTCAGGCCTCTGGCCTCTTATCAAGCTGTTCTTCAGCATGAATCATTGGTTCCTTGCAATCTCTTGCACCCTTGAGTTAGATGGAGGATTCTCTGAGACACCTGTCCCAGGAAGCCCCTTCAAAGCACCACTTGGAAGATGACTGTTATTTGAGGGTTGAATAAAAGTCATTTGCTAGGCTGTCATTCATGTATATTTGCCAAGTTGATATAAAAAAAAATAATTACCCGTGGTGGACAGAGTTCCTGCCCTAGCTCCAGTTTTGTAGAGGGGCGCATGATACAGTGATTGGTGGGGCTCATAATTTTGATGTGGCTCAAAATGAATTACTGGAAGCATTGGGTTCATTTGTCGAGGTAACGCATCTTCTATAACCATTTTGTCGTCATCCCAACGACTGGCATCCATAAACATGCCATGAACCAGCACCCCGTCCTCAGGAGAAGGCAACTGAAAAAAAAAAAAGATGGAAGGTGGGAGTGAAAGCTGAGCTAATCATTCATTAGCGCTATCAAGTTCCTATCTTACTCAGGTACATATTCTTGAAATACAGCAAAACATTTAAAAAAGTATCAGAAATCAACCACAGTACAAGATAAACATGATGGTTTTATATAAAGATATTTCATGTGAATTCAAGATTGTCCTTCTTTGTGGCTGGATAGTCATTGCAGTTATAGATTTATAAATACCTTTTCATCCATTGGTAATTCACTGCCAAAGTAGCACAGTTTCGAAGCTTCTGATACTTGTGTTTGGTCTCTGTAGACAGGAATGACGTTGTAACTAAAACTAAGCTCATCAATTGGTAAGTTATATTTTCGAGCATGATTCTGAAGAGTTCCTGAGAAATAAAAAATGGGCCTGGTTCTCCTTTTAAGAACAAATAACCAGTCATCAAAGAACCATTAACAACGCACAGTAATTGGAATTCAATTTGCCCTCACACAAACTCAGAAATATGTTCTATATTTACAATCTCTCTTGGCAAAGTCCAGTTCATAATTTAATCTTCAATATTGTAAAAACCTTTTTATACAGCACTGCTTTATTATACTATCTCATTGTTCCAAGCCATCTTTTTAAAACAAAGAAAATGGGAACCATATTATTTTGAACAGTTATTATGGCCCTAATGTATTGGTTTACTTGCGAGTACCATATTGGCATTGTATTTATTATTTTTATTACTTTTGTTAGTTCAAAATAATAACATAAAGGAATAAAACTTCCTAGTAAATTATGAGAGGGCTTAAGGACCTCCCTTTTGAAAGTCAGGCAGTGCATGATTTCTATTGCATTGCAGAGTGCGTATTTAACAACTATATTTTCCAATCCACTTGAGCTGCTTTTCACTTATTCTAGACTTCTTCTATCTTAGAGCAGGCAATACATTATAAGTACATATGGTTTTCTAGGATGTTTTGCTGCCAGATCTTAGAACCACAGAAACGTGGTTAACTGGAATTGATGTGCAAGATTAATATAATGAGCACTGCATGTTTATGTTAGAAAACTGCTTCTGACTGTGAATTTATTTTCAAAATTGAGAAGAAGGAAAGGATGGTCTGCTCTATATCATCCACTGCCTAAAACAGCATTCGATAAAAATGCTGCTTCAGATGCCTTCTTTTCTGGATACTCTTTTGAAATGAAATGAGCTATACCAGGGGTCCCCAACCTTGGCAACTTTAAGCCTGGTGGACTTCAATTCCCAGAATTCCCCAGCCAGCAAAGCTATACAACCCATGATTTCAACATTACCTTCAGTCCACTATTTGCATCTCTCCCTCCTACTCTTTTTCACTCCAGTTACAGCAGCAACATGGAACCAGAATTATTTAGGAAAACTGTTGGCTCCAAATTTTTGGCATGTTATCCTCTCATCGGCACAATGAGCAACATGCTTTCAGGATACTAATTCGGTGGCTTTACAGCTTCCCCCTTTTAATAACAGCTTTATTTCCTTTTTGCACAGATTCAACCACAAAGGGGTTTTGGGGAGGCTTCAGGCCTCCCCCAAACCAGGGCAGGACACTGACTTTTTCTCACTGATCAGCTGGCTGACGAAGAGTGACTGGTCCCCATTACACCCTCTTGGTTTTTAGAAGCCAGCAGCAGCTGTGAAGAGAATTCTGCAGCCAATTTAAAAATGGTTTGAAGGGGATTGGGAAACAGAAACAATGCCCAGTGATCTGATCCCAACCAATCAGCGAACAATAAAGCGGCCTGGCAGGCTATTCTGAGCATCTGAAACCAAAAGCGAGACAACTAGCTGAGCAACTGGTTTTCCAACCCTTTTGTGGGTGTGTTACCATTTAGAACATACACAGGTGACATCAGAGACAAGAGACATTTATGGATGTTTACCGGTCAAAAATCCTTGTGGAAAAAAGAAACCAGAAATCCAAAATGATTTAGGTTGACCTCTTTTGAGCCAGAACTGGGGGAGAAACAAAACAAAACAAAACACAGTTGATATATGTTAGGCATAAAATCCAACATTCCATTTAACTTATTAAACAACGGATTGCTGTTATTTTATTTGCAGAGAAGGACAACTGAACTGGGTTTGCCAGGGTTTTTACTTCTCCATCTAAATGGATATGGCTTCGTTCCTTTTGGTCCTAATCCAGGAAATCTTCGGTGCTGCAGGATGACAGTATTTGAAGCTCTCCCGGACAGAATGAAGCTCAGGGCTTCTCTTTCACACAGATCAGAAGCTGGAGGAGGTGAGGAGCCACTCTTAGCATCTGCCTTAGTTTTTGCCCATAACCATTTTGGGTGCTTAGTGGGAAGATAGCAGGGTGAAATAGACCAACTCTTTACTTTACTCCCAATCTTCCTGATTATATGACTGGTTTAAGATTGGAACTCAATCAAAACAACCACGAGTACTTTGCACCATGTTTGAAGTTAAAGAGAAAAGAATGGTTCTGATGCATGGTCGAGGGTCTCCGGATCAGGGTACCTGCATAAATGCTGATGCACTCAGTTTGTATATACAGCACACCAGCAGCATATTATTTCAAATATCATAATCATACGGCATAATTATCTTAGAGAAGTGGTAAGTCCAACATCTGATGGCAATATATTATCAAGCCATAGCAACAAAGATGCTTT
Source organism: Diadophis punctatus similis (assembly GCA_023053685.1). NCBI lineage: Eukaryota > Metazoa > Chordata > Lepidosauria > Squamata > Dipsadidae > Diadophis > Diadophis punctatus. Next base: position 91,202,823 of record JALIGW010000002.1, read on the forward strand.
GTGGAATTACGAAGGTACATAAAACCCCACTGTTAATTTTTGATGACAAAACTGTATCCCTTTTGCAAATAATCAGCTAAACCATTTAGGGAAAGCAATAATGCCATTACTCTCCCTTCTCCATTATTCTCCATGCCAAGAATAGGGAATATTACCTTCATTCTGCCAAGCGTTTTCTCATTAGTTTATTTGCTGCAAGTCATATTTGGCATATTAATTTAAACAAGACAGAAGCCAACTTGTAATAAATGGAGAGGCAAGCATTTGGCAAGGTTTTTAATTCCCCCCCCCCTTTAAAGTGTTTCTTGTCCCCACTTGTTTCCTAATAATGGTGCCTCTGACCTTCATTTTTAACAATTTGAACAGTTTCAGCTGTCTGAAATTGTTACTGTTCCCTGAACTAATTTTTCTTCCAGGGATTGTATGGTTTTTTTTCCTCCTGACATACATACTTAATATGCATATTCTTTCAGATATGTTTTTTCTGTGCACATTTTTGAGTTGCAAATTGCAGTTTGGTATGCTAATGCGTTCTGGTTTGTATACACATTTCACAGGTGCTCACTGGCCTGTGTTTACATGAATTTACCTCACATTTTATCTTTTATGCCAAAATAATCCATGATGTCATGCAGTATTTCTCAACCTTAGCTATTTTAAGATGAGTGGACTTCAATTCCCAGAATTCCCCAGCAAGCCATGGGAATTCTGGAAGCTGAAGTCCACTCATAATAAATAGGTCATTGATGCTGTCAACTTTTTTTGTGGGAGGGGGACAAAAAAGCTGAAGAATGAACTTTGGTTAGATCCTTTTTTAGCTTTCCTAAAACCCCTTACACCTGAAGCATAACCTAAATTATAGACCATTAGTACAGTGTACGCCTATGAGTAGCATTTCTACTTACATCTATGAAGCTTGTCCTGAGCACAAGGTCTTTCACCCAGGCCCCCAAAGGTTTCAGAGATGGATATGCGGCATTGGCCCAGAGGCCTGGAACCTGATTGTTAAGAAAGCTGTGGTACACTCTCTCCATTTCTTCGGACATTACTACAAACCCCGCAATGGCTTTGTTGAGTGTTTGTAGAGAGTTCTGAAAGTTGAACAACAATACTATGCTTTAAACTTCTGTGGAGAGGAAAAGAATATAACAGCAATTGTATCTTCCCAAGGCAACTCTCTTGCTCTCACATTAGCTTCAATTTAATGCAGTGTTTCTCAGCCTTATCAACTTTAAGATGTTGTTGTTGTTGTTGTTAGTTGCGAAGTCGTGTCTGACCCATCGTGACCCCATGGACAACGTTCCTCCAGGCCTTTCTGTCCTCTACCATCCCCTGGAGTCCATTTAAGCTCACGCCGACTGCTTCAGTGACTCCATCCAGCCACCTCATTCTCTGTCGTCCCCTTCTTCTTTTGCCCTCAATCTTTCCCAGCATTAGGCTCTTCTCTCATTAGGTGGCCAAATGATTTGAGTTTCATCTTCTGGATCTGGCCTTCTAAAAGCAGTCAGAATTGATCTCCTCTAGGACTGACCGGTTTGATCGCCTTGCAGACCAAGGGACTCACAGGAGTCTTCTCCAGCACCATAGTTCAAAGGCTTCAATTCTTTGGCGCTCAGCCTTTCTTATGGTCCAACTTTCACAGCCATACATTGCAACTGGGAAAACCATGAGTGGACTTCAATTCCCAGAATTCCCCAGCCAGCCATGTTGGCTGGGGAATTCTGGGAATAGCAATAGCACTTAGATTTATATACCGCTTTACAGTGCTTTATAGCCCTCTCTAAGCGGTTTACAAAGTCAGCATATTGCCCCCAACAATCTGGGTCCTCATTTTACCCACCTCGGAAGGATAGAAGGCTGAGTCAACCTTGAGCCTGGTGAGATTTGAACTGCCAAATTGCAGGCAGCCAGCGGTCAGCAGAAGTAGCCTGCAGTACTGCACTCTAACCACTGCGCCACTGTGGCTCATTGAAGTCTACTCACTTTCAACTTGCTAAGTTGAGAAACATTGATCTAATGACCCTACAAAATGGAACGGTAGAAGGGAAAATCACTGATAAAATCGCAGTGGTGCTGCAGCAATGTTTTCTGAAGTTGTCTATACAATAGATGCAGGTTGCTTTCACATCTTCCAGCACATTCTTACGAGTACCCTTGCCTAATTGTAATAAGGAGTTTAGCAGTAATACATTGTATCTGCTTTACCTGCTTTATATTATCTATGTTTATAAGAGGTTTTCCCAACAGTTTTTATACCAGATTCACAAACAAATGGAAACTATCTACCATATTTGTTTGAAAAGACAACAATGCAACTATCATGTCTTAACTTCCTTCAATTAAAGGAAGCCAGGAAAAGAAACATGGTGTGACCAATGTTCTGAGAAATAACATTGTCAGTAAAAGTATATGCCTGTGAAAATAGTGAGATAATTCCTGGAACTGTTTTCCTGATTTGTCACTCTCTTCTTACAAGGTTAATGCATTCTTTCCAATGATGTTGTGTTGATATTCTTGCATTCTATGAAAGCAACATTTCTCCCATGCAGCCTTCATATCAATCTTCATTAGCCAGAAATTATTTCATGCTGCGGTAGGAGTGGGAGAGGCTTTTGACTTCCTGTTCGCTTCCCAAATGACTTTGTTGTGGGAAGCTGGCAGAGAGTGTTGCAAATCATGATCACATGACCGTGACTGACTATACTATAGCGATGCTGCAGCAGCCACAACTCCGTGAATATAACTGATGGGAAGATTCTTGAAATTCCCAATTATGCACAAGTAATGCATCCTGGATTTTGTAGCAAAATCTTTAAATTAGTGAATTTAAGATATAGAGAGTTCTTGACTCTTTGTTTAGCAACTGTTCAACGTTGAATTGAAGTCAGCAAAGTCCACATTTTGGACAGAGAGGACCACTGGTTTGAAAGACAAGGCCATGCAGTGGTGAAATCCAATTTTTTTTACTGTCTGTTCTGTGGGCGTGGCTTGGTGGGTGTGGTGTAACTTGGTGGGCGTGGCTTGGTGGGCGTGGCAGGGGAAGGATACTACAAAATCTCCATTCCCTCCCCACGCCTGGGGCCAGCCAGAGGTGGTATTTGCTGGTTCTCCGAATTACTCAAAATTTCCGCTACTGGTTCTCCAGATCCTGTCAGAACCTGCTGGATTTCATCCCTGAGGCCATCTATGTAAAAATTGAACAGCCCTCTCTCAACAAAGGGAGAAGGATATGACATCATCTATCTCCAGTCTACAACACAGTCCTTTCAGCAGTTCCAAGAAGGCTCCATACCCATTTGCACTACTCAGGTAACCCTGAGGACACAGATAAACCTCCAAGTGACCTCAATGACTCTCTAAAAGAATGCAAATGACCAGCTGTCTGCAAAGAATATAAATCCTTCCATTCCCCACCATCCAATCAGAACTGAAGAAGTTTCTTGGATGAGAAGCGAAATGTCTCCAAAGAAAAACAAGAAAGTCCAGTTGCCTCTTGAAAAAGCACCTTTGGGACAACTATGACCTGGATGACTGAGAATTTCCATAGACATTTGGCCTAATGGAAGGTTACAAACAGATAGGAGAGCTTTAGTAGTATATAAATTAAAGTAGTCCTCAATTTATGACAACAATTGGGACCAGAACTTCCAGTGCTAAACAAGGCAGTTAAGTGAATTATGCCCAATTTCATAGCCTTTTTGCTGTTGTTATTAAGCAAATCACCACAGCTGTTAAGTATGTCCCATGGTTGTTAAAGAATACACCCCCTCCCCCGGAATTGGCTTTGCTAATTGGAAGTCAGCTGGGAAGCTTGCAATAACAATCATGTGACCTTAGGAGGCTGCAACCATTGAAAATCCCTGCTGGTTGCCAAGCACCTGAATTTTGATCATGTGACCACAGGGACACTATCACAATCATTAGTGCAAAGACTAAGCACAAAATTAAGTCATTAATTAGGTTGAGGATTCTCTGTAATGCCATATGTAGTAAAAGGAATAACACAGATAAACCACCCAAACTAGGCTTGCTAAGTCCCAATGATATCACAGGTATTATTTAGCAACATTCAGTCTTACATGTTATATCTATCTATCTATCTATCTATCTATCTATCTATCTATCTATCTATCTATCTATCTATCTATCTATCTATCTATCTATCTATCTATCTATCTATCTATCTATCTATCTATCTATCTATCTATCATCTATCACAGTGATGGCGAACCTTTTTCGGCTCGGGTGCCAAAAGGGTGAGTGTGCGCGTGATAGCGTGCGCATGTGTGCCCACACCCATAATGCAATGCCCTCCCCCCATGCATGCGCACAGACCCACCCACTGCCCCCAACGCATGCGCACAACCCCCCCGCGCTGCCCCCGCATGTGCACAGGCTTCACTGAAGCCTCCAGACTTCCGGTAGCCCTGTTGGGCTGTTTTTCGCTCTCCCCAGGGTTCAGGAAAGCCTCCTGAAGCCTGGGAACGGCGAAAAATGGCCCCAACGGGCCAATTGGAAGTTCAGAAACGAAACGGAAGTGGAGCTGCCCTACTACTTACCTTCAGATAGTTGCAGCCAGGCCTCTCACATCTCGGCCCATTTCTTCTGCAGCCGGCAAGGCTTTCCTGAAGGCCTCTGTAGCCGATAACAGAGCTCCGGATCGATCTGGAGCTCTGTTATCGGCTGCAGAGGCCTTCAAGAAAGCCTTGCCGGCTGCAGAAGAAATGGGCCGAGATGTGAGAGGCCTGGCTGCAACTGTCCAAAGCCGAAGAAGTTCCTGAAGACCTCTGACAGCAAAAAGGAGGCTGGGGGTGACGCACACAAGTGAACTTCCGGTTGGCCCATTGGGCTGTTTTCACCGTCCCCTGGCTTCAGGAGGCTTTCCTAAACCCTGAGGAGAGCGAAAACGGCAAAAAAGAAGGCAGAAAATCAGTTGGCCAGCACACGCATGCGTGCTTGAGCTAACATAGGGCAACGCCTTGCGTGCGCACAGATATGGTTCTGCGTGCCACCTGTGGCACGTGTGCCATAGGTTCACCATCACTGATCTATCAACTATCTATCTATCTATCTATCTATCTATCTATCTATCTATCTATCTATCTATCTATCTAGCTATCTATCTATCTAGCTATCATCTATGTATCTATCTATCATCTCTCTCTCTCTCTCTCTCTCTCTCTCTCTCTCTCTCTCTCTCTCTCTCTCTCTCTCTCTCTCTCTCTCTCTCTCTCTCTCTCTCATCTATCTCTCCCCCCATCATCCATATCATCTTTTTTTTCATACTTCTTAACCACCATCGCTTTTGGAGAGAATCTCTGCTTTCCAATTTATTCACTTTTTCTGGTAGTATTGGAAGAATGATATAATACACTAGACAAACATTTTGATTTAAATCCCAATCATAACACCAGAATTCATTCCATTAATTAAGAAATGCATGTTTTTATACCCTTAGCAGACTGAGAAGACCATTGAAACGATCTATTTCTTGCCCAAGAACGATAGTCAGAGAATCTATTCGACCTTTGCTATCCTTCACAAAAAGTATCTCTGCAGCAAGATCCATGTCCAGCTTCTCTGAAAAAAAAATAAAAATAAAACAAACCCACATTGTTTTCATCTCTTAGAAAGTTAGTTACCACACATTTAAAACACACAGGGATGGCTAATAGATGATTTGAGTAGAGATTCGTGGGATAGCGGGCAATATAGGATTTGTTCAACACCAGATTTCACACCAATTTAGAAACCCGGGAATTTTCTTTTATTGTTAAGAGCCTTTGACGGCAAAAGAGATGCTTGGTCAAGGCATTTACTTAAGCCTTTGGTGATGGCTAAGCATCTAATCCCCAGGCTCTCTTAAAGGCTGAGAGTTTACCGCCAACCTTCCTAAAGGGGAATTGTTTAGTGGCATTGCATAAAAGCATAGAGCAATGGCAATTAGTCTTCCTGGCCTCGGTTTTGACTCTTTAATCTCCCCTCTCAGCCAGAGGACAGTCTTCCATTCCGGTAGGAAAAAGGCCATGCCTATGAGGCTGTTCTGGGCACCAACTTCACACACCACAGCAGAGATCCAAATTAAATAGTTTTATGAGATAATATACCAATCAGGGAAGGATGACAATCATAATTTTTCACAGTAGGCAATATTAAAATCAAATGAAACAATAAAACAAAATAAAATAATCTTCCCAAATTCTCCAAAGCTTGGTGGCTAAAAACATGATACTTCTCCTATACTTTCACTATGAAAGAGAGCAGCCCTGAATTCAAAATGACTGGTATCCTTTCAAGCCCACACACACACACACACACACACACACACACACACACACACACACACACACACACACACACACACACACACACACACATTAATGGCTGTGTGTTGCGTTATTTTGAGGGGACAACACATTTATACTGTTACACAAGCTGTATACTCACTACTTTACATTGTAGCCAAGTGTCATTTCTTCAGTGTTGTCACATGAAAATATATACTTAAATATTTACAAAATGTGAGGGGGTGTACTCACTTCTGTGACATACTGTATGTCCTGGCAACGTAAGATTTCCTTTGGCAGACCCAGAGGATCTTATAATGCTAAAATACAGTTTCTACTTCTACAGTAACAAGTAGAAATAACGCTTTTTTATTTTCTGTGTTCTACAAATTTCAGCTAAAAGTATCTCTATTTATAAAAGGGAGGAAGGAATCTTAAGAAAGATTTTTTCCCTTCCTCTGGTCAGTTCTGACTTTCCTTTAGAATAGTTATTACTACAAAGTAGTTGGTTAGTTTATGTTTTAATATATTGTATAAATGCAAGTGATCTCTTCAAAAAGTAAGGGGGTTTATTTCAATAAAAACTGGGCCTTTTGTTGGAAATTTTGAAATAAACCCTTTGGAAAATTAGACAAATGAGACCTCTACAGTATAGCATGGAACTATACTCAATATCAATATACTGAGTTAACACTATATCCCCCAAAATTGCTAGATGCAATTGCTAGATAGGGCATTCTCCAGATTAAACAAACATCTTTGGAAGAAAATACCATATTTTTCTGTCTATAAGATGCACTCGCCCCCAAAAAAGTGGGTTGAAATGTCTGTGCGTCTTATAGAGCGAATGTTGCCAAAGCCCCGCCCACCTGCCAGCTCCCCACCCTTTGGCGATTTTCGACCTCCGCGCACCCCATTTTTGGCCTCCGCGCGCCCCATTTTTGGCCTCTGAATGCCCCATTTTCGGCCTGATCGCTGGCGATAGACGGCGGTGGCAGCAATCCCCACTGCCTGGAATGGGCCGAAAACAGGACACATGGAGGCCAAAAACGGGACACACAGAGGCGGCGATAGGAACAGCTGATCGGTGGTATTTTGGGAGGCTGATTCAACCGCCAATCAGCTGCTCGTGCTAAATCAGGTTGCGATAATGTGCTGAAGCTGACCAGGCTGTTTGCTGCAAGGATGCTAGCCAGATGAATACCAATGGATGCTGGGAGGCAGAGACAGATTTTTTTTCTTGTTTTCCTCCCCAAAAGCTAGGTGCGACTTATGGTCCAGAGCATCTTATAGTGCAAAAAATACGGTATTAGGTGACTTACTTTGCTAATGAAGCAAAACAAAGGAACGAACCTAAGGATATTTTTTAAATGTACAGACACACTGGCATATTCTGGAAAGCACTGCAAAATTAGATATACAATTCTATGAACATACAGAGCAAGTAGATATAGATTTTATATTTGAATAAACATATACAAGAAGCTGCCGAATGGCGTTCTGGCAAGTGAATTTAACATTCTGTTTCTGGACTGTACTAACTCAAGTTAGATATTACAATCAGAATAGACAGCCAACTATTTAACAGGGCTGACATTAACAGGTCTTATCAATTAACTATGTTTTTCTAAATAATTACTCATTAAGAAAATATTTGCAGATATGCACTTAAAAGAATAACTTGCCTCAATTAAGACCATAGATCATCCCTCAAAAATGGCTTATCAATAGCAATATCATTTGTATCGGATGTTATTTTTTAAAGGAAGCTAAAATTAAATTAGGTTTAATCTGCATTAAATAAAATCACTATGCTGATTACTGCTTATTGCCTTATAGCAATTTTATTTCAGAGTCTGCAGAGCAGAACTATACAAACCACAAATGGCCTGACAAGCATTTTTCAGGGTGAAGATTTTATTTTGTGCATTTTTGAAGCAGTCTAGGCAAAATCCAAGGTGAAGTCCAGCACAATGTCTATATATTGTGATAATAGAAACAAGGTACACTTTGAAGATATGAAGATTACTTTCATTCTACATCCCTATTCTCAGTTACAAGATGTTTCCTCAAACGATTGTCATGTTTTTACTTTTTGTTTATTTTCTCAATATTAAACACGAAGAGCAAATTAATTCTGTGTGAATCTTAAGTAGCACACAGATTTTACTAAAATAACATGATTTTAGACAGCAGATAAACAAATTACATACAAGCTATTCATCTTGAATTGTTTATGTTCCAATTACTTTGTAATATATACTGGAGAATATTTATTTTTAAATGGCTTTTGCTGTTAGAATTGTTTAGGAGACTGATGTATTTCCCCAGCCAATGTGTACAAAGAACTAAGATATTTTTTATTTCTTGAAAGGAATCTCTGGCGACTTGTTGTGGTAGTTTCAGTTGAACAGCCCCCTTCTGTATAAGCTTGTTTGTTTTTGAAGATGACCTTAATATCTCTACTTATATAATACAAACACAAATAAATGTTTTACCTCAGAGACCATGTCTCTCTCTAATTCTGTATTTTCTTCCTCTAAACTTTCTCTACTTCCACTGATGTATATAGAGGAAAGGCTTTGACCACACCGCCATGGCTGCCATATTAGCTTCCCCCCACACCACTTCTCCCAGCAGATGTCAATATCCTTATCTTCAGTTAAAATAAAAAGTATTGAACCTAACTCACCATGCATCTCTGGCAGGGGCGGGTTCCTAATTTTTTTACTACCACTCTGTGGGAATGGCTTATTTTGTGGGTGTGGCTTGCCAGCCATGTGACTGGGTGGGCGTGGCTTGCCGGCCATGTGACCGGGTGGGCATGGCTTCTTGGATTGCTGAAGGGAGGGGAACTGAGATAGGTCCTGCCACCCATTCCCCCTCCCCTCAGCAGCTCGAGAAGCCTTAAACCTAAGAAAATGCCTAGGATCATCACCGTGCATTCATAGCTTCTCAGATTGCTGAAGGGAGGGGAATGGAGAAAGCTCCTGCCGCCTGTTCTTTCAGCGTCTCACACGCTCCCTCAGCCATCCTCCCCTGCTTGGACTCACTGTGGGTAGGAAGGCAGCGCATGCGCAGTGCCGGAAGCTCGGCTTCTGTGCATGCGCAGAAGAAATTTTTTTTAAAAATTAATTTTTTTATTAAAAATGGTGGCACCCAGGCACCGGCAACCGACCGCACCGGTACTGTGATGTCACAAGTGGGCCACTACCGGTGCTATAGAGTGGACCGCACTGGTAGGGACCCACCACTGATCTCTGGTCACGGAATAGACCACTTCTTAAAGATAGATAAATTATATAAATGTGAATATGTGGAAAGTGATTGTTTAATTGAGATAACTGAATACTTTGTACATAAGGGAATAAAACAAGATAATCCCTGATATTAAGAAAAGTAAGCAGTGATTGTCATACCAGGAATCTTAGCAAGGATTGAACTAGCAAGCTCATGCACAATCTCATCATTGCTTTTTCCTGATCCCTGGGCTGTTGTTCGTGGCTGTACATCAAGTATTGTAGTAATCAGAGTATTAGTTTCCTTTCGCTATAAAAAAAGGAAAATATGAAAGATATTAATTTTTAGAAGCCCATATTAAAAATAGCTGACACTTAAAATTAAAAGATTTCTTTCTATAAATTTGCCCGTTTGTTTAATTTCACCATTGCTATGAAAGCACACTAATTCTTTATCAAGGTGAAGATTTCACTCATTAAAAATGGTTCTGTGTGAAAATCATCACATAATATATTTTTCCCTTTGGTCTTTGAAACTGCTTATAAAATGCATTCATATTAGGTTTCTCCTTTTGACTCTTTAATCAACAGAAGTATTTAAAGCTGATTAAACTAGTTGGCAACTCAGTCAAGTAAATAATGTTAAAGCTTTCAGTTGAAGGAAAGGCAATCCATCTATATATTTTTAACTTAATGATCCAGTAACTTTTTAGAATATAGATCAGAGGTAGCCTTAATGATGAAGGTTGAATTCATATTTAATGGTTTTATGCAATTACTTTCTAGCAAAAGAATTTTTTAAAATCCTTTTTCTCGTTCTGAAGGGCCACAATTTCTATGTACATCTTGTGAAATGTTTTTCAAAATGTTGAGCTTTAAGCTTATTATATCCTTCATTTGTTTATAATGACTGATATACCATCAACCATCATTAACAATTTTAAAAACCAGTTCCTCAGTCTTGAAGTAACAGATTTTGATATTTGCTTTGGAAATTTTAAAAATGAGATGATCATACACAGGATAAAATGAGCTGAGGGGTCCTTGGTGTTCTCTGAACTTGGTTGTTTTCTTGCAGACGTTTCATTACCCAAGCTAACATCATCAAAATGAGCTCTTTATCACCAAATGTCAGTGTTTTTACTATATGTTTTTCTGTCTAATACTCCATTTCCTCACAGGAAATATTATAGGTACTGAAATGCTTTACAGTAAGATAATATATCTTGTTTTGAGGAAACACTCAAGTTCTTTCCATTCTGTGCCCCTCTGAATTTATTTATTTGCTCCTGTATTTGTCTTGTACAGTTTTTGTGACTTTTGCATTGTTCTTTATTTTTAAATATTTTAAGTTACTGGGAGTCAAACAGCATATAATAAATTGCCATTATTACATACACAAAATGTGAAATCATAGCTGCCAGTTTTTTAGCTGGTGTTGGCTGAATACACATCGAGTTCTTCCCAAGAACTTACCGGTAGTATGTTGTCCCAAAGGTGCTTTTCAAAGGGCAAGTAGAGTTTCAGTTCTGAACTGAAGATGCTTCTTGGATGAGAAGTGAAACATCTTCAAGGAAAAAAACAAAAAACTCCACTTGCCTTTTGAAAAGCATCTTTGGGACAACCATGACCTGGATGACTGAAAATCTCCACAGAAACCTAGGATATTGTGTAGCATAGGAATGAATCCAAGCAGTGTGGCCTTTTGTAATCAACAGATGGGAAATGTATCAATGTACATATTTTCTAAATATTGTCCAAGATTTTTGGGTATGGCACCCAGTGTGTCCATGACCATTGGGACCACCGCAGCTAGTTTAAGCCATAATTTTCCAATTTTCATTTTCAGATCTTGATACATTATGATCTTCTCCAATTCTTTGTCTTCAATTCTACTGTCACCTAATATTGATACATCAATCCACATGTTCTTCTTTTCAGCCACTGTTAAATCTAATGTCAAGATTTTATACTGGAAATACTACAATATTTCAACCTGCTCATTCTCAAATATATTTTTCAACTCTATGTTCCCACCAATTTGATTGCAATAATTCAACTACCGTATTTTTCGGAGTATAAGACGCACCTTTTTACCCTCAAAAAGAAGGTGAAAACCTGGGTGCGTCTTATACACCAAATGCAGCCCCACCCAGCCACCTCCACCTTTGGCATCTGCCTGCCAGAAATTTACTTTTTTGCAGCAAACAGGGCAAAGCACAAGAAGAGCACAAGAAGAGATAAACTGCCTCCCGATCTACAGCTGACAGGCTTGCAAGCCACGTGGTAAAATGAAACTAACTACGGTGGCTGTAATGAGACAAAATGCTGGGAGATAAACTGCTGGCAATATTAGGCTGCTGAAATCAAATGGCGGCAAGCTATAGCTGCTATGGCTCAGAGCTAGAGCTCTTGCCTCACAATCAGGAGGTTGTGAGTTCTATCCTAGGTAGAGGCAGATTCTGTTAATATGTTATTTTGTTAAATGTTTGTAGAGTGTTCAAATTATTAGACTTATTTTTTAAAGACTGCTTTATTATTGTTCTAGACAACTTAACAAAATGAAGAAGCTTTTTAAAATAAATGCTTGCTCTGAAGAGGCCCAGTGCTATTGTATCTTCTTTTAAATAGCAGAGAATACTTCCAGAAAGCCACATCAATTTTAAACATCTGTAAAAGTATAATCTGAAATGTCCTGTTTTAGTATTAAGTATTAGTATTAAGTATTAGTATTAAAAGAAGGTAGCTGAGAAACCCTGACTAGTCATGTTTGGAGTAGATCTATTTAAATAATTGGGAGGAGTTAGTGTGATTACATTTAAGAAAACTTTCTGGGATTAATATACTGCCATAAATGTACATTTCTCCAATTCTTTGCCATTTCTATGGGTCAGGCACACATGCACAGAAATACACAGCAAACAGTGTATATCATCTGTGCTGTTTGCTGTTTGGCAAATTGCTGGGAGGCAGAGGCCTTTTTTCCTTGTTTTCCTCCCCCAAAACTAAGGTGCGTCTTATACTCCGGTGCGTCTTATACTCTGAAAAATACGGTAACTTGCTCTTCTGCATCGAACCTTCGGTTTCTTTTTTTAATGTTCAAATTGTAAGCCATTGCCAGGTTTTACCTTAGCCACATTCCTTTCAATCTTTTACAAAAAATGTCCATGACCTGGCAGAACATTAAAAAATGAAACCGAAAGCTTGATTTTAGATGCACAAGAGCAAGCTATTGAAAGTAATGCAATCAAAATCAGAACTGAAAAACCATCAAATAGTTCAAAGTGCAGATTATGCAAAGAAACAGAAGAAAAGTAGATCATATACTCAGGAACTGGTGCAGGAAGATCACACAAACATATTATAAACAGTGACATAACAGTTGTCAGAATGATTCACTGGAACATCTGTAAAAATTATCATGTAGCAATAATGGAAACGTAGATTTGAAAAATTAATTCAAAAAATGAGCACTTAGAAAATTTATGCATTGACAAAATTTTCATCTATCAATTTCAAAAGGCCATGCTGCAGATACATTATGACATCCTAGATTCCTGGGAAGAACTTGGTGCATATGAAGGCCAACGCCAATTAAAGAACTGGCAGAAGTGATTTCACATTTTTGTGTACCTAATATTACTTGATAGGTGGATAAAAATGCCAAATCCAGGCTAAACATCTGGCTGACTGTGCAATCAACCCAGCGGTGAAATGCTCCCGGTTCGCTCTTGCCTGTCGGTCGTCGGAGAGCCGACCGCGAAGGCAGCACGATGCTCCGCCCACCCGCTGGGACACCGCCATTTGAGTTCTTTTACCCTCTGCGCATGCACAAAGCATTCTGTGCATGCGCAGAGGGTAAAAGAAATCAAATGGCGGTGTCCCGGCAGGTGGGCGGAGCATCGCGCTGCCTTCGCGATTGGCTCTCCGATGACCGACAGGCAAGAGCGAACCGGGAGCATTTCACCCCTGAATCAACCATAATAATTTATTATGTTAATATTACACAAGGACTCAGGCTATATAACAGATGACAGATACCTGAAATACTCCCAGGGAAATCTTGCCCTTGAAATAAGATTTTGTATTTTAGACTGCAGGTGTGAATTTGTTCTGTTTGCAGATTGCTTCAGATTTCTGCCAACTGTAAAGGTGACCTGCCCCATGCTGAGAGAACTAGGAGATGGTGGAGTTTAGAATGTTGGTCATTCCATTGAGAATAATTAAGATGATTTTCAATTATTTAAAATAACCTCAGAGAAACTGCATTAGATGTTAGAGAGCACAGTTTTATTTAACAAGAATACTGCAGGCTGACAGTGTAAGTTTGAAGTTATTCTTCTGTTAAGCAAAATTTTAAATTGATATGGCAATATTATTGGTATAAATATTATTGGTAATGCAATATGCATAGCATACATTATAACAAGTTTTAAAATAACTGAAAATAAAACCTTTTACATGACTGAGAATTATCTTAGTAATATTTTAGGGATGGATACATTTTAGAAATCCTGCACAGAACGCTTAACAATTACTGCTTGTTATTTTTGTGCAATTGACTAACACTAGCAAAGTCCTCCTTTTACACTGAGCTGTAAAACACAATTTATCTTAAATTAGTTTTGAATATTTATTTTGAGTATATTCGCACCTGGAATGCTAAATTGGCATTTTCATGCATTCCAAATATTTCTGGGTCATCAATCAAAGGAAGGTTTTCAATATACTCCTTAAAGTTTTGCAAACTGTCAGCCACAGGGGCAAAATATATTCCTGTTTTATTAAAAAAAAATAGAAACTTATTAAAAGACAAACACAATAACAATTTCATGCATTCTACACAATGCAATTTTATGTAGATACAACTTTAATAATTAATATCATCCTGCTAGCTTTCAGAGAACATTCTACCACTCTACATGATATGTGTCAGATTAAGTCTTCCTAAAGTTACAGGAGTTCAAGTATTGAAAAATAACTTCCCAAACATCTACGTTAAAAATTGTCTAAGCATTTAATAATACCCTCATAATTTTCCTCTATTGTTTTACAATGCAATAGTTGTTACTTTATGAAAGAGTACAGAAAACACATTAGTATGGAACTAATTTATACAGAGTTTATTTGAAACAACAAATAATATTGCTTTTATTTGCTGTTTTGATTGTTGCTCTTTCTGTGTATTTAACTGAACGCTGGTGTTTTATCGAATTGGGTTTAGAATATTTTAAAGTTATTTGAAATAATAAATAACTTTAAAATATTCTAAGCTCAATTAGATAAAACACCAGAATTCAGTTAATTACATAGAAAGAGCAATAATCAAGACAGCCAATAAAAACAACATTAAGCAAAAATTTTTAGAGCTTGAAGTTATTTTTTTTTAAATAACTTTGAGAAATAGAAAGAGCTCCATTGAATGTGGATTTTGGTGGAGCATCCTTGAAGAGAGCCTCTCTCCTTGAGCTCTCCTCAAGAACGCCATCCGAGAGGAGGCTTTCTCCCCTGCCACCACTGCAAATTTGATGAGGATACTTAGAGAAGAGCTTCTGAATATAATGTCTAGTCCCTAAAGAGCTGCAATTTTCAATGCCCCTTTTCTTCTAAACTAGTTCCCAGTGAAGAGGTACTAAGGTACCAGTCAACTGAGTAAGCAATTTTAATATTCTTTGGGGAGTTTTTGGTTGTGTTTTAGCACATAGAATAGAATGACATGGACATTTAATTACAAGGTGTTGACAGCACAGCTACCAGGGTGCCAAGGAGAGGGAAAACTTGCTGAAATTACCATTGTGAATTAGAAATAATGTACACACTCCTTTGGAGTGTATTCCGGTTGAATTTATGAGAGATAAACAATTTGTATGGATGTTTTTGAAACCAACAAGAAGAAATAATATATTTCAATTAGCAAACAATTGCTTACCCATAGAGAACATTAAACTGTTAATACACACACAAATAGTTTATATTTATTTACTGTATATAGCAATCTGATCGTGTAAAATGAAGACTGGTTAAGTAAAGTGATGGGTTTTCATTTCAAAACAGGAAGGAAATTATTAAAAGTTATCAGAGATAGTGTTAAGCGAAGTGTTGAGCAATGAGAAAGCTGTTCGGTAGGAATGACATGCAAAGAGTTAACTAAAACATGTCGCTTGGGCACCCTAACCCTAACCGTTAAGATAGGATTAAATAAGATTGAGGAGATCCAGTTTGGGATAGCGGTTAAGATACCAGGCCAGAAACCAGAAGGCTCTTAGTTCTAGTCCTGCTTAAGATACAAACCAGCTGGGCACTTTTGGTCACTCTTGCAGCTCTGGGAAGGTGGCAAACCACTTCTGAAATCTTGCCAAGAAAACTGCAGACATTGGTCCCGGCAGGAGTGAAAACTGATTCAAAAGACTTCCAGTGTTGGAGCATTCACAACTTCTGGAGGCAAGCTGTTCCAACAATTAATGAGTGGAACAGCTTCCCTCCAGAAGTTGTGAATGCTCCAACACTGGAAGTTTTTAAGAAGATGTTGGATAACCATTTGTCTGAAGTAGTGTAGGGTTTCCTGCCTAAGCAGGGGGTTGGACTAGAAGACCTCGAAGGTCCCTTCCAACTCTGTTATTATTATAAAAGGATTTTTTTTTTAAAAAAACACAGATTGAAAAGTCCAGAAGGACTTTTAAAATGTCTAGGGTAGCAGAAAAACCAGGTAGCTTAAAGTAGAAAAACTAAAAACAGGTATCGCGGTAGATAAAATTGGGAGAATAAAAGTAGGAGAACAGAATTTAGGCCCTGGGAAAAGCACAAGCTCTCCAGAGCCCTTGGGAAGTTATTATTTTTTAAGCACTGTAGAGGAGAGTCTCAAGAAAGTTTCAGCAGCTTTCAGCAGTTGTCTCCCCGCCCCCTCCGGCAGAGAAAATCACCAGACGCATGTAGAGAATGAAAAGCAGAGTGGATCAAAGGCTGAATTTTCTCTAGTCTTTGGAAATAGAGGGAAAGAGCACAGAACCTATTCAGACAAAGTACAAACTATGCTGGCATTGATTTTAATTAAGACCAATAGTGTTAACATTTTCTCTGATCGTGTTTTATGAGAATGGAGACGCTTGGGCAGTTCAGTCTCAAATTAGTACCTGAAACACTTCTGATTGAGATAGATATGCACATAGATACATGCATCCTAATGACAGGAGGAAAAAGGTGAATTACCTGATCACCCACGCTAACAGTGTGGAGTAAAGTATTTTTTTTTGTACAGAAATACATTCTTAATTTGTAGAGCATTAATGCCAGGGAGAATCAGATCATGGTTGTACTCAACAGCTAGCAGGAAGAGTAGGAGAATGAAATCAATGCAAATGCTCTGAAGCAGGGGTCCCCAACCTTGGCAACTTTAAGCTGTCTGAGGAATTCTGGGAGTTGAAGTCCACAAGTCTTAAAGTTGTCAAGGTTGGGGACCCCTACCCTGAAGGACAAGACCAGAAGATGAACTACAATAAAAAAAACTGTAGACCTACAATGAGTACAACTGAAATCACAAGAAACTAGGAAAGCTATTCACAAGGATGGCTTGGAAAGAACATAGCTTTCTTCCTATGGTTAATGAGATGTAACGGTTTGTTTCCAAATGAACTGAGATTAGATCAGAAAAAGCAAGTTATGAGACAGATGTGCTCGAATGCTCGACTGAGAATAAATAGGGAAAGGGAATGCAGGCTTTGTAAGGAGACGAGCTGCACATTTCTTCCTTGTAACCAAAGGAAATTGGCAAACAAATGTTAAGGTTCCGATTATTAGATTATATTTGACTATTTTAAAAGACAGAATGCATCTACTGGGATTAAAAGACCGATGGGTAGGTCAAGCCTTGCAGAAATTTCCTGAGCTTTATATTTGCATTACACATTACATTTAGATAATCTAATACACATTAAGTGCGGCTACTACAGCTTGTAAAATATGTAATAATTGTGAGAATGTGTACAGCCAGCAGGCTTTCTAGTGAACTGGGCTGGAACATTTCTATTAATAACTTCAACATGGAACTCTAATTAAAAAAAAAATTATATAACAATAACGTGGTAAAATCAAATGCTTGTATTCTTCCAGTGATTTTCAAAGCATGGACATGAGATTTCTTCAACAAAAAATGAAATAATAGTGACCTTCATATCTGTATTCCTCTCAGTCTCAAGAGCCTTGAAGATTCTGTACCACTTCATTCTGCTAGTCAGGTATGAAATGTACACAAAGGACGTCTCATTTTGCTGAGCCTGTCTTGGTGATTATTCCCTGCTCTGTATACAGGTAGATCACGACTAGTGCAAGTTCAAATAATGCAATATTCGATACAGTGTGAATTGTAAATTGATACCAGGTTGTGTTTAATGTGACCCAAAATTGAGGCAAGGCAAGGTTAACATGGGTGCAAACACATACACAGTTGTGGCTGAGGGGGTGAGATGCTGTTAATCTTCATGGGCACAAACTGGAGAAAAAGAAGATTGTGTCAGAGGAAAACAGTTCAAGTTTTAAAAAGAAGATGCTTGTTATTATATTAGACCAAAAATTTGATGCAATTGAACATGAACAGGGTCTTAGCAACATTAAAATAGGGTATGTTGGAATGCCTGAATCTATGATAGAATTGTTTTTTTAAAATACTGCTTTCTATAACTACTTGATGACTTTGCTAACCATACGTTTAAATTATATTATTTTTGTCCTTCACTGTTACATTTCATTAATATAAATATAAAGAAATTATGTTGAAAATCTTTCTGTTGAGCTTGAACCAATTACCATATTTTCCATAGAAATATCACCTTGAATAGTGTTAATTTGAATAATCCAGCCATTTTGTAGGATTCATTAATTGCACTAATCATTACCCATTTATATTATTCAAGTGGTGGCTCCTATACCTAAATGTTCCCTCTCTACACCAATAAAGACACCTGTTTTCTGTAAATGCTTTTCATCAACAATTTGCTTCTTAGGAAACAAGTACTGCTCGTGAAAAAGCAAGTTAGTCAGGGAGGATTTGGACTCCCTGACTGGAAAAGTTATCACCAAGCGGCAGCTGCAACTTGGATTAAAGATTGGATAAACTTGACGAATAAAAGAATATTAACTATTGAGGGCCACGACTTACAACTGGGGTGGCATAATTATCTGTGGAACGAAGGCAATAAAAAACATACTTATTTCCAGAAACACCATATTCGAGGGTCATTAATAAGTGATTGGAGAGAAATTAGGAAATATTATTCCCAAACTCCAAAATGGATATCTCTGATGGAGGCCACAGTGTACCCTAACCTATTTAATCTGGACAAAAAAATTACATACAACCAATGACTAGACAACCAAAACAACTTAAAAGCTAGAGAAGATTTGGCTTTGACGGGTATAAATTTAGAATGGTGGACCTACTTGCAAATTCAAACTAAATATAAAAAAGACTCAACACAATTTGGCTTTCAAAACAAATATCAGGATTTGGACAAAATTTTATTGGGACCAGAGGAAAAAACTATCACAAAATTATACAATTGTTTATTGGAATTGAAAATGGAGGAAGAAAAAGTTAAAGAGGTGATGATAAAATGGGCACAAAATTTCGGCTATTCAATTGACTTGGACAGATGGGAGAAAATTTGGGATTGGAATTTCAAACTAACGATGTCTGCAGCATACAAAGAGAATATATATAAAATGTTTTATCGGTGGCATCTATCTCCGACAAGATTGGCAAAAATTTCCTCCAAATAATCAGCAAAGTGCTGGAAATGTAAAAAAGAACTGGGCACGTATTACCACATGTGGTGGACGTGCCCAGAGGCCAGGATCTACTGGAAAAGAATTCGGAAATGGCTGACAGAAATGATAGTGCAGAAAATAGAATTAAAACCAGAAACATTCCTCCTAGGCATTATTGATGATAAAATAAATAAAAACAATCAATACTTGATGATACATATTCTAACAGCGGCAAGGATTACCTATGCTCAAATGTGGAGAAAAGAAGTAGTTCCAACCAGCTTAATGGTCATAAATAAGATATTTAAATGTGCCAAAATGAGCAGACTAACCATGCGAATAAAGGATAAAGAAGAAACAGATTTTTATAAAATCTGGGAAACCTTTTACAACTGGTTGAATCGTAAAAACACAGCAAAATAGCAGGTTTTTGGATAGCGAAGATGGACTATATTATACTTGTTCTACTTTGTGACCTTTTTCTTCGCTGTTTTACTCTTTTAAGGATTGTTGCAAAACAGAAGAGATATATGTAGAGATATAAGTATACATATATATATGTGTGTATGTATATAGAAAGATATTTAGAAAGATAAAAGATATGCTAAACTGCTTAAAGTAAAATAACCATATCGTTTTATGTGAGATGTCAAGTTTTTGTTTTGTTTTTCTGTGGGTTTTGTTAGTTTTGTACTATATACTTTTTATATAATCTACATCTACTTTCATTTATATTTTTGTATATATGTAGTTATGTTCATATATGTTTTGTTTTTTCATGTTTTATGTATTTTTAAATTTACTCAATAAAAACTATTTTTTTTTAAAAAAAGAAAAAGCAAGTTAGTGAAGCAAAGCAAAGGTTATCTTGAGCTCCTATCAAGAAACCACTAATGGACGACTATAATTTAAAATAGCTGAATAAAACATTTTGCTAATAATGGTCCCCCCCCCAAAAAAAATACAATGCAGGCTTAGAAATGTCTAATTGAGAGATTCATTTTAAAAAAACTTTTAAAGAAGACTTTTTGAGTTGCATTTACTGAGAAATAAACTCAGCAAAAAGAGGGAATAAAAATAAGCTCATGCAACATATTGTAGATATGTAGGTAGTGTCTTTCCGGAAGTTTTTATTTGAAAAAATTGGAACCCGGTGACATATTGGGAAAGGTTGATCAAGAAAAGACAAAACTGAAGTCGAACAGAGTTGGGAATCAGGAGGTATGAAAGGAGAACTTGAGTAAAGTAACATCATATCCTCATCTAGAAGACATCACTCATTTGCACTCAAAAGTCTGGGAATAAGGATGCTGGCGATGCATTTGCCATACGCAGAACTAATAAACCATTGTACTGTGACGGTATGCTCTATTTAGCTCACCAGCAAAAGGAGCTACTGCAGCTGACCTTGAAAGGAACAGAAGGAAACACTGCATCATAAGGGCAAGATCTTCTATATTTGAACGTATAGAAACTCGACCACCGAAAGTCTAAAATGCTTCTCTTCATTTAGCTTCACAGTTTAGCTCTTCTGAATTCAGGGAAAGATTTTAAAAATGGCAGCTGCATGATCCGAAGATCTTGACTTTTTTTTTTGTTTGGGAATAATCCAGAAAAACAGCAACATGCTGATACCTATAACAATTCAGATTTTAAGAAATTGAGGGAGAGCACGTTCTAACACATGTCCAATTCCTTGCAAGATAGAAATAACCATGAGGACTAAATGGATGAACATAAGGATAGATGGCAAATGAGCAGTTGGGGGTGAATGAGAATACATTGCAGTCACTTAAGGAACAGATTAAATCATGAGAATCTGAAATTTACTGCTGAATACCTGAAATTGTATTAATTTAAAATGGAATTAGGTATACCTGATTTTCATAAGATTATGTCCATTCTTTTAAGGGAATCAATTACCCACGTATTTAATTTTTTTTCTTTTCTGTCATTGATAATTATACTTGGTGAGTTCTTTTGAGGGTTTGTCTCTGGTGAACATATTCAAGGTTTTATATGTGACAGGTGGCCAATACACCTCAGGTTGTGTATTCTTGCTCATAATAACCATTCCAGGGAAGAATGCAATACCAGTAATTAGTTTTATTCTTCTCAAACACAACTGAATCATTTTAATAGAGCAATTGCAATCAGTTTAATAGACGCTTTTACTGATGTCAAATACCACCAACTTAAAATGTATTTACCTGATTCAGAATATTTATATTCTTCTTCCAAAGTTTCAGGAGCAAAAAACCTCTTTAGGATTGTGCGAAGACACCTTTGATCCCAAGCATCTGTAACTCGCCCTCCATATGTAATCTCCCCTGCAACATGATTTGTTTTACAAATGATCTCATCATTCATTATGTTTAATGTAACACATTTTTAGCTCTATTTTCTCTGAATAATTATTGAACTGGTGACTTCTAAAATGTGTTATCATGCATCTAAATTTCCTCTGACTACATTAATAGAAATGTGCACAATGCCAGACTATCAAATTATGTGTAATAAAAGAATAATTTTAATAATTGGTGAAAATGCAAAATTGTATAGTTGCAGACTGATTAATACTTGCATAATTAAATAACTGCTATTTGGTAGGGAAAGTGTAAAATATGAATACCTGTGTACCTCATAACACTTTTCCTTAACTATGGCAAGCTTTGGTGTACAAATTTGGGTTACAAAAACACTCACTAAGACTATTCTATCATTTAAATAGAAACATGTAGCCAAAATGATAAATATAATAAATACCGGTAGTGCAAATTGTGACTTTCAATTTTCAGGTCAGATTTTGAAATTTTGTTTTTAAAAGCTTTTAGTTCAAACAATACCCAACCTTTTAGAGCTTTATGGCAACTGTAATAACTTTACAAATATATAAAGTTGTACCTACTTTGCAGTTTTCACTGAACTGCAGCGTTAAGTATATTGCTGGCCCTGCTGCACATTAACCATAGTGAAGCCGAGAGTGCCAGCAGATTGAGCTCTGGGTAATAAATGTATTGAAACAGCCAGGAAAACTGTTGAGACTGAAATCATAGTAAGAGTCTAATGCTATTTTTTTACTATGTGAGTTTTTGTTTTGTCCACAAGTCAAGGCGAACATCATGTTTTTCTACAATAATAATAATTTATTGATTAAAATAATAATGAATTCATTATATAATTCTTGGGAAGGACTCCATAAGTGGATAAAAATGCCAAATCCAATCTGAATATCTGGCTGACAGTATGATGAACCGTAATAATATATAAATAATAATTTATTGATTATTCATTAGGACGTATCAGAATAATACATGTTCCCACGAGATATACAACTCATCCTACTGCTGGTCTGGAAGTATAAAATGTAAAACAAGAAAAGACCATATGCTACAAAATAGAGCAAAAGAACTAAAGGAGAATGAAAATCATATTTCTGTGTCACTCCTACAATTTACCCCAATCATATTGGTTCCCAATTGTGCTGTTTTCTTCAGATGAAGGGCTATATCATAAATATTCTCGACGAGGAGCAAAACCCAGGCCTTTTCAGACACTTAACCTCCTCAGATCACTTAAAACAGATCCATGGAGATTTCTGTATTACAGGGTAACAAAATGGAGCCTACTTATACTTTAAAAGGGGCTTCCTCTTGTTTTTAACTACTTGGGTATATTTAGTTTTAGTACATGGGAGGAGGAAGGTCAATTATTTTCCTCAAAAAGAGGACATATGCAGTCTGTAGTTGTTGTAGATCCAGACCCCTCTCTGTTTCCTCAGAGCCATTCTTTAAGAGTGCCTTTTATCAATTTTGGCTGATACTGTATGTCAACTGTGCCTTTTCCTAGAAGAAAATTGCTTTAAAGGGTATACTGGTAGCCACCTTGCCTTTTGATTACCCCAGTGTGTTTTGTAAGGTGATGCCTTTGAATCTAGCCTAGAAATCTCAATTACACAGAGCTCAGTAGTCAGGCTACACTTGTACTAAAAGACCTTCACTGGCTGCAAGTTTATTTCATAGTGAAAGACAATGTGCTGGTTTATATATTTAGAGCCTCTTAGAGAGCACATTTTTCTAGATGATGAAGTAACTGGGGAAGTTTTTCTAAAGGCACTGTAGCTTTGCTAGTGGAATCCAGAGGCTGAGCCTTCTTTGTAATTGCCCCATCTCTAGAACACAGTCCCTACGGATATGGACTTAAAACAACTTGTTGGTATTTAAAAATTCTGTAAAACACATTTAAACTTCATAGTTTTACCCATTTTCACGCTTAATTTTACTTGCTCGTTTTAACATTTTAACTGGATTGTTGTTATAATTTGCCCTCATACCTGTAGCTGTAGAAGATATTGCATTCTACTGGTAAAAACATGTACAATTCTGTGTCAACCATTTATTGACAAAATGGACAATTTCGGGCTTTCAATTTTTCAGTTGGAAAAATTTAATTTGTTGCATAATGGTATGTATATATCACACACAGAAGAAATCTGTAGTTCTATGAGTAACACTGATAGTTGTGTTCGGAAATGAAGATTCTTCATAAGCAATGAAGAAGCAACACTCACCAGATATTTCTTCTATGCAGGAAAGAATTCCGCTTGTCCCAGCAATTAAGTTGTGGTTATGTATAATTGGGAACTCAGTGGGATAATAATTACATCAGTGATCAGAAAGCCTTGAAAATTAGTATTTAATATCCCAAACAAACCTTCTTAAATTAATTTGATCAGCAAAGCATTATGACCACTCTATCTGAGATATTCTCAGGCTCAAAGAACCAAGAGTGACATGTGGAGCTACTTCTGAGTAGTTTCTTTATTTTGTTGGCCTACATAAAGCTATTATCCGCAATAACTATACATGCAGTATGCTCTGTGAATTGCTAGGGAGGGCTTGACCTTGCTCTCTTCCTGCCCACCAGATACTCCATTGTCTCTTTGCACCTCCCTCCTGTGATTCTGGACTACATTCCACCATATATATTTCATTCCTCAAATAAATATGTAAGTGGATCTATGAGCTGGTGGTTATGACTTATAATCAACAGCCCCTTTTGTGCTATGGTGAACTATTTTTAAAACTGAGAGAAGTTGGCATAATTCCACAGCTTGATACCACACAGATTTATAGGGACAGTTCAAATAAAATTCCCAGCTGATAGTCATACTGGAGGATTATGTTTTTGTTTTTACGTTTAAGGTTAAAAAGTGCATTGGATAACACAAAGTCCTTGGTCTCACATAAATAACTCTCTGACCCCAATCACTTACAGCAGACATTTATGATAGGTAATATGTAAGGATAAGTACAGATGTCACAAAATTATTAACTTGATATCTTTACCTGTTATATATGTGAGGGCATCCCAGGGTATTTTTCCTTCTTGGCAATAAAGATTGAGGTTTAATAAGGCACATTCTCTGTCACTGTCATTAAATTCATAACATATGTTCCAACCAAGAGGTCCAAATTTTTTCCTTTCCTTGAAGATTAGAAAAATTAATGTCTTTGGTCAGCCTTGAAGAATTTCATGACAAAAATAAGAAATCCATAAAAACCCCCGTAAGAATTATTCAGTCCCATCACAATTTCTATAGTGTTCCCCTCCCCCAGATTCTATTCTGCGGGTTCCCGTGGGTTATTTCATTTAGCAATAATATCAGTTTTTCATCGTGATAATGAATCAACAGAAGATATGTTTGTCCTAGAAAACTGACAAAATAGCTCCTGCTTTTCTGAAGAATGAGATGAAAGAGACATTTCCTCTTTAATTTTTTTTCTAGCTGTACCTAGTTTTCTCTTGAGATCTATATTACTGAAGGAACATCAGGGAACCAGAGGCTACAAATTTAAGATTAAGAAACTAGGGAGAATTATATAATACACCTCTACATGCACTGAATAGAAAACAAATCAAAGTTTTTCCTGGCATTCTATTTTCTTGAGTAAAAGCAGCAGGTGAAACCCTGGCTAGAATGTCACCCTGGTTCCAGAAATCTTGGAAAAGCATTTTTGAACAATTTTCACAAAAATACAAAAGCTGTTAAAGATGGCTGCAATTAGATGTTTCTTCATATTTGTAACCCTTCTTCTACATACAGCAGATGCATATAGTTTTCTACTGTACCACTTGGAGAAAGGAATAGATTACAATCTTCTTTCTAAGGATGATGCTGCATCTCTGATGCAGTGAGTTTTGATGCCCAGAAGTTTAATTGTTTCAGGGTAAAAGTTTAGTGCCCTGTTGAAAACACTGATATGCAGGACATCAGAATCCATTTGACTACATCATAGGAAATAGATGGAGAAGGAATAATCCAGTCTGCAAGACTATTTCCAGATGCAAATTGTGAAACTATTAAGTTTATTAAGTATTGATGTCAAATAAATAGGAATTTCACTTAGCAAAATCAAAGTAAGTAACATGGCAGCAATGTTCAATCAAGAGTACAGATGGTCAGAATTCAAGTTCAATGTAAGGAACAAATTCAGCATGCTTAATGTAGGCATAGGACTTGAGAAGCAATTCAAATAAATAAGGAACACTGAAAACTAAAGCAGAAAAGATCATTCTTCAATTTTCAAAGAGGAAATGATCCAAGTGGCTTTGAGGATGAGCTATTGTGTTTGACAAAAAAAAAAAAAGTCAGAGGATGAAAGCCTGGGCAACAAGAAAGAAGTGTGATGTCTGAACACAGATTTTCAGTGTTAAACACGTAAGGACAAAAAATGATATCTCAATCAAGAATGTCAACAATGTTTTGAAAATAACAAGAAAAATGAGAGGTATTTTTAAAATGAGAGGTAGCACCAGAAAATTTACAGCAAAGGAGGAATACTCAATCATAGAAGAGGTCCAACAGAGACAAATGAGGTTAAAGGAAGATGGAAAGACTATCCTAAAACCCTTTACAAATGGGATTATAGAATGACAGAAACATTTATAGAGAGGACATATATTCAAGGACTGATTCCACTAGAGCAGTGGTCCCCAACCCCCGGTCCGCGGCCCGGTACCGGGCCGCAGAACAAATGGTACCAGGCCGCCCTGCTACTGCGTCTCTCACTCGCACCCACACCCAGATGAGAAATCCTTGGGCGGCCTGGAAAGAGCAAGCGCCTCCGCCTCTCCCTCTGACCACCATCACTGCGTCAAGCTGTCGGCGAGGGGAGCTCCCGAGATCTGGAGTCCGAGAGCGCCGGGGCTTGGCTGGTCTTGAAGGAAGCTGGGAAAAAGCAGTGGGCGAGCCAAGCACAGGCGGGGAACAGCCCTTCTCTCCCTCCGCCTCCTTTTCAATTCTGATCTCCTCCTCTTTCTCTTCTCTGCTCTTGAAAGGGCCTGAAAGGGGGGCGGCCGGCGGCGGGGGGCGTGTGTGTGTGTGGTGGAGGTGAGGCTCAGCACGGCGAGATTTGCGAGACAAGTAGCCGCCAAGCGAGAGCGAGAGCCAGCCCGAGCTCCCTCTGCATCCCTCACGCGATCCCAGGTTTGGTCGTGGAGTGGGGAAAGTGGAAGGGGTGGGGCGGAGGGGGAGGGCTTGGAAATGTGCATCGTATGTGTGAATGGAGGAAGGAGACGGGGGAGAAGCCGCAGTGGAAGGAAGGAAGGAAGGAAGGAGAAGGATGGAAAGAGAAGGAAGGAAGGATGGGAAGGAAGGATGGATGGATGGAAAGGAAAGAAGGAAGGAAGGAAAGCCCCCCCCCCCAGTGGGCCGCGGAAAAATTATCAAACGTTGACCGGTCCACGGCAATAAAAAGGTTGGGGACCACTGCACTAGAGAGTGAGGTACAATAGACAATAGACTAGCTGCCAAATAGAAAAGTACAAGGCACAGAATTGAACTATTTAAAGCTTTAGAAGAAACACTTAAAATTAAGAGCTGCACACCAACTAATAAGGAACAAGAAAATATGGCATAGAGATTGGAAATAGACACAATAATTAATTCAATAATAAGCAAATTACTGAAGCACTCACATAAACAGGGTTGCTTAAAATCTTACAAAAACTAGAGAACCAAACATGGACACAAAAATGCCAAATAAACAGGCACATTCCAGAATAAGCAATGAAACTAATTATTTTTAAGGAATGTTTACAATGAACAAGAAGCTTCTGTAGGAACTGAATTTGAAGAAACACCAGTTCAGAAAAGAGAAGAGCTAAGGATGCATTTTGTTCCTGATATTCAAAAAATATATTCAATGAACGACAGGATTAGAAGGGATGATACTTGGAATCAAAAGTGGTCTTCAAACAACTAAGAATTATTAGATGAAATAAAATTAAAAAACAGAATTTGAAAAAGTTCATTATGAAATTGAAAATGTGAAGTGAAAAATCTTTGTTAAATATTCAAATATTAATGTCAAAAACAAGAATTTAACAGTCCATAGTAAAGAAAAGAAACTGGTAGATAGACTGATGTTCTTGAGCACAAGAGCATGTAAGATCATGTGCTGAAAAAGTGAAGAGGAGATTAATCTAGGGAGAAATGAAACGACAAACTAGAAATTTCTTTTTCAACACTTAAAGTTAGAATGGTTAAAAATGGATCTTTTTGTGGAAACATATGGAGGTGAAAGCTGGATGTTAGAAATCAGACCTGGACATATAAAGGCTGGTTACTCTGTTGATCAGTAAGGAGAAACTCAAATAATTATGCATGATTCGTGAGCAAATAGTGAAATACATAAATTAATATGCTTGGCAAGACTGAGTGGAGCAGAATGGGAAAACAATATGTAAGGTAGGGAGATGACTCAAATGTCTTTGGGAGAGCTATGCACAGATGCAGGTCAAGATGGCAGGCAACTGTCCATATAATCACCAAGCCCAAGGCCAAATTAATGGCTAACTTCTTCCTTTAACAGCCTATATGGATGAGACCTCTTTTCTGCAACAACTCTTATGACTAAAAGAGAATTGCTGGTCCAAAAACACACTATGGTTGCACAGCATATTTAAATCCAGATCTCCCCTGTGCAAGTTCAATCAGCCCCTATACTTATATTCAACACTAGCTGGCTCACTTCCAGCACATGGATCACACCCAAGTTGAGATCAGGAATTATACACCATTTTTCTCTTCTAATCTTAGGGAGGAGAGAAAGGATTCCACTTCAAGAATTAAAGATAGTTATTTTCATTTTATAATCAGCAGGTAAGATCAGAGAAACTGAGGTATATCTGAATTCATTGAAATCAATTTGTGATTTCAGTTTGAAATCAGTATTTCATCAATATTTTTATTTAAAATTCAAAATGTGTCCCCTTCATTAAATATGGGCAGTAACTCAATACAAATAAAGCTTCTGAATAGACCTGGATTTCTATTCCATAAATGTCTATAATATTTCATTGCACAATATTAACAATCTGCAGGTATTATAAATATTATATTTTACTATGAGAAACTTGGATTCTCCTTTTGGTGCTTTCCAACATTCTTCATGCTTAGTTTTGTCACAAACAGCTAAGAGAATTTGAAGCAAAATGAAATGGAGAAGAAATTTCAACTGAGATGAACGAATTGTTACATAAATATTTACAGATTATATTTCCTTTCTTTTACAGCAATAAATTGGATTGGATGAAATTTAATCGAAATGTTTCTGAATGCAACAAGAGGAATGCAAATCTTCCACTCCAATAGATACTTGATATCTTAAATTTTCTTTAACTGAAAACATTTTTAGGTTGACTAAGATTTTACTGGAAGTTTGATATGATGATAATCTTATGAAGTACCTAAATAAGAAGGCATTAGTCAAGGCAAGCAAATTACCTTTGCCTCAAAGCCACTTTCCCAAGGAAAAAAGATTGTTACCACAACTACAGAAACATTAAGACATAAGGAAGATGTTGGGAAGCAAACTCTGTATTGAGGGTCTGCCCGCCCACCCCTTTAAGGCTTTTGCTTCTGCTGCCTCTGATATCATATAAAACAATTTGTGCTTCAATAAAAGAAAGCACTTGATACTATTGCCTCTTTTTTCCAAGCTGTGTGCTGCAGCGGAAGTGCAGTTTGCTTTCACCAGTGATCTGAACTGATCGTTTGCAGGCTGTTTTTTAAATTATGATGAAGGTTGCAGGCAACACAAAGGCTACAACTCAGAGGAATGTTACCAGAATTTCTGAGTTTTGCAGAAAGATTATGGATAAATTTTGATGTAAATAATAAAATGAATAGAGTAGCCATCATGAACACTGTTGTTCTGAGCTAATATACGAGTGTTAATTATTACCTGTGTGACCCATTCCTCAGAATGGAGTGATGAATCTGAAACAATCTGGCCATTCTGAAGGTGATTTATCTGTTTGTGGGGTTTAATAGTCCAGAACTGGAGAGGTTAGGACTGGGTCCAGAAACCACAAATAACTTACAGCCCTTGAAGATTTATTTCAAGAAACAGTCAACTCACTTCCAGACTGACTGATTCAATGTGTTTGCAGAGAGAATAAAAGGAACCTGTCTGGAACCCGCACTGCAAATCGGACATTAATACAATTGAGAGAGTCCAGAAATATTTCACAAGAAGAGTCCTCCACTCCTCTGCTCGCAACAGAATACCTTATTCTACCAGACTTGAAATTTTGGGCTTAGACAACTGAGAGCTACGTCGCCTTCGATCTGATCTAAATGTAGTTCATAAAATCATCTGCCACAATGTCCTACCTGTCCATGAATATTTCAGTTTCAACCGCAACAATAAATGAGCACTCAATAGATTCAAACTCAATGTAAACCGCTCGAAACTCGACTGCAGAAAATACGACTTCAGCAACAGAGTGATCAATGCCTGGAATGCACTACCTGACTCTGTGGTTTCTTCCCCAAACCCCAAAAACTTTAACCTTAGACTGTCTACAGTTGACCTCACCCCATTCCTAAGAGGTCTGTAAGGGGCGTGCATAAGCGCACCATCGTGCCTACCGTCCCTGTCCTTCTGTCCTATTGTTCAAATTTATCTATACATACTTTGATTTTGTTTATGTTTATATCATACCTGTTATCTTGTACACGTGTTGACAAAATAAATAAATAAAATAAATAAATAAAACATTTTGAAGAATGCTCCAGGAATAGAACTGTATGTTTTGCTCATCCTTGATATTAATATGCCTATTAAAAACATCTCATCACTATAACATACACAGATGATCGCTATTAATTATTACTTAATATATTCTTAGAATAGGAGATACCTGAATAATTGCATGAAAAAAGCAAATACCAAAAATGATTTTTCTCCAGATTTTGCCCAAGATATTTTCCTCAAAAAACGAGGGAGTCATTTCTGTGAAGGCTCTTCTGATGTTTGCCCGTAGACCTTTAGGGGGTTCATTTGTCACCTGAATGGAAAAATATATGTACACACATGTATCAAATTGATTTTCAAATATATCTGTTAACAACTCCCAGATAGTATTCCTATGATGCTTCTATAAAATTATGTAATATGAAATAGCTATGAGGCAGCGGTAATTCACACACATCATGCCTCATTGCATTTATTCATTTGCACAGCTACAGGACTAGGTTTTCCAGTTGTGCACTGTGTTGTCAAGTTAATGCATGAATTAGTAGCTATCTGTAGGCAAATGGCATTTTCTAGTCAGAGCAAAACTCTCATCTTTTAACCAAATTAATATATGAGATTACTTATCCAAAGTTGCATATAGAAATGAAAAGTTACCTTCAGAAAGTAAGGATATATGTAAGGCAGGAAAAAAATGAATCTGCTTACATAAATGATAAATATGGAGCAATTGCAGTTAGAACTCATACTATAAAGGTTTTTTTATTGTTTTCAAATACAGGTAGTTCTCGACTTATGACCACAATTGAGCCCAAAATTTCTGTTCTTAAGTGAGATATTTGTTAAATGAGTTTTGCCCCATTTTACGACTTTTCTTGTCACAGTTGTTAAGTGAATCATTGCAGTTGATAAGTTAGTAACGTAGTTGTTAAGTGAATCTGGCTTCTCCCAGTTGACTTGGCTTGTCAGAAGGTTGCAAAAGGTGATCCCATGACCTTGGGACAAAGCAAACCAGTTGCCAAGCATCTGATCATGGGGATGGTGCAAATGTCATAACTGTAAAAAAATGGTCATACGTCACATTTTTCAATGCCGTGGTGACTCTGAATGGTCACTAAATGAACTGTTGTAAGTCCATTCGAGACACTTGTCTGATATAAGTCTGTTTTGTGAGTAGAAAGCATTTTAATCAGAGATACAATTACTAAAATTAGTGGAAGTGGAAGATTTAATGGAAGTTAAAATCATTTTCAGGGCAGAGATTTCCCATATTCTTGGAGAAGGCTAAATGATTATTCGCACCAATATTCATTCTGGCCAATGAAGAGGAAAAGAAACATTTATTCCCTTCTGAGGGGGTAATCTGGAGTGATCTGTGATCTAGAACAGGATCGGAGTATGTATTCCAAATTTCAGAGGTGCCACTGCTGTATTGAACAGTGAAATATGAATGGTAATGAGAACTTAACACTTCTGGGAAGTGAAGTGCTCACATTCTTTTAAAATCCTCAAACTTTTCATCCTCAGAAGATCTGCTGATGCCTCCCCAGACTGTGAAGATTGAGTTATGGTTCCTCAGGTCAAAAAAGAGTGCCCATATCTGGCATAGATAAAATAACCCACAAATTAGCTTTGTTTCCAATGAATGGGGAATAAATGTCGGCATTTTGACTTTGTTTATGGAGCAGGCAAAAGAACATGTGACCTGTATTTCAAATGACTGATTGCCAAAGCAGGAATTATTTTTTAAAAAATCTGTTTTTAATGTGTGGAAGTATTTACTTGTTATGGCATACCAAAGTGTATTACAGCCATTGGCTAAGTCTGAAACCTTTTTGGACCATGCAGATAAAAACTTCATTCATTCGTAGGCTTTGCCCTCAGGACAGGTAATTGTGGTATCAGGAGCAATCGTCACTATTTTTAGAAAATGGCACTTCATAGTTCATAAAGCAGTTCATAATTAAACTTATGGCACCTTTACAGTATGGAAACAACAATGTTCATGGAATAACCATGCAGTTATTGAATTTGAAGGGAGCATGAATTATTTCCATCACAACTTAATATTTTTTTAAATCAGATTCGATGCACTGCAGCCTTGGATGAGTCTAAACCAGTGGTTCTCAACCTTCCTAATGCCGCAACCCGCAACCCTTTTTTTTAATGCTCATTTTTTTTATGCTGCTCATTTTCTAAGAGGAAGCAATTTCAGAAACAGATAATTGCAACTGCAGTGAATTCAATTTGTTCTGTATGCTGAAAATAATTTACTCTGCAACTGTATTTTCCATTTTATTTTTTTAAAAAACCAGCCCTACCTTGACAGAATTCTGAAGGACAGTAACAGGGAAAGTAGTACATGGCATAGAACTCAAATAGAGTCGAAAGCTTTCATGGATAGTGGTACCTGAAAAATATAGAATTTTTAAGAATATGTATGTATAAACTAATATTTTAGATAAAACAAGACATTTGTAATATAGTAAAACCAGAAACCATAAGATGTCTTATATTTCATTCCCTGGTCTCTGAGACTTCTCTAATGTCAGAGCAGAGGGGGAATGTTACAATTTCTGTGAACCCTGACCATGTTTCAGGGCAATTTTTTTTTAATATTGGGAAAATGTAACATTTACAAGAGCCAAAGGAAGGTTTCTAGAAGCTTCACATTCCCATACCTAAATTCCCTCCTTCAGCTGGTATACAAATCCATTTAATAAAAGTTTTGAGAGAGAAAGATGATAATCAAAGACCTTCCTTCCTTGATGTTCCCTTTTGGAATGCTGAATTCATCAAAAATCTGAGCTCTCTAGCCGTGAAGGAAAAATTGGTCAATAGGCCAGTTCCCAAATCAAAATGCATTTTAAACTATTATGATCATTGCTCACCAATTACTATTCCTCACTTTTCAGCAGATTCTATTAAATAAAAATTAAACATGGGAAGCACTCTGAAAACTAATAATTCTAAATTTTTCGTGCTGAATGTGACCCAGGTTTCTGTGATGAACATAAACTGTATGTATTTCTGAAAGGTGGCAAAGCAACAAAGCATACATTTTCATCTACAAAACAGGTAGTTCTTAAGTTATAACTGAGCCTTGCAGTCATTAAGCAGTTTCCCCCCCTGAAACTGGAAGTAAATGCAAAATAAGGTAAATCGCAATCATGTAGCCCTGGGTTGCTACAACGATGTAGATGCGTGTGCCGGTTGCCAAGCCTCTAAAATGCAGTCATGTGATTATAGGTGGTGGTGGCTCAGAGATATTGGGTCATAAGTACCTTTTGGGGGGTGTCCATTGTAACTTTTAATGGTCACTAACCGACTGGTTTTAAGTCAAGGACTACCTGTACATGGGTGCACATTTTTATCATAGGCCCAAAGAGATACAACTTGGTTTCTTTCAGTTAGAACACAAAGAAATCAAGACTGTGTAGGACAGAGGTTAAAGGTTAAACTCAACATGACATAAATCTATTGACATAAAAAGATTGGTGGGAAAATAAACTATTGATGCAAAAAGGAATGACGATTCCCATCCTCTCCCTCATATTCCTTTCCATATAATTTAAAATTTTCCTAGTGATTATTTTTGAACTTTTATTTATTTGTTAGATTTCTATCCCATCTTTCCCGTAAGTGCTCAAGGCAGCATCATACCATTCTTCTTCGGGACATGAATATATATAATTGCCTATTGTATTTAGTTTATTCAACAGAAAATGAACCAAGAACCAAAATTCCATGATTCAAGTCTTGTCTTCTATTGCCAAAAGTCTACAGCCAACCTATTTTTTCAGCAAAAGTTCAGCTATATGGGAATGATAATCAGGTTCCATTTCACAAGATTATTGCAAGGATAACTGAGATAATGTTTGTGATCAGGCAATAACCATTAAAAATAAGAGGCATGTAAAACCTTCTGTCAGGAATGTTTCAGTATCAAGAACTGCAGTAGAAAAGTAAAACATCCATAGAAAAGTTGGTAGCTATTAAATTATAGGATGGAAATATTCAGGAGGAGATCACGAACCTTTCATCAATCTTTCTTTTAAATGTTACAATCTACCCCCAACCTCCAACATGACCCCGCAGTTTAAATTCTGAATCAAATCTGATTCCTTTCAGATGAAGCATTCCTGAGAAAGAAAAATAATTTTAAAATACTTACCTGGTTCTGGAAATGTTTTTATGAGCTCTTCCATTGGTAACATCCATGAAACAGCTAAATGGCAATTCTGAAGAAATATCCAATTTCCTGTTCTCATTGCATCCTTAATCATTCTTTCAGCAATAGGTCCTTGTCCTTGTCCTAATGAGATTGATTGCACTCTGAAAATCAATGCATTTTGTTAGTATTCATATTATACATATCTGAAATACATTATTTAAATATTCTAGATACTTAGTGATTAGCAGGACATTTAAACATACAAATAATTCAACTCTCACATAAACTGAGCAATCATTTATTTATCCACCAAAATCAATACAGGATGTTTTGTATGCTACATTATCATGAATCTGGACTACAATATGCATCTTCTGAAAAGCAATTTTATTACTTGATACTGAATACATTCCACACTAAGAGCTCACGTTACCTGCTCTCTTTATTCATTTATTTCTTTTATTGTATTTATTCAAAACATTTGTACATGCCTCATTAAAAATATAAGAATAAATTTTCAATAACATTCAAACCATTAATGCAGTAAGTTTTAAAATGATTAACAAGCCTTTTTGTACAGGTGCCTCAACCAGTAGGAACAGCTATGTATTTTTGAAATGGTGGAAAATCCTCAGGCTAAACCAGGGGTGTCAAACTTGCGGCCCGTGGGCCGGATGCATCACACGCTGGTCACGCCCACCTGTTTTAGCAAAGGGGGGAAAAGTCACAATACATCACGTGATGACAACATGATGCCGTGAGTTTGACACCCCTGGGCTAGACCTTCTCAAATATAGCTGACATGAATCAGTTGTAAAACTCACACCATCTCCCTGTGAAATCTGAAAGTTGCAAAGCTCAAAGTTAAGGCAATAAAAAACTGATTTTGAAAGTTCCTTGAGGTCTTTGTCCTAAGAAAAATGATAACATATCAAAGCTCTTAGGCATGACCCAAAAAAGGTATGTCTGCCCTCAATTACTCTTTGAATCCAATGAAGTACAAAAAGCTCTCCTCTTTTAGTTCTAGAAGCGGTACCAGCCTCTGAAACAAATAATCATACTTGAAATCCTGACTATTTGACAGTCCCATTCAAACAGCAAAAAGCAAAGGCTTATCATCTGCCTGATACATTGTCCTTGGCTTGCTTTGCAAATCTAAGACTGTTGTATCAGCAACAGCAGCACCTCTCTCTTTGAATATGTGTCCAACTATCGTGGCGTCATTTTCCCCCCAATAAAATTCTTGAGAGCTCAATATTGTTGGAGCTATGAATACATGCTACTATTTCTATTCTGCAAATGACTAAGGAAAAAATTAATTTTCCCTTGTGTACCCCTTTGTGAGATAGATGAGCATTTTTATCTATCTACGGTATCTATCCATCCATCCATCCATCCATCCATCCATCCATCCATCCATCCATCCATCCATCCATCTATCTATCTAGATTGAAAAGAGGAATGCTTTTGTTAAAAAAAATCAGATTTAGTCATATGAATACCAGATAAACCAAAGCAGGGGACAAATCTTTGTGAACATTTTTATGCTGTTCATAAAAGATCTCTAGTTTGGCATCACATTAGGGAAGAGTAAGAGACTCAAAATGTCCAGAGTTGCAAATATATCTTTAATGCATAGGAATCCAATTTGACAGTTTACTTGGCTGTGCTTTGGAACTGAAGCAAGAACAGTGCAGCTAAATACTGTCAGCCAGTGGCCAAATTAAGACATATGAATATTTAGCATAGTATTAATAAGTACAGGCAAAGTTTAATTATTACTGCTCTATTTTTTCTTCACATGATCTCCTTTCTTATATTTTTAAAAATAGAGAACTAAAACAGTAAATGTATCACTGCTTGAGGTTTCGGCAGCTTCTTTTTTAAAATTATCAGCATGTCACGTCTGATTCATCCAACTTCAAAACAGGCAAGACAGATGTCAGAAACAAAAATATTTTTTTCCTTCTTATTGAGGCAACAGTGCTCATTAATGAATCCAATCAGAACTAAACGTTGTCACTAGTGACAGCATACTATTTATTAGGAAGGAAAATGGAAGACTCCAGAAGGAGAATTAAATGTAGACAACCCTCTAAATGGGGCACAGTGCTGCTAAAAACTATATAACCTGGGGATATTTAGCATCTTTTCTTATATTTTGCGAGGCAGCCCTTTTCAAGAAGTTTACCATGTATGTATATAA
The DNA here is from genome assembly GCA_023053685.1 of Diadophis punctatus similis. Taxonomy (NCBI): domain Eukaryota; kingdom Metazoa; phylum Chordata; class Lepidosauria; order Squamata; family Dipsadidae; genus Diadophis; species Diadophis punctatus. The sequence goes on from JALIGW010000002.1 coordinate 91,239,533, forward strand.
TCCCATTAAAAAAAATCTTAATACGCCATCTTCAATACAGTCGAATGAAAAGAATGCATGGTTTTACATTTAAATGGTATTATGTCTCATATAGAATACAGAATGACAATCTATACCGTTCTGAATAATCTCGCTCTTTTGCAAATCTTTGGAAAGCCCCCATGGGGTCAGAGCCTGTACTTAAGATGAACACCAGCGGTGTGGCAGGAGACATATCTTGGTAAAGAGTTGCCAGATCAACTGGAGGATTCTCAATGAATTGCTTCCCAAGATTCTCCATTACAAACTCAGTAAGTGCTGACACGATCTAGAAATAGCAACACAGTTAATTTGCTAGTGCAAGAGCATAAGAGGTAAGCAAGCATACCTGGTTCCAGTATGAATAAAAATAGTGGAACAATAATTGCATTTATTTTTGAACACTATTCATAGAAAATTAAATGGGTTACTTATATGAGTATACAGGAACTCCTCGACTTATGACCACAATTGAGCCCCACATTTCTGTTGCTAGAAACGAGACATTTGTTAAGTGAATTTTGCCCCATTTTATAATCTTTCTTGCCACAGTTGTTAAGTGAATCCCTGCAGTTGTTAGGTTAGTAACATGGTTGTTAAGTGAATCTGGCTTCCCCGTTGATTTTGCTGGTCAGAAGGTCGCAAAAGGGGAGCACATGATCCAGGGACACTGCAACCGTCATAAATAGGAGTCAGTTACCAAGTGTCTGAAATTTGATCATGTGACAATTGGGATTTTGCAGCAGTCGTAAGTGTGAAAAATGGTCATAAATCACTTTTTTCCGTACAGTTGTTAACTCTGAATGGTCACCAAACGAACTGTTGTAAGTCAGGGATGACCTGTATTTTATTATAAGCTACAGGTAATCCTCTATTACTGACTGCCTTGTTTAGCAATCATTCAGTTACGACAGTTAAAAAAAACCCAATCAAAATCAAGTCATGATTTTTTGTTTGTTTGTTTGTTTATTTGTCAAGTACATGTTGGTAATATACATAGATAAAACATTGTTTGTATACATAAGATGGGTACTGATAAGCGGGAACATTAGGACAGGGACGGTAGGCACGCTGGTGCACTTATGCACGCCCCTTACTGACCTCTTAGGAATCGGGTGAGGTCAACAGTGGACAGTCTAAGGGTAAAGTTTTGGGGGTTTGGTGACGAAACCACAGAGTCAGGTAGTGAGTTTTTTGCGTCACATTTTATTTTAGCACAATCTATGTGTATATATTTATTGTTAAAATATAATTTTTCTGAGAAGGCATCCATGAGGTTCACTAGATTCTCCAAGGGGTTCAAGGACAAAAAGTTTGCAGAGTCTAAAACCACTAACATCTGATTGGGAATAAAGGAGAGTAGCTTTTTCTTCCTGCATGCCTGAAAGGACACGACTAAAATAGCAACAATGCCTTAAATTATCAATAGAAAACTTACCTTCTCTTCCACAAAACATTTCACTATAACTAATTTCTGAAACATGGTCAGCCTACTATCCCAGGGAATGTATGGCTTGTCATCCTTTTTTTTCTTTTCGTCAGCTTCAGACTTATAGCCTTCCCACTCTTCTGGATTGATACGAATATCAAGTTGCCCTAAAAAATAAGAGTTTCAAGTCATTTTCACAATGGGGTTGATATGGTATTAGAATATGTCTAATTCTATCTCCATGTAGATCATTAAAAATATGGATTTTTAAAAATATGGCCATAAAGATGTCTCACAGGAGATCATGTGCTAGTAAGTGTTTTGTTTTGTTTTATTTTATTTTATTTTATTATTTAATCAGTCATTCTATTCAAAACCAGTCATTGTGAATCAATACAGATACACATTGGTTGATAAAACTTACATGCAGTTAAGACATACATGTCAATGTAAAGAAATTAAAACAACCAATAATAAATTGAAGTTACTATACAATTTATAAAAATAAATAAAATAAATCAGAAAAAGATAAAGTTAAAGAGCCGAGGTGGCGCAGCGGTTAGAGAGCAGTACTGCAGGTTACTTTAGCTGACTGTGATCATTTGAGTTCAGCGGTTCAAATCTCACCGGCTCAGGGTTGACTCAGCCTTCCATCCTTCCGAGGTAGGTAAAATGAGGACCCAGATTGTTGGGGGCAATGTAAATATATATATATTGCTTAAAGGTGTAAACCGCTTAGAGAGTGCTTGCACTATGAGGCGGTATATAAATCTCACAAATAAATAAATAAATAAATAAATAAATAAAACAGTTTAACCCATAACATTAATTCCAATTAAAGTAAATTAAAGATGAAAATGACAAACTAATCATATGCTCATTGGAAAAGTTGGGTCTCCCAAAGCTTCTGCAACATTGGAAAAGATGAAGAAAATCTTAAATCTAATGGAAGGGTATTCCCTTTACAGGTAGTCCTCGACTTAAGACCACATTTGAGCCCAAAATTTATGTCGCTAAGTGAGAAATTTGTTAAGTGAGTTTCCCCCCCATTTTACGGCTTTTCTTGCCACAGTTGTTAAGTGAATCACTGCAGTTGTTAAATTAGTAACATGGTTGTTAAGTGAATCTGGCTTCCCCATTGATGTTGCTTGTCAGAACATTGCAAAAGGGGATCACATGACCCCGGGACACTGCAACCGTCATAAATACGAACCATTTGCCAAGCATCCGAATGTAAATCACGTGACCATGGGGATGCTGCAATGGTCGTAAGTGTGAAAAATGGTCATGAATCAGTTTTTTTCAGTGCCATTGTAACTTCAAACAGTCACTAAATGAACTGTTGTAAGTCGAGGACTACCAGTACTCTACAAAAGTGGAATATTACCAAAAAGGTCTCCTGTGAAAATTGCACTGGATGTTTAATTTGCCTGCTTTACTCATGTTATTCTTTTTCCTGATCTGACTCTAATTTCATTTAGCATGCTTTCAAACCCTAATTTTAAATCCTGGTTGCCATCAACTCTAATTAGTGTGATATATAATTAGTTTAAATATAGCTATTTAACTATTACACATGCCAAAAAAAAAAAAAAGAACGAGGAAGCAGAATTTGGGAATGGTATCAGTTATTGTGGGTTTTTTTTAAAAAAAAAACATTTTATTGGAAGATGTTGTGAGAGCTATTATTAGAAACTGGCATTTTAAAAGATTATAAAAACAATGGAGAGGAATGGAAAAATAGGAGAGATTCCATATCCCCAAGTTGCCTCTTGATTTGCAAACCATGGCTTGCAGACAGCCAGGATACTGTCTTAATGGAAGTATTTGCTGACAAAGGAAGAGGCTCCAATTATGCAAATACCAGTTGATAAAGTAAGCTTTAGTTGCTGAGACTGTCATTGGGGAACTTAAAAAGAAATTTAGCATGGATCTCCCCCACAGTGGATTCACTAAAAAGCAGTCTGCCATTGCAGACAGCAATACTAAACTGAATCCCACAAGGTTTATCTTTTTAAAGTCTCCAAAAAACCAAAACCAAATATATAAACAAAAACAACAAAGTTGTGCACGATTAAAATACTTTCTTTACCATTTGTATTTCCCAATGCAAACTTTTCTGATATTATTCTTTCTTATGCACATTTCTCTAATGTGAACATTTAAAACATAAAATGAAATGGCAGCTGCATTTGCTTTACATGGCGACAGTTCTCCCCTTTGGGAGAAGTTTGGAGTAGATCAAACTAACTAGCCAGAAAGAACACCTTTAAGCATTTCTCCCTCCTATGCTGTCTAGTTTGGAAAACAAGATCTTTATAGTAACCAATAGGATAACAGCATTGGAAGGGAACTTGGAGGCCTTCTAGTCCAATCCCCTGCTCAGGCAGGAAATGTTATATCATTTCAGACAAATGATTGTCCAATCTTTTAACTAACTAACTACCATATTTTCTGGAGTATAACACGCACCTTTTTACCCCCCAAAAGAGGGTGAAAATTTGGGTGCATCTTATACACTGAATGTAGCCCCACCCACCCGCCAGCCCCACCTTTCGGAGGTTTTTGGCCCCATAAACACATTGCTGGGCTTCCCAACAAGCCCCCTGCGCCTTTGCTGCCTCGGTTGGAGCCTGGGGGTGGGGAAGAGAGCATGGAATGGGGGACCCTAGCAACCGAGTCCCTGCTTGGTCCCGCAGGAAGAGAAGCCTCTCAGATCCTCCGCTGGCCTGAAGGGCATCACGATCGAAAAAGTGCTGAGCGGAGACTCGGACAGTTTATTATATGCCGGGGACACGATGCGTCGTATGGGGAACTTTATCTGAGGAAAAGCGAAGCAAGACTCAAAAACGGAGAACGGAAAGGTGACAGGGGAGGCGGGCTGGAGAGCACTGGATACTGTTAATATTAGCCTGAAGCCGAGCAAGCTTTGGGGGCTGTTTAGGTGGCCCTTAAGCGAAGTTCTTACACTTCAGTTATATTTTTGCACTTCACAGCTGATCTCTGAGAAAGAAACAAAGGAAGAGGAGCAAAACAGAATAAAAATTGCAAGGACGGATCCCCCATTCCATGCTCTTCCCCACCACATGCAGAGCAAGGTGAAGCAGCCGGCGGTGGGGGAGAGGGCACGGGGTGGGGTGGTTCCTCCATGGCGCAGGCTCCGCTCAACCTGCTGGAAGTGGAAAAATGGAAGTTTTTACACTTCAGTGTAAGGCAAGGCGGCACCAGCAGGTTGAGCGGAGCCTGCGCCATGGAGGAATCCCCCTTCCCTGTGCCCTCTCCCCCTCTGCCATCATCATCATTGCATCAGGGAGTAAAATGCCGAAAAACACGATGCAGGGAGGCGATGCTCTTTTTCCTTCTTTGGAAGGAAAGACTTCCTCCTTTGGCCTGGATTATCTTTCTATTTTGTAGGAAGCATGGCTTTCTTTCCAAGTTACTCAGAGGCTTTGGTTTAAGGTGGCGTTGCTTTATGTTGCAAGCGAGAGGTACCTCAGAGACTCGGCTGGGAAAGAGGGCAGTGCCTGACGCATGCGCCATTTTTGGAATCTGGGAGGGGATCTGCCACCTGAAAACTCTTTCCTCCACAATCCTCACATTTCAGGTGGCGGATCCCCTCCCCCATTTCCAAAAACGGCATGTGCAGCAGGTGCTGCCACCTGAAAACTCATTCCTCTCCTGCTTTCTCCACTCCTTCATGTACCATGAAGGAGCCTTTCACAGAGATGCGAAGTGGACAGTTGTTGGCAAGTGGGGATTGCACCTCACTGGTGTGTTGCCACATTTGTCAGTTTCCTCCTGAGGCGAGGTGTGACCCTAGGAATCCCCTTTGGCAAAAGCGGCGCCCGCCCGTCTGCAACCTCCTCATGCAAAGTTAAGAGCGTGCATCTTCCCCCTCTCCTTCAAATGACTGATCAACCCCCCCACCCCCCTTCCCTGCTATGCAAAACTCTTTCCTCCCCGAATACAAAAACGGAGTGTGCGGAGGCAAAGAAAGAGCATCACATTTTCGGGCAGGGTTAGGGGTTAGGAGGAATTCTGGGAGTGAAGTCCACTAGTCTTAAAGCTGTCAAGTTTGAAGACCCCTGGGTTAGGGGTTAGGGGTGCAAGGGTCTTCAAACTTGGCAAGTTTAAGACTTGTGGACTTCAACTCCCATTCCTGACCTAGCATGACTGGAGGAGGAATTCTGGGAGTTGAAGTCCACAAGTCTTAAAGCTGTCAAGTTTGAAGTTTAGGGCGTGTGCGTGTGCGTATGAATGTATGAACATGGTTTCAGCTAAAGTGCTCTGCATTGTTATAAAGGAAACATTATTCTTCTTTCTTGCAGAAAAATGTCAAAGCCAAAAAGTATAAAAAGTGTACATGGTTGTAAAAAGTATACATGGTTGTAAAAAGTATTCTGCTATACTGGTATTTTATTAAATAATATATTACTACACCATTTGGTTCAGAATACTTTTTTACTTGTTTTCCTCCTCTAAAATCTAGGTGAGTCCTATATTCCGGTGTGTCCTATACTCCGAAAAATACGGTAACTAACTAACTAACTAACTAACTAACTAACTAACTAACTAACTAACTAACTAACTAACTAACTAACTAACTAACCAACCAACTAACTAACTAACTAACTAACTAGCCAACCAACCAACCTAGTTAAACCAACTAAATCAAACTAACTGTTATTAAACATTACAAAATACAATTAAAATATACGCAATAAGCAGTCTTAAAAAGAGAATTTAGTTATTTCTCTCAGGAAAAGCATAAAACCATTTCTGGTATAAACATTTTTTCACAATCTCTTTTCAGAAATATGTTACCTAGTTTAATGAAAATAGGCTTTAGCAATATGTCTTTTTGAATGCCCTCAAAACTTGGAAGTGTTTCTTCTAAGTCACAGCACATAAACCACGTATTTTCTTCCAGCCATGGAATCTGAGGTTTGGCAGGCCGCTCCTGTTACAAAGATGATAGATGAGTCAAGCAAAATGGGCAAAAGTTGTAGAGAATAGATTCAGCCTACACATTAGATGAAACAGGAATACAGTTGAAGAATATCCAAAGCATGACGTGATTACTGTATTGCCTAGTTTTCTGATAAATCCTTAATCTCAGATCTCTGATCAGCTGCTTAATGATAACAGTACAGGTACAGCTCATCAGTACAGGTCATCCTTGACTTACAACCATTCCTTTAGTGACCATCTGAAGTTACAACAACATTGAAAAAAGTGACTTATGACCGCTCCTTGCGCTTATGACTGTCACAACATTCCCAGTAATCAGTATTTCAGGCACTTGGCAACCAGCACATATTTATGACAGTTACAGCATCCCAAGATCACATGATTGCCATTTGCAACATTCGCAATCGGCTTCTGATAAGCAAAGTCAATGGGGTAAGCCAGATTCACTTAATGACTGCATGATAATGACTGCACAACCATAGTGATTCGCTTAACAATTGGGGCAAAAAAAGTAATAAAATTAGGTGTGACTACTTAACAATTGCCTTGCTTAGCAGCAGATGTTTTGGCTGAGGATTCTTTATCCTTTTTTTAGAGGTTTTTATTTTTATTTTTGGCGCTCTTCCTCTCTTTCTTCCCCTTTATGGACTCTAAAACACCAAAAAGAACAGTACCTTTCTGGGCATTTCAAAATTACTGTAAGTTGATTTGAAGGCTAATACCTACAGAAAAGGAATGTCTCAGCCTAGCACTGCCCAGGCCTTTCCTTGTTTACTGACAGTATACTTGGCTGTATCCTGAATGGTTGTATCTCTATACATTGTTTCTTATAGGTGTAAGGGTGTTTGGTAGACAGACAGGCAGAAGTCTTATATAATAAAAGTATATTCAATTAAACAAACAGCACAAAGCTAACCCCTAACAAGAACTATTGGTAACTATTTGTATAAGGATGTTTTGTTTTTCTTTGTTTTCTTTAAATTCTCAATTAGAAATTGGAATGCTAACCTCTTGTTTACAATGCCTAAAAATAGAGATTTGAAATTTCACTAATTATAAAAATCATGCCCGAAATACCTTATCCAAACCAGCAGCTCCACGCAGGAAAAAATTCCATTCAAGGTCTGTAAGTTCTTCTTTCTGCCGCATGATTTCAATGCACAGCATGAAGCTGTAGATGAGTTTGTGCTGTTCAAAAAGGCCTCGGGAAATATTAGTGTAAGTTGCATAGAGAGTCTGACTAAGTAGGATTGCTAATCGCAATTGCAGAACATCGTTTTTTTCAGAAGTTTCAATTGTTGCATTAAATAGCTACAAAGAAGAAGAAAAGGGGCATTAAAGAGGATAGGGAAAGTAAGACCCTGAAATTAAAAAAAAAAGAACATTAATTTAGATTTTTAAAGACTTTTTTATCTGACCTTTATTGTTTTTATAAATAAATGGAAGTGGTGAACATACCTAATATTCCTTCCCCCTCTTATTTTTTTCCACAACAACAATGCTGTAGGTGAGTTGGGGTGAGAGATGGTGACTGGCCCAAAGCAGTGGACCAACTAATTTTAATTAATTTTAACGTGCTGCCTGACTCCGAGTGACAGAATGACAGAGTTGACAGGGACCTTGGAGGTCTTCTAGTCTAATCCCTGCTCAAGCAGGAGACCCTATACCATGGTTGTCAAACTTGCCACGTCACATGACATTTTGCGACTTTTTCCCATTTGCGGAGCTGGGGTGGGCATGGTGACGCATCCGGCCTGTGGGCCTCCAGTTTGACACCTCTGCCCTACACCATTTCAGACAAATGGTTCTCCAATCTCTTTGTTAAAACCTCCAGTGATGGAGCATCGACAACTTCTGAAGGCAAGCTGTTCTGCCAAATAATTGTTCTCTCAAGAAATTTCTCCTTATTTCTAGATTGGTTCTCTCCTTGATTAGTTTCTATCCATTGCTTCTTTTTCTGCCTTCAGGTGCTTTGGAGAATAGGTTGACTACCTCTTCTTTGTGGCAGCCCCTAATTAGTATGTTATGCTATACAGTTCTTCTGATAAATTATCTTATAGAAACACCAGGATCTAACAAATGAGGCAACCAGCTTTATCTGTAGTTACCTCAATCAGCAATAAAGCAAGTCATATTGCAAATCATTTTAGCAATTAAACTGAGTTTCAAAGCCAATGACATGGAGGTAATTGTCTTTGTTATGTCTGTTTTTTATGAGAAAAAAATAGCTAATGGAAATATGCAGTTGAAAGAAAAGTTACCAACCTGTTTGAAATATTTTAAAGAAAACTGATACATTGGATCAATATCGGAAAGACTTGCAATTACAAAATACATAACTGATCCTCGAGTAGCAACAGGGCGATATTTTTCACGAGCAGCATTTATCTTTTCTTCTGTAGTTTCTGCTTCTACAAGCCTTATTTTAATGGCACCAGAGGTAATCTAAAAGCACAAATTTAAATTTTATTTAAGGGCTTATATCCCCCCTCCCCCAATCTCTCAAAGCAGCTTACATAAAATGGCCTCCTCCAATTTTCCTCCACAAAGACCCTAAATAATAGGTTTCAGAGTAATAGGCCCAAAGTCACCGATAGCTGAGGATAATCTTAAATTTGAGTGTTCTTGGTCCTAATGTTGTTTGTAATCACTATAATAGTGTCTCATTTTAAACATGGGAAAAAAATTTCACAAAAGAAACCCGATGTATCATTTTTGGGAAGTAATGAATAATAACAACAAGAATATTTCATTTTTTGTACATCCCTTTTAGGTGTTCAATGGGTTGAAACTGTACTCAGTTACAGTATTTTCTCATATTAGGATTAGTAGGATATAATTGGAAACTGTGTTTCTAACGTGGACTACGAACTGAAGTAGTTGCTGGCAATTGATGTTTCTAAATGTTGTAAATCTAATGATGTCCCTGTAATATAAGGCCTAATTAACTGATTTGTGTTCTTGGCATAAACAAGAGGTTTTTACGTGTCATCTTTTTTTCATATTCTATTGTTTGCAGAAAATTCAAGAATAGAGTCTATTTCTTAATGAAAAATGAGAGAATTTCTACTTTGTAATATGCACAGTCAAATAAGTTATCCCAATTATTCAAATGTAACCTCGTCTAGAATATAATCACTGAAAATTACAAGCTTAATATATTTCCTTGATTATAAGCATGATTAAATTTGATGGTAGGTATGTATGTTGGTAGGTAGGTAGACATACTGTATAGATCAATAAAAGACACAGACAGACAGACATAAAATGCCTCCTGCCTTTGAGTCTTGAAGTGTATTGATGAGTTCTTCATTGTCCAGAATATTCCCTTCTGAGGTAAAAAGCATTTTTAGAATTTTATCTTCAATTGCTTTGAGTTGATTCTTATCAGCATTGATTCTGATAATGAGCTGTGTTCTTTGTTCCTCTAGTTCTGGTCTCTCTAATCGCACAACATCACTGAAATGATAGTAAAAATGTACAATTGGTGAACATGAGCAATGTTATTATAAGTTAATGTTTTAACTATTATTCAGCACAAGAAATCTTTATTTCTGATCCTTTGGAGAACAGGAACACAACCCCAAATAATGTCAAAATGAGTATCATGACACTATAATACAAGCTCCACTATTCTCTAACTGCGTCTCAATTCTGCATGCAAGCTTGTAATGGATAGAAATTGCATTGCTATGTCATGATGCGGGTTTTATTATTTGCCTCTTTCCCTGACACCCAAGTGCTAGACGGGATGCTTTATAGAAAAAAAAAATAACAACTGACATTCACAAAAGAGAAGATCAGCAGGCTTGGGAGAAGCGTCCCCCCCCCCATAAAAATAACAGCTTAATGTGAAGTGAGCTTGGGCATACAATTCTGATTACCTATGGGGCAAAGATAAAGTAAGAAGGAGAATTCAATGAAGAACTTGGAAAAGGAAGCCATTTTCACTTGTCTTTGAAAACATATTTCTAAAAATCCTCAAGATGTGAGAACCGTTTTTAGAAATCAATGAAGAAATGAAAAATTCGAATGTGATTTGAAATTAATGCTATCAAGATTACAGGTAGTCCTCAACTTAAGACCACAACTGAGCCCCAAATTTATGTTCCTAAGTGAGAAATTTATTAAGTGAATTTTCTCCCATTTTATGACTTTTCTTGCCACAGTTGTTAAGTGAATCACTGCAGTTGTTAAATCAGTAACACAGCTGTTAAGTGAATCTGGCTTCCCCATTGACTTTGCTTGTCAAAAGGTTGCAAAAGGGGATCACATGACCCCGGGACACCGCAACCGTCATAAATGTGAGTCAGTTCAATAGAGAATGAATATAGATTAAAGGAGATATGAAATTAAATAAAGCAAGAAGGAAAATGTTTTGATAGAAGATAAGTTAAATTGAACTGTAAAAATAGAGCTGTATAAATATTAAGAAAATGGTGATAAATGTAAAAATGTTGACACAAAAATTTTGTACCCAGACGACACACTGATGGATTGATGATGTAATGTTAATAAAATAAATAAAAACTTTTGGGGAAAAAATAAAAATAAATGTGAGTCAGTTGTCAAGCATCCGAATGTAAATCAAGTGACCATGGGTATGCTGCAACGGTCATAAGTGTGAAAAATGGTCATAAGTCACTTTTTTCAGGCCCATTGTAACTTAGAATGGTTACCAAATGAACTGTTGTAAGTCGAGGACTACTTGTACTCAATTCTGTCATAAGAAGGAAAAAAAGCATTTCATCATGATCATTCTTAATCCTGTAGCAATACATTATTCAAATCACCTCATAATGTAAGAATATGTGTAGGTTCCTACTTTTTCCCTTACAATTTATAGTAAAGCTACTGTGAGATGTATATACAAAAGATATTTTAAATACTATTAGAAACTAGGCTTAGAAATACACACACACACACACACACACACACACGTACGTACGTACGTACGTACGTACGTACGTACGTACGTACGTACGTATGTATGTATGTAAAAATATTTATTCTTTATGAAATCCCTAGCAATAGAGGTAAAATTGAAAGATTGGAACTATTTCAATATGGAAAGCAAGGCTGCTGTTTTAGCAGTAGTCATCCTCATTTTGCCAGATAAATATTGTTTCTATTGTATTGGTAGCATTTGGAAAATATTAAAATTGAGGGATACGTTTTGTCAGAATTTTTAATTTTATTTAAGTAATTATTAGTAATTTGTTTATTGTAGTCACAAATGCATACATTGACCTGCTGTAGAACAATTTGTCTGCCATTGAACATTATGAAGATTACAATCTTTCTGCACTTTTCCTCAAGCTGGTTTGAGGCTGTGTTAAAGCTGGGAATTGTGAGAGTTGCAGTTTTCCAACAATCTGTTTGTGCATATGTGTTATTTTATTATTAAACCACTCAAATTTCACTGAAAATATCTTTACTCACATTGATTATCCTTTTGAAACATGCTACTAAGAATATTAATTTTTCTTCTGTTTAATCGTGTCTGATTCTCTCAGAGACTGCCTGAATAAGTTCCTGCAGTTTTCTTGGTAAGATTTTTCACAAGTGATTTGCCATGGCCTTGAGAGAAAGTCACTAGCCCAAGTGACTAGCTTTGTGTCTATGGTGGAACTAGAACTCACAGTCTCCTGGCATCTAGCTTGATGACTTAACCACTTTCCACTGAGAAGATATCAAACCTTTAAATGTATTATAATGCCTTGCTTTTTGAATCATGGTGCCCCTCCATTCAAGAAAGTAATCTAGGCTGTCTCTTAGCTATAGCTTGGATACCAAAGAAATTGATTAAGGAAACATTGACATAAATAATCTCATTAATCTAAAACAATGAATTCTTTTTTTCTGCTTTTTAGAACGGGCTATTTTTATGCATTTTTAAAATCTTTACTGAATATTTCACAAGGCAAAAGTTACCTCAAATCATTAGGGAGAATTATTAGGGTTCATTGCAAGAACTTCATGAAATATCTTGGTAAATGTATTTTTAATTGCAATCATTGTTAAACATTTGGTAATTTCTAATTTGTTTGCTAGAAACCTAAAGAATATCAGAATATCAGAACATGATACTATAATATAGCCTATTGGTAATAAAGGTCTCTAAATTTCTTATATGTTTATAATAAAGAGAGGATTTCCTAGAAATATTTCACTATATACCCCCCAACTGTAAATTAGACCAACTGACATAAAGGTAAAATTGCTTACAATCATGTGTAAACAATCTCATTCAGGAGATGGCATTAGAATCATAAACCCAGCAGGCATATGCATATTGTACCAAACTGCAGCATCATAAACACAATGAACTGGATTAAACAGAGTTCTCCAAAGCAGGAAATTATATTTAACTCTTCAATGAATGTCTGATTGCTTTCTCCCAGCCGTGTAGGGGATCTCACAGTGGAAGCTTCTGGGCAAACTTACAAATGATTTTTTTTTTACAACAAACACTGTTATGCAGCAATGATTTGGAATTCTAATTTTCCAGGTAGAATAAAACAAAAATACATAAAAATGTTTAGTGTTTTATATAACTCATTTCAAGAGCTTCTTAATGTTGATCCAAATATCAGCAAGTGCTTTCATAAATATCTTCCTACTATCAATTTTCCCAACTAGTTAAAAAAAAAGCATGTGTTTGCTATGGATTAACAGTTTGGTACTAAAAGATTGGATTGAGGAGGAATTTTACTTAGTTTCCTGTTTGGCATCTAAGTGTCAAAGAAAGAGAAAAATGTTCAGTCAATGGAAAATATTTGTTCCCATCTATTTTGTTCTCCAATATCAGAATTAGCTCTGATCTTAGGGAGGCAGGCAAAAAAACTCAGTTTGAGGTTAAGCAGGTTTTCAGCATGGCCTCCCACAATGGGGAACCTCACTTTAAGCCCCATATAGGTTTCTTTAGCTTTTACAAAAGGATAGCATGTCAGTTGAGATGATAATGGCAGGCTGGGAACAGCAGTTGTTTTAAGCAGGTCTTTTTCCTTAGTTTTATTTATAAGTGATAGGATGGTGGGGCCAATGCCATATTAAATGGTCTGGGAACTATAAGGAATGAAGGCATGACCTGTTTTGATCTATGCAAATGGAAGATTTGCTCCTCTCCCCAATACAAAGTACCAGAGACAATAAAATATAATAAAATAAAAAATGACAGAGCTAGTTTTCTCCAGAAACAACCTTCTGAATGGAAGCTGGGAAGAACAGTGAAATTTACAGAGATACAGTAATCAGCATCTCAATGCTGGATCCTTCAGCAAGGAGGAGATTTTAATTAATTAATTAATTAAAACTCATTGGATAGATTGATATTACCATATTTTGGAACATGAGTAAGTTCTTTTGTAATGCTTATCAGCACACAATCACATTTCATTGAAACACATTCTTCTATTACCGATGAATATTACGTTTCCACTACTTTGTTTTATCTAATTAATGAATATATATAATACTTTTTCATGGCCCACAACAATAATAGAAGAAACTAATATTGCTTCATGCAGGTGAGATGAAGCTACAGAGAAATTGTGCAGAATTTATCCACACAGTCTATAAGACTGAGGCTCCTGCTATATGCTATAGACATTTTCAAAAAATGACACTAAGAAATAGAAGCAGTACCTTAGCAGTTGATCTTCTAGACCAGATCGGGTAACAGTGAAATTTATTATAGTTACTTTGATGCACACCTATAAGAAAAGAAAAGAAAAGAAAAGCATCTTCAGGTTAAAAAGAATGTTATATTCTGATAAAAAAAATAATGATAAAAAGTTACGTATGACCTTTCAAAAGATGACAGGAAATTCACATTGCAGTCTAGTGAATCTTTACTCAACCATAAATCTCAATTAAGGTCCTTTAATGAAATAGAAGTTATATATTCTATAAATATTTCAAACTCTGAAACTGCTTGCAAAGATATCCCTGGATTCTGTAAAGCGGTTAAGAACTACTCGTGTCCCTTAGCTTGTTGCCAAACCAACCAAGCTAATGTGCTTTGATAGGACTTGATATTCCCAAGTACAAATGACATTCTTTATCAGTTTCAGTTGTTGTTACACTGCTCATTACTTCTAAAAAGTTATACAATAACTGTGGCCTTGAATTGATTTTTCACAGTTGGACTATAAAACATTTAATACCCCGTATCATTTTATGGTGACATGGAAATGGAACCAAAATTAATAGCCCAATGCTTTCTTCTTCTTTATGTTCTAATATATACTATTTCTCATACTGTAATGTCATTACGTTGTACCTTAGGTGAAGATTTAAAATGTGGGCTACAATATTGTAAAAAAAGTTAAGTGTTGTAATATATTACAGAGAAAGAGGCAGAATTTAACATAAAATGCTTTTTTCCTTAGCCTTTCAATGTCAACTGTAGAATACAGTTCCTCTGTATTACAAAATCTACTATATTTGACTGATATATGGAAAATTCTGATGTAAACTATATTTATCCAGATGCTGAGCCATTCACTATCTGATTCACAGCTTGAGCTAGCCTAAGGCTTCCTTTGATAAGGTTTCGTTGGAAAAGCCATTGTGACTGGTTCTATGTAATACCTTAAGCTGTGATCTATTATTTATTTAACCCAAAAGGCTGGGTTCACATAAAAAAATTATGCATAGACCACATTAAGGCTTTGTTGCAGGGGTGGGTTCCTCCCAGTTTGGATCGGTTTGCCCGAACCGGTAGCGACCCGCTGGTGATGTCACCAAACCGGATCGGTCGGTGCCGGTCCGTGGGCGCCGGCATCTTAAATTTTTTTTTTAAAAAAAACATTTCTTCTGCACATGCTGTGCATGCGGTCGCCATTTTGTTTTCGGGAGGTTTTTTAATTTTTTAATTTCGGGGTGGTTGTACTGCGCATGCGCGTGTGTGTGTGCCCATGAGGCACGTCCACATGGCGCGGGAGGAAACGAACCGGCAGCGAGTAAGTTGGAACCCACCCCTGCTTTGTTGTAATGGTATGTGAGAAAACTTTCAGTAATGGGATGAAGAAATAGTGTCTACGGAACAGTCAAGTAAGAGATACTGTAGCACAGCCTGCACCTGTATTTTAGGCAGAGAAAGACTCTCCAAAGGGACTCTCTCTAAATTCTCAGGCTGTAAAAGAAATGGTGGGCGACTTGTACTATCATACTTGCAAGATTCTTTACAATAAAGTAGAATTAACTCATCTAATCATGTGTCCTGTCTGATATACCTGGGAAGGCTGATACTAAGTTCACATATGATTAAAAATAAGCAGACTGTTACTAAATATTAACTGGTACCAAAAAAAGAGATAGATCAAAACCAGGATTTCTAGTTCACTGTGTAGTTCGCGTAAGAGAAAGAGATACAAGAATTTCAAAATTGATTTCATTATAAAAGCGGGATTCATAACGGATCCATCACTTTTCTACAATAAACAAACTTACCTGAGAGGTTTGTCCTTTACTATACAGTATCTCTTATCTCTCTTTTTCTTTCTCATATACCTCATCTTTGTAGGAGCTTCTGTATGAAAGTGTTTGAAAGTTACAACTGGTTTTACTGTTTTCTGATAGAATTACTATAGCAGTTTCTGGGCTTCATGACCATATTTCAAATTACATTCTATTTCAAATGTTCATAAGTGAAAGAAAGTAAACAGTTTGCCAATTCTAGCCCATTTACATTCATACTTCCCATTTCTTATAGTAAATTATGCATACAAAAAAAACCACAAAGCAAAAATCATGGAGCCCAGAAAGTGTCATTAGCACACTGTCTATCAGCCAGCAGTGAAAACTACTTATCCTCCCTACTAATTTGGAAGTGCGCGCTTTGCGCGCACCACTATCACACACAATTTTTCACCCTCTCCGCATGCACAGAAGGCTTTGCGCATGCGCAGAGGGTTAAAAACAAGAAAATGGTGACGTCCGGGCGGGTGGGCAGAACCTCGCGCTGCCGCCGCTACCGATTCTCCGAACCACCGGTGGCCACCGCTACCGAACTGGGGCGTACTGGTAGGATTTCACCACTGCTATCAACTGTACAAAAACGTTCCCAGTATAACTTTTACAGATATTGTTAATTTAGATAAAAGAAAGCCTAAGATGATTTTGCAAACAAAATATACAATTACTTTGAGTGAAAAAAATGCCTCTTTAAATTCTTAAGAGTCTAATTTTATGTTGTCTACTCAGAATTATGCTCAATTGAATAACTCTGCAGAAAATTGCAGCTCAGCTACAACATCTAATTAATATCATACCTCAGGTAAATAGTGGGGATTTGGCATTTTTGTTGTCATGTAGAACTTGAAGTTTTTATCATAATCTATGTCTGAATCTCCAAGGCGAATTAACAATCTTCCGCCCGAAACGAAAGTCTGCTTCAAAAGAATAGGTTCCAGGGCTGGATCAAGTGTTTCTTTAATCTATTGAAAAAGAAGAAAAGCATATATTTTACCAAGTATGATTTTGAAAACTCATTTTAAAAAATCAGCTAGCGTATGCATGCATTAGGCTGTTTAGAAGAGATCAGGAACAAGAGGTCAAATTTCACAGCCATAGCTATAGCTGAGCCACAATATCTTTATATATATATTGATACATATACTGTATAATAGTATTTCAAAAGCACTGCACACCAGAACAACTAGACACAAGAACAGTTTTTTCCTGAACGCCATCACTCTGCTAAACAAATAATTCCCTCAACACTGTCAAACTATTTACTAAGTCTGCACTACTATTAATCTTCTCATCGTTCCCATCATCCATCTCCTCCCACAAATGACTGTATGACTGTAACTTTGTTGCTTGTATCCTTACAATTTATATTAACTGGTTCCTAATATGATTTGATTGCTTATTTGTACCCGGACTATCATTAAGTGTTGTACCTTATGATTCTTGACGAATGTATCTTTTCTTTTATGTACACTGAGAGCATATGCACCAAGACAAATTCCTTGTGTGTCCAATCACACTTGGCCAATAAAAAATTCTATTCTATTCTATTCTATTCTATTCTATTCTATTCTATTCTATTCTATTCTATTCTATTCTATTCTATTCTATTCTATTCTATTCTATTCTATTCTATATAAAGGGCTCTGAGACATTCATATAAAAAGTCCATTGTCTACCTTTACCATTACTGTTACCATTATATTCAATAAATATGGATAAAGCTGATAACTTTATAGGATGTAAAGCTTTGGGATATCTCATCCCTAAAATGGGAAAAAGTATTTTCAGGTATTCACAATGATAAAAAGCACAACTAGGATGGTTCTCCCCCACATCTCCTTTTTTATGCTTTTCAACTCAACAGACTGTGATAAAGAAATGATATAAAAGGGCTCAGATCTATAACTTTCAGCAGGATAACTCTCTAACACTGAATAGAATGGAAGCAGATTTTGGGTATTGGGGAATAAGCTGGCCAAAGAAAAACTGTGTTTCAAAACCTGGTTTGGACCTGGTTTGGAGCCATGGAGAAAAGAATTTTAAAACTTCTACAATACGACACATCTCTTTTGGAAGAGGCAATTGGGCAATGAGCTGGAATGTTGTTACAGGTAGCCTTTGACTTATGACCTCAATTGGGACCGAAATTTCTGTTGTAAGTCATTGTAGTCATAAATTGAGTCATCCCGTGACCGGATTTTATGACCATTTTTAATATGATTGTTAAGTCGAATCACACAGTCTTTTTATAAATTAAGTGACAAGTGTGTATAGAACTGCAGGTTTAAAAGGATTTTCCTATAAACTTTTTGAAGCTACTAACTATAATCCGATGTCCTCTATTCACACAGAATTCTCATAAATGGCAAATAACTAGCATGGGGCCCCAAGAGTGGTATGCAACCCTGGGAATGGTTGATGGCTTGAGACACACCCTCCGCCTTTTGTAACATTAAAGATTTTTAAACTTTAAACCCGTTTGACACTGTTTTTAACTATGCATTTTTATGTGACCGCATGTTTTGTTTGTAA
The DNA here is from genome assembly GCA_023053685.1 of Diadophis punctatus similis. NCBI lineage: Eukaryota > Metazoa > Chordata > Lepidosauria > Squamata > Dipsadidae > Diadophis > Diadophis punctatus. The sequence goes on from JALIGW010000002.1 coordinate 91,257,963, forward strand.
ATTGCTCAGAGGCATTCAGGTGAGATGGGTGGGGTAGAAATTTGATTAAAAAAATAAACAAACAAATAAATAAACATAGTTTCTCCCAGAAATTAATTTTTCGTATGGAGCTTTTAGCAAGCAATTGTAGCATGCGGAATAAATCTAATAGCTACCGTATGAATAAAAGAATAATAATAAGGTTATCGTATATAAATGCAAAAAGATTTAAACCTCTTCTAGAAGCACAGGTAAACCCAGACGAATAGCATTCTCCAGTGTACGCAGGAAACCAGTATCCGTGAGCTTAATTATTTTTAAACCACATTTTGCTTCTTTGTTTCTTATCCAACGGTTTGCCTGTATATTAAAAAGATTATGATTAAATGTAAAATGTGAAATCTTAATTGAACACTAAAAAGAACTGTTCATTTTTTTTGTTTCTTAAAACATTCAGACCCTAAAAATTAATGTCCTTCTTATTTCTATGATTGTTATATCAGCACTGAGTGAAATCGAAGTCTACTGCTTGCCTTGTTTTTTCAGGGTGATAATTAGAGGCAGAATGAGAATCTGAACCAATATTTCTCAGTTATGCTCCTGCTTTTGCAAGTAAAATTAAGGTAAATACAAGAGTAGTTTCCTCCACTGCCTGGTATGTGGTTTCTTTTGAGAGATGTTATTTTTCTTCTTCATTGGTATTGTGCTAGACTGGGCTTTTATAATCTCACTTTTCAAAATTCCCCAAGAGTCTTGAGTTTTTCCCTTGAGGATTCTCATCCATGGAATCCTTTCCAAGCTCTCTCTAAGTTTATTGAAATTAGCTCTCTTAAAGTCCAAGACTCTAGTTTGATTTTGTTCTACTACTTGTGCTTGCATAATGTTGAATTCCAATATTGCATGATCACTTGCCCCCAAGGTCCCTGTAGCTTCAACACCTTCTATCATTTCATCTGTTAGTGAGAATTAAGTCCAATATGGCTGATCCCCTTGTTCCCTTCTCTACTTTTAATAAATCCTCCATTTATTTGCAGAAGCTAGGATATATGGTTTTTCGTCACTCCAAGTTTGAAAATGCATTGTATATATTTTTTAAAATATGGCAAATATCTAAGGAAGATGCTATTAGCAGCATGGATCTGCAAGGTTCAGGAGGCGCCTTCTTCTTACATGGCAGTTATAAGAATGAGAATTTGATAAAGAACTTTTCATGACAGTAGCTAAACTATTGTTTTGAATTTCTGGGCTGCACTTTTTAAAACTCTTTTTCTTGGCATAAAGAAAAAGAAAACAGACTACAGGGGCAATATGATAGGCACCTGATAGAGAATTACTTCAGTAATCCTGGCCTCCCACCACAGAGTAATGAATAAACAATCAAATATATAGATTTTAATTTTCCTCTAATCTTTAATCATAAATTCCCTATTCTATCTAACCAAAGAAAGAAGAGAATGATATAATGGCAGCTGAAAGACGATGTCTACCGGTAGTTAATTTAAAACAACTATGCCTTCCTCTCACATAGCTACCTTGTCCTACAAGTACACCTATGTTATCACAGGGTAACTCCGTTTTGTTTTATTTTATTTGGTAGATTTATGTGGCCATTTCAAATACACAACTCTATGTGGTTAAATAGATATTGCTGTTTCTGGCTATTATTGCTGTACGCTGCCATTACAGACGACTGCCAGATACTACTGTGGTATATATTGGGCCCAGAGAAAGAAATGAATAGTTCTAGGGCCAATTAAAATGTTGAAGGAATTCTGGTGTTCAGAAGCCAACAGTTCTAGAAACAGGGTAGCAGCTATTGGATAGATCTGTTATAATAATTGAGAAAGGAGGAGGTGTGTCAGGGTTCCAAACAATAGACCCATAGCAAGCAAAACTCCGAGGCAAGTAGATTCCTCAAAGAATAGCTTTATTGGATATATCATATTGGCACAGATCTGGTGAAAACCGACTCTGAAGGTTCCCGTGGTTTTCACCTAATTAAAAGCAAAAGTTTTTCACTTTCTCAAGACAAACAGTCACATGGTCCAATCACGGCTCTGTCTGGTTGCCTGGTGACATCACTCCTCCTTCCTCTGATCAGGTGTGAGAATGTCCTTGGTTCCCAAGAGAAAGTATTTTCTTTTGGCTACAAAGTCCCAACTATCTCAATTCCCCCCTCCCTATCCCTCATCTCCAGTGTGGCAACACTGAAGCTCCAAGATGTCTTTAGTCAGGTCAGCTTCAGGGTTGACAGGGTGTTTGTTTGTTCAAAGAATCCAGATCACGGTGATAGATTGGTGAAATTGTGGCTGAGAACCAGAGGGAAGGTTCAGAGGGTCAGTGATCCAGTTTGACAAAGTCAATGGTAGTGTGTTCAGAAAAGCAGTGGCAAATCCCTAAATTCTTCTGTGTTTTTCTTCTTCTTTTCAAACTAGCAGAGCAAGTTGACAGAAGAAGGAACAGAAGAAACATATTAGCCAGAGCCTAGAAAGCAAGCTGGATCTCTAAAGGACCATAAACCAACAATACTGAATAATTATTGCACACAAGTCTTTTATATATAAAAACAAACTATATTTCTTGAATATGCCAGCTATGAATAAATGATTAAAATAAATACTTACCTGATCCTGAGGATCAATCATGAGTGGCCAGCGCCGCCCACGTGTAACTAGAATGCCATTTTCAGTAGAAACATAATCGCGAGGTAATCCATCAGTATTCCATTGTCGAATTTCATAGGGGTCTCCCAAAATATTTATAAGACTGAAGTCAGAACTAATAGGAATGTCTAGATCTTGGCATTGTTTGATCCAGCATTCAATTAACTAATTTGAAGGGGGAAACACAAATCAGGAAAAGCTATTTCGGTTACTGTATGAAATACTAATCATTTTAATCAAGACAAAGTTTGCATGACAGTTAATAAGGCAGATGTTCAATATGAATATATATATAACTGGCAGATCTGAAATTATATAGTAATGTTTTGGAATATAAATAATCTTATAAACCAAAATATCTTTCTCTTAATGAGATTGTCAAAATGAGTAGGACCAGAACTCTGATTTTTTAACAATTGCTTCTGACTTTGGTGGTGGAAAATTACATAGAAATGTAGCTGGATAGTAGTCAATGGGATTGGTAGATACAAAAGTTCAAGTACAGGTAAAAAGAACTGCATGGTCATCTACATTGAATAACCTAATAATAAAAATATCCCAGGTCCTTGGGAAGAATTCTATAAATATTTGGTTGACTGTACAACCAAACATGAAAATCTAATTATGAAAACATTTTTACTTTTGTAGGCATCTATTAATGATACTAATCTATTATGAAAATATGTTTGTTTTTAGATAATTTTGGACAATTTTTACTTTTTAGACAATTTGCAATTTCCACTAAAATGCCGGTAGTCCTCGACTTACAACAGTTCATTTAATGACCGTTCAAAGTTACAACGGCACTGAAAAAAGTGACATTTTTTTCAGTTATCACCTTTGTAGCATCCCCATGATCATGTGATCAAAATTCATAGGCTTGGCAACTGGTTCATACTTATGACCGTTGCTCTGTCCCAAAATCATGTGATCACCTTTTGCGACCTTCTGACAAGCAAAGTCAATGGGGAAGCCAGATTCACTTAACAACCAGTGCAGTTGTTCACTTAACAATTGTGGTAAGAAAGGTCATAAAATGGGACAAACCTCATTTAACAAATGTCTCACTTAACTACAGAAATTTTGGGCTCAATTGTGGCTATAGGTCGAGCACTACCTGTAAATAAGAATGTAAAATATTTTACTTCCCTATAAAATATCTCCATCTGTATATAACAGTAAACCTTTTTGGCACATGCCAAAACTAGGAGGAGATACACATAGTCACAGAGACATAGTTTCTGAGGAACTGCTATTGCCCACTTAGTACTATCAATTATTAGGGTGCAGGGCAGGTTAAAGATCTCCTCCCCCCCCTGTTTTAATAGCAAAAGCAATAGCACTTAGACTTATATACTGCTTTATAGTGCTTTACAGCCCTCTCTAAGCGGTTTACAGAGTCAGCATATTGCCCCCAACAATCTGGGTCCTCATTTTACCCACCTCGGAAGGATAGAAGGCTGAGTCAACTTTGAGCCTGGTGAGATTTGAACTGCCAAATTGCAGGCAGCCAGCCAGCAGCAGAAGGAGCCTGCAGTACTGCACTCTAACCACTGCGCCACCATAAATATTTGACCTGAGTGGCATGTATTAATGCTGGCTCCCAAATCACTATTTCCATTCTAGGTTACAGTTTCCACTTACACATTTTCCCTTCTTTTTGATCTTGATTATTATTTCAAAGAGCAAGAGCAGGATCAAAAAAATATCCAGTTCCCTTAGTCACTCTTGACTACTGACAGCAAACAGGGAAAAATCATGATTTGACTGTGTAGATATTTTTTTTTACAGTTTTCCATATGTGAAAACATTATTTGCACTTATTTAGATTTACAACTCCTTATATGATGTGCAGCATCTTTTATGAAGCATATAGGCTTAAGAATAAGATAAAAATAAAAGTCAAATCACTAAAAATTATGGTCTAGGGCCTAGACAAAGTAAATATTTTAATTAACTTACCAATTGTCTATAATGTGCAGTAAAAGCCCCATAGTAAGCTACACAAGCAGCAGCTATGAATACATTTCCAGTGATATTTGAAATCTCTGCCTCAAAATTCAAAATACTTTCTTCCCATCGAACCTGTTCATCCCCTAATGCAGCTGTAAGTCTTCCAGCACGGTTGAGACGAGCCTGAGTCAGCGCCATGGTCTTTGCTAAACAATGATAATTCTATTAGATCATGGTTATAATTCAGGGTAATTCATTTCATTAACTATTTTTTGGTCTTTTGAATGAATAACAAAATACAGCACTAGAGTTAGCAATGTGAAAAATTTCATTGTGGAGTAATTCTTAAAAAAATAGATTATGATCATTTGATTTTGTATTGATAATGTACCCTTTCTTACCAAGACTGCCTTCCTAACGTAACATGACACATTTCTCACATATGGATATTTGGCTACTACATTTTGTGTATACATCTTCAGTGAAAATATGTTTTTGATTGATGACATGTAAGCAGGATTTTAAGATGTTAATAAACTACACTAGTCAACTTTTACAAGTAGTCCTCGACTTACATCAGTTCATTTAGTGACCGTTCAAAGTTACAATGGCACTGAAAAAAGTGATTCATGACCATTTTTCACACTTACGACCGTTGCAGCATCCCCAATGGTCACATGATCAAAAACGCAGATGTTTGGCAACTGATTCACACTTATGACGATTGCAGTGTCCCAGCATCATGTGATCACCTTTTGCGACCTTCTGACAAGCAAAGTCAACGGGGGAGCCAGATTCACTTAACAACTGTGTCACTAATTTAACAACTGCAGTAATTCACTTAACAACTTTGGCAAGAAAGGTCGTAAAATGTGGCAAAACTCACTTGACAACTGTCATGCTTAGCAACAGAAATTTTGGGCTCAATTGTGGTCTACGTCAAGGACTACTTGTATTGGTACAGACTACATGAGAGCTTGGAACTTGTTCCTTACACTAAGAAGGTAATTAAGAAACACCACTCTAAAATATTTTTTATAATTTTTAAAATAGGTACTTACCAAGGCTTTCTTTTTCATTCACACTTTTTTCATATTGGTCTTGTAATTCCTGTATTTGTTCCTCTACCTGTTTCAGTTTCTTTTGCTTAGCACGAAGGGTAGCTAAAGTTGCATCAAGTTCTGCCTAATCATAATAGAAATTAATTCAAATTATTATTCTGCCATATATTCTGAATGTCTTATTTTATTCATTTGTACAGTTGCTTTACAGCAAAATAGAATATAGAAGAAACTACAAATAAGTATACATTATGATTACTTATATAACCTTATAAATTATATAACATTTAATACATATTCATGTTCACTTTGAGGAATCTCAAGATTTCCTCAAAATGAGTCACCACTCTTAAAATTAGAATTGCATTTGAATCAAAATTTGAATCAAATCCAACTCTTTTGGTATCAAGCTAAACTAACGATTTATTGTGATACCAATATAATTAAATGTATTGGTAAATGGAACAGCTATAAAATATTCCTTCCTGCTCCTGTTCATGCACACATGCTTTCTTGAGAACAAGAACATTGGAATGGGAATTATTTATTTATTTAGTTTTTCAAACATGTATGAGAAAACAGGCATAAGTATAAACATGGATACGAACACAGGAAATGAGTACAAATAAAAGTAGGCAACAAGTTTCCTTGAAACATCTTGAAAAGTTTGTGAGAAAATGGGCAGCAGCAGAGATTTTTTCTCCCTGATTTCTATTTTATTTTATATTGTCATATGATGGTTCTCATTTATCAGATAATCAAATATTTCTGAAATGTTGCTACTGCATTATGGCATGCCACTTAAAGACATGTAAAGAGGATGGACTAATAGTTTTGGGGCATGTTAGCAAAATACATAAGATTCATTTATTCAATTTATAGTCCTCCATTCTGTTCACATTAGGGTCAAGACAGCTAACAACAACCAATTGCAGAAATGCCAAATATATTTCTTCTCAAAAATATATAAATAACAACATTATAGCCCCATGTGTTATCATATAAGCATCTTGCTACTGAACTAAATCTTAATTGTTCTTCTAAAGATGTAAATGAAGGCAATTCCAGAAACAACGCATTCCCTAATTTGGGGATCATGCAATAGAAATGTAATGAGGAAAAAAAATAAAAACACAAACATTGCTACTCATAAAAATAAGCTGTTGACTTTAAAAAAAAAACCCATTCACTTGTAATTGCCTCAACTTTACATATAGAGATGGATTGTTCTGAGGGGAAGCAGGAAGTACATAAACTCAGCTCTAGCTCTGTCATTTTTATTTAAGGGAGAGAGTTTGATAAAGAAAAATAATAATATTGAAATTGTTGTGGTAGGAACGCTATTGTTCAGACAATAGTAATTTGAGGAGATTTTTATGAAAGCTAAACTAACCAAATGTTCTCCACTACTATCAGGCTGGTTTAAGAAAGCCAATGCAGAAGAATCAGCAAATTCTTCTTTGACTCTTATACTTTTGCAAGACAAAAAGAGTAAAATACTCTGCAGGTTTGGAAATGAAATGGCAAGAGAAAGAAAGGCATTTAACATCTAACATTGTGAATAAAGAATTCCACAGTTTCCATAATCCAAGATGGGTTACATGTTAATATAGGAAACAGCCTTGTATGAAAGAATCAACAGCAGACCGATTCTACCAGAAAAAATGCTCGTTTTCGTCACCTAGTTGCTAATAGGATTAATTTGGCTTGACACCCAGGTGACTTTCTCCCCCCTGTGCACAACCCCCTCTCTTCCCACCATTTCAGTGTGGAGATATCTTTCTCCTTGGAACACTATTACGGTTACAGGGTTTATTTCGATCGGCGTGACTTCGCCCTCCCCCCCCCCTGGAGGCCTATTTATGGATCCAACTGCGGCCGCTTTTATTGCTGGCGCCATTATAGTTATCATAGTCCAGCAATGAGGGGAAGTAGGAAAAGAGGAGAAATAGAAACAGGAAAAAACGGGACAATAAGATCAAGATTACAGTTCCGGTTTTCGATGACATCGGAGCGGAGAGAAAGCGAGCTATTAGTACTACCTCTCTCTGCCCAAGGAGGCAAGAAAGATCACGTGAATTCCCCGCCATTATTGTTTGCTCCTACATCTATGGTGATAACATCTCCCCGGTTGTTTGGCCTAATATCACCCCTGCGCTCGTGGAGGTTGTTGCCCACCCCTAAGACTATCGCAAGCAGGGTGAAGATGTGGAATCCCCCCTCGGTCGGAGACTGGTTGTATTCCGAGGGACATAAGACACTATACTCCCAACATCATCAGCGTAAACGAGGTTCCCTCCCATTCCGGGTATACAGAGCAACAGGGAGGCGGAGCCGATCCAGGGAATTTGTTCCCCCAACACCCCCTTGCCTGGAGGACCCTGCCTTCCTTTTTGGAAAAGACTTTTAATTATACTCTCCTCCTCTAAAAATTGTGGTATGGATGTGTGTATGTATGGAGATGAGTGATTTGAATGTTTGATAATTTAAGAAATGTCTGTATAAAAAATGGAAAAGCTAGGGGCTGTAATTCCGTTCCCCCCCGCTGAGTGCAGAAACAGAAGCGGGGAGGTGGGTTCAGTGACCCTATCTTGTGAGAATGGTGTGTATGGCCTGCAGGGAGGGAGGGAGACCAGCGGGGGGGGGGGGGAGGGGGTATCTGGTAGGGATGAGAGCCGGAACATCTCGGTCATAATGGGAAGAGGCAGGTATGGCGGGAGCAGAGGGGAGGGCCGCTCTCGGGGAATAAGACCTCGCTGTGTACAAGCGATCCCTTGTTCCGGCCCCTCCGATGTGGTTCCATCTTGCTCATCCCGAGTGCCTGGCAACCAGGGTGTTCAGGGCCCTGGGCTCAGGATGCTACTGCTTAACGCCAGGTCAATTTCCAACAAAGCCCCCCTGATTCGTGATTTAATCACAGAAGAGGGGGCCGACCTGGTTTGTATAACTGAGACCTGGCTGGGCCAGGAGGGAGGAGTAGCTCTCTCTGAGATATGCCCGGACGGGTTCTCAGTGCAGCATCATTCCCGACCCCAGGGAAGGGGGGGAGGAGTGGCAATAATAACACGTGGAAACCTGCATCCTCGTAGGATCCCTGCCCCGGAGATTGTTGGGTGTGAGACGCTCCTTCTGAAGTTGGACTTAGGGGTACAGGTGGGCCTTCTCTTAACGTACCTGCCTCCCAGCTGCGTAAGTAAGGCCCTGCCTGAGCTGCTCGAGGCAGTAGCCGGCTTGGCAGTTGAGTTCCCTAGGCTCATGGTGCTGGGGGACTTCAACTTGCCTTCTGCTGGTGAAACCTCTGGGATAGCCCAGGAGTTCATGGATTCCATGACAACCATGGACCTGACCCAAGTAATCCAGGGTCCGACTCATGAGGGTGGTCACACGCTCGACCTAGTGTTTCTCTCGGGGCAGTGGAGAGATGATCTGAAGATAAGGGATATAGTCATCACCCCTCTGTCATGGTCAGATCATTTCCTACTGAGGTTGGATTCCGCAGTTCCATTCCTCCCCCGCAGGGAGGCGGGACCGACTAGGTGGTTCCGCCCCAGGCGCCTAATGGAACCAGAAGGATTCCAGAGGGAACTTGGGGAAATACCTGAAGCCCTGGTACACAGTTCGGCTGATTCCCTGGTGGCTGGCTGGAACATCGCAGCATCAGGGGCTTTAGACCGAATTGCGCCTTTGCGACCTCTCCGCGGCAGTGGATCCCGGAAAGCCCCCTGGTTTACCGAGGAGCTCCGGGAGATGAAACGCCAGAAGAGACGTCTGGAGCGCCGCTGGAGGTCCAGCAAAACCGACTCCGACCGAACACTATTAAGAATTTACATCAGATCTTATTTAGTGGCGATAAGGGCGGCAAAACGATCCTATTTTTCCGCTCTTATTGCGTCCGCAGATTCTCGCCCAGCCGCCTTGTTTAGGGTGACTCGCTCCCTCCTTGCGAAAGGGGGGAGCGAGGAGCACTTGCAAGGCAGAGCTGAGGAATTTGCCGAGTTTCTGATGGATAAAATCGCTCGGATTCGGTCAAACCTGGACTCTGGCTGGGCAGAGTCCATGGAGTTGACAGGGGCAAGTCTTAGTCCACCGTTGTGGGAGGAGTTTGGGCCTGTTTCTCCTGAGGATGTGGACAGAGCCATGGGGGCAATGGGGGCCTCCACCTGTTTATTGGACCCGTGCCCCTCCTGGCTGGTTTCTGCCAGCAGGGAAGTGACACGCGGCTGGATCCGGGCGGTGGTCATCGCTTCTTTGGGGGAGGGTTCCGTACCGCAGTCATTAAAAGCTGCAGTGGTGAGACCCCTCCTGAAGAAGCCTTCCCTGGATCCAGCTGATTTGAAGAACTATCGTCCGGTCTCCAACTTGCCTTTTTAAGGGAAAGTTGTGGAGAAGGTGGTGGCCACTCAGCTTCTGCGGCTTCTGGATGAAACAGACCATCTAGATCCCTATCAGTCGGGTTTCAGGCACGGCTACAGTACAGAAACTGCCTTGGTCGCTCTGATGGATGATCTCTGGCGGGCCCGGGATGGGGGAAATTCCTCCATCCTGGTGCTACTTGACCTCTCAGCGGCTTTCGATACCATCGACCATGGTATCCTTCTGCATCGTCTCGGCGAGTTGGGAGTGGGAGGCACCGTTTTACGGTGGTTCTCCTCTTATCTCGCCGATAGGATGCAGTCGGTGTTGGCGGGAGGGCAGAGATCCACCCCTAGGCCCCTGTTATGCGGGGTGCCTCAGGGGTCGGTCCTCTCGCCCATCCTGTTTAACATTTACATGAAACTGCTGGGGGAGATCATCCGCAGACATGGGGTGTGTTTCCACCAGTACGCTGACGACACCCAGCTGTACATCACCACCCCGTCTGACTTCAGTGTGGCAGCCGATGTAATGTGCCGATGCCTGGACGACGTTAGGATCTGGATGGGGAGGAACAGACTCAGACTCAACCCCGACAAGACTGAGTGGCTTTGGATATTGCCTCCTAAGGATTATGACAACTATCCCTCCTTGGTTCTCGAGGGAGCGAAACTGACTCCCTCGGATCAGGTCCGCAACTTGGGGGTCCTCCTAGACCCACAGCTAAAATTGGAACACCATCTCACTGCTGTGGCTAGGGGGGCCTTTGCACAGGTTCGCCTGGTGCACCAGTTGCGGCCATACTTGGAGAAGGAGGCTCTACTCACGGTCACTCATGCCCTTGTCACCTCCCGTTTGGACTACTGCAACGCGCTCTACATGGGGCTACCCTTGAAGAGTATCCGGAGACTCCAGTTGGTGCAAAATGCAGCTGCGCGTGCTGTGGTGGGTGTGCCAAGGTACACCCACGTGACACCTATACTCCGCCAGCTGCATTGGTTGCCCATTAGTCTCCGGGTCCAATTCAAGGTGTTGATCATCATCTTTAAAGCCCTTCATGGCTTAGGACCAGGTTATCTCCGGGACCGCATTCTGCCTCATACTTCCCTCCGACCGGTTAGGGCCCACAGAGTTGGCCTCCTCCAGCTCCCGTCAGCCAAGCAATGCCGGCTGGCGGGTCCTAGGGGGAGAGCCTTCTCTGTGGCCGGCCCCGCGCTCTGGAACCAACTCCCCCCAGAGACCCGAACTATCCCCACCCTGCTGGCCTTCCGAAAAGCCGTTAAGACATGGCTCTTCCTGCAGGCAGGGGGTAGAGCTTAATTCCATCTACACTCTCCCCCGGGTATGTCTGGCGGTTGAATGGTGCTTTTATATTGAAATTTTTAATTTTTATATTTTGATTTTAAATTGAATTTATTGGTTTTCTTGTATTTTTCCTGTGTTGTAAGCCGCCCTGAGTCCCTCGGGAGTGGGGCGGCATATAAGAAACCATAAATAAATAAATAAATAAATAAATAAATAAATAAATAAATAAATAAATAGGTAAAAACAGAAGAGAATCCTGATGAAAGTGAATTAATTCACCAGTTAATAATCAGACCGCAGATAAAAAAATCTTGGGAGAAAAAGAATAAATACCTGGGCAGCATGTAACTTTTGCCTTTTTGGCTCGACCACCTTCACAATGCGAGAGTATAAATCCATAGCTCTCACCCACATGCACATAGACTTGCATGCCCTTGACACTTTCTCTACCTTTTCTGGCACAAAGTCAGGATTGTTTATGTATTTCTGAAGCTTCATTAATATCGCGCCCTTTATATTTTCTTTATCATATTCTAGAAGCTTCTTCAGGAAGGTGGAATCCCCAAGTAATTGTTTTGCTGTTGCCCAGTCAGGCCTGAAAGATTAAAATGAAAAGATTGATGAAGATCTTCCCTCGAAAATATACACTGTAAAAAGATCAGTATTATAGGTGGGTTTTTTTAAAAAAAAATACTCCAGTTTTAAGATGAAATATATGTTTAATGAGCTACAGGTATATCCAGTATGCAGACTTGGTGAAAAGAGTTAAAAACAATTATTTAAGCTTCTGATCCTAGGGAGAACATATATTACAAGGGAAACTGTGCTGGATGCTGCATGTTTAATTTACAGTTTTGCAGTATCATAAACTGAAGATTCTATGGTTTGTCCCACAGTCAGCCAAGATGGTCAGACTGGGTTTTGCATTTTTATCCACTTACTGAGCCCTTCCCAAGGACCTGGGATAGGCAAATGTGAATGTTTGATGGTGGATCATTGCAGGATGAAAGCTGTTCCATGTAAAGCATATTATTATTTAGGTTTTTTTCTCCCACCTTCATTATTTTTTATAAGTAACTCTAGGCAGTGACCCCTTCATGGATTACTGCCTTGTCGTGGCAAAGGGGCTTGCATAACCCAATGAAGCTATGAGCTATGCCATGCAGGGCCACCCAAGGCAGACAGGTCATAGCAGAGAGCTCTGACAAAACGTGATCCACTGCAGAAGGAAATGGCAACCCACTCCAGTATCTCTGCCATGAAAACCCCATGGACAGTACCAAAAGACAAAATGATATGATGCTGGAAGATGAGCCCCTCAGGTTGGAAAGTGTCCAATATGCTACTGGGGAAGAGCAGAAGGCTAGTACTAGTAGCGCCAGAAAGAATGAAGCGACTGGGCCAAAGCCGAAAGGACGCTCAGCTGTGGATGTATCTGGTGGTGAAAGGAAAGTCCAATGCTGTAAAGATCCATACTCTACAGGAACCTGGAATGTAAGATCCATGAATCAAGGCAAGCTGGACGTGGTCAAACAAGAGATGACAAGACTGAACATTGACATCTTAGGAATCAGCAAACTAAAATGGACAGGAATGGGTGAATTTAATTCAGATCAGGGGTGAAATTCGACCACCTTGGCCCGGCTCGGGAGAGGCAGTAGGGACAATTTGAATCTGTTCGCAGACCCGGTAAAAATCGCCCCTGGTTGGCCCCGCCCATGCCCACCCAGTCGCCCGCTCACCCGGTCGCCACTCACCTCTTCCGGCCAACTCAACCGTAAATCTGACTGAATCTAACTTCAATGCCCAGATGGCTAGAAATGGATAATAGGACTGCAGAGCACATGATTCCCAGGCCACAGTTCCACCGGGGATGCTCTCAAGCAGCCACGTCGATTTCCCTATGTATATAATATGTATATGTATATATACATATTAATCACAGATAAGAGTCTTATCAAACAGGAAAACAAACTCTATCCAGCTATCAGCTCTTGTCTATTTTATTAGGCGCACACGGAAACTCCTGTTAACCACGAGGTTATGAGGATGCTGGGACATGTAGTTTAATAACAAACGGGAAAGCACCAGGTTGGGGAAAGCAAGTAGATAGATCAGGGGTGAAATTCAAAAAAAAGATATACCAATTATTATACCCAAAACAATAAAAGAGGTACACAAATACTTACATAAGAGCAATAAGAGTCTTAATGCTCTTATGTAAGTATTTGTGTACCTCTTTTATTGTTTTGGGTATAATAATTGGTATATTTTCTTTTTGTTGGTCATTAGGACAAAGAAGTGACGTCGACTTGGCCACGCCTACCCACCCAGTCACATGACCAAGCCACGCCCACCAGAGCCGATAGGGAAAAATTTCGAATTTCACCCCTGATTCAGATGACCATCAGGTATACTACTGTAGGCAAGAATCCCTCAGAAGAAATGGAGTAGCCTTCATAGTCAATAAAAGAGTAGGAAAGCAATACTGGGATACAATCCCCAAAGTGACAGAATGACCTCAGTTCGAATCCAAGGCAAACCATTCAACATCACAGTAGTCCAAGTCTATGCCCCAACCACTGGTGCTGAAGAGGATGAAGTTGACTGGTTCTATGAAGCCCTACAGTACCTTATAGAATTAACACCAAAAAATGATGTCCTTATCATCATGGGGGATTGGAATGCTAAAGTAGGAAGCCAAAAGATAACCAGAATAACAGGCAAGTTTGGCCTTGGAGTATAAAATGAAGCAGGGCACAGGCTGGTAGAATTTTGTCAAGATGGTCATAGCAAACACTCTTTTCCAACAACCCAAGAGACGACTCTACACATGGACATCACCAGACGATCAACACAGAAATCAGATTGACTATGTGCTCTGCAGCCAAAGATGGAGAAGCTCTATACAGTCAGTAAAAATAAGACCAGGAGCTGACTGTGGCTCAGATCATGAGCTTCTCGTTGCAAAATTTAGGCTTAAATTGAAGAAAATAGAGAAAAGCACTAGGCCACTCAGGTATGAACTAAATCATATCCCTGATGAATATACAGTAGAGGTGACAAATAGTTTTAAGGAATTAGATCGGATAGACAGAGTGCCTGAAGAACTATGGATGGAGGTTTGCAACATTGTACAAGAGGTAGCAACTAAAACCATCCCAAAGAAAAAGAAATGCAAGAAAGCAAAATGGCTGTCTGAGGAAGCTTTATAAATAGCTGAGGAAAGAAGGGAAGCTAAAGGCACGGGAGAAGGAGAAAGATACACCCAATTGAATGCAGAATTCCAGAGAATAGCTATAAGAGATAAGAATGCCTTCTTAAATGAACAGTGCAAAGAAATAGAAGACAACAATAGAATAGGGAGGACCAGAGATCTCTTCAAGAAAATTGGAAATATGAAGGGAACATTTCATGCAAAGATGGGCATTATAAAGGACCAAAATGGCAGGGACCTAACAGAGGCAGAAGAGATTAAGAAGAGGTGGCAAAATTACACAGAAGAACTATACAAGAACAAGCTTAACATCTAACAAATTTGCAGATGACACCAAACTGGCAGGAATAGCCAACTCTCCAGAAGATAGGTTCAAGATTCAGAAGGATCTTGACAGACTTGAACATTGGGCGCTATCAAACAAAATGAAATTCAATGGTGAGAAAAGTAAGGTTCTACATTTAGGCAAGAAAAACAAAATGCACAGGTACAGCATATGTGGTACCTTGCTCAACAGTAGTAACTGTGAGAGGGATCTTGGAGTCCTAGTGGACAACCGTTTAAATATGAGCCAGCAGTGTGCAGCAGCTGCCAAAAAAGCCAACACAGTTCTAGGCTGCATTAACAGAGGGATAGAATCAAGATCACGTGAAGTAATAATACCACTTTACAATGCCTTGGTAAGGCCACACTTGGAATACTGCATTCAGTTTTGGTCGCCACGATGTAGAAAGGATGTTGAGACTCTGGAAAGAGTGCAGAGAAGAGCAACAAAGATGATTAGGGGACTGGAGACTAAAACATATGAAGAACGGTTGCAGCAACTGGGTATGTCTAGCTTAATGAAAAGAAGGACTAGGGGAGACATGATAGCAGTGTTCCAATATCTCAGGGGTTGCCACAAAGAAGAGGGAGTCAAACTATTCTTCAAAGTACCTGAGGGTAGAACAAGAAGCAATGGGTGGAAACTAAACAAGGAGAGAAGCAACTTAGAACTAAGGAGAAATTTCCTGACAGTTAGAACAATTAATCAGTGGAACAGCTTGCCTCCAGAAGTTGTGAATGCTCCAACACTGGACGTTTTTAAGAAGATGTTGGATAACCATTTGTCTGAAGTAGTGTAGGGTTTCCTGCCTAAGCAGGGGGTTGGACTAGAAGACCTCCAAGGTCCCTTCCAACTCTGTTGTTGTTGTTGTTGTTGTTGTTGTTGTTGTTGTTGTTATTATTATTATTATTATTATTATTATTATTATTATTATTATTATTATTATTATTATTATTATTATTATTATTATTATCTTTGATAACCATGATGGGGTGGTCACTGACCTCAAGCCAGACATCCTGGAATGTGAAGTCAAATGGGCCTTAGGAAATCTGAGCAACAACAAAGCTAATGGAGGTGACAGTATTCCAGTTGAGGTATTCAAAATCTTAAAAGACGATGCAGTAAAAGTGCTACATTCAATTTGCCAGCAAATTTGGAAAACTCAAGAATGGCCAGAGGAAAAGGTCAGTTTACATTCCAATTCCAAAGAAGGGCAATGCCAAAGAATGTTCAAACTACCGCACCATTGCACTCATTTCACATGCTAGTAAAGTTATGCTCAAAATCCTACAAGCTAGGCTCCAGAAATATGTGGACCGAGAACTACCAGAAGTACAGGCAGGATTTTGAAGAGGCAGAGGAACTAGAGATCAAATTGCCAACATATGCTGGATCATGGAGAAAGCTAGGGAGTTCTAGAAAACCATCTACTTCTGCTTCGTTGACTATGCTAAAGCCTTTGATTGTGTGGATCACAACAAATTGTGGCAAGTTCTTAAAGAGATGGGAGTACCAGACCATCTTATTTGTCTCTTGAGAAACCTATATGCGGGTCAAGAAGCAACAGTGAGAACTGGACACGGAACCACTGATTAGTTCAAAATTGGGAAAGGAGTCCGGCAAGGCTGTATACTGTCGCCCTGTCTATTTAACTTATATGCAGAGCACATCATGAGAAAGGCAGGGCTAGATGAATCACAAGTTGGAATTAAGATTGCCAGGAGAAATATCAACAACTTCAGATGATACCACTCTAATGGCAGAAAGTGAAGAGGAACTAAAGAGCCTCTTGATGCGGTGAAGGAGGAGAGTACAAAAGTTAGTTTGAAACTCAACATTAAGAAAACTAAGATCATGGCATCCGGCCCTCTCAATTCCTAGCAAATAGATGGGGAAGAAATGGAGGTAGTGACAGATTTTATTTTCCTGGGCTCCAAGATCACCACAGATGGGGACTACAGCCAAGAAAGACGGTTGCTCCTGGGGAGGAAAGCTATGGCAAATCTAGACAGCATACTAAAAAGCAGAGACATCACCCTGCCAACAAAAGTGTGTATAGTCAAGGCTATGGTTTTCCCAGTTGCAATGTATGGCTGTGAAAGTTGGACCATAAGAAAGGCTGAGAGCCAAAGAATTGAGGCCTTTGAACTATGGCGCTGGAGAAGACTCCTGCGAGTCCCTTGTACCGCAAGGCAATCAAACCGGTCAGTCCTAGAGGAGATCAACCCTGACTGCTCTTTAGAAGGCCAGATCCTGAAGATGAAACTCAAATACTTTGGCCACCAAATGAGAAGGAAGGACTCACTGGAGAAGAGCCTAATGCTGGGAACGATTGAGGGCAAAAGAAGAAGGGGATGGCAGAGAATGAGGTGGCTGGATGGAGTCACTGAAGCAGTAGGCGTCAGCTTAAATGGACTCCAGAGGATGGTAGAGGATAGGAAGGCCTGGAGGAACGTTGTCCATGGGGTCGCGATGGGTCAGACACGACTTCACAACTAACAACAAGGCAGTGAACATACCTAACTCCTCCTCCTTCCTATTCTCCTCACAACAACCCTGTGAAGTGGTTGGGCTGAGAGAGAGAGAGAGAGACTGGCCCAAAGTTGGGACTAGAATTTACAGTCTCCTGCTTTCTAGCCTGGTGCCTTAACCATTATGAATATCATTTAATTCATTTTTTAAAAAAGAAAGTATATTAGGCTGCTAAAATTTCTCTTCCTTTACATCATAGAAAAATCTAACTACATCCCAACACGTAAAAATATATAATTTCATTATCTTGTGGCAGTCTTTTTGATCTTTCTTTTTCCTTGGCAAACACAAGTTTCCTTTATACTTTTAAAACAGAAAATACGTTTTCATCCATATCATTGACATACTCTAAAAGTAAATGAGAGACTGATAAAATATGCTGTCATTTTTGATGTCATACATAATTCTTTTTTATGTAGAAATAGAAAGAAGACAATTTACAACTGCAGCTTGAGGCTTAGTTCTGCTGAGAAACTGAAATATTCCAAGTGTTGTAGTTTATTGGCAAATAACATTACTGTGGGCTGTCTGCAATCCTATGCCACACCTTCTAAAAGCAATTATTAAATGTAGATTTTTATTTCTGAGTAAACATGTATAGGGTTACACTCTTTATGTACTGTCATAAATAACCTGAAAGATATGATTAATTACAGTCCTTTAGTTATAGAAAGAGAAACTCATAAATGAAATATTCTGATTTCTCTTCCCCAAAAAGGATAGTTATCTACATGTCACGTTTTTGTTCAAGAGCTTAAATTGCTACATGACAAAACAATGTTGTTTTAAAATCAATACTACCGAAACATAAGCGAAGCATCCAAAAAGGAAACTAATTCTATATTGTTCTATATGATTTAATGCCCTCAGAGCATTAAAAAGGATATGTAGAATACAGATTCTGAAAATGATACCAATAGATGAAGAGAAGTTGGTCTTGTAAGAAATTGACAAACATATAAATAAGCTGATACCATTTAGTCATAGTTATTGAACAGTTATTCCATTTTAAACTTGATAATATTGGACAGCATTTCTATTTACTCAGAGTCACTGAATTCAGTGGGGCTCATTTTTTTTTGTAAATCTTATTAGGAGTATATTTATACCAGGGGTGTTAAACTCAAGGCCTGTGGGCCAGATCCGGCCTGTGGGGACTTAGATCTGGCCCACAGGGCCAACCCTGGAAACAGGCGAAGGACCGGCCCATGGTGCCTCTGCCAGCGAAAATGGAGCTCGGGAGGGTCGCACACGGTCCTCCCGAGCTCCATTTTCGCTGGCAGAGCATTGCAGGAAGCCCTTGCAGGTGCTCCAACACAAGTGATGTTGAGCTGGCCATGCACACCCTGGCCATACCCACATGTCCACCCGAGGTCAAACACAACCCTGATGTGTCCCTCAATGAAATCGAGTTTGACACCCCTGATCTATACTAAATCCATATCTTTATCTAATAAACATGTGTAATTGTGTAATATAAATATATATTATGATCAATTTACCCAAAACAAAAACACAAGGTGATAATCTTGATTAAACTAATTAAGCAAACAAGTTACTGTTGCTTTAACCATTTAGTCGTATCCGACTATTGGCGACTTTATAGGCAAGTGCTCTCCATGCTATTCTGTCAAGCACAGCTTCTTTCAATTGTTCGATGTACAACTTTGTATCAGATTTGATGTTATCAAACCAGCATGTTTTTGCTTGCCCCTTCTTCTTGTTCCATTAACCATTCCTAGAGTCATTGCCTTCTCCAATGAATTTGCATGCATGACATGGCCGAAATAAATCAGACATAATCTAATGAGTAATCATTGGATTATGTTAAATGAGTAATCATTATAAAACATCAAAGAAGTGCATCTATTTAGGGAGTTATTCATACTCATAAGCAGATGGGACATACAATGCTTAGAAGAGTAGAGCTAACTTCCACATTTACTCTACGGGTCAGTTTTGTCTGGCTTGGCATGTACAAAATTGAATTTAGATTACAAATGAGGATTTTTTTTCCTAACTGAAAAATAAAATATTCTAGTAAATATGTAATAGTTGATTGCAAATGTCAATCATGAGATAGACTATGCTAAGGGCAGAATGGACTAGCTATGAGATGTACAACCATCCCTATATTCCCTATAAGATGAATCAGAGCACAAGAGATTTTGGCCATTGGGGAAGACAGTTTAGAGAACGGTGTAGGCATTGGTATTTTTGAAAGCTTAAAGGTCAATGAAATCCCTATGCCAACAGCCAACTGAACAGCTATATTTCAAGGCTATGCCACAATAGTCGACAGCTTGTCTGGGGGAAAAATGTATAAAAAGAGCAGCTGGGACAACGGCAGAAGAAACATGGAAGGAAAAAAAAATAAGACCAAATATCGAGAGGAAGAGTGCTGAAGTCAACTGTAAGCATTAAGGAAGTGTAGTTTGGTGATAGTAAATGAAGTCCCATCTTTGTATCAAATAGTACTATTGTAAAATTGATATATAAGAAAGTAATATATTATTGTTTAATGTAAAGAGAAAACTATGTTAGGATGGATTTACATGTATATTTAATTGTAAACTGAAAAGAGGGACAAATGGATGTGAAATGGAAGTAAAAGGATATGGGATAACTGTCAAATAAGTAGATTGACTCCCCCAAAACTAAGGTGCGTCTTATACTCCAATGCGTCTTATACTCCGAAAAATATGGTACTATGCCTTTCATTTGCTCTCCAATAACTACACTTAAAGGGTCACACATTACTGGATTCCATTGGGCTATGCTGTCAGCTACTCATTCAAGCCAACATTTCCTTTCTCAAGATTGCACCCCGGCTGCAGAAGGCAACTGTGTGACCTTGGGAAGAGACTGAGTAGTTTTAAAAAGTTGCTGAGAGGTGCCAGGTGCACTCTGATGCATGTTTTTCCTTTTGAATCTGAAGCCCTAGTATCGGGGGTGGGGGAAAGCTCTATCTATAACTATTACCAAAGGGATAGCGTGAGGTCACCATGTCTATGGTTTCAGCTTCATGATATTAGCTATTTCAATAGCTGTAGGGAAATTTGTATCAGAGGGGCATCACGTACATTGCACAAAAGATGGAAAAATTAACACATGCTGAAGAAAATTGCTTTCAGAAACAACATCACTCTAGGTGAAAGGTAAAGCTACAAATCAATGCAAAAGATTAAATATACAGTATAGCAATCTTACTTTGCATTTAAAAGAATACAAATAGCTTCCATCACTGTCATGACAAGATCAGGAGGTTTAGTGAAAACTCTGATTTCAGAAATATCTGCCTTATCTAAAGAATCTAAGGCTTTGTTGGCAGCTTCTAAAGCTGGAAGGGCTTCATCCAAATCTCGCTGGGCATCATCAGCTATTGCCTGAGTTTCCTCTGCTTTTACTTTTGCAACAGCTTCATCTTCCTGAACAACACGCCGAACCTGGAAGAAAAAAGAGTCACTTTCTAGGGGAGATGGGTGGCATAACAATTTAATTAATAAATACAATTTAAAAAAATACATATTTTAAGAAAAAAAAATTTTTAACACAGGTAATCCTCAACTTAAGACCACAATAAGGTCGCTAACAATGCGGTTGTTAAACGAGTCATCATATGACACACCCCCAACCCAATTTCACAACTATTTTTAACATTGTTAAGTGAATCACATAGTTAAGCAAATCCAGCTTCCCCCATTGCCTCTGTTTGTTGGAAGGTGGCTGGAAAGGTTGCAAATCACCATCCTGTGACTATGGTTGCAAATGCAAGCCAACTGCCAAGTGCCCAAACTCATGTGACTATCGGGGTAATGCAATGGTCGTAATTTTGAGGACAGGTCGTAAATCACTTTTTAAAGCACTGTTGTAGCTCCAAACCATTGTGAAATGAATGTTTTTAAGTTGAGGATTATATGCATGTTTCCTAAACAAAATAGAACAGGTAGCGGTCATTGGTTATATGGAAATTCATAATTTAGTTGCTTAAATGAAATATCCTTAAGCAAAATTCTTCTAGTAGGAAGAACAGTGTATGGAGGGGAGTATAGACGGGCCTCCAACTATCTTCCCCACTGCCTCAAAGGATTCCCTACTCCTCAAGAGTTTTAAAGCAGAGGGGGGAATTGTATAATCAGATAAATTCCTTTTCACGCAATAGAATTCTGGTGGATCAAAAACCTCCACTGAGAAGAATTCTGGTAAGTTTATTGTTTCTATTGTAGTAAAATTCTTCTACTAGAGCCATGGTGGCGCAGTGGTGAGAATGCAGCATTGCAAGCTAACTCTGCTGACTGCCAGCAGTTCGATTCTGACCAGCTCAAGGTTGACTCAGCCTTCCATCCTTCTGAGGTTGGTAAAATGAGGACCCAGATTGTTGGAGGCAATATGCTGACTCTGTAAACTGCTTAGAGAGGGCTGTAAACACTATGAAGCGGTATATAAGTCTAAGTGCTATTGCTATTATGAACTGATCTTTTAACATGGGGTAAGGTATCACTTTCTTAAAGAAGAAAGTTGAAAACTGTGCATTGATAATGCTTTCCCTACGCAAAGCAATCGAGACTGCATTTCGGGTAGTCTTGGGTTTATGGTCACAATTGAGCACAAAATTATGATCATAAGTTGTGGCAGTCATGAAGTGAGGTGCCCATGTGATTGCCTTGCTTAATGGCCACAATTTCTGCTTTCCCCATTATGGTTAAGTGACCCTCTATGTCATTAAATGGAGCGTTTGGTATTCATATGTGTTTTACCTAGGTGGCTCCCACCTCAAGGCACCCTTTTCAGAGTTTCCCACCCCACTAGTTTCCATACCCTTGGACCATCGCTCACCCTAGTCACACCTCACTCCACTTACTGAAGACCACCTTTGAGAAAGAGAGCCAGCCAATCTTTCTCTACAGAGGCCACATGGTACTATTCTGGAAAAGGCACCATTTTGGAAGCAGTTGCAATTCTTGAATTGCAAAAATTGTGGCCGCTCCCAAAATGGCAGATTGGCCGATTCTGTTTCTCAAAGGGATGCACAAAGATGTTTGTGCATCCCTATTTATTAGGGATTACAAAACCATTTAGCATCTACATTCTTACAACATACACATATTAACTTATAACATATAATGCATAGACTCTTAAATGTTTTAATATATGTTATTTTATCTAGGAACTGCTGAACAGAAAAATGCTATCTGATATATTCAGATAGAGGAAGACACACATGGAGTTATATTGCTAAATATATATATATTTAAAAATTTAATAACGTTTTATACCTGATCAGCATTTTCTTGATCGACTGCTAATTTTTCCATTAAGGCCTCAACATCCACTGATTTCTCCTTGAGAACTGGTTCTAAAGCAGAAAGATCTAATTTCATTTTGTCAACAAGCACATTTGTCTCTAAAAGTTTGGATAAACCATTTTTTACCCGGTCCCGAGCCTGAAAAACAAGCAAATAAATACTGATAATTGTTCCAGTACTTTGAAAAGATATTACCTTAAAAAGCTGATGCAGGTGGCTGTTTTCAGTAATTCTATGGTTAATCATAGTTAGATTAAAATGACCATAAAAATGATATGAATATTTTAATATATATTTATTACCATCATTTTATTTATTTATTTATTTTAGTGTTCTTATATGCCGCCCTACTCCTACTTTTAATAGCCAATTCAGCATGTCAAAGAAATTACTCGACTGGATAGTTTTAGCATTTCTTTTAATAAAAAACATTCTCTTTTACAACAAATAAAATAAATATCTCTATCAAAGTTAACCTCATTTTTGCATGATAATTGACATTTTGTTGCAATGTTTTTTACTCAAAGACTGTTTTATTCTACTAGATCTTAGGGTAGGCTTCCTCAACTGGTACTCTTCAATCAGACTATAGCTCCCAGAATTTCCAACCAGAATGGAAAAACCTCTCTCCACGGAACCGGTCCCTGGTGCCCAAAAGGTTGGGAAGGGGTACTGGTCTAAAGACATCTGAAGAGTGAAGAAGGCTTGTCTATATTGTGCCAATCTAGAAGGTACTCTTCGCTGAGAGGTAGACAAATACATTCCCACCCATGCTGCTATATCCAGTTATGCCTCTTATTACTTTGTCGCATATAACATTTGAAGCTTATGGAATTTGCAGTCCTAGCTCTGTCTACATATGAAGACCAGAATACATTGTCATTCAATGTACTGATTAGCAGCATCTGTATGGAAGATAACTGCACAAAACTATTATTTGTGAAAAGTATGGCTAAAACCAGTGACATACCTGTTTTTCCTTAATGCAGATTGCCTTATTCAGAGACAGAAATGTTGACATCTGAATTTCTTATACAATCATGCTAAATTTAGATATAAATTGAAGGGTGATTATAGTTAAGCCAATTTGATAGAAAGAATACCTACACTCCTAATATTGAATAGCAATATTTTCACTACAAAGAACAATAGAAATAGTGTTTGTTTGTATGACAACAGTGGGGTAAGGAATAAAACACACTTTTATACTTAATTCCATTATTATTTTAATAAAGATCAACCTACTGAAACCAGTTGCTTCCTTTTTTCAGCAAGCATAGACAAATAAAGATTGATTAACTCTAAATAGGAAGTTGGTGTTGTATAGTAGCGTCGCCTGAGCTCTGCATAATACTGCTCTGCCATCTCTGTAACACTCATGTGGATGTCTACACACATTACAGAAAGTTTCTCTTTCATTCGATCAGTTCCAAGATCAATATGCATAAAAAAAGTTCTTGATACAGAAAGAAGTGCTTCTTTTGGCCACTGGGGAAAAAAAGAGAAAATGGCTATCTAAATAATCTTTCTTGAAGTATATATGCAATACACAAACCATTTCTTTTCTAATTATTTCAGCAGAATTGTCACTGAAAGACTAAAAGGCAGTGAAGGGCATTATTAAATTGTACTTAATATAATATGGCATGAACATAAGGCAGCTGCTTTAATTTATGATTTATGGAATTGGTAAGAAATACTAATGTATTCCACTTGTAACCCATGAAAACATTAATGAAAATTGACTATTGAAGTATATTTTCCTTTAAGTTACTACTATATTTAGCCGAGATATTTCTACTTTCCCTATAAAATATAAAACAATTTTCTCAAAAGCCACGAATGGTGAGAAAGACCAAGGGCCAATATTTGACCATTACCCAAAATTATATTTACTTGTACTTAAATTATAGGTTTAATTTAATGTTGCAGAATATAGAAAAAAGTAAACTTGATGGGAAGGTAGCAATCCTTGAAGTAGATTCATGAATTATTTAACATCTTATCAACATTCTTCGATGAATTATTTACCTGCACAAACCAGTCAATAGTGCAGCAATTCACAAGGGAGGGAAACATTCGGCACCGTGCTCGGAAAGAATCTCCAACAGGACTCATACACAGGACAACGTGTAGCTTCTGTCGGACTCGACTAATGAAGTACTGAAATACCTGAGAAAAGACAAGTTATAATTCGGAGATGGAAAATAAACATAATTATAAGTATCATTGCCATCATCCACTTTTTAGACAGTTTGTGTTACTGAGAATGATATACTGCAAGAAGCAATAGCCTAAGTGACTTAAATACAGGTAGTCCTGGACCTATAGTCACAACTGAGCCCAAAATTTCCATTGCTAAGCAAGGCAATTGTTAAGTACGTTTTACCCCATTTTATGACCTTTTTGTCATAGTTGTTAAGTGAATCACTACAGTTGTTAATTGAATCATGTGGTCATTAAGCGAATTCCCATTGTTTGTCAGAAGCCAGCTGGGAAGGTTACAAATTATGATCACATAGAATTCATTATTGGCCAAGTGTGATTGGACACACAAGGAATTTTGTGTGTCTTGGTGCATATGCTCTCAGTGTACATAAAAGAAAAGATACATTCGTCAAGAATCATAAGGTAAAACACTTAATAATAGTCATAGGGTACAAATAAGCAATCAAATCACATTAGGAAATAGTCGATATAAATCATAAGGATACAAGCAACAAAGTTACAGTCATGCAGTTATAAGTGAGAGGAGATGGGTGATAGGAATGATGAGAAGATTAATAGTAGTGCAGACTTTGTAAATAGTTTGGCAGTGTTGAGGGAATTATTTGTTTAGCAGAGTGATGGCGTTCGGGAAAAACTGTTCTTGTGTCTAGTTGTTCTGGTGTGCAGTGCTCCATAGCGTCATTTTGAGGGTAGGAGTTGAAACAGTTTATGTCCAGGATGCGAGGGGTCTGTAAATATTTTCACCTTTCAATATATTTCAAAAAGCCTTCTTTTTGACTCGTGCAGTATACAGGTCCTCAATGGAAGGCAGGTTGGTAGCAACTGTATTTTCTGCAGTTCTAATTATCCTCTGAAGTCTGTGTCTTTTTTGCTGGGTTACAGAACCAAACCAGACAGTTATACAGGTGCAAATAACAGACTCAATAATTCCTCTGTAGAACTGAATCAGCAGCTCCTTGGGCAGTTTGAGCTTCCTGAGTTGGTGCAGAAAGAACATTCTTTGTTGTGCTTTTTTGATGACGTTTTTGATATTAGGTGTCCATTTTAAATTTTGAGATTTTATTTATTTATTTATTCGTCAAGCATGTATATGATTACAGGTAAACTATAAACATTAATATGAATATATAATAAGTACAAACATGGTTTTGAGTACATGATATTTTTCGAATACATGGACTTTAGGACAGGGACGGTAGGCACGCTGGTGCGCTTATGCACGCCCCTTACACACCTCTTAGGAATGGGGTGAGGTCAATGGTAGACAGTTTAAGGTTAAAGATTTGGGGGTTTGTGGAAGAAACTACAGAGTCGGGTAATGTATTCTAGGCATTGACCACTCTGTTGCTGAAGTCGAATTTTTTGCAATCAAGTTTGGAGTGGTTTACATTAAGTTTGTATCTATTGTGAGCTCATGTATTGTTTCGGTTGAAGCTGAAGTAGTCATTGACAGGTAGGACATTGTAGCATATAATTTTGTGTGCTACACTTAGGTCAGATTGAAGGCGGCATAGTTCTAGATTTTCTAGGCCTAAAATTTCGAGTCTGGTGGAATAAGGTATTCTGTTGTGAACGGAGGAGTATAGTACTCATCTCATGAAATATCTCTGGACATTCTCAATTGTATTTATGTCTGATATGTAGTGTGGATTCCAGACAGATGAGCTGTATTCAAGAATTGGTCTAGCAAATGTTATTGTTCTGCCCCAGCTAAGAACGTAGCACAACACAGTTTGTACAAACTTATTTAATCAAATAACCACTACTAATAACTGTCTTAGCAGTGGATATGCACACACCAATCTAAAAGCAGTCTTTTCTTGCAAGCAACCAGCTGCTAATTAGTCTTCATTTACAGCTGGTATCAGTTCAAAAAGTCTTAAAGCGAAGAAGAGCAATTAGGTCTTGATATCTTACGAAGCTTCAGAGAGTTGGCAAAATGCCTAGAAGTAATCTTTGATAACCAAACCGAAGTAGAGAAACAAAGTAGAAGTTTTTCACGAAGCACACTATGATCAGACGGATTTCCAAATGTTGTTTCCTGCAGCCTTTCAGCTGCCTCTGACGTCCTTAAGTACACTAGGGGAGTGGCCAATTAGCCTCAAGTCTTACTCCCGAGGAGACGTCCTCTGGAGTAACCATTCCTGCCTCTTGGCAGCTCTGCGTGCTCGTGCATTCAGAAGGAGAAGCCTCTTCTTCCTCATCACTGCTATGAGGTGCTGGCAGTTCCGAAGGCCATGGATGAACCTCTGCCTCTGGCACCGAGTCCTTGCCAGCCTCCTCACTGTCCAACTCAGGTGCCAGCTGCACAGGCCGCTGGTGCAACACCAAGTCGGTCTCCACTCGAACAGGATCCGCTATCAGCTGCATGGGCTGCTGGGGGGCCACAACAGTTTTATATGCTCGTTAGAAGTACAATATTACCAGAGAAAAAGCTACGCAAGATTAGGTTAACCACTTTTAATGCCTTCTTAGCAATGCTGTTGCAGTGGGCTCTGGCACTTAGATCATTAGAGATGAGTACTCCAAGGTCCTTTACTGAGTGAGGCTCATCAACAAGGTCGTGATCATTTAGTGTGTATTTTGTGTTCTGATTATTTTTGCCAATGTGTAAGACTGAACATTTGTTGATTGAGATTTAAAGTTGCCACTTGATTGACCATTCTGATACATAGTCTAGGTCAGTGGTGGCGAACCTTTTTCGGCTCGCGTGCCAAAAAGGGGGGGGCGCGCTCATGCACGCTCGCGTGCCCACACACATTCCCTCCCCCCCACACATGCGCACAACACCCCCCCATGCTGCCCCCTGCACATGCGCACAAACCCCCACCCCCGCACAAAGGCTTACCGGAGCCTGGGACGACGAAACCGGCAAACCGGAAGTGCGAAAAAACGCACTTCCGGTTTGCCGGTATGCTGTTTTTTTGCACTCCGGAGGGTTCAGGGAAGCTCCCTGAAGCTCCGGAATGCAAAAAACTACAAAATGGACAAACCGGAAGTGCACTTTTCCGCACTTCCGGTTTGTCCATTTTGTAGTTTTTTGCATTCCGGAGCTTCAGGGAGCTTCCCTGAACCCTCCGGAGTGCAAAAAACAGCACACTGGCAAACCGGAAGTGCGTTTTTTCGCACTTCCGGTTTGCCGGTGGGAACCCTCGCGTGCCGGCTTCTATGGCTCCGCATGCCACCTCTGGCACGCGTGCCATAGGTTCGCCACCACAGGTCTAGGTCTTTTTGAAGGATAGTAATATTGTCGGTGGTGTTGAATAGTTTTACATCATCTGCGAAGAAGACACAGTTGCTGTTTATTGTCACAAAGGTCATTCATGTAAAGAATAAAGAGAGTGGTCCTAAAACACTGCCTTGGGGAACTCCGCTGTTAACAGGTACAGGGTTTGATAAAGCGTTTCCTATTTTGATCACTTGTTGTATGTTTGACAGGAACGCAGTAATCCATTTGTGCAGGGGTCCAGAAATGCCATAAGATTTTAGTTTTAGATGTAGTTTGTCATGTACCACTGAGTCAAAGGCTTTGCGTCTATTGCTTTACCCTGATCGAGTTATGTAATCCATATGTTTTTACAATGTAGGAGTTGTAGATTGCAGGATAAATTTTTCCTGAAACCAAATTGTTTGTTAGAGAGTAGGTTGTTTGTCTCTAAAGTGGAGGGTAATGGATTGGTTAATGATTGATTCCATTTTCAGGTGACGCAACATAAAGAGATTGGTCTGTAATTTTCAACTAGGTTGGGGTCTCCCTTTTTGAAGATAGGGATAACCGTGGCTAGTGACCATAGGTTGGGTAGGCAGTTAGTCCTGAAAGATTTATCAAAAATTATGCTCAGTGGTTCTGCTAGGGCAGTGGAAAGTTTTTTTAAGAAGTAGGCACATAGTCCATCTGTTCCAATGGATAGAGATGGTTTTAGATTGTGTAGTGCCTTTCCAACCTTCTCTTCTGTGAAATCGGTGTGTATTAGATCATTGTAATTGTTTGTGGTTCGACTAGGAAATAAGTTGTTGCTGTTTACAAAGACTGAGACTGTTTACAAAGACTGTTTACAAAGACTGATATGATAGAACCTCAAAATTTGAAGGTCTCTACTGTTGATACTGTGTTGTCTAGTATTGTAAGAGGTGGTAGTATGGGAGGGTTTCTCCTAAAGTCTACCACCATTTCTACGGTTTTGAGTGTGTTCAGTTCCAGGTTGTTCCAGTCGCACCACGAGGCTAGTTGTTCAACCTCCCGTCTGTATGCGGATTCATCATTGTCTCAAATGAGATCAGTCACTGTTGTGTCATCTGCGAACTTCAGTAGTTTAACAGATGGATCGTTAGAGATGCAGTCATTGGTGTATATAGAGAGAAGTGGAGAGACAGCCTTGGGGGGGGGGCTGTGCTAATTGTACAGGTATCTGATGTGATTCTGCTTAGCTTCACCTGCTGCTTCCTGTCTGTTAGGAAGCTTATGATCCATTTACAAGTGTGTTCAGGTACCGCTAGCTGGTTTAGCTTGGTTAGAAGAGCGTCTGGAGGGATGGTATTGAATACTGAACTAAAGTCTACAAAGAGGACCCTTGCATAGGTCTTTGGAGATTCAAGATGTTGTAGGATGTAGTGCATGACTCGGGTATAGTGCAACTGTCATAAATACATGTCAAAATATTTATTTTATTTATATTTATTTATTATTTATTTAGGGGGACAAAGGAAGCGATACAAAGACTCGTTGAAAGCCTCCTTCAAGTCCCTCGATATCAACACCACCTCCTGGGAAACCCTGGCACAAGATTGATCAACATGGCGCATGCTGATCCACCAAGGCTGCCAAATATCGAAGGACAGAAGAACAGCCATAGCAGAAGAAAAGCGAGCACTCCGCAAAGCCAGAGCTGCAAATGCTGCGACAATGGTGCCCACACGTCTGCCCAACATGTGGCAGAACATTTTGTGCCCGTATAGGCCTCACCAGCCACCTGCGGACACATCGTAAACAGCCCACCCCTGATAGATGTCAAGGTCCTCTTCGAACACGATGGACGAACATCAACAGGTATCTGATGTGATTCTGCTTAGCTTCACCTGCTGCTTCCTGTCTGTTAGGAAGCTTATGATCCATTTACAAGTGTGTTCAGGTACTGCTAGCTGGTTTAGCTTGGTTAGAAGAGCGTCTGGAATGATGGTATTGAATACTGAACTAAAGTCTGCAAAGAGGACCCTTGCGTAGGTCTTTGGAGATTCAAGATGTTGTAGGATGTAGTGCACGACTCGGGTATAGTGCAACTGTCATAAATACATGTCATTTGCCAAGTGCCTGAATTTTGATCATGTGATCATGGGGGTGCTGCAATGGTTGTAAGTATGAAAAATGGTCATAAATCAGTGCCATTGAAATTTTTGAATGGACACTAAATGAATGGTTGTAAGTCAAGGACTACTTATATACCTCTTTAATTCCTATAAATTGCTGATACATTTAAATATCTATAATAAACATGGATTTAAATTATACATGTAAAGCAGTATTTATAGTATCTTACCTCATCTCTGTTGCCCTCTGCTATTCCTGCTTCTTTTGCCTTGGGTCGAGTAGCTGCCAAGGCAAACTCCAGTTCATCCTTTTCAAACAGATTAGGCACCTCTCCAGAATTCAAAATATTGTTTATATCTTCCAGGAATTCTTCTACAACTATCTAAAGATTTTATAAATACCAAGTATTTAAAAAGTTATATTGTTAAAAAAAAGGAGTCAGAAACCAAACATTACTAGAAAATAAGGGAAAAGAGAACAAGTAACCATTACAAGAAACAGATGCTGTTACTTTTAAAATATGTTTTCTTCTCAGCTTTACTGTTAATTTGTCATTCCTAAGTCATGTATAGAAAGCCAATCATTAAGCATTTCCCCACAGGATGTTTAAATCCAAAATATGTTGTTAAAAAAACTGCAGTATTAATGAGCATAAAATATATCATTGCTGCTAAAATCTGAGATTTTCAGCAGAGGAACAGATGTCTCCTTTTTCTCTCAGCATGTTATTTGAACTGTTGGATTGTTTATCCAAGACTGATAATTTGTACTATTTTGATTTATCTTCAATGGGGCTTACTTCTGAACATAAATAAATATTGAAAAATTAACCTCATCTAAATTTTTATTAATGTCAAGTCCTTAGCAAAATAAGGAAGTTTTAAGCAACATCTTAAAAATTTGGATCGTTCAATTTTACTGATTTCCTTTCTACCACAAATTTGCTAAATCCAAAATACTTAAGAGAAGTTTATATTTTCAACAGAACCAAGATTCTCTGGATAATCATAATATTGCCAATTTTTATTCTGCTTCATTAAATCAGTACAGTAAAAAGTAGAAGAGTGTCCATGTGTACCACAATATCCCACAGAACATAAATATTCTATATTGCATCTTCCTAATGATATATGTCACTCAAATTCAGAATTACTTGTTTGGAATATTTTTCACACCTTTTTGTTAAATTATCTCTGATGAAGTAAAAATTCTCAAACTGTTTCCTGATGGAGATTTGGGGGAGTTAAGCTAAAAATTGCTACTTTAATATACGTTCCCACGGAAACTAAAATAGTCAGCTAAGCCATAAAACATAGAAAAGGCCAAGAAATGCTGATAAGCTGGGAGGCCACAGAACTGTGGCAAAGCAAAAGAAATTAACTCCGGGGGGGGGGGGGGAACTATAATCACAGAATCCTGCCTTTAGTTCTCTCAAAACTCCATTGTCTTTGTAGTCCTGCCCCATTACCTTATAGTTGCACCTCAACAGCTGCATTGACCTAACTAGGTATGTGATCTAATCAAATACTTTGTGCTGGCTCTACCTCATGGAATACCTGACTGTGGTGTCCATTTACATACATATTCTAATTTGCACAAATCTCTTAAAAGCAATTGTAGCTGCACAGGTTTTGTAGCTGCACAACCCTCCATTTCCTTCAAAGCTGGCAAGAAACCAATTTGTGCTTCAGTTAATAAATTAACCCGATTCAAATATATCCCTGAAAATATTTTTCCTACACTAAACATTCTTTAGTAAGGGCTTTAAGTAACCCCCATGCCGAAACCAGTTATCAAACCACTCCATCAGACCCCAGAGTAAGTTTCTCACGGGAAGTAAGTTGTCTTGCTGTGAGGCTAAACCCCAGAATATCTTGCAGCATAAGGGAATGCTATTGATCCTTGAACCTGACAAAAGGAATTCAGCACATTTAGCTTTGAGAAGAGATGACAGAAAAAGAGCATGATAACCTTCTTCAGACACCTGAAAAGCTGTCACATTTGTTTGTTTCTATCATTTCAGAGTGCACAATATGGATTTAAGTTACAAGAAGGAGGATTCCAAATGAATGTAAAAAAAAAAAGGAGCAGTTTGACTGTGGAACAAATTAGTTCAAGAAGTGATGAGTTCTCCTTCACTGGTGTTCAGGCACAGATTATACGGCAGGGCTGTCAAATTCCCATCCCATGGGCCGGATGCGTCACGCGCTGGCCACGCCCACGCCCAGTTTAGCAAAGGGGACAAAAATTCCAATACGTCACGTGATGCCATTGTGTTGACATGAGTTTGACACCCCTGCTATATGGCCATCTGTCTAGGATGTGTTTTTGCACTGAGCAAAGGGTTAATTTAATGGCTCTTTACAATTCTATCATTCTATAATGTTTGACCAATTGCTATAGGGTTGGCTTCGTTATTCAATTTGTTCCCTGATAGCCAAGCTGTTTCCATTTCATGATACATAATTAACATACTCAGATGATGTGCCTTTGGCAGTCTGATTGCATATAGCATACAGTATGTCCTAATATCATCTCTTTTGCTCCAGTTAAGAAAGGATACTGATTTAGTTCAAGATTGACAGATATCAAACTCTATGAAATAAATCCATCTAGGCCAGAAATTAATCTTTTGAGAAAACAGAAGAAATGCAAAATTAAACAATTACCCTGACCAATCAGACTAATTTCATGAATACCAGTATGTTTATTAATTGTTAAGTTATTATTGTTGGATGTTAAGAGAGAAAGAGATTAAAACATGCCTGATAAACAATGATAAATTATTTATGATCTATATAAGTCACACAGAGTTGCCTTATTGGGGAGATAAGCATCATATAAATTTAATGAACAAACACACACATATTTATTTCACACAATTGAAGTATTTCATGCAAGTTCCATTTTTCCTTTCACAGAGTAAAAGAAAAGGCAAAAACTAAACAACAATAACAATAATGAACTAAAACAATTGATGATGATATTCATGATCTATCACCATAATAAAGATTTGATTTGATGCATGTGATATTCAAAGAAGAAACAGATTTTAAATATCCCAAATTCAATATTGGTAACCAGAGCAACATTGATACAGATTACATTATTAGAAATACACTGCCAACATATAGCTAATAAATAGCACTAAGAGTTAGAGAATCATAATTTATTGTGGGGGTTTTCAAAGCTCTTTATTGTTGTGTTAATTTTCAACCAGAGAGATATATTTAAGTACCGTTTGCTCTAATTAAAGTTGTGTTTTAGTTTTCTAACATATTGCAATAGTAAATTTGGCAGCTAACGACAGGAATTGAATCTATTACTTATGCTGCATCAATTTCTATGCTTTAGGAAATATGGATAATTAAAAACAGGATACATTATGAAAGATTGTGGGGTGTTTTTCTTCAAAAACTTTGTAATAAAAAACTAATTGGGCATTATCACCAAACATGATATGTATCAATTTGCTGATCATCCTACCAACACTATTAACAGTTTATATAAATTTAGTATAATCCCTCCTACTGATATTTATCTGATCCTGATATAAACTAGATTTTAAAAGGACTTTTATGCTTCAAAGAGTAGAAAGATACAAGGAGCTGTATCAAGTTCAGAACCCTAATCCTCCAAATTTTGATAAAAACTTTCAGGAAAAGCCTGCTGAGTTTAATTAAATTTTACAAACTACTGGAGAGATTTCCTTGCTATTAAATGAGGTAGATATGCATCAATCTTAAAACGTTGTTAATAGTGTTAAATCAATGCTTTTTTAAAAAAAGAAAGAAATGCTTGATAAATAATACCAACCATCTCACAGTAACTGGGCTATTTCGTGGCAGTTCCAATTCTTCTATAAAATGTGATTTATGTGAAGTGGGTCTACTGGAATAGCAGCCTAAGCATTCCTGAATGCAGCTCAACTAATATCGTATCTGATCGAGTAACCAATCTTGGAAACTGAAAAGTTTGAAAAGTTTGATCCACTGAAATCATCTCAATGTTAACAGGTTCCAGTTCTTAATGTAGTCAAACTCTTCTACTACATTCTTCTTCATTCCATTCCACTGTACTTAATTTTTATTTCTATTCTACAATGTATTATTTGTATTCTATAATGAAACAATTGGGGGGGGGGGGATGGAATCATTTTCAGGAATGAAGAGAGCTTCTTTAATGTCCTTATGATATATCTTTATAAATAATGCTTATTATTGTTTTATATACAGTGTGTGTGTGTGTGTGTGTGTGTGTGTAATATATTCCATCTTTATTTAACCAGGAGTGGTAATAGATTTGTTTGTTTGTTTGTTTGTTTATCAAACTTCCTAATTTCAAACCATTTTATAAATAAAAAAAAAACAGAACAGAATAGCAGAGAGGTTATTGTGTGGAAAAGGCAGAACATGTATATAACACCAGTCTGATAAAATTATAAATGCAGTAAAGCAATGTGTGTTTATGCTGTTCGGGAGTGGGTGGGGGAGAGATAGCAGCCATAGAGACAAGGACTTGAGTGAGCCTTTTGCAACCAATTCCCTACCTTTGATTAACATTACATCTTTATCAGCCTTTTATTGTATTGTTCCTCAAGCTGAGTGAAAACTGACCCTCCTGCTGCTTTCAGGCAGCAAATGTGTAAACCGTCTAAAATTATTGGAGGCACACCATTATTTGAAAATATGTGGTGGAGTTCATTATGAGAGGGGAAGCTATTCCAAGGCGAGTGTAGGGAGTCATGAGGAGAAACTAACAGCAGCTCCAGAGAACCGCCATTATGAAAACTCACGGAGCTGAAATAAGTTTTCAAAAATAAAAATGGTGGGGTTTTTTTTGATAGTTAAGTCCTGGCTCAGGTATTGTATGATAGGTATCATTGTGAATTGAATGTTAAGATAATGATACTAAAGCTTGGAGGCAGACAGAGGGAACTTTTGCCTTGGATTATCTCTTGAGTTCCCAGTCTCTAGTGAGGTTAAGCCTGAGTGGTCAGACAACATTACAGGACTGGGTTTTTTTTTTTAAAGGATGCTGGATAAATTAAATATGAGAACAGTGAATTAGGGGGTTTTAGAGCTTTCTTATGGACTGGAGGGATGCTAATCAGCTCCTTAAGAGCAAATCAATATATTTTCTTTCAAAGCCAAACATAACTTTGCATTCCAGACATTCTGCTAAATCAGTGTTTCTCAGTCTTGGCAGCTTGAAGATGTGCGGACTTCAACTCCCAGAATTCTGGGAATTGAAGTCCACATCTCTTCAAGCTGCCAAGATTGAGAAACACTGTGCTAAATTATTTGAGACTGCTCATAATTCATACAAAAAAACCCCCTCTCAACTATTTTTGTGATTCTGGGTTTTGGCTGAGATGCAACCCAAGGAGTCCTGGAAGGATTTCATGCCAGAAATAAGGCAAGACTGGTATCTCACCCGGCCTTCCCCTTTTTATCTTTCACTTGTTCCCAGAATTACCATCCAAACTTCCTCTATAATTTTTCCTCATTGGTTTCATTTTTTAAGGTATGAGAATTATGTAAATCCACAGAATCTTATTCATGTAACATGGTAACATCTGTTCAGTTCTATCCTCTATTCATCCATTAATACTGGCACAAATATCTATTTTAAACATGTCCTTTCAATAGATCTAGTTTATTTTGTAAATGCTCAAATGACTGTTCTAAGCATCAAACACTGTTTACATCACTGCTTTATCCACAATTACTCTATGTTATTCCACACTTCAATTACTTATTAATGTTGCCATGGAAATTGTTGTCACTTTCATTGTTGAAAATGTCCTGATATCAACATTTCATGAGCTTCATTTCAAGTGTATTTCTTTTTTTTTGGGGGGGGGGGGGTTGCCCTCATTTTTATTTTTGACTTGGTTTAGGCATGTCAATGGAGTCTTATAGTGTTATTTTTTTCTCTTTCTGTAATTTATGGGCACTGTTTAGTTTTATGGGGCGTATCATAATCCAGCAGTTACTCACACACAGACAGTTGCAAGTTCTCAAGTAGCTAAGCATTCTTATTCATGCTATAAATGAGTACATCTTCCTAATCTGCAATTGTACATTACTAGCTATGTCCCTCTATCACTTTCCATTACAATTCCTAGAATGAAGAGTGAGAATTCTTTGCTATGCCTTGAATTACCCTTCACCAAAAACTGGCAAACTTCATTGCCTGCCACAGTTTATACCGGAATCTGAGATAAAATCACGAGGTAGATAGAAGTTGTCCTTACTTATGACTCAATTACTTACAACCAAATTAAGCCCAACATTTATGTTCCTAAGTGAGAAATTTGTTGAGTTTTGTCCCATTTTACGACTTTTCCTGCCACATTTGTTAAGTGAATCACTGCAGTTGTTAAATTAGAAACACGGTTGTTAAGTGAATCTGGTTTCCCCATTGACTTTGCTTGCCAGAAGGTCACAAAAGATGATCACGTGACCCCAGAACACTGCAACCGTCATAAATGTGAGTCAGTTGTGAAATAACCTGATCATGGGGATGATGCAACAGTCATAAGTGTGAAAAATGGTCACTTTTTACAGTGCTGTTGTAATTTTGAATGGTCACTAAGTGAACTGTTGTAAGTCAAGGTCTACCTGTATTACTAAAAACAAACAAACAAACAAACAATACCCCAAATCTTGCAGAAACATGAATGAATCCAAATTTTATCTTCATCCTGTGCTAGCAGAGTGCATCTACTGTCAGTGTCTTATGTAAACTTTAAACATTGAATGGCATTTAAAATTCCCATTCTGAAGTGCTTTAGAAGTGCATGAACAAAAGTACATAAATCACATCGCATTTCATTATATTATATTAATAGTGCTTTATCTGCAAAATTAATTTCAATATTATTATATCATACCTGGGTGTCTGTGAAAAGGAAAACCATGTCTTTGTCTTCCACCCCTGCCATTTTGTATAGCTTCCTAAGGTCTTCATGGAAAGTGTCATAATTATAGCCACGACTTAGTTCTATTTGAAAGCATTTATAGCCACAAATGTGAGAGGCAAGTCTAGTCAGAGACTGCTTCCCTGTGCCTCCAACACCGACCAGGAGGGAATTTCCTCTTTCCTGACGAATCATCCGAGCAATTCTAGGCAGAAAATGGAAATGCCATTTGACTTTGATAAAACATACAAAAGTAAAAACACCATTCTACCATATTCATCCGTGACATACTATACATACAGGAATTGAAGCAGAGGAATTTTCTTTTAATACTCTCCCAGGACATGACTACAATATACAGCTTGGTTCAAACACCCTCTTATTGTGGCTCAGGAATCACCCTTACCCACATAACTAAAATTTGATGGCAAAAATCTCAATGCAGTTAGATTTGGTTACCCCTTCTGGCCAGGCAGAATTAAGTTCATGAAATATAATATAATCACCAACAACTTGTTCTGATTTATAAATTTGTGGTTTGCTTTACTTTGGTACAAGGCCTATTGATGGCTTCAATGGCCTAGGTTACTCACTGGCATTTTCCTTTTTTTGTTCTTTGCCCTATTTGTATACCATGTCTTTTCTAGCTCTGTTTCATACAAACTTATTTTTGTTTATATTTTAACTATTTGTACCATATTTACTTTTAATATGACTTAAATAGTGCTTTCTACATCTTCGACGCATGCATCTTTTTCCTATCCTTTTGCTACTCTTCAGTGCTCTCCAACCAAATATTATGAGTGTTTCTGCAATCTTTGTAGAATATTTTTAGATTTCAACAGGGTGTGGTGATAATCTTACTTTATTCAAATGTCACATTACCTAAAATATGGAAAAGGACACATAAAATTAGGTTCACATATTGGAGTGAGCTTGTCTTTGCTCGCTTGGAAACTGACCTAATGGTTGGTTTGTTTATAGCTAGCTAGCTAGCTAGCTAGCTAGCTAGATATAGCTATAGATGATATAGAGAATGAGATAGATTAGATATATAGACATATAAATTATATTTAATAAAATTTAGATATTGCCCATCTCACTCATGTCACTCTGAGCAGTTCACAGATAAAAAATTAAAAACAATAAAAATATCAGTAAAGTAGGAGCTGAGTAAAAACCAAGATAGAATAATTTAAAAGTCAAGAAATAAAGGTAGAAGGAGCGCTATATCTCTGATATGTATTTGTTGAGAGATGAGAATAAATCTCATAGAGGCGATTTGGATCTTTGCTTGGAATTCAGACAGTTAGAAATAAAGCCGAGATTAAAAGTCTAATAGAAATATTTATTTTGGTACAAAAACAATAAATCCTGAATAGTTACATCTTTGCTAAAAAACGCAACCATTCCGGTCAAGATCCAAGTCAAAAGTGATTAATGGTGGATCAGGAATGTGGACATGCGTACAAGATCATATCACGTATTCATTGTATTGGAATATACCATAATATTAGAATAGGAGTGCATCACCCTGCATAGATATACAACTGACAATATTCACACCGTGACAGTATTGTCTATGTATATGATCTAGTTTTGGTTCACTTTGACAAAGGAATTCGTCTGGAACTCAGGAATTCTGAGTTCTAGGCTTCCCTTAGGCATAAAAGCCAGATGGGCGATTAGGGCTAGTCGTTCTCTTAGAGAGAGATGTAGAAAAGTTGTTGTGGGGAAAAGAGGGAGCAGGCGTATGAGATACGTCCACTGTCTATATGTGAAGGGTAGGGGGATAAAAAAGGATACCTTTGATATTTAGGAATGTTGAATTTATCAGACCTGAATACTTTAATTTTACAAAAATATACACAGCTTGGAACTGCCTATATTCTCAGATGATACCTTAATAATTCTTTGTTCCTTGATAAAGACTTGAGTTATTAAGTTTTCACTATCTCATTAATTGGAAATGACAAGCCTGGTCACAATTGCAGTTGTAACCTGAAGACTACCTACAGTATATGTGACAAAGGTATGTCATATATGTCATATATACTTGATATTCAATAATGTATATATATACAAGACTGTATATATATATATACATACAGTATATATATATACAAGAATGTATATACAAGACTGAGTGGCTCTGGATATTGCCTCCTAAGGACTATGACAACTGTCCCTCCTTGGTTCTTGAGGGAGAAAAATTAACTCCCTCGGAACGGGTTCGCAATTTGGGAGTCCTCCTAGATCCATAGCTAAAATTAGATCAACACCTTACAGCTGTGGCTAGGGGGGCTTTTGCACAGGTTCGCCTGGTGCACCAATTGCGACCATACTTGGAGAAGGAGGCTCTGCTCACGGTCACTCATGCCCTTGTCACCTCTCGACTGGACTACTGCAATGCGCTCTACATGGGGCTGCCCCTGAAGAGTATTCGGAGACTTCAACTGGTGCAAAATGCAGCTGCGCGTGCTGTGGTGGGTGTTTCAAGGTACACCCATGTAACACCTATACTCCGCCAGCTGCATTGGCTGCCCATTGGTCTCCGGGTACAATTCAAGGTGCTGATCATCATCTTTAAAGCCCTACATGGCTTAGGAACAGGCTATCTCCGGGACCGCATTCTGCCGCATTCCTCCCTTCGACCGGTTAGGTCCCACAGAGTGGGTCTCCTCCAGGTCCCGTCAGCCAAACAGTGCCAACTGGCAGGGCCTAGGAGGAGGGCCTTCTCTGTAGGGGCCCCTGCTCTCTGGAACCAACTTCCCCCAGAGATCCGAATCATCCCCACCTTGCTGGCCTTCCGAAAAGCCATTAAGACATGGCTCTTCCTGCAGGCGGGGGTGAGTTGAGACGATTTATATCTGATGTCTCCCCCATGTATGTATGGTGTGTGTATATATATATATATATTAACTGTTTTTAAGTGCTTTTAATAATTTGTTTGGAGTTTTTGTATAAAATGTTGTACGCCGCCCTGAGTCCTGAGGGAGTAGGGCGGCATAGAAAAGCTACCAAATAAATAAATAAATAAATAAATAAATAAATAAATAAATAAATAAATAAATAAATAAATAAATAAATAAATAAATAAATAAATAAATAAATAAATATATATATATATATATATATATATATATATATATATATATATATATATATATATATATATATATATATATATATATATATATATATATATATATATATATATATATATATATAATATAATATAATATTAATGCTAAGTTAATGGTAATTATTTACCTTGAAACATGCTCTACTGCATCTTGGAAAAATACCAGCTTGACCTCTTTAGAGCTTGTTATATTGTAATCATCAAGATAGTCTTGTAAAACTCCGATAATCTTTTCCATGTCAGGTAACTCTTCATACATTCGATCAGCTTTATCTATTCCAACCTACATGGCATTATTGAGAAAAATCAGATGAATATAATGAAATGATATTTGAGAACAGACACTAATCAAAGAAATGTAGTGATGACAGGAGTGAAACAAGGTTGACAGAGATTATACAAAATTAAGCATACAGAGAGAAAAGTAGCTTGTCACACCTCCTGGATCTATTAATTAACTTAAAATGTTAGGGGTAAGATGGTTCCTTGTGAATGTAGGTTCACTGGAATCCTCTTCCCTTGCTTTTGACTCCCTGTCATGGATTCATGGGAAACACTATAGCAAGTTAACAGTTACTTCAATGAACCATCTCCTTTTTTCTGTTCTTAAACTTCATAGCAATTTATTTATTAATGAATGCATATCCTAGTTTTCAACTATAATATCCTTCAAAGCAATTTGGAATATGTCATAAGGTACTCCCTGGCTGATTGATATGGAAGAAAAAAGGACTCAACAAGGTGATTACTGATCCATTGCTCAGCAATGAACAGATGGGAATACATCATTTTTAGATGTTTTACATTTTCAACTATCTAAATCTAAATGATCTATCTAAACCATTTCCAAAGGGGTTAAATTTTAACCTCAGTTTGTTTTCTTGTTTTTCCTTTTCATCTTGAGAAGCTCAGCAGTGGAAAACATATATTTGCAGTACACATATCTGTCACTCTCTAGGCTTTCTTTTTACAAATATAACTTCATATTCTTATTCGTTTATGAAGATAACTTCCAAGAAAATGTACATATTTATTTTCTTGGTGGGAAAAAATGGACATTCTTATCATGAAAGTATGCTTTTTAATCCCCTTGTCATCCAAGCAGAAATCATAGTCTAAGTCCATGACCTACTGATGCTGTCAACTGTTATAAATGAATCTTACAAATTTGCAGTGAGACTCTCTATTTGACATACTGTATATAAATAAGCTTCCGGAAGATGCCTGGAGCAGGGAAGTCTCCCTTTCCTTGGCAGTACATCTAACAAATTATTTGAAGTCTAGAATTTAGCCTTTTGGGAATATATAAACCCTGGTGCATGTTTTTTGCTGACACCAGATCTATGTTTTGATTTGAAGTCCAGGAGATCCACAAATCTTCTCAGGGTCCTAAGAATTGTTCTTCAAAAAGAAATGACAAAATGAGGACTACCACTTAAAACAATTTTGTATCCTTATTATAATTAATATCTGTGCATATTGAGGACATTTCCTTCATAAAACTGAAGGTAAATTCAATTTAATGAATCACATCACAGTTATATAGGTAAATATTTAATTAATAGATTTAATGAAATGAGTCTCAGAGATTACTCTAGGAACTATTCCAAAGCAAAGGAGCAAGAAAACCATCAACATGTTCACTCCATATGTTTGTGCCATGGCCATCTGCTGATCAGCTGTTTACTTTCTGCACTGATTTGATCTGTCAGTTCTGAAAGCAGCTCAGAATTTATTCCTAAATATGACACTTCCAGAAAATCTAACAGACACTTCAAATCGAAGAACATTCCTTCTCAATAAAAGAGACACTATCATTTGTGGGGGGGAAGGAATTCCGTGAATGTTATTAAGCTTGGGCATCATTCTGTTCTAATACTTAATAATTATGTAGATTTTTCATGTAAAAAAATAACAGCTGTCTACAAACTAACAGAGATTTGGCAGAGAGAGTGGTTTTAAACTTCACTCTTGTCTTTTCCCTCTTTGGGGGTCTATTACTTTTTATATTTGAAACAATATCTAAGTACATATGATTTTCTTCCATTTTTACTGCATTTATATTCCACTATCCCTTCAAGGCCTGCATTTGGACTATATTTGGGAAATTGAATGTTTTTCCAGATCAGGAAAATAAATTGATTGTAAAATAAAATACTGTATTATTGTTCAAGCCTCTCCATTATTGATCTAAAAACATTTTCATGGATTTATTAAATGCCAGCAGCAAAAGTCTGATTATTAAGATTGTTATTGTAATACTGGATGCTGAAATTCATACACCTTTCATAAGGGTAAATCAACTTTGACCATAGAAAGGCTGATATAGAAGGACACTTTTTAA
This sequence comes from Diadophis punctatus similis, assembly GCA_023053685.1. Taxonomy (NCBI): domain Eukaryota; kingdom Metazoa; phylum Chordata; class Lepidosauria; order Squamata; family Dipsadidae; genus Diadophis; species Diadophis punctatus. Next base: position 91,300,608 of record JALIGW010000002.1, read on the forward strand.
TAAAAATAAATAAAGCTAATCTTAAAGTTACGATTCTATATATGTTGGTAGTATGCTCACCTTAATGTAATCTCCAAATAAGATAGGTTTAGATGCAAATGAGTCTGGGTCAGTTGAAACTCCAAAATATTTGCCTACAAATGAAAATAATTGGTTTGCTGATTTGCAAGTACAGAATGTTTATGAATAAAAAAGTAATCAGACATACACAAATACATTAAATAAGGACTCTTACTAGCCATGTCGCTTAACATAGAATAAAAATATTGTTTATCTTCATTACAGATGAGACGGTCATGAAAAATTCTCTGGCACTCATGACAGAATAGTCTAAATATCTGATTCTGGTCTCGAACTGACTCTGGATCACACTGCAATATACCTGTATAGAAAAACAAATGCTACTTACACAACAAGCAATCTTCAATACTTTTAAAAATACGTAGCAATAGCAATAGCACTTAGACTTATATACCGCTTCATAGTGCTTTACAGCCCTCTCTAAGCGGTTTACAGAGTTCAGCATATTGCCCCCAACAATCTGGGTCCTCATTTTACCGACCTCAGAAGGATGGAAGGCTGAGTCAACCTTGAGCCGGTGAGATTTGAACAGCTGAACTGCTGAACTGCAGTGCTGCACTTTAACCACTGCGCCACCTCGGCTCTTGTGATATATTATGTACATATTCACCAACTGATAACTGCAACATCAAACTGTTATTCTATGCAAATTTGTGATTAGCTATCGCAATAGATGATTATAAATGCAATTTGCAAGTAAATATTTTTCTGCGACATGCTGCTGTTTCTAAGGTATTCAAAAGAACACAGAAAGAGTTATACTAGATCAGACAAAAAGCCCAGCTAGGGCAGAAGTCTTTTCTCAGAGTGGCCAGCTGATTACTGAAGGGAAGCCCACAATTAAAATATGAACATAGTAACAATCATCGGTCATGTTTTGCAGCATCTGGAATTAAGAGGCATACTGCCTCAGATCATGGCAAGACATAGCTTATCATGATTAGGAGTAGCAAGCCTTTCCTAGTTATGTTCAACGTCTGTGGCCTTCTTTTCATCCCCCAGTGTGACAATCAGATTAGTGTCAGTTCTTTCATGTGTTGATTGCAGTGCACTTCTGTAATCGGTCTGTGAGAATAGCCTTGGGAGACAGGAGGAAGAAGAACTGCAGCCTAGGCAATGTTCAGAGAAGAGAATGAGGGTGGAGGAAGGAACCCTCAGTCCACAGAAGGAATGAGGGTGGAGGAAAGAACTTTCTCTAGTTCTCTGAAAACTAAAGGTGAGGAAGGGGAGAAGTGCTTTCAGATGCACAAGATTCTGTTACTGTAACCTTACAATAAAGAGAGTGTCAGTACTCATGTTTTTGTTTTCTTGGCTGGATTACCTCAAAGGGATATGAGCTATGTAGCAAATATAGTAATGTTTCAAATATAGTTTATGTTTTTATTGTACTTTTACAATCTGTTTTGTGAATGTTTTACATGGAATAGCAAGTTAAGAACCTAGTGTGTTAAACTAAGCAACTGAATCTTTAAATCTAAGAACGTTAAGATTTTTTATACATTGCAGAAGGTCAAAAGAATTATTATATAGTAGTGGAAGTCGAATCCACTCCTAACTTCTAGAAATAGATACCTGATATGTGCAATTCTTCAAAATGTCTTGAGGGAAGTTCAAACAAAAATTAGTATTTTTCAGTAAGCTGGTGAAATTTTTTGGAAAAGTTTTGCAACTGGAATGTATTCTCCCCCTTTCTTTGGTTAATTCATTTGAAGTATGTTGAACGTATTCTAATCATTATTCATATTCTCATCCTATGAGTTTGTCTAATATTTTTTAAACTCTCTAATAGGGTGGCTAGCAGTATCTATTTTATGCTAATGAATTCTACACATAAAAGTAAAACATTTCCCTTATCTGTCCTAATCTCTCATTCAAGTTCACTGGATGAATTCAGGTTATACAGGTAGTCCTCGAGTTGAGCCCAACAATTGAGCCCAAAATTTATATTGCTAAGTGAAACATTTGTTGAGTTTGCCCCATTTTACAACTTTTCTTGCCATAGTTGTTAAGTTAATCATTGCATTTGTTATGGTTGTTAAATGAATCTGGATTCCCTATTGAATTTGCTTGTCAGAAGTCACAAAAGGAGATCACATGACTCCAGGATACTGCAATTGTCGTAAATATGAACCAGTTGCCAAGCATAAAATGGATGAAATACTCCTTTTAAACAGATACAATTCTGATTTTTACAACTCAGCAATATTATGCTTCTCTGAAACCTGGTTAAATGAATCATTTGATGCTAGCAGCCTTCATATCCCAGGGTTTCAGATTCAACGATCAGACAAAATTGCAAGAACATGTGGTAAAAAGAAGGGAGGAGGCTTATGCTTATATATCAACAACAGCTGGTCTCAGGATATAACTATAATATATAAATTCTGTGATGAAAACTTAGAGTCTTTACTTATCAACTGTAAACCATTTTACTCTCCACATGAGTTTTCATCATTTCTACTAATTGCTGTGTATGTCCCGCCACAAGCCTGTATAAACAAGGCTTAAAGAACTCTAGCTGACCGAAACTGATTACTGAACTCTTCCAGAGATTTTCAAGTCGGATAATTTAGATATTTAAGAAGGAAAAGTAAAACTTTGAAATTGGGAATTGGAGAATATTAAAGACTATTATACTACAAGAACTTTAAAATTTCTTTAGACTTTGGAAATCAGGAACAATGGTGTAAAGTGAAGATGATGCAAGAATGAGAGAAGATTGCATAGAGCTACAAAAATTCTACTAGGAAAGTAAGATAGTAAAGGACATTGGACTAACTTCTAGAAAATAAGAAAAATAAGTGGAAGAGGTGGTTAGTGATAATTGATTATATTAAAAGAACTTTATAACTTTAAAGTTTTAGACATTGGAAATTAGGAATATTGGTGTAAAGTAAAGATGATGCAAGACTGAAAGAAGAGTGCATAGAGCTATGAAAATTTTAATAGAAAAGTAAGATAGTAAAGGATATTGGATAAAGTTTCTAGAAAATAAGAATAAGCGGAAGAGGTGGTTAGTGATAACTGAATTGATTTTGTAATTGATAATTATATTTATAAATATTTATATTAGAAGAAATATAGATAAAACACAGAGTTTGTATATATAGAAATTATTAGAGATATATATAATGGTGATACAATTGTTTACTCGGAGTGAATCTTTAAATTGATGATTATATTATGTGTTAATATGATGGGTAGATATTAAGGAATTAGAGTGTAATTGATATTAAGATAGATATAATTTTATGAAATAAGTATTATATATATATATATATATATATATATATATATATATATATATATATATATATATATATATATATATATATATATATATGATAAGTATATGAGTAAACATATGATTATAGATATTGAATAATAATTATATAAACAAAGTTAGTACTATCATATCAATATATTATTATTATTATCATTATCATTATCATTATCATTATTATTATTAACAACAATTAAGATACTACACGTCATTTTGGGATAATATATTAAAGATAGGAAAAATGACAAGTACTACAACAGTAACAAAATCAAGCAAGAAGACAACATCCTCACCAGCACAACAACGCTCTATAGAGAGTATGTTAGGAATGGAAAAATCAGGTTCATCAACAAATTTACAAAGTATCCAAATAACTTTATTAATGATACAAGAAACAATGTCAAAAACACAAGAAACAATGTCTAATAGACAAGAAGCCATAGCTAAATCATGAGGAGGCAAAAAGAAATCATGAGGAACTTAGAAGAGATACGAGTGAAATGAAAGGAGATATTAAAAATATGGATAATAAAATAGAAAAAATACAGCAGAATATTCTTAAGAATGAGCAGAAAATTAAAGTAGTAGAGGGGAAAATAGAACAGGTAGATAAAAAGGTGGAAGATATGGAACAAAAATATTCAATAATTAATAGGGAGATGGAACAATCATTAGTGTTTTTAGAATTAGAAAAAGCAGCATTCTTTTTAAGATTTCAAAATATTGCAGAAAATAAAGAGGAAGAATTAGGTGAAACTATGGCTGAAATATTGGCTGTGGCATTGCAGATAGATAAACAAAATAAACAAAAGAGATCGATGAAGTTTACCGAGTATACACAAACTATTACCGAGGGAAGTACATATACGATTCACGAAAAAAGCCGTAAGAGACGAAATATATTAAAAAATGAGTGAGGAACCATTACTATACAAAGGAAAAGAAATAATAACTTTGAAGCAAATACCAAGGAGGGTGAGAGACCAAATTTTTAACATCACATTTAATTAAGGAAAATGTAATGTTCCGATGGTTAGTCCCGGAAGGAATATTGATTACCTGGCAAGAGAAAAAATTTAAAGTAGATACAATAGAGAAAGCGAGAGAATTTATAGAACACCAGTTTGGAATAGGTGAAGAACAGGAAGCCAGGAAAGAAGTGAAGAGTAGGAGTCAGGAGGAAGAGCAAATAGAGGAGAAAGAGGAATGAGAAGAAAGGAGAGAACAAGAAAAAGAACGGATAGCAAGAGAAGGATTAAAAGAAAAAGTACAAATGGAAACAAGGTATGCAAGGAGAATAAGGATGACTAATAAATAAGAAAAAAATGGAGGAGGAAATAAGAATGGTTATTGATTGAATTAGAAATAGAATAATAATAAGTAAATATTATATATATATATATATATATATATATATATATATATATATATATATATATATATATATATATATATATATATATATATATACACATACATACACACATACATACATACATATTATTGGTTTCAATATATAATTGGACAAATCTACAAAAGAAAGAGGATAAAGGAGTTATTAGAATGTATTAGATATAAGCAAATAAAAGGAAAATAAAAAACAGGGTCAGAAATAAAGTACATTAATATATGAATTATATGATGTAAAAATAGAAGTGTGATATATATATATATATATATATATATATATATATATATATATATATATATATATATATATATATATATATATATATATATATATATATATATATATATATATATATATATAATAGAACTGATAAATGAAAGAGGAAAATATTGTAAAATTTAAATCTGTTACCGACGCAAAAAGTGTTGTAAAGAGGGAAATTGTATACATTTCCATGTTTGTTTTCAATGTTGTTTGTTTTTAATGTGAAAAAGGTCAATAAAAGTTTATATATATATATATATATGTTTTTTCTGTCTATAATAGTCTCCCTTTATTTTCATTTATCAGCAAAAAAAATGTTACACACACACACACACACACACACACACACACACACACACACACACACACACACACACACACACACACACACACACACACACACACACACACATATATATATATATATATATATATATATATATATATATATATATATATATATATATATATATATATATATATATATATGTAGGTCTTGCGTTATTCGGGTTTTCTCCCGTGTGAAATGGGAAAAAATATTCTTCGAAGGGAGTAGGAATGAAAACAAGCCTGCAAAGATTTAGGGCTGGAAAAAATTACTTCGGAGGGAATAGGAAGCCGGGAAGATTGTCAGCACCTCGTTAGGGCTGGGAAAAAAAAGCTTCAAAAAAGCTACATTCGGAGTATAAGACGCACCCAAATTTTCAGCCTCTTTTAGGGAGGAAAAAGGTGCATCTTATACTCCGAAAAATACAGTAATTCATATTTTGTTAAGTAAAGGCAAATGTTCCAAAGGAGAAAGTTGACTTCTCAGTCGAATTACTAAAAGAAAATCATGTAAATGGATGTTGCAAAACACCAGGTTTGATCACAACAGAAAAAGACTGAACAGCGATAGTGTAAACCACTTGTCACACCTATTTAGGTTACAGCTCTTTTCATTCTATGCTATAAGGAAAACACCAATTTATCTTATTGGAAACATTGTACAGAATGTCATGTCTAACACAGAAAACAACTGCACAAGGATTTTTATAGTAAAAGTAATATTTATATTATATTTCTATGCCACGGCAATCAAAAATTACTCTTGGAAGCTCACATAAAAATACTATGTAAAATCACCTCACAGAAAAATAAAAACACAGTGAAATTATGCAAATGAAAAGAAAATAGAATATAGCAACCGCAACTGAAATCATGGGAAGGGTCTCTGCAAAGGCTTGATTTTTTAGAAACTTTCCCCAGCATAGAGGAAGCCAGCTTGACCTCCACTGAGAGGCTATTCCACAATGCTGGCATTTCAGCAGAAAAGTAGCACCTCCTTGTCTCAAAACCAAAATATGGGAAATATTAATACTACTAATTCATGTTTATTTTATTTTTTATTTATTTATTTATTTATTTATTTATTTATTTATTTATTTATTTATTTATTATTTACTTACTTACTTACTTACTTACTTACTTACTTACTTACTTACTTACTTACTTACTTACTTAAATAGATTTGTATGCTGCCCAACTCCCAGGGGACTCTTGGTGGCTCACACCATGTTTATTATTAATCATACAATCATATCTAAGAGAGGACTGCAGGAAGCAATCTTACCAGTTTACCAAATAAGGTTGATTCGACCCATTAATGAAAAACCTATCTGCGTTTGGAATGTTGACAGCATTATTGTTGCTTACATAAAATGGCGGGGGAGAGGTACACTTTAATATAATCACCCAGGTTTCTCCCCGCCCCCCGCCTCCCGCTATGCTTATGGGATCTATGTGGAACTCAAGAGCTATTCTTGAAAATAAAGATGTTGCTAAGTAGACATAGGATTGGAACTAATGCAACAATCTTGTTTATCCATATATTTAAATTCAATAGCTCTGAACTATATAGTTTGATGCTTTTAACTGTGAAAATTCTTTCCTCCCTCTCTATTTTTTTTTTTAGTCCACACCTAGAATATTGTCCTTATTCCTGGAAGGATATTGACAAATTGGAGTGTGTCCAGAAGAAAGCAACCAAAATAATTAGGGTCCTGGAAGGAAAAAATTTATGAGGAACACTTGGAGACATTTGGTATATTTAGTCTGGAGAAGAGAAGACTGCAGTCAGAATGCATTTGAATGGCTGCCATGTAGAAGACAGGGTAGATTTGCTTCCTGTTGTTTCAGAACACCAGCCAAAAATAAATGGATTTAAATTATAATGAAGCAAATTTTGATTGGATGTTAAGGAGCATTTCCTAATGGTGCAAGCTGTTCTGTAGTGGAATAGGCTGCAGCGGGAGAGGGTATGGATTTTCTTCCCTGGAAGAACTGAAACAGAAACTGAATGGACATCTGTTGGAGATGTAGTAATAAGATTTCTACACTAAATGTGGAACTGAACTCAATTATTGTCCTCAATTTCAACAACTTCTAGTTATGTGAACTTTAATTCTTAGAATTCTCAGCAATGGTCATCTTGGCTGTGGAATTCTGGGATCTGAAGTTCTTGCATCTGGAAGTTACCAAAGTTGGGAAACACCAGACAAGATGAGTTCTAATCTATGTCTGTTTTAGGAAATACAATAAAGGTAGTAGGATTGTCCACTTCTGTTCAGACAAAAGTACATCAGAAATACATAGTTAATTGATTTCAGACCACATAAGCCAGCAAATATTATTACAATATTTGGCATTACATATTATAGATTTCACTAGGGCTATAACACAAATTATTTTATCTATAATTGCACTGGATTCATCTGCTTTTTGAGTATGATTGGTACAGATTGTACCACTCTGATCTGAAGTTTTCTCTAACCTCTCCAAAATAGGCATCTTATTTATTTATTTATTTATTTATTTATTTATTTATTTATTTATTTATTTATTTATTTATTTATTTATTTATTTATTTATTTATTTATTTATTTATTTATTTATTTATTTATTAAAATTTCTATGCCGCCCAACTCCCGAGGGACTCTGGGCGGCTCACAGCATGTATAGAAACATATAACAGGTAAAAACAATTTTTTAAAAAAGCCATATTAAAATGCTATCCATAATTTAAAAATAACTTTCATTCATACCCCGCCTGCCGGAACAGCCAAGTTTTTATTGCTTTACGGAAGGCCAGCAGGGTGGGGATAGTCCTGATCTCTGGAGGGAGCTGGTTCCAAAGGGAGGGGGCTCCCACAGAGAAGGCCCTCCCCCTCGGCCCCGCCAGCCGGCATTGCTTGGTCGATGGGGCCTGGAGGAGACCCGCTCTGTGGGACCTAACCGGTCGTAGGGAGGTATGCGGCAGGATGCGGTCCCGAAGGTAACCTGGCCCTGAGCCATGTAGGGCTTTAAAGGTAACGACCAACACCTTGAATTGGATCCGGAGACTAATGGGCAGCCAATGCAGCTGGCGGAGAATTGGTGTTACGTGGTACACCCACCACAGCTCGCGCAGCTGCATTTTGCACCAATTGCAGTCGCCGGACACTCTTCAAGGGTAGCCCCATGTAGAGCGCATTGCAGTAATCTAGCCGTGAGGTGATAAGGGCATGAGCGACTGTGAGAAGTGCCTCCTTCTCCAAGTAGGGTCGCAATTGGTGCACAAGACGTACTTGTGCAAAGGTCCCCCTAGCCACAGCTGAAAGATGTTGCTCCAATTTAAGCTGTGGATCTAGAAGGACACCCAAATTGCGAACCCGTTCTGAGGGAGCTAATTTCTCCCCCCCCAAGAACCAAGGAGGGACAGTTGGTCAAGTCCTTAGGAGGTAATATCCACAGCCACTAAGTCTTGTCAGGGTTAAGTTTTAGCCGGTTCTTCCCCATCCAGACCCTAACATCGGCCAGGCAGCGGCCCATTACGTCTACGGCTTCCCCAAATTGAGACGGGGTGGAGATGTACAACTGGGTATCATCAGCATATTGCTGATACCTCACCCCATGTCGTCGGATGATCTCACCCAGTGGCTTCATGTAGATGTTAAACAGGATGGGCGAGAGGACCGAACCCTGCGGCACCCCACATAGTAGGGGCCTAGGGCTCGACCTCTGCCCCCCTGTCAACACCGACTGCGTCCTGTCAGAGAGGAAGGAGGAGAACCACTGCAAAACAGTGCCGCCCACCCCCACCTCTCCGAGACGAAGCAGAAGGATACCATGGTCAATGGTATCGAAGGCCGCTGAGAGGTCAAGTAGCACCAGGATAGAGGAGTGACCCCTATCCCGGGCTCGCCAGAGATCATCCATCAGGGTGACCAAAGCCGTTTCCGTACTGTAGCCGCGCCTGAAACCAGATTGAAAGGGATCCAGAAAATCAGTATCATCCAACAGTCGTAGGAGTTGGAGTGCCACCACTTTCTCAACAACCTTCCCCGCGAAGGGAAGGTTGGAGACTGGACGGAAGTTCTTTAAATCCGCCGGGTCCAGGGAAGGCTTCTTGAGGAGGGGTCTCACCACCGCAGCTTTTAAGGGCTGCGGGACGGACCCCTCTCTCAGAGAAGCGTTGACCAATGCCTGGAGCCAGCCGCATGACACCTCCCTGGTGGCCGAAACCAGCCAGGAAGGGCACGGGTCCAATAAACAAGTGGCGGAGCTCATAGCTCCTATGGCCTTGTCCACATCCTCAGGAGTCACCGGTTCAAACCTATCCCATATAACCGGACTAAGACCTACCCCAGTCATCTCGGCCTGTACTGCCCAATCAGAGTCCAGGTCTGTCTGAATCTGAGTGACTTTATCCGCCAGAAACCGAGAAAATTCCTCAGCTCTACCCTGCAAGGGGTCTCCGCCTTCCTCCTTAGCAATAAGGTTGCAGGTCACCCTAAACAGGGCGGCTGGGCGGGAGTCAGCGGACGCAATAAGAGCGGAAAAATGCGAGCATTTTGCTGCCCTTATCGCCACTAAGTAAGACAATGAAAGTTCTTAAAGTGTCCGGTCAGACTCAGCTTTACTAGATCTCCATCGTTGCTCTAGACGTCTCTTGTGGCGCTTCATCTCCCGGAGTTCCTCGGTAAACCAAGGAGCCCTCCTGGATCCACTTCCACGGAGAGGTCGCAAAGGCGCAATCCGATCCAGAGCTCCCACTGCCGCCTGATTCCAGGCCGCGACCAGGGACTCGGATGAACTGTGTACCAGGGATTCAGGTATTTCCCCAAGTTCCCTCTGGAATCCGTCAGGTTCCATTAGGCGCCTGGGGCGGAACCACTTCATCGGTCCCGCCTCCTTGCGGTGGAGAGGTGGTGCCATGAAATCCAACCTCAGAAGGAAATGATCTGACCACGACAAGGGTACTGTGACTAAACCCCTCAGCCTCAGATCATCTCTCCACTGCCCCGAGAGAAACACAAGGTCAAGTGTGTGACCACCCTCATGAGTCGGACCCTGAACTACTTGGGTCAGGTCCATGGTTGTCATGGAAGCCATGAACTCCTGGACTGCCCTGAGGCTTCGCCGGGTGATGGCAGATTAAAGTCCCCCAGCACCATCAACCTGGGGAACTCAACCGCCAGCCCTGCAACCGCCTCGAGCAGAACAGGCACATAGCCACTCCTCCACCCCTTCCCTGGGGTCACGGCTGATGCTGAACCGAGAACCCGTCCGGGCATATTTCCGAAAGGGGCACCCCCCCTTCCTGGCCCAGCCAGGTCTCGGTAATGCACGCCAGATCCGCCCCCTCTTCTAGGATTAGATCCCGAATAAGGGGGGCCTTGTTGGTAACCGACCTGGCATTTAACAGCAGCAGCTTGAGCCCAGGGCCCTGACATCCCTGGTTGCCAGGCACTCGGGTAGAGCTAGGTGGAACCAAACCAGAGGGGCCAGAACAAGGAATCGCTTGCAAACAGCGAATTCTCGTTTGCTCAAGAATGTGGCAGTAGTTCTAAAAATATTGTATTAAGTATGATACTTTTATGAAAGAGCATGCTAGCAATAATGTTATTTATGGCTTAACAAATCAAGTGAATTATTAATATTTATTATTAATGCAGGTAGTGTATTTTTATACTAGTGTTATACTAGTATTATAATAATGTCATTTAGTGAGCATTTGAAGTTACAACGGTACTGAAAAAAGTGACTTATGACCATTTTTCACACTTATGACTGTGGCAGCATCCCCATAGTCACATGATTTACATTTGGATGCTTAACAACTGACTCACATTTATAACGGTTGCAATGTCCCAGAGTCATGTGATCTCCTTTTGTGGCCTTCTGACAAGAAAAGTCAATGGAGAAACCAGATTCACTTAACAACTGTGTTACTAATTTAAGAACTGCAGTGATTCACTTAACAAATGTGGCAAGAAAAGTTGTAAAATGGGGAAAAATTCACTTAACAAATTTCTCACTGAACAACATAAATTTTGGACTCAATTGTGGTCGTAAATTGAGGACTACCTGTACTAAAAAAAATTAAATGTATGTAATGTGATAAATATAGAGAATAATTGCTGAAGATGTGAGCACAGAATTTGAACAACAAAAAACTATTATATGGAACAGATATACCTTACCTTGGACACATTTTGACAAATCACGTAAATTAAACACATAATGAGATTTTGCTGGTGTTGGGAGCAGATCAATGCTCATTCTTTGATATATTTCAACAGCAGCCTCCACTATACTACTTGCACACTGCTTTACTGCTTGGGCAAATTCAGCTAGAAAGCCTTTCAGAATTGCCTAGACCAAGGGAAAAATAATATAAAACACAAAGCTAAATATTTAATTTTCTTTCTTTCTTTTTTACAAAATCACTAAAAATGAATCTACAGCTCTATATCAACCCCAAATAACCAGAAACTGTAAAAAGTGCTGAAATTCTTCATCTACTCTGAGTACCATTTTCTACATCTACCAAAATTCCCAATTCATTATGATGGGAGTGCCAATTCATAATTTGTAAACAAATTAAAGCAATAAGGAAGAATCTGAAAGCAAGAGCATTATGTTTCATTGCCAAACACACACAAGGTTCTGGATCAATGCAGCTGATGGAAAAAATTCCATTGTGCATCAGAGCAATTCATCCATTCACAGCTGGAACATATATATTTGGCTTGCAGTGTTGCTTTTTAAAATACTATAATTTTCTTTAATTTGTAAAGCTACAGAAAGAAAGAATGCATCTGGAAAGTATGCAGAGAACATCATCTGTACAAATGAGCATTAAACGTACTAATGTTTTTTTAGTCTGAAAACCTAAACCTTCAGAAAAAATAATCTTAAAAAAATATAAATTTTGTCAGTTTGAACATAAGGCAGTCTTGTCTAACCCTGTTTGTTTATTTAAAAGATGTGTACAGGGGCACCCATTTTAAGAACAAAACTCTCAGCAGAACAGAAACAATACTAAAAACCAGAAAAGCAATTAAAACAATAAAGCCAAAAGCAGAAACCTGGATCTGGTTGTTTATTGATAGAGGTACATTTGCTACTTTACATACTGATCTAAATGAAATTACCAGCTGCTTTAGCCCAGCTGTCTATCTGGATCTTGCACTACACAACAATATGCTAAGACAGGAAACCCAAAGAAATACATATATATATATATATTTGTGTTTCTTTTATGTACATAGTGGTACTCACCTGAAAAATTTGTTTAAGGCTATGTTCAGAGGGTGTTGGAAGGCACAGCATAGCAAAATGTCTTATGAAACGTGGGGTAACTGGATTACGTCCGCCACCAGGAGGTGCACAAGCTGAACAAATAGTTACATCCTGGGGAGAAGATGATTTGTGTGAGAAGTTAATAATCTGTGGTGCTATTACTTCTAAAGATCCCTGTTTCAAAGAATATATTTATAAGTAAACCATAACTCAATATACTTTATTGAGATATTCTATTCTAGAATATCTAGAGTATATCTAGACTATCTAATAGAAGATATTCTATTCTTACTCCAATTTTTAATTTGGTATCAAAATACCTGTACTATGACCGTAAAGGTTTAGCTCAAGTTTGTACAATTCTGTGTTCTTCTATGGTTTTGAATATAAAGGAATCCAGATGGCATAACACAAGGAACTTGACAAGTACCAGAGTAATTTGATCAGAAAACTGCTGTCCTCTAGTGGATTATTTCTTCTGGTGTTTAAACTTCAGGAAAAAAATTAGCAGATTTTACCTTCGTCACAGCACAACTACTGATTGTGACCAGAGATTAATAAATTAGGGGAAAAATACATAGTGTCATGCAGAGTATTCAAAACAGGTGCTTTACAAAATGTACTATTAGTAATGAAACATCTCTTTAACGTGTCTGTCTCACGTCTGCTTCAAAGGCTATTTCTGGCCCTCTGTCCATGTGTGCATAAGCACTTAGTTTTACTAATAGTCCTAGCAGAAACATTATCTTGGAATATACTGTATGTCATGCCCAGCCATATAATTTGAGTATATAATGTTGTTGTTATCTATCCCCATCTAGTGGCCAGGGCCAAATACCAATCTGTATTGTTTGGAAGCTGACCCGCCCCTTTAAGAGTCATCTACCCATGAACCCTTACTCCCAAAACAAGTGTATCCTGGGAAATCAGACTCCATTTCCTTTAACATTCAGAAGGAAACAAGCATCAGGAAGAAATTCATTCATTCATTCATTCATTCATTCATTCATTCATTCATTCATTCATTCATTTTTGCATGTATTTCTATTTTCCCAGTTTCAACTATCCTGTTCCTTTAATAAAGCATCCAGATTTACACACAGAGTCTGTTTTATTGGAGAATAGGTGGGTTTAGCTGCACGTCAAGCTGCCAACAGAGTAATGTGTAGCGAGGACAGAACAATATACACGCAGAAAACCCAACCCAGCCTTTAAACCAGCTGTGCAGCCTTCATTTGTGACTTCATTTGTGCCGATCTGCCTTGCAAAAAGCACTTCTTTCGAATAGTTTGCAAAGTCCTATGCACTATGTCACTGCCACATCTTAGTCCACTTCTGCCAAGGTACAGCTGCATTCCTGGTAAGCTCCCCGTATTATTTGGCAGTTTGCCAAGGATATGATCGACTGGGAGAAGAGAGCATGCGAAGGTCAAGCGCATACGCTATTTCATCGTGCTCCTTCCAGCTGTAATTGTCATGTGCCCTCTGATACAGGTCTGGAAATCCAATCACACTGAGAAAAAGGGCACACGAGGGAGGTCACCTTCACCCATTCTCCCTTCCAGCCTAATCATTCACATGGTAATGAGGTGAAGGATAGGGAAGCACTGGGCACCTGTGGTGACGTAAACAGCTTTTAGGCCTTAAGGCAGCCCAGACATGCCAGGACACAGAAGCACCGAGGAGATAATACCATTAAGAGCTTTCTGTCTGAAACAGAATAGTTTATAACACATGGTTGCTTTTCCTGAAAAAAGGAAATGATATATCATTCCTGCCTCCATTTCTCCTGAGGGTCCTTCCTGCTAGTTATATCTGATCCAACCTGATATTTTGTCTTAGGGCTAGGAGATGCATGCTAGTAATGGAGGTCACTGGGTAGCCAACGCTAAACTTTTTCAGTCCATTTTGGAGCATAAATTGAAGGATTACACATCAAAATCGGAGCCCCAGGCCTTATAGAGGTTTAACATAACCTTTTTGATTTTCATTTTAGACCAAAAATTGCTAAAGAATGCATCTCTGAAAAGCAGCCATTTTGTCCTTGAGTTTTGGCAGATTGATATGGCATGATACGATATCTGCCTGGACCAAACATACACTGAAAAGAAAATATCAGATGAAGCAATGTTTGAGCTTCCAGATGGAAGAATGGGATGTGGAGGTAATACACATGCCTGCAGCAACTTGCAAAGGGGATGTTCACAATTTCTGTTATGAACATAGCTTCTCTCCGAATTTAACTTCTTTCTCCTGCTGCTACAATTGTCTAGAGTCCTTGGGAGTCGGGCTGTTACACAAATTTAAATAATAACAAGAACAACAACAGTTGGGAAATGTTCCAAATGCAATGACACTTTTTGGTAAATCTGTGACACAAAAATATGGCATAGATATACACAGAGAACAATAATAAATTAACAGCTTGTTCTACAGGGTAAAGCCTCCATTATATGCTGCAGTGTTCCTTGCTTGTATGAACCGGAGCGAAGAACGTCTTACAGAAACAACAAGCCTCAAAACTCTACTTGCATCGGAATCCAGCCCTTGGGAAGAAGGATCATAATTAGCACTATTTATAGCATATCTCTAATGGAACATGGAATTAGAACAGTCAGAGGCACTGAAAATAGACTTACATGGATTTCCTTCCAAAACAGTTTATCTCGGTCATAGAATCCTCCAAAGTCTTGGTACTGTCTAAGTAGTTCAATAGGGGGCTGTGAGCCATAACGATCCAGTTTCGGCATGTTTAAATCGTCCACAAAAATGACCACTCTTTTTTTCCCTGGTGCTCCTAAACAATACATGAGTAAAGAAACCACTGCTGGTAAGCCTTGCCATAGAATAAAGATACATACACCAAATATTCAGTATTTCGGTGTGCATTAATTCTGCTAACTCTAAAATTCTGATTCTTCAAATGTTCATTTACACTTAGCAATGTTGAAAAATCCTAAAGCAAAGCTTTCCACAGGAATAAGCCCTACCACAAATTCTGTGAAGCTCCATTTAGGTCCTTGAGCTTAAACAGATGCCGTATAAGGCAGAAAGTGAGGCATGCTTCTCACAGCAGGCTGAAAAGAAGTATGCCTGATAAAGGATGGTGGGTAGATTGTGTGAAAGCACACATCATCATTTTGAAGAGCCACACTTGAAGATAGCTAGTCTCTTTCTCCCATGTACCACACATTTAAGCTTGCTGATGGAAAGGCAGACTGGTTATTGAAGACTGCCCATCTGAAACCAGCATCTGTCTGTGCTCTAGTTTCTAATCTGCAGGGTTAAGAGAAGATGGATAGTTAGCTGTTTGACAAATGTCAGGCAATGCAGTTCCCCTGGGAAATCAATATAGCAGAAGCTTGCTTGACCCAGAGGAATAAGGCAAATGCATGCAGAAGAAGGCAGGTTGGCCAGCTTATTGGCATGTGTGCTAAGTATTTGCTACCCAAAAACACTAAGGAAGGATTCTGATAAGTTACGCATAACGGATTTTAAAATGTCATTACTTGTTGTGAAAGGGGCTTGGCAAACAAAGGAAAGTAGACAGGATATTGCCCTAACATGAAAACAGGGCACTTCCTTAGGAAGAAATACTTGGACACAGCACTATTTTTTTTATCTTGTGAAAAAACACTTCACAAGCTTCCCTGAAGCCTCCGGAGTGTGAAAAACAGCACAACGGGCAAACCGGAAGTCTGTTTTTCCGAACTTCTGGTTTTCCCGTTTGGCCGTTTTTTCACCGTCCCAGGCTTCAGTGAGGCCTGTGCGCATGCGCGAGGGCGGGGGGGATTGTGCGCATGCGCAGGGGGCAGCGTGGGTGTGCGCATGCGTGGGGGAAGGGAATGGGTGTGGGCACGTGCATGTACTTGCGCACTAGCGTGCACACACACACCCTTTTGGCACGCGAACCAAAAAAGATTCGCCATCACTGTTCTATGGTCTGATTTAATCTCTAAATGAATTGAGGATTTTATTAATAAAATTGTGGACGAGATTGGAATGATTTCCAGATTACTGTACAAATAGTCCTCGACTTACAACAATTCATTTAGTGACTGTTCAAAGTTACAACGGCACTGAAAAAAGTGACCTATGACCATTTTTCACACTTACGACCGTTGCAGTATCCCCATGGTCACATGATTTAGATTTGGCTACTTGACAACCGACTCACATTAATGACGGTTGCAGTAGTCCTGGGGTCACATGATCACCTTCTGAGACCACCTAACAAAGTCAATGGGGAAACCAGATTCATTTAACAACCGTATAACTAATATAAGAACTGAAGTGATTCACTAACAAATGTGGCGAGAAAAGTTGTAAAATGGGGCAAAAATCACTTAACAAATTTCTCACTTAGCAACATGAATTTTGGGCTCAATGTGGTTGTAAGTTGAGGACTACCTGTAATACCAAGAGGACAACTAATAAACTGTCAGGCTCAAAATAAAAAAGGACATGTGGCAATTCTTCCAAGGTGAGTTCTTTATTGTTTCACAACTACAGCCAAAACCTTGCCAGACTAAGGATTCTACTATCTGTATTTATAATATACTCTGAGAACGATTAGGGAGGTGCTGTCTTTGTCCTCTTTCTCCACACATAGTATCTAGGCTAAGTTGCCCCTTAGTCTTCTGGAATGTACCCCCTCTCTCCTGGGGATCCATCTCCTCACTACATTCCATAGCATAAACAGAGAGGAAGTTCTCAGAGATATATATTTTACTAGCATTTCCAAACTTTTACTCAGAAAATACAAGAATATCTGATTTGTAGCTGTAGAGATATTTCATGGTTTTTTTAACAAAGGTAAAATGACTACCTTAGAGCAAATATCTGTGTAAAAGACTATGTACAATATAGAGTTTGAGCAAGATCAGATAATCAGTTGTAAGTAAAAAGGGATATAAGTTGTCACTAATTCTGCATTTTTGAATCAGAAAAGAGTAAAGCTTTATTCAGAGGCAGAAAGGGAACACTCTACAAAAACCAATTTGGGGTAATGACCACCAGTATTATATTCACGGATGATATAATGGTTACTAAACAGTTGTCTGTAGTAAAAACCTGCTGAGGCCTCTCTGAAATGAGACAATTGCCAAACAGGATGAAGACATATGGCAATGTTTTAACATCCATCTGCAGAAGCAGCAGTTGCAAAGAAAGCTTATCATATCCTTAATAGGGCTTCCTTTGTGGGAAAAATTGAAGAGATGGACTGGACAACAAGAGAACCTGAAGAGATCACACCAAAGGGATGAGAATCGTCAGAAGGCAAGCAAATCACAGTGAGAAATAATTAAATCAGGCATACTACTTCTGAATGCACACAATTTTATCGTCAATAATGGCATCTAAAAGGCTACTTTCAACAAATGAGAAGTCTTTTTGCCTTATTGCACATATTCCTCAATAAGCCCAAGCATTAAAGTCATGGATATCAGAAGAATTCAGTTTGTCAAACAAGACTTTAACACCACCAACCACTATATATTTGACAGAGTGGGCTTGCTGACTAGTCACCTAGAGACCACATCTGAGAACTAACTGATCTTCCAGAAAATATTGAAGTAAGGCATACAGCTTTCCTAAAGGAGGAAAAAAAATGATACGGTGCCATTCAGGTCTAATGTGAATTTCTGCTCCCCACCCTCCTGCCCATACCACCTTTACAATAATAAAATAAAGGGGAAGGTGAAATAAAAAAAATACAGCAATTAATTTTTAAAATTAAAAAGTAGCTGCCTAAAATCACTGAGACATAATCAAACAACAAGAGCAAAAATGCTGAAAAAGAGGAAAATCATAAACATTAGTAATTTGTATTGGAGACTGGAGTGTTCTACAGGTGTCTATACAATCATTTCTGAGAGTGGGAACTTCACCTGAGCAAGTATTAGTGATGCAAGATTGACAGCTGCATCAGAAATGAGAATTGCAATTTATAACAGATAATGTATTTACAGAAAATACATTATAGGGCTAATCAAAGCCTGGCCCTTGGATAACTACATTGTATCAGGAAAAGAGTCAGAGCCTATGCACAGAAGTCAGAATTGAAGGGATCTCAGATTAACTGTCTTTCAGATAAAAAGCAATAGAGTGTTGAACAAAGAAAGCCCAGAGAGTAAATCCCTAACTCCATCTACAGTTTTCTCCTTATGGTCAATAGCTCATAGCTATTAAATTCAGTCCTCCAAGCTCTCTAACAATTTGGGATTATTATTATTTTTGTATCCATTGCATTTTTGTGGTAGCCTTACATTTTTGCACACCTTTCTAGGTTGCTTTGCTCTTTCCCGCCCAATGTTTTAATCCTTAGCTCCTCCTCAAAATGCATGCCTCTATTTCAGTCTTCTCAAATTAAATAGTTCAGAAACACAGTATCTGATTTTGATTTTCCCAGTCCCTAACTATTGACTATGCTGGTTAGGGATTATATATAATAGAATTACATGGAAGGCAACCTATTGCTCTGTCCCCACGACCGACATCCAAATAATTACGCACACACAACACTCAAACATGGTCTGTTTTAGTCAGCAAGCATCTCATAATAACTTATTAAACTCATACAGAACAAGACAGGCAGAATTCACTCGGTTCCAAACAACCCCCCTTATTAAGTCCTTATCTTGACAGCTGGCTGAAGTCCAAGAGTTAATTGCAAAGTTCCTAAAGTTGGCAAAGTTCAGTCTCTGATAACAAAACGTGACAGAGAAGCACCAAACAGGTCCCACAAAACAAACTCTGATCAAGACGGGATTTTCCAACATCCCAAGTCAGAAGCCACGTTTGCCAGGAACAAGAACCGGAAACTGGAATGCAAACTGGCCATACTGGAGGACTGGATCCAGAAACCACGATGCCAGAAAACAAGATCTGAGCTGGACTGCAAAATGGAACTGCGTAAGCCAAGATTCAGGAGTCATGATACAAACTGGAACTGAAGTCAGGGTGCAAGAGTCAAGAGTCAGGAAACAAACTGAAAACTGGAGTCATGATGCAAGATTCAGGATACAACTGGAAACTGGAGTCATGATGCAAGATGCAGGATACAACTGGAAACTGGAGTCATGACGCAAGGTTCAAGATACAAACTATGATTCAGGATTCAAACTGGAACTTGACTGTGATCAGACAGGTCTCTTTTTCAAGCATTGTTCTCTGCAATTTTCCAGCTGCAGAAACTCTCCTTAAATAGACCTAAGGGTGTGGTGGCCAATTAGCCCCCAGCAGACCTCCTCTGGAGTAAACCTTTCTGTATTTCGGCAGCTCAGCGTTGCTCTGGCATTCTGGAATGGAGGGGCTACTCCTTTCCTATCATTGCCGCGAGGCACTGAAGGCTCCAAAAGCTCTGACTGCACAGGCTGCTAGGCAGGCCACAACACCTATTGGGGAAGGCAACTTTTGTGTGTGTGCGTAGCTTTGAATGTGTTGACTTCTGGTGACTGCCTGAACAAGTCCCTGCAGTTTTCTTGACAAGTTTTCAGAAGTGGGTTGCCATCGCTTTCTTCCTTAGGCTGAGAGAGAGTGATTGGCTGAAGATCACCCAGCTGTTTTTATGCCTAAGGCAGAATTCCCTGTTTCTAGCCTTACACCAACTTTAAATAGGCCATGCTGTAATAACACATTTTGTGTAAATTAGATATTTTATAGTCTATTAGCAATAGCGATAGCACTTAAGACTTATATACCGCTTCATAGTGCGGTACTGCATCACAGTAATAAGGGGTGGGGCAGACATTAAAAGATAATCACAATGCATAAAATGGCACATGCTAAGATAGGATATCTCTGTTGAGCAGTGAGGAAATAAATACATTTTATAGAATCCAAACAGGCACTGTGATTTTGCACTAAAATGAAAAATGCTAATGTACCGTTTTCAGAACAACTGTGAGATTACTTATTTACTTATTTATTTAATTTTTTTTTACAGTTCTGAACTACCCGTCTCCCCCAGAGAGGGATTCTGGGCAGTGTACAACAATTAATTAAATTAACTGTTCATTTAAATCTGAAACAGAAGTTGTCAGATGTTCTGTATCCATGCTTTGGTAGGATTAGCAATAATAGATTTCTTTTATCTACTGGATATAATGGTATTTATCTTCCATTTTCTGGTGAATATTGGAGAGAACTATGACAAAGTCCACCAGTAAGTTTAAAGCTAAAATCAGGCATGTCAGAGCACATTGTCAGCAAGGAGGCAGGCAAACATAAATAATATGTAAAATAAATTGCATAACAGATGCAGTAAATCAGCTTTATGTTCTCTTCTAGCAATGTGTTGTTAAAAGTAGAGAACAAAAGAAAGCCTTGGAAATTTTGATGGGGTGAAGGCAACAGAAGACAAGTGGTAGAAGAAGTGGTAGAGCTGAAGAAAGCTCTGCACAGCAAAAACAATTTTTTAAAAAATCTTAACTGCCTTTAGCATTACCTATAAAGCAGTATGATTACTTGCATCTAAGGCAGGCTTCTCCAACCTGGAGATCATCAGATCTTTCTGTGCCCTAAATCCCAGAATTCCCAGCAGCGAATATAGGGAATTACAGTTCAGATTTATCTAGGGAAAAGCTGCTCTAGGGAGAAAATCCCAGGGGTCCTGGCAAAGTAGATTAATCTATAAAGGAATTTTGTGAAGAAATATCGTTTATTTTGCCATTTCTGTTGAAGGGAAAGGGAGGCACATAATTCTATCCTCTTTTCTTTCATAATGGATCGGTAAAACAAGAACAATATACTGAATGGCCAAACCAATGTTTAGGTTAGAAAGCAAAATACTTTTTCTCTTGAATAAACCTTTTGACAAGATTCATACAGAGTATGAAGAAAAGTCCCAACACAGAACAACACATCTGAACCTTGACAGACTTGAACACTGGACCCTATCTAACAAAATTAAATTCAGTGGTGAGAAAAGTAAGGTTCTACATTTAGGCAAGAAAAACCAAATGCACAGGTATAGAATAGGTGGTACCGTGTTTCCCCGAAAATAAGACCCTGTCTTATATTTTTTTGAACCCTGAAATAAGCACTTGGCCTTATTGCCATGCACTCAAAAGCCTGATTGGGCTTATTATCAGGGTACCTGACTCAGTAGTAGCAACTGCGAGAGGGATCTTGAAACACTTAAATATGAGCCAGCAGTGTGCTGTAGCTACCAAGAAAGCCAATACAGTCCTAGGCTGCCTGAAAAGAGAAATTGATTCAAGATCACATGAAGTGTTAATACCACTTTATAATGCCCTGGTAAGACCACATTTAGAATATTGCAACCAGTTTTGGTCACCATGATATAAAAAGATGTTGAGACTCTAGAAGGAGTGCAGAGAAGAAGAACAAAGATGATTAGGGGACTGGAGGCTAAAACCTATGAAGAATGGTTGCAGGAATTGGGTATGCCTGATTTAATGAAAAGAAGGACTTGGGGTGACATGATAGCAGTGTTCTAATATCTAAAGCAGTGGTTCCCAACCTGTGGTACGTGTACCACTAGTGGTACACGAGGGCCTTCTAGGTGGTACGCGAACACTTTCGGGGTCATGAACGATTTTTAGTTAGTCATTTTTTACTTCACAAAAATGTTTACTGCCTAACACAAGATAATCTGGCAACGATTTGCAACTGTTGCCACACGCCACCCACCTGGTCCCAGCGGCCCGAGAATCCAGTTGCTGGATGCGCGGGGCCAAAAAAGGAACGGTACAATTATGGAAATTTAGTTTCTCTGGAACCAGGTGGTACGCGGCAACTGTACGGGACCTCCAAGTGGTACTCGATCACAAAAAGGTTGGGAACCACTGATCTAAAGGATTGCCACAAAGAAGAGGGGGGTCAGCCTATTCTCCCAAGCACCTGAAGGCTGGACAAGAATCAATGGATGGAAACTAACCAATGAGAGAACCAACCTAGAACTAAGGAGAAATTTCCTGACAGTTAGAACAATTAATCAGTGGAACAGCTTGCCTCCAACTTGTGGGTGCTTAAAAACTGGAAGTTTTTAAGAAGAATTGGACAATTATTTGTCTAAAATGATATAGGGTTTCCTTCTTGAGCAGGATGTTGGACTAGAAGACCTCCAAGATGCCTTCCAAATGTTATTCTGTTATTTCTGCAAAAAAAAAAAACCTAACTATTCATTAGAATCTAAGTTTTCAATCATGGCTATACTGTATCCCAACATTTAAAAGGTGGAGGGGCTGAGTTGTCTATTTCCCACAAATATCCATATTATTCAGGGTTGAGCGACATGTAGCCAGAGAATCCTGAACATTATATGCAACTGTGTTTGCATTTAGTCTCAAGTAACAGAAATTGCACTTTGGTATAATTTTAACATTATTTTATAAATAGGGAAGGGAAACATATTTGATAAACATCAGCAGTTGGGAATTCCTGCATGACACAAGGAAGAGAGAGGCTGACTGAAAAATCCTCATTAAGCAAAAACTCAGGTTAACATGATAGAACATAGGTAATAAGATGAATATATTAGATTTCTCAAATGCCAATAGTGCCCTCTTGTGAAAGAAGTGTTGAAGCATACAATATAATACTGCAGCCTATATTCATATTTCAAGTCAGTTTTCCTTTTGCTGTTACTTTGAGGTACAACTATATTGTTTCACATTCAAATCTGAAACAGGAAGAGTATTAATGAATTCCCCTTACCAGAAAGCTAATTTTCTTCAAATTCTGTTAGTACAGAATCAAGATCAAGTACTACGTAGATAAGCAAACCAAACAAAAAGAAAAAGAAAACCGAAATAACCAAGTACAAGAAAAAGAATGCAATTATTTATCTTTACCTAAAATGTTTTTTCTTTTTTTTTCTAATTTTGATTCTATAATCTCTTGTGTCCTGGCGGAAGAAGTCTGAGCAGAGAAATTTAAGTAAACAGGAACATAGCCGGCTTCGTCTTGTATTTTGTTAAGCAGCGATCTTGCAACTACAGACTTTGTAAAAGAAAAGATAGAGAAAAAACAGGACATATAGATACCGTAATTCCCTCCAATATTTACTATACTGCTACACATGGAGCAGACTACGGAATCCCATGAGCAGTATTACATTTCCCAATCACATTTCTTCCATTTCTATGGGCCACAAAAATGTTCACATGCATGGTTTTTTTCCCCTCTTTTCCCATTCTCACTAAACAAGGGACTCAACGAGTCTTTCAAAATGTTTATAATGCATTTGTTTTCCTTCTTCCTTTTTAGCGGATCAGGAGATACTGTAACCTTTATAATGAAGTTATACTTGTAACGGAGAATTAATTTCCCAAAATGCAGAAACTATGACTCTTCCTGTAATCCTTCACACTCTCTGGAAATTTCTAAAGTTAACTTCAAGCCAGAGGAAACTTGGTGTTGCCTAGAGGTGGGTCCTCTGCTCCTGGCTGCTTTTGTCAAATTGACACCCCCCCCCCCCCAAATAGAATTTCGTGTCAATTTTCTGCAAGTTCTGCAGCTTTGGGATGTTTGTGCAAAGTCATGGCACACATCCAAAGGGAGTGTGTGTGTGGAGGGGAGGGGGCTTGTGTTGCAACAGAATGGCTAATTGCAGAGATGGGAAGAAAAGTGTTGTGTTAGGCCTACAGTATGAAAACATGTTCAAGTCTTCTTCTCTACAGATGATGCCTTATTTGGCTCACAGCCCTTGTGCTGTTATTTGTTAAATAAAGAACAATTACACAACACCCAACTGTATGGTGAGAGTCATAATTAGATTGGGCCTTAGTCAAAGAATGCCTTAATGAACATTCCTTTAAATGTTTTTAATAGGTCCTCTTAAATCTGCTCGGTTCCCCCCCACCCTCAAACCAAATAATTTCACTGTGTAATCCAATACTTCTTACCTTGCCAACACCAGTAATTCCTGTGAAGAGCACGGAATGTTTGACAGCTAGCAATTTTTCCATTAGAAAGCCATAGCGTACAGTGTCAGTGGTAGGAACAAGCATTTCGAAAAACGGAACTGTCCTTTTATATTTAAAGGTTGGTATAATTCGCTCCCAAGGATCCAAGCGTCTTGTATCATAATCAATGTAAAGACTCCACAAATCACCAGAAGTTGGGAGCTAGAAGGTGAAACAGTCATGTTAATGTTCTACCAAGGACCAAGAGCAAAGAATGGAACATACAGGAAAATGGGAAATGTTCTATTAATATAGATATAGGAGTTTGAACCATAAATTGCTCAGATTCTTTGATCCATAAACTAGCAGAAACTACTATATACATTTTTGGGTTTTTCTCTATAATAATGAAGGCAGAATTTTGTTCATTGTCCTCAGAATTTACCAAATTTTCTGGCATATAAGACAACTTTTTAACCCAGGAAAATCTTCTCAAAAGTCAGGAGTCGTCTAATACGCCGAGTCGTCTTATACGCCAGAAAATACGGTACCATTAAAAAAATATCTAATGAATAGAATAGAATAGAATTCTTTATTGGCCAAGTGTGATTGGACACACAAGGAATTTGTCTTTGGTGCATATGCTCTCAGTGTACATAAAAGAAAAGATAATGCAAGTATTACACTATGCATTTTGAATCAGCAAATAATCAAATAAAACTTTATTTATTTCACATGTTTGCCAGTTGCTGTACATGAGGTTTACTTAGGTTTTAGACCAATAATAAATCTTACAGAAAATAAGAGCCAAGAATGCTGTCTATCAGTCTTTCAGACGACAGAAAATTATATCAGTGATGCCATAAGTGCTGTATCTTTATTTACTGTGAGACCTGGGGGGGGGGGGTAAATAGAGTAAAATCGCCTTGCTTTCCTCTTCTCTCACCACCTCCCAGAAATCAGCAGCAAATGCTGGCAGAGATGGCAGGAAATGGGGAAGCTGATTCTTTAACATCAGCACCTGTCAGCAAACCTGAAAAAGAGCTGACAGGCACAGATTGGGTAGAGGTGGGAGGGGGGGGTATTTTCAGAAGATAAACCAGGAGGACCAGCCACTTCTCTTTCTGCTGCTTCATGGAACAACCTCCATGCCATTCCTGTCTGCTATGTTTAGCCTATCTTTAAACAAAGGTTCAGTCTAGTCAACTTGTTGTTTTAAAAGTAGCTGATCTAGGATTCTGAGTCACAGATATGCTTGGAGACCTCATTATGAGGAACACAATTTGAAAGATCTGAAATCTCTTATTGTCTAAATTATAATAGCCCTAGAGAGGTGGGGTCCAGAAGCCAAAGGGGAAGAGAGATGTTTTCAGCTTCATCATGTTTACCAAAACTGGACAACTTAATTGCCCTGACTGATAGGGTCGAAACCATAGAAATACATCTAACATCCATGGACTCCATAGAAGCACATTTAGAAGCACGTTTAGAAGCACATTTAGAAGCACGTTTAACATCTTTTGAGGAAAAAAAATACAGCACAGAAAAGTGAATACTTAACAGCTCAAAACCCTATTCCAATTCAACAACCACTACCACTACCACTACCACAACCACAAATAACCAACCAAGCAAGCAAGCAAATAACATCACCATTCTCATCAAAGATGCTATTGAACGCGAACAAAAACGCCCTAACGCTATTTTATTTGGTCTAGATGACACCAACAAACCTGATATCACTAAGGTTCACAACATTATCAGCAACTATCCCACATCAACTATCTCCACCGATGAAATCATCGAAATTTCCAGAGATGGCCCCGAGTTTAAGAACAGAGATGGCTCGGTGGCACCACAATTTTGTAGAGACGTTTGCAAGAACAAGTCTTGCAAACGCAAATTCATTTATACCATAAATTCAATTGCCAAAACCAACACCAACTATAACAAACTTAACACACAGCCTGACTTATCCATACTGCAACGAGCCCACTCCCGCAAACTCTGCGCAGAACTTAAAAGACATCAAGACCAAGGAGATACTGACATATACATTGACTACCGCGCCGACTGCATCAAAAGTAAGTCCCGCAATCCATCTCCCAACATCCAACCCATCATTATCCAAAACTAGGTACGCACGCCCCTAACTTCCTCAATACCAACCACTACTGACCTTAAATGCAAGCTAATTAAAGCAAGAAGCATCATAAACAAAACACCTGAATTCCTCCTCTTACTAAATATGGCTATATTCGACATTATATTTGTCTGCGAAACATGGCTGAATGCATCCCTCCCTGACTCCATTATCACAGTAAGAGACTATCATGTTACCGGTCCAATCGCAAAATCCGTAGAGAAGGTGGTGTTGCTATATTCGATAAAAAATCCCTAAATCTAAAAAATATTCAAGTTACACAGGAAATTGCTCTTCCTGAGACCATCACCTGCGAACTGTCCTTAAATACCACATTTTTATTCTTACTATGTTACAAAGCCCCCGATTATGACATCGTACATGTGAACAAGTTAACCTCACCACTAACGTGGGCAGCCTCCTGCTCACACCCCCTTATCTTTCTTGGTGACCTCAATCTACCTCTTATCAATTGGACCCTAAATGAATGTACAATTGAACCCATACATGCAACCCTGTACAATGCTGTAACTAACCTGGGACTGGAACAACTAGTAACTAACAATACTAGACTCAATAACTGCCTTGATCTTATCTTTTCCAACAGCTGAAACTCAATTTATGGACTACAAATAAAATAATTCTTTTCCAACACTGATCACAGCACAATTGACTTTTGTCTCAACATACGTCCTTACAAAAATCATCATAATGATGGGATCCCCAATTATAACTTTAAAAAAGCCAACTACAATCTCATAGACACCAACCTCTCATCTCTTGATTGGCAAACTCTATTCACTGGCTGCAATACTGCTAAAAACCATTACAACATTTTTTTGTTCGAAGTCAAACAAGTCATTAAACTATATGTACCACTAATAACACCCAAAACCAGAAAAAAAACAAATTATCCATAACAATAAGGAAACTCCAATTAAAAAAATCTCTTTGGCGAAAAAACAAAACTGGCTATGTAGCTAAATTTAAAAGCCGCTACAAAAACTTATGCTACCAGATAAAGACTGAATGCACCAATTACCACATCAAACAAGAAGAAAACCTCCTGCACACGAAATCCACCCGTGTCTTCTATAATTTTGTAAACAACAAACTTAAAGACTCGAGATCCATCCCACCCCTAAAAGGATCTAACGGTAAAGACTGTAATGATGAAACCATTAAAGCCAATCTTTTTAACACATTCTTCAGCTCAGTCTTTGTAAACAGCAATGGCTCATGCCCAATATTTCCTAGTCGCACCACAGATAATTACAATGATCTAATACATATCGACTTTATAGAAGATAACGTTGAAAAAGCACTATGCAGTCTAAAACCGTCTCTATCTATTGGACCTGATGGACTATGTGCCTACTTCTTTAAAAAGCTTTCCACTGTCATAGCAGAACCTCTAAGCATAATCTTTGAAAAATCTCTCAGGACCAGCTCCTTGCCCAACCTATGGTCACTAGCCACGGTCATCCCTATCTTCAAAAAGGGAGACCCCAGCCTAGTTGAAAATTACAGACCAATCTCTTTATGTTGCATCACCTGCAAAGTCATGGAATCAATCATTAACCAATCCATTACTTAGAGACAAACAACCTACTCTCTAACAAACAATTTGGTTTCAGAAAAAAATTATCCTGTAATCTGCAACTCCTACACTGCAAAAACATATGGACTACACAACTCAATCAGGGCAAAGCAATTTACATAGACGTCTGTAAAGCCTTTGATTCAGTGGTACACGACAAACTACTCCTAAAACTAAAATCTTATGGCATTTCTGTACCCCTGCACAATTGGAGAGCTAAATTCCTGTCAAACAGACAACAAGTGGTCAAAATAGAGAACGCCCTATCAAATCCTATACCTGTTAACAGCGGTGTCCCCAAGGCAGCGTTCTGGGACCAACTCTTTTTATACTTTATGTAAATGATCTTTGTGATCATATTAAAAGCAACTGCATTCTCTTCGCTGATGATGTAAAACTATTCAACACCACCAACAATGCTGCTACCCCAAATAAATAAATAAATAAATAAATAAATAAATAAATAAATAAATAAATAAATAAATAAATAAATAAATAAATAAATAAATAAATAAATAAATAAATAAATAAATAAATAAATAAATAGCTATGTTTTCTGGTTCAGTGGAGAAGGAGGTGAAAGCAGATCTTGAGACACAGCGGGGGGGGGGGGGGGAGACTGCCAGTACATGGTTAGGTTCCTTGTAGGGAAAGGTTCTAAGTAGTGATATGTATTCCATCATTTGGGGATGGAATATTCCATTTCCTTCCAGGCCATGGCAAAATACTTTTTGAAAATGCCATTCCAGGGGTGGTTCCTATCCTTCAAAGCAGAAGCAATTCAAGGTGAGCCAGGCTGATCCAGGTTAGGAAACTGGTCCAGAACATGTTAAACATTTCCAGTTCAGGGAATTTACTTCCAAAAACTGCTGGATCATCTCCAGTTCAAGAGGAGGTTTAGCAAGATCTACAATAAAGAAAAAGAGTTCCAGAATGTGCACATTCCTAACCTAAAGGGATGCTTGTTTTGGGTATATCTGAATACAGAAACACTTGTTAATATCTTTTTTTATAGGTTGAAATAAAGGAAACATTACTCTTGTTTTATTGCCACATGATAATGAAGAACATTACCACAAATGCCAATGAATTATTCTCACAATATATTTCATACCTTGGCATCAGGGTTATCCTCAAATTGCTGTCTTACAAATGTATCAAAAGCATCCCAACAGTTCTCCATTACATTTCCACCCACAGACCACAAATAACAGAAGACAAAGGTCTGGCACACAAGAGAATTTAACCGTGATTGTTCCTGTATAGATAGGAAAAGATGATTAGGGTTAGGTGACTACAAAGGTGGTTTTGATAGAAAAAAAGTGTAAGAAAAATGTCCTTGAGGAATATGAATTTTGCAAATTTAAATTTATCTTCCCTGGGAAATAGCAGATTACTTTAAGAAATATATACTCCACATATTTTGAGAAAGAAAAATAGAGCAAAAACATATGTGCACATTATATTCATATTTTATAATATTTAAGCACCATGCCATAATGAACAAATATATTAGAATTTTAATACATAAATTCACAAATAATTGCCAACATAGTCTGAAGAGTTGACATGAACATTTAATTAAAATAAGATGGGTGGTAATTATAACTGATCTTTGGAGTTTTGGCTGTTGCTGTGGTCACATGATCATGATCTGGGCATTTGGGATCCAGATCCCAATTATGAAATTGCAAATTGAGCTATAACCACATGATCACAATTTCCAATGTTCTCTGCCAACTTCCCACAAGCAAAATCAATGGGAAAGCTAGCAGGAAATCGGGTGGTGTGGTCAGATGAGATCCTTGCTTAATGTCCCATACACTTCTCACTTAACAAGTATCAGAAAAGAACTTACTGAAAGGGTATATATCTCTGCATTTTGTGTTTCATAGTATGTTATCTAGCATGATCATTATTATGAGCCCGTCATTCCACAAGTGAATGCATTTTCATGAAGGTGAACATGTACATTTACACGTACATGATTTCAAATTGGTGGAGAATTTATCTCTATCTATCTAATCTGTCTTTATCTAATTTTGTATCTTTTTAAGCAATAAGTTAATATCACTACTGCAATAGGCTATCTCTCTATAATGCTTCAGGCAGAAACATCACTGCTATATTAAAGATAGAAAATACTACTATCATAACTCTGAGATGGTTGGGGGGGGATTCTTCCTGTGCTTGGCTTCTACAGAGCAAACCAGCATAGAAATATTGCAATACATATATTAAACAGACGACTGTGATATTGTGTATTTCTTTGAAATCAACAAGTGAAGCTATTTTCCATGTACTGTTGCTCTTAAAAATTATTGAGGCAGGTCTGAAAGGAAATGTCTTTTAAGCAGTGGTATTCTAGATGAAGAGAGAGGCTTGTGAAGTTTGTTCCACACCTAGTCTTACAAGATGTACTACAACTAGATTCAAGCAGATTTGGTAAATAGTGCTTGATACTTTTAATGTATGTTTTCCCCCTACATTATGCTGTAAAGTGCAACATAATGTGTCCACATCATTTACCGACAGTAATCCCTAAAGTCCTGGTTGCCATCAAAACCACTGGACCATGTTTGTTATACGTGGGAAAAGGCACCAGTCTCAAGCAAGGAGTGCAGGAGTGCTACGTGGAAGGGCAGGGGGGGGAGTCTCACGGACAAACTGCATGGAACTCAGGCAGGTGAACAGAGGCTTTGCGTGGGTTATTGGAGGTCACAAGGGTCAGCAGAGGCCTTGGGAGAGCCGTTGGAGGCATTGGGAAGGACAGCAGAGGTTATTGGTGGGGCTGGTACAGATGAATATGTGCTGCAAACTACAGGTGGGCACATGCTATATAGAGCAGGAGCCCCCAACCCCTGTGGACTGGCACCAGTCTGCGGCATGCCAGAAACCAGGCCACGCAAACAAGCAAAGCCCCCATCTGCGAGATGCAGGCAGCACACGAAACCACGCTCTCTCCGGTCCGTGGGAAAACCTCTCTCCACGGAACCTGGTGCCCCAAACCAGGCTCCACGGAACCTGGTGGGGGCCGCTGTTATAGAGTGCAGGCAGATGGGGAGTCAATGGAGTACGAGATCCTCTGCTGGTTCTTTCACAGGAGAAAAAGGAGGCAGGAGCGATTTACAGGAGGAACTTGCAACTTTCCTTGCCAGCAGCTGTGACCCACTGCTACACTCTACTTGCAATCTGGGCATCCGAGTGCCCAGATTGTGATCGCGTGACCATGGGGTGCTGCAATGGACAGAGCTAACAGATGAAGATTGGTCATAAGTCCATTATTTCAGCACTCCTGTAATTTTGAGCAGTTGCTGAATGAATGGATATAAGCAGTAGACTAACTTTAGAATAGAATAAGACTGGAATATGTTAAAAATTTCCTCTGTTTCTTTTAGACCTAACAGATCCCACCATGTAGGAAAAAGAAAGAGGAACTATACAAAGGGTAAAACAAACAGACATACCAAATTCATGCTGGGTCCTGCCTTTCCAAGAAGTAATGACTCCAGTAAACAACAAAGAGTAACAACTTTACTGATGTCTACTTGTGTTATTGCTTGGGAACACTTTTTGCGAATATATTTTAGGCCATCTTCAACATAACGAGAAAAGAGTTCAAACAAATATGTTCTTGTTTCTTCATTGAGCTAAACAAAAATCAACATTGTTGTACAATTATTGTTTCCTCACCAACTCAGAAAAAATGTACATTTCATAAGAAGAAAGCAAATCTGATTACTAGTGTATATAGGACTGCACTTTAAAGTCTCTTATGCTAATAGGTCTAGAGTCAAAATAAGGTAAATAAGAAAGAAAAGCAAGGTACTGGTATGCCCAGAGAGAAGATACCAAAGTTTATAGCCATTTTACAAACATTTCAATAATGAAAAAGCAGATTATGAGAACTGAGAACCTCTTTCCTCCCTTCCTTCCTTCCTTCCTTCCTTCCTTCCTTCCTTCCTTCCTTCCTTCCTTCCTTCCTTCCTTCCTTCCTTCTCCCTCCCTCCCTTTTAAATAAATTAAAAATAAATTGCATGGCTATCAATTATAACATGATGACTGCCCAGTGTAACGTAATAGCAAAGGCATGTTTATAAAAGAAAAACATTCATATCTGCTTGAATGCCAGACAAAAAATAGCCAAGTGCACCTCTGGGAACAGTGCATTCCATAAATGCTGGGCCTGAAAAAAGGTGGCCTCAGAGAATATTCAATCTTAACAAAAATGTGCAAAATGCTTAGTTATTATTATGTACTAGAGAAAACGTACTTTGTCTTCAAGGCCTGCCATCCATGTTTTTACATAGGGCATCCACTTCAATTCATCTGGGTCAATGTATACCATTCCACATCGGCTTACTGTGGCAGGTGAAGCAACTCTTAAGTCTTCTACCTAAAATTCATACAGTAGACACTGCATCTGTTTCTAGTTCACCATATTCTTAAAGATAAAGTTGTGTCTTTGGTTCAACCAAAGATACAAAGTTGTATTCCTTTGTTAATTGAGATTGTAATCTCAGACAAATACAGGAATTATTGGATTTCATAGCAAAGAGGAAAGCTAGGCCCCTGAAGAAGGATTTCCGAGTCTTTCATATCCTTCATCAGAACTCTAATCAGGGGTCCTTGGTGCTTACTGAGCTTGCTGGTTTTCTTGCAAACGTTTCATTACCCAAACTAGGTGACATCATCAACATATTAACACTGATGATGTTACCTAGTTTGGGTAATGAAATGTTTGCAAGAAAACAAACAAGCTCAGAGAGCACCAAAGACTCCTCATTTCTTTTCTTTTCTTTTTTTTCATTTTTCCAATTTACACATCAATAAACATTTTTAACAGTACTGTGTCATATGTTTCGTATGGTTATTTACATTTATTTCTATACTCCTCATTTCAACCCTGAGCTACAAATATTCTCCTTTATTGGAACTCTAATCATACAAAAGTAAAAAAAACAACAACCAGGAATGGATCCAGGGTATAGTATTTTTCAAATATAGTAATAATATTAAGGGAATATTTATTCAAGCCTTGTAACCTTCCAATGTTTAGAATGGAAAGAAATTATTTCCCATCAAGTTATTAATATTCCCTTCTGCCCTATCAGCTTGAGTCAACAGCACACACTGGTTAGCTTCTCCCAGTAATGGAGACAACACACGAGACAGTCATAAAATATTATGAAGACATACATAATTAAAAAAAAAAACCTTTAAACCTAGCCCAGGTGTAAAATTGTTGTTCAATTGCATAACAATACAAGCAAGAGTTTAGGCTATACTACATTTACTGCCTCATATAAAAGAAATACAAGAAAGAAAAACATTGAAAACAGCAATGGATTCCCCCAATGCTAAAATGTAAGAGATAAAGTTAGAGCTCTTTTTTTCCCCATTTTGAATAAGACAAGAGGCATCTACATTTCTCCAACTCAAATTAATTTTGGAGATTTGAACAGTGATGCTGTTCTTGAGGAAAACACTGGAAAAAGCCCAGGGAAATCCAGCGATACTCTGAACACAGCATTAGAAAATCCATTAAAACTAAGAATGCAAATTACCTCAAACATCATATGGATGGTTGGCGTGAGTTTGATTCTTTCACTGTTAGCCAAACAAAGCATCTTGTTGTCATCTAGAACCGTATTCAGATTTTCGATCCATAGTGCATCCACAGGTCCATCACTGACGATCCACTTATGATCTTCAGAGGTGTCGACCACAGCAGCTCGCACACTAAGTGCCATTAAGCCATCTTTCCATTCCAGGGTTAAATTGTTAACTTCACCATATAGCTCACCCATAGTTATTGATTTAGGATTCAGAACATATGTTTTAACTGGCTGGAAAAAATGATAGCTCTCACCTGCTTTATGTAAAGTTCCAAGTGTATCTGCCAAAATTTGGTAAACTGTAGTTTTTCCACCTCCTGTTGGTCCAACAAGCATGACCCCATGCCTTACCAGCATAGTTTCGTACAGCTGAATCACTTTACGGATCATGGTCTCTTCGGTCTGCAATCCTTTGGAAAGAATGGTATCTACTATTGTTGACTGCAGCACTCCATAATTATGTTCTGGGATTATGACTCCAGGGAAAAGGTCAGATATAATTCCACTAAAAGAAATGAAGCACAAAGATTTGCTCCTTTATTTACATTATTGGTACCCCATCATTACCAATGCAAAATTTAAGCTATCAAAGAGAACATTTCACATAAGCAAATAAGGGGAGGATTTGAATTCAGTTGTTAATTCCCCTAATTCTCCTTTTCTTTTATCCCATCTCTCAACTGAAATGCTGACAGACATGGTTGAGTAAAAGCTGTATTGAGATTGGGGCAGAAGTGAGTTCCTACCGGTTCGAACCGGTTCTATAGAACCGTTAGTAACTTGGCGGCCTGGGTCGCTGGAACCAGCAGCGACCCAGGCCTGCCACGCCCCTGAGCTGGTTCTCTCGGCGGCGCCACAGATACTGCCATCTTGTTTTTTGCTTTTGCGCAGCTTTTTTAGGACTGCGCTTGCGCGCATGGCGTGCAACACACGCAATGCACCCCCCCCCATGTGGCACATCCCTAAGCAAATCGGCAGTAGAAGAATCCGGAACCCACCCCTGTATTGGGGGTTCTCTGTTTCCCTACTATGGCCAGAATACAGAAATGAGTATAACAAGATAGTTGTAAATATTCAATAGGAAAAATGAAAAGCCCAGATTCAAAATGTTTAAGTCTAAAATTGCCTTGTCCTTGCCACTTCCATGTATTAAATTGAAGCAGTCAGGGATACGATATCAGAGAGGATATTCAGAAACAAGAAATATTCTTAACAAAATCAGGATTTTCAGTTTACAGGTAATGAGATTTCACTCATCCAACATTGTACCCAGAAGTATTTATTTATTAAATTTGTTTGCCGTCCATCTCACCACGAGATGACTCTGCGTGACTTATAGTGCAGAGTATAACAGGATTCTGCAGCTAAGCAAATAGCAATAGCAATAGCACTTAGACTTATATACCGCTTCATAGTGCTTTACAGTCCTCTCTAAGCGGTTTACAGAGTTCAGCATATTGCCCCCAACAATCTGGGTCCTCATTTTACCCACCTCGGAAGGATGGAAGGCTGAGTCAACCTTCATCTGCTTAGTGGATATATGGAATCAACATAAACAAAGGCATTCTTATTATGGGTTATCCAGCTTCTGATAACCTCTTGCCTGGATTATTACAGTATAGTCATTATGGGAGTGCTTTTGAAATAACAGTAGACTAACTAATTGCAATCATACAGAATAGACCTTAAGATTGTTAACTAGGACTGAAGAATGGAATCAAACTTCATAAGTTTTTTAGCATATTTATTGATTCATAATCAGCTTCTGGATCCAGTTTCAAATGCCTAAGAGTTTAAGGAAACCACCTGTTTTCATTTTATTTAATTGTGTAACTTACAACGAAATAAAAAGTAATAATTAATTTTAAAGTACCTGAACAAAAGAGCATCATCCACAAGAAATTTTGGGAGATTCGAATCTCGTAATGCTCTTATTAAAACAACATCTTCATTCAGGTCTGGATGCTCTCTCTTTAGTGATCTAAATTTACAGGAAACAGTTTTTTAAATTTATATTAACATTAGTATGTCAGTTGCATTAGACGTATATATAGGTATATATATGAGTTTTGTAACTTCTTGTGCAATAACACTTTTGATGAATACCAATATTTGATAAGTACCAATCTTAGGGATTTTGTAGTTATTAGGGAAGACCTTTATAAAACTCCTATACACATATGTATGTCTAATGCAACTGACACAGAGGTGGGTTTCAGCAGGTTCTGACCAGTTCTGGAGACCCAGTAGCGGAAATTTTAAGTAGTTCGGAGAACCGGTAAATACCACCTCTGACTGTCCCCGCCCCCATCTATTCTCTGCCTCCCGAGTCCCAGCTGATCGGGAGGAAATGGAGATTTTACAGTATCCTTCCCCACTCCAGGGGAAGTGGAATGGAGATTTTGCAGTATCCTTCCCCTGGAGTGAGAATGGAGATTTTATCCTTCCCCTGCCATGCCCACCAAGCCATGCCCACCAAGCCACGCCACGCTCACCAAGCCACGGCCACAGAACCGGTAGTAAAAAAAATTGAAACCCACCACTGAACTGACACACTAATGTTAATATAAATTTAAAATATTGTTTTCTCTAAATTTAGATCACTCGCTCACGTTCGCCTTGGTGCTTTCAACACAAGTGGGAGCAATCGATCTACATTTACAGAAAATAGCACATTAAGCTTATATTAACCTTAGTGTGTCAGTTGCATTAGACATATATGTGTATAGGAGTTTTATAAAGGTCTTTCCTAATAACTACAAAATTCCTAAGATTGGTACTGGATCCATAAAACACCTTTATTATATACCAATATCCTTTCTCTTTGCTAGGTATTTTACACATTTTCTCTTTCACAGTCATATTCAGACTGCTAAAATAGATGAATTAAACCTTCATAAAAAACCCAAGCAATGGATTATTCTGCTTATTATATACCAAGTTCTATATAACATTAATCATATCAGTGTAAAAATATACATTAAAGTGGTATTCACCAAAAGCATTATTACACATAATTTCATTTTCTACATGCCTACTATATAAAGTGTTTCCTAACAATAGGGGAATGTATCAGCCTCTGTATACTTTGAGTTCCACAGAATTGCTACTGTACAACAATAGTTCTCATAAAATTGGACTTCATAGAACATATGAGAACCAGTTTGGCCTATTGATTAAGGCACCAGACTAGAAAGTGGAAGACCATGGTCAAGTCCCACCTTAACCATCAAAGCCAGCTGGATGACTTTAGGCTAGTCACTCTCTCAGCCCATTCCACCTCACAGGGTTGTTGTGGGGCAAACAGGAGGAGGAAGCTGTGTATGTTCATCACCTGTCACGATGTGAATATTGTCAGTTGTGAGTCTATGCAGGGTGATGCACCCCTATCCTAAATATGATGGTACTTTCCAATACAAGCAGAACACGTGATATGATGTTTTGCGCATGTCTACATTCCTAATCCACCATTAATTCCTCTTCTGCCTTGGCTCTTGACCAGAACGGTCGTGTTTCTTAGCAAAGATGTAATTATTCAGGATTTATTGTTTTTGTACTGAAATAAATATTTTCTATTAGACATTTAATCTCGGTTTTATTTCTAAATGAATGAATTCCAAGTAAAAGATCCAATCTGGCCTCTACGGGGATATATTTCCCTTGACATGGTAACAATCGGACGGATCGAACTTTATCTCAACTTAACACCACCTTGAATTTTTTGTAAAAAATAATAAAGGCAGGGATACAAATAAATAAAGGAGTAAGTTAAATATTTTACCCTGCCATGACCAAAACAGATTTGACAGCTCTCATTCCAAAGTCATAGTGGTCTTGTTGGGAAAGCTGTTCACTACAGAGCTTATACATCTGAGTCATCTTCCTTGCAAGTATTTTACTTGATTCAAATCCTTCAGAATACAGGATAACCTGAAATATAAAAAAATACATTCTTACAAAAGTCAGAAATCTTAAGCATAACTAATTAACTAGAGAACCAATTTGTTCTGCTGATCAAGTTGCTGGCCTAGAAACCAGGAGATTGTGTGTTCTAGTCCTGCCTTAAGTATGAAAGTCAGCTGGGTGTCTTTGGGTCAGTCACTCTTTCTCAGCCTAACTCAGCTCATAGAGTTGTTGTCATGGGGAAAAGAGGAGGAGGAAGGTGTATTAGGTCATCTTGTTTAGTACATATAGTATACATATTAAATAATTAAAATGTTAAGAACAGATACTACATTTGATTTTAACCAAAAGGCTGCTAATTGCAAACCTATTAGCCTGCTGAAGAAAGTATACATCAAATACCTTTAATTAATTAAAACTTTTAAATAGTTTTAATAATAGTAATAATAATAATAGTTTTAATTAATTATTAAAACAATTGGATTGACTCCAAAGTGAAAATATTCATGCTGAAGAATAGGAGGGATTCAGAAGGGATTGTTTGACCTTGGTTTGACCCCTTGTTTAGTCATGTTCCATTTAGCCAAAAAATTACTCCCCACTGCCCTAAGGCCCCCTTTTCACAACCTTCACATATTGCAAATTATGTTTTTAATTGCTTCTAAGCGGGAGGTTTGGAAAAAAATATTGTTCAGGTTTAGATAGATTGGCTGGGCTGTGGAAAAGACGTAAGCAATCGAATGGTGGACCTGCTCTACTATTGTTAATTGCTGCCTCTGGCCCTAATAATAGGTATTGAAAAAATACCTCAGCAATCAAAGCATAGTTTGGAACCATCATAGAAAATGGCCTGAAGAGCGCTTTTAGATTGTCAGGTAACTCTGTTCGTCCAGCATAGCCAGGATTCATAGTAATGAAAGCTGCACAAGTCATAATTAATTTGATTTCACGTCCTTCAAACATAAAACGAGTGACCTTTGGTAAAAGAAAGAAAGAAGAAGAAGAAAAGAAAGCCATTACATTTATATTTTACATTCAAATTACATTATTCTTTATTTTAGTCATAGATCAGAACCTACATGAATACAATATAATTATACATAAAACATAAGATATTAATTTATATAAAATATAAAACCATAGTATCATAAATATGATAACAATAAAGCAATGCATATGAAAATTAAAATATCCAGTTCAGCATTATTTCTTCCCATTATATACATATTCCAATGTCTGTTCTGAAAAGTAAAAACAAAGGAAGCAATGTTTCAAAGTTACTCCAATCAGATAAGAACAGCTAATGTCTCCTATATTTTCTATAAATCACCACAGAGTGTAACTCCCCACATGCGCATTATAAAGATATTTAGCTAGTTTAAGCAAGTAATAACTTGGAACGAAAGACACATTTATTTGATGTTCTATCTCATTAACTCGTTTTAACACTTGGTTTAGCATGCCTAGGCCCTAAAGCCATGAGAAATAGTGGTGAAAAGCCACATGAATTGAGTTTAGCTATAATGATAGTGCCATACAGAATGGCAGGAATCATTCAAAACCAAAGGCCAAACTTAAAAAGCACCAGATTTAATTGTAATTAAAAATTAAACATGGCAGCCCAAATCTTTGCCTTGACTTTCAATAGAACAGTCTCAAGTCCTAACAGTGCATTTGGGGGCTTGGAAAGTAACTTTTTGAAATCCAGAAGTAGAATATAGATTGGATTCTGTAAAATAACTGAGAAGAGTACTTGCTTCAAAATACCCTGAAAGCACAAATATATACTGGGTACCTCTAGTTTGATAAATTAGCAGAAGATCTCTCCTGGGTATTTTGGGATATTACATATTGTGTTCTTTTAGTTTACCAGAATAATGAAAAACAATGCTCAAGTAATTGAATCCTTGATGTTGCTCTCAATATCTCCCTTGTTATTATTTATTTACTTGGCATATGGCATTTGTACATTAAAAGCCAGGAAGTCTACAATGCTATTACAGAGAAGTCTTACTGCCTAGAATTGCTAGTTTGTTTAGTTCACACTCCAGGGTGCACTGCAGGGGGCAAACTAGCTTCACACATAAGAGTGGCTATGGCTAATGACCTTCTGTGGGAATGTCAGCATCATCCAGGGCTTTTCTCCACCAATTTTGCCTCGTATTCAGGCAGGTCCAGCGCCAGTTGGTTTCTTGCTATCGCACCAAGCACTGTTAGCTTCTCACTAGAATGGTATCTATTTATCCACTTTTGCATGCTTTCAAACTTTTAGGTTGGCAGAAGCTGAGGCCAGCGATGGGAGCTCATTCCGTCATGTGGTGCTGGGACTCGAACTGATGGAGTATAGAGAACCGACCTTTTCTGGCCAGCAAATCCAACGTCTTTAAGCTGCTGAGCCACCATGCTTCTTCTCCCTTAATTATATCAGCAATGACTTTTTAGGGTGCTTTTTTTTTGTAAAAACTGGAATATTTATCTTATTAGTGCTCCACTGAAAATGACATGTTTGTGGAGCAAATTACAACAATGTCTGCATAGAGCAGGACTGCTAGTATTAATTGGCATCCTTCAGAGAATGAAAATAATGTCCTATTAATGCATTTATATAAAAAATTAAGAGGTGTGGGATAAAAATGTTTCCCTCTTTCCTGCTTCTTGATATAGAGAACCCAAAAATGCTAATTAATACTTATGTACCTATTACATTTGGGGGGGGGGGAAACATGAAACAGAACATCTGGTACCTTTGCTGCTTTAGCATTCCTTATTGTAATCAGTTGTTGGGCTATAACAGACAGAACTTCAATGTCAATTCGATTGAATTCATCAAAGCAGCACCATGCTCCAGACTGTGCCAAACCACTGAAAAAACGCCCCATCATCTGAAACAATATGTATACATTAATGTTATGTTGCCTTAAATGTTTATCCTCAGATCAGTTGTAGTTTCAAGTATCAACTCCTAAAGTGCGTAATGAGAGGGATGCGTACATTTATTTATTTATTTATTTATTTTGTTATTCTTCTATGCCGCCCAACTCCCGAAGGACTCAGGACGGCGTACAACAAGGAAAAATACAAGAATGAACAAAATACATATGATTAAAAAAACGAGTACAATTTTTGAAACAATATTAAAACTACAACATCCATTCAACATCATACATACTTGGGGGGTGATCTCAGGTGGATTAAGCTGTCCCCCCCCACCTGCAGGAAAAGCCATGTTTTAACGGCTTTTCGGAAGGCCAGGAGAGTGGGGATAGTCCGGGTCTCTGGGGGTAGTTGGTTCCAGAGCACGGGGCCGGCCACAGAGAAGGCTCTCCCCCTAGGGCCCGCCAGTCGGCATTGCTTGGCCGACGGGACCTGGAGGAGGCCAACTCCGTGGGCCCTAACCGGTCGGAGGGAAGTATGAGGCAGAATGCGGTCCCGAAGATATCCTGGTCCTAAGCCATGAAGGGCTTTAAAGATGGTGATCAACACCTTGAATTGGACCCGGAGACCGATGGCAACCAATGCAGCTGGCGGAGTATTGGTGACACGTGGGTGTACCTTGGTACACCCACCACAGCACGCGCAGCCGTATTTTGCACCAGCTGAAGTCTCCGGATACTCTTCAAGGGTAGCCCCATGTAGAGCGCATTGCAGTAGTCCAAACGGGAGGTGACAAGGGCATGAGTGACTGTGAGTAGAGCCTCCTTCTCCAAGTATGGCCGCAACTGGTGCACTAGGCGGACCTGTGCAAAGGCCCCTCTAGCCACAGCAGAAAGATGTTGGTCCAATTTTAGCTGTGGATCTAGGAGGACCCCCAAGTTGCGGACCTGGTCTGAGGGAGTCAGTTTCGCGCCCTCAAAGACCAAGGAGGGATAGTTGTCATGGTCCTTAGGAGGCAATATCCACAGCCACTCAGTCTTGTCGGGATTGAGTCTGAGTCTGTTCCTCCCCATCCAGATCTTAACGTCATCCAGGCAACGGCACATTACATCAACTGCCTCCCTGAAGTCAGACGGGGTGGTGATGTACAGCTGGGTGTCGTCAGCGTACTGATGGAAACACACCCCATGTCTGCGAATGATCTCACCCAACGGCTTCATGTAGATATTAAACAGGATGGGCGAGAGAACCGACCCCTGAGGCACCCCACATGATAGGGGCCTTGGGGACGATCTCTGCCCTCCTGCCAACACCGACTGCATCCGATCGGCGAGATAAGAGGAGAACCACCGTAAAACGGTGCCTCCCACTCCCAACTCACCGAGCCGATGCAGAAGGATACCATGGTCGATGGTATCGAAAGCCGCTGAGAGGTCAAGTAGCACCAGGATGGAGGAATGTCCTCCATCTCGGGCCCGCCAGAGATCATCCATCAAGTTTCATGAGGTCTGTGTTAAATCACTGCATCACTTCATCAAAACAGTAGAAGCCTATTTCAGATTTACTCTGACTTGTTTGTATGTTTGATACCAACTGGCTCATTCACCCAAAGTAAATTAGGGCCTAATGAATTAAAATGCAAATTAGTTTGCATAGTTGCATTTTAAGAGCCGTGGTGGTGCAGTGGTTAAAATGCAGTACTGCAGGCTACTTCTGCTGACTGCCAACTGCCAGCAGTTCAATCCTAATTGGCTCAAGGTTGACTCAGCCTTCCATCCTTCTGAGGTTGGTAAAATGAGGACCCAGATTGTTGGGGGCAATATGCTGACTCTGTAATCCGCTTAGAGAGGGCTGTAAAGCACTGTGAAGCGGTATATAAGTCTAAGTGCTATTGCTATTGCTATCGTTTGAAGCTGATTTATGGACAATTTTGTGTGCTGCTATTGGACATTACCTCTAAACTTGGAATTCTGGTTTAATGGTTATGGCTACATTACTTTATCCCAACTTCAAAGAGAAATGTGAAGGAGAGACTCAAAACTGAAACATAGTCCATAAAACTAAGAGGCAGGTGTAGATGCTTTCATGGTTTTTTCCATCTTTTTTTAATGGCAACAAACTTCTTTACCCGCCATGCTTCAGCACTTCTTTACAGCACTCTATAGCAACCAGCCAAGCTTTTTATAACTGATTGTGGATGATTTCATTCATAAATATTTATATGTAGATGTTAAAAGCATAGTTAATCTTAGAATCTATACTGACAGTTCAATAGATGCAATTACTGAGTGACCTAATAGACTTTGCTGTCATTTTCCACTCACTTTATGCCAACATTTGTCCACCCCTTTAGGGACCAGGTTAAACTTTTGTACTGATTGCCAACCAGTGCTTTAAAAAAAAGGAAAACAACAAAACAGTTCCAAGAGTGACTAATGCCCTCTAAGGATTTTCTCTAATTTGCATCAATTCTTCATCCTTCCAATGATAAAAGAACTAACAACGCTTACAAGCTTTGAGCAATGCGGAAAACATGTATGTAAATCAAGCAACTATGTATTTGAATATTTAAGGAGCAGATTCTGGCTTATTTAATAAACCAAGATTAGGCATCACATCTAAACAAAGCTACTGACCTTGCTATGACCAGCATGAAAGGGACTGAACAGACAGATAGAATAATCATACAATAATTCAATTTGCTGTAATTAATTCTGTTAGAGGAATCATTAATATGAGAAGTAATTTCTTTAAAATCCTATCTACCAAGGGCCATTAATGTTTAGCTCTCCATAAAATTATTGGGGTTTTTTTCTACATAGTTTCAAACCCACTCTTTTATTCAATTCCCTCATTCTAGTCCAGCTAAGGTGTCCAAAGATCGATCAGTTAAGCACTGGATGAAAACGACTGGCTCATGTTTGATATTATTATTATTCTACAGAAATTAATACTATGCTTTACTACAAAAATTATTTACTACAAAAATTATTACTATGCTTTAATACTTTGGCGACCTAATGAGAAGGAAGGACTCACTGGAGAAGAGCCTAATGCTGGGAAAGATTGAGGGCAGAAGAAGAAAGGGATGACAGAGAATGAGGTGGCTGGATGGAGTCACTGAAGCAGTCGGCGTGAGCTTAAATGGACTCCAGAGGATGGTAGAGAAGAGGAAGGCCTGGAGGAACGTTGTCCACGGGGTCACGATGGGTCGGACACGACTTCGCAACTAACAACATCAACTACAAAAAACAACTCTCCTGTTTTTATAAGCCTACTTGAATGCCATACCTTGTAATCCAAGCCATCTGAACAGTTGAACACCACACACTGGATGGCAAGTGCTTTTGCAAGATCTTTAGTAGTCTCTGTTTTTCCAGTACCGGCAGGTCCAGCTGGAGCTCCCCCTAGGTCAAGCTGCAGGGCTCCCATCAGGCAAAGATAGCAACGATCCTGATGAGATTTAATGTATATTCCA
Organism: Diadophis punctatus similis; assembly: GCA_023053685.1. Classification (NCBI taxonomy): domain Eukaryota; kingdom Metazoa; phylum Chordata; class Lepidosauria; order Squamata; family Dipsadidae; genus Diadophis; species Diadophis punctatus. Next base: position 91,344,741 of record JALIGW010000002.1, read on the forward strand.
TTAACATATGCATGATATTGTAAGGAAATCTGAATATGAGGTAACTACAACTGCACAATTAAGTTGCAGCATCAAGTCATGCAATAATATAGGATATTGATGGAACTCTGGTTTAATTTTGGACTCGGGGGAAAGAAAAACCAGTTGGTTTCTTAAAACCCTTTTTCTTGACTTCTAAATCTGTCCCTAATGTAGTCCTGAGGCTATGTAGGCTAGAGCCTTTTGGCCTAGAACTGAAATCAAGGCACAGCAATTAATTTTATTTTTCACCTTACGCTTAAACTAGTCTCATGGGGTTACCCCAATCAATCTTATGGGACCTGTATTGTATTTATTTTTTTCTGCTCCTTTATCAATGTTTCCATGCATTTTTCCTTTCCCGGTGGGTTTTTTTTGGCAGGGTGAAGGGGGTAAGAAGTTCTATTACAAAGGTACTTTTAGCTGCAAGATCTATCTTGTGAGGGGGAAAAAATTAGCCTCAAAGCTCAATAGTGATCATCACCATCTCTCAATGTCATCAACCTTCACTCTACCACTTTTAGCCTCCCTCTGTTAACCTACTGTTACTCTGGTATATTTCTTGTTTCCTATGCCTTTTTTTCATTTCCCAAACCTCTCTTGCCACAGTCCCTTTCCACTGAAATAATTTACCCATCTGCAAGAGATAATTTCTTAAACTTTACAGGCAAGAAAATAACAGCAACACATTACCGTGAGTGGCGTTATCACTAATCTTGGACATGCACCCAAGTATTCATAGGCATAGGTATATTGTGATAAAGCCATTCTTGCCACACAGTTATCTAAATCGAGATCCCAATAGTAGCGCAGTTGTCTTTGCCAGTCAAAATTTTCCACAGAATCCACCTTGCCAAATAATAGAAAATATTTATTAGATTTTTTTAAAAATGGTAAATCTACACATATTCTTTAAACAAAATTAATGTACCTTTTGTTGTACAAGTTCTGTAACAATGTCTCTTGCATGTACATCAATAGTAATCAGTGCCGTTATGATATTTCGGTGAATTTTGGGAAGGATGCCGCGGACTAGTGAAGCCAATGCATTTAGTCTCTGTGAAATGAAAGCAAAATTAAAATATCCTGAGTTAATAATGCCTTGCACTGAAAGGACAGGAATAGATTATATTGAAGAATGGTTCTGAAAGTTCAGAAGTTTGGTGTGGTAGAAATACCCAGTAATGTTTAAATGATAAAATCAGAACAATGAAACTAGATGTCATCTCCAGCACAAGATATGTCTGTCTGAATTCTGTTTTCTTTTCTTTATATACCGTATTTTTCAGAGTATAAGACGCACCGGAGTATAAGACACAACTTAGTTTTGGGGGAGGAAAATAGGGGGGGGGGAATCTACCTAAGAGGTATTCATCTGGCTAGCGTCCTTTGTCTGGTCAGCTTCAGCACATTATTTTATCCCCTGGTTAGGGCTGAAAAAAATCTTCTTCGGAGGGAGTAGCAATGAAAACAAGCCTGCAAAGACTTAGGGCTGGGAAAAAACTTCTTCGAGGGAGTAGGAATGAAAAAAATCCTGCAAGCCTGGAAGATCGTTAGCACCTCATTAGGGCTGAAAAAACCTTTTTCGGAGGCAGTAGCAATGAAAACAAGCCTGCAAACCAGGAAGAGCCTGGAAGATCGTTAGCACCTCATTAGGGCTGGAAAAAAAGCTTCGGAAAAGGTACATTCAGAGTATAAGACGCACATAAGTATAAAATAACACAAATACGTTAAAAAATAAAAGATACCGAATACTCACATCAAAATTCTCGTTTTCAAACTCTTCCAAAGCAACTAAAGGATCATGATCTTCTCCTTCTAAACACTGAGTGAGATCACGACACCACATGAGCTGAGAAATGGTCAGCACAACCTATATAAAGAAAACAAAACAGAATTCAGACAGACATATCTTGTGCTGGAGACGACATCTAGTTTCATTGTCCTGATTTTATTATTTAAACATTGCTGGGTATTTCTACCACACCAAACTTCTGAACTTTCAGAACCATTCTTCAATCATCTCAGTACAGTAGGCTTATTACCCCACTGATCTTCACCACTGATCTGAATGCTTCTGAACTTGGTTCAGTATAAGCAACTACATCTATTAACAGCCAGCCTAGGAACACAGAATATTTATTTGATAGATTTCGATCATAAAATTGGGAATATCCCAAGAACTCAACTATTGCCAAGGAGCAATATACTGAATTCCTAAGATAAAGCAATAAGATGCTTGTGAACTTCAAGCCGTTAAAGGGTGTGTTTTACCTGAGAAGGATGTCCAGCAACAACCCACTCTGTTCTTTCTCTAGTCTGATAATCTGCAATGGCAGCTTTGCTCAGTCGTCTAAGGGAAGTAAACATTGCTTCTTCAACTTTACCGAGCCAGTCTTCAACATTTCCTCTGGCCTTAAGTCCTTTTCCCAAGCCAACCTAAAAAGGCAAATTTTCCCATTCACTGCGAGATTTAACATGTCCTCCCAACCCCCAGAATTCATATCACTCTTCTCTCTCAGCTAGTGCTAGGCAGGAAAACTCCAGCAAATATGACTTACTACAAAATTATTAATGATTTATTTATTTATTTATTTTGGTTTTCTTATATGCCGCCCAACTCCCGAGGGACTCAGGGCGGCGTACAGCAAAAAAATACAAGAGCAACCAACAATCAACATTACTTAAAATCAAATATAAAAATTAAAAAATTCAATATTAAAAACATCCAACAACCAGACATACCCGGGGGAGAGCTCAGGTGGATTAGGCTCTACCCCCTGCCTGCAGGAAAAGCCATGTCTTAACGGCTTTTCGGAAGGCCAGCAGGGTGGGGATGGTTCGGGTCTCTGGGGGAAGTTGGTTCCAGAGCGCGGGGCCCGCCACAGAGAAGGCCCTCCCCCTAGGGCCCGCGAGCCGGCATTGCTTGGCTGACGGGACCTGGAGGAGGCCAACTCTGTGGGCCCTAACCGGTCGAAGGGAAGTATGAGGCAGAATGCGGTCCCGGAGATAGCCTGGTCCTAAGCCATGAAGGGCTTTAAAGATGATGATCAACACCTTGAATTGGACCCGGAGACCGATGGGCAGTACCGTAAGTCATATTCATGCAGCACAAAAATAGAAAAAAGCTTCAAAAGTTATTTGTACAAAGGTTCTAGTTTTTTTTTAAATATTCTCCATCTCAAGTATGACTTTTTAAAATAACTGATTCAGCAATATTCAGGCATCTAATATTCTGTTTGCTCTAACACAGTACCAAAAAAAAAAAAAACACCACCAAATCCAGTATGAGGTTTTACCAGAAAAATAGTCTATTTTAAAAAGATGGAATCATGAAGAATCAGTTTCATTTACTTTCACTGGTATATGAATAGTTACAGTTCTTGCCTATGGGAAAAACTAAAACAGATACTAAATGGTATCTTACACTATACAGTGATTTTATATAAAAAATATACTTCCATCTATCCACTCTTTACAGTGCTCTTGCAACATATCTTTTGGTGAATTTATCTTATTTATAATTATCATAGGCATAGACATTTTCATAGGAATTTTCCTAGAATTCTTTTAAAAAGGCTTACCCTTTCACCTTCGGGGGACAGCATTGCTAGAATATCATTTGTGAGAACTTTTTCTTCTCCCTCAGCTGGTGCCATGTAGGCAAACTCCAGTTTAGAAATGGAATCAAAACATTTCCTTAAATGAGGCTGAACTGCTTGAGGATTGCGAGTTTGGGCCAATATTTCCAAGAGCTCGTCATTCGATAAAAAGTAGAATCTGAGATAACATTAAAAGTTGTAAAATGCAAATTTAAATACATATGAAGCCTACTTAGTGTTTTATAAAATACATTTTATAATTATACTTATTAGTCTTTCCAAAGTTGGGAGGCCTTAACACGTCTTATGAACAAAAATAAAAAAGAACTGAGTGGATCATTTTAGGCAGCATTCCTGACTTTAGCTTATGAAAGTATAACATATTTCAATGGTAGGTACTTTTATTTAAATGTACAGAATGGTGCGAGACGGCCTTTAAGCATCTAATTAAATTCACTGTTTGCAATGAGTATCATTTTAAATAAATAAAAAAGCCAATGATAACCCTAAACTGAACTAATTAAGTCCTAATTACTTTCAATGGAAGCAAATTAACTCTTTCATTTAAATCAATGGGATTAAATATATGTAAACTTTGCCAGGATTGTATTCCCGGCTAATGAAGGATAAAACAACAGAACGGATGACTTAATTATCTTCTTACTGATTCTTAACTAACCTTGGGAAAATGACTCTCTTGGATTCCAAATAGGCCTCCAGACATTTCTGAATCTGATCAAGAAGAGCATTATTATTCTGAAAGGTCTCTAAAAGGCCTGTGTCAGAGAAAAATAATGGATAAAAGTGTAAAATGAAAACAGGTACTGTCTGAAGATGAATCTTAGCATATGCCTATATTTCAAACCATGTTATCCTATGAGATGCAGTCTTTTGAAATATATTAGACCAGTGGTTCCCAAAGGGGGGCGGTACCGCCCCCCAGGGGGCGGTGGGAACCTTTAGGGGGGCGGTGAGAGGTAAGGGTGGCGACAGGGGGGCGGTGAGAGGGTCCAGGGGGGGCGGTAGGTGGTTCGCCGGTCCTGTCCCCGTGCCGCCACCCATGTCCACCCAATCGCCTGCTGCTGCTTTTCCCGCAACTCTTTTCCCGGCGGGGACTGGGCGGGCCGCGAGATGGGCATCTTACTGGATTTTTAACAGCTCCGTGTATCTGTCGTCTGGTCTCTTTGCACTGGTCTCCAACCTTGGCAACTTTAAGACTTGTGGACTTCAACCCCCAGCAAAGCTGGCTGAGGAATTCTGGGAGTTGAAGTCCACAAGTCTTAAAGTTGCCAAGGTTGGAGACCCCTGGAAAGCTTGCAAAATACAGAAACTCTTCTCGCGAGGGTGAGCAATTAACAACTCGCAGCGAGAAGAGTTTCTGTATTTTGCAAGCTTTTTTCCCTAGAGACTAGCCGACAGAAACACGGAGCTGTTAAACCTGTAAGACAAGGGATTGGGGGGGGTGCGGGCAGGGGCTGGGTTGGGGGTGGGGGTGGGGCGGGAGGAGGAGGAGGAGGAGGGAGACCTTGTGGGGAAATCGCAGCTGCCTCTTTTCCGCTCCTTCGGCCAAGAGACACCGCGGCCGGAAAGTCGGTCCAGAAAGAGGGCAGCGATGGCGGGGGAGATCGGGAACAGTTGCCCGCCACAGTTTCTGTTGCCTTCGCCTGCCTCCCTTTCCTTTCCTTTCCTTTCCTTTCCTTTCCTTTCCTTTCCTTTCCTTCCCTTTTTCCTTCCTACTTCCCTTCCCTTCCTTCCCTCTTTTTCCTTCCTCCGTTCCTTCCCTTCCCTTCCCTTCCTTCCTTCTGTCTCTTTCCCTTCCTTTCCTCCTTCCCTTTCCTTCCCCCTCCTTTTCCTTCCTACTTTCCTTCCTTCCCTTTCCTTCCCCCTTTTCCTTCCTACTTCCCTTCCCTTCCTTCCTCCTTCCCTTCTTTTTCCTTCCTCTCTCTCCTTTTCACCTTTAATTTCCCTCTCTCTTTCCTTCCTACTTTCCTCCCTCCCTCCCTCCTTTCCAACCTCCCTCCCTCCCTTCCTTCCTCCTTCCATTTCCTTCCCTCTCATTCCTTCCTTTTCTTTCTCTTTCCTTTCTTTTCTTTTCCTTCCTTTCTTCCCTCCCTCCCTCCCTCTATTTTTCTCTCCCAAACAACCCCAAGTTAAATCCTCCCCTTGGCCATTGTGCGTACATGTGTGTCTCATCTTCTAAAAATCATAACTCCCCACCCCACCCCAAACACCCAATACCATCCCCTTCTCCATCCCACTGATGATCCCAGGTGCCCAGCCTTCTGCGCCCCCCCCCCCGCAACCTCTCCGCATGCCCGTCTCACGATGTGGCCTTCGGCCTCGCCTCCTCTGCCCACCTAACACACTGCTCTCGTTCGTCCCTGCGATGCCATCTTCCCCTGCCCCCGGATGGATAGCAATTTAGGCAGGCACGACACACCACCAGGTGAGGAGGGGGCTTTCTAGCTGTGCCTGCTGGGTACAGGAGTCCCCCCTCCACCCGGCCTCTGTGCCAAGGAAGGCAATTCGGAGGGTGCCTGCGCTTCCCACGGGGGAGGGGGTGTATTTCCAGGAAGCCCCTTGAATGTGCCAGTGGGGGGGAGGGGGAGAAGACCCTCCCCCATGTGCATCTGTCCCACCCACCCCCTCCATTGACCACTTCTGCAGTTTTCTTTCCTTTCCAGGCTGTTTGGTCATCCAGTTGAGCCAGCCTTGGCAAGGAACCAAAATGGCTTGTGTGTTTGTTTGTTTGTTTTTGCAACCAAATACAAACCATGTTTGGGGGAACCGGTTTCAAAACCTCCCAGTTTCCCAAACCTGGACGTTTTCGGCCACGCACGCACACACACACACACTCACACACACCCAGTGGCTCAATGTGGGATAGATTTCCCACCCACCTCCAGCCCCTCTTTTCAAACACGCCCCTCTTCCTCGCAGAGAGAGAGAGAGAGAGAGAGAGAGAGAGAGAGAGAGAGAGAGAGAGAGAGAGAGAGAGAGAGAGAGAGAGAGAGAGAGAGAGAGAGAGAGAATACGGGGAAAAAAGGAAGGAAGGAAGGAAAGGAAGAAAGAAAGAGAGAGAGAGAGAGAAAGAAAGAAAGAAAGAGAGAAAGAAAGAAAGAAAGATGGTAGGAAGGAAGGAAGACAGACAGACAGAAAAAGAAAGGAGGGAAGGGAGGGAAGAAGGAAAGAAAAAGGAAAGAAAGATGGTAGGAAGACAGAAAGAAAGAAAGAAAAAAGATGGTAGGTAGGAAGGAAGACAGACAGAAAAAGAAAGGAGGGAGGGAAGGGAAGGGAGGGATGTAGCAAAGAAAAAGGAACAAAAGAAAGAAAAAGAAAGAAAGATGGTAGGTAGGAATGTAGACAGAAAGAAAGAAAAAGATGGTAGGAAGGAAGGAAGACAGTCAAAAAGAAAAGAGGGAAGGGAAGGGAGGGAAGAAGGAAAGAAGGAAAGAAAAAGGAAAGAAAGAGGGAGGGAGGGAGGAAGGAAGGAAGACAGAAAGAAAGAAGGAAGAAAGAAAGAAAGAAAGAAAGAAAGAAAGAAAGAAAGAAAGAAAGAAAGAAAGAAAAGAAAGAAAGAAAGAAAGAAAGAAAGAAAGAAAGAAAGAAAGAAAGAAAGAAAGAAAGAAAGAAAGAAAGAAAGAAAGAAGAAAGGAAAGAAAGAAAGAGATGGATGGAAAGAAGTAAGAAAGAAAGATGGTAGGAAGGAAGGAAGACAGAAAGAAAGAAAAAGAAAGAAAGAAGGGGAAAGGAGGAAAGAAAGAAAGAAAGAAAGAGAAAAAGAAAGGAAGAGAAAAAGAAAAGAAAGAAAGAAAGACAGAAAGAAAGAAAGAAAGAAAGAAAGAATTATGACCACAATTGAGCATAACATTTTGGTTGCTAAGCAAGAGCGTTGTGAGTTTCACCACATTTTACAAGTTGGCCATGCCCACCCGGTCACCTGACCACTAAGCCACGCCCACCTGAGGGGGTGGGGGGGGGCGGTGAGGATGAGTTTGTAGCACCAAGGGGGCAGTGGACTGAAAAAGTTTGGGAACCACTGTATTAGACAAAAGCAGAATAAGTATTAATTTAATATGCGATATGGACAACTTTTAAATCCTACTTAGGTGAGGTGAGTCTAACATACACGGAATGCTTTTATTCACTGAATGTAGTGCTGAGGGTATTCAGATTTTTTTTTTCAGAAATCCTGGAAAAAAATATTCTAGAGGAAAAGGGAAAGAACAGTAAAAGCACATTAAAGATGAGCAAAGGTTTATAAAGCACTTTTCAATACAAAATAAGATCAGAATATGTAAGGAGTTGTTTGCATACATTATTTGACAAATTTCTGAGTAGATGTAGGAAACAAGATGTGTGGCTGCCTTTGAATGGAAGGGATACATGGTTTAATACAAGCAGCACATAATTTAGACATACTGTATTATTACCAGGCTGAGTAGCGGCACGGAGGGCATTAGGCAGTCTATTCACTTTCCTCATAACTTCCTTCCAAGACTTATCTACTTGCAAGAACATTTTGGCTTCCGCGGGCAACTGTCTTTGAATATCGGGAGCACTGAAAATGCTTTCTAAATAGAGCCAATTCCTCTGACATGTCAGCCACTCCTCCTAGAAAAAAGAAAGGTAGACATAAAGATATCAGAAAAACGTTAGTCACAACCTTTGGAAATGCTCCTTTCTATTTATGTGTAACAAAAATTACACAGGGCACACTTTACACATATAACTGGGGTGCTTTCCCTCCACAAATGTATGAGTGTGGATACTGGTTCTCAAGCAAATCTGCCACCAATCTATTTCAGCAGAAATACCGTAATGGAGGAAACCCCTTTCAAAATCTTTTTATAGTGAAATTATTTAATATTCCCTGAAATTAGTGCCAATACTTTCTTTACATCTCTTCAAGCCTTTAATAAAGAAGAATCAATGCCACTTGACTGATAAATTAATTTATTTGTTAGATCCTTCAAGAGCTCAAGACAGTACATTCAGCATTTTCCCCATAACAAGAGTGGGTTGAGAGATAGTGACTGCTCCAATGTCATATCATAGCGAAGAGAGGACCTGAACCTGGATCTCTTTGAATCTAGTTGAATATTTTAATTATGATCTGTGTGAGCTCGTAAATATTAACATTCTAAAGGATATTCTTGTACAATAAAGTAAAGTTTCCCTCAAGTTAAGCTTGACTCCTTGTGACATTACCAGGTTTTTTTGGGCAACAACCAGAAACATTTTGCCGTTGCCTTCTTCTAAGTTATAAGTGAGGTTACAGCCTTTCACTTTCCTGGAGACCTCTCATTCAAATTACTAATTGGTCTGACTCTGACCGAATTTAGCTTTTTTGAGATTAGCCAAAATGCTGCCAAGTGAGCTGTGCCCCAAATGAACTAAGCGCTTATTAAATAACATTGTCAACATGATGTCTTTCTTTTAAGACAAACTTCAAAATGTAGAAGAAATTATTTAAAAATGCAGTACGTACCAGTGTCTGACTGAATAAAGAGAGCTGCTTCTGCCATTCATCAACTCGTGGCTTGAGAGGGCCTACGTACCGTGAAGAGGCAATCGTTGCTACATTAATAGTACTATCATCTAGAATGACCTTAAAGAAAAAGTAAAACATCCTCATTTCTATTAAGTGAACTTCCAGTGATACATGATAGTTCAGTATTTCTTGTCTCAGTATTTCCCCCTCCTATAGAGGACCACCAAAGAACTTTTGTTTGTATGGGTTATATTTATCAATATTTACCTGCAGTGTGGGCCTAGGCCTGTATGGGCCTCCCCCACTCCAACTTATGACTGTTATTCTGGGCTCAGTGGAGGTCATAAATTGAGGACTACCTCAATTATTGTATCTCTTATTGGTTGCACATACTAATTATTAGTGTCTATTATTGGTTGCACACCACCTGAACAAAAATAGCTTTGAAAATGGATTTCTCTACATCCTTGTCCACCATCTAGATAAGTTCCAGACAGTTAGCACTGCATTGTATAATGGCTTCCCCGGATGCTGGCTTGGATGACAAGGAAGAGCTGGCTCTGGGGACTTTGGAGTGGGATACAGAGGAAAGTCAGGAAGCAGGGAATTCCGTACCAGGAAGGATGGGCAAGAGGAAGGGGAGAGATCAGGAACTTCGTAAGGGTTGTTAGGGGAGCGGCCAGATGAATGTCTGACTGAAAAGGAGAAAGAAGAGACACAGCTGGAGCCAAGAGGCTCGGATGATCAGCCAGAAGTGCGGGGAAGAGAAGGGATTCAGTTACCAGGTATGAGGAGAAATTGCCTCCTCCACCAGATCCAGGGCGCACAGGGCAGAACAGAGAACGCACAATGGAGATTGACGAGTCTACTCACAAGGAGGCAGCCTCACCCCTCCTAATAATCTACACTGGCTGGCAGCTACTTAGCCCAGCATATGGAACAAAGCAATGTTGGAGACAACCCATCTGTTTCCTGCCATGCATGTGCTCCAAATTTATGACTTCTGTTTCCCTGATTCTGGACCTGTGCCTTTTTTGCTGGCCTTGTGACTAGACTTTGGACCTTGTATTTTGGATTTTGGACTTGGGCTTTAGCTTTGTGTACTGTGCTCAGACTGTGAACTTGTATCTTGACTTCAGAGCTTTTGTGCGGATTTATGGACTTGTTCTTTGCCCTCAGACTTGATGTTGCTGTTATCGGAGCTGGTGGCAGACTCAGACAATGAGGAGGTTGGGGAGGAACATGGGCCACTCCTGGAGCCTGGGGAAGGCTCTGACGAGTGCTCTGTGTCGGAGGCAGAGATGGGGCCAGGGCCGTCTGACACTTGTCAGCTGCCTTTGGAATCGGACATCCGTGGGGTAGAAGAACAGTTGGAGCCTGTTCCCAGTGTGCGCATGTGCAGAGCTGTCAGGAGAAGGGAACAGCTAAGGAACAAGGGTCGACTCGGGAGTAAAGCCACAGGTGGACAATGAATGGCCCCTCCCATAGGGAATAAAAGAGGAGCGAAAGGGGAGGGGGGTTTGCAGGAGACAATTAGTTCGCTTAATTGGTTTGTAACTCTCAGAGACTCCTTGCCAAGTTTTGAAGATATCGGCCTGGCAGCTCTCCAAGCCAGATAAGGTCTGTGACTGTAAATTCATCCTTGAAAGACTTTGCTGGATGTGAACGAGAAGAATTCACAGTAACTTAATAAAAAGGGTTTTTTGTCAGGACAAGGAGTCTGCTTCGTGGTTTGGGGAAGCCTAGGTCAGAACAGTTGCTCAGGGCATGGACTCATTGGGAATTGCATTTTTTTTCATGTGAGCAAGCCCTGGGGAGAAATGTTAGGGGCTTTCAAAGCCTCAGTAAAGACTTCAAACCCTCTTCGTGTGTGTATATGTGAGCAGGACAGGACACGCTGTAAATACTGGAAGCATTATATGTTTTCTCACTGAGGCTTGGTATGCTTGGCCAATAAAATACAAATGGTAAAGATGTTAGCGACCAACAGGCCAACAAAAATGAATTTTTATTTTAAAGTTGGTTGATCTCATTGCACGTATGTGAACTGCAGTAGATTGTTTTCCTAGAACCGAAAGGTAGGGAGTGGCAAGGCACAGCGGCAAGGGAACTGTCCAGTGAGAGAACATAGTAGCCTGCTGATTGAACATTTTACAAGTTTTTGCCAGGTTTCTCAATCTGGACAGAATAAATAGAGACAATTTGCTTTAAAAGCTCATTTAGACAAAAATAGTTTCTAACCTGAATGTCATCCGTGCCACCAAGGATGAAAACATCTTTTGAATCACGATGAGGAATTACAGTGAATTCTGTTGATTTCCAGGCATCTTCCACCTGGAAGAAAATATAATGCAATTCTGAATACAATTTTGACCAAGCAGATGCATTCATACCACATAAGCTTATCAGCAAACGAACAGCATGCACAGCTAACAATATGAATGCCTCCATTTATGGTTTGTTTACCCAATTTATACCCAGCTGCCTGGGATTATCAGTGAACCTGCTAAAAGGAATAAAGAAGGACAACTACAGGCTTTTCCACCACCAAACAAACAGGTTTGTTTGTTGGTAAAATGGATAATCATACGTTGATAAAGTTAAGCTGCTGAACGAATAAATACACAGGTAGTCCTTGACTTATGATCACAATTGAGACCAGCACATCAGTCGCTCAGCAAAGTGGTTGTTCAATGAGTTAGTTACACCTGATTTTACAACCTGTTTTTGCAACCTGGTTGTTAAGTGAGTCACCAGAATTGTTAACTGAATCATGTAGTTGTTAAGTGAATCTGGCTTCTCCCATTGACTTTGCTTCTTGGCTGGGAGGGTCGCAGATAGAGTTATGTGATCCCAGGACATTGCAATCATCATAAATACATGCCAGTTGCCAAGCGCCCACATTTTAATCATGTGGCCACATGGACACTGCAAAAGTTGTAAGTACGAGGGCAGGTTGTAAAGTCGTTTTTTTCCAGTGTTACTGTAATTTCAAATGGTCGTTAAATGAATAAGTCAAGGACTACCCACATACATAGGAGGAGGTGGAAAGGGGAGACGGAAGAAGAGCTTAAAATCATTTTCGATTTTGACCGGAAGAAGCAAAACAAACAAACAAAAAAATGCTTGATAAATGGAGTGGGCAGCATACAAATGCGATAAATAAATAAATAAATAAATAAATAAATAAATAAATAAATAAATAAATAAATAAATAAATAAATAAATAAATAAAACAAACAAACAAACAAACAAACAAACAAACAAACAAACAAACAAACAAACAAACAAATAACTATTTAGGAAAATCCAGTTTGCAACACTGTATCATAAAACCTCAGATACCCACATTGGCATCGTGATAGCTATTATGTCTATTCCTTTTCTGATTCCCTTATCCATGGAGTTTTTCTACTGATGTAATTATTGTAATTCAAGCAGTGAACTATTCAACATTTACTTGGAAGAATGTTGGGCTCTTCCCTATGTCGTATTAGAGATTGTTAAACTCCAAGTGAGTTCAATAAATATATTATTGAAGCTTCAGTATAACCAATCAATACAATGCATTTCAGTCCAAGATTAGAGTTTTTTTATATTGTATTGAAAAGTACCTTTTTGAGAATAATCTCCAGAGAAGCTTCTCCTGAAGCTTGTCCAGAAACATCCTGAATCTCCTGAGTATATTCAAAAGCATTGATCTGAGTAAGTCGCTCCAAGGTTAATGGATTTTCCACATCTATTAATGGTGCACCAACTATTTGTTCCAGAATTGCCCAGTGTCTGGGTTTCAAAAAAGGATTTCTAAGATCTGTGATAACTGGAAGCTGAAAGAATGAAAAGTGTATCAATACAGCTCAATTCACATCATTTTCCTGTTTCAGTGAATAATCGGATTAACCAACAGGCTGTTACAACATAATAATAAATTATGATGTGTTCCATCTAATCTTAAGAGATGACTAGCCCATAACTTTCCAATATTTTAAATACATATTTAAATATAATAAGATTTTATTTTGATTGCTCTATCTTTTTCTTCTGTACCAACATTCATATCTGTATTATTACAGATATTACAGATACCTACTTTGAATTTATGTGCTAACATAAATAGTTTGCTAATCATGCGAAACACTGTTTATCCTTATTCTTCCAATTTGGTCAATATAAAATGTCCTTTATGCTGGTCCACTGGCCCACCTTCAGTGCATCTGAGCCTCCATGGGCCATGAGCTAACAAAAATCTCTTTATCCCACTCCTCAAATAGAAAATAATAACGCTCCTTACTTATTCTTCCCATTCCATCTCCTGCATGATCAACCATGTATTTGCCATTATTTGTCCACACAATGCAGGTGCTATAAAAATAAAATCTCTTCTAATGGGGTGCTTTACATAGGATAGTGGTAAGGGAAGAGTATTTGTTAAAACTGCATAGGCAATCCGTCAACAGGGTAGTTACGTGACCAAAATAGCACTGCACTGCACACAGGAAGTTTTCTGAATGGCGTCAAGTATCCTGTCATGGTACTAAACCTATTAAGCCCTCATGAGCAGTGTTGGAAGAAGAGAAAGAAGAACAGTTCTAAATGACATTAACGAACAGTAAGATGTGGCAGCTCCATTTATATGAAGCTAATGCACAATTGTGAAGTGGGGCAATAGAAGAAATTGATTGCAAAAGCTGCAACATCCAGGTTTCAGAAATTAAATTCTGAGCCTATGCGCAGGTATGAAAAATGAGTTGGCATGGCCAGAATCGTTTCTCATAGAAAATAAATCTATACATGGATTACAGAAGGTGCTGAGTTTCCAGATGGCAGAATGTTGATTCCAGCATAATGAATTTCTTCTGCTTTTTCCCACTTTCTCCCTTTTGGTTTCCCCTATACAACAATTATAAGTACATAAAAAACAATCTCTTTGAGGTCTTCATTCTATCCAATGAAGAAAGATGAGATATTTGAAGCTAGTATGAAATAAAATTTAGTCTTGAATGTATCAAAAAATATTTTGGGTTGTATTGCTGAAAAACACTAAAATGACTAATCCCTTTGCAGATCTTTAAATTATGTGATTAATGGAGAACAAGAATTTTAGAGTTAGATATCTGAATATGCTCTAGATCACATCCTACTAGCAACTTTACCATGCTACAATAGAACTCTGTTAACTAGCTATTATGCTATGAATCTGACCTAAAAGTAAAACTATAGCCAGCCATTTAACCCAAAATTTATGTAATATTTAATTCTTCTACTCATTTCTTGATTTATTCACATTCGATCTTGCTTCACTATTTACTCTGAAAGCTCCTTACTCATCCATGTCTTGTCTCTTTAACTCTGAACGTAACATTGTAAACATGAATCTGACATGATGAATATTTCTGTACAATTTTCTTTTCTTTTAGAAACTTTCCTAATTCATTACCCGTTTCACTTTTTTTATTTGAAAGTGTTTCTTTATATTACATTTTCAAATGGCCATTTGTACCTTTTCTTTCATTTTCTCCACCTTCTCCTTGAGTTGTGGGACAACATTATTAGGTGGCAAGCCTTTTTCCAGCTGATTCACAAATTTAGCATATTTGGAAACTTGACCATTCAATAATTCTGGATCCAAGCTATCAAATTTAGACTACAAAAAATACGTAAGTAAAAAGGTATCAGTTAGAAAACTTCTTTAGTATATGTGTTATAAGAAAGTTACTTTAAAATAATCTATAAAAACCAAATCTAATATAACGGTAGATATTTTTAAAAAAATTAGCTTCAGTGAAGTCAGTAGGATACTTACTTAAAAATAAGCCTGAGAATTAAATTAAAGTCATTAAATTAGCATGTATTTCTTTTTTAAAAGACGCTTACCCCATAGAACAATATTTCTCCATGGAAACCTGGTCCTTCCTGGAGCATGAGTGTGAGTTGAACCCATTCAGAATAAGAGGTTTTTTAAAATGAACTGTATAGTGGTTGGCCTTCGGTATTCTGCTTTGTTTTCTGTTGTTATTTTATTATTTTGTACTTCGTGTCCTAGATATTTGCGATGCTTTGTTTCTAGTCCTTTTGTTTTCATGTTTCAATACAATTGTAATTTATTCAGAGTTCCTTTAAAAAGTTAGGAAGCCTCATAAAACAAATTGATTCAACTACCAAAAAAGTCTACTTGGGGCTGCCCTTAAAAAACCTCATATAATACAGTCGGTCTAAAACAACAGCACCTTATGTAATTTCTGGCTACTGTTGTTAGCTGTATATAATCTAGATTTTGCAGGCTCTGCATTAGTTGCTATTTTGTTTCGAAATACAATTTAAAGTGCTGTTTTTATCTTATAAAGGCCTTTAGGGCTTGGCACTTGAATACTTTATCTTTTTTTTTTAGTTGTTCTCTTTCAGACCAAGGTAACGTGACCAGATTTTATTTTTTGTAAAGCAGGACACCATTGACCGGGGGGGGGGGGGTTCTAGGGGAGCAAGATGGGAGGGGTCAGTCTCTCTTATCCTGCAGCTTTGTGCACCCCCCCAAACACCCCCCTTCATCGCAGCCAGGGGTGGGTTCCTACCGGCGCAGGCTTACCTGTTCGTCGCCGCAGAACCGAAGAAGCTGGTGGCATTCGTGGCGCGGGGCTTCCCCCGCCCGCTTTCCCCGGCCGCCGGGACACCGCCATTTGCATTATTTTGCCCTCTGCGCATGCACAAAGCGTTCTGCTTGCACAGAGGGCAAAAGAACGCAAATGGCGGCGTCCCGGCGGCCGGGGAAAGCGGGCGGGGGAAGCCCCATGCTGCAAACGCCACCAGCTTCTTCAGCTCTGCGGTGACGAACAGGCAAGACCGCCGCTGCCGCTCTCACTGCCCTCCCTCCCCGCCTGGCAGGAGGAGGCAGGCGAGGCAGGAGGCAGAGAGGTGTGCAGGGCAAATTAAAATTTAAAAAGCGGGACTTTTTTGAAACGCCACGGGACATGGGACAAATTATTAAAAAGCGGGACTGTCCCGCCAAAAGCGGGACGTCTGGTCACCTTAGACCAAGGTAACTTAAAAGCTGGGGAACTCAAAGAATAATTTAAAAAGATAGTTTACTTTAATTTGGCCCATAACATATTTGTCTCCTTTTAAAATTTTCCAGATTGTTAAAACATTACATTTAGATGGATAACATTAAATTCCAAAATACATAATTTACCTCCATCCAGTCTTCCTCAAGTACTGACCATTCAGAAAGAGAGTCCCACAATAGTTGTTTCAACTTCAACTCTGCACAAACTTCCTCCAAGGTATCAAACCTTGTTATATCCACCTTTCAAGAAACAATTGGAATAATTGAATTACAATCATTTGAAGCCCATATGTTACAAAATATGGTACATATTTTAAGAAAATCTACAATACTAAATATCGATAAATTGGAAGAGGAAAGATCAATCCATTTCAAATAATCAATATATAAAGCTAATGTTTCTATGATTATCTGCTATAAAATAGCATTATTTAACCAACTAAATCATGATCTCTGGCTTGTTGTTTTTTTAAATAAGGCAGCATTCTTAGGAGATAAAATTAAATGGTAACTAAGTCTCTCTCCTAGTCAGAAAGCAAAGGAAAGAGAGAAGAATGTGAGACTATAGTAATGCTTTGTTAGATCCATTGCAGCTTGTGCACATATTGTATTATTAAACCATGCCTCAGAATAAGAATGTAGAAACAGCTCTACTTGAAATACTGTATAGAAACATTCGGCACTGCCTGCATTTGGACAAGGTAAAACTTGAAATGGTTTTCAAGTGGAAATTGAAACAACCTCCTTGTTCACTTGTTTTGCATGCCAAGATCACAGAAGAAGTAACGTTTCATATCACTTCCATGACTGCAAACTACAGTCACTGTTGTAGTAATCTTTCTATTTGCAACGCAAAACAGTGGTAACACTGGTGTGTAAAACAAATATCAACATAAATTTTGGCAATTAGCTGCCTTCTTTAACTTGTATTTATTTTTTCATTGCTTTTTCTTTTCTCTAGGTAAGGTTACTTGCAGACAGCTTATACAAAATCTAACTACTGACCTATAAGAACTCTAACTTCTGCATTAAAAACAAAGCAGTCATTTAACAGATAAGCTGGCATTTGCAACAGATTTTCTTGCAATATTCTCAACAATAGCAGGGACATAACTGCCTGTGGTGCAATAATAGTTAGACAGGGGAAAGATTGAAAAAAAAGGAACTATGGCATGGCCACAATACAACAATGTATTGTAAAACTATTTATCAAATTTATTTGCCACCCATTTCACAGTTCAGGCAAGGTGTTTTACATTACATACAATACTATGTATTGTAAAACAGTGTACTGTATTCTAAAGAAAAATATATGATTGATTTCATAACTTCATGAGATGGATGATTAAAAAAAAACTGTTTGCACATGATTGAATTTGTCCAGATGTAATTTAAAACAGATTGATTAGCGTGAGACTGTGGTGGTTCCATACGCTCCTGTGAATTATAAATGGATATTTTTAATTAACCACAAATATTTATTCACTACACATTTACAAACTGCATCCAGTTATCAGAGCTATTCCTGTATTTTTCTCCTGTTGTTAGTTGCGAAGTTGTGTCCGCCCATCGCGACCCCATGGACAACGTTTCTCCAGGCCTTCCTGTCCTCTACCATCCCCCAGAGTCCATTTAAGCTCACACCGACTGCTTCAGTGACTCCATCCAGCCACCTCATTCTCTGTCGTCCCCTTCTTCTTTTGCCCTCAATCTTTCCCAGCATTAGGCTCTTCTCCAGTGAGTCCTTCCTTCTCATTAAGTGGCCAAAGTATTTGCGTTTCATCAAATACTTTGGTATTCATCAAATACTTTGGTATTCAAAGTATTTGAGTTTCATTCTCCTGTAGCCTTGCTTATTTCACATTTATTGTGTACAAATAATTATTTGTTTGGTTACTTTAATGCTTTCATATGACCCAGAAATGTAAGTGCTGAACAGAATGCAGAAAAGAAATGAACACATTCCCGAAACCCTAATAAAGAAATATTATTATGAGAGAGAGGGAGGGAGGGAGGGAGGGAGAGAGTGGGCGGGGGACCTTGGATAGTACATTATAATTATATTGTATTATGTTCAGCACTGTATTATAAGAACCAGTGGGATTGAGTGATACAGACCATTTGCTATTGTTCTAACAGAACTGTTCTGGAATATGCAGAATTAGAATTCTAGTCTCATTAAATAAACTAAATAAGGGGTTATTAGGAATTCAAGCACTCTTTCCTAATTCTGATTTTATCATTATGCCCCTATGAAATTGGTTAGGCTCAAGGCATTCAATATTCTATCATAGAGTGGGAATTTGAACCTGGCCCTCCTATTGCAGGCCAGGGTAACCATTCATATAGCACACCATCTCATATATCATAGGACTTGTTTGATTTTGCAAATCATAATTTAGATATCCATCTACAAACCAAAATGGAATTGTTGACAAATTACCTTGAAGTTTTTCTGATAGGATTTATACTGGAATGCCCGCTTTTGTATTTCGTCAAGAATGGCCTGCAACTCGCTTAGAACTATTTTTATTTTCTCTTGATCAGCATCTGCATCCAAAATCTGAGGATCCTATTAAAAAAAATCAAAAGTCATTTTATAATCAAGCTATCATTAAGGTTACATATAAAAGTTGTACACCAACCATCAAATTAAATTTAGTGAGGGGACAGATTCTATTCAGCGCACAGTACAGTGTAAATGCAATTATTTTTTTCTGCTTGATGTAATTCTTGTTACAAAAAGCACCAAGTAGCACTGATCAATTTTTCTCTGTTATCAACTGAAAAAAAGAGCTAGGCAAGTATTTATTTCAATATCTGATAAAATAGCAGTTCAGTTCAGCAGGAATACATAATAAATGGATGGCTCTCGACAACTCTATTACCTGCTTACATGGGGAAGGCAGAACTGAGAAGTCTTTTGCTCATGGCCCTGATTTTCCAAGAAGGAGTTAGAGGGTGAAGTGCATACTGTGCAGCCTTGAAGTTATATCCAGTTCTATCTATTAAAAGTGGGGCTGTAAAGGTTTTCTTCTCACTTTTAATGTGCGTGTGCCACTAAAATAGATTTTTCTGAGTGAAATCAAAGCTTGCCATATTTCTTCATATTCCTATTGCCTAATTTGTTTGTTTATTTGTTTATTTGTTTATTTATTTTGTCAAGTACATGTTGGTAATATACATAGATAAAACATTGTTTGTATACATAAGATGGGTACTGATAAGCGGGAACATTAGGACAGGGACGGTAGGCACGCTGGTGCACTTATGCACGCCCCTTACTGACCTCTTAGGAATCGGGTGAGGTCAACAGTGGACAGTCTAAGGGTAAAGTTTTGGGGTTTGGGGTAAATTTACCTGTACCTACTTTGCTAATGTTTATGTTTATACCAATACCTACTATCTTGTACATGTTTGACAAACAAAGAAATAAATAAAATAAATAAAAACACAAACCCATCTGGAATACCCAATTTTTGAGGTTCCTTACACTGGATCCATTGGGTTGCGTTGCTTTTCATGCTTCTTAGTCAAAGACTTTTCATTGCCTTTTTACCCAAGGCATTTTAAAAAAAATATCAGATGCTAACACTGAGGAATTATTGCTGGGGAAGCATAGTTCTACCACATAGTATGGCTTTCTAATTCATCTTGGGTTTCGCACACCCAACTACTGAAACTAATAAGGGTAAATAACTAGTAAATAATAACAAGACTTATATTATGAAAAGACCTGCACATAGAAATAGAACAACTGTGGCAAGAAAAAGCATGAGTAGTACCAATAGTAGTATTCCTTCCTTGGGTGCAACCTCAAAGCAACTGGAGGGCCACTTGAACATTGAACATCGGTATTGACAAAATCACCACCAGTCAATTGTAAAAGGCAGCTTTACTTGGAACAGCTTTCATCCTATAGCAATACCTTTAATACTATCAAACATGAACATCTGCTTATCTGAGGTCCATGAGAAGCACTTGATAAGTGGATAAAAATGCCAAATCCAGCTTAAACATCTGGATGACTGTGACAAACTATAATTCAGTAATGTAGGAATATAAAAAAAATAATTAATTTAATACCTGTGCTAGAAGTCTAACTTCTTTAACTTCTTCATTCAGATCGTGAACATCTTCATCTAGAAGCTGGCAGAATTTAATAATGCTGGCATCTCTTTCACCCACAGATTTATCAATTGCATTACGAACAGCAATAATAGAGGGCTTCAAACTTGAGAACAAAGCAAAATCTTCAGGAGGCGTGGGTATGATATACTGTTCAATAAGCTGATACATCTTAGAAACCACTTTTGATTCATCTTCAAGAATTTCAATCTGAGGGAAGGTAGAAACAAAGTATTTTTCCGTTTTGTTCGCAAATACTCTGACAGGTTATCTTAAAACACTTAGCGAATCTAAATTGCTGTCAAATGCCATTTTAAATACAGGGCAGAACCTGATTTTAAAATTGCACAAAGAGATCCGACATTACCTACTACCTACATAAAAATCAAGTTCAAATGCACTCGTTCAACTTCCCCCAGAGACCTGAACCATCCCCACCCTGCTGGCCTTCCGAAAAGCCGTCAAGACATGGCTCTTCCTGCAGGCAGGGGGGAAAGACTAAATCCATCTGAATTCCCCCCTTGGTATGGCTGACTGTGATCACTTTTTAACTTTTGTGTATCTTTTAACCGTTGTTTTTAAACTATTGCTTATTATTAATGTTCTTTACAATTGTTGTACGCCGCCCTGAGTCCCTCGGGAGTAGGGCGGCATAGAAGAACAAATAATAAATAAATAAATAAATAAATTCTCGCTCTCACTCACTCTGTCCAGAGTGCACTGGGCCTCCGGGGGGCCTCCACAACTTCAGCCACCCTCTGCTCTGTTTAATAACCTGCACTTTCATTTAATGGCTGCATCAGGGAGAGCATCAGGGGGAGAGGGGATCATTAAATGAGGTAATCTTGCTTAATGGCTATCACCACTTGTGACCATAATGGGAAGGCTCCATTGTAGTCATAAATCAAGGACTACTTGTACAACTGAGAATCATCAGTACACTTACCACAAACTGGGAGATCACTCCCAGTAGTTTCATATACATACTATATAACACAGTAGTGAAATCCAATTTTTTAAATTATTGGTTCTGTGGGCGTGGCTTGGTGGGCGTGGCTTGGTGGGCATGGCAGTGGAAGGATACTGCAAAATCTCCATTCCCACCCCACTCCAGGGGAAGGATACTGCAAAATCTCCATTCCCTCCCCACTCCTGGGGGAAGGATATTGCAAAATCTCCATTCCCTCCCCACTCCAGGGGAAGGATACTGCAAAATCTCCATTCCCACCCCACTCCAGGGGAAGGATACTACAAAATCTCCATTCCCTCCCCACTCCTGGGGGAAGGATATTGCAAAATCTCCATTCCCACCCCATTCCTGGGGGAAGGATATTGCAAAATCTCCATTCCCACCCCACTCCAGGGGAAGGATACTGCAAAATCTCCATTCCCACCCCATCTGGGGCCAGCCAGAGGTGGTATTTGCCAGTTCTCTGAACTACTCCAGAACCTGTCAGAACCTGATGGATTTCACCCCTGATATAACATGAAGAACATTTGTTGTGTTGCACATGCCCCTGCTTCTGGGTCATGGGGGAGACAGAGATTCCTTCTCTGACTGGCTCCCAGGATGAGAGAAAAGAGAGGAAGAGAATTGGATTTCTTGGGGTCATAAGCACAGTCACAGTTTTACTTAACAACCACTTCACTTAGCAATTGATTGCAAAACAAGTGCTACCTCTATGAGCTAGACTGGGTATAAATTCCACTGATTTTGCTATACTTCTCCTCTACTGCATCTCCTCCAACATCCTACTGTCCTCCAAACATTTTCTACTTCACTTAGTGCCAACATAGCCAGTGGCAAGGGATTGTGAAAGATGTTGGAAACATCTGGTGAGCGCTAACTAGGCACTGCAGATGTGAAGGAAAATTACTGTTTGACAGGCCACACAACCAGTTGTGATACATAGGTTTCATGCCCTATTTATTTCAACTAGGATGTACAGCAAGACTAGATTTAGATATGCACATTATATTGTACCTATCTCCCAGGAAAGCAAATGCAGGAGAACACAGTTATTACCCGGATCAAAAGGATCTATTTGATTTTTTATGAGAGACTGAATAGCATATCTGGGTTTCATGGACTGTAGATAGAAGGTGTCAGAGTATCTAAAAGCAAGCAAAACACATCCGGCAATGGCAACTTGTGAACTCTTGCTACTTAATGAAAACAGAATGGTGAACTTACCCTATCTTGTATTTCATCAAGGAATGTCAAAGTAACCACATATTCAGTAGTTGTACTTGGCAGAAACTCAAGTTTAAATTTAGCATCATTTGCCTCAACGAGAATGGTGTTCACTTTTTTCTTTGCAATTACAGGAAGCATTTCATTAATAACCTAAATGCAAAAGAAAGTATTAAAAGCATTAGTAAAACTATAAGAGGATAAGTTACATTTAGTTAGGAATTCACTTAACATGAAAGTATTCTTTAGTCAAGATTATGTAGTTTATAATGAGTAAATGTCATGTCACGATTAAACGGACATAGGTGACTTTGGGCCAGTCACTCTCTTTCAGCTCAACCCATCTCTAAGGGTTGTTGTGGATAAAATAGGAGAAAGAAGGTGTATTGGGTAGATTCATTACCTTAAGGTGTTTGTAAAAATAATAAAAGCAAGATATAAATAAACAAAATAAATAAAATTTCAGTTCATTAAAATGCATTAAATTGACAACAGAATTTTGGAAAATGTCTTCTAGTTATTGGAAATAGAAGTCAATACCGATCACACCCCAAGGGCCATCCCTGATTTCCCAAACACTGTTTATAAATTATTTCAAATAACTAAAATTGTGTTGTTTTGATTTCAAAATTTTGCAAGTTCTCACAAGAGAATATAGAACATTTTTTTTCAGGATTTTGTTCAAGAATACAAAAATGTCATGAAATTGCAGCAATGTATGCGATCTGGTAAAATTTCAGTTATTCTGGAGGGAGGAATACCCAAGCCACCATGTGAGATTGCATAACAGGACCTGACTCTGCTCCATAGCATTTTCTTTCCAAGATTTTCCATAGAGTTCAGTGCACAATTTTCAGACAGTTATTCTGTCTTAATCCAACCTTAACTCAAGATTATTATAGGGATTAAATCAAGGGACATTTCTATTAGCTTCCAAAGAAAAGGTGGGATATAAATGCAATCAGTAATCAATCAACCAATAATACATATATCTTTGATTGTTACATTATCTCTGTCTCTCACACACATTTTTCTGGAAAATCCACTTAGTATGCAGAAACTTTTTTGTTTTTATATTGGCCCCATTTTATTTCTAATCTGGTATGGGAAGCATTAAAATGGAAGTTAAAGGACAATGTGGATTTACCTCCAAACAGCGCTTTGGTGATGGAATTAGTTTGTCTTTCAACTTTTTAGCATCTATGAGGAACAAACCTAATGGTCTCTTTTGTTTTATTGCCATTGCTTCTTTGTGTTGTCTGTGATATTTCTCCAGTTGTTCAGCAAAAAATTTAACATCTGTTTATTTTAAACAGAAAGATACAGTTAGTCATTTACAGATGGCTTAAGGGGGAAAATTATATTGTATTTCCTCATGGGAAAGAATATAAATACATTTCTCCCTTTTTATTTAGAAAAACATTTTTTTAAGGGATGAACAGAGATTATTCAAAATGGGTTATCTTCTCCTGTCTGGTCTATAGAGAGTTTTTAACAGAAATAAACAAATGTTTATTTTGTATGAAAGCAGCAACTTCCAATTCCAGAATGTTATGAAACCTAGACACAAACAGTCTCCTCAACTCAGCAATACAATTTCAGAGAAGTGGTAGGTTTTTAGGCCAGCCATTTGCTTAACAATAGCAAGGGATTCTGTTCCATTTCATTCCATTCTGTTGAGGGTTTCTCTGATAAAACATCCTGGAAAATATCAAAGCTTTTAACTATTTAAAAAATGGTTGCTGTAAAAATGGCATTGCAGATTTCATGAGATTAACACACCAATTAGAACTGTGCAAAGCTTTGGATTGAAAGGTACAATAGCACTTCAGAGAGCAAGCATGCTCACAGCATAAAGAGGTAACTATAGAAGGGGTAAGAAGTCAAGGAACAACAAAAAGGATGTTGTGTCATTGTAATGAATATTTCATATTTTTATCATGAAGTTTATATTAGTCACCTATATGCAGCAACATTTTGCAATTCTTTAAAGTAGTTGTGACTTTTTCTGGGATTGCTGTTTCCAATTCCAGCGTGATCCTGGGAAAAGACTTGTTTGCAGATTGATGCTTCAAGTGGACTCTTAAGCATTATTTTGCCTTTTAAGTTCAACTATTAGTAGTGAATTAAAGAATCAGAAAGAATCCAGGATTATCTACACTACACACCCTAGCCAACCATTCTATAATAGAATATGGCAGTCTTCCTCTGTTTTTATTCAAATTCAGTTCAAAAAGGAAACCTAAAGTTGGAACCTGGTAGAGAGAATTTTAGATTTCATAGACAAATCTAACTTTGCTCTGAATTTCAGACAATAATGACCCAAACAATAGTGAAGCAGATTTTTAAAATTGTCATATGTACATGTTTTAGAAAAAAAAATCCTTTTTGGCACTTAGTGGACATTCAGCTTAAAAGATACCCCTTGCCCCATTAGGCCATTAAAGCAAAAATTTATTCATTCTCTCTCTCTCTCTCTCTCTCTCTCTCTCTCTCTCTCTCTCTCTCTCTCTCTCTCTCTCTCTCTCTCTCTCTCTCTCCTTCCCTCCCTCCCTCCCTCCCTCCCTCGCTCTTTCTCTCTCTCTCTCTCTCTCTCTCTCTCTCTCCACTTTATCTATAATCCTTTAATACTTATGTCGTCTGGAGAGTAGTTTTGTTCTCGTGATCAAGGCACCATACTAGAAACCAGGAAACTGTGAGTGAGTGACTTTGTGTCAGTCCCTTTCTCTCAGCCCAATTCACCTCTGTGAGAAATGGAACGTTCTTCTTGTAAAAATATAAGAGCAAAAGCACAGTCATTTGTATGACTTACTATTTTGTATAATCAAAATGTATTTTTTGCATGTCAGCTTTCTTTCTGTTCTCTGTTCCCAGAGAAAGAGGAAATCAACAAGATAGTTTATGCTGACATATGCTGACATATACAAGATATTCAGGATGACAGGAGTGTGAGATAGGGACATGCTGACATTTGGGAGAGGAAGTATGCAGATGTCAGAATGAAGTGAAGTTCTAGGGAATTTCCATGCTGGAAGTCACCCGAGTAAGGTGCCAAAAGTGAACGTAAAATGAGTGAACAATGAAATGGGAGGAGTAAAATTGTTGATTTCCTGTAAACCTAAAAATGTATTTATACAGTGTATTCAGTTCAGAATGTTGCTGTGGTCGGAGACCTCTCCTTCCAGTGCCCTTTTGCAAAAGAATAAAAAGCTCATGTTTATTGCTCATTTGGTCTCCTGTTGAGTGTTTGGGTGATTTTTTTTCTCACAACCTCACAGGCTTGTTGTTGTGGAGAAAAGAGGAGGAGGAAGGAGTATTAAGTTTGCCATCTTGAGTTATTTATAAAAATAATAAAAAGCAGGATAAAAAATGTTTTAAAAACCTTAAAGGTTCATTACTATAGAACACTATCTGTGTATCAAACTGCCAAATTTAATTATGGATACATGCACAAATCCTTCCATTTTAACCACTATATCATACCACATAGATAGTCAATGAGCAGCTACCACCATTCACAGTTACATAATTATATAATTACAGCTGAATCTCATCTACCTTTGTCTATGCTTTGCAATGCTAACGTAATAGCTAAAGTGACAGAGACAACCTTCTTAAGGGCTATATCCGTGGTGACGAACCTATGGAATGCGTGCCGCTTCTGCTTCCAGAGCCATCCCGTGCAGGATGCACGGCCTCGCTGGCTCCTCTGCCGTGTTCCTGTGCACACACACGCGCCGGTCAGTTGTTTGTCGCGTGCGGGAGCAGCAAAACCCGGAAGAGCAGTGTTCCAGTGCACATGCGCATGCTGGCACCCAAATTTCCGGGTTACCTCCAGGCGCATGCGCGATGGTCAGCGAGGCCAGGCGGGCCAGGAGGGATGGTTTGACGTGCCATTTCCGGCACGCAGGCCGGCACGCGGGGACAAATAGGTTAGCCACCACTGGGTTATATGATTGGCTTAGGTGCAGGTTGCCTTAGTTTTATTTCAGAATATAGTAGGAGACCTATATTGACCTATATTGGAGAAAGTAAAAACAGATGAAAAATAAAATTTTCAGATAAAAGAAAGGTCTCTTTCAAATTAAACTTGACTCCTAGTGACTTTATAGAATCACATGTAGTTCAGGCAATGGAAGTAACTTCTCATTTGTTTGTTCTGGGATGTTCTGATGGTCATCCTACAAGGTCCTCCTTAACATCCCCAAATTTGGTCAAAATTGGCTAGGTGCTGCCATCTACAGTAAATGAACTTAATGCTATATCCAGGGGATTTTCTATAATGTAGAAATTTCAAATGTTTACTGGCATAACACAATCTGCTAAGAAAATCATTTTTCTAATCAAATGGGGCACAAAATGTAACAAAATATAAAACAATATTTACCAGGTTCTTCTTTCTTTAGAGCTTGCAAATCAAGGCTTTCATTTTCTTTAAAAAATAATCTAAACTTTTCAAATGTAGCTGCATATAAATTTGCTGCTTCAAATGCTGAATCAATTGTTTCCTAAAAAGTAAAAAAAAGATATTTCAATTATTAGTCTTTAACTAACTTCCATCCATACGATAGTTCTATTTCATTTCTTCTACTTTTTTCACTGTTATTTATTACTATGCTATGTTATTCTTACATAGAAGCAATGATAGCAAGCATATAAAAGTTAAAGAGCAAGTTGAAATATCTACCCTAAAGTAAGTAATCATTGTGCTAGCTTGTTATTTACTACCAAATTGTTTTAGGTAGATTAAAAAAAAGAAAGACAGTATTTCACTAGAGTTCAGTAGGGCTCTACTGGGCACTGTCGTCAGAGAAATCTAGATTTAAGGATCTCACAACAATGTTGCTATTGGCCAGGCATTCTTTCTCAGCTTAGCTTACATGCAGGATTGCTGTTGTGAGGATAAAACGAGGAGATTCTCAGAAAAAAAGTGAGATATAAATGAATATGTATTAAATAAATTAAATTCTTTAAATATAACTATATTAGAAGAAACTTCACAAACTGCATTTAATCAGACATTTTACTTAGTAAAATTCTTAAAAGATGTACATAGTCTTCAGTTGAGGTGAACTTAAGCTGTTATTACCCAAATTCAACATTTTAAAAAAATCTATTACATTTTCATTTGCACTCAGCTCTTAATAAATAAATGCATTCCATAGTTAATTTGACTCCTCTTTGTGATGCCCAATACCAAAGCTGTAAAGTAAGTACTATTCTTTTCTGAGGATAAACTATTATTAATTACCTTACTTATTATAAATAGCAGCTGCAAGTAATGGAAAAGATCTACCACCACTCCTTGCTTTAGTATTATTCACATCAAGGTGAATATTATTATTCCAAAACCAAATTTGCGTTGCAAGGAAACCTCTCAGTGACACCAATGAGCCTTGATTATAATCATTATCCCAAGCCACCAGCTGCAATTTGCATTAAGAAATCTCCCATTGTTATTAGTGGCCTATTATCCCACTATTGAACAAACCACCTCAGCTGCTGTTTCCTTTTTGTGTGTATTAGAGGGAGACATATGTTTAACCTTACCTTTTGATTCAAAGAAATTTTATTAGCCAGTTTATTTTCCCCGCTGACTTTTCATGGACGCCGTTACTAATTTAGATATATAGGTATAGGTATATAATAGCTGTTGTTAAGAATATCTTTAAAAATTATTGATATTAGCACTTTTCTCAGAGAAGAAAAAGATTAGCAATAGAATAGGTGTAAAGCCACCTATATTGGGCAGCAGCAATATAGAAAAATGCTGGAGGCACATGATAACTTTAGTGACAATGGCAAAGAAATCAATCCATACTTCATGGGAAAAAACAATAGTAAATCCATTCCTTTATTTTTGCCAAAAAACCCCCCACATGGATAGAAAAACTAAATTGATTGATGACGTAGTGCTGGAAGATGGGCCCTCAGGTCACTGGCACTTAACATGCTATTGAGGAAGAGCTGAAGATATTTCAGAATAGTAATGGTGGTGATAACATAGCTAGAATAAAGTCTTTGGGATGTCTAGTTGCTGATGTTGCCATATAACATATATGGCGCAGGTGGCGCAGCAGTTAGAGGCAGTACTAAGATTCTTTAGAATTCTGTGGACAGTCCAAAAAAAGGGGAAAAAAGGATCATCAAACAAATCAACCCAGAATTCTCACTTAAGGCATAAATGACCAGGCTCAAATTATTTCCTGGCTGGGAAAAGTTAATGGAAAGACAACAAGCAGCTAGGTGGATGTCCTCGGTTACAATGGTGATGCACACACCATTGAAAGGTCTGAAGGACCAGCTTGTAGACCAATTGTTATGGAGAAAATCTCTCTCTATATGGTTGCTAGGAGTCAAAAACAACTTGATGGTACATAATCACCAGGACCAGATGGATTACATCCCAGAGTTCTGAAGGAGCTGGCAGACATGATCTTGAAACCATTGGAGTATATCTTTCAAAAATCCTATTGAACTAGTGAACTAGTGAACTATCAGAGGACTGGAAAACAGCTAATGTGGTTCCCATCTTCAAAAAAGGGGAAAAAATAGATCCAGGAAACTACAGACCAATCAGCCTGACATAAATACCTGGGAAAATACTGGAAAAGATAATCAAACAACAGACCTGCTAACACCTACCTTAGAAGGAAGCAAAGTTATAGCCAGAAGCCCACAATGGTTTGTCAAAAACAGATCATGCCAAACAAATCTTATTTCATTCTTTGACAAAGTGACTAAATTAGTGGACCAGCAAAATGCTATGGATATAATATACTTGGATTTCATTAAGGCATTTGACAAAGTAGACCACAACCTACTTCTGAGTAAGTTAGAAAAATGTGGGATAAACAGCATCACCACCAGATGGATTCGTAACTGGCTGACAAACAGCACTCAGCATGTGATCCTTAATGGAACTACAGCTACAGGGAGGGAAGTAAGCAGTGGGGTACTCCAAGTTCTGACTCTTCAATAACTTCATAAATGATGTAGATGATCAAATAGAAGGAGAACTCATCAAATTTACAGATGACACTAAATTGGCAGGAATAGTCAACACCTAGAAGATAGGCTCAAGATCCAGAAGAATCTCGACAAACTTGAACACTGTGCCCCAACAAAATGAAATTCAATGGTGAGAAAAGTGAGAAATTTTACACTTAGGTAAGAAAAACCAAATGTACAGGTATAGAATAGGTGTAACTTGGCTCAATGGCAGTAACTGCAAGAGGGATCTTGGAATTTAAGTGGACAATCATTTAAATATGAGCCAGCAGTGTGCTGCTGTAGCCACAAAAACCAATGTAATCCTAGACTATATTAACAGAGGGTTAGAATCAAGATCATGTGACATGTTAGTACAGTACCACTTTATAATGCCTTGGTAAGATCACACTTGGAATATTGCAACCAATTTTGATCTCCATATTATAAAATAGATGTTGAGACTCTGGAAAGAATGCAGAGAAGAGCAAACAACAATGATAAGGGGGCTGGAGGCTAAAACATATGAAGAATAGTTGCAGGAATTGGGTATGTCTAATCTAGTGAAGAGGAGGACTAGGGGTGACAGTTTTTAATATTTGAGAGGCTGCCACAAAGAAGAGAAGGTCAACCTATTTTCCAAAGCACTAAAAGGCAGGACAAGAAACAATAGATGGACACTTATCAAGGAGAGAACTAATTTAGAACTAAGGAGAAATTTCCTGACAATGAGGACAATTAATCAGTGGAATGGGTTTTTAAGATGAGATGGGATAGTCATTTGACCAGAATGCTTTGGGGTCTCCTGCTTGTGCAAGGGGTTGGACTAAAATTCCTCCAAGGTCCCTTCCAACTCTATTATTCTGCTAATCATTCAGTTTTAAAACTGTTACTTAAGTACCTCTGCAATATGAAATATTTAAATGTAAATAAATTTATAAACAAGGGTGTCATATACCTTTATTTGTAGGATAATAGTTTGAAGATGTTTATCATCTTTAAACATTGTTGATAAGCTTGGTCCTTCACCACATGTTTTTTCTTCAAGTTTGTTGTTAATAACAGGACGAGTGAAGGCATCAAAATACTGATCTGGAACAAGGTTTGCAATAGATAACACAGTTGCCTGAAACTGAGACACAATATCTGCCATAGCATCCTGTTTGACCAAATAGAAGAAAATCAGTTGAAATGTTTGTTATGCTAGATATGAAGCTTTGCATAGCATTTTCAGAGCTCTTCACATAAATATGGTTGAATCCTTTACAACAATTGTAAAAATGTCTCGTGAAGACCCACAAATCTAACAGTTTCAATGCCAAGTCTCTAGAGTTTTCTATTTTAAAAGTTTTCACTTCTTAAAAAAGAATATGAGGACTGCTGTGTATTGATTTGTGTATTAAATTACAATAACCTTAATAATGCATAAAACCTGAATGCCACCTAAAATTGAAATAAATCTCCAAAGTTCATACGTAATACTAAAGCCACAGAAAGAAAGATAGAAATATCAAAAGTAGAGTCACCTTTGCATAGTATCTCTGATAGTGACATTACTAAATAGTTAATTAAATGCCATGGTTAGTCTGTGTTAGTGGACAAGTGGCAAAGCTACCCAGAAGTTTTTATTTTAAACACAGTCACCCCTGGATTACAAACTTGGAGTTCTTTCTGTTGCTGGCTACGTACTTTTCTTTCCTCCCTAATTTTCACAGCATCTTTGTCATTGCCAAAATGGCTTCAAATAGTGCCTTTTATGCAGCAGTTAACTAGAAAACTAACTAGTAAACTAGCAGTTAACACTGCAAGTTTCATTCATGTAGTCCTACACTAATAGCAGTTCAACTCATTAAGAAATAACAGGTTGCCCTTGTTCATATTGTATTGTTTCAAGATGACTATTCTTCTCAAATATTCCGGTCAGACTCAAAGCTAAGTTATTATTCAGTTGATCAAAAATTATTTCCAGAGGCATCTTCCAGCCTAAATCTATGCCAGTCAAGAATTATATCTGACTCATAACTATAAAGATAATTTTTCAAGAACTCCGTGCCCCATGATTACATTTTTTTTAAAAAAAATGGAAACCTTTTCCAAACTAAATGAACTTTAACCTGGAACTCTTCTGCAGTTGGTTCAAACAGCAATGCATGGATCTCTAAAATTAGCTCGACAAGAAACATTGGAATGGATGCTTCCTCTTCCTCTGCAATCATTGAAGCAGTTCCCTAGAGTAAAAAGAAAGAAAGAACGAATTACCGTATTTTTCAGACTATAAGACGCACCGGAGTATAAGGCGCACCTTAGTTTTTGGGGAGGAAAATAAGAAAAAAGCTGATTGATCTGCCACCTGGATAACCCCCAAACAGCTGTTCCCAGAGGTGAACTTTAGCAATAGGTTTGTTGGTTGTGAGCTCTGCACCTTGCTTTTCCAGCCTCTGAAACCTCCGTTTCAGAGGCTGGGAAAGCAAGGTGCAGAGCTCACAACCAACAAACCTATTGTTAAAGTTCAGAGGATTTTTTCAGCCCCTGAAACCTCCGTTTCAGAGGATTGTTTCCCAGCTCCTGAAACCTCCATTTCAGAGGATTTTTTCAGCCCCTGAAACATCTGTTTGAGAGGCTGGGCGGGGTTACATTTGGTGTATAAGATGCACCCAAATTTTCACCCTCTTTTAGGGGGAGAAAGGTGCGTCTTATACTCTGAAAAATACGGCAAGTCTTTAAAAAAAAATTAGACAATGAACTCAAACTCTAAAGTCCTCTAGCTTAGAAAGTTCCCTGTTTGTTAGAACATAAATAATTTCCAAGTAATGGTTCGGAATGTTTAGGAATGTTGGTGAGAGTCTTTCTTTTCTTTGATCATGTTACTTCTTTGTTTTAATTATGATTATGAGGAAACTTCAGCTGCTTTTGTTCCTTTCTCTTCCGTCATATCATATTGTATTCATTCTTTTTAAAATGCATCCTTTTACCGGAATCCTTAATTTTGATACTCATTTCTTAAAATAATGGTATCACATTTTTGTTTAAAATTGATATTTTTAATCAGATCTATCCAGCTTCTCAAAGTGAATATTATTTATTAGTTAGGATCTGTAGAGACTTTTTCTGGATATTATTCAGCACTAAGATATCATTTCTTATGTTATAAACCTTTATACAGCACTCTTTGAAGTATTTTCCAATTATAAAACATACTGTAAAGGTAAGTTTCGTTAATTTCCATTGATAAAATGGATTCAAGAAACACATTTTCACAGGATATGAAGTCATGAACAATATATTAGATCAAAACAAAATGATTGATATTGATCAATAGAAAACAATGATTCTGCTTTAAACAGTAAGTTTTCTGTTATTTTGATCAAGTCATTCTAAAACAGTTTGAATATCTCACTTTGATAAATATTACCTTCT
The DNA here is from genome assembly GCA_023053685.1 of Diadophis punctatus similis. Classification (NCBI taxonomy): domain Eukaryota; kingdom Metazoa; phylum Chordata; class Lepidosauria; order Squamata; family Dipsadidae; genus Diadophis; species Diadophis punctatus. Next base: position 91,377,644 of record JALIGW010000002.1, read on the forward strand.
TTTCCACAACCTCAGGTGCTTCTACATCTGTATTCCATGTTTGGATAATTTCTGCAAGTGGTGTCTTCTTCAACTTATCAGTAAGGTAACGCAAGAGAGTAGCAACAGATTTAACTGCCAAGACGTGCATAGTATTTACTATAAGATAATCAGCAAGACGAATAAAGCTGGGAAGAAATAAACAAATCAACAATGCAAAACAGACTGCTGTCTTAGTACAGACAATCTCACGGGCTTTAATGAGATTTTTCACGTGTGTGTGTGAGAGAGAGAGGGGGGGAGGAGAGAGAGAGAGAGAGAGAGAGAGAGAATATGAATGAGAATGAGAATGAGAATGAAAAAAATTATTAAGAATATACTGCTGGGCCAAACATTGAAAAGAAATAGTATCCTAAATAAACTGGAGAATAACAGCAATGGCAAAATTAACAGTATACAGAAACATAATAAATTTGAAACTAAATTTAAGTTTCCCTATATGGTTTCCCTATATATTAGATGTCACACAAGGCAAATTCATATGCTTAACAGTATGATGTAACATTCCCCCAAGCAGTTTTAGTGTGCAATTTGGGGGTGCTCTTGGGTTGCAGTTCTTGCTCAAGGAGAACTATCACTTAACTATATCTTTTGCACCAGTTGGTCTGTTCCTAGATCAGGAAGGACTGGTTACAATCACGTAAGGTCTTAGTCACCTTCCAATTCAGGTATTGCAATGAGCTCTAGTTTGAGCTTCCCTTGAAGAACATTCAGAAATTCCATTGATCCAGAACACAGTGTCATGTTCAATATTGGTGTACTACAGTATGTCCATGTAACACCGCCATTATTAGGCTCCACTTGGCACAAGTCAAGGTTGTCATGTTTAAAGCTTTACATGGAAATGGCTCAGGAAATCAAGAGTTCCTTCAGAGAAATAGGTAAGAACTACTATATATGCAAAGAGGGCTGAAATATTCCTTACAGTAGCAGGGTGGTGCAATGGTTAGAATGCGGTATTGCATGGTAATTCTGCCGACTGCCAGAAGTTCAATTCTCTCCAGCTCAAAAGGTCAATTCTCACCAGCTCAAGATTGACTCAGCCTTCCATCCTTCCGAGGTTGGTAAAATGAGGACCCAGATTGCTGGAGGCAATATGCTGACTCTATAAACTGCTTAGAGCAGCGTTCCCCAACCTTTCCTGGTTGGCGGCCAGGCACAGGGAGGGGGGGTGGGGAAAGAGGGGATGGTTTTGTGTAAAGTGCAGGTGCGTGCATAGCTTCATATGTGTGAGTGTGCCCACTGCTCGCACAAGTGGAGTTGCAAGCGCCGGTGCCCACTGCTCGCATGAGTTGGGCTGCTCATGCACAGGTTGGAAACCTCTGGCTTAGAGAGGGCTGTAAAGCACAATGAAGCAGTATATAATTCTAAGTGATATTGCTATTGCTATAATACAAGATAGCATTCAGAGGAGACACAGCCATGTACTTCCCTGATTTACTGGGCTATAAGGAGGAGGAGAAGTAAAGTACAATCCAGCTTGCAAAATTCTACAATTATAGCCTATAGTTGTTTATATAGCCTATAACAGTGATGGCGAACCTATGGCACGCGTGCCACAGGTGGCACGCAGAGCCATATCTGCCGGCACGCGAGCTGTTGCCCTTGGTCAACTCCAGCATGCATGTGCGTGCCGGCCAGCTGATTTTTGGCTCGTGTGGAGGCTCTGTGAGGGCATTTTAGGTTTCCATAGGGCCTCCGAGGGGGTGTTTTCGCCCTCCCCAGGCTCCAGGGAAGCCTCTGGAGCCTGGGAAGGGCGAAAAATGGGCCTACCAGGCCCACCGGAAGTCGGGAAATGGGCCATTTCTGGCCTCCAGAGGGCCTCTGCGGGGGCGGGAGAGGCCGTTTTCACCCTCCCCAGGCATTGAATTATGGGTGTGGGCACTCATACGTGCGTGACAGCGCGCACACGCGTTTTCGGCACCTGAGGGAAAAAAGGTTCGCCATCACTGGCCTATAATAACCTCCCATAGATTCCATTTTCCAATCTGGTCATCAGATTACTTATAGAAATGCTTGTCCCCTATGGTTATTGCCACCCCTACTGATCTGATAGAGGGAACCTTCTCTAAGTCCCCTCATGGAGTGGTACCATCTAGGGGACCCTAGAAAGCATACCGTCATGGCAACTGCCTTGTTTAACAGCCTGCTTTTGCAAGGTTATGGATGGCCCTGACCCTGCCGGCTTTCTGAAAGGCTAAAAAGATCTGGCTTTTCCTCCACACTCTGGGGCCAGAACGTTACTGTAACTCTGGAATGGTGTGTTTGCTATGTTGATGATGAGATTTTTATTAATCAAATTTATATGGCCACCCACCCACCCACGCTTCAACTTGGTTTTCCTTTTAATTGGTTTGGCTAACTGTATTATGTTTTTATTTCTGTTTGCCTCTCAGAGTACTACGGGTGGGTGGGTGGCCATATAAATTTGATTAATAAATACATTCATATGTATATGCTTAATGTTTCAGTGTGATATATAAATAAAAATTTCTTTATGATCAAAATGTATTACTTATGTAAGAAATCTTTATCCTATTTATTTTGCCTTTCAAAGGAAAAAAATCAAAATGGCTTTATTTCCCCCAAAATAAGACATCCCCTGATAATAAGCCCAATCGAGCTTTTGAGTGCATGGCAATAAGGCCAAGCGCTTATTTCAGGGTTCAAAAATATAAGACAGGGTCTTATTTTCAGGGAAACACGGTATAATAACAGAGTTGGAAGGGACCTTGGAGGTCTTCTAATCCAATCTCCTGCTCAAGCAGGAAACCCTACACCATTTCAGACAAAACGCTGTCCAATCTCTTCTTAAAAATCTCCAGTATTCCGGAGGCAAGTCATTCTGGAGGCAAGTCATTCCACTTTCCAGAGTCTCAACATCTCTTTTTTTTATTATGGCGACCAAAACTGGATGCAATATTCCAAGTGTGGTCTTATCAAGGCATTATAAAGCAGTCCTAAAACTTAAAGTGATCTTGATTCTATCCCTCTGTTAATGCAACCTAGGACTGTGTTGACTTTTTTGGCGGCAGCAGCAGCACACTGCTGGCTCATATTTAAGTGATCGTCCACTAGGACTCCAAGACTCCTCTCACAGTTACTACTACTGAGCCAGGTATCACCGATTCAGCACAAACAACAGTACACTATATAATTTCAACAAAGAAAATTCAGACAAAGGGCCAAGGATGGTGTTATGTATCAATTGCCTACATGGTTTCACCCAGGTCCAGCGTCTGAGCGGAAAAATACTCAAACGCCATTGGTTGATGCATCTGACAGCTCCCTATAAAAGGGCTAGCTGTCAGACTGCAAGTTGCTGGTTGTACAGAGAAGTTGCCAAGTAAAGAAGTTCCTTTTTGAAGTCTGTCTCCTGTTGTTATTCCCACTACTCAACAGTGGCGACAAAGGCTTGGGAGTAGGAGAACGAATACGATCTACTTAGGCACGAGCAACAGTCAGGCACACCTCACCGAGGATGTCTGCCTTCCATCCGCCGGCACCTTTCAACGCCATCAAAGAAAAATGGGAGTCATATATGAGGAGGTTCGAATTTTCTTGGAAGCAAATGACCTGTTGGGCCTGACTGATAACAGAAAAAGAGCACTTTTCTTAAGTCACTGCGGCCCCGAGGTGTTTAACAACACGGAGTCGCTGTCAGACCCAACCCAGGTACACACCATACCGTGGCAGGTCCTGCAAGCAACCTTGAAGACCCACTATGCTCCCACTCCGTCCAAAGTCGTCCGGCGCTATGAATTCCGGCAGAGACTGCAACAGGAGGGGGAGACCATTAACCAGTACATTGCAGCCCTCCACAGAGCTGCTGGTCACTGCGGATTCAGAGACCTAAATGACATTCTGCTCGACCAGTTGATCTGCGGCGTACAAGACATCTGTCTCCAACGCCGGCTCCTGGCAAGCCCTAATCTGACACTGGCAGCCGCCCTGGCTGAATCTTCCACTAAGGCTGTGGAATCGCTGCACAAATTTGTCGCTTCCAGGGCTGATGCCAAGCCGCCCGCCTCTGTGCACAAAGGCGTGTTCGAGGACTCGGCTAGCAGCGATGAAGATGTCTGCCGCACTGACCGCAAACGGCAACCCGACAAGAGGGACACCAGAGCTGACTGTGCCAGCTGCGGGGGGCAGCATCTGAGGACATTGTGCCATTTCCATGATGCCATTTCTCAGCGGTGCGCGCGGTGTGGACATTTAGCTAAAGTATGCCGCACCATTTTTCCCACCAATCATGCGCATGCGCCTGATGCCACATGTCATGAACTGTCAAAAGCTTCTCGGCGGGAATCTTGGAAACCGCGCCGAAAAGCTGCAACTCAATACCTGCCTGACACAAAGCAGACGCGAGTTGCCAGGGCCAGTGTTCCTAGCAAGAGCAAGCTGACGGTCACCGTGTCAATCGACGGCATGCCCTGCCTCATGGAGATCGACACTGGCTCCTCAGTCTCCATCGTCACCTGGCAGACCCTGAAGCTCGCCCTTCCGAGCCTACAGAAGAGCCGCCTCCGAGAGACCCACATGATATTCTCTGACTACCAGGAAAATCACATTCCCGTCATCGGCCATGGCCAGTTCCTGGTCAAGTTCAACCGTTTTGAGGGGCCTCTCCAGCTCACCGTGGTCCACGGCAGCCTTCCAAGCCTCTTGGGCTTGGATTGGTTCGACACTCTCGGCCTAGGGGTGACAGGAATCAACTCCGTCGCCAACTATGACTTTGACAACCTTTTCAATGAGTTCCAGGACATTTTTAGCAAAGACCTGGGCAAGTATGTGGGCAGCCCTATCTCTTTTAGCCTAGACCCCAATGTCGCTCCTATCAGGTTAAAGTCCAGGTGGGTGCCTTTGGCCTTACGGCCAGAATTGACATGGAACTTGACAAACTTATCAAGCAGGGGATCCTTGAGCCGGTCGACCATGCAAAATGGGAGACACGTATAGTCACCCTCATTAAAGGGGACGGCTCCATTAGGATATGCGCCGACTATAAATGCACACTTAATAAGGCTTGCAACAGAGCGCCTATCCTGTGCCTATTGTGCACCATCTACTACACTCCATGGGCCCTGGCACGCCTGTTCGCTAAACTCGATCTTGCGCAGGCATACCAGCAGCTGCCAGTAGATGGCGCTACTGCTGAGGCACAAACCATTGTAGCTCACAGGGGAGCTTTCAAATGTCACAGGCTGCAGTTTGGGGTTAGCGTGGCCCCAAGTTTGTTCCAGAGTGTAATGGAACGCCTGTTGCAGAACATTCCCAGGGTCGTGCCATATTTCGACGATGTGCTAATCTCAGCCTGTGACTCTGATCAGCTCCGCTGTTGAGTCAGAATGGTTCTGTCCAAACTCCGCGCAGCTGACCTTAAAGCCAAGCGCAACAAATGCTTCTGGGGATGCCAGGGGTTGAATTTCTAGGCTATCGCATTGACAAACATGGCATTCACGCAACTGAAAGCAAGCTCCGGGCCATCCATGATGCTCCGGCCCCCAAGAACCAAGCGGAACTTCCTTGGGCTCCTTAAATTTTACAGCCTGTTCTTAAAGAACAAGGCTACAATTGCAGACCCACTGCACCAACTCCTGGCAAAGAACTCCCCTTGGGTGTGGGGTCTGAAAGAAGTCGAGGCATTTCAGGCCGTCAAGAAACTTCTGATAGATGACAGTTTCCTAATACAATACAATTGCACTCTACCCTTAGTACTTGTTTGCGACGCCTCCCCCTTTGGCATCAGGGCTGTTTTAAGCCACAGGCTCCCAAATGGGACTGAAGCCCCAGTCGCATATTATTCAATGACCCTGTCCAGTGCTGAGAGGACTATAGCCAGCTGGACAGGGAGGCTCTAGCAGCCGTGGCTGGGGTAAAAATGTTTCATGAATACCTGTTTGGGATGGATTTTGAATTGGTTACGGACCAAAAACCTCTCTTGGGACTGCTCGTGGGGGACCGGCCCAACCCCGGTGGCCCTGTCCCCATGGTTCACCAGATTGCCCATTTTTCTGTCCGCCTATTCCTATCGCCTGGTGCACCGGCCAGGAAAGGACATGGGCGACACGGACGCTTTGAGTAGGTGCCCATTGCCCGATTTGCTGTCTGATATTTCTCCGGATGCTCCGGTCCTGTTGATCGACCTTGCTGACTTGGGCCTCGTCACCTCGGCTGAGGTGGCCAGGCAGACGGCCAAGGACCCCTCACTTAAGATTGTCTTGAACTGGGTGAAGGGGATGGCCAAAGGATCCTGTCAAACCCAAATTCAGGTCATTTGTGCAACGGCAGCATGAACTGTCCGAACAAGGAGGCTGCCTCCTATGTGGGGGACCATGTGGTCATTCCGCCCAGCCTGCGTGCTGGCATTTTAAGGACATTGCATGAGGGCCATCCGGGCTACCTGGGGAAGTTGAGAAAATCCTGGGTCCCATGTCTTATTTAATAAGGTTAAACAATGGCCGCCAATGGAAACAGCACATCGACCAACTTAGAAAATGTGTAAAGGGCGAACTGCAAAATCCTCAAAATGTAAATAATTATACTCCTTCCCTAGCTGACTCAAACCTGATGGAGGCTGAAGACCTACCGGAGCCACCTGGAGTCCAGCGGCGATCAGCCGATGAACCGGTTCTAAAATCCAAAGAGGCCACACCCAAAAGCTTCCAGGAGCTTCCAAGCTCAGACCTCGGAGCAGCAGCAGGCCTGTCCGCCCAGACTGCTGCCTCGCCAACGACTGAGCTGCACAGGTCAGGGAGGGTCCCCAAATGCCCCGCCTACCTATGTGACTACGTATGCTGCACAGATTGCTCCATCGAGAAGGGGAGGGGTGTTATGTATCAACAGTGGGAAAATAGTCAAATGCCATTGGTTGATGCATCTGACAGCTCCCTATAAAAGGGCTAGCTGTCAGGCTGCAAGTTTTTGGTTGTACAGAGAAGTTGCCAAGTAAAGAAGTTCCTTTTGAAGTCTGTCTCCTGTCGTTATTCCCACTACTCAACAGATAGCAAGCAACAAATAACATTGCCTAAGTTAAAGTAATAACTTCACATTGCTTTAACTATTATTAAAAATGTTCCCAAGGTATTGATTTCTGTTTCATACTGGCCAATGTATTGATTATTCTTTCATATTGCCAAGAAACATAAATAATACATCAGATATGATATACACAGTACTAAATATAACAAGAAAGGAATGGACTATAATTTTTACATTTATATTTTCACCATTATTATTAAGGATTAGCTTGGTTTCTGATGGAAGGACTTGCTGAAAGAAATATTTACAACATTTACAAAATAGGATTTAGGGCCTCTGATTTGATGCCTATGACTCAGGTCACATAGCATGTTAACCCTTAATCAGATGTTTGTTTCTGTTTTCACAAAATAGGTGAAGCTAGCCTAAATTATAACCACTTTTTGCAAGAAGCACTTTTGCTGTTTTACATCTACCAGTTCTAAATTGCGAGAAAGATATTATGACAAGACACCCATAGATACACTATTACTAACCATGTTAGCCTTCCACACTGAGCCCTTTTATTGGCCTGTTCTGTATATGTCATTCTTTCAGGTTGTTCGCCATACATGTCTTTCTCAACACGAGAAACGGCAGTTCCTACAACTTCTTTTCTTGTTGCCATTGTTATCTGTTCTGAGGAAAAATACAGGTAGAAATTGCTGCAATTATTCCAGGCACAAACTAAACAATAGATTTATAGTTAAGGAAGCGACCTGTCCATAAACAGTTAGCTACAGTTTTTAAAAACATCTATTGCCTGTTCTAAGCCCTATCTGACTTAGAATGGGAGGGTTATACTGGTCCCTGTGAAATTTTACAGGGGCCACTCAAATGATTGGGACTGATACAGAGGAAAGTGTGGATTGGGTCAGGCTGTACTCCCCCCCCCACATAAATTCACACTATCTTCTTCCTGTTGCATATCAAGATTGTAATGGTAGGTAACCCCTCCCCCCGCTTTCTTCTCACAATACATAAGATCATATCTTGATTCTGTCTAACTTTTATTTATTTTTTTCTATTGAATTAGATCCACTTCTCTGAGTTCTTTTGGTAAGGTTTTTCAGAAGTGGTTTGCCATTGTCAAGGGCTCAGTGAAAGTGTCTAACCCAAAGTCACTCAGCTGGGTTTGTGCCCAAGGTGGAACTAGAAATCACAATCTCTCAGTTTTTAGCCAGATACCTTAACTACTAAAAACTGAAATTTCCAAAGTTCAAATGTTGCAAGAAAGTACAATTATTTGAAAATTCAAAGAATTTTCTAACCCCACTTATCTGAGATAAAAGAAATACACACACTCTCATGAAGCATTTAGAATAAATATATAAACATTATTATTTATTGTTAATATGGCAGTTCTGTACCTGTAGTCTCAATATTATAAAAATAATCATCAGGAGTGAAACCAGTTTCAAGCAGTGCAATTCGACATGCACTTCTAACCACTTCTTTGGCTAATTCTCTGAATTCTGATAAACGAGATGCCACCTAAAATTTTAATGCAATTACAGGTGAATAATGATTAAATTTCAGTTAAATTATTTATATGAACTCTTGAACAACTGAAACATGAAACTCACATCTTTTAGTTGACTGAACTGAGTACCTTTAAACTCTACCAATGTATATATATAGCCCTTTTCAATTTGACAAAGTACCATGTCACTAATTCGATAACACATTTCTTGGATATTTAGAATTGCTGGTCTCAAACACTGCAAAACAGAACAAATCAATAAGACAGAAAGAACTATTAGAAAGTATTGTGTACATTTTCTGAATAGTACAACAAAAGCAAACTGATTGGCTTTCATATTTACACTATATTTGAGACAAATTGGAAATCACATGGTTACATCTGTTTTTCTACTTTCTCTGTGTCTCCCAGTCTCCCCCCCCCCCCCCATATCTTGATGGAAGAAAGGGGTCTTGGCATGTTTACACATAAGTTGTCCAAACTGAAATATAAATATGCATAGTTGATGGCTCCTGGAAAATGGCTCCTGGATATTAGTGTCTCTGAGTTCCCATATATTAAAAATATTGTCTTGACTACACAGAGCTAGGCAAAGTATTTGTGATCATGCATTATCAAATATATAATGTCGGCAAGAACCTATATTTTGTTGTTGCTTTTTTAAAAGCAAATGAACAAAGCAGCTTTCCAATTTTTCAAAATAATAGATTTCCAAATTCCATCCAAGGAAAAAATGCTCCCAGTATTGTATTCACTAAGGAAAGGAAGGAGAGGCTGTATTTTCCAATAATTAAAAAATATTCTCCAGATAGAAAAACAAGATTATCATCATCAGCCAGTTTGGTCTAATGGTTAAGGCACCACGTTAGAAACCAGGAGACTGTGAGTTCTACTCCTGCCTTAGGCATGAAAACTGGCTGAGTCACTTTGGGCCAGTCTCCCTCTCTCTCTCTCAGCCCAACTCACTTCACAGGGGTGATGTGGGAAAAATAGGAGGAGGAAGAAGTATTGTGTGTGTTTCATCATAGCATCCCTTAAAAATTCCTTTGTGTGCACGAGTGGATCTTTCTGAAGAGCACAGAAGCAGATCAAGGGATTATTGGGAGAGAAGAGAATAAGTGAAAAACTTCCCCTTTGCATTAACAGGCATTTCTGATAGTTCAACTATTTTTCTCTTTGTAAAATATTTCAATCTCTGTGAATTTTTTTAGATTATGGGATTTATTGACTTTCCATACTAACTAAACTCTAGCAGCACTAATTTAGAGCTGTGGAACTACAGTTATATTAATATGAATATATTTCACATAAGGAAACCTACAGTACACTGTAAATAATTTTGATATTAAACAGTGACCTCTTCAAAACAATACAATGCTTTAGATTATCTAATGTCCTTCACATGTATTATTTCAGTAATAAAAACTCAATACATACAGAATTAACGATGAATAAGTTCTTCTGTAAAGCTCGGCGACATGAATTAATATTTTTCCAGCGGACGTTCTTTCTCCATACATTAAATGACTTCCATTTGCGAAATATAGCAAATATAGTGATTTTGATAAGTGCCCTATGATAGACATATTCTTGCTCCCAGCGTTCAAGTTCCAGGTATTCAACTTCTCCATTATATGTATGAATAACAGCTTGTGGACTAATAGTGTAGTAGTCATTTTTGTTAATGCAGTCATAGCTTACAATTCTAAAAATAAATTTAAAAAACATCTTGTTTAATAGGATAAATTATTTGCCAAGACCTGAGTAAGCAATGATGGATTATCTATATATATGCCTATTCTGTACCTGTAGGAAACAGAACCTAATAGAATAATACCTGTTATTTTTGTATCATTCCGTATCATGGGTTTTGCTACTAATCTATTAATTTTCAAGGAGGGAGGGTGGCAATTAACATAACTTGTTTGATCATGGCAGGACGTTTTCTGACATATCCTGGATAACTGAACACGTTGGATTGGTTTTTTTAATGCAGCCTCATCCCATCACATTTATATAAAATCCACAAGAAGCTACAATGACATGAAGTAAATCTTTATTTATCCAGGATGGAGTAGAGTGACTCAGAATGGCACCAGTTCCACCTTCAATGCAAATACCATAGTAGTACTAAAGCATATGTATTTCCCACCCGCCCAAACTTTAGTTGTTCACAGAAAAGGCATAAATCAGGGTTTCTAAATGCATTAGTGCTCAAATGTCCCTGCTCAATTTTTGTACAATTTAGCACACTTCGTATTTGCATAAAGCTCTATCCCGCATCAAATTGCTGTCCCAATTTGCTAAAAACAATAATACGACAGCAATCTGTTCTTTCCTTGCTAGATTGGGATACAATATATTTTGATTTTAACAAAATTTGCTCTGAATCTGAGTACTGAGTCATGCTCTGCAGTGAGTGGATATTCCAATTCATGCTTTCAAAGCATATGATGTTCTCTGCATAGTTCTAATGAAAATGATAGACATTTTCTCCCCATCTCTTTCAGGAATAGACTGCTAATTGCACGAGGGTATTTAAGCTGCCTGAATACTCAGTATACAATAATTATCAGTGTATGCTGGCAGTTGTTATATAAATTACCTGACAAAACTATATGACAAAACATATATTTGGCATATAATAATACTGTCTTTCTATGTTACGACAACTGTTTGAAAAAAATCCTATATACATTCCTGAAACAAACAAAATGTTAAAATGGTTATAATATTTATGTAGTTACTTACCAAGCACATCTAAATTATATTAAAGTAACCAAAATATATTTACAATCCCCAAGGCATGTCAAAACCTTTGAGCACTCCTAATGTTTGGAAATTGAAAATTTGGAAAGCTGAAAAATTTGACATGCCCTAATTATACAGTCTACGTCTTTTGAGATGTATACATTATATAATTGCCTTTTTAAATCAAAATTTAACAGTGTTCCTTAATTGATAATTTCATTTCAGTTTCCCCTTTCTAAGGAAAAAACCACAAGCTTTCAAATTTTAGCACCACATTTATGTGAAAACATATACATATAAGAAAAACACAGATATTAAATATACTGTAACTATATTATTTCTTTGAGTAAATATATTAACCATCAGTAGAACAGAGATTGGTATTATAAGTGGTAAATCTGGAATTCATGTTAAACATAAAATTATTGTTTTTTAACATACAATTGCTTCAACATTTAAAGGTAACTCACTTCAGGTTATATGTGTCATACTCAATTGATGATTTAGGCACCGCAGGTGTCATGTACAGAAATCCAAGGTTTTTGTTTTCACATATTATTCTTATAATCTGTAGAGGCTCTGTAACATTAGCTTTAATTACTTCTTCCGGTTCACTAAATGTACGTAAAGGTGGAGCCGAACTCTGTTTGCAAGCACTTGTCTTTAATACACTACGTGGTTGCTTAGGAGGAGTTGGAACTCGTACCATAGCACTCAGCATCTGCGATAATAAAGGAAAGAAACTTATATATAACTCAACATTTTTTAAAAAAAGGTTCTATTGATTTCCTGTTTTTTTAAAAAAAAAACCAGCATTTTCTTGTAGATTCTTAGGAATATAAAATCGCAAATTTACTGCACAACAATAATATTTATAAGTGCTTCCCTTATATATTTTTTAAAACACAATCGATATAATGGTTTATCACTATGTATACTAGCATAGCAAGGAACACTGGTCTAGCAAGAAATACACTCTTCCTCCAGAATGGCTTATAAAAGTTTGGAACCTTTCCCTTCCTAAGTTAAATTAACAAGAAGTTCTACTTTCTTCTGTAGTGTGGAAACTAAATTATGTTTCATTCAAGTAAGCCTGGATTGAAAGTGTTTTGAAGAAACCATATTCAGGTATTCATTTCAGATTTAATGAGAAATGTTATTATCTGAAAGCTGCAGTGTTTCTGAGCTCTTTGTTGCGATCAAGTAAGTGGGCCAGATAAATCTACTTGGATTCCTGAAGCAAAGCGCCAGTTGCCTTCCTTCACACTCCACATGCACAATTCAGCTGGCCCAACACCTGCACATTACTTCAGTGCTCTTGACAGAATAGCATCCTCTATGAGAATTCTCAGGGGTTTATTTATTTAATGTCTTTTTACTGATAACATTTGTTTACCACCTGAAACCAGAAGTCTCTAAATTGCTTACAGAATAAATGCAATGCAAGTTGCTATAGTAATTAAAATGGTAACCCAATTACGCTTCAATTTAATCCATGCTAAACAGTAAATAATACATTGAATTAATTGAATATGGCACTGCTTGTACAATTAAAACCGGAATGCCTTCTGGAAAAGTCGTGTTTTCATCCAGCTCCAGAAGGCTCTGAGGGTGGGGGCCATCTTTGCCTCAGCAGGCAAGCTCTTCCAGAGGAAGAAAATTGCTACTATATAGAGAATGCACTGCTTGAAACTGGTTTCACTCCTGATGATTATTTTTATAGCATTGAGAATACAGGTACAAAACTGCCATATGAACAATAAATAATAATGTTTATATATTTATTCTAAATGAGACACTGTGTATTTCTTTTATCTCAGACAAGGGGGGGTTAGAAAGTTCTTTGAATTTTCAAATAATTGTACTTTCTTGCGACATTTGAAGAGAGTGCCTATTGCACAGCCCCCTCCTGCCATACTTTCTGATAGATGAGGACAATTAGATGAGTCCCCTGGGAGTTGGGCGGCATACAAATCTATTTAAATAAATAAAATAAAATAAATTAGCAAGTACTACTTAGTTGTTTGGGTATAATGGGCAGAAACTGTTGAAGAAAGTTTCTCTTTTTGTTCGTAAGACATTTGGGCCATGAAGCTTCCCTGGTGTTGTAGGTAGTGACAAGTACCTTGAATTACACTCAGAACCAAATCAGTAATTAGTGCAGCTCCCACAGCAGCAGTGCAACATGGCAGTATTGTCCTCTTTATTTTTTGTATTTAAACTTCAAAAACTTTTTATTCAACATTTCTTCTAAAAATGTTAACTATACTTTTATATAGAAGTTAAATAGCAATGGAACAATAAAACTGGATTGCCATTTTAGATTAATATTATAAAACAGGGGTGTCAAACTCAAGGCCTGGGGGCCAGATCCGGCCCACGGGGTGCTTAGATCTGGCCCACAGGGCCACCTTGGAAACAGCAAAGGACCGCGGTGCCTCTGCCAGCGAAGACGGAGCTTGGGAGGGCCACATGAGGCCCTCCCAAACTCCATTTTCGCTGGCAGACAGTTGCAGGAGGCTGTCGCAGCCAAAAACCGAGCTCAGGAGCCCATTTTCTCTGGTAGAGCACTCGGGCCTCCACAGGCGCCCCCGACACGAGTGCCGTTGAGTTGGCCACACCCACCCTGGCCACACCCACTCTGGGCCCCCAAGGTCAAACACAATCCTGATGCGGCCCTCAATGAAATAGAATTTGACACCCCTGCTATAGAACAACGGTATAAATAAGAGAATAAGAAAAAAGAGGATTGCATTGGTCTTAGAGTGAACCTCCTTCACCAGATGAGAACCATTTATGGCAAGTTTAAACGCAGCTTCAAATAATGAAGAATTACAACTGGCCATGTACACTTTCTTACATTAATAGGGAAATGAAATCTCCTTTTATGTATTTTTTCAAATTTAAATAACTGGAAAGTGACCTCATTTTAGGATATCTGATAATGTTTTTAAAGCATGCTGAAAAGGTGATCTATGCATGTTTCAATACAGCTATTTCATTAACTCCAACATGCAAGGAATACCTTAAAATTATTTTTATTTTGTTTTATTTTATTTGGAGTAATAAATTGTAAGTGCCTTGAACATACAGGTAGTCCTTAAGTTACAACAGTTCATTTAATTCGACATTACAACAGTACTGAAAAAAGTGACTTTTGACCATTTTTCACACTTATGTCCATTACAGAGTCCCCATGGTCATGTGATCAAAATTCAGACACTTGGCAACTGACTCATATTTATGATGATTGCAGTGTCCTGGGGCCACATGTGACGTCCTGACAAGCAAAGTCAATGGGGAAGCCAGATTCACTTAACAACCGTGTTACTAACTTAACAACTGCCATGATTCACAACTGTGAATCAACTGTGGTAAGAATGGTCGTAAAATGGGGGCAAAATTCATTTAACAAATGTCTCGTTTAGCAACAGAAATTTTGGGCTCGATTGTGGTCATAACTCAAGGTTTACCTGTATTTTATTTGAAGGGAAGATTAAAATATTAAAATAAAAATATGCATTCACAATCTGTAAGGACAGACAATACCTGTCTTTCTTTCAGTTCTTCCTGGAGTTCAGATGAAATTGCCTCCACTGTACCAGGCCATTTTCTTTTCTCTGCTGAAGTTGTAGGCTTTAATACCCCAGCTGCTAACAATTTTTCTCTGTTCTTCTGGTATATATATTCAGGTTGTTTTTGGTGCTGATATAATTTTAAGGCAGGCTAAATTAAGAATGAAGTAAGTTTTAAAAAATGAATAGCTCATCGATAGAAATGTTTTGTACAAGTTAGTAGACAATAAAATTAAATTAGCTAAGTACAGACTCTGTCATAGTTCTTTAACTGTGGGTAGGGAAGACAGCATGTACCACTAGGCAGGAGTCTGATAAATTGAAGAACCATGCTTTTGTTTTACATGACTTGCACATTCTCTTAAAGCAAAGATTCACACTGTTAGTGACTTATAGCATTTTCTAAAGTCATCCAACCATCTTGTGTTAATAACAGTGACGAGAAGTCTTTAATTTCCCGATTTTAATATGTATTAGGAAGTACATGGTCTGCCCTCTGGGCAGGGGATAAATCCTGGAAACCTCAACTAATCGAATTGTACTAGGCTGGGTTTTTTTAATAATTTTTTTAAATAAATAATTGGGAGAATTATTTATAAGGGTCAAAAAAATCCATAGTTACAGAATGCATTGATTAATCTTTCTTAACATAACTATTGTAAATTGCAAGTTTAGAAAGTTTATTTTTTTCTACTAAGAGATCCATGAAATTTTAGGATCATGAAATTATGATTAATTTGACATGATTGATCTCTGCAATATTTGTATAACATTTACTCATACAGAAGAACTGTATTTCCTCAACCCTTTTTCTGATAAGCAGTAATCTAATATTAAACTGTTTTATATCTTTGTAAGTTTCACATTTCAAAATTAACTGATAATCAACAAAAAATATAGACTTAACTTCAGTTTTCTAAACATATCTGAAAAAACTTTTTCCAAATTAAAAATATAGTCTTAAAATCAAAATCAACCTACTAAAGGTTCTAGCTTTATAGGCTGCTGCCGCTTTCTAGTTCTTTCTTGAGATTTTGTATTATGTTCAAATTTCAGAGCTTCAGGATTTGCTGCCATCTGTTTTGGAGCCACGCTGGTCAGTCTATTTCTTAATTCATTTATTGAAGGAGAATTTTTCCCATTAGAAGACTCTTCACTTGAACTCTGATTGCTTCTACTACCACCGGTAGCTGTTGATTCCAGTGACGGGATAGAAGGCAATAAGACTCTTTTTGCCATAGTGGCCTGAAAATAAAATAGGCAACCTTAATATAAGTCTTAATATAAACAAACTGCCTTATAAACATTAACATGTAACCAAGAACAAACCAAGGCAAATGGATAAGAATATAAAAAGAAAATGTGTATTGGTACTATAAGCATATTAAGATCTGAGAAACATCATACTGTTAAAGTATCCCATTTTGGGGATGGATCAAGATGTAGCATAAAATATTACAGAGGGAGGGAGGGAGAGAGAGGAGGGAGAGAGAGAGGGAGAGAGAAAGAGAGAGAGAGAGAAAGAGATAGATAGATATTTGAACACTCAGAGTTGGAAGGGACCTTGCAGGTCATCTAGTCCAACCCCCTGCCCAAGCAGGAGATTGCCAGATAGATGATAGATAGATAGATAGATAGATAGATAGATAGATAGATAGATAGATAGATAGATAGATAATAGACAGACAGACAGACAATAGACAGACACACACGCACAGAGGCAAAGATTAATAATTAGCTATGATTTATTGTGTTTAGAAGTTGAGCTTCTATATGTCTATTTCAGAGAAGGCCAAAAAAATGTATATGGCGATGAGGAGGAGGAGGAGGAGGAAGAAAGCAAAAGCTACCTTTGGGTAGAAGGATACAATTTTAATGACGGGACGGCAAAGGAAAGTAGTTGGCACCCTCGATTGCCCCTTGCTCTCGCTGGACGAGGCAGTTTTTGGAAGCCTGGCTGAAATGCCTTTTCCAAAAGGGATGCTGCTAAAAAAAGTCGGAAGAGAGCATCCTTTCGGGATGGCAACAGCCGGAGCAGCGGAATTCCCTCACTTTCCCCATTTTTAGAAAATAAGAGGGGTCACCCGCGGGGTTTACTGTTGGAGGAACTTACCTTTCCCGCCCAGAAACTACAGAAACTTCAGACCCTCCAGAGAGTCGTCCCGTTGCCAAGCAACAGTCCTCAGGACCGTATCCCAGCATTCCCCGGGCGGGACGCGACGAAGGGGCGGGAAGCTACTGTCACTATGGTTACCACGCCAGGGCTTCCGCGTGTCACCTGCGGTCGCTCTCGGTTAGTGAGCCCCGCCCTCGTTTTCTTCCCCTGCTACGCGCAGCCGCCTCCCCAAGCCAAGTCACGGCTGTCCAAACGATGCCATATCGAAGAGATTAACGCTTAATCCTTGGCAACCCTGCGATCCGAAGCATCGTCAGATCTTAAGCATTTTTGATGGACCTTGAACCGCTGCTCCGTAGGTACATTTGATGGATAGAATGGAATTGGAATGGAATAGGAATAGAATAAGCAATATAATAGAATAGAATGGGGAATAGGGAATAGGGAATGGAATAGAATGGAATAGAATAAACTTTGTCACTTTAAATGTACACTAATCAGCACACATTAAAATGAGATTTCGTTGCATTGATGGAATAAATCTCCAAATACCACACAGTATGGTTGCCCCCATCTATTGTAAAGGCAGTGAAGTAGATGAATATACAGCCCACTAATCAGTTTTTCCACTAGCCCTGCGAAGCATCACATATTCTATTCATGTTTTGCTCTAAGGTTAAGTGCCTAATTTATTGTGTCTTGCATAGGATTTTCCAGTCTAGAGAAGAAACTTTTTTTGTTCAGTCTTACGTCACTTGGGCGACATCTAGTGCCAGCGCAATGCTATACTTGTGGTTGAGCGCAGCTTCCCGTCTTATAAATGTCAGGAAGATGGAAAGGTGTGGAAGAATATTGAAGAAAGGAATTTTTGGTGAGGATGACTTGTAACGAATTCAGAGGAGATAAATGGATAGACAGAGCTACCTCAGATAATGAATTGATGAAATCTGTTTTCTGCTTGTGACCTGAATCTAAGTTTGCTTAGAAAAATATCAATATTACTCCCATATGGTCAGATTTAATATTTTTCTTTTTTTGTAATTTTTAAAGTATCTTTCAGTATACTGAAGTGATGAAAAACCTCCAAAGAAATAAATGCTTGACAACAGCCGGAGTCTTCTAGGGTGGGTGGCCATAATAAATTTATTTATTTTATTTATTTATTAGTGACATTTATATACCGCCTCACAGTGCAAGCACTCTCTACTGGTTTACACCAGTAAGCAATGTATATTTATATTGCCACAATCTGGGTCCTCATTTTACCTACCTCGGAAGGATGGAAGGCTGACTCAACCTTGAGCCGGTGAGATTTGAACCGCTGACCTGCGGATCACAGTCAGCTAAAGTGGCATGCAGTACCCCACTCTAACCGCTGCGCCACCTCGGCTCTTAATATTTAATATTAAATACTTAATATAATACTTAATACTTTAATATTAATACTTAATATAAAATTTAATAATAGATGATAATAATAAAAGAAGCAAAGTGACTTTAAGAGTAACAGCATGCATTTTGTCTTACATGGAAACGGGAGCTCAGTATATGAGCATAAAACTAAATAGAATGCTATTAGGTGATTTATGAATGTGCAGAAAGAAAAATTGAATGCAGAATTTGTTATTTAAGAAATGTGTACAACAAGAAAAGGCCAACAATAAATCTTCACTGAATGCAAAATGTAATGACTAGTGTGAAAGGTATGTGTCAAGGTAGTGTGCCCTATAAGAAAATTAAGTTGAATCACAAAACAAATGTGATGAAGAATGAAGGGAAGGGAAGGGAAGGGAGGGGAAAAAGAAAGTTGTGGTTGATGGAGAGATAAAATCCTCAAAAAGAGACGAAAGTTTAAAGAACAGAAAGCAATGTCCAAACTAGAGGCTATGAGTTCAAGTGCCGCCTGATGCATGAAAGCCAGTTTTGTAACCTTGGGCTAGGCTCTCTCTCCCAGCCCAACCCACCTCACAGAGTTGTTATGGGGAAAATAGGAGGAGTGGGGGGGATATTTGAATTATTTTTTAATAAAAGCAGGATTTTAAAAAATGAGTCCATGTGAGGACATGATTGAAACAGATAGTTTGTAAAGTTAGGGAAATGGAGAGGTTTGGTGATGGGAAACAGATTTGACTGAATTCTTTATCTCATGCCTTAATATCTTTGGCTTATCATTTTTTATTCTGTTTCTTTCAGTAACATTGCTTTCCTAAAGGGAATAGTGTAATAGGTATAGTATAGATGTATGCTTACATTTCTTTTTCAGAAGTATCTCTCTCGAACAGAATGTTCATTTTCTTTTCAAACCCAACCTTCCTTCATTGTTTTCTTGTCATTACTTTTTAATCACATTGCTGAGTTCTTGAACTTGGTGTCTTATCCTAAGAACATATTGTAATGGAGCTCCTATGGGTACTTACTATGGTTTGCTTTCTATAGTCTCTCCTGAATTTTGGAGGTTTTCTGCTTGACTTTTAGTTCTTCTTTTACTAAGCCCCTCATTGTTGTATTTTACTACATGGAATTCCTTAGCAATTTTTATATACAGTAATATATAATTGAATCGACCAGGGTAAAACAAGAGATGCAATTTACTGTATATAGCCGCCCAGAGTCCTTTGGGAGTTGGGCGGCATATAAATTTAATAAATTAAATTAAATTAAATTAAATTAAATTAGACTTCTGTAAAGCCTTTGATTCAGTGGTACACGACAAATTACTTCTAAAACTAAAATCTTATGGCATTTCCGTTTCCCTGCGTAAGTGGATAGCTGTGTTCCTATCAAACAGGCAACAAGTAGTTAAAATAGGGAACGCCCTATCAAACCCTGCACCTGTTAACAGTGGTGTCCCCCAAGGTAGCGTTTTAGGACCCACACTCTTTATACTTTACATAAATGATCTTTGCGATCATATTATAAGCAA
Source organism: Diadophis punctatus similis (assembly GCA_023053685.1). Classification (NCBI taxonomy): domain Eukaryota; kingdom Metazoa; phylum Chordata; class Lepidosauria; order Squamata; family Dipsadidae; genus Diadophis; species Diadophis punctatus. Next base: position 91,397,551 of record JALIGW010000002.1, read on the forward strand.
CTGCATTCTCTTCGCTGATGATGTAAAGCTATTCAACACGACTGACAATGCTGCTACCCTTCAAAAAGACCTTGACTATGTGCCAGAATGGTCAAACAATTGGCAACTCCAAATCTCAACCAACAAATGCTCTGTCTTATACATTGGCAAAAAAAAATCAGAACACAAAATACAAGCTGGGCGGATACGACCTCGTAGACGACCCTCACTCTGTTAAGGACCTTGGAGTACTCATCTCAAATGACCTAAGTGCCAGAGCTCACTGTAACAGCATTGCAAAAAAAGCATTAAGAGTTGTTAACCTAATCTTGCTTAGCTTCTTCTCCGGTAATATTGAACTGCAAACTAGGGCATACAAAACTTTTGCTAAACCAATTCTTGAATACAGCTCATCTGTCTTGAACCTGCACTGCATATCAGACATTAATACAATTGAACAAGTCCAGAGATATTTCACGAGAAGAGTCCTCCACTTCTCTGCTCGCAACAGAATACCTTATGCCACCAGACTTGAAATTTTGGGCTTAGACAACTTAAAACTTCGCTGTCTTTGATCCGACCTAAGCATAGTACATAAAATTATCTGCTACAATGTCCCACTTCTCAATTAATACTTCAGCTTCAACCACAACAATACACGAGCATATAATAGATACAAACTTATAGTAAACCGCTCCAAACTTGATTGCAGAAAATGCGACTTCAGTAACAGAGTTATCAATGCCTGGAATGCACTACCTGACTCTGTGGTTTCTTCCCCAAACCCCCAAACTTTAACCTTAGTCTGTCTACTGTCAACCTCACCCCATTCCTAAAGGTCTATAAGGGGCGTGCATAAGCGCACCAGCGTGCCTACCGTCCCTGTCCTAATATTCCCTTTTATTCATATCCATTTCATGTGGATATTCATAATCCCGTAGTCCGGCGGTGGTGGCGGCTAGCAGCAGCGGAAGCGGCTTGTTTGGGGCAGCCGCGGCGGCTTTTTTATGGTCTGCCGCCGGCGGCTTTCCCGTAGTCCGGCGGTGTTGGCGGCTAGCAGCAGCGGTAGCGGCTTTGTTATGGTCTGCCGCCCCAAACAAAGCCGCTTCCGCTGCTGCTAGCCGCCACCACTGCCGGACTACGGGAAAGCCGCCGGCGGCAGACCATAAAAAAGCCGCCGCGGCTGCCCCAAACAAAGCTGCTTCCGCTGCTGCTAGCCGCCACCACCGCCCCAAACAAAGTCGCTGCTGCTGGCCGTCACCGCCACCACCGCCAGGGCGGCCGTGGTGGCTTTTCTATGGTCCGCCGCCGCCGGCTTTCCCGTGGTCCGGTGGTGACGGCCACGGCCGTGGCCAGCGGCAGCGGCTTTGTTGTGGTCCGGCGGAGGCAGCGGCGGCGGCTTTACCGTGGTCCGGCAGTGGCCTAATGCAACATCTGGAGTATAAGACGCACCCAGTTTTTGACCCTCTTTTTTTGGGGTAAAAAGGTGCGTCTTATACTCCGAAAAATACGGTAATAGGGAAGATGAGAATAATGATGGTAATACTGCCTTTCTAGTTTGACAGTGTTGTAGGAATTAGTTGTTTAGCAGTGATGGCATGGGGGGGGGGAATCTTGTGTCTAGTTGTTCTGACATGAGGCAGAATCCTATAGTGTCGTTTTGAGGGTAGAAGTTGAAACAGTCTATGTCCAGGATGCGAGGGGTCTGTAGATATTTTCACAGCCCTCTTTCTGGCTTGTGCATTATACAGGTCCTCAATGGAAGGCAGGTTGGTAGCAATTGTTTTTTATGCAGTTCTAATTATCCGTTGAAATCTGTGTTTGTCTTGATTGGTTGCAGTGCCAAACCAGTTATAGAGGTGCAGATGACTCAATAATTCCTCTGTAGAACTGTATCAGCAGCTCCTTGGGCAGCCTGAGCTTCCTGAGTTGGCGCAGGAAGAACATTCTTCGTTGTGCTTTTTTGATGATGTATTTGATGTTAGGTGTCCATTTTAGGTCTTGAGATATGATAGAACCTAGAAACTTGAAGGTCTCTACTGTGCTACTGTTTTTGTCTAATATTGTTAGTGGTGGTAATGTTCAGGAGGGCGTCTCCTTGTCCATCTTCTTGATGATGCATAATCAGTTTATTTTTTAAAACTGATGAGTTTTAAAAAATGCTATGACATAGTTATCCAGTTGATGCATAGGTAATTGAGAGTACCATTTTTTTTTAGTGGCAAATTTCCTTATTTTCTCGAGATCTTCCTAATACAGAGTCTTGCTATTTAATTATCTTGGTGTCGTCACTATTAGGAGAGGCTGAGTAAAATATATGTGCAGCACTCCTGAGAAATGTGACTCATAGCCTCATTAAAAAAAGGAAACAGGCATAGCATTAAACATTCATGAGCTTTTCTCTCTCTACCATGATTACTGGAATAAACTTCACACTTAGCTATTTATTACTTAGCTTGGAAGATTGAACTGATGGTCTTCTGTTGTTCCAAACTTACTCATATGAATTTGACAGAGTCTACGTTTGAATTTTTGCAATGCCAGTGTGCCATTTCTTGTCATGTTATTCCCAATTCGTCTTTGTCTTCTCTAGTCTCATTCAAGTGATACAAGCCAGTGTAGAATTCACCATGCTTTAGTGATCAGCCTTTCCTTTTCCAAGTGGTACTATAAGTGAAAGCCTGCTCCATGACATCGTCCTGAGTCTCTATAGCACGGGTGTCAAACTCGCAGCCTGCGGGCCAGATGTGTCACATGCTGGCTACGCCCATGCCGGGTTTAGCCAAGGGGAAAAGCCATGATACGTCATGTGACAACGCGAGTTTGAAACCCCTGCTCTATAGCAAAGGTATTTACACACTGTGCCCACAAGCCCTAATCTTGAATTATTTGTCAAATTTAGGTTCCAGCTCCTTGGCTAGGCTAACAAGGTTTGGAACTCAGCATCTGGAGAGTTATACATTGCCTTTGTATCATTTTCACTTCTTCAGTCTTGTTTATTCTTTTCAAACATTTTTGCACAATTAAATTAGAATTAGATTACTGCTTTTGCTTTAGTTTTGTCTCTAAACATATTGAAAACAATAGTTCTTGATTTTGTGATATTATAAATAGCAGACCAAAAGAACCCATGACATTCCATGCAGGAGTTCATTTTCACGCCCATGATGATCATTTCAATTAGACCCTGTAGAAAAGAAAATTACCAGTTATAAGACTAATTAATGTCTCAATTACAATTTAACACTAATTTGGGGACAACTGCACTCTGCTACAGCATTCTAGCCTAAATGATGCAGACAGAGCAGAAAGAAAAGGCTAAAGTGTGACAAAAGGCATAGTTTATTCATCTACAAGTGTTTTGCTTAGTATGACACTTTTGGATATCTTGAGTCAAATTCATACGGAACACTAATGATGAATCTCCATTAATCATATGGCAACCCATCCCCATAATCTGAACTAAAGTTGCTTGCTTCAGTTTTTCTATTCCGGTCAAAATCTATCGCAATCAGAAGAGATTAGGAGGCAAGCATTGTAAAGGGTGTAAACAGTTCCTATCTATTGATAGATTTGAGTTAGGTTCTGAGCATTGAACTTATATCTATTATTTCTTTTTGCATGAAAAATGGATAAATGTTGTCTAAAGTATCTATTAGTGCAGTGGTTCTCAACTTTTTCTTCATCTTGGACCACCATTAAACATCTTTTGTAGGCATGGACCCCCAAGAATTAACTCAATATTTAAATCATAACATTTTCCTTTGTGGACCCCCTATCACCGTGATGGCGAACCTATGGCACGTGTGCCACAAGTGGCATGCAGAGCCATATCAGTGGGCACGCGAGCTCAGGTCCGGCGCTGGACAGCCAGCTGATTTTCGGGCCTTCTGGGCCCACTGGGAGTCAGGAAACATCCTGTTTTCTGGGGATGGGGAAGGCCCGTTTTTTGCTCTCCCCAAGGTTCAGAGTCTTTCTAGGAGCCTTGGGAGGGCGAAAACGGCCTTCCTCCCCCCCCCCGAGGTCCTCCGGAGGCTGGAAACATTCTGTTTGCCGACTTCCAGTTGAACCGGAAGTTCCATTTTTTTGCTCTCCCCAGGCTTCAGAGCCTTTCTAGGAGCCTGGGGAGGGCGAAAAATGGGTGTGCCGGGAGCAGGGGGGGTCACGTGCGCATGCGTGGGGGGGCGCATGCAATTATGGGTGTGGGCACGCGCACGCCCCGTGCCCCCTCTTTTGGCACGCAAACCAAAAAAGGTTTGCCATCACTGCCCTATCATAACATCATGGACCAAAGGTTGAGAACTACTGTACTACCGGATACCTTTACAAGAACAGAAAACCCTTCATACATTTTCAGAATGACTTTGTTAAAAAAAAAACCCTATGTGTGTACTCTTTTGAGAGAATTGAGCAGCATAAAAATATGAATGTAAGAACCAAACATCCATGTAATCTAGCGACAGAGAACGGTTTGAGGATCCTATATTAGAATTGAACCAAGCATTTAACATTCTGTAACAATCTGGAGATTCCATATTGTCGTTTTCCATAAATTTGCCAAATCGTAAGTTAAAAGTCATCAAAGTCAATATCAAATCTTGTCACAACTGATTTTATAACCGGCTATTCCTTTGCAAATGTGCCACAGTAATTTCCAGTGGATGAACTCCACTTTAAAAAAAAATCTCTAGGTTCTCCATATAATTATGTCAACCACTTCTCTCCTGAACTCATTACTTCTGGTCATTTTTTTAAAAAATCACATTAAAAAAACAACAACTGCTGAGACTTCTGCAATTTATCTAGTTCTCTATCTTTACCTGAGATGGGAAGAATAAAGTTGCAGTCTCGCAAATATTAATATTCGCATATAGATGGTATTATGGTAGTTCTTTTTGAATCCATTTCTTCATAAAGTCTAGAATTTTCCTTTTTCAGAATTATTCCATATGAGATGATGAACTGTATATTACAATGCTAGGGTCTTCTTCTTGGCTGGATATTTCTGGTTCTTGTTTCATCGGTGCATAGGTATGAAGTCCACCTTTCTCCCCAGGAGTCAAGCACAATTAATCTTATCTGCTATTTGCTACCTACTGAAAATGCTTCTCAATTTCTTTGCAGGTGACTTCTTTGTTTCATTGGCAATTTAATTTACCCATCCAAAAGCAAGAATATGAGCCTTTTAAATAACATGGCTGTGCATGCACTTTGAAATATATATATTTGAAATACATGCCGACATGTAAGTACTTTTTTTCAAATCACTGAAGAGTTTCTTCTGAGCTCGCAATGGTTCTTATTGTCTCTGCATGTGTGTCAATGCACCACCTCTCTCTTACCATTTAATTTGAATGTCCTTTTGCATTGTTAGGTAGCCATACTGATATGTTTCTCAAAATTATACATGGTTCCTCAGCTCCTAGGAGCTGTTTTTATTTATTTATTTTAGGAAATTTATATTGTCACCTATTTGCACTCAAGGCAGCTTACAGGAATATAAAAACCTCATATATAAAACAATAAAACTAATAAAAAAGAATAATCAAATAATATAATAACCCCCCACCTCAGTGACAACACATCACACGAACCGTTTAATGGGCTCCATCCCACTTTGCATTCTGCAGGCCCCTCCACACCCAGTTCAAGACAGTCTTAAGTGAGGGGTCCTTGGCCGTGTGCCTGGCCACCTCAGCCAAGGTGACGAGGTGCGAGTCAGCAAGGTTGATCAACAGGACCGGAGCGTCTGGGACAAATTATATAGATCTTCAGCAACTTCCGGGCCATTCTAATCTCTGGGGGAATGATCTTCCACAGAGAGGGAGCCACCATGGACCCACCTTCTGGGTCCCACCAGGTGTATTTCCCTAGGTCAGTGGTGGCCAACCTTAAGCATACCTTGCGCCAATTTTTTCACAGACGAGTTCAGATGCGCTATACAACTCAAGCACGTTTTTTACCTTCTTTCTTCTATGTTCACGTCAAGAAAAAGTAGTGGCGCTCTTCTTTGACAAACGTAATATACATTTAATCTTGAATCTGTCTTTCAATCACTCTCAATACAAAAACCACGCTAGTACACTCAATAAAACACTGCTTCAAACTCCACGCCACGATGGCTCACTCAGAACTGACTGACCATATTGAACGCTCGCTGCTCATTCGCACGTGACTTCAAACACATGATGTGTTGCTAGTGCACGGTGTTTGCGATCGTTTGAGCAGGAACGTGCAATGGCAACACTGATAAAAATATTGGTACGTTTGTAAACCCGCCTAAAGTAACATCTCACAAGTTCCATTCTAAGTTTCAGACACCGAGAAGTTGAACATTACCGAAGGCTGTACGAATTGAACTGAGATCACTTTGTTGTTAAAAATATTAAGATGAATTCAGTTATGACACCTATTAAAAAAAATAAGTAGGCGCAAGGATGCAATGCGCCATTTGTAATCATCCAATGCGCCATGTTTGGCGCATGCGCCACAGTTTGGCCACCCCTGCCCTAGGTGATGGGACCCACAACATTCCTTGCCTCTCCACTCTGGTGAGTCGGGTAGATGTGACTGGCAAGAGATGGTTCCTCAGATAACCTGGTCCCAAGCCATGAAGGGCTTTAAAGATGACAACTATCACCTTGAATTGCACCCGGGAAAAAATCAACCACCAATGCAGCTCCCGCAGGAGAGGTAACACATGTGCACAGTGAGGTCTGCATAAAACCATGCGGGCTGTTGCATTTTGCACCACCTGGAACTTCCGGATGCTCTTTAAGGGCAGCCCCATATACAGCACATTCCAATAGTCTAAGACGGGAAGTGACTAGGGCATGAGTGACTGTGAGTAGTGATTGTCGGTCCAGGAAAGGCGTAACTGGTGCACAACCTGCAGTTGTGCAAAGGCCTCCTGGCCATGACAGCCACCTGCTCTTCGAGAAAAGGAAGAATTAATATTATTCTGCCAGCTTAGAAACAGATGTGCTGTCATATATATAGAAGCTCCACCATCTTTAGGCAGGACTTAATAATCTTTCTGAAGAGACTGGGAGTAGGGAGCACTTCTTTATTTCAAATAGGAGTCAAATAGGGTACAAATAATAGCTTACAGTAATAGTCATTGTTTTTAAAAAAGGAACTAGTTTTTGAACTGTCAAACCCATTTGCACTTAGAGAATAAAATGTCAGTGGAAGAAACTGCTGTTACAGCCAGAGAACAAGGCCTCTCAGGAACAGGTGGAAGGAAGGAAACAAGTAAATCTGGCATTCTTTTAAATCTCTTCCTATTGCTTTAAAGTGCTGAACATTTTCTTTACCATAAAACTAGAAACAACGTGGAAACAAACCAGCCCCCAAATAAATTGTATTCAAGTCAGATCCATACAGCTAAATAACAGCTATGTTACACATACATTTCCCAAATAATTCTGGGACAACATGAAATAATTCTTCTGCAAGGGAAGAATAAATAATGGCTTTCATTAAAAAAAAAAAAACCTTTTCCTGCATTGGGTATGGTCAAAACAGTTAATCAAGTTAATGGTCCAGATTCAGGAAAAGGATGAGTTCTAAAAGAATAAAATCCACACAGATGATTTCCTGTTCAGAAAAAAAATATGCTTTCCTTTTTCTCTATCCCCAACCCCCCCCCCTTTTTTAAAGGCACATAGCTGAATATGGGAGAGTCATTCTAGCTTCAACAGATTATTATAAGCAACACAAAAGTCAAAGTGAAGAAGAATAGAAAGGGTCTGCTAGAAGAGCTCGTTTCTGCCTGGATGTGGCGGGATTGCTTGTGTCCTCGTGGCTGAGATTCCACAGAAATGTAACCATTAATTATATGAATCCGCAGAGGTGGTTCGGTGGTGCTATAAGACAAAAAAGGGAAAAAAATCCAATTAAATGCAGTTGATTAAAAGGGGAGGGGGGAGAGACGGACAGGCCCTGTCAAAAGCTACAGTTGCATAATAAGAAGTGTTACACTGCACAAGAAACGTAGATCTTTGACCAAGTATAGAAGCCATCCATTGAATCGTCCACATGCATTCCTTGCATAATACATAGTAAAAGTGATCCAGTTTCCTAACATCAGTTACATTATAGCTGCCAGTGACGTCAAATAGGGTTTTCTTGGTATCAAGGAATCCTTTCCCATTGCATTCAAATGGGAATTCGTATGTTTCTGTTGATATTCCCAACAGAAAGTGAAAGTGAGACCAACTAGACTAGATATGGTTCTCCCCCCCTTGATTATGAATGTGAGATACTCTTTTTAATTTTTGTAGTTTTTAACTATTGTACTTTTTATACTGTGGAATGGATTCTGATATGTTGTGAGCCGCCCAGAGTCCCTCGGGAGTTGGGCGGCATAGAAATCCATTTAAATAAAATAAAATAAATAAATAAAACTCTGACTTTCTCTGCCTTATTCGCAGACATTTTTGCTTCTTTGGATGTTTACTTCGTACTTGCAACTTCGTATCCTTATTACCAATGTTTGCACATCTTAAAATCTCTCCATCTACTTTCCTCTCCTCAGTAAACATCAATAGATATTCTGCCGAAGTATGCAAATTCATTGACTTGCTTTATTTTTCTCCATAATATCAATTTTCCCCCAAAGCAATTCAAATTATAATCTTTTTGAGATTTTGTACAATCTTCCTAAGGTGAATAATAGTCAGATATTTCCCATATCATTTCATTGATTTAAATCAATTTTCAGGCTCAGAAACATCAAACGGTATGAAAGCTTCTGACTTTTCCCACAGAACCATTAAACCTTGGGCCGTTCTGTAATTGATCCACTATTCTGACCTCTCTGGCTTGAGGATAGATATTTTCTTGGGCAGAAATATATTAACCTTGGCTATCAGCACAATTATAAAATTGAAAGCATTCCATCCCAGCTTCCTTAAAAACCTATTCTCTTCTTTCCCCTCACTTTCCTTTACCAAATTAATATGCCATATATGGGGAGATGATAACCTTTAGAAGAGGCCCCAGAAACTGGAACTAAATTTCCAAACGATGAACCATGCAAAAGATGCAAGAAATGGACTATTGATATTCGACATGTGTGAGTGAGAAGTGAAAATCTGACATCATTTTGCATCCCTGTCCAACCACGTGGTTTATTAGTGCTCTGTTAAGCATAAAGTAAATTAAAATTCCAGGCAAAAATCGAAAGTAAGTATTGATCAATTAAATAAAAACATATTCATTTCAAATTAAACCAGTCAGTCTATACCAGCTGCAACATTCTACTCTACTTCTGTGTGGCAAAGTGCATTAAACCAGTGGTCACCAACCTTTGTGGCTTGACTCAGCTGGGGGAGAGGGGAACTGGGCCACACGAGGGTGGGCCTGTACACACGTGTACAGCTCAACATGCACGAGCAGCAGGCCAGCGTGTATGCGCGCAAGTGTCTACTGGCCCGCCGCTCACACAAGCTGAGCTGCGCACATGCTCCAACCAGCCACTCACATGACCCAATTCCAAATAGGTCATGGCCCAGTAGTGAGCCACAGCCCCAAGGCTGGGGACCCCTGCATTAAACGAAAAGAAAAATGAAACTTGGGAAATTTGAAGGTAGTTAATGTACCTTTTAAACCCACACATCCCTGAAGTTTTAAAAAAAAGATGTTCACAGACAAATGGAAAATAGCCAGTTGGCAGTTTATGCAAAGAACAAGTAGCTTTAGTAGTGAGATGGGCAGCATATAAATTTAATGAACAAACAACACTGATGGCAGATCTCTCCAAAGAGGAACCAAGACTAAACTTCCTGCTTAACGTCCAGAAATCAACAGAAAAACTCTTTTTTTTCCAGTGCTCAGTACTATAAAAGGTCCCGCTCCAAACCAAATAATGTGGAATGGTTATATGCTGTCACAGTTCTCTACCTATACTTTCAGATTATATAGCTATATTCATCCATCCTTTAGTCGCGTTATTAACAAAGAAAATACCAGAATGTAATGGCAACAGCAATTACAATTATTATTATTTTTAACCTTGGTTAATGTTAAATTTATTACAGTAAATGACAATTGGAACCTCTAAAAATGTTTTCACTTTTGAAATGATGTTTTCTTGATTTTTTTTTTTTGATTTTTTTTTTTTTTGGCAGCAAGGCCTGTTCTTTATAACCATAGCTTTGATTTTTTTTTCTCTCTTAAGGTTGAGAACTTAAAACAGAACTATTTTGGTTTTTAGACAAGATAAGGCAGTGCTTCCCAAACTTGGATAAATTACACAAATAGGATAAAAGTGTTTTTGATCTCCAATCAATCTGGCTTCGGCCTGACAAAAAGTGTTTTTTCTTTGGCTAGTGACACATAAACCTGTTACCCAAACACAACAGGGATATTTGAATAAGGACTTTCTGATAGGCATATTTGAGTAATGAAGGAACAAATTTGGGAGAACCAAGTTAAAATATGACCAGGTTATGGTGTGGAAAATATGAACAAAGCCTTCTTTTTTCTCCTTCTCTTGCAATGTTAAGAATTCAGCCTCTGTTGCTGAACCCAAAAAACTAAAAGAATCACATCTACACTATTATTTCTTTGCAATGCTTAATTAAGTGAAGCTGATTAATTTAGATGGTTTTAAAAAGGCCTAAAGAAATTCACTGATATGGCTACGAGTGGCTCTTGATGTTTGTGGCTATTTATTATGTAAATATCCCCTTGAATCAAAAGGGGTGCCTCTTAAATATGCTTTGCTGGACAGCAACAGCTCTCTATTCCCAGATATACATGATGAACTAATTCGTGATACAGAGCCCTGACATCTTTTGCCTAAGCTTACAAGTTTCTTGTGTTACTCTTTTTTGTATGTTACTATCTTTCATGAATACTCTGTGAATTCCAACAGTGTCCAATAATGTGTCTAAGAATGCAAATCCTCCTAGATTCATAGCTATTGCTGGATGGACAGCTGGCGCATCAATAGCAGCCCTACCTGAAATGAGACAACCTTGGAACAACGAGTCATGGCCTCAACATGGCTTGTCTGGACTGCTGCAATATGTTCTACATTACGCTGCTTTTGAATACCAATAAGAAGCTAGAATTGGTCCAGAAGGCAGCAGCCTGTGTTGGCTGATACATGCTATGAAAAAGAATATAACATCAGTGCCCTGGATCTTCACTAGCTTCAAATAGGCTTCCAAATGCAATTTCAATAACTGGTTTTAATCTGTAAATCTATATAGCTTGGCACTGAGGATAAGGATAAGAAAAAGCATAAGAATTTTGGTAAATTAAACCAAAAAAATACAAGCCAACCAAAGCTCAAAGGAGCGATAAAAATTGCATCCAAGAGCTGAGGACTGGATCGAACGACTGAGGAACATCACCAGGGAGGCGGATCCTCAGAAAATTCAACCCAGTCCATAGAATTCTGAGGCTAGAACAACCCATCCTGGACTCTGCCTTCGATATGAGGGAAAAACCACTGGTGATTCCCTCCACTCCCATTGCAAGGTATGTGGGTTGGAGGTTTGACGGTGCTGAGCCTGCATTAAGGAACAGCAAATTAGATCAGACGGCCACATTGCTGGCTTTCTGTGAATTACTAAAAACTGAACTGAACTATTTCAGAGAGCCTTAAGAGTTTAAATTGATTTAACTGTTTTATGGGCTATTATATAAATTTGGAGTTCATCTGCTTTTATTTTTAGCTGCTTTAATTATACTATGGGTATTTTATTGTGTTGTTTTTTTTTATGCTTGTAGTGTAAACCGCAGAGAATCTTTCTTTTGCGGTAGGCGGAAAAACCAATAAACAAAACAAATTATGTTCCCCTTAAGGAGGACCCAGATTGTTGGGGGCAATATGCTGAACTCTGTAAACCGCTTAGAGAGTGCTGTAAAGCACTATGAAGCGGTATATAAGAAAAGTGCTATTGCTATTGCTATTTAGCTATTTCTCAGAAATGTATCGCCTGCTTCTACTCACTCATTACCTTTCCTCGATGCGTACCCAAAGGTCATTGAACTGACGTAAACGCTGTTTCTTCTGCTGTTTCTTCTTCTTGTTGTATTTCCTCTCTGCTTTCTCCAGCAGGTCCATGCTTTCGGGCAATAATGCGTGGGGCAACAGGTCATCCTCCTCTTCTTCTTCCTCCTGTTGTTGTTTGTTCTCTTGGGAGATAATGTAAGAGGCATATTCTGGGGATGTTGAGGAGAGGGCGGACAAGAACTTCTGTTGATTTTTTCCACTACAAAAAGCAAAATATAATAAGGTTGAGAATAGGGGTTGATCGTCTTCCAAGTTAATGTACAGAACAAATAAATTGCTACGAACATTTGAAGTCTGTATGCTGCAATCATCTCAGCCCCTTGAAAGTGCCAAAAATGTTCAACACGGCAAAAGTGCCCATTACTTTCTTTTTAAAGCAGGCTATAATAAGATAATAAAAAACCTGTGTCCCATAGGGTTATCAATTCAGAGATGTTTCCTTGTCTAAACAGAGAAGCAGAATGGCCGTTGACTGGCAAAAATTCAGAGGGAGCAAGAGCAATTTTTGACTTCCTGTTGGCTTCCCCATTGAATGTCCTTATGGGAAGCTGTCAGTGAGCATAGAAATGTTCCTTCCTTCCTTTCCCTTCCCTTCCCAAAGGGGAGGTACATGGTGGCTGCTGCTGGATAGGGGAGAGAACAAGGGATTGTGCAAATGGCCAGGAAGCTGTCGGGGAGCATTGAAAATGAGGATGACATGACTGCCGCAGTGAGAAGTCGACAGCTTGGCAACACTGAAGCAGTCACACCTCCCCAGATCTCATTACCTCAGTAGTAATCGTCCTAGCATTCTGTCAGTTACCCCATTTGAGGTAACTTGGTTGAAAAGGTTTTGTCATATTATGCATCATTTCACCCAGACATAAGAGTTTTAGCAGTACAGGTAGTTAACAATCATTATGGTCACAAGTTGTAATAAAATGGGATGGGTACATGACTGACCTGATTTTACATTTCTTGCAGCAGTCATTAAGCAAACACAGAGGTTGTAAGTGCAAATGTGGTTGTTAAGCAAACTGGTTGTTTGCTATGGTATGGTTTTGCCGAAAACTAGAAGTATGTGCCAATTTTTGGCAAACCCATTGTAACCCATGGTCATATGACCATGGGACATTGCAAATTGCTGCAAATGGAACAGAAATAGCACTCCAACACAAAGCCACTTCTGATACTGTATTGCCCACAGAATGTATGAAAAGAATGAGTAAAGGAAAATCTCCTCTTTAATATTAAAGACAATTGAAAGGGTAATAATCTGTATCATGTGGTTGGAGAGATTGTCTTCAGTCTCTCCAAATGCACAAAATACCATGCTGTATGCACACACTATCCATTGCATGCTAAAGGCAACATGTAGAAAAATGTAGCATTTGCAAAACAGTGAATATTATGTGATTCCCTTTTTCTTTCTCCAGTGAGCTGAATTTGCGAGAAAGGCAGAAACTAAAACAAACATCCTTCATGCCTTTAAAGCTCAATGAAATGCACTCAGTGAACCTTAATTCAGGAATGGGAATGTAAAGTAAACTTCAGGTAAACTGTTTAAAGCCAGGCAAATAGGAGATGAAATGCAAAAGTTTCTCGGGAGAGCCCAGGTGAGAACAGGTTGAGTCTGAATGTTGCTTTTCCCAAAAGCAACTAGAGAGAGAAAGCAGCATTTAGAATACACTAAGGGTTTGTACAGAGATACTTCCCATTCTCTCTGATGAGTCAACATTTAATGACTCATCCATAAAGAATGTTTAAGCAAAAGGATAAACGCCACTTCCATATGATTAGCTACTGAAGGGAAAGGCAGTCAAAGAAAATGAAACATTTCCTTCCATTATGGCGAAACATAGGCAAATATTTAACCACCTTCATTATATGCTGATCACAACATAGTTTTACTTGGTAGTTCATTATTATAACCTAGAAGAGTCTTCCTCCTCCTGCTTTCCTCCATCCTTCCATGTATATGGAATAAAATTCCCATTGGTGTGGGAGAGAAAAGGTCATATTTCAGTCTAACATTTCTTGAATTCATCACGTTTTGGATGAGTGTCTTATAATCAGTAAAACAAAAATGTAAATTTAAGTCAACATTAAAGGATTCTTGTGTTTATTTTAAACTATTGTTGTCATGGCCAGGTGTCTGGCGAGCCCGGGATGGGGGTTATTCCTCTATTCTGGTGCTACTTGACCTCTCGGCGGCCTTCGATACCATTGACCATGGTATCCTTCTGCGTCGTCTCAGAGAGGTGGGGGTGGGCGGCACTGTTTTGCAGTGGTTCTCCTCCTTCCTCTCTGACAGGACGCAGTCGGTGCTGACAGGGGGGCAGAGGTCGAGCCCTAGGCCCCTACTATGTGGGGTGCCACAGGGCTCGGTCCTCTCGCCCATCCTGTTTAACATCTACATGAAGCCACTGGGTGAGATCATCCGACGACACGGGGTGAGGTATCAGCAATATGCTGATGATACCCAGTTGTACATCTCCACCCCGTCTCAATTCGGGGAAGCCGTAGACGTAATGGGCCGCTGCCTGGATGATGTTAGGGTCTGGATGGGGAAGAACCGGCTAAAACTTAACCCTGACAAGACTGAGTGGCTGTGGATATTGCCTCCTAAGGACTTGACCAACTGTCCCTCCTTGGTTCTTGGGGGAGAGAAATTAGCTCCCTCAGAACGGGTCCGCAATTTGGGTGTCCTCCTAGATCCACAGCTAAAATTGGAGCAACATCTTTCAGCTGTGGCTAGGGGGACCTTTGCACAAATACGTCTTGTGCACCAATTGCGACCCTACTTGGAGAGGGGGGCACTTCTCACAGTCACTCATGCCCTCATCACCTCACGGCTGGATTACTGCAATGCGCTCTACATGGGGCTACCCTTGAAGAGTGTCCGGCGACTGCAATTGGTGCAAAATGCAGCTGCGCGAGCTGTGGTGGGTGCACCCAGATGCACCCACGTAACACCGATCCTCCGCCAGCTGCATTGGTTGCCCATTAGTCTCCGGATCCAATTTAAGGTGTTGGTCGTTACCTTTAAAGCCCTACATGGCTCAGGGCCAGGTTACCTTCAGGACCGCATCCTGCCGCATACCTCCCTACGACCGGTCAGGGCCCACAGAGTCGGCCTCCTCCAGGTCCCATCGACCAAACAATGTCGGTTGGCGGGGCCGAGGGGGAGGGCCTTCTCTGTGGGAGCTCCCTCCCTGTGGAACCAGCTTCCCCCGGAGATCAGGACTATCCCCACCCTGCTGGCCTTCCGGAAAGCAATAAAAACCTGGCTCTTCCGGCAGGCGGGGTGAAAGCGAGACGATACTCTTTTAACTTTTGTATGTTTTTAATTATTGTATTTTATTGTATTTTATATAGCTGTAATGGATCTGAATATGTTGTGAGCCGCCCAGAGTCCCTAGGGAGTTGGGCGGCATACAAATCCATTAAATTAAATTAAATTAAATTAAATTAGTAATGGAGCAGGGCTGTCAAACTCATGGCGTCATGCCCTACTCACGCCCAAGCCCGGTTTAGCGAAGGGGAAAGTCACGATACGTCATGTGACAACGCTGTGACAACGTGAGTTTGACACCTCTGTAATAGAGAATGACATACCGTAGTTCTATTCTTCTGCTGTTGCATTTAAAATGCCCTGTGTCCATTGAAATTATTTGTATTTCTTTGAAACTTCCCCCCCAATGCCATTTTGATAATTACTTGTGATACAAAAGTCTATTCATTGAGGTATATTTTAATTGTATTAAAACAAGATATAAAATAATAATTAAGCTTTCACTTTGCATTGGGACAGAATTGAATGGATTTTCACCATTTCCCAGTTCCTGCTTCTTTTAAAGAACTACCAAAATGACTGGCACTCTACATTGGAGGAATTATTCTGGAATGTGTAAGTCAGCTTTCATCCTCTGAAAAAGATCATATTTCGGTTGATATGAAACTTTCTGGTGTTGCTATCTGCGTGAATGCCAAAAGATGTATAGGACCTGACAAGTCTGCTATATTTGTGGAAATTTATTCACATATGGAAGTCATAACTTGGCACTTCATTCGTCAAGTGAGGAAGTGAAGTTTAAAGAGGGATATAAGTTGTTGGAGCAGAGAGAAACTCACAAAAGTTGGTACATCCAGTACCATTTACCATGGATAGATAGGAGATAAGATATCCCTTAGAGAAGAGTAGTACCTGTGTCATCTGGAAGTAAATTATAACCTGCATCACTAAATTAGAAACACTATTCCATGAAACTATACAGTAGTGCATGATGGCTATGGAGACATGATTATATTTTCACTCATCTTACAAATATTGAGCTGCTATGTGGTAGGACTACTGACACAATGGTCACCCATTTTTTCCATCAGAGAACTTGAGGCATGAGGGAGAAGCAGAGGAGGGTGTGGGAAACTTGCAGGCTTTTCATTCGGCAAGTGTCCAGTTTCATACCTTTTTACCTTGAATAAAATGGCAGCAGTTTCAACTCCAAAATGCATTTTCTATTATGTTTTATTTCCTGAAGATGCTTAATATCATTACTGTTAAAGCAGTTGGTACCTGATTGCTTGCCCAGCGGATGTATGGTCTACTTCATATCCTTTTCTCCTCAAAACATCTATGACTGTATTGTTGCCCATGAAATGACCTTTAGGTAATAAAGAGAGAAAAGCCCCAAGTAACATTAATCAAAACACATAAACATCATTTTTAAGTACAGATTAGACAATAATGCAAAGTTTACTATGAATACCTGCTTCACTTGATCCTAGGAAGTCTCTATTATAAACCAGCCATCCCCTAGTTGGGGACTGAGGTTGGGAAAAGCTGCTATAGCTATAGGAATTGATCTAATCATGCTGGATCTAAGTTTAGTTATAATTAAAAATTAGGAACATAGAAAACTGACAGCAGAAAAAGACCTACTGTCTATTGAGTCTGCATTTTGAGTTTTTGGAGTTTTTTGTTTTCTTTTTGTTTTTTAATTATTTTTATTTTTTAAATTTTTTGTCAGATGATGAACATATGTTTATCCCAAGCATGTTTAAACTCAGGTACTGAAGACTGATTCCCTACCTCCACTGGAAGTTGGTTCCAGGCTTCCACCACACTTTCTGTGAAGTAATACTTTCTAACATTACTTTTGAATTTACCTCCTGTCAGTTTGAGTTTATGTCCCCGTATTCTTGATTTTTACTTCATATTGAAAATACTGCCTTCTAGAACCTTATTCACATCCTTAATATATTGGAAGGTTTCAATCATGTCTTCCCTTTCCCTTCTGTCCTCCAGGCTATACATATTTAGTTTCTCCAATCTCTCCTGATGTGTTTTGTCCCTTAGACCTTGCTCCATTTTTGCTGGCTGTCTCTGGACTTGCTCAATTTTATCAGTATCCTTAGTAGAAAGTGAACCCTAAAAGTAAGATACTTATAAACCACAAATATAAACAAACGTCTCTTAAAAACATAATAATAAAAATAATTTAAAAAACAATGTTATTAAAGCATTAATGCAGAATTGAAGATTTTCAAGCTCCTGAGAACCCCATGCCTATCTGCATCAATAAGCAAGCAATCCAATAGAGCCAATGTACTAATTCAGGAAGCAGAAACATCTCCCATGCAGGGCCTTATCCTGCATGACGGGGTAATCTGGGGAGGCCCACACTAGACTGTTCCAGTACAGTGGTGAGTTCTGAATTAGTTTGCCACCAGTTTGCGCTTGCGACACTTCCGCGCATGCGCAGAAGCATCCCGGGCAGGTGGGCAGAGCCTCCCACCACCGGTTCTAAGAACGGGTCCAAACCGGGAGCAACCCACCGCTGTTCCAGTAGGTTTCTATGAGGAAACATTAAAATATTAATTAATTAAGAAAGTAAAAAGAAACGGAAGATAGATAGGAATAAGATTTTAGCAAAGGCAATAGCACTTAGACATATATCACCCCACAGTGTTTTACAGCACTCTCTGAGCTGTTTACAGAGTCAGCATATTGCTCCCAACAAGCTGGGTCCTCATTTTACCAACCTCTGAAGGATGGAAGGCTGAATCAACCTTGAGCCCCATCAGGACTCAACTCGACTGCAGAAAATACGACTTCAGCAACAGAGTGATCAATGCCTGGAATGCACTACCTGACTCTGTGGTTTCTTCCCCAAACCCCCAAAACTTTAACCTTAGACTGTCTACAGTCGACCTCACCCCATTCCTAAGAGGTCTCTAAGGGGCATGCATAAGCACACCACTGTACCTACCTTTCACTGTCCTATTGTCCTCATTTATCTGTACTTAAACTTTGCTTATGTTATGTTTATACAAATACCTGCTATCTTGTACATGTTTGACAAACAAACAAACAAACAAATAAATAGGATCGAATTCCAGGCTGTGGGTAGAGTTAGCCTGCAATACTGCACTTTAACCACTGTGCCACCAGGGCTCCTATACTTAATGAAACTCATATCTAGATTCATCACAAACTATTGTTAGTTATGAATCTCCTCATATAAGAAATGGCCTGAGAAGAACTAAATAGTGTATCGGTCTCCCAAGGGATTAATCTGAAGAAGCCTGGACTGATATTTTTAACTAAGATATTTATATAAATTTTCCTTCACCCCATCCTAAAATTCAAAAGATGCATAAAGAGCAAAAATGCAGGATTACAACATGCAAAACATGTTATATAATTATACCATTGTATAATTGCTATACTTCTGATCCTTTAACTATTATTAAAAGAGTATTTCACTCAAGCATATAATGAAACATGGACAATCCATTGATTTGGGAAGAAAGTTTCTTTACTGCCTCAGAAATAGCATTCTAACTCATTAAACACACGAATCTTTAGAAATTCATCATTACTCAACATCACACGTTTTTATTGTAACAGCATGAAAGATAGCAATAGCACTTAGACTTATATACCGCTTCATAGTGCTTTACAGCCCTCTCTAAGCAGTTTACAGAGTTCAACATATTGCCTCCAACAATCTGGGTCCTCATTTTACCAACCTCGGAAGGATGGAAGGCTGAGTCAACCTTGAGCCGGTGAGATTTGAACAGCTGAACTGCTGAACTGCAGTGCTGCATTTTAACCACTGCGCCACCTCGGCTCTGAAAGATGATACCTATTAGCTTCCTAAAATATTATTTGCCTAATTAATATTGTTATTATGCTGATGTGATTTTTAAAAAGAAGTCTAATTTTCAAGGTAAGAAATGGAGCGGCCATGACTGTATTACCATTCATAAGAAAGAACAAAGATTTATTTTTTGGAACAAAGGAGATAATACAACAGCAACCAACAAAAGAAGTAACTGTCGGTAAGGAAGAAATGTAAACAAAGGAACAAGTACAGCAGATAAGAATGACAACCAGAAGCAAGAGACACAGAAGATATTCTTCAATTCCAAAACAGTTTTGAAGCTCTTACAGAAACAACTGGCTTTGAACCTTCAAAGGAAGAAAAAGATCTTGTGTAACAAACACTATAATAGCATAACCTTGAAAGGCAGAGAGGATGTAGTTGTATCCTGCAAGAAGACACAGAGAAAGTAGTTGGATACTAACCACTATTGGAAACAGAAACAAACGTATTCTGACTGTGTTGTTAGTTGCGAAGTCGTGTCTGACCCATCGCGACCCCATGGACAATGTTCCTCCAGGCCTTCCTGTCCTCTACCATCCCCCGGAGTCCATTTAAGCTGACGCCTACTGCTTCAGTGACTCCATCCAGCCATTTTTGTCGTCCCGTTCTTCTTTTGCCCTCAATCTTTCCCAGCATTCGGCTCTTCTCCAGTGAGTTCTTCCTTCTCATTAGGTGACCAAAGTATTTGAGTTTCATCTTCAGGATCTGGCCTTCTAAAGAGCGGTCAGGGTTGATCTCCTCTAGGACTGACCGGTTTGATTGCCTTGCAGTCCTAGGGACTCGTAGGAGTCTTCTCCAGCACCATAGTTCAAAGGCCTCAATTCTTTGGCGCTCAGCCTTTCTTATGGTCCAACTTTCACAGCCATACATTGCAACTAGGAAAACCATAGCCTTGACTATACACACTTTTGTTAGCAGGGTGATGTCTCTGCTTTTTAGTATGCTGACTAGATTTGCCATAACTTTCCTCACCCGGAAGAAAGGGTCTTTTAATTTCTTGGCTGTAGTCCACATCTGCGGTGAATTTGGAGACCAGGAAAATAAAATCTGTCACTACCTCCATTTCTTCCCCATCTATTTGCCAGGAATTGAGAGGGCCGGATGCCATGATCTTAGTTTTCTTAATGTTGAGTTTCAAGCCAATTTTTGCATTCTCCTCCTTCACCTGCATCGAGAGGCTCTTTAGTTCCTCTTTACTTTCTGCCATTAGAGTGGAATCATCTGCATATCTGAGGTTCTTCATTATTTCTCCCCGCAATCTTAATTCCAACTTGTGATTCATCTAGCCCTGCCTTTCTCATGATGTGCTCTGCATATAAGTTAAATAGGCATTCTGACTGTAGCCATTAGCATATGAAATAAGCTATCTACCATGTTATGGATCAGATATGTGACAGAATTTCTAAGATGTATGAAGGCCATTCCTCTTTGCCAATGAGGTTTATCCGAGGCGTGATTATTGCTAATTGATTTGCTGGTAATTCATATGCAGGGAGCAACTACAACCACATCATCATGGATTTGTAAGCATTTGAAAAAAAACTAAAATTAATGGAAGATCAAGATGGGTAGCCCTGTAGAAGAGGACTGGGAAAGGGAAAGAATACTGCAGATGAATGACTGGCTTTCAAAATATCAATGGGAGACTTGTTTCCTAGGACTGCAATCTGAGTTATCTCGATTTTGGAGTGCCAGAATAAGAGAGGTTGCACCATATAAGAACTAGCAAAAAGGCATTTGGAAAGCTTGAACACGAGAAGTGTTGAAACAGCACAAATTTACCTATTTCTGCAGAAATAAAAGGTTTACTGAAGCAAAGAATCCTCTATTTCAATTTCCTGGTCATCTCTTGGAGAGCATACAAAACATTCGCCAGACCAATCCTTGAATACAGCTCATCTGTCTGGAACCCACACCGCATATCGGACATAAATACATTAGAAAGTATCCAGAGATACTTTACAAGAAGAGTCCTCCACTCATCTACTCGCAACAGAATACCTTACGTAACCAGACTTGAAATCCTGGGCTTAGAAAGCTTAGAACTACGTCGCCTTCGGCACGACCTAAGCATAGCTCATAAAATTATCCGCTACAACGTCCTTCCTGTCAATGACTACTTCAGCTTCAACCACAACAATACACGAGCACATAACAGATACAAACTCAAAGTGAACCGCTCCAAACTTGACTGTAGAAAATATGAAATTAGCAACAGAGTGGTAAATGCCTGGAACTCACTACCTGACTCTGTGGTTTCGTCACCAAACCCCCAAAACATTACCCTTAGACTGTCCACTGCTGACCTCACCTGATTCCTAAGAGGTCAGTAAGGGGCGTGCATAAGTGCACCAGCATGCCTATCGTCCCTGTCCTAATGTTCCCTCTTATCAGTACCCATTTTATGTATATAAACAATGTTATATCTATGTATATTACCAACACGTACTTGACAAAATAAATAAATAAAAATAAAAAAATAAATTCCAGGAAATGTTAATCAGAGGCTCTGCTTAGTCTTTCTACATATGTCTACTACACGTTTCTCAAAAAAGTGAGACCTTGTTTTATATCCAGCTGAGGGAAGTGCTAAGGTACTCTCATTCTACATGACGAAGAGTGGAAGAACTTCTCTACTAGATTGGAAGTCTGAGCCTTCAGTCTGATGAACAGACTGCACTCACAACAGTTACTCAATTACTACAGGTAGTCCTCAACGTACAACCACAGCTGAGCCCAACATTTCTGTTGTTCAGTGAGAAATTTGCTAAGTGAGTTTTGCCCCGTTTTATGATTTTTTTTCTTTCCATTTGTTAAGTGAATCACTGCAATTATTAAATTAGTAACACGGTTGTTAAGTGAATCTGGTTTCCCCATTGACTTTGCTTGTCAGAGGGTCAGAAAAGGGTATCACATGACCCCGGGACACTGCAATCGTCATAAATGTGAGTCAGTTGTCAAGCATATGAAGGTAGATCACATGACCATGGGGATGCTGCAATGGTCATAAGTATGAAAAATGGACATAAGTTACTTTTTTTCACTGCCATTGTAACTTCGAATGGTCACTAAACAAACTGTCGTAGGCGAGAACTACCTGTATTGGGCTTTGTATTATCCAACAAGATTTCAGTTCAAAGAAAGTAATTGGAAAGAGCTTAAAAGAGCATTACTGAAGCTTGAGAAAGATTTAAAAAATACAGCCACAGGGAATGTCTTCTTACTTTGAACCAATATACACTTCCTGAGTCACTTGACTCATACTCTATGAAGCAACTTAATGACTGTCTAGCTGAACCTGATATGCATTTCTTTTATAAATCCTAAAATCCTGCTTTCAAAAAAGAAGAAAAGGAGAATCCATGAATTTGGTCAATTTGACATTAATACTTGGAAAAATTATAGAGTAGATCATAAAGTAACTGATTCCTTGAGAAGCTGGACAACAATGAGGTGATCACCACAAATCCGCATGGATTTACCACAGGGATGGGTTCCACTTACCTTTGCCACCGGTTCGCATCGCGATGTTTCGCGCGCGCACGCATCCCCTTGTGCAATTTGGCTTCCGCGCATGCTCAGAAGCAGGAATCAGCCCGAAACACAGCTGAGGAGATGATCAGCTGTGCTTCGGGCGAAGAAATAAAGGGCAGTATTAACCCGAAGGCGGGCGGGAAGGCCCTTTTCCAAGCAGCGGAAGGGGAAAAAATTCGCAGAAAACCCCCCAAAAAAGATGGCGGTGCACACGGACTGGCACCAACAGTGACGTCACCAGTGGGTCGCTACCGGTTCGGGTGATCCAGTCCGAACCGGGAGGAACCCACCCCTGATTTACCAGGAACTACCGGTAGTCGTATTAGACTAACCGCTCGTTTTTTTATTAGATAGGTTCCGTTAGCATCTTATGAAGCTGCTATAGATATACACATGTTTTGTCATTTCAGCAAGTCATGCTGAAATGTCAAACTAGTTTCCCATGGGCTGCATGGCATGGCAATTATATATTGCTGGATTGAAAAATCAGATTAAGGACTTTTGTATCAAAAATTATTTATCCTCGGGGAGATAGCAAATGGAGTAGCACCACATTTAGCCCCAGACTCTATGCTTTTTAACATTTTTATTAATGACTTGGATGACAAGCGGATGAAAAAATTTTACAAATTTGCAGAGGACACAAAGCGGGAGAACTAATACTGTAAGTGACAAATACAACTCAAAATCATCTTTATCATTTAAAAAAATTAATGTGAAAAAGTGGTTGGAATTGTAGCTGACTAAGAATGACAATGTAATATGCTGCAAAAGAGGCTAGTGTAATTTTAGGGTGCATAATTTATTGCACATCATTTAGTGTTAATTAGACCCTATTGTGAACATTGTGTTCAGTTCTGAGCACCACACTTTACTGTAATATTGTTCCTTTAATATTGAAAATTATTATCAATATTCTCGATCATTCTCGATTTTTTTTCTACCACTACTGAACAATCATTAACCAGAAATCAAGACTAAAGAGAAGAAACAATTGTCAAAACATGCATAGAATGGGAAATGAGCAGATACATACACACACACACACACACACAAATGAAAGTTTCACTTATTAGCTTAGGCATGTCCAAAAGTGTGCAAAATGAACCTTCCATTCTTTCAACAACATACCAGTGTTCAACAAACCGTACTCTTGAGTGCATTACGCTCACCTGTGATAATCTGTCTCTTCCCTGTCCTGAAAGCTACCTGCACAATTGAATTGGCAGCAAGGATCTTATCTTTGCATTGCCAGTTGCTTGCTTTCTACTAGAAATCCTTGGCAGAAATGTACTTGGATGCTGTTGTCCAAACACAGGCACATCCTAGACTCTCCGGCAATTAAGAGAAGTGCTTTAATTTAAGAGATTCGTCTACCACTTTCAACATTTCTTTTAAAGCAGCTGTGAATGAATACGGTCGCCCCCAGAAGCGTAAGATCAAGCAGCCTCGCTCCTGCGGGAGGCTGTCCACAGAAGCATGATAGGGAGCAGAAACACTTTTCATCTGTTTCCTCTTTTGGCCTGACACACTTGAGTGACTCCAAAGAGAAAGCCCCCACCCCCACCCGGACCCTTGTGCCGGCAGAAGCCCCTCCTTCTCTTTTTGCACTCCGCTCTCCATTATCCCTATCCTACTACATGAACACAGGCGTTCAGGAGGTCAATTTACTTTGGCAGTCATTGTTCTGTGTTCAAACTCAAGAACGGGAGAAACTGAGATCTCCTTGTAAGTATCAATTCTAGCCAAGTGGGTAAATAAGCCATAGTCTTTTCATCTAGTCTTAAATAGAGGTACCCACTGTTCTCATGAAGGCTTCTTCTTCTTTTTTTTTGCCCTCTTTTCCCACCCCCACCCCCAGGTGGATTTATTCTTTCAAGCCTGACAACAGACCCAGATTTATATTCTTTTAAATGTTTTGGGTCCTGCTAAAGAGAACAGGACTTTACATCCCAGAGTGCTTTCACCTACAGCACAGATTGCGGTTTAGTAGAAGATCCTTTCTCTGATCCCAGTTTCTAGGTTTAAATAGGAAGCACCTTCAGTCTTGAACAAGCCAGATCCCACAATATGGATAAGCTTCAGTTGGGAAGGTGTCAGCGTGTGACCCATTTTCACAGTGCTTAGCCAACAAAGGTTGCAACATGAGATAAAGGTGCTAGACCAACGTCATGGCTCCCTAAAAGGAGCAAATTAATTGGGAGTCTTTTCAGTCAGGGCTCCAACCTGGGAATGGGACAAAGGTAACATCGATTGCTTTCTTAGACGGACTGTTTGGAGCTTAGATGAAGGTAGTGCGCCCCTCCTTATCCCTTTCGACCTTTTTGTGACCTTTGGTATCATCACCTATGGTATCTTACTGGACCATTGGATCCCAGCTCTATGGGGATTGCAGACCAAGGATACTATTTTGTAGTGGTTCCTCTTCTTCCTCACTGGGTATTTTCACTTAGTCGAGGAACGAGTGAGAGATCAGCCCACTGGCCTCAGATATATGGGGTGCCATAGATATATGGGCTCTCACTTCCGTGACCTTTAATATCCAAGTTAAGCCACTTTACATCACCAGCCTGGGTTTATTTATTTATTATTTGTTTGTTTGTTTGTTTGTTTGTGAGATTTATATACCGCTTCACAGTGCAAGCACTCTCTAAGCCAGTGGTTCCCAACCTTTTTGTGATCGAGTACCACTTGGAGGTCCCGTACAGTCGCCGCATACCACCTGGTTCCAGAGAAACTAAATTCGATCAGATATCACTTTATTTCCATAATTGTACCGTTCCTTTTTTGGCCCCGCACATCCAGCAACTGGATTCTCGGGCCGCTGGGACCAGGTGGGTGGCGTGTGGCAACAGTTGCAAATCGTTGCCAGATTATCTTGTGTTAGGCAGTAAACATTTTTGTGAAGTAAAAAATAACTAACTAAAAATCGTTCATGACCCCGAAAGTGTTCGCGTACCACCTGGAAGGCCCTCGCGTACCACTAGTGGTACACGTACCACAGGTTGGGAACCACTGCTCTAAGCGGTTTACACCAGTAAGCAATGTATATTTATATTGCCCCCAACAATCTGGGTCCTCATTTTACCTACCTCGGAAGGATGGAAGGCTGAGTCAACCTTGAGCCGGTGAGATTTGAACTGCTGACCTGCAGATCACAATCAGCTAAAATGGCCTGCAGTACTGCCTCTAACCACTGCGCCACCTCGGCTCTTTATAGGAGAGATGCGTGAAGCCCTAGCGCATGAAGATCTTAAGGGTTTTGATGGGGCAAAACAGACTGAAGTTGAACCCAGGAGTTAGCATTGTTGATCAGATTGTTCTATTAATATCGGTGTTATCTCTGGGCAAGTATTATTCCATAAATAGCAGATTTGAGATTTGGGTACCGTTCTGAACGTATAGCTCCTGCTTGAACAGCAAATGGAAGTCAGAAGGCTTTTGCCAATTGTGACCTTATCTGGTGCAGAGAAATCAGCTAAAGCAACTTAGAGAGATATAGGTACAGGAATTTAATTTAATTTAATTTAATTTAATAATTTAATTTAATTTAATTTAATTTAATTTAATTTAATTTAATTTAATTGATTTAATTTAATTATTTAATTTAATTTAATTTAATTTAATTTAATTTAATTTAATTTTTAATTTATAGATTTGTATGCCGCCCAACTCCTGAGGGAAGATCTAGTATAGCCCTACATTGTGGGTGGTGTATGTGTATATATCTATCTCTATATATCTGTTATCTCTACATCTATCTATCTTTACAGAGGACTGTCTTCTCTTCAAGAGCTGTGTACTGTAATCCGTTACAGGTAGATTTTGACTTACGACCACAATAGAGTCCAAACTTTCTATTGCTAAATGAGACAGTAGTCAAGAGAATTGTGCCCCATTTTACAACCTTTCTTGCCAGAGTTGTTAAGTGCATCAGTGCAGTTGTTAAATTAGTAATATGGTTGTTAAGTGAATTTGCCTTCTCCCTTGACTTTGCTTATCAGAAGTTTGCAAAAGATGATGACGTGACCCATAGTCGTTGCATAAATATGAACTAGTTGCCCGGCATTCAAATTTTGACCACGTGACCATGGGAATGCTGCAATGGCCGTAAGCGTGAAAAACTTACAAAAAAATTACATAAATCACTTTTTTTCAGTGAAGTTACAACTTTGAACAATCACTAAATGTTGTAAGCCAAGGACTACCTGTTTTTTAATCTAGATCTATTTATTAAATGTATTTATTAAATTTCTATGCTGTCCATTTCACTGATACAATAACTCTGGGTGGCTATCCCATCACTGCTCCAGAAGCCAAAGGCGGCTTTAAGACACATTCTATTTAAATTGTCTGCAAACATTTATAAAACCTTTTGCATTTCATTAAACTATTGCATATTTGTACTATCTTCACCATAGTTGAAAAAACTACCAACCAACCAACCAACCAACCCCTTGTTGCATTATATCTTAAGGAAAGTAAGTTCGCTTTTTCAGCTATGGCCACAACATGATTTGAAAATATATTAATAAATGTATTGTTTAGTAAACAAATAATACTAAATAATAAGTAAAATGTATTATTAAAATATATCAGAGTTAACAAATAACAATACTGAATAAATGACATGCTTTTATGATTCCTAATGAAGTACTGTCATTTAAAAAGTTATATGTGCTACTTTTCAAGAGGTAGGACAACGTCACAACCCATTCTTGGACTCTCCTGCTGTCAGTCAGGAGAATGACATGCTTTTATGATTCCTAATGAAGTACTGTCATATAAAAAGGTATATGTGCTACTTTTCAAGAGGTACTACCTCTTGCAAATCTCTTTGGAATCACTGAAATGGCAACATAGAAACCTCTGTGGGAAGGGAGATGAAGTCTGCCTCAAGCATGAATATTTGAAAACGTTCTAAGGCCTAACAAGAATATCTTTATTGGACAATTATTGCCATTCATCTACAAAACCTGCACATTTAAATCAGTACATAACTTCAAATATAAATTTAAACAAATCCAGAGTCCTTTGGGAGTTGGGCGGCATATAAATTTAATAAATAAAATAAATTTAATAAATAAATAAATTATAGGTTTGCTGCCAGGAGTGCTCCAAGTTTAAAAATGGCTGATGCTTAGAATTCTTTCACTAACACCAATGATCAAAAGGATTAGCCAGCATTAACACTCCACACTACATGCCAACAGAAATTCAGGAGAAGTGACAGATGTTAATTTACACAATGCCAACACCCAGGAGTATACAAAGCCTGACTGGATAATGTGCGCCTGATGAGTTTTTCCTTGAGGGAAAAGGACATTATGCAGATGATTGATTACATACTGTCTCTCTGCCAGTGGAATATTTATGCATGCCAGAACAGATAATATCTGAGATCATTTGATTATCTCACAAAATAAGCACTGAAATATAATTGCTCTCTCCCCCTTGTGTGGAGTATTCCAGTAACTCCTCCAGGTAGTACAGTCTGACATTATACACCAGCAGGGGTGGGCTCCACTTACCTTCGCCACCGGTTCGCATCGCGACGTTTCGCGCGCGTCCCCTCGTGCAATTTGGCTTCCGTGCATGCTCAGTAGCAGGAATCAGCCCGAAACACAGCTGAGGAACTGATCAGCTGTGCTTCGGACGAAGAAATAAAGGTCAGTATTAACCCGGGGGCGGGCGGGAGGGCCCTTTTTCAAGCAGCGGAAGAGGAGAAGCCATCCAAACAGGGAAAAATGTGCAAAAAATTTTTTAAAAAAAGATGGCGGCGCCCACAGACCGGCACCGACCGAATTGGATCCGTGATGTCACCAACGGGTCGCTACCGGTTTGGGCGATCCGGTCTGAACCGGGAGGAACCCACCCCTTTTTTTGCGGCATAAATGCATGCTTTAATGCAGTGGCCCCAACCTTTTGGGCACCAGGGACCGGTTCTGCAGAAAAAAAATTTCCATGGACCAGAGGGGCTGTGATTTCACGTGCTACCTGGATCCCACGCATGCACAGATCACTTATGCAGCCCAGTTCCCAACAGGCCGCAGACCAGTGCCGGTCTGAGGACCGGGAGTTGGGGACCTCTGCTTTAATAAAAAGAAGCACTGTTGATTTTTTCATATCTAAGTTGTCAAATTTGTATCCAGTGGCTTGGCTTACATCTTCCAAAGTGTTCTCAGACCAGAGTCACACTTGGGAGGTAGGTACAGCCCAGCAGGTGAGGCTATTTTATTAGGAGGAAAACACCAGTTTAAGCCAATTTTATGTTATAATAAGCCCAATTAAAATTCTGTATATTTAGGTTGGAGCCTAAATCCTTACTAAGAGATAATTTTCACCTTGAGGAAAGACAGCGAATACAGCTATAAATGATAGCATTCTAGAATATTGAACCTATGCTGTCACTTTGAATTTAACCATGCATGTTTGTTTTTGCGATTGCATTTAAATTTGTTTATATATTTATTGGATTGATATGGCTACCCATCTCATGAAGCAACTCTTGACAGCTTAAACAATAAAAACATAAAAAATAAATATTAAAAATGATAAAACCACATAAAAAAGAAAAAAGCAAAGAAAAATCCATTGACAGCGGATTTTATAATGAGATATTGAAGACGGTTAATGAGAACACAACGTATGTTTTAATGGCTATGAAGAATTGCCATTTTGGGCGTTGAAGGTGCAATGTGTTTTCTTGTGAATTGGATGTTTCCACATTACTAACACAAAGAATCAATTTATCCGTGTTACCTTTTAAAAGACTTCTAAAAATGTATACCTACCAGCTCCAAATGCAAAGAAGAAGCTTTTATCTGGATACTCTTCCAGTAAACCTTTCACTCGCTTGCCCATCCGCTCGTTCCGCTTGTAGATAAGCTCATGGCGGAAGTAGTTGTCAATCTCCTGAGCCATGATGCGCTCATGAGGTTGCAGGGATGCATTGATGAAATTTGGGACCTATGGGAAAGAAAGAAGATTATACAACATAGGAGATCAAATCTCTGTCCCTTCCTGGCATGTCCCAGCATGTCCCACAGATTTGTTCCAGAGAGTTGGGAAACTTGAGGTTTTATGCAGAGGAAATACAAAGAAGAGTTGGAAATGGAAATCTATTACCGTATTTTTCGGAGTATAAGATGCACCTTAGTTTTTGGGGAGGAAAATAAGAAAAAAAAGAATTCTGCCTACCAGCATCCATCTGGCTAGCGTCCTTAGCAAACAGCCTGGAACAGGTATATTAGCCTTGCAAAGGTCTGTTTTAAAGGCTGCTTTTTCAGCCTTGCAAAGCTCGTTTTGACAGGTTGTTTTCAGGCTTGCAAAGCTCGGTTTGAGAGGTTGTTTTAGCCTTGCAAAGGTCCATTTTAAAGGCTGGGCGGGGCTACATTCGGTGTATAAGACGCACCCAGATTTTCACCCTCTTTGGGGGGGGGAAAGGTGTGTCTTATACTCTGAAAAATACGGTATATAACATCAGAGTTAGCTCATTCTTAATATTTCTAGCAGTCTTGTAACCGGCAGAAAAATATTGACTGTACTATATTGACTCCTTTCATGCCTCACTTTTACTTATTAGAACCACTGCATTTCTCCAGGATTGGGCTTTCTCTTTTGAGGTCCAATTTTGCTTTTTGTAAATAAAAGAAAATATAGCAAAGCCAGCTGTGGGTTGCTCTCAGTTCGGACCGGTTCTATAGAACCAGTAGCAGGAATTTCCCCACGCTCGCCAAACCAGGAGCGATCTAGTTGGCCACACCCCTGAAACTGCTCTAATTTTGTTTTTTGCTTCTGCACATGCGCAGAAGCTGTTTTTTGCTTCTGCGCATGCACAGAAGCTTGGTTTTCGGCACTGCACATGCGTGTGCACACGCATGAAGCGCGTGCACCCACGCAGTGCGGGAGGAAGCGAACCAGCAGCGAGGTAAGTTAGCACCCACCCCTGAGCAAAGCCATATGCTTAATACGACATTGGTGCTATTTCATGGAAGGGTCTATTTTGTATTCTGATAGTTCTTTTGTCATTAGAAATACAATAAGAGCACAATGTACCATTTTTCTAAATGGCTTGGGTATGGGGAAAGATAGACAGGAAAACCAGATATTTCATTAGATTCATCTGGTAAAGGCCTTGGGCTTTAAAAGTAAATACATTCATTATTTTCAGTCCTCTTTAAAAAAAAAACTCACAGCGACATTTCTTTTTTAAATGCACTTATTTTTTTTCATTTATGTTCTTGTACATCAGCCTTTGTTCTATATCTCTTTTATATTTCTTTTCCAAATAAAAGATTTCTTCTCTTTTTAAATTCCACCTTGTTTTGCAATATGAAGGTATTTTTGACACTGAATGCATACTCCCATAATTTGATTTCCCATTCTTATAAAGAAGGATTTGCATTTAATATCCAGTTAAGTTTTCTTAAAGCATTCTTAGAACTGTTATCATAAATCAGCTTTGTATATTTTGAAGGGTTTGATTTTGACAAGCATCAAAATATAAAGATATAAAGAGGTATAGTAGTTAAGGCACAAGGCTGGAAATGTGGAGAGTTCTAGTCTCACCTTAGGTATGAAAACCATCTGGGTGACTTAGGGCCATCACTGTGTCTCAGCCCAATTTACCTCACAGCGTGGTTGTGAGGAAAAACAGGGTATTAAATAGGAGGAGGAAGGAGTATTAAGTACCATATTTTTCGGAGTATAAAACGCACCGAAGTATAAGACGCACCTTAGTTTTGGGGGAGGAAAACAAGGAAAAAAGACCTCTGCCTCCAAGCAATTTGCCAAACAGCAAACAGCACAGATGATATACACTGTTTGCTGTGTATTTCTGTGCATGTGTGCCTGACCCATAGAAATAGCAAAGAATTGGAGAAATGTACATTATGCCAGAAAGTTTTCTTAAATGTAGTCACACTAACTCCTCCCAATTATTAACATAGATCTACTCCAAGGTAAGTCAGGATTTAACTCTAATACTAAACAGGACACTGTTACATTTCAGACTATACTTGTACAGAACTGTTAAAATTAATTAAAATTTCTGGAAGTATACATTATTCTCTATTATTTAAAAGAAGATACAATAGCACTGGGCCTCTTCAGAGCAAGCATTTATTTTAAAAAGCTTCTTTATTTTGTTAAGTTGTCTGGAACAAGGGTGTCCAAGACTTGTGGACTTCAACTCCCAGAATTCCACAGCCAGCAAAGCAAATAATAAAGCAGTCAGCAAAGCAAATAATAAAGCAGTCTTTAAAAAATAAGTCTAATAATTTGAACATTCTACAGACATTTATAGTTATTCACTTACCCCGTTTCATCCAGTTCAGCAGAAAATAAAAATCTGTGTGTCTCTCCCAGCTATTTGCCTCTTTGCTAGTTTCAGTTTCATTTTAGCAGGTGGCAAATCAGCTGTAGATTGGGAAGCTGCTAAGGACTTGCTTAGCTTTACTGCTTTACCTGTTTGCTGCAAACAGATAAATTACTGGAAGACAGAGGCCAAAGGGTTGGGGTGGCTGGGGCTACATTCGGTGTATAAGACGCACCCAAGTTTTCACCCTCTTTGGGGGTAAAAAGGTGCATCTTATACTCTGAAAAATAAGGTATGTTCATTGCCTTGAACTATTTATAAAAATAATACAGGGGGATAAAAATAAATAAATAAATAAAATTGTGAAACAGCAACTGGCAGCATCACTAATTTCTTAACTTGTACTTTTGATTTTAAAAACCATTTAACTTAAATGTGATTTTTAAGGGTGTAATAGATTTTGAATAAGCTACAGTTACAAAGCATATTCTCAGAAGCTTGGGAAAATCACATTTTTATGATATCAAAGAAAGAGACAGAAGACTCATATAAAACACTATATAACCAGGAGAAGAATGGAGGCTATGATATTTGTCCAATGCTCATTCAAATGTTCACAAAGGTATCCAGAGCCAGTTTGGAAGGGCACAAGTACAAAGTTCGGAACAGATAATGCTGTTCACATTAACCTCCTGGAGAAAATTTTCATATCAGTTTAGCTATCCTATTTTCAAAGACAGCCCTAGATAAATTACACTGGATATTGATCTTCTAATAAATAGTTTTCACTTGTAAATAGAACACTAGACTTATTGTGAAGGTTCCTACAGGGTGTTACTCCTCTAATTTGCTCAAGCAGCAAGGTCAAATTTCTTCATCCCATTATCCTGCAAATGACAGGATAACATAAGTGATTCATTTAAATTGTTTTGCACTTGAAACTTCCTTTTTTGAACTCAAAACTGCTGCTTCAGGTTTAAAACAGATTGTTCCGACCGTACAGAAGTCCCAATGACCATTCTGGAAACATTCCAGTATCAAAAAGCACCCTTATTTCAAGCCAAAACACCATTGGACTGGTTGGAATAGTCCAGGAGCATTTCTGATGAGATC
This sequence comes from Diadophis punctatus similis, assembly GCA_023053685.1. Lineage (NCBI taxonomy): Eukaryota > Metazoa > Chordata > Lepidosauria > Squamata > Dipsadidae > Diadophis > Diadophis punctatus. The sequence continues at coordinate 91,430,678 of JALIGW010000002.1, forward strand.
AAAATAGATCACTTTGAGATCACAATATTTTGTACATCACTAAAAATAAGTATGGCCTCAATAACTCAGAAAGCTCAAACTGCCCAAGGAGCTGCTGATACAGTTCTACAGAGTTCTACAGAGGAATTATTGAGTCTGTCATCTGCACCTCTATAACTGTCTGGTTTGGTTCTGCAACCCAACAAGGCAGACACAGACTTCAGAGGATAATTAGAACTGCAGAAAAAACAATTGCTACCAACCTGCCTTCCATTGAGGACCTGTATACTGCACAAATCAAAAAGAGGGCTGTGAAAATATTTACAGACACCTCACATCCTGGACATAAACTGTTTCAACTCCTACCCTCAAAACAACACTATAGAGCAGTGCACACCAGAACCACTGCACACAACAGACTAGACAACTAGACACAAGAACAGTTTTTTCCCAAACGCCATCACTGCTAAACAAATAATCCCCTCAACACTGTCAAACTATTTACTAAGTCTGCACTACTATTAATCTTCTCATCGTTCCCATCACCCATCTCCTCCCACTAATGACTGTATGACTGTAACTTTGTTGCTTGTATCCTTACGATTTATATTGATTAGTTCCTAATATGATTTGATTGCTTATTTGTACCCGGACTATCATTAAGTTTTGTACCTTATGATTCTTGACGAACGTATCTTTTCTTTTATGTACACTGAGAGCATATGCACCAAAGACAAATTCCTTGTATGTCCAATCACACTTGGCCAATAAAAAATTCTATTCTATTCTAATAAAAACAGAAATAGATAGAAAGAAGGAAACAGTACTTCCACCAAAGAGAACACTTAAGGGAAGAAAATAGGGAGGGAAGACTGCTCAGCATTGTAAAAAAAGAATATTTACACTAATATTCCCCTTTCTTACAGGAGAAGAGAACATCCTACCACACAGACCCACATAGCTAGGAGCCATAATAAAAACCCAAGATTAGTAGTAATACATTGTCCACTGAAAAACTGACCTGCCAAAGCAAAACTCAGCATCAGTGAAAATATTCAATTTGTAATGCTTTTACTGCTTGGCAAAAGAAGAAATAGACTATCAAGTGTCCACCCCGAAATATCCCCAAGGGGAGTCTTACTAGCTAAAATGATAAAACTTGCTGCTCTCCTTGTGCAATAGACTGTGACTCCTTGCAAAAACATCAAGAGACTTCTTTTTCCTTGTTATATTCTTACTTTTTATATTTTTCTCTCTGTGTTATTCCTTTCTCTGCAATATTTCTTTTTATTGTTTGTTTTTTGTAATTTGTATTGTTTATCTCTCTTTTTTAAAAATACAATTATTGTAGTAAAAAAAAGACCTTGAGCCTCATAAACCAAAGAGGGATGCATCAAGGCAATGTTTCCCAACCTTGACAACTTGAAGATGTCTGGACTTCAACTCCCAGAATTCCCCAGCCAGCATTCGCTGGCTGGGGAATTCTGGGAGTTGAAGTCCAGACATCTTCAAGTTGCCAAGGTTGGGAAACACTGCATCAAGGAACAGCTGCCATTAAGCACTTTTTCATTCCAGCGCTTGTTTGTTCAACAAAAGATTTTGCTGAAAGAAAATAGGATTCTTGTTCACTACAATTCAATTGGGAGGGAGAAAATGTGTGGGACAGGAGAGGAGACAAAGTTTAGTCCTGCTCTATCTCTATCTCCCCATGTCTTGTTGATATATTTGCATTGTGGCAGTACTGTCCGGGATTATGGTCTAAACTAGGGGTCTCCAACCTTGGCAACTTTAAGACTTGTGCACTTCAACACCCAGAATTCCTCAGCCAGCTTGCACAAGTCTTAAAGTTGCCAAGGTTGGAGACCCCTGGTCTAAACAGCAGTGAAGCCCCACGAATGAAGCCCCATGCATATCTGCCCCAAAGGTGCATTTCCAAAGGCGACTGGACTTTCTCTGTTTTTTTCCTTGATGACGTTTCGATTCTCATCCAAGAAGCTTCTTCAATAGTGGCTGAATGGTGGGGAACAGAAGGATTTATATTCCTTAACAATCATCTAAATATAAATCCTTCCATTCCCCACCATTCAGCAGAACTGAAGAAGCGTCTTGGGTGAGAAGTGAAATGTCTTCAAAGAAAAAAAATCCAAGAAAATTCAGTTGCCTTTTGGAAAAGCACCTTTGGGACAACCATGACCTGGATGATTGAGAATCTCCATAGACACTCCATGCATATATTGTAGCTGGAATCACTATGAGATGGATGATTAAATACCCCTTGATATTTTGGGTTTGAGGAGTATAGGAAGGATCCTTGTGGCTAGACATGAAACTCTACAAGTTTTGAGCTGTCAGGATCGGCTCTGCTCTCTTCAAGTGGATAATACATGTAACTCTTAAGATCAGAGAAAAGAAGATTGCCAATCACCTGGCATTTGGCATAACTTATGTCCTTTGTGTCTAACCACTGAGCCGAGGTGGCGCAATGGTTAGAGTGCAGCACTGCAGGCTACTTCAGTTGACTGCTAGCTGCAATTCAGCTGTTCAAATCTCACCGGCTCAAGGTTGACTCAGCCTTCCATCCTTCTGAGGTGGGTAAAATGAGGACCCAGATTGTTGTGGGCAATATGCTGACTCTGTAAACCGCTTAGAGAGGGCTGTAAAGCACTATGAAGCGGTATATAAGTCTAAGTGTATAAGGTATAAGTGTATTAGTGTATAAGTGTATAAGGTAGGTATAAGTCGACCTCTATAACTGTCTGGTTTGGTTCTGCAACCCAACAAGACAGACACAGATTTCAGAGGATAATCAGAACTGCAGAAAAAACAATTGTTGCCAACCTGCCTTCCATTGAGGACCTGTATACTGCACGAGTCAAAAAGAGGGCTGTGAAAATATTTACTGACCCCTCGCATCCTGGACATAAATTGCTTCAACTCCTACCCTCAAAACGTCTCTATAGACAACCAAGCTATACACCAAGACAACTAGACACAAGAACAATTTTTTCCCAAACGCCATCACTCTGCTAAACAAATAATTCCCTCAACACTGTCAAACTATTCACTAGGCTGCATTACTATTACTATTAGTTTTTCTCATCGTTCCTATCACCCATCTCCTCCCACTTATGACTGTATGACTGTAACTTGCTGCTTATATCCTTACGATTTATATTAATATTGATTGTTTCCTGATTGCTTACTTGAACCCTATGACAACCATTCTTGACAAATGTATCTTTTCTTTTATGTACACTGAGAGCATATGCACCAAAGACAAATTCCTTGTGTGTCCAATCACACTTGGCCAATAAAGAATTCTATTCTATTCTATTCTGTAAACCGCTTAGAGAGGGCTATAAAGCACTATGAAGCGGTATATAGGTCTAAGTGCTATTGCTATAAGTGCTATTTTGACTAGAACCATCTCACCCTGAAGTTATCGAGAAATGTCATGAAGATCCATTGCCAAAGGGAAAGACACCACAGCCACATATTCTGAAGTTTAGACTTTACTCTCCTGGGTCCAGCTCTCCCATCCAGCCAGAACACTATCTAACTCAATGCTTTGCGAGCTTTGATGAGAAATAGGTCAGGTGAGTTTCAGTTGAGACTAGCAATCTGGTGGTTTGTTTTTCAAAGAATGTAATATATGCACATGCATAACCATGTGTTAACAGGAGATTGTTGAAATATGCCAGGGATGGAAAAGCTGCATGATTTCCCCTTATTGATTATTTGAGAGAGACACCAGCATTGCATACCTTTAAGGGCAGGCAGTAAATGAGATTACTCAGGAAGCCATATGTACAAGATTCTCAAATCTTAAGGTCATGAGGCCCAAACATTTCAAGCACATGACTTGTCAGTGATTAGCTGACTGCCTCTTGGATAGCCGGCTTCCTGGATTGGAGGAGAAAAACCTTTTCCTATACCAGATGTTGCAAGTATAAAAAGTGGCTCTTTTCCATATGCCCTGAAAAACAAATTGCTTCAGAGGCAGGATGTTCACCTCGTATTATTCTGTCTCCACACATAGTTATGGGACTCCATATTTGAGAGATGTGCCACTAAAATCACAGCAACTTTGTATGAAAATAGGTTCCAAGGGTATAAATATAATACTTACAATATCGGTGGCAGATGCAAATTACCTCTACCACCTCCTGAAAAGCACATCAAAACAACCAGAGATTTCTCATCTTATTTTGCTATACAGAGGTCTCTCATTTGAAAACAGACTACTTGCCGGAATTCTTGCTACTATAAGCTTCTTCTTAATAAACCTTATTAATCAAAGCTCTGAGAGGCTGGTTTTTGGGATTAACTGTTCCAAGCTGCTACTAACAGTTTTGACAGCTTGGTGAATAGTCTGAGTTCCAGAGAAAACTAAATACAATTGTTCATTAACATGGCTCCCTTAGTATTCAATTTATAGTGGTGTTGTTGTTTTTTGTAAGATAATGGATGGGTATGTGAAGGGTAGTCTCCCAAAATCCAGGGACAGAGGTACATTTCTTCTATGGCATTTCCATCCTAAATCTGTAGTATATTATTCCCTCTTTTAAAGTCTCATATTGACCTCCTGTCCTCATTCTTATCTGGGATAATGAAAAGTATGGAATAGCGATAGAGTACATTTTTGCAAATACAATTCCATCGCTGAATGAGACGTCACCGTGACCACTTGTAACTTCACTGCTGGATTCTCCACTGACTATGCTTGTTGAAAGCCAGCTGTAAAATGTGCAAATGGTGATCATGTGACCACAGAATGCTGCAATAGTCATTAAAGCCTGCCAATTGCAAAAAGTGCCCGAATCTTGGTATGACTGCAAAGATGTTGTAACAGTCATAAGGGCAAAGACTAGTCGTAAGGTGACTTTTGCAGCACCATCGTAATTTTGAACGATCGCTAAACAGGGCAGTCATTCAGTGAGAACTACCTATAATAGCTACGTATCAGTGGTTATAAATACCAAAAGGAAGTTAACATGTGCTTCATGGTTTTATAGAAGGCCTTTAGTTATGTCATCCATGTCAAGTTAATGTGCTTAGAAAAATGGGAAATGCAGGACATCTCACTATGCTCATGTAAAAGCTACACAGCTCAGGAAGCCATTGTATAGACATGGCAAAACAAACTGACTCTAATTTGGCAAAGTACTGAAGTGAGACAAATCCATTTTCCCCTAGTTTACTATATATTTTTAAAGAGCGGTGCGGAGGCTTAGAAGTGGAGCTCTTCCCTCACAATCAGGAGGGTGAGAGTTTAGAAGCCGAGGTGGTGCAGTGGTTAAAAGCAGCACTGCGACCTTCAGCTGATTGCTAGTTCAGCAGTTCAGCTGTTCAAATCTCACTAGGCTCAAGGTTGACTCAGCCTTCCATCCTTCCGAGGTGGGTAAAATGAGGACCCAGATTGTTGGGGGCAATATGCTGAACTCTGTAAACCGCTTAAAGGGGGCTGTAAAGCACTATGAAGCGGTATATAAGTCTTATTGCTATTGCTATTAATTCTAGATAGTGGCAAATATTTCTCTCTGAGCGCAAAGAGAAAATATCTGCTGTGAACTCCGCCTAGGCATCAGGAAGGGCATCTGGCCAGACAATGCTCAGTTCCATTCAGTTGCCCCGACTTCATCCCAATGCAAGGGATTACAGGGTCATTTTTTTAAAAAGTGGCATCTTTTTAAAATTAAGTTGAATAGAAGTATGTGTTCCCTCTCTATTACAATAAAACATATAATTCAATAAACATATTATAAACTCTCTTCTTATTCAGCAAATCATAAACAGCCCATCAGATGCCACCAACAAATAGGTTTCTGGAAGCACAATTGCCAATTGCAGTGTTAACAAAGAAGTATGGATGTTGACTTTGAATAGTGAAAATAAACTCATCTTTAAAATGTCCAGTCCGTTGAGGATATGGACAGCTCACAGGAGAAGCTAACTAGCAGTACTGTGAGCAGCACAAGGGAATGGGGAGGCACAACTCACTTGGGAAGTATCATGATTGAAGATGACATTGTTGAGGTCTCCACAGTTGTAATGCTTGATAAGGTCCTCTGTACTGTGAGGAATCTGTAGACTGCCTGCTCGGAGCTTCTCCTGCTGCAAGAGAGTCTGATTCAAAGCAAAGATCACCTGGGGAATGGAAAGGAGGAAAAGGGAAAGGGAAAGTTCCCAATCAGTCCTTAAAGTTCCCAATCAATCCTTAAAACTCCTTCTTAAACAATATATATTAAACTGGAATAATAAACATTTGGAATTCATTTATGTGTGTGTCTGTGCATTCTACCCTAAATACATCTTTTAAACACTCAACCATCTACAAAAGAAGAAAACAGTTTATATAATCGGTTATTATAAGAATGTTGTCATCATCAATGTCCCAAAATAAACAAACTTATAGGCCTGTGCATGACTCATATTCAGGAAAAGTCAACAAAGAACATTTCTGGAAATCGTGCAGCACCAGTAGGCATCTTCTTTAACCCAACATATCCTTTCCATGGCTCACATGAGAGACCTCCCATAGCAATAGGGAAATTGTTAGATTTGGGAAAACGGGTAATCCTCAACTTACGACCACAAGTGAGGCCAAAATTTATGTTGCTGAGTGAAACATTTGTTAAGGGAATTTTGTCCCATTTCACAACCTTTCTTTTCACAGATGTTAAGTGAATCACTGTAGTTGTTAAGTAAATCTGGCTTCCCCATTTACTCTGGCCTCCCAGCGCACTTTATAGTCCGAGGCCATGCCCGCTACCTGGGTTGCAGGCCACCCAGCATCCACCCGTCTGTGGCTGACATCCGGTTGCAGCGGCATGGTTGGGCCAATGGCCTAGTGTAGAGTCCTGGGCCGCATGACTGGAGTCACGTGGGTGTGTGGGCGGCCGCAGGGGCGAACAGCTGATGGATTGCAGCTCCGTTGCCTCTGGTGCCACCCCGTTCTGCACGCCAGCCATGCACCATTGCCTGCCAGCGCCGACCGCAGCCAGACCCAGCCAAGGGAACGGGCCGCTGACGAGTGGCTGGCCGGCGCTGTTCCAATGCATCCTGGTGCCGGTGCTGCAGTCTCTGCAGCTGTTCCCACCGGCTCTGCTTGCAGCAGCTCTGTGCCCCCACCCCACCCCACCCCCAGGTATGGCGAGCCCCAGATCAGGACTCAACATTGACTTTGCTTGTCAGAAGGTCACACATGACCCCGGAACACTGCAAGTGTCATAAAAATGAGTCAATTGCCAAACATCTGAATATTGATGTGACCAATATGATTTATATCATGTGACCAATATCATGTGACCAATCATGGGATGTTGCAACAGTTTTAAGTGTAAAAAATGGTCATAAGTCACTTTGTTCAGTGCTGTTGCAACATTGAATGGATACACAATGAACTGTTGTAAGTCGAAGACTACCTGTGTATTCAATCAATAAATGGGTGCTTGGTTCAAATAGATGCTAGCAGATACTCCATGCACTTCTATGTCCTCTTCACATCTTTTACTGTTCAAGTCTGTTTTGCTCTGCAATGCTATTAAAATTATTCGATGCACTGGAAATTTCAAGTTTTTACTCAACTTCTTCCTTTAAGAAAAATGTAACCAATCTACTGTATAAATAATTGGTTGGAGGAGAAACTGTGCTTAATCCTTCCCTTTGGGCCATTTATTCTCTGCCTGTAATTTTTTAAAACTTTGAACAACAACAAAAAGTTCAAGGTAAAAAGGTTTCAGCAACATTCCCCTCTTACTAGTTTCAAATGTCTTCTTTGCACTTAAGAAAATATATAAAAAAATACATTAGGTGAATTTTGGATGTCGTTTCAGCACCAATTTAATTAAGCTCACTGGTTAAATTCGGAAGAGTAGTAATTTGGCAGCAGCTTCACAAGAAGCTGAAATAGAACTACGCTGTGGTTTCCATAATGGCCTATTTAGTGGATGTTGGGTAGCTTTTCACAAGAGAAATACAGATCTTGAAATGCCAAAGAAAGCTTATAACCAACCAACTGCTAATAAGCTTCCTTGTACATATAGACTTACAAGACTGCAGTACTGTTACTTAACACAAGAATTATGTTTGCAGCAGGGGTGAGTTGCTCACTTACCCAGACCGGTGCGCTGCTCCGCGGTCCTTCATGCTTTGTGTGTGCGCGCTGCGCGCGCGCGCCCCTTGCGTGATTTTGCTTCTGCACATGCGTGGAAGCAAAATCGTGCCGAAATCTCGCGAGGGGACGTGCGCGCGTGCGAGATTTTGGCGTGATTTTACTTCCGCGCATGCGCAGAAGCAAAATCTCACCGAAATCTCTCGCTCGCGCACGTCCCCTCGCGAGATTTTGGCGCAATTTTGCTTCCGCGCATGCGCAGAAGCAAAATCGCCCAAAAATTCACAAAAAAGACATGGCGACGCGCGCGACTGCCCGGTGGAGACGGTACCGGAGCAGTCGCGCGCAAATTGGGTTCTCCGCGGGTCCCTACCGGAGCTACGCACTGAACCTCACCGGTAGGAACCCACCCCTGGTTTGCAGGCTACAGCATTTCTGGCTTACAATGGAAAGGAATTTCACTGCTCCATTCAGCAGGAAATCCTCTTCAGGAGCAAAATCAATGAAGAAGTTTATACATTTCACCAAAATCCCTTGATTTAAAAAAAAAGTGAGGAACTATCTCAGTGCTTCCAATCGATGATCCTTTCCTTTGAAGAAGTACTAGAAGGACTGAGTTCTGTGCGCATAATGGAAAATCAGCAAAATGTATCAAAAAGAGCCATTTTTATGAATCGTCACATCAGGCAGCCTTGAAGGGCATTTCAATCAAAGCAGAGTATTCTTTAAGACTTTGCTGTATGTATGTCTGTGTATGTACAGGTAGTCCTTGACTTATAACTATTTGTTTCGTGGTCATTTGAAGTTACAATGGCACTGAGAAGGTGACTGATGACCGATCCTTGCACAACCTTTGCAGCCTCCCTACAGGTCACATGATCAAAATTTGGGCACCGCCCAATTGGCATCTACAGAATTTAGAATGGTTGCAGCCTCCTGGGATCACATGATCACCACTTGTAACCCAGCCAACTTCCAACAAGAAAAGTCAGTGGAGGAAACTGGATTTGCTTAACGACTGTGGGATTTACTGAACTGCAGAGATTCACTTAACAATCGTGGCACACAAACAATAACGATAAAATCAGGTGCGGCTCAGGTAACAACTGCCTTGCTTAGCAATGGAAATTCTGATCCCAATTGCCATTGTAAGTCGAGGATTATCTGTATGTAATGTGAAGCACAGTGGTGAAATCCAATTTTTTTTACTACTGGTTCTGTGGGCGTGGCTTGGTGGGCATGGCTTGGCTTGGAGGGCATGGCTTGGTGGGCGTGGCAGGGGAAGGATACTGCAAAATCTCCATTCCCACCCCACTCCAGCGGAAGGATACTGCAAATTCTCCATTCCCACCCCACTCTGGGGCCAGGCAGAGGTGGTATTTGCCGGTTCTCCGAACTACTCAAAATTTCCACTGCCGATTCTCCGAACTACTCAAAATTCCCGCTACCGGTTCTCCAAACTACTCAAAATTCCCACTACCGGTTCTCCAGAACTTGTAAGAACCTGCTGGATTTCACCCCTGGGAAAGTATGTAATAACTTATGACCTGAGATCCCTGAATTTTCTTTCTTTAAAAAAAAAGGAAATAAAAGGCTAGTATAAAACATGGCATTCAGCTCTGGTTTGTTTGGGGAAAATAGGATAGAATTCCTACACCAAACATCATGTTTTTTTTAAAGTAAACCCCCCCCCCCATTCTTCTGAGCAGTCATGTACCTTTTCTAGCTGCCTAAATCTATTTTCATACAAACAAAAAACAAAATCAACCATTTTGCAGTAATAGTAGAATTCCCTGCAGTTCAAACCATGACCCAAAAAAATAAGCAAAATATAATTTTCTTATGGCCTTATGAAGGAATAAACTTAATTAAATACGATTCACCTAGCGTATGAATAAAGTTGCAATTGAGAAACCAATATTCTTTTACGTTCTGTAAAGAGTGGGAACTTTATGGCCTCCCTCGCAAAGTAATAGCTGTTATAAATGGAATCCTCTTAAGCCCAACCTCACAGCTCTCCAATAACAATTTTTCTAGCGAGTGTTATCGCATTCAGAGATTGCAATACCAGGTGCAGCTTCAAACAGGGCGCCCTTTGTGAAAGGTTTATCTTCAGTACATAGTCAAGTGACTCGAAAGTCGGAGGCTTTCATAACAAGGGAAAAAAATTCCCGAGCTTGTGAATTTGAAGGTGCTCTCTTCACATGGAAGTGCTTTTTGTTCAGTGGGCAAAGGTGCGGGGGAGGAAAGCGTGGAGAAAATGCAAGCTTATCTCAAAGTGGGCACCCAAAATAAATGGCATGTGGCAAGTACTTGTCCCTAGTTCCTTTTTCAGTATTTCCTTTCCAGATATCCTACTAGCTAGCACTTCTGTAATGTTCCAATTATCCAAAGCATTTCATGGGAATGGTCTCAATGGTGGTTTACATAAACGTTGGAAAAAGTAACTCGGCATTGCCCGTCTATTGCAGTCCAGTGTTTTAGTTAAGGTTGTCCAGAGATCTAAATTGGATGATGATGAGGGTTCACGGCTTAGTCACCAGAGTGTTCAAGTTCTAAGCCGGAGCTGTTTCTTAAAGATCTGTCTCTGTAGATTCTCAGTCACCCAGGCATGGTTGCCCCAAAAGTGCTTTTTCAAACGGCAAACTGGACTTTACTTTCTCCTTGAAGATGTTTCGCTTCTCATCCAAGAAGCTTCTTCAGCTCTGACTGAATGGTGGAGGATGGAAGGATTTTATATTCCTTGCAGTTCCTTAATAATGTTCTACATTGCACCAAAGACAAATTCCTTGTGTGTCCAATCACACTTGGCCAATAAAGAATTCTATTCTATTCTGCAGTAATTTAAGACATGCTTTATAAAGATTGGCTCTGATTTAAGGTGAAATTGATACAGCCTTTAGATCAGGGTTCCCCAAACTCTTCAGCTCATGAACCCCTTCATAAAGTTTCAGATTGTTTACTGACCTCCAGATGCTTACTATCGTGTTTCCCAAAAAATAAGACCCTGTCTTATATTTTTTTTGAACCCTGAAATAAGCGCTTGGCCTTATTGCCATGCACTCAAAAGCCCGATTGGGCTTATTATCAGGGCATGTTTTATTTTGGGGGAAACAGGGTATATGAAAATTATTTAATACTTCAATAGGACTATCACTACTAAGAATAACAACAGTAATACCTTGGATAGTCCCTTTGACCCCAGGCACCAATAATGACCATTTTGAAGGACCTTGCTTTAAAGTTTATAAGTAGACCAGTGCTCTCAGCAGAGATTATGCGCTGGTAACTTTTGCATTATGTTATTTCTGGTTCCACATACAGTTGAAAAACTAAATCTAGTTTGGGAAGCGTAACACTTAGATCATATCGAGTTTAGCTCTAAGGACAAGGTGGAATGGAGATTTCTGTTTTTAGATCTCCGGTATGGCTTCCTCCCACTTAAACAGTAAAAAGAAAAGGGATAATTTCCCACCCACCCACCCACAGCCCACTCACTCTTTTATCCAATTAAAATGCCCTCTTCCAAAACTGCTCTTTGCTCTGCTGATTAGAACATAATAGTGGTGTACAAAGTCTTCCCACCCCCACCCCCATTTTGAATTCAAAATACCTCTCTTTGAATGCAAAGCAGCTATTTCACATTCAAAATGGGTGGTTTCCATCATTCAGGGAGTGTTCGGAGCTTCAGGCAGATCTGTTTAGAGGTGTGTGTGGGGGGGGATTTACAAATGGTCAAAACAGCCCATTTTAGATGAGAAACAACTGTTGTTTCAATGTCAAAAAGGGGGCCATTTCAAGTGGAAATCGGTTTTCAAAACGTTTTGAATTCAACGTGTTTTGTATACACCTGGACACGAGTCACACGAGCCTCTTTTACTCAATGCAGCAACTTCGCAACATTTCACTGGGAAAATTTCATAGGAAGAAAGATTCCCTTCCTCTCCACAGCAGCAGCAGCAGCAGGAGCAGTACCACCACCATCCCAATTGGATATAATATCATTATTTGAAAGACCGTAACTGTGATTCCCCTTCCATCACGATGCTGATTATCTCACTGTTACTAATATTCTAGATTTTGGAGAGGAAAGACTGAAAGAAAACCTGTAGAGATTCTCAGTCATCCAGTTCATGGTTTTAGATTTATTATTAGAGTTGGAAGGGACCTTGTAGGTCATCTAGTCCAACCCCCTGCTCAAGCAGGAGTTCCTACACCATTTGAGACAGATGGCAGTCCAGTCTCCCCTTGAAGGTCGCAAGTGTTGGGGTTCTCACAACCTCCGCTGGCAAGATGTTCCACTGGTTGATCGCTCTCACCGTCAGAAAGTTTCTCCTCACTTCCAGGTTGAATCTCTCCTTGGTCAGCTTCCATCCATTATTCCTTGTTTGGCTTTCTGGTGCCATAGAGAACAGCCTGACCCCCTCCTCTCTGTGGCATCCCCTCAAGTATTGGAACACTGCTATCATGTCACCCCTGGTCCTTCTCTTCACTAGACTGGCCAAGCTCAGTTCCTGCAACCGCTCTTCGTATGTTTTATTTTCCAGACCCTTTATCATCCTGGTTGCTCTCTTCTGCACTTTCTCTAGAGTTTCAATGTCTTTTTTGTAATGTGGTGACCAAAACTGGATGCAGTACTCTAGGTGTGGTCTGACCAAGGCTTTATAGAGTGGTACTAGTACCTCTCTGGTCCTTGATTGTATCCCTCTATTCGTGCAGCTCAGGACTGCGTTGGCCTTTTTGGCTGCTGCTGCACACTGCTGGCTCATATTTAGTTGGCTGTCTACCAAGACTCCAAGATCCCTCTCGCAAACGCTCCTATTGAGTGTGGTTTCACCCAGTTTGTATGTGTATTTTTGATTCTTGTTACCTAGGTATAGAATTTTACTTTTCTCCATGTTAAATTTCATTTTATTGGTTTGGGCCCAGTGTTCAAGTCTGTCAAGGTCCCTCTGGATTTTGAGTCTGTCCTCTGGGGTGTTTGCTACTCCCGCCAGCTTGGTATCATCTGCAAATTCGGTTAGTTCTGCTGCTATTCCCTCATCTAGGTCATTTATGAAGATATTAAAGAGTACTGGGCCTAGGACGGAACCTTGTGGTACGCCACTGCTTACTTCTCTCCATGTGGACTTAGAGCCATTGAGGACTACTTGCTGGGTACGGTTGGTCAGCCAGTTGTTAATCCATCTGATTGTGTAGCTGTCTATCCCGCTTTTTTCTAGCTTATGAAGAAGTAGGTTGTGGTCAATTTGTCCCAAAGGTGCTTTTTCAGGAGGCAACTGGACTTTCTTGTTTTTTCTTTGAAGACATTTCGCTTCTCATCCAAGAAGCTTCTTCAGCTCTGACAGACTAGTGGGGAATGGAAGGATTTACATTCCTTGCAGACAGCTGGTCATTTGCATCCCTTTAGAGCAGCGGTTCTCCACCTGGTGGTCGCAACCCCTTTGGGGGTCGAATGATCCTTTCACAGGGGTCGGGAGACTTCGCTCAGACACCGCCATTTGGGTTCTTTTACCCTCTGCGCATGCGCAGAGCATAAAAGAACTCAAGTGGCGGCGGTGGGGCAGGGGTCGTGGCAGCGGGCGCGGCGGTGGCGGCATGGATTGCGGTGGGGTCGCGGGGGCGGGTCGCGGGTTGCAGCATTAGGAAGGTTGAGAACCACTGCTTTAGAGGGTCCTTGAAGCACTTGGAGGTTTATCTGTATCCTCAGGGTCACCTCAGGTCAAAAGACTTTTAGCTATACAATTTGGGCTGAACACCCTTTGAATAGTGTGGGAGTAGGAATGGATTTCCAGAGGAAAAAATTTCAGACTGCAGGAACCAGGAGCACTACTCAAGTGACCCTGAGGACACAGATAAATCTCCAAGTGCTTCAACAGTCCTCTAAAATGATGCAAATGACCAGCTGTCTGCAAGAAATATAAATCCTTCCATTCCCCACTATCCTGTCAGACAGGCGTGGGTTCTGGTTTTCTTCACTGCCAGTTTGCTCAACGGGGGTGTTGTGCGCGGGGTGAGCACATGCACAGTACTAAAACAAGATGGCAGTGCCTATGGCGCCCCTGAGAGAACTGGCTCAGGGGTGTGGCAGGCCTGGGTCACTGCCGGTTCCAGTGACCCAGGCTGCCAAGTTACTACCGGTTCTACAGAACCAGTCCGAATCGGGAGGAACCCACCTCTGCTGTCAGAGCTGAAGAAGCTTCTTGGATGAGAAGCAAAATGTCTTCAAAGAAAAAACAAGAAAGTCCAGTTGCCTCCTGAAAAAGCACCTTTGGGACTGAAGGAAAATGTAAATGTGAAGTCGCTAAACTGAGAACAAGGATAATATTGACCATAGAAGTTCTTCCACATCTACACTACAGCATAAAATTCAAAGAGAGGTGTTTTAACTAATTGATTCCATATTCATAAATACATAAGTGAATATAAAGAAGCTAAACTCTTCTCTAAACCCAAGAATGTTTTATCCAGGATTTTTTAAAAAAAATGACATTCACTAATAAGGGAATTTATTACTGTGGTTGGTCGCACAGTCAGCCAGATGTTTAAACTGGATTTGGCATTTTTATCCGCCTATGAAACTCCTTCCTAAGGACCTGGGATAGGCAGATGTTGATTGATGGTGTTAAAAAGATTGTTGCAGGAAGTAAACTGTTACAGGTAAAGCTATCTTTTGCAATTGACTGATGGAGATTTTGTCAATGCCGATGGTGTTCAAGTAGTGCTCCAGATGTTTTAGTATTTCACCCAAGGGGCCTATTACTATTGGTATTATCTTTGTTTTCTTTTTCCACAGTCATTCTTCTACCTGCGGGTCTTCGTATTTTGTAATTTCCTCCTGTTCTTTCTCTTCTCTTCTGCTGTCTCCAGGTATTACCACGTCCACTATCCAGAATTTTTTATCTTTGTTATTGACAATTGTTAAGTCTGTTGTGTGACAGGTGTTTGCCTGTTTGAATTCTAAAGTCCCAGAGCACTTTAGCTTCTTCATTTTCTATTAATTTGTCTATTTTCTGGTCCCATCATTCTTTCTTGCAGGTAAATGATATTTCTCGCAGATCTTCCAAGGCACCATTTGTCGTGCCATTGTTTATAATCCGTGTGATCTTCTTGCAGCAACTAACTAGGTGATCCACTGTTTCTCCTGCTTCTTTGGAGAGACACTACTTGCTGTCTGTTACTGTCTACTCTATTCAGTAGTCTTTGTATGGATTTGTTCTCAATGCTTGATCTTTTACAGCCAGAATTAGCCCCATTTCTTGCTTCAATTTTCCCCGCTGTTAGTCATTACCATTAATGTTATTAGCTTTACCTGATTTTTTAAAATGTAGTGGCCATGTAATACTTTATTTTGCCATGTCATTTTATTCCTCATTTCGTCTTTAGGTCAATTTGGTCTCTCCAGTACTCGGTAAGCCTTCCTGGTAAAGTAGCTTCAGTGCATCTTCTTCACTATCCTTCAGATAGTCATCCAATCCCCTATTTTCTTCTTCAACTATCTGGTGTACTTGCATCATTTCGTGACCACTTATTTTCCTTGGAAAGTAGAATTTGTCAACGTTGCTGATGGGCATGATTCATTGTTACTATTTTTCTAGTCGTCCTGTCAAGGGCTTTTAGTTCAGCTCATATTTATATTTGCTTATACTTGATGTTACAGTATTGGCATATTTTAAATACTGGTGCTAGTGTTTCTTTGGAACAAGCTTCAATGCAGGCAACGTATTCAGTTGTTTTCATAATAATCTAGAACTCAGTTATTCTTTGTTTCCGTTATTATTTTTCTTTAGTTAGAGGGCTTTATTGTTTCTGACCAGAAGGCAGAGTAGAGGATGCCTGATTTGGAATGAAAACAATTCAATATCTGTTCTGGCTTCCTCTATTGCCAACTAGTTTGCCTCTATATTCTGAAGTACTTCTGGGTAAGGCTTCAATTTCTCTGCTCTGGGCAGACCTTTGCAGTTCTTCCAATTCTGCTTCTGTGAATACTTCATTTCGTATTAGAATTTGATGTTGCTCTATTAGCCTCTATTTTGTTATTTCTGATCTGTTGTCCTTTCCAGAATCGGTCCATTCTTTTCAGATATCCTCTTCTTGTTGGACTTGATTTGTAATAACAGATTATTATTTCTTTGTTTTCAATGTTAGTGTATTTGCAATGGGTAAACATCTTTTCTTCCAGTTGTAATGCAGCTGCTAGCCCTGGCTGCTCAGCCAAATTAAATGTCCAGGAAAAAAGTAATCATTCACCTAGTGAATGATGACTTGAGCAAGGACTGATCCGATATGGGTTTCTGTAAATTATGTCTCATCATATTCTTTATGGGAGAGACACTCTTCAGCTGGCTCCTCTGGTGAGATCTGTCCAGTATGGCTGAACCTCTCTCATAGTTCTCATCTTCCTCAGAGCTCACAAGCACCACAACCAGTGCGCAGCTCTAGTAGGGAGCGGCCGATTGCGCACGTCGCCATTTTTTCGTTAATTTTGGGCGATGTGCGCAAAATCGCGCTGAAATCTCATGCACGTGCGTGTCCCCTTGCAAGATTTCGACGCGATTTTGCTTCTGCGCATGCTCAGAAGCAAAATCACGCGAAAGGGCCAAAGAGCCCCCGAAACTTGGAGATGCGCACGCAGCACACCAGCACCGGTAAAACAGCAACCCACCACTGACCACAACCATGTCAAGGTAGTGCCTCACTGAGAGTCACAGTAGTGTCTTACTAGGGAATGACAATGATGATAATGATGAGATTTCTACCTTTCAAAAAAAGTATTTTGGCAATTCAAGGCAGCAAGTTTACCTAATACTGCTTCCTCCTATGTTCCCCACAAGAACAACAACAACCTTGTGAGGTGGGTTGTGTTAAAAGAGAGTGACTGTCCCAAAGTCACACAGCTAGCTTTCATGCATAAGGGACGCCTAAAACTCATAGTCTCCTGGTTTCTAGGCCAGGACCTTCTGGTTTGTATGATTTGATTTGATTTAATTTGATTAATTAAATTTACCATACTGAAATCTATAACAACCTGCTTTTATACCAAGTTTTACATATGTAAATATGCAATTCTTGACATATAAAATAGCCATTGTTAAGCCTACATAGCTGTCAGAGACAACACTAAGGTTTCCCTAGACTGAACTGGCATGAAACAAAGTCTATCCTTCTCACATAATACATGATAATTCCTGTACAAAACTCAAAACTCAAAAATGTGGTAATATACAGATAGTCCTCGACTTACGACCACAATTGAGCTCAAAATGTCTATTATTAAGTGAGACATTTGTTAAGTGAGCTTTGCCCCATTTTATGGCCTTTCTCGCCTCAGTTGTTAATTGAATCACTGCAGTTATTACGCTAGTAACCTGGTTGTTAAGTGAATCTGGCTTCCCCATTGACTTTGCTTGTCAGAAGGTCGCAAAAGGTGATCACATGATCCTGGGACACTGCAACCGTCATAAATATGAAACAGTTGCCAAACGGCTGAATGTTGATCACGTGACCCTGGGGGTGCTGCAAAGGTCTTAAGTGTGAAAAACGGTCATAAGTCACTTTGTTCAGTGCTGTTGTAACTTTGAATGGTCACTAAACAAACTGTTGGAAGTCGAGGACTCCCTCTACACAGAAATGATACATTCTTAAAAATACTTTTTTTAAAAAAAAATAAGGCTTAGAGGCAACTGCTACCACAATCAAACACAGAAGAAGCTGTTTCTGGTTACAGCTGATGCTCATTTAGCAATCACAATTGGGGCTGGCAACTCAGTTGTTAAGTGAAACAGTCGCTAATTGAAACTGTACTTAGGAATTTATTGCAGCTTTCCTTTGCTTTACACACCTGCAAAGATTGTAAATGCACTGATTGGTCGTAAAGTTACTTTTTTCATCACTGGCATAACTGTGAACAGTCGTTAAACAAGGCAGATGCTAAACAAGGATTATCTGTACTACAATCTAGCAAAAGGGACATTCTTACAATCTTTCCAACTTTTAAGACAAGGCATACCGGGATATACGAACATTTCTTGACTTTGAGCAAAAGAGCACAATCACAAATTGAGAAACCAGGCTCCTTAAACCACCACCACCCCCATGCCAGATTATTTTATTTTATTTTATAACATGAGGTCTCCAAGTGAACATTGAAAATCTGTCTCTTAACTATACAATTGCTTCCCAAAGGTGCTTTTTTTCAAGAGGCGACTGGACTTTCTGGTTTTTTCTTTGAAGACGTTTCGCTTCTCACCCAAGAAGATTCTTCGGCTCTTCAAAAAAGCACCTTTGGGACAACCATGACCTGGATGACTGAGAAACTCCATAGACATGTACAAATTCAGCTCTGCAAGTTCCCTTTTGGTTTAAGCCTGAATCTTCAATCTTTCTGAATAGAATTTCAACAGCAAACATAAACCCAAGGGAAAGAAATATTCAAAGGTATGTTACCCCAATCACTGTGCAATGCCCAGGGGTAGGCCACCTCAGACATACTATCTACTTCAGTGGTTCCCAACCTTTTTGTGATCGAGTACCACTTGGAGGTCCCGTACAGTTGCCGCGTACCACCTGGTTCCAGAGAAACTAAATTCACTTTATTTCCATAATTGTACCGTTCCTTTTTTGGCCCCGCGCATCCAGCAACTGGATTCTCAGGCCGCTGGGACCAGGTGGGTGGCGTGTGGCAACAGTTGCAAATCGTTGCCAGATTATCTTGTGTTAGGCAGTAAACATTTTTGTGAAGTAAAAAATAACTAACTAAAAATCGTTCATGACCCCGAAAGTGTTCGCGTACCACCTGGAAGGCCCTTGCGTACCACTAGTGGTACACGTACCACAGGTTGGGAATCACTGATCTACTTGCTAGTCCAAAATAAACAAATAGCCACACACCAATTTCAATGTTTTTTTTCCCTCTCAACAAGCAATTCCACCATTTTCAATATTAGGAAAATCCCCCACCCCTACCCCAAACTAAATTTTGATGCAGCATCCCTTAAGGTAGAATTGCTACTTACAAACAGAAAAGAAAAGATATTGAATGCCAACGCACTGCACAGGATAAAACTCAAAGTATTCACTTTTTAACTGAAGTATGGATTCGTCGTTACTTTTATCTTTATCCTCAAGCAAAGTATGCTGAAGGGGCTGTATATTTTTGCTCCCTTATCCTGTGCAGTGTGCTGGCATTCAAAAACCTTTCCTATGAGCCGCAAGTATCTCTCTCTCTCTCTCTCTCTCTCTCTCTCTCTCTCTCTCTCTCTCTCTCTCTCTCTCTCTCTCTCTCTCATTCTCCACAAGCGATACTCCCCTCCTTGCGAAAATGAATTCATGCCAACTTCAAAGTCTCTCTTGAAAGGATGTACCAAGAGAACAAATGTAACAACTGTATTGGACCTTGCCGACAGCAGAGAAAATGTTAGTACGGTGGAAAAATAAATGATTACGCTTTGTAGTCAAGATACTGCTTGGCCTTCTTTTTTTTCAGCTGTCAGGACAAGGGTTTTTGGTCAGGGAACGGAGGGATAAGAAAGAGACGCATCCCTTTTACCAGCATTGTTGGAAGAGCCTGCTAGAGAGGCTGCATGGAGAGGGAGGGGGTTAGAGTTCGGCAGATGCCTTTTTTGTCAAAGACAAAAGACCCCCGGCCATCCTCTCCACTTTCCATCACTTTCATCCAGACTGGATCAAAGTGCTGTTCTACATATGAAAGGGATCTGGCATTATGCGCCTCAAATTAGCCTATCGCCACCCCGCTAGCCTCTGAGGCCTCTCAACAAAGGATCCCACATCTGTTCCATCCCTTTGCCTCATCTTCTCTCTCTCTCTCTCTCTTTCACTCACTCACTCACTCTGCACGGGCATGTGTGCGCATTTGTTTTCAGCTCTCAGTTTGGAGAGCCATTCAGCTCCGTGAATTATAGCCGAAGCTGAAACATCTTCCCGGAATTCGGGAGGAACGCTCGGTTGTCTTTCATTGTCCCAGGGATCGTTTCAACCTGCCACATCACTCAGGACCCTCACACTGGGAATACTTGCAACAATGGACCACTTCTTCATTGCTTTCCTCTTCACCTGACACACACACAGGAGACAGGGCTCTGGGTCTCATGAGCAGAGGCTGCGGCCCTGAATCAAAGCGACCCTTGCATCAAAGGCAGCATGGCTATGAAAGTCAATAATCCTCTTTTGTCATGGAAATGGTTCGTGCCAAGCACCAAGAAGAAGAAAAGTGGAATTCTTCACTCAGATGCTTTGCGCTTCCTTAGATGTGCTACGCTTTCTTCGCAAAGTGCATAACCTGAACATTGTCCTTGATGACAACAGGCTGTATAGGAAGAATCCCCCAGAATATGATTGCACAAAAGAGATGGGCAAACTTTTATGCAACACATGTCTGCCATCAACCTGAGCTTTACTCTAGCATTTTCAGGGAATAGTACCCTCAGTCAGCATTCAATTTATTTTATTTTGGTTAAACTTAATTTTCAAATAGAATCCTTGCTATATATTTGCTGGCAACTCCAAATCTCAACCAACAAATGCTCTGTCCTACACATTGGCAAAAAAAATCAGAACACCAAATACAAGCTGAACAGACAAGACCTTGCAGAGGACCCTCACCCTGTCAAAGACCTTGGAATACTCATATCAAATGACCTAAGTGCCAAAGCCCACTGCAACATCATCGCCAAAAAGGCTTCAAGAACTGTTAACCTAATTTTACGTAGCTTCTTCTCCGGTAATATCACACTACTAACCAGAGCATACAAAACATTCGCCAGACCAATCCTTGAATACAGCTCATCTGCCTGGAACCCACACCGCATATCGGACATAAATACATTAGAAAGTGTCCAGAGATACTTTACGAGAAGAGTCCTCCACTCCTCTACTCGCAACAGAATACCTCACGCAACCAGACTTGAAACCCTGGGCTTAGAAAGCTTAGAACTATGTCGCCTTCGGCACGACCTAAACATAGCTCATAAAATTATCTGCTACAACGTCCTTCCTGTCAACGACTACTTCAGCTTCAACCACAACAATACACGAGCACACAACAGATACAAACTCAAAGTGAACTGCTCCAAACTTGACTGTAGAAAATATGACTTTAGCAACAGAGTGGTAAATGCCTGGAACTCACTACCTGACATTGTGGTTTCGTCACCAAACCCCCAAAACTTTACCCTTAGACTGTCCATTGTTGACCTCACCCGATTCCTAAGAGGTCAGTAAGGGGCGTGCATAAGTGCACAAGCGTGCCTACCGTCCCTGTCCTAATGTTCCCTCTTATCAGTACCCATCTTATGTATATAAACAATGTTATATCTATGTATATTACCAACATGTACTTGACAAAAATAAATAAATAAAATATATAATTTCTAAGAACTGCAATACAAAACTGGAATACAATCTGCAGATATAATATCGCCCAGCTATCTCTTAAATAACACAGATACGTTAAATACCTGCTCTGGGTTAATAGCCTTGGGATGTACTGGTTGAATCCATTTCTTTTAATAACGTTTCATCCAATGGAGGTTTGTTATAAGAAATACTCAAATATTTTCCCAGATCAAATACGATTGATGTGTAAGGAGCCATTATAATTAAGCAAGTCATGGACATTTATATAGGACATTTTCTGGATAAATTGACATCAAAAGCATTAGCTGCAAAATAAAACCAATGGCTTTCTAAAATTTAACAGTCAATTTCTGTGCTTATTAACTATTAACCCTAACAGTTGCAAAGCAAGACTTCCTAGCATTCTATCTGGATTTGAGATAAAATGGATCTCGCTTTAAAACTGCTTTTCAGAAATATATTTTAATAAATACAGAACTAAGAGAAAAAACAAGACAACTTTCACACACATCCATAGATCAGCTATAGGTAGGTTGTTATCTTGCTAATTTTAAACTACCTTTTGTCCTTTAAACTAGGCACACAGACAAAAAATAATAATAGTGAAGATAAACAGGATCCCAACATAAGGTTAACGGTCCAAAACACTAGCTGCCCATACATATATGGACCAGTGGTGAAATCCAATTTTTTTTACCACCGGTTCTGTGGGCGTGGCTTGGTGGGCATGGCAGGGGAAGGATACTGCAAAATCTCCATTCCCTCCCCACTCCAGGGGAAGGATACTGCAAAATCTCCATTTTCCCCCCCACTCCTGGGGGGAGGATATTGCAAAATCTCCATTCCCACCCCACTCTGGGGCCAGCCAGAGGTGGTATTTGCTGGTTCTCCGAACTACTCAAAATTTCCACTGCCGGTTCTCCAGAACCTGTCCGAACGTGCTGGATTTCACCCCTGATATGGACATACTTAGGGTGGGAGACAAATGATGAAATATGAATTGTGATGAAAATTGTGCTCTTTTGTAGTTGAATGTGATTGCATGTAAGTAAATAAAAAAGGGACAGACTTTGTATGGTAACATCATGGCACACATTTCATCACTTTGGTGAACTCTTGGCTTGCTGTAGATATCCCTGCAAAAATAGCATATGCAACTGCAGCGAGTTGTCCTAGGCAGGGGTGTCAAACTCGCAGCCCACGGCCTACATGTGTCATGCGTTGGCCACGCCCATCCCGTTTAGCGAAGGGGGGGAAGTCACCATACATCATGTGACGACGTGATGCCGCGAGTTTGACACCCGTCCTAGACCCTTTTCTCAGCCATTATATAAACAGAAGCTCTTATCATTCAGAACATTTCTGTTTGTCAAGAATTTGCTTTACTGAAATCATTATTTTTTGCTATTTTTGCAGGGATATCCTACAGCAAACCAAGATTTCACCAAAATGATGAAATGTGTGCCATGATGTTACCATACAAATTCTGGGGAGGGGGGGGTCTAGAACAACTACCTGCAGCCAATTTTCTGCAACCAACTTGTCACGGCCACTCGCAGGGCCAATTCTTTGTGGGACAACTTGCCATGGCCAATTTGCTATGGGACAACTCGCCACAGGATAAGAGTTACACTAATATTGAAGAAATGGTGGAATAGATCATTAAAGAAAGGATGCCAGAGGAGGGACATAATGAAATGTGAATGACAAATTTTTAAAAAACATTTTAATTATTGTAAATAATTAAATTTAATTGTTGAATTGACCTGCGGTCAGTTGTCCCATGGTGAATTGGACATGGCAAGACAGCCATGGCGAGTAGGCCGCAGCAAGTTGGCTGCGGCAAATTGTTCCATTCCACTGAGAAAATGGGAAGAGTGTGTGTGAATGTTACCATATTTTTCGGAGTATAAGACGCACCGAAATATAAGACGCACCTTAGTTTTGGGGGAGGAAAACAAGGGAAAAAGGCCTCTGCCTCCAAGCAATTTGCCAAACAGCAAACAGCAAACAGCACAGATGATATACACTGTTTGCTGTGTATTTCTGTGCATGTGTGCCTGACCCATAGAAATAGCAAAGAATTGGAGAAATGTACATTATGCCAGAAAGTTTTCTTAAATGTAGGCACACTAACTCTTCCCAATTATTTAAATAGATCTACTCCAAGGTAACTAAACTCTAATACTAAACAGGATACTGTTACATTTCATACTATACTTGTACAGAGCTGTTAAAATTAATTAAAATTTCTGGAAATATACATTATTCTCTATTATTTAAAAGAAGATACAATAGCACTGGGCCTCTTCAGAGCAAGCATTTATTTTAAAAAGCTTCTTTATTTTGCTAAGTTGTCTAGATTTACAGGGCTCTCCAACCTTGGCAACTTTAAGACTTGCGGACTTCAACTCCCAGAATTCCACAGCCAGCAAAGCTAACAAAGCTGGCTGTTGAATTCTGGGAGTTGAAGTCCACAAGTCTTAAAGTTGCCAAGGTTGGAGACCCCTGGCTCTAGAATAATAATAAAGCAGTCTTTAAAAAATAAGTCTAATAATTTGAACATTCTACAGACATTTATAGTTATTCACTTACCCCTTTGCAGCCAGTTCAGCAAAAATAAAAACCTGTGTGTCTCTCCCAGCTATTTGCCTCTTTGTAGTTAGTTTCACTTTCATTTTCCCACGTGGCAAACCTAATCAGCTGTACGTCGGGAAACTGCTACTGTCTTGCTTGGCTTTACAGGCTCTTTCCTCTTTCCTGCAAGCAGGTAAATTGCTGGAAGACAGAGGCCAAAGGATGGGGGTGGGTGGGTGGGTGGGGCTACATTCGGTGTATAAGACGCACCCAAGTTTTCACCCTCTTTTTGGGGGGTAAAAAGGTGCGTCTTATACTCCGAAAAATACGGTATTTTGAACATAAATTCTAAATTCCTAAACAAGTCATCCTAGAACTCAGAATCTGAAACAGACTGTGCATTTGTGAAGGTTCTTGGACAGGAGTGTTGGCCTTTACTACTATGCTAAGCTCTAAGCCTGGGCTGATTTCAAAGTTAACTTAAAATGGAGCTTGCATCCCATTCTCCAGTGTATTTTTCCCCTAAGTTTCTCTCTTCCTCAAGAAGAGGAGGAGGAGGAGGAACAGCTGTATATTGGGAAGTAGACCAAGTAGAGGGCTCTATTCTTGGCATTAATACTGCATCAAATGATTGTGAGGGCTCCAAACAGCTAGGGAGCATCAAAGTCCCCTAGAACTCCCCTATACTATAATGTTTATATAATAACGAACTGTGCCATGTGATGTTATATTTGCACTTCCTTGCCTTTACTCAATATTGGATGTCATTTTGAAGGATAAACAATCTCATGCATTGTGAAAAACGTATAAGGAATAAAAGCTGGAGCTACAACTGATGTTTCCATTAACTCAATCAACCGATAAAGAGACTCCACTCACTCCGCTGAGATATTGCGCTCCATTACAGAAGCAGATGCCACTCTACGTGAATATTATTCCCCATTAACAAATCATACATACCCTAGCTGAACATAAAAGGGAAAAGACCAAGCCTGTGTTACAATAAATGGCTGTACAAGGTTTACCTCCCATAAAACCTCTCTCTCTCTCTCTCATGCAGTAGCCAAATTGTCAGATTGTAAATTAACCTGAGAAAACTACAACTACTAACACAACTTAGTCCTGTTGTGTATGGATGATGGAGTAGAAAAGGAATATTAAGGGAAAATTATAGTTCTTCTTGAATATGATAACTAAGAGCATATATAGCTACCCGACTCACTCTCAGTGACTCTGGCTGGTTTACAAACAATGAAGACTATATTACAAAAAACAAACCAAATCACTAATACAGGTAGTCTTTGTTCTCAACGAACAACCACAATTGAGCCCAAAATTTCTATTGCTATCTGAGACATTTGTTAAGTGAGTTTTGCTCCATTTTATGACATTTCTTGCCACAGCTGCTAAGTGAATCACTGCAGTTGTTAAGTTAGTAACACAGTTGTTAAGTGAATCTGACTTCCCCATTGACTTTGCTTGTCAGAAGGTCGCAAAAGGGAATCACGTGACCCCAGGACACTGCAACTGTCATAAGTATGAGTCAGTTGCCAAGCATCTGAATATTGATTGTCTCACCATGGGGATGCTGCAACGGTCATTAGTGTGAAAAACAGTCATAAACCAGTTTTTTCAGTGCCGTTATAACTTTGAACGGTCACTAAATGAACTGTTGTAAGTTGAGGACTACCTGTAAGGAAAATCAAATGTTTATTGTAGAAATTTTTAAAAATTGTGAAAAGAAAAGGAAGTGCTCATGGGGTGCTACCTTAAAGTTGGAAATGAAAGGAAATCAATAGAAAAATTAGACAGAGAAGAGATGGAGCTAAGGGTCCTGCAGCAAGGTAGGGGTGTAGCCAGTCTTAACCTGGAATGCATCACAGTGCATCATCTGTGACAGATCTCACTAGGTTGTAGGCAGGGGTGGGTTCTGCTTTTCTTCACTGCCGGTTCACTCAGTGGTATGCCATGTGTGCGCGCGCGTGTTGCACACCATGCGTGCGCTCTGCGTGTGCATGCACAGTGCTTAAAACACAGGTTCTACGCATGTGCAGAAGCAAAAAACAAGATGGCGCCGCCTATGGCACCGCCGAGAGAGCCGGTTCAGGGGTGTGGCAGGCCTGGGTGGCTGCCAGTTCTGGCAACCCAGGCCACCAAGTTACTATCGGTTCTATAGAACCGGTCCGAACCGGCAGGAACCCCCCTCTGGCTGGAGCTGATGAAAGTACAGCATTGTGCAATTGCAGTAACAATTCGAAATACAAAATCTGTGAAATAACTCTGAACAGTCTGTAAAACACTTTAATCAATGCTCAATATTCTCATTAGTTCAGCATGTTTTAAGTGAGTAATGAGTGTTTCTCAATTACAGAAGACCCGACCACACAAAAAAAGAGTCGTGAAGGAAATCCATTCCAACTTCCAACTGAGGAAGCTTTTAAGATATACTGCAGGTGTCACTGTAATCATGAAAAATCAGGTCTTATCAATCCTGAATCTGGCACTAGTTTGAGCAGGAGATGTTTACAAGCAGTTTGTTTACTCTTTGGAGTGTAAACAGATTGGAATGCAATCTTTTAAATATTAATGCTATTAACAAATTAACAATATATTGTTTATTGATTATTAATAAATTAGTAATATTAGTAAAATGCATACGTTCAGGCCTTTTTCCCATTTATAACCCAAACTTGGCCAACACAAGTAAGGAACTGCAGAGATTTGTTTCTCTCTCACCTGAAAATCTAAACAACCTTGCCCATTTTATTAAAAATATTGTCCAAGAAACTATTAGACTATAAAGTTTTGGAGGTAGGAATTAAGACTAAAATCTCTATGGATTGTCATTTTTTATCATTCCATTAAAATTAATTAAAATTAAAATTAATTAATATTTCACCTTTACATATGCTTTTTACTTATCATATTCAGGAAGAACTATAATTTCCCCTTAATATCCCTTTTCTACTCCATCATGCATATACAACGGGACTAAGTTGTTTTAGTAGTTGTAGTTTTCTCAGGTTAATTTACCTGAGAACTAAACTTTGTAAAAATCAACAGATGGTGCATTGCTGATGAATCAAAAGGAGCAGATCCATGAGAAGGAAGGGGCTTTTCTATCTTTCTTTTCCAGCATTTGTAAAAGTGGTAAGATTTGAGAACAGAGGGAGGGTGTGTCCAAACAAGTAGCCTGAGTAGGTGTGATCCCAAACCCATCATTGAGTGCGAATTTTAGAGCGGAAGACCTATCCATGATGTAATAACCAATATCAAAACCTGGTTCATCTAATTGTTGCCGGAGAAATCAGAAGGTCCAGGCAGTACAAATGGGCATAAAGATTTATTGCAAGCTTTTGGCTCTGAATCTGAACTACTAATGGTCATAGCAAATTGGTGGCAGACAAGAGTCAATGGAATTCAAGGTCGGCTGGACTTAGATCTCTTGTGAGTGAGAAGGAATTTGAGACTTGTGACCAGTTTGACCCCTCCCTTGGGCTCATCCTTGTCACCTCCTACACTGAGAGCTAAACAAATCTTTAAAATCTCTGCAGTGATACCCCAAAGTGTAATGTGAAAGCACCTCATCTCCAAATAAGTTCCTTTTCAGACTCTTGTCATCTGTTAGACATGTGGGAGGAAGGTTATTCTATTCTGCATTTGCTCAAGAGGACCAGATGATTGCAAACAATTAAAGTTTACTTAACCATAACTTTGTAAGAAAAATTAATGTAGGGTATGAGATCTTCCGCTTTACACCAATAGTCCATGCTAATGCAGAGAATGAAAGGTGATTATTTTTCATAAGGGAAGCAGAATCTTTTAGATACACTGATGATCTCTTTTCCATTTTTACTCTGTCAGCTACCCATACTTTTCAGAGTATAAGGCGCACCTTAGTTTTGGGGGAGGAAAATAGGGGGGGAAAATCTGCCTACCAGGTATTCATCTGGCAAGCATCCTTAGTCTGGTCAGCTACAGCACATTATTTTATCCCCTGGTTAGGGCTTTAAAAAACCTTATTTGGAGCGAGTAGCAATGAAAAAAAGCCTGCAAAGACTTAGGGCTGGGAAAAAACCTCCTTCGGAGAGAGTAGCAATTTTAAAAAGCCTGCAAGGGAAGATTGTTAGCGTCTCGTTAGGGCTGAAAAAAAATCTTCCCAAAAGCTACATTCAGAGTAAAAGACGCACCCAAATTTTCAGCCTCTTTTAGGGGGGGAAAGGTGCGTCTTATACTCTGAAAAATATGGTACTTCTTTTCTGTCTAGCTTCCCCATCACTTTTATCCCTTTTCCCCTACAAGAAAGTACTCAGTTGACTATATTTGACTAACTTAGCAATCCAGAATCTATCTTTTTATCCCCTGCAGACATTTATGCAGTTACTCTGCCAAATGTTTGAGAAACCATTGGATGGGCTATAAGGAGCTGGACGCATGGACTGTATCATCGAAGTCCCTTCTTGGACATTTTTTCCCCATCTCTATCTCTCCTGGTCTTCCTATGTTCAGTTAATTTGAATGTCTGAAAGGATGTTCCTTAAACACTGAACCAAGGTTCTCCAAGTTATACTACTATTTCTATTCATAGGTTTTCTATTCATAGGGATGCTTCTAAATATAATCAGCTGACTGCATGTAGATTCTCTTCCAACTTTCGTATTGAATACTTAAAGGTTTCAAGCATGAGGGACATGACAGCAAATATGGCTTTTCTGCTCACTGCAGGTATCCACAACAGGTGTTTCAAAAGGATTTCCGTTGCTCATACATCTACTTAGAGCAGCTAATTTTCGGATGAAAGGATAAAACGATTTCAACTACAGCAGAAGCCCCAACGAAAGCCATGTCTGCAACTAACAAACATGCTTGCCATAGGGCTGGCTGCATTGCAAAAATTGGGAACCTACCATGACTGCTTTTCTGGATGAAACAGAGACTGTAGAGATTAATCTGCCATGCTTCAAGCAGTCCAACCAATTGCTACCTATTTCTTTTTCTCTTTGATTTAAAAACATAAATTTTAATTCAAAAAATTACACTCAATTATTAAATTTAATTTTTTTTTTAATTACTACTCGCCATTTATAGCCTCTTGGCAACAATCACAAACCAGGCTTCAATTGAAGCAAAAATCCCACTATGGTATTTTAAAATTGGCTAAAAATTGGTTACTATAGTTCTGTTAAATCCAAGAAGCATTTCTGTTAAAAACTGAATACACAATAAGATGCACAATATCAAGTTTAGTGCTTTTTAGGGAGGATAGAGCATTACTGGCAAAGACTATCTCATGGGCCCCTTCCTACAATAGCAAAATTAATGAACTTTTGGAGGGTTTCACCTTGAAGAGACAGATATTAATTATTCCATGCCATCATTAAATAAATAAAAAACTGTGGCTTCCAGAAACTAGGTGTTGCCAGGTTGTCAGGGAACTGACAGCTGCCATTTGCTGATGCCAAGTTTTCTAACTTGGCATGATCAGCAGACCAATTCTTACTTGGGAATAGAGCTCTCTCATAAATGTTTAAGGAAGCAATCCATAAAAACTACAACTACGTGGTTAAGTGTCAGAAATTGCAGCTAAACCGAATGATCCCCATGGTAAACTTTATGTTAAGTTACTGTTGGGAGTTTATAGGAGTACCATCTAGTCTCAAGTTTTATAATCTTCTAATAAGAATCTAAGTCTTACATGATCATATATATTCAAGTCCTGGGCATTGCATTGTTTCTTGAAAAGCAGTGCATTCTATAATTATCATGTAGTTCAAGGCAGAGGTGGGTTCCTCCCAGTTCGGACCGGTTCGCCCAAACCGGTAGCGAACCTCTGGTGACATCACAATGATGTCACGGACCCAGTTTGGTTGGTGCCAGTCCGTGGGCGCCGTCATCTTTTATTTATTTATTTATTTATTTATTTATTATTTATTTATTTTATTATTTTTTCTTCTGAGCATGCGCAGAAGCCGAGTTTCCGGAACTCTGCATGCGGTCGCCATCTTGTTTTTGGCTTTTTTCTCCCAGATTTTTGGGCACTGTGTATGCACGTGCGTGCTTTGCGTGTGTGCGCCCATGAAGCACGGGAGGAAGCGAACCGGTAGCGAGGTAAGTTAGAACCCACCCCTGGGTCAAGGCTTTGAAATGAACCATACGTTCTATCTCTGCAGTCATGATACCACTATTTTATGACAATTGAACCCCTTTTAAATGCTGACAGATAAACATCCCTGTGATATGAAGCAAATTAAACACTTAAAGTAAATTCTCAAATTAGGATTTAGGACATTACTGGGCCACAAGACAGAATGAAAAGGGGCGTTGGTCTTACCTGATATGCCTCTTCTCATAGGGTGGAATTATCATCCAGGATGGGTTGACCTTGTCCATTCAGCTTGCAGGACTGAGTCTGTCAATTTTGTTTGAGGGCTCCACCTTTCCCTGGAATCCCCAGTTACGATGAAGCCGATGAACAGAGACTCGACATGGCCAGTCCAATAAATGCGGGTACCCCCAGACAGGATGATGAACAGCTGTACAGTCCATGCCCAGCTCTACTAGGGTGGGGCTGGATTATAGTTCCCCTACGAGAAGAGGCGTATCAGGTAAGACCAACACCCTTCTCCATAGTGGTAGAACTATCATCCAGGATGGGACGTACCCCAGCAGTCTGTCCTCGGGAGGGAATGAGCTGGGCCCCTCATTGTCCTTCATCGAGCACCCTCTGCAATACCCTGTGTCCAAATTATACCTCTGCCAATGCAAATGTATCAATCTTATAATGGTGGACAAACTGTGACGGAGTTGCCCAGGTCGCTGCACGGCACACCTCTTCAAGGAATGCCTGGGTCTCCCACGCCGTCAAAGTTGCCGCACTACGAATGGAATGTGCTGTGAGGGGGAGGGGGGAGCACGAAAGCTCCCTAGGCCACCGGCACGTTGCCCAATTAACGGAGCCGAAGCCCCTGGCCAGAAGTGCCTCAGGTGGATAACGGGGGAGCACTAGACTCCCGTGGCAGAGCCAAAGGCCAGGCCTCGTCCAGTTCAATGCCACAGATGGCACGGGCAACCGCTGCAGCAGCTAGAGCCGAAGCTCAGCGCCGCGATCCTCCTGGCTCTCAGAGATGGCAAGTGAGAAGCTGGGGAACAGTCAAACTCACAGTTCAGAGAATGTTCAATCACTGAAGAACGTAGACACAGACACTAAAACCAGAATGGAGATGACCAAGCCACGTCCATCCAGTCTGAGGACTGAGTAGTAACTGGGGATTCCAGGCAAAGGCGGAGCCCTCAAACAAAATTGACAGACTCAGTCCTGCAAGCTGAATGGACAAGGTCAACCCATCCTGGATGATAGTTCCATCCACTATGGAGAATATCAGCATCTCATGGCAATTAAATAATTAAAATAACTGTGTTTCCTTTATGATCCAGCAACGTTCTCATTTTTCCTCAAATTATAGAAACATTTTCATCTGATCAATAGTGTTACAAAACAGCAATAAAAATGTTGGAAGTATTTTTTTTAAAAAAAAGAGCAAAGGCTTTAGCATAAAATGAAATTAAACAGTTAGGTTATAATAATTCCAGGGCATTCTGACACAGAAACTCTTTAAATGTTTCTCTTTTAGAGAAACCAGCCAATCTTTGCAACGCTACAATCAATAACTAATATTAAGAAAGATAGAGTACAGTAGGTCAGATGTTCTCAACCATTCTGCTGTTTTTAGGGCTGTTCTTTGTCTTTCTTA
Organism: Diadophis punctatus similis; assembly: GCA_023053685.1. Lineage (NCBI taxonomy): Eukaryota > Metazoa > Chordata > Lepidosauria > Squamata > Dipsadidae > Diadophis > Diadophis punctatus. The sequence continues at coordinate 91,462,472 of JALIGW010000002.1, forward strand.
TTTATGAACAGGTTTTTTTGTCATTGTTCTAAGTTTTATATAAGAGCTATACGTTTCTGAAGAGGCAAAAGGATATAGTCATTTGTAGAAGTCATTTCTGTACTGCCATCAAGGACTCATTCCTGTTTGGCTTACATAGTGATGTTCACTATCAATCCAAATCACAAATCCTTCCTAAATATATGTTCTCCCAATAGCAAGTGCAACTATATTCCTATCGTTTGATCTAATTCTCCTAAAAAATTCCATATAATGGCTACAATAAAAAACAACAATCAGCGCTGTCCGGAGACATTTCTGCGGTCATGTGGCCAAACATGACATCACAGAGCACTGTTACCTTCCTACCAAAGTGGTACCTTTTTATCTACTAACATTTGCATGCTTTAAAACTGCTAAGGTGGCAGGAGCTGGGGCAAGGACAGGAGCTCACCCTGTCATGTGGCGCTTGGGTTTCAAACCTGGGATGTCAGCTTTTCAGCCGACAAGCCCAGCGACTTAACCGCTGAGCCACTGTTCCATCAATGAGTATGACATTCTTCTATAAATATAAACTGAATCCAAATAAAGGCTAAAATCAGTATGATAATTTTTTTAATTATTGTTTCAAACACTTCCAAATTCATTCTATCAAAGTGATCCAATCAGAATTTCTTGTCAACCTCCTTGCAGCCAACAGATATATTTATTATTGACTAATCCACTAAAACCTGAAATGCAGCTAGGAAATGACCTGTTCACTCATTTACATTATCTCAGTTTACACAATCAGTAGATATGACATAAGGCTTAGTCTGAAGAGCTGCTACTTGTTTCAACTGCCATCTGGAGGCCTCCAGCTCTGTCTGGAAATCCTAAACACCTAACTCAGTAATGTAAGCATCTGAAGGCATCTTGGAAGGGGAAAAAATCTATGAGCTTGAAGCTGATATTGATTCATGTCAGGCTCTAAAGTTTTTATGACAAGAAAGATAATGGTCAATGACATTTTTATGTAGCACTGGAAACCCAAGTTGCTGGCATGCATTTGTTAATTTTTATCCATCCTGTTGATTTCTTTTAATCAGTCAGTAAATAAGGCAAAAGTAGTTGCCAGCCAAAAGCATAAAAACCATATACAACTCAAGAACCATAGTGACTGCCGCTAGAATTGTATACGCACAAAATTGGAAGCTGAGTAGAATACCAACAGAAAGAGAAATTTTAAGGAAGATAATGGACTGTGCAGAAATGAATAGACTTACAATGAAAATTAAAGATAAAGAAGACTCGGAGTTTTATAAAATTTGGGGGAAATTTTATGAATGGGTGGAAAAAGAAAATAGATAAAATATAGATAACAGATGAAATACCTAATGTAAATTTAATATAAAAGGAATAAAGAAATTGAGAAATATGATTTAGATAACCCGGAAGGCAAAAAGAGAAAGGAGGCAGCATTAGATAAATATGTGACATATACCGAAAATTAAATTAGAATAGAATGGAAACAGAAATTAAGATTTAAGAATAAGACTGATTAGAATGGAAAAGTAAGAAAAATAGTTCAGTTTGCTGTTTTATTATTAAAGTTATTTTTTTGTTTGTTTTTTATTGATACAGGCTGAACAGTTGGTATTGTGAAATGTGATTTAAGATGTTTTACTATTTCTATGTAAGGTATATTATATATATATATATATATATATATATATATATATATATATATATATATATATATATATATATATATATATATATATATATATATATATATATACTATTGCTTATGGTATATGTGTTATTATGTATGTATTTTTTAAGGTGGAGAAAAATAAAAAACTTTTTTGAAAAAAAAAGAACCATATACAACTCATACCAGAAGACGGTTTGCTTCTCATCCAAGAAGCTTCTTCAGCTCAGAGCTAAAGAAGCTTCTTGGATGAGAAGCAAAACATCTTCAAAGAAAAACAAGAAAGTCCAGTTGCCTCTTGAAAAAGCACCTTTGGGACAACCTTGACCTGGATGACTGAGAATCCCAATAGACCAGTGTTTCTCAACCTTGGCAGTTTGAAGATGTGTGGACTTCAACTCCCAGAATTCCACAGCCAGAGTTGTTAGCTGTGGAATTCTGGGAGTTGAAGTCCACACATCTTCAAACTGCCAAGGTTGAGAAACACTGCAATAGACATTCCTCAAGGCGTAAGAAGGCCTAGAAATCACTTCATATCACATTCTACAGGATTCTCCTTTTACAGGTTCCAGTAAGGCTGCACACACTTTAGAGAGAATCAAACTGTAGAATTATCTCTAGCCTGTCTTACAGATTGTTCTGAAAGTGTCATGGAGATGGGACTGAAACTAAAATTTGAGTCTAAGTTCCCTAATTTAGAGGACTTAGGAGAATCGGACTCCTTGTTCAGAATCGGACTCCTTCGCTCCTGCTGCGGCGAATTGTAATGTCCTGGGGCTCCACCAGGGGGCTCCAAAAGGAGCGGGAGTTCTAAGCATTGTGATTGGTTGATGTTATGTTGTGTTCAGTATAAATACAGAGCTGTCAGATCGGGGGCTGCTCCTGTCAGAGAACTCTAGTTAGGAGGTTCAGAAGTTAATAAAGCATTAGTCCGACTCATGCCTCAGCGTCGTTCCTCACGAATATAATACTGGCGACGAAGAAGGAGGTCGAATCCACATCGAGTGACTCCAGCACACCTGAACGTAAGGAAAATTGTGAAAGCACTGTCAGGGTCGAGTGATGGCCACCCAACATACATTCGCTTCCTTTAACCCGCCGAGCGAGACCTGGGCCTCCTATGTAGCTCGGTTCGAATGTTTCCTCATCGCAAATGAGTTCACCGAGCTGTCAGGAGACAGAAAGCGGGCGTATTTTCTCGGATTTTGTGGGCCTGACATGTTCGAGACTGCCCAAGCCCTTTTCGCCCCTCGCTCAATTCATAGCGTGCCTTGGGACGAATTCATGGAGAAACTTAAAGATCATTACGCACACCCTCCTTCTAGATGTGCTAGACGTTATGCTTTTTACCATCGGAATCAGAAGGAGGGTGAGACAGTGAATCAATTCGTGGCTGCCCTCAGGAGGGCTTCCTTAAATTGTGAGTTCAGCAATTTAGAAGACTACCTTTTGGATAGGCTTGTTTTTGGAGTCAGGGACTGCCGACTGAAGAGGCGATTACTCACCATGCACAACCTCACATTCCAAGTTGCACTTGATGAGGCTCGTGCTGCTGAACTGTCCAACCAATCCCTCGCTGAGATGGACATTAGCGTTAACCCAACGCCCATCCCCAATGCCTCTGTGACCAATGCCATCGCCGCTCTCCCAGAAACATTAGAGAGGGAGCTCAAAATTGAAGAGGACGTTTGCCGCATTTCTGAGGGTCAGAATAAGGGGGATGTGAGCCGAAGACCGCCTCCATCTCTCTCTCCATGCAGGGGCTGTGGGGGGGACCATCTGAGGGCCCAATGCAATTTCCAGGACGCCATTTGCCGCCGTTGCGGCCGCAGGGGCCACCTAGCAAGGGTTTACCGGATGGGTAGAGCCGCCCCCATTCAGAGTTATAGAGAGGCACCACCTGCAGGCCCACGGAGACAGCCCTGGGGGGGTCAGCCAAGAAGAGGCAGTTGTAATGCGATTTTCCCCTCCACTAGGGGGAATCTTGCTGTCATTCAGAAAACTCAGGTGCCCGCGGGTGAGAAATTCACAGTTACTGTGACGCTTGGCCACAAGCCGTGTCCAATGGAAGTGGACACGGGCTCAGCTGTGTCCATAGTCTCATGGAGCACCTTGAAACGCATTTTCCATGGCATGTCAAAGAGCCGCCTAGAGCCATGCCCATTATTCCTTAGGGCTTACCAGGGGTCCTCCATCCCTATCCTGGGCAGGGGACTGTTTCCAGTCAGGTTCAAAACTTTTGCTGGCCGCCTGCCCCTTGTAATTGTAGATGGCCCCCTTACCAGTCTTCTGGGACTAGACTGGTTTCCAGCTCTGGGGTTTTCCCTGGAGGGCATTAACGCAGTGAAAGGGGAAGACATGGGGGCCACATTGGAACAGGAATTCCCCGCACTATTTGACGGGCAGCTAGGGAAGTATACTGGAACACCTGTGACTTTTAATCTTGACCCTATGGTTGCCCCCGTCCGCCTCAAACCACAGAGAGTGCCCTGGCACTACTGCCAAAGGTGGACGCTGAACTAGACCGCCTCCTTGCACAGGGCATATTAGAGGCTGTAGATCAGGCGCGTTGGGAGACCCCCATAGTGACCCCTGTCAAGCCGGATGGCTCAATCAGGCTATGTGCAGACTATAAGTGCACAGTGAACCGCGCATTACAGTCCCATGCATACCCTGTGCCCATCGTGCACCACTTGCTGCATTCCCTGGGAGGGGGAAAAGTCTTCATGAAGTTAGATCTGTCCCAGGCTTACCAACAGCTGCCTGTGGACGACCAAGCAGCCGAAGCTCAGACTATTATTACACATCGAGGCGCTTTCCGCTGCCGCCACCTCCAATTTGGCATAAGCACTGCCCCGGGCATTTTCCAGGGGTTGATGGAACGCCTGTTACACAGAATTCCGGGCACAGTGCCTTATTTTGATGACGTTTTGGTCACTGCGTCATCACGTGAGGAATTAATCTCTCGGGTGCGTGCTGTCCTCACCAAATTCCAGGATGTGGGGCTACGAATTAAGAAATCTAAATGTGTGTTTGCGGCTAGCAGCGTAGAATTCCTCGGGTTCTTGGTGGACTCCACTGGAATACACCCCACAGCCTCTAAGATCCAAGCCATTGTGGACGCACCCAGGCCAAATTGTAAAGCGGAGCTGCAAGCCTTTCTTGGCCTCTTGAACTTTTATGCAATTTTCCTGCCTCACAAAGCCACAGTGGCAGAACCGCTGCACAAATTGCTGGACGCCAGGGCACCGTGGAAATGGGGCCCCCATGAGGCACACTCATTTGCCGCTGTGAAAGGACTTTTGACAGCAAACACGGTGCTGGCTCAATAGAGCACCCAACTGCCACTAGTGTTAGCCTGCGACGCGTCACCCTACGGTGTGGGCGCTGTCCTTAGCCACTGCTTGCCGAACGGAGAGGAAGCCCCGATTGCATTTTTTTCCAGAACCTTAGCTGGGCCGGAAAGGAACTACGGCCAAATCGACAAGGAAGCCCTGGCTCTCATCGCGGGGGTTCACAAGTTCCATCACTATTTGTATGGGCGCTGTTTCGACCTCGTGACTGACAACCAGCCACTTCTGGGGTTACTCTCCAGCAACCGTCCGACACCCCAGATGATATCCCCAAGAATGACCCGTTGGAGCATTTTCCTCGCCAACTACGAGTACCACCTGATCTACTGACCCGGCCGCAACATCGCGCACGCCGATGCCTTAAGCCGCTGCCCCCTGCCTATCCTGCTGGAGGACCCGGCACCTGCATCTACAGTCTTCCACTTGAACGACATCAACCTACCCATCGCAGCAAACGACATCGCCAAGTCTACGGCTCGAGACCCCGTCCTGTCAAGAGTACTGACTTGGGTGCTGAGGGGCTGGCCTGGGGACACTGTGACTTCCGAATTTGCCCCATTCAAAACGCGCCAATGTGAACTGTCTGTTTTACGGGGCTGTTTATTGTGGGGTGAGCGGGTTGTAATCCCCACGGTTTTTAGGCGAGCCACCCTCAACTTAGGGGACTTAGGAGAATTGGACTCCTTGTTCAGAATCGGACTCCTTCTCTCCTGCTGCGGAGAATGTCATCTGGAAAGGAACTTTTCTACTCTTCCTATACAGTTTAGGAGAAAAAGTCATCTAGCTATTTCTTTGCAATCAGCTCCAAACTATGGTCCTTTTGAGCCAACACTGGATCTCATGACAAGTAATCTCTAGGAACTTAGGGCAGGAGGGCAAGGGAGAGGAAGAGACAGAAAAAGAAACTTAAATTTGACAAGTAGTGGCTTGTGATCACACGCCATGACCAATGGCAAGTTGAGGAAGAGAAGAGAGTCTTTATCAAGCAGCCCTGAGCAAGCTCATAATTATTGGATGTTATGAAAACATCACACTCCAAGTAGCAGGAACTATGAGCCACTGTGCAGATGGCATGTCTTTACTAATGCAAACTGACAGCTTCCCTGACATGCTCAAAACATCCCTTTAAAGGATCCTAATGATTCTGAAATCTCAGCAGCAGCAAAAAATTGTCTTCAGAGACAGAATTGGCCAGCTGTTGAACAGCCAAATCTGCACACAGATACAAAATTGAGAAATAGGAATTGATGAGTACATTTGTAAATGTATTTCATACCACTTATACTAACTAGTAAGACTGAGTTAGAAGTATCAGGCAGCTTCAGTTTTATAGTCATCCCAAATTTTGAGTAGTCATGTCATCATTGTCTAACTCTTGAGAGCTTTGAATTAAATAAGCCAATTTTAGCTTCTGCATTTGCCACGCAAATTGACAACTGGGGAAAAAAAGATCACAGTGATAAGACAGTTTAGAAGAATTTCTAAAAAAATATGTTTCACTGTACTGAACACAACAGGTTTGACAAATGGGAAAAATACTGTCACTAGAACAAAAAGAGGTTATATTTTTGCAATTATTATTTTGAGAGTGGATGTTTCAGAAATGTAAAGAGCTGGGGAAAAACCGCACTAAATAACATAGGAAAGTTCTAGTTCACATTTTTTTTCTCTTCCGATTTGACTGCTGAAAACATGTCAGAAATAGAAAATGACCTCAAATTAATACTGTCCAGAATATCACTTTGGGTTTTAATCTTTTGGCAATGTTTGCAATTATAAAGCAGCCCTCAACTGAATCCATTACAGGTAGTCCTCATTTAGCAACCACAAATGAGACCAACAACTCAGTCATTAAGCAAAGCAGTCAGTAAGTGAAATCACAACTGTGCTTATGATCATACTTCAGCTTTCCTTTGCTTTACAGACCTGAGAAGTTATAAATATGGGCACTTGTCGCAAAATTACTTTTACATCAATGTCATAACGGCAAACAGTCACTGTCCAAAACAGTTGCTAAGTCAGCACTACCTGTAATTTAACCATTAAGTATTCTGATAGGAAACTCTATAACTTAACAATCACATCAAAAGGATAAACTTTTAGGCAGAGGCAAATCAAGTCTAAGTATTTCTTAATGAGGAGACAAAAAAAGATTTTATTTCTGAAATAGTGAAACATTTCCGGAGCCTGGTTTTCTGGATACAGAAATAAAGGTATTAAATTCTACACACAGAGTTATGTTTTGGCATGTAGAAGATGTCAAATTTAATCCTTGTCATTTTCTAGTAAGAAAAACTCAAATAATACGCGGTTAAGATCTTCCCATGTGGCAAAGTCTTCCTAGTGTATTGGGGATTCTTTGAAAAAGTACAACACAAAGTCCTTCCAGGTTTTGAAGTTTGTCCTTCCCCCACCACCACCAACACCACCACAAATAATTCTAAACTTGATGGAATAATTTTCCACGAAGGATTATTTGTTGACATAATGAATGTAGGTGTTTTAGGTATTATTAGAATCAAGATTTATCTCTCTCTGGGTTCTCTTGGTGAAGAAAAAGACTAGAACAAGTTAGGTCTCATTAGAATGTCCCAGGACAGGATTAAACAGACTGATTCAGATTCAGTGCCTATTTGAAGAATCAATATTTTAAGTCTTATTTTTCAGTATATGAACACAGCCTACAAAGAACTGTCTGTTCTAAAGCAAACAGAACACAAGTACACAAAAGGACATTTTGAAATACGTGTTCTTCTCAACACCAGCTAAAGACTACTGTGCAAGAGCTAAAGTCTGAATGAGTTCACCTTTTATTAAGAGATAATCTAGCCACATGTAGCAATCATGTTGTTATAGCAAAGCAACAAAACTCTTAAGAAATTTACAAGGCTGGATATATAAATCTTCCTTAACACCAGTATATGCCAGGGCTGAGGTTATAACAAACTAGCTGATACTCGTGCTTGGCTAGGAAACTATGTGATGGGCCTTGATAAATTGACACTTAAAGCTTGAAAATTAATGAGTAATTAAAAAAGGGACTGTATTATTTCATTAGAGACGGTAAAGTAAGTTTATGTTACAGATGAAGACATTATTGTAAGTGTAACAAAAATGAAATAGATTGGCTTAAGCCCTTTAATCCCAGCAGTAACCGTGGCTGTTTTGTCTATGTAGCCATACTAATAAATTGCATAGCATAGACCAGGGGTCGGCAACCGGCGGCTCCGGAGCCACATGCGGCTCTTTGGGCCCCCTGCTGTGGCTCCCTGTCACATCACTGGCTGGCCTTGCCCTCCCCTCCCTCACCTGGCCTGAGAAGTTAAGGGCAATGGCGGGAATGGAGAAGCGGCCAGGGCTGATTCTCCGGCGCTGGTTGAGGAACATAGCCACCCCCCGGCGGAGGCTTCCCTTCGGGCGACCCTCCTCCTCCTCTTGCGACTCCGTGGCTAGCTGTGGCAGGGCCAGGAGGGTGCACATGCGCAGGGAGACCCTCAAGCAAGTGCCAAAGCGCAGCAAAGGCACGCACAGAGGGCGGGCGGCTGCTCGCTTAAGGAGGGTCTTTGGACGCAGCTTCTCTCCTGCCCTAAGGATCTGGCCAATTGCCTTGCTGTGTCCCGTCCTCCCTCCCCGCAGCTCTTTGGCCTAGCGGGGTGGGCATAAGCTCCAGCCCAAAGTGGCAGGAAGCGAAGGCTGCTTTCACTCTGGTGACCCTCCTCCCCCTCCTTCTCCTCTCATGCGGGGTGGGGGAGCATGGCAAAGCGATGGCTGGATCCTTAGGACAGGAGAGAAGCAGCCCTGTAACTGCCTTCACACCACATTTGCGCGTAAGACAGCTTTCACTGCCTGCCGCTAAGGGCTGGAGCTCACGCCCTCCCCGCTCAGCCGAAGAGCTGTGGGGAGAGGGGATGGGACAGGACATGGCAAGGCAATGGCCGGATCCTTAAGGCAGGAGAGAAGCCGTGTCCAAAGACCCTCCTTAAGTGAGCAGCCGCCCGCCCTCCACGTGCGCCTTTGCTGCACTTTGGTGCTCGCTTGAGGATCTCCCTGCATGCGCCACAGCCAGCCAGGGAGTTGCGAGAGGGGGATGAGAGTTACTCAAAGAGAAGGCTCTGCTGGGGGTGGCGATCATTCCTCAGCACACAGAAAGAGAAGGGGAGAGAGAGGGAGAAAGAGAGAGATGGAAGAGAGATGGGAGAAAGAGATGAGGGAGGGAGGGAGGGAGGGAGAGATGGGTGGGGAGGGAGAGATAGAGAGAGATGGGGAGAGGGAAAGAGAGAAAGAAAGATGAGAGGGAGGAAGAGAGATAGGAGAGAGAGAAAGAGCGATGGAGAGAAAGAAAGAGGGAAAAGAGAGAGATACCTTTTTCTCATAGAAAAGAAAACACAGATCCACAAAACCTGGGTAGGCATAGCTGGGGGGGTCATATGACTCGGTGGGAGTGACATTGAGTGGGCCATGCCCACCCAGGTTTTGTGGCTCTGGGTGTTTTGTTTTCTCTGGGAAACGGGTCCAAATGGCTCTTTGAGTTTTTAAGGTTGCCGACCCCTGGCATAGACTTTCAATTCGTCCCTCTGATGAATTGCTCAGGACCTCCCTGTAAACAACATACCTGCTGCCTGGCTGGAGGATGACCAGGCTGTCAGGTGAACTGACTCTGGAGCATGCCACATAGAACTGGCCATGGCAGAAACAGGCAGCTTCCCTTACTTGTGTTTTCCTAATTGCATCTATAAATCTTTTCCTGCGTTTTTTGCCTCTTTTCCCTTTAACTGGTGTTACAGTAGAAGGAAAAGATTCATCTGAACTGAGGAGGAAAATAAGGGGAAAAAATCTGTCTCTGCCTACCAGCATCCATTGGTATTCATCTGGTTAGTATCCTGTTAGTGTGAGAGAGAGTTGAGGGGTGTTTGGAAACTTAAACAGTATTTGCTGTGTGAGCGAGGAGACAGGAAGGAGTCTGTGCGTGGCTTAGTTCAACTGTTCTGTAGTAAAGCTGCTTGCTGCTGTGAAAGCAAAAGCTAAACTGAAACTCCTCTGCTTATGCTTTGCATTTGGATCAGATTTCTTTTCAGGTGGGGAGGGGGAGTAGAACTCAGCATCAGAGCTTGCTAATAATAATATAAGAAATACTCATGCTCCGATGGTCATTTCAAAAACCCTTTCTTAGTGAGCACTAAGAAGGCAAGAGGAACATACGTGGCAAATTTCAAGTTTGTAGGCTTTACGGTTCTGGAGATTTTGTGATTAATGTGCGAGTGGTTTTCGCTTTTATATATATAGATTCTTAGCTTAAACATTTTTCACACTCAGATCCAATCCAGCCAATTAGAGTTAAGTAGGTGTGAATCATCTTACACATTCCTTTCTTTAATGCCTGTAAAATTCATTACCAAATATAGGGCGGGGGATACTTCCATCAAATAATTAATTGGTCACAGGTTATGCTAGATACAGGCTATTTAATTTAAAACTCTAATGCAAAACCTGAAGAACTGTTGTTTTTTTTAGAAAAGTGTTTTCTAGTGCTAATCTTCTTACCTGCTACTGAAGAATATCTAAGTATTTTTTCCCAGTTTGTTAAAATGAGTTAAATCAGAGCCTGTCATAACCAAACTGAAAACCCCCAAATGCAGAAAAGTGTTATACATCGTCATGTTTATTTATATACCATCAAATGCATTTGATATTTCATTGAACAGGTTAAAAAATTTAGGTAATCACCATTTGGGCATATTATTTATGCTTGCAAAGGTGCAAAAGCATCATGCATTCTATATAGAATATAAACCACTCTGTATTGCAAATAATGATACCCTAGCAGAATTATACTTTTGCCTCCAGCCAGACAAAATTGATCTCCTATGAGAAAACACAGCATTTATGTTTCATAATCAGTCTGCTGTAGAGGTATTATAGTATATTGCCTGCCAACTGCAGGAACTTGTATTACACATTTCAACTGCTTTCTATGGTGGAAGACAATTTAAATTGAATAGGCTGAATTCAATCCAATCCATAATGTTCATTTCCAAAATCCCATAATGCTTGGCAGTATGATCCCATAACAACTCTCTTCAAAAACTAAGTGTACTTAAAAAAGTTGAGGTAGTTAAACCATTGAAATCAACATTACTATAACAAACACTAGACCAGGTTCCTGGTTTTGGATATTTTACCAAACTTTTTTATTTCTGCCACTCATGGTTTCAGGGGAAAGGAGCAAAATAAGAGTATTCTGTACCACTCCATCATGATAAGTAGTGGTGGGATTCAAAAACTTTTACTACCTGTTCTGTGGGCGTGGCTTGGTGGGTGTGGCTTGATGGGCACATGACTGGGTGGATATGACTGGATGGGCATGGCCATGGTGGGCGTGGCCAGGGGATGTGACAGGCAGCACTCAGCCTCCTGCACCCCCCTGGAAGCAAAAATGGGCCACAGGGGAGGGGGGATGTGCTGCACCACCCCCGTGCACCCCATTTTGAAGCCTCCTGGGAAGCGAAAACAGGCCTAGGAGGCCTCCCTGAAGCCTCCTGGGAAGCGAAAATGGGCCGCAGGGGGGCACCGCCCACCCCTACTCCCCTCCTGTGCCCCGTTTTGGGCCTAGGAGGCCTCCCTGCACTTACCTGGGGGCCAAAATGGAGCAAGTGGGGACTCCTGGAAGGGGAGGGACAGGAAGGGGAGGGGCTAGCCAGCAATTTAACTACCAGTTTGCCAGAACTGGCCAGAACTGGCTGAATCCCACCACTGATGATAAGCCAGGATTTGCCACTATATTAAAATGTTCCTACTGAAGACTGAGATGCAAGAGTAAAAAATGGTTCATACTTTCCAGGCATAATTATGCAACTTGCTATCAAAATAGACAATTCAATGTTTGTATTTGTTTTCAAGGATATTAGGACACACATAAAGGGAAATTTCTCTTCAGCACAGTAATATAGTGACAACAGATAGAAATTTGCTCTTCCACCACATAACCACATAATGAATGCACACACACATTTATGCTGAAACACAACATTTGAAAGATGATTTATACTTAATAATGATATAAGAATATAAGCTTAAATAAATGGTAAGAAAGTATGAGTGGCATGGTGGTCTAGTGGTGAAGACAATTGCCTCCCACTGAGAAAGTTGAGAGTTCAATCCTAGGTAGTGACAGATGTTTCTCTCCTAGGCATAAAGAAAAAATATCTACTGTGAAATCCACATGGCGTCAGGAAGGGTAGCCGACCAGTGAATGCTCAGTTCCATCCAATCAAATCACCCTGACAACTCTATCCTGAATTAAGAGATTACAGGGTCATAAAAAGGGATTTAAAAAACAAAACGGTAAGGAATCAGCCAATGCAAACCTATTATTTATTTATAAAAAAAATTACTGCAAAGAGTTGTAGAGAAATTGATAGCCAGGAAAGTAGAAACCAAATCTGAATGATGTTTTTTCTACACAAAATTAATCTGTTATAAAAGGGCATGGCCAAAGGACCACCTTGCCAAGTTCTCCTTGATAAATGAATAAGATTACAAAATCTCAGTATCTTCTAGACAGGCCAGAGAAATGATGGGTCTTCCAAAAACATATGGGTGTCTCTTTGCAAGCCCATCTTGACTTGAACTTCCGTTAGGAAGGCAATCCTACATTCACTGAGATGGATTATTGCTTATGTAAGGTCCTTGGGAGGCAAGAGAGCAGGCTTCAATTCGGTGTTGACTCTTGATGACTGCCTGGACAAATCCCTGTAGGTTGCTTGGAAGATTTTTCAGAAGTGCTTTTGCCTTGTCTGCTTCCTAGGGCTGAAACAGAATGGCTGATCCAAGTTCACCCAGCTAGCTTTGTACCTAAGGCAAGGCTAGAACTTACAGTATCTGAGTTTCCTGATGCCTTAACCACTACACCACACTGTCTAAGTAATGACATGTTTTTTTAAAAAAAAAAACCCTGGCAGCTTTCTCATATAGATTCCTGTACAAACTATTGAGGCTTCAGGCCTTCTTTTCCTCTCTGCAACTCTCAGGGAGGGAAAAGCCTACTGTATCTTTGGATTTAAAACCCACTATGTATTTGCAGCCACTATCTTTCACCTTAAGGATTTACCCTACTTAATCCTTACTAGAGCCTCGGTGGCACAGTGGTTAGAGTGCCGTACTGCAGGCTACTTCTGCTGCCTGCCGGCTGCCTGCAATTTGGCAGTTCAAATCGCACCAGGCTCAAGGTTGACTCAGCCTTCCATCCTTCCGAGGTGCGTAAAATGAGGATCCAGATTGTTGGGGGCAATATGCTGACTCTGTAAACCCTCTTAGAGAAGGCTTTAAAGCACTGTGAAGTGATATATGTCTAAATGCTATTGCTATTAACCCTTATTAGTGAAGACGCCAAATAAAGATAGTGCAGTTGTAAATATAGTTAGAAAGAGTGTTAAAGGTTTAAAGCAGTTGTTCCCAACCTGGGGGTCGGGACCCCTTTAGGGGTTGAACGACCATTTCCCAGGGGTCGCCCTGGCATCCTCAGCCACCACCCCCCCCACTGCCATAAGCCTGGCCATATCGCGCCCCACAACCCGCGCCCCCATCGCGCTCCACCCCGCTGCCATTAGGGTTATTTTACTGTCTGCGCATGCGCAGCACGCTTTGCGCATGCGCAGAGGGTAAAAGAACCCAAATGGCGGCGGCGGGGTGGGTCACGGTGGGGGCGCGGGGGCGGGGCGTGGGTCGCGGCATTAGGAAGGTTGGGAACCACTGGTTTAAAGTATTAAAGTATTAAAAAAAATATTAAAGGTTTAACTAAAAAAATGGGCCATCCTAATAGTCCACAGGTGGGGGATTCCTTCCCCAAACAAAATGGTCATCCTTCTAAAGGAGCGTCAAACTGGTGGCCCGCGGGATGGATGCGTCATGCGCAGGCCATGCCCACCCCAGCTCCGCGATTAGGAAAAGTGTCGCAAAACATCACGTGATGGCAACGTGACGCCGTGAGTTTGACATCCGTGCTCTAAACTAATGTTCTCTCCTCTTTTATTACATTAACTGAGGAAAACATATTTGGGTTTTTCTGTATCAATTCAGGTTTTTTTGGGTTGAGATTTTGCCTTTCAGTTTTTTATTGATCGCCTCACACTGACAACAATTTGAGCTTTTTTTTCTCCTTGCTTTTCATCTCCTCTTTCTTCTCAAGGTCCTTCCAATTATTGACCCATGTGGTCTCTTCCTTCCAGCTCTTACTATTCCCCTAAATTTTATTTTCCCTCCACTCACAGTCGATTGGTGACACAGTTTTGGGTTTAAAAGTTCATTGGCTCTTAGAATTTCATTGGCCTTTCATTTCTCCCAAACAGTCCAATGGCCGTTCAAAACTAAAACATTTCATCCTTCTGGATAAATTTGCATTTAGACATAAGTACAAAGTGCTGTATCTAGTTTATTTTGGCCAAAGCATTCTCTTCCCTTCAGATGTCAGATACTTGAAACAAAAATGGTGCATTTCAATTGGAGTGCATTGGCAGGGAATTTAAAAGAACTGGTTTTTCTGCTTCTTTCTTCTTGTATGATGTATGCACATTTTTCTTGAAATTATGATAGTGATATTAATTTCATATGTTTTTTAAAATGATATAATAAACCTAGTTCTGCACAATTAATGAATTGATGAAATAATGAACTTCACCTTTCATGATTCATGATTTCAATGAACATATTTCATGATTCAAGATTCATGTTTATTGATATTTTATTCTTTTATCTACAACCTTTCCCTCTTTTTTCTTTTTTTAGCTATTTATTCTATTGGGGTTATTTCAATCAAATATTCAATAAAAAGGAAAAAAATTAAAAATTGTGTCAGAAACAGTGCTCAGAACATTAATCCTATAAAGCTCAGTGTCATCTTCTGTCATGATTTCTAATAATATAAAACGAACATGGGGGACAAGAGGCTATTAAAACATAATGTGATCAGTTTACTCAAATTTCTTGTGAAGATAAAAATTAGAACTGATAGGAATTTGGTTATTGCTTTTAGACACATTTGTGAGGCAAGAAATTTGATTCCACATATGGCGGGAAAGCGAGTACAAGTTTAAATCAGATCAAATCATGTCTGTAATTTGTTTTATGAAACCTTCACGAAATGCGGTAATTTTATCTGTCATAACCATTCCAAAAAAAGATGTGTTGGATAATAGGAGACTACCATTCTCATGAAATTAGAATGCTGAAACCAGGTATCTTTGTTATACTTGACAGCAATAAGCCTTGGATGTTTTATTTGCTTTGCCCCATTAAGATTGTTACACTTATAATTTCCCGTGTTAAAAGGTAGCAACAGACTGAATATACCGGTATTTCCTATGAACAACAATGGTAAGATGTGGCGAATGGGTGGCTGCTTTCAAGAGCTTGTACATTCTATTTACAATGTGCCCTCTGGTGTTCAAAGAACGTAGATTCACCGTCTGGAAAGATCCATTAGAAAGGTGGCACTATCTACCTTCAGTACTATTTTCTCAGTAAATCTAAGATGATTCTCCCCTTCTGAGGAGAAAATAGTTTTCCTTTAATGTGAGTAAGCCTTGTAAAAATTAGTTATGTAATCTTCAGTTGTGCTTTGAAATGTAGGCAGCAAGTATGCTTTCTGAATGCTCAAAAAAACATCAAATCATTCTCTGTGATCTACTGAAACAGGAGTGAAATTGTACCATTTCACGTAACATGAGCTCAAGGATAAGAACTTTCAAATTATGTCCCGGGAAATGTTGTCTGTATTAATACAGAATAAAATAGACATACTGTACAGTATTGACAAATCGGGTTTTCTCTTTTTGGTTTATTACAAACTGCGTCTGATAATATCAAGAGCCTTGACTTATGTCCTAGAACTATCCAGATGTCCATGAATGCAGATTTTCATGCTATATCAACCTCTTGCAGAACGAGGACAGGGAGAGGATGTCCAACATTTTAGGCAATTTGAAAGGCTTTTTCAAAACCACTAGAGACAAAAGTATTTATATGAAAGCCTGGGATTCTTTGATAATCATATCATCAGTGCAGTGGTGGGTTCCTACTGGTGCGGTGTGGAGCGCAGCTCCGGTAGGAGCCCAGCGATGACGTCATTTTCTGGCGCTTCTCCGCGTCTTGAGCTGTCAGAAAAAAGCCCTCCCACCCGCCCTTGTTTCAATACCAACCTTTATTCTTCCTCAGAAGCACAGCACAGCTGAGAAGCTCCTCAGCTGTGTTTCGGCTTGTAATGTTGTCCTAAGCATGCGCGGAAGTGAAATCGCCCGATGGAACGCGAGTTCACTTCTGCGCATGCACACGATGCGCACCGGTAGCGAAAATAACAGGAACCTTCTGCTGCATCAGTGGCTGTTTCCAGACTCTACTGTATGCCATTTTGTTATCATGGTAAGGCACTTGTAGTGTACTTAATTTCAAAGCAACAGAGGATGGGCCTACATTTCAACTTACTCCAAACATGCTGCTTCCATAGAAGGAATGGCAATGATTTCAGGCATCATTTAGCAGATATACAATGTTAACATTTCCCCAGGTCTTCGTTTAACATAGCTAAATGAGGGGTGAAGATATACCTTCCAATATGTTGCATTCTAAGACATTTTCGATAACCTGAATCCTTTCTTAAATTTTTGTTGGAATTACAGGTATCTTTTCAAACATCCCCATTAAGTCCCTAGTACCCAGTACCAACAATAGGGCAGTAATTTGGATTTGAAAGCAAAAAGGTGCTTTGGAGAACATACATAGCACTTGTCTGCAACTCTCTTTCCAGCTTTCTAAATCTTTAGCTGGAATTGCACTGCAGTCATGGTTAGAACCTGTGCAATTTTGGGAGAAGATATGGGGCCGCTCTAAAGGATTGCAGACAGGTGCTATATTTTGCCTTTTAAAGTGCTGCACAGCCCTCAGAGTGACTATTCATCAAATAACAATACATTTGTCAAGTCATGCTAATTGGCTGTGATTACATATAAAATATGCTCATGTATGCTTCACCAGCCTTCCAATTTCTACTCTTGGCTGCTAACCAAGAGAAATTTTTTTTATGTTTAGGTTTTTTTCCTAACCAAGATGCTATTGAACTCCAATACTCATCACTTCTAGTCCAAATGGCCTGTGATGAAGGACTTACAGTCGATATACTGTTTTAATCATCCTGGCGTTAGCGGAAAGCTGTAAAACAAGGTTCTCTTAAGAAACCCAAATCATGCATTAAAAAAAAAACCTTACAACTCTAGTTCGTTAAACAGAAAGGTGTTAGGGAATCTCAATTTACACATTTGGCTTAGAACAAATACTTGACAGATCTGTACACGTTTGCAGAGTCACAGCAGGAGAAATGTGAAACAGTTCAAGCCTGAACAGAAAAAGTAACTATAAATGTGTGTGTAAAAAGTGTTTTTAAATTTTAAAAAAACAAAACACTGTATTCCTAGAACAAACAGGATATACGACGTTTATTTTGCTGGGACTTTAATAAAAGCAGAGTCATATGGACTGCCCCTTCTGTTCTACTTTTATAATATTTATTCTGTTGATCTGCTTCCTTCTTTTATAATATTAGACGAAGGTATGCAATGATAAAAAGCTGACCTAATGTTCTAGCTTCTTCAGATTCTCTAAGAAAAGGTTACCAGCTAAGAATTATGAGAGCACAGATTGAGTATTTCATGTGTCTATCAAAAAACAGTCTGAACATCCTTACCTGAGAAAAATTGAGACCGTTCAATGGATGGCATTGTTCCTCTACTTTTTCGACTGCACCGGTCTGCTTCTTGAGGCGTTCTGCTTCCTGAGCCAGATGGAGATCTAAAACAGGTACACCCCGTGACTTGATGTCCACCTCAGTCAGAGAATTCACCATTAGCATGACCCAAACAGGCCTTTTCCTCTCCCAGTTGCCTGCAATAGCATTGAAGAGGTAGTCTGCATACAGGCCTTTCCCTCGTTGATCTGGAGTCATCCAGGAAGGTATCATCAGCTTGACATACTCCAAATGGCGCTTGAGTCGGCGGTAGAGGTCCCTGGGGAGCACATCCTGAAGGCTCTTGCCCTGTGGTAGGAGCTGGCAACTGGTCAAAGCAGAGATTGTGTAGGGATCTGTGAGGTCCAGCTCGAAGTAGACAATATGACTGTTCTGGAAGGCTTTCTTAGAATTCTCAGGGATAAAATCCCAGACTCGAGTATAAGGGACGTGAATGGTACCAAAAAAGTAAGATGGAGGGTCTCTCTTTATAGTCCACAGGAAGGAGTTCAGCTCACTTTGCTGAAGGAAAGGAAACACAGCAGTGAAAATAAACACGCCTAAATGTGTGAAAACAACATGGGGAATAACTAATCATTGAGATCAATACATTGTGTAGCCTGTCATTAAAGTTACTGAGAAAACAGTAGATTGGGTACAAATCTTGACTGAGGCTAAGTTCCTAATGCAAAATTTCAGGAAGGCTGGGAAACGTCCAAAAAAATAAAACAAAAAATTGACTTCATCAGATATTAGGTAAAGTTCTCATAGTAGCAAGCTACATAAGCATTGGTTCAACTGAAATAAAGAAGTGAATAATCACTGAGAAATGAACAGAACAACACAATTATTGATTTCACCTACAAGAAAATGGACTGTTACAGAGCATTTTTAAAGTGCTGTTTAAATTCATATATTTAGAAGGCTTTTCTTCTTCTCTAATCTGGTACTTCTAGTTTCTTTTGTTTACTACTCCTTATTCTGTGCTTTGCACAATGTTATTTATCCCAAAAAGAAACCAAACAATATTCCTAATAGTGCAGTAGGTATGTAAAAGAAAAGAAAAAAGAAAAACTTTTATATTATACATCAATAATAAACCCTTCTGTAAATTAAAAAAGCCAAGACCACAGCATTCCCAATAAGCAAAAAGAAACAGAATGCTCCAAACAGCCTTCAAATATCCATAAGAAGTATTTTATAACTTTTAAAATCTAATAGGCGATTGATACTAGCAGCCTATAGATAAAGGCAAAGCAATTTGGGGCGGGATATGGGGGTGAAAAAAGGAAACCTCTCTTATTTGTTGATAAGATGAATGAAGATAACTGAAAGTCCAAAGAGGCGAGAAGTGTCACCTACCCCACTTAAAAGCAAACAATGAATCCTGAAAGCTGCCACAGGCATAGAAGGGGTTAGGAAGGTCAATAGGCCTTTGTTTTAAATAAGCCTGATCTGTATGTTACAAAGAGCACACAGACAGATCCAAGTCTTTCGAAAAGGCATTTTACAATGAAAAGGCATCGCCCGGGCCCACTTAGAATTTGATTAACGCCTGCCCACCCACTCTCCACCCCTTGTTCTCGGATCTAATGTAAGAAAGGTCCCAGGATGAAACAAAGGCCTGCATTTTTTTTAGACTGTCCTATGAAGGATGATCCTACTTGCTTCCAGACTCAATCCTGCAACTTTAAAACCAGATATTGTGGTTGCACAAGAAACAAGCAGTTTGTGCCCTTTAAAAGTTTCTCTGAAACCTGTGGCAAAAGAGAGGTTGTAGAACTGGAACCCAATGAAACCTAAGTAGAATCTTACAGGAAATAGACTTTTACAGAGCTGACCATTTAAAGCAGATGTGTCAAACCTGCGGCCCATGGGCCACATACAGCTCTGGACAGCTAGTAATACGGCCCCACAAGATCATAAACTTTAAACATTATTTATACACGCACACCAGGGGCGGGTTCCTAATTTTTTTACTACCACTCTGTGGGCATGGCTTATTTTGTGGGTGTGGCTTGTCAGCCATGTGACCAGGTAGGCGTGGCTTGCCGACCATGTGACCTGGTGGGTGTGGCTTGCCGGTCATATATTAGTTATTTCAGAGAGACGTTACTACTATTTTTACTATTTTATACCTTACATGAAAAGCTTTGCATACAAAGTGCGTGTTACACCATGGCAACGCAGCAACCTTTATATGCAGAAAATGCTATAGTTGAAAGACAAGCAAGTCTCATACAGCATTTTTGGTTTCAGTCATGGATTCCTTAGACGAAAATATTGAGGACTGTTAAAAGAACAGTATCTTTTAACAGTCCTCAATGTTTTCGTCTAAAGAATAACAATATAAAACTGTATAAAATTAACAGTATAAAAGGTTAAGCTTTCGGAAAACGCCCACTTTGGGAAGCTTTAGGCAAAGGCGAAGGAAAAGTGTCAAATGCAAGTTTCTTATTATTTTCAAGCGAAGGGACGGGGAAAGACTTAATTGTCAGGTTTCTGGGCATGCACAAAAGAATTTTTTTTAAAAAAAAATAGCAGCGCCCAGGCACCAGCAACCGACCGCACTGGTACTGTGACGTCACCAGCGGGCCGCTACCGGTGCTATAGAGTGGACCGTACTGGTAGGAACCCACCACTGACACACACACATTAATTATATATTGTACATGCAACCCAAGACAGTTCTCTTCAGTCAATGCAGCCCAGGCAAGCCAAAAGGTCGGACACAACTGCTTTAAAGCAACGGTACCGAATATTTTGGCACCTGGGGCTGGTTTTATGGAAGACATTATTTCCCTGGACCGTGTGTGTGTGTGTGTGTGTGTGTGTGTGTGTGTGTGTGTGTGTGTGTGTGTGTGTGGTGGTTATCGTTTTGCTCACTCACCCACCGCTCACCTCCAGCTGTGCACCCCACTTCATAACAAGCCACGGACTGGTACCTGTCCATGGCTCAGGGGTTGGGGTCCCTGCTTTAAAGGACTGGCAAGCAATGAGAACTCAGCTATCATTTTCTGCATCAGGTTCTAGGACTAAACTTCCACCCTCTTAATTTCAATCAGGCCTTCTGAATTATAAGTAGCCTCAGGGCTACAGATACCCCCCCCCCCTTTCCAAACTGACAGCAAAAGCTCATTTTCCACTCCTTTTCCATTGCCTAAAAGCCGCACATCCATCTAAAAAAAAAAGCCTCTCCTTGCTAATGGAAGTTCAACAAAAGTGGAGTTACATTTGACTTTTCTTCTTGGCAAATGGGTCTAGAGCAGTGTTTCCCAACCTTGGCAACTTGAAGATGTCTGGACTTCAACTCCCAGAATTCCCTAGTCAGCATTCGCTGGCTGGGGAATTCTGGGAGTTGAAGTCCAGAAACACTGGTCTAGAGACTGACTACAGGCATCTAAACCAGGGACTTCACTTCCTCCAGACAGATCTGATGGTGTTGGGACTACGTGCCTCATCTCTTTGGTGGAGTTACACAAAGTGTCTCCAGCTCAAATATGATTATTCCCAAAACACATAGTCTATTCAAACAAAAAGTACCAGTAATATGAAGCCACCTACAAGGAATGTAAAGCATATCACTATGCGTTTACAGTTAATACTCATATATTACAAGCAGGAAGCCCATTGGTTACACTGGGCCCATGTGAAAGAAACAACCTACTTATCTCAACTTTTTGAGTCATATTTATTTTTATTGTACATTTCACACATTTTTACGTGTGACAGATTCCTGTGTCTATAAGTATCATTAATATATGTAGATGTAAAGTATTTAATTTTATAAATGAAGTAAATTTTATTGTCAATGAAAATTAATTATTTTTTAATTCAATTAATACTTTCTAATTATCACGCCCTTGCCTTTGGATAGTGTTTTGGGCAAGTATACAGACTCACATATACATACACAAATTTATTCAAAAATTTCACGGATATACACATTTTAGGAGGGAAGGAAGGTTTCAGGATTGGTTTCAACTATAATCAACACTAGGTTTGGCAAGGTAAGGAAGATCAGTGATAGAGAGGATTTTTGTCTTTATTGAGATTTCCCCCCCCCAAAAAATATTTTTGGTGGGGATTGTCTTAAATTTAGGAAGGCTGGAAAGGCATACATAGGCCAATTCAGTGGTGGGTTGCTCCCGGTTCGGCCCGGTTCTCCGAACTGGTAGTGGAGGCGGTGGGAGTCTCCGCCCACCCGCCTGGGACGCTTCTGAGCATGCGTGCGCACACCGGTAGCAAAAGCATTTAGAACCCACTATTGGGTCAGTTATCCAATAACTTTTATTTTTAAAACATTTAAAATAGATGCTAAGTTCATTCAAGCTATGGCCACTGCTATATTTTTACAGGAAGAAAAAGGTTGTATTTATAGCTCCAAAACAGGAAACAGCATGCCATTCACACTAGTAACACTTTTTTTTTAACTTTCCTTAATGTTGTACTGTAGTTTAGCAGAATAGTAGACTAACTGGAAAAATTGAGGGATGGGTGTGTGTGGGGGGGGGGGGGGGGAGTCCTGAAAGCAACAAGGGCAAACTGCTTCAATACTACTCTCAAATGTACCAGACAATGCTTACTATTTCCCTGCAATCAAATATTCCATAAAGCCATATGGAATAATGTCACAATACTAAGTGACAGCATTATAAAGTACAGGTAGTCCTCGACTTATAACAGTTCATTTAGTGATTGTTCAAAGTTACAATGGCACTGAAAAAAAAATGACTTATGTCCATTCTTCACACTTACAACCATTGCAGCATCCTCTTGCTCACGTGATCAAAATTCAGATGCTTGGCAACTGACTCATATTTATGATGGTGGCATTTTATTAAAATAAATTTGATAAAAATAAAAAAAATCCCATTTAAATATAAAAAATTTCAATTTTTTGATTTTTTTTTTAAAAAATCATCGATTTTTATCCACTCTGGAAGGTGGACATTTTTCCGTATCTGAGACCCCATCTCCAAGGCAATGGCGACATCAATGGCGAGGTGCGAGCAAGGGTGAATGCAGCCTGGATGCATTGGTGAGAACTCAATGGTGTGTTATGTGACAAACAAATGCCAACCTGTCTTAAATCTAAGATTTACAAGACAACCATCCACCCAGGTGCACCGTATGGCACTGAATGCTGGGCAGCAACAACAGGGACCCAAAACTATGTCCGTGCCATGGAAATGTGAATGCTCCATTGGATATCAGGCATCTCCCTTCTTGACCACATCACAAATGACACCATTCAACAACATTTTGGTGTGGCACCAATTCAGGGGTGGATTTTAACTTACCTTGCTGCCGGTTCACTTCCTCCCGTGCCGCATGGGTGCACGCGTGCATGCGCAGTTCCAAAAAATCCATTTTTTTAAAAAAAAGCCAAAAACAAGATGGCGACGCATGCGCAGTGCCAGAAACTCAGCTTCTGCGCATGCTCAGAAGAAGAAAAATTTAAAAATTCAAAAAAAAATTTTTTTAAAAAGATGGTGGCGCCCACGGACCAGCACCGACCGAACCGGTTCCGTGACATCATCGTGACATCACCAGCGGGTCGCTACCAGTTTGGGCGAACCGGTCCAAACTGGTCCGAACCCACCTCTGCACCAATCATAGAAAAGATGAGAGAAGGCCAGCTCCGCTGGTATGGATATGTCCTGAGAGCAGCAACTGCCACCATTGCCAAGAATGCCTACCAACTAGATGTCAATGGCCTACGACCTCATGGGTGCTCAAAACAGAGATGGCAAGACACCATCAACAAAGATATGCAAGACGCGGACCTGCACCCTAGAGACCCAACTGGCCGTGCAAAGTGGCGCTCACTGATCCAAAAAGCGGACTCTGCACTTGCAGGAATACGCTAGGATAAGGTGACCAGACGTCCCGATTTTGGCGGGACAGACCCGCTTTTTAATGATTTGTCCCGCGTTCCGCCCGTCCTCTAAAAAGTCCCGATTTTTTGAAAGGGGCGAGGGAGGGCTGGGGGGCGGGCTCTCCCCTGCAGGGACGGCCGGCCGCGGCTCATGGGGGGCGAAAGACAAATACAATTTTCGGCGGGCACGGCTTTGCAAGGGCTCTTCACAAGTTTGGCAAGTTTCACAAGAGCCGTTCGCGTGCAGGGCAGTTTATAAATAGCGGCCGCCAGGTAGGGAGCTGGCCGGGGTTGCGCAGGGCTGGGGTTGCGCAGGGCCCAGCAGCTCCGGCCGCAGGAAAGAGCGGGGGGGGTGCCGTACTGGGAAGGGCCAGCAGTCGCCGCCGCCTGAGGGGGCCACCCCACCCCCACCCGCCCGCTTCGCTGCAGGGGACGCTGCACCGGATCCCGAGTCGCGCCGGCTCTCCCGTGGCCACGATGCCCGCCGACCTGATGGAGAAGAGCTCCTCCTCGCCCGCGGCAGCCATCCCGGCCAGCGCCGGAGGAGTCAACACAGGACGCCCGCCCGCCGCCCACGGCCGGCCCGAGCTGAGAGGCCTGCTGCTGCTGCTGCTGCTGCGGCTGGGCCCCCAGTCCCGGCGGCGGGAAGGCTGCGGCGGCGGCCCCAGCCTGCTGAGCCAGCGCCGGCCCGAGGGCCATGGATGCGACTCCTTCGCTCGGGCCGCCCCGCCCACCGCGACGCCGGCCTTTTCGAGAGGGCGGGGCTGCATCAGGCGCCGGGCATGCACTGGAGGGCGGTGAAGGACACGGTGGAGAGGCGCCTGATGTAACCCCGCCCTCTCGAAAAGGCCGGCGTCGCGGTGGGCGGGGCGGCCCGAGCGAAGGAGTCGCATCCATGGCCCTCGGGCCGGCGCTGGCTCAGCAGGCTGGGGCCGCCGCCGCAGCCTTCCCGCCGCCGGGACTGGGGGCCCAGCCGCAGCAGCAGCAGCAGCAGCAGGCCTCTCAGCTCGGGCCGGCCGTGGGCGGCGGGCGGGCGTCCTGCGTTGACTCCTCCGGCGCTGGCCGGGATGGCTGCCGCGGGCGAGGAGGAGCTCTTCTCCATCAGGTCGGCGGGCATCGTGGCCACGGGAGAGCCGGCGCGACTCGGGATCCGGTGCAGCGTCCCCTGCAGCGAAGCGGGCGGGCGGGCGGGGGGGGTGGCCCCCTCAGGCGGCGGCGACTGCTGGCCCTTCCCAGTACGGCACCCCCCCCTGCTCTTTCCTGCGGCCGGAGCTGCCGGGCTAGCGAGCCTCCCCCAGCCCTGCGCAACCCCGGCCGGCTCCCTACCTGGCGGCCGCTATTTATAAACTGCCCTGCACGTGAACGGCTCTTGTGAAACGACATTAGCGGTCTTTTGCCCTCTGCGCATGCGCAGCGTTCTGCGCATGCGCAGAGGGCAAAACCCGGCGTCCAGGCGGCCCCGCCCCCCGTCGGTGTCCCGCTTAAAAAAAAAATCTGGTCACTTTACGCTAGGAAGAAGGAGTAGTAGTAACAGTGCAACTGCACCTCAACTTCATGCTTAAAAATTAGGACTGCACAATCTAGAGAGTGGAAAATGATGGAGGACATATCCAGGAGACCAAACATCAGCATTCAGGACATGGGTCTATCTGAGTGTAGCAAATTAAGTGGGTGTACCAAATTTGAGTGCATCAAATTAAGTGTTGCAGCATTTTTTAAATTATTTTAAATAGTTGTTCTAGTTGTAATTTGCTAGCCATGAATGCTAAAAAATGTGCATGCTGTTATTGTCATCTTATACTATTTTCTAAAGTGAAGTGGTATTTCTTATCTTCAAGGAAAAAACAAACCATAAGAAACTCTATTGCCAAAGAAGCAGATGCCATGCTATTCCTGTAACAGTGGTGATTCTACACTTTGAGTTTAAAATACAAAGCTACAGTATTAGTGTTCAACCATAATCAGGGATAGCTAACTGACTTGGAGGGGAATTCAGTCTTAATTATATGCTTCTCAATAAAGCTGTATGTCCCAATTAAGTAATGCATATGGCTATCTAAGGCCTCCTCCCACCTCCGGTCATTATGTCTTGGATCTAAAATTACTAGCCTTGCAGTACTCCTCCATAAACTGACCTGCTATACTCCTCCATACATTCTGGAAGATTCCTTTGGGTGACCTAGAGTTTGCTTACTGTCTGTGAACTGAAATAATAAGCATTCCAAACTAAAAGGTAGAGAAAGCAGGAAGCAAATACATAAGCTGCCTTGAGAATGCCACATTTCATTTTCCTTTGATCTCACCCTTAACATCTGGGTGTCTGTCTTAAGTCTGTTGAATGCCCAACCCAGATGTAAGACTTCTGGAAACATCAAGTCTCTAGAACAGTGGTTCCCAACCTGTGGTACGTGTACCACTAGTGGTACGCAAGGGCCTTCCAGGTGGTACGCGAACACTTTCGGGGTCATGAACGATTTTTAGTTAGCTATTTTTTACTTCACAAAAACGTTTACTGCCTAACACAAGATAATCTGGCAACAATTTGCAACTGTTGCCACATGCCACCCACCTGGTCCCAGTGGCCCGAGAATCCAGTTGCTGGATGCGCGGGGCCAAAAAAGGAACGGTGACTGTTCTGAACTCTCAGCAGTCGCACAGTAGAACCCTTGCGAGAAGGTGCGCGTCGTAGCGAGCTCTCGAGCTAAGGTTAATCTCACTCTGTTATTGTTAGCACTATGTTCTCTTGACTCAAGTTACCCTTTGATATTCATTACTGCATCTCAGTGTGTATGTTACTATTTTTATTATTATTTTGTATACTTATTTTGTATACTTATGCCCTCGCATTGAGTTGTTGTTTTCGTAGTTGGTTTGCATGTTCTACTTGTACAATTATGGAAATAAAGTGGTATCTGATCGAATTTAGTTTCTCTGGAACCAGGTGGTACGCGGCGACTGTACGGGACCTCCAAGTGGTACTCGATCACAAAAAGGTTGGGAACCACTGCTCTAGAAACATTATAGTCAATTAACAGTGGGATATCCTCCACTGAATATACGTATTTAAGCTGAGGCTAAACTATCCGTGATACATTAATCTGGGTTCCTGTTTGAGCAGGACATTGAATTCCGAGGTCTCAATGGCCCCTTCTAAGTTCATGTTTCTAAGAAATTGATTAGTCAAGGGTGATTTTCTGGAGAGAGAGAAAATATTTCATACAAAACAAATTTATTTTTTTTAATTTCAAGACCCCTTCCGTCAACTTAAATCATTTGAGATCAGCCGTCTTTTTAAGAAGTACAGTTAATATACATTATCCTATTTTGAAGAAAGATCTTTCTTTAAAATTTATTTTGACCATAGCTTCAATTTACAATTTACAGCACCTATAAAAACAAAATCTTTGCACTGGAAGTATATTATATAGCTTTTGGAGATTACTGCGAGTAAGTGGCAAGGCTAATATGTCACAAACTAGATAGAAAGCCCATTAAACAGTGAAATCCATAGCTAGGTCCTTGTCCCAAGAGCTTATATTTTGACAGTAGAAAAGAAAGAATAGGTGGAAAAGTGGGGAGCCAATGTGGGGTAGTGCAGTCTTCTCCAACTTGGGAGGTGATGATTATAGGATGATAGGAATTGTAGACAAACACTTTAGGATGGCACCACATTGGTGAAGTCTTCTGAAATCTTAGTTTAACTGTTGCTAACTGAAATAATGCTTTGCTCATTGATGTCATATAAAAATTAGGTTCAAAAAACACATGGTTTGTATATAAACCACAATGGGTTGCGTTCAAACCTAAACTATGGTTGGTATACATGATACCATATTAAGCAAAAGTTAGAAAAAAGATGCAGGTATGGGTATATAGAGTGTGGGAATATGGCCCCTACGCTCTCAATTTTGAAGCCCATGTTTCACAAGGATTGATTTATTTACTTACTTATTTATTAAGAAATTTTGTATGGCTGCCTAACACAGCCACACTGACTCTGGTTGGCTTACAGAAGTAAAACTGCAAATACAAAACCCAGTAAGTTCTATGTTTTAATAAGCATAAGAATGGAGGAGGAGTCACATACAACACTATCAGGAAGGACAAGCAAAAGTTATAATAAATAATCAAGCAACTATAAACTGCATTTGCAACTAAGTTCCTCGTATTGTTAAGCAGGGTGAATGGACTTGACTACCAAGTAGTCCTCTTTCTGTTATTATGGGAACTAAAGAAAATTAACCTGAACAAAAGCCACACATGGCTATGCATTATAATAGCTAAGTAATAAAAATGTAATAAGTTTCTATTAACATGGTTAGTATTCTGGTTATCACTCAAGAGTATGACTGCCTTTGCCATAAGAGGAAACATAGAATAACATGGTTTCAAACCAAAATCTCACTACAAACAGTTCTTCAAGACAGTCCTGGAGAAAAGCACTTAAGCACATATCAGATCTACTCTTTTACAGTGGCAAAGCTAAGCAGGTGTATCTATTTTTCTGGCTGGAAAAAAATGCTAACATTAAAACTGAAACAAATGTGATTAGTCATAGGAAAAATTGGGTTTTGAAATACAAACCCAACACAATGAAGCTGTTCCTTCACTGCACACACACTCAAAAGTAGGCGAACTTTCAATCCAAAGTTAAACAATCTCAAGTCTCATTCATTGGCAAAGAAAAACGAGATTGGAGCCAGCACGGAACTTGCTTCTTCCTGCTGATAATTAATATTCTTTTGACAGTCTGGCTTCTGTAATAAAATATGACTCCATCTGGCAAAGCGAAGGTGAGACTGCTAAGAAGCAAAGCAAGAATCACACATTCAATTTATGGAAGCTACATGAATGAATGAATGCAGGGGTGGGTTCTAAATGTTTTTTTACTACCGGTTCTGTAGGCGTGGCTTATTTTGTGGGCATGGCTTGGTCATATGACAGTGGGCATGGCTTCGTGGTCATGTGACTGGGTGGGAGTGGTTTGGCAGTCATAGGACTACGTTAGAGTGGCTTTGTGATCATGTGACTGGATGGGGGTTGCTGGGTGATCATGTGACTGGGTGGGCGTGGCCAACTTGACGTCACTCACATCAATGGTTAGGGTCAGGGTGCCTGGCCTCTCCTTGTCTCAAAGGCCTCAACGAGATACAATTTCCCTGTCTATTTACTACTACTGAACATCCAAAATATACTATTTAATACTATGTATATATGCCGCATGGTACATACATATTACACACAGGCACACACAAAAATACATTATCTACTATATATAATATATATATTCTCTCCCTCCCTCCCTCCCCCCCCTCTCTCTCATCTGGCATTCTTAGAGTTCCACTGTTGATTAGCTTAGCCTGAGCAAGGATAGCTTAGCAGCCACTTACAATAAGCTCTCAACTTAAACTCATTGCACATGGGGGATCCCCAAACAGTGAGGGCTTCTTTCTTTCTTTCTCCCTTAAAGGCCCTCCCTGCACCCCTTATGGGCCTAGCAAGCCTCCCTACAGCCCCCTGGGAGCCAAAAGGGGTGGGGGGCACCAAACCCCTCCGCGCCCCATTTTGGGCCTAGCAAGCCTCCCTACAGCCCCCTGGGAGCCAAAAGTGGCACGGGGGGACCCTGAAAGCAGGGGTGGGTTCTAACTTACCTCACTGCCAGTTCGCTTCCTCCCACGCCATGTGGCAAAAAAACAAAGCCAAAAAAGATGGCGACCGCATGCACAGTGCCAGAACTTGGCTTCTGTGCATGCTCAAAAGGAAAAATAATAATAATAAATTTTTAAAAAATTCAAAAAAAAGATGGCGGCGCCCACGGACCGGCACCGACCGATCCGGTTCAGTGACATCATTGTGACATCACCAGTGGGTTGCTACTGATTCGGGCGAACCGGGAGGAACCCACCCCTGAATGAATGTGAATGAATGAATGAATGAATATGTGAACAATTCAAGGACCTATGCTCAAAACACTGAATACAAGTTTTAATTTTCATAAGTTAGCAGGTATATAATGTGCTTTAGTGTGTTCAGTTCTTTAGGATTATTGTAACAATAACCTTTAAAGTTTTCAGACATTACCATACTGAAAATAGGAAGCTAACATGTGAACATCACAAGTGTTAACAGGACTTGGATAAGGTTAGAGATTTGAAAGTTTGAAAAATGTGCCTTTTTTGAATATTTGTGAGAAAACAGGATTATGAAATATGTTCTAGTTTATTCATTTTAAATAACAGCTATGGCATAAAAGAAATCACTGTATGTTTGGAAATAGGATAGATCAAAAAATAAATTAGCATGTAAAAGCTTAAAGAAGGTACAAGCTTCAACTTTCCTTGTACAACTTTCTACAAGCTACAACTTTTGCCATTCTCAAACTTTCATCCAAGTGGTAAAAATAAAGAACCAGGAACAGAAACCGCTGAGAGCGATTTAAAAATGATATATTTTATGTCTAGCTCCTTCAACTGTTTTTTTAAATAGCCATGGTACTTTAGAAGCTCACCAAGAACTTAAGGACAATGTGTAAGCTAAAGAGGTTATAGGTGAAATTGCCTCTTTCCCCATCTTTGCCATAACGACTCTTGGAAAAGGAACATTTTGCCAAATAGCTTTCCTTCTCACCTACTTTCAATCTAAAAGAATGTGAAAATCAGATAAAATTTTAATGTAGGCATCAGCATGAAGAGCAATCACCAAAAAGGGCACAACTTATGTTGTTGTAAACTACCTAGAATCACTTACTGTATTTTTTGGAGTATAAGACACACCTTAGTTTTGGGGGAGGAAAATAGGGGGGGGGAATCTACCTACCAGGTATTCATCTGGCTAGCGTCCTTAGTCTGTTCAGCTTCAGCACATTATTTTATCCCCTGGTTAGGGCTGAAAAGACCTTTTTCAGAGGAGTAGGAATGAAAACAAGCCTGCAAAGACTTAGGGCAGGAAAAACTGCTCCGGAGGGAGTAGGAATTTAAAAATGCTGCAAGCCAGTAAGATCGTTAGCACCTCCTTAGGGCTGTGGAAAAAAGGCATCGGAAAAGCTACTTTCGGAGTATAAGATGCACCCAAATTTTCAGCCTCTTTTAGGGAGGAAAAAGGTGCGTCTTATACTCCGAAAAATACGGTAGTTGCAATGGGTGGTGTAGAAATTTAATAAATGAGCAGACAAACATGGGGTCCCATAACTATTAATTCCAGATGGTGCAAGTCAGATCAAATATGAAAAGCCCAAAAGGTCCAAAGTTGGGTACTTTTAATAGAATACAATACATAGTCAATCATTCTTGGCTACATGTTTATTCTTTCGTGACTGCAAATTTCATGACCCAATATCAATAGTAGATTTTTAGAAGAACAGTGGTCTTGATCAGATTACCAGACTTCCCTTTACCCCTTCCAGATCAGCAATGGGGAAGATGGAACTAAATAGCTTTGGAGATGGCAATCAGATCCTACAAGGGTGGCAAGAGAACATAAAATGTACTAGTTAAGGATGTTGACATGGGCTTTTCATTTGCCATCTGAATACACACAGACTAGAATTTCCCATTTCATAATTCTACCATAGCATAACCGAATCTAGGGCAAAAAAAAAAAACACCTAAGCTGTCTGGACAATTTTTCTGAAGGTTATGCATATTTTCTGAATATTATACAGTCTCAAGTGACAGGCATACAAAAGGATACTTTTTAACTTATCTTCCAATTATATCTATAGAGAAACACCTCTACTACTCAGTGACTTAACAAACTTGTTCAGAGATCTAGAAAAAGTTTGGTCTATAGCAACATTCAAGTCTTCCATGAAATCAAGTTACCAACCTACTTGGGCTGAGATATTTCCAAAGCAAATCTTTGAAATAAACAAGACACAATCAAGATGCTAACCAAAACAGAATCAGATATTTCTCTTGCTTAAGGATTCAGACAACTGCACAGCCAGACACCACGAGCAAGAAATGTGTATCTTTTATTTATGAAATTTATCTAACCATCTAAAACCAATCAGATTTTAGGCAGCTTACAGAATCTGAACAGTAAATAGAAGACATGTCAGAATAAAAATAATTGGGGAAAAAATCTAGAGATAAAAGGCTAAACTTAGGTTTAATGGGAAATGCTGCTGTTATATAACACTTAACCCCCACAAAGGCCATCCAAGAATATCTGCTTCTGGATGGCCATGACAGAGGGAGCCATTCTTAAGGGAACAAACCAGGGGTGACATTCAGCAAAATCTGACAGGTTCTGGAGAACCGGCAGCGGAAATTTTGAGTAGTTCGGAGAACCGGCAAATACCACCTCTGGCTGGCCCCAGAGTGGGGTGGGAACAGAGATTTTGCAGTATCCTTCCCCCTGGAGTGGGGTGGGAATGGAGATTTTGCAGTATCCTTCCCCTGCCACGCCCACCAAGCCACGTCCACAGAACTGTAGTGGTGGGTTCCTACCGGTGCGGTCCACTCTATAGCACCGGTAGCGGCCCGCTGGTAACGTCACAGTACCGGTGCGGTCAGTTGCCGGTGCCTGGGCACTGCCATTTAAAATTTTTTTTCTTCTGCGCATGCTCAGAAGCCGAGCTTCTGGCACTGCACATGCGCTGCCTTCCTACCCCACAGTGAGTCCAAGCAGGGGAGGATGGCTGAGGGAGCGCGTGAGACGCTGAAAGAACGGGCGGCAGGAGCTACCTCCATTCCCCTCCCTTCAGCAGTCCAAGAAGCCACGAATGTGCGGTGATGATCCTAGGCATTTTTGTACGTTCGAGGCTTCTCGAGCTGCTGAGGGGAGGGGGATCAGGCGGTAGGAGCCTAGGATCATCGAATGGGGAGAAGCATTCAGGCCAGACAGAGCCTCCTAGAAGAACCGCTACCGCAGTCTTGCTGCTCCCGCTGCGGGGGGCTGGGTTGCGGGTGGGCAATGCCTCCCCCGCTTCTCCGGCCGCTGCCAAGCTCCCGAGGCCCACGCCCACCCGGTCACATGGCTGGCAAGCCACACCCACAAAATAAGCCACGCCCACAGAGTGGTAGTAAAAAAATTAGGAACCCGCCCCTGCAGAACTGGTAGGGGAAAATTTTGAATTTCACCCCTGGAACAAACTATTTCCACAGCAGGGGAGATACTACAGAGAACAATAAACATTAGCCTACTCATGCCATTACTTCTAGTAGGTGGGAACTCTTAGTAGGCACTTCATAGTTCTCTGGACAGAAACTATTAAAAAAAGATGGTCCTGAGATATACAGGCCTTATAGATGCAAACAGCACCTTCAGTTGCCCTCACACATCAGTATAATGTGGCAGCACTGTGACTATCAACCGAGCATATGCTGCTGTGTTCTGGGTGGTCTTCAAGGTCAGCACCACACAGAGTGAATTACAATAAGCTAATAAAGAGACCATAGGCATGAGTGATTGTCTTCATCCTGTTCCAGGTAAGGCCACAGATGGTGCACCAGTCAAAGTTCTGCAAAAACCCTTCTGGCCACAGTCTTCATCTACTCTTTAGCAGGACCTCAGACTACAAGTCGGCTCTTTTTTTAAAAAATGCAATCCCATCGAGAACCAGAAATGGTGCAACCCCGGAATCAGTACCTGGATCAATAGCCACTCTGTCTGCCTTGGATTGAGTCTAATCCTGTTTTTTTTTCCCCTATCAAAGATAAAAGCTTCAAGATTTGGATCATTATTTTTACCCACATAGACTCAGGGAAGGTGGAGGAGATGTGTAACCAGTGGTGGGTTCCTACCGGTGCGGTCCACTCTATAGCACCGGTAGCGGCCCGCTGGTGATGTCACAGTACCGGTGCGGTTGGTTGCCGGTGCCTGGGCGCCGCCATTTTTTTAAAAAAAATTATTTAAAAAAAAAATTCTGCGCATGCCCAGAAGCCGAGCTTCCGGCACTGCACATGTGCTGCCTTCCTACCCCACAGTGAGTCCAAGTAGGGGAGGATGGCTGAGAGAGCGCGTGAGACGCTGAAAGAACGGGCGGCAGGAGCTATCTCCATTCCCCTCCCTTCAGCAGTCTGAGAAGCCACGAACATGCGGTGATGATCCTAGGCATTTTTGCATGTTCAAGGCTTCTCGAACTTCTGTGGGGAGGGGGAATGGGTGGCAGGAGCCTAGGATCATCAAATGGGGAGAAGCATTCAGGCCGGACAGAGCCTCCTAGAAGAACCGCTGCCATGGTCTTGCTGCTCCCGCTGCGGGGGCTGCGTTGCAGGTGGGGAATGCCCACTGCTTCTCCAGCCGCTGCCAAGCTCCCGAGGCCCACGCCACCCGGTCACATGGCTGGCAAGCCACACACACAAAATAAGCCATGCCCACAGAGTGGTAGTAAAAAAATTAGGAACCCGCCTCTGTGTGTAACCGAGTATAATCTGCGGTATTGATAACATTTCACCCTGAAGTGATGGATGACTTCTTTCAGCAAGGAGAAATGACTGAATACTGAGACACTTCATACAAAGTGCTATGGGTTCTCCCCTGCTACCATAACCACCCTCTGGGTCTGTCTGCTCAGGTAAGGAATGTCAAAATGCTTGCCTCCAACTCATAACTTTTGCAGTTGGTTCAGAAAGGATATCTTAATCAACAGTATCAAAAACTGCTGAAAGTTCTAGAAGGACAAGGATGGTCATGCCACCTCCATTTAAGTCCCTTCATCTATGACCGTGATTAGTTTGGTTTCATGTCCAGATATGAACTTAAATTGCTAAAAGTCCAGATGTGGACTATGATATCCTTCATAGCTTCTGTAGCTTTAGACCAGGGGTCAGGAACCTGCGACTCTGGAGCCACATGTGGCTCTTTCATCCCTCTGCTGTGGCTCCGTCACTCAAAAATATGTGTCACAACTGCCAATGTGCGACATCCACCGATGCGCAATTTGTTAAGCTTTTCGACCCCCGGTAGACCAACCATGGATAAATCCAAGAAAAGAAAAGTTTCAGAAGAAAACAGAATCTTTAATTCAACTATATATGCTAGTTCTGTGGCCGCTCAGGAAATAGTCAGGCACAGGAAGGGTTTTGTGGCTCCCGGTGTTTCATTTTCTGTGGGAAAC
Source organism: Diadophis punctatus similis (assembly GCA_023053685.1). Classification (NCBI taxonomy): domain Eukaryota; kingdom Metazoa; phylum Chordata; class Lepidosauria; order Squamata; family Dipsadidae; genus Diadophis; species Diadophis punctatus. The sequence continues at coordinate 91,497,209 of JALIGW010000002.1, forward strand.
GGGTCCAAATGGCTCTCTGAGTGTTTAAGGTTGCCGACCCCTGCTTTAGACCCATCACTTTCTCAATAACCTTCCCCGAAAAGGAAACTATCCAATTCTGTTAGATCCAGATCTGGGCAAGCCAATCCATCTTTAAGAGCTTCTGACATTTCCTCTTCCTTCAAAGAGGCATTGAGTGCAGCCTGCATCAAACTATTGGTGCTCTCCTTCACCACTTTGATTACCCTGATGGAGCAAATCACAAGTAGTAGAGCTAAAATTGCAGGGAACTTTGTCTACTTCATCAGGGTCCAGAGGTCCAAAACTCTCCCATAACATGTCACATCTGTCATTGCAGTATCTTCTGTCCATTCAGCTTCCAGTAGCTTCCATCCCTTTTTGAAGAGATGGATGCCATGTTCTCCCTCAGACGTGTCCTAGAGTACAGAACCATCACCGGAGCTAGTGGGGGTACTTTGGAAGCCAAGTAAGTGACAGATGGAGCAATACATGGAGAGCTGCTTTTTTTTTTTTAAATGCCTATATTTGAAAGACTGGCATCGCAAAGACCTGTCAATTGATATTAGCCAGCATCTGCTTTGAGTCTGGCAATACATGATGGCTGGAAATTTATTATAAGCCTTTGGGCTCACTGGGGACCATAACATTAGAGTTGCATGTGGCATGCCCAAATATGCCAATTCCTTGGATGTAGAGAGTAACTAAATCCCTCCCCCCACCCTATATTGTGTCACAAGTGCCAGCTAACCTTTTACTGCTGTATGTAATAAATCCAGAAGTAGCATCTGTCTCTCTACTGTTGCTGCCATGTGGCTTGCCTAAGGCCAGCTAGGGATATGACAGAAGATGTAGGATTCAAACCAAGACTTACCTATTTATCACCCAGTTTCTCAGACAGCATACCACCCAGAGAATGTGGACCAGCAATTAATCAGTGACTACAAAAAATGACTAACAGCCCAGGTGTTACCCACCTGTGATCTGGATCCTTAAAAATCAGATTTTCAGTCTGGTTTAGAGCTACACAGAGCTTTGATGATTCTGGTAGGGTTAGGTCAGCGGTGGGTTGCTCCCGGTTCGGCCCGGTTCCGCGAACCGGTAGCGCCGGGTTTTAGAACCCACTACTGGGTTAGGTACATTGGGAGATAAAGAGGGGGGGTACTTCTCTGCTGGTATTGATATTATCAGCCATGGTTTTCTTCTAAGTAACTTGAAGGCAACTTTTCTGATAGATCCAATTGTTTCTGAGAGGCAAAAAGTCTCAATAGATGTACTCTAAAGATATGTGTGCCTCAAAGCCACCAACCTTTGAAGTCCTACAAGGGGTTCCCTTTTTTCCTGTATTATTCTTAGATGCAACAATTATGTGCTTTCTGGAGAACACTGATCTTGCTACGGTCATTTATAGTTTAGTTATCTTCAAGTCAGATTGTAGTAACATTCTATATAGGCAGCAACTCCAAGAGATAAAAAGCACAGCAACAGATTGTGAGTAAGCCCATGTCAATGATCATATTATGATAGTGCTTTATTGAAGGCCATGCCTGTCAATTAGTTTCTAGGGCCAATTCACTCTTTTCCAAAATCAGACTAGAATCAGATTAGCTGAAATTTAATTACTCATACATACCAACTTGCACAATTAGATAATCAGGAAAAAACCCGTGTGAATCTCACCCTGAGGCATTCATTATTTTGGATAGCACCATAGTTTTCTAACAAAATTTTCAGCATTGCTTGGAATTGAACTAAAATCAAGTCAGATTTAATGGTAGCTAAATGCCATTAAAAGCAAAGGAATAATTTAGGACTAGCATAAAACCAGCTGATTTTAGTAGAAGCATAGCCAAAATGCTGTGTGTCAAGGGTTGACACTGTGCATGCTTTCCAGGGAGTAAAGCCCATTCAATTTAGCAGGATTTACTTCTGAATAAAGTTATATGAGATAACACTAATTTTTGACTAACTCTTGCTGGGTTTTTTTTTAAAACATTGTTTTAGTCTGCTGATAAACTGCATATTTTAATTCTTGCTCAGCCATCGCCACATACCACTCTAATGTCACTCCACCAGACTGATTCCCCAGTGCACTGCACGACACTAAATTAAAACTGACTTGCTTTCAAGGAATGTACTCAGGATTAAAACCATTTGAAAAGTTGCTTTCTGGACTTTTGCCCCATTCTAACTGAATGCTTGGATTTCTTCAGCAGTCTATTTCTTCAATTTCATTCTTTATTGCTACTATCGAGGCCCACAATTCTGTACATAAATTGCTTCTTAAGCTGGATGGAACATAAGTGAATGAGGTCCCTACACATTTTAAAGCCATTCTTGTTAGAATTATTTTAAGAAACAAGTGTGAGTCCCCTGATATTAGTGCATAGCCTGACCTGGTAGGTGTTTTCTTGGACCCATATACATTCCTGATTCAAAAAATACACATGAATTTACTTTTTCCTGCAACTCTAGTTCAAATCTGCCCTGGATTTCTAAAGTAGAGTTTTCGACCATTTGTGTGACAAGAAAAAAAAGATTACGAAGTTTGAGTAAAACTGCTCATGCCTTAATATTAGACAAACATCTCCCTCCTATGAAGACTTGTTCAGAATAAAAGGCCATTTCAACAGTTATTTCCTAACTATAGCTGCAAGCTTATGCACACTTCTTTGGGCATAAGTCCTTGGGTGAACACCATCATATTTCCCAGGGTACAACAGCACATGGACAAGCCAGAATTAGGAGGCAGGCTGTTTCGTTTAAAAAAATAATTTCACTCCAATTATTATATTTTGGGGCAAATTAGTATTTCCAGGGAACAAGATTATAGAGGCCATCCAAAGATCAGCTTGCTCTTTGCAATCTTCTGTAGAACTTTCATTGGGGGGGTGGGGGGTGGGGGTGGGGTGTCTCTATGAAAAATGTGACAATTTTATTTTAGCTAGTTCAGATGCCCCACCCAAAAATCAGCAGATAGGCTTTTGAAAGAGAAAGAAAAGCAGTCTTTAACAGATTTAAACTTAGCCGTTTAACAAAATTTCTTTTAGAAGAGATTTTAAAAAAACACAGAAAGGAAGGAAGGAAGGAAGCTGCAGCTGCTGAGGTTCATTTGTAATATAGGAATCTCCTGTCTGATTTTGCTCCTCCTCCCACCCACCCCCAATTTTGGTTAAGGTGCGGACAGTGCGAAGGAGGGATGGGGATCCAGAGCTTGGCGAAGGAGTGTCAAAAGTAAACAAAACTCAAAAGAGGCCGAACCAAACAAACAGCAGGCAGGCACCTCCGCTGAACCTTATCTCCTCTCCCGGCTGGATCTCATTAAAGGCACTCTAAATCCCATCAAGGGCTAATTTACACCCCGCCCCCACCTCTCTTTTATGAAGAAAACACCACCCATGCTATCTCTCCAATCTCTCAGAGCCTGGAAAAGCGGTTTCCCCTTCCTTCCACTCAGCTCCTACACAGGGGGAACCTGGATCTGCGGTTTACAGCTTAATAAATTAATTCACACGCATCCCGAGTAGGGGGGGGACTCAGGGACCCGATGGACGCTTTCAACACACCTGGAGTGGAAAGGGGAGCAAAAGGTTGCTGATCCTCTCTAGTCAAAAGTCCTGAACTGATGGGAAGTGGGGAGGGGAGGGAGGGGACAACTTACTCCCTGAGTAAGCACGTATCTGCCCGGACACTGATTGCCTTGTACACTTTCCTGAACCAAAGTACTATACTGTACTCCTAAAACGTTTGCGACAGGTACCCACCCACCCACGTCCCAAAGTGACAACTCTATAACAGGTAGCTAAATTGTTCTCATTGATTTATAAAGCCCAATAAGGTGGCGTGGCGCTCACGATTTACCCTCAGCTGCGGTTTGAACGTGCTTGGGCAGGGGGTTGGACTAGATGACCTGCAAGGTCCCTTCCAACTCTGTTAATCTGTAAATCTGGTTCGCCTCTCTGCCCGCAGGACTAGGTAGGTCCGGCTTTAACACATCTCACGACCAACTTGCCATCTTCATCCCGCAAGCCCCGCTCAAACCCCCCAAGTCCAGCTTTTGGTGGAAAGTTTAAACGCCCTGCATGAAAAAACTTGCACGGACGGATACAGCTCAGGAGGTTCCCTGACCTTAAGAGGCAGAAACAGCTGGAGGTGTGCGCTCCCTCCCTCCCTCGGATTTCCCCAGAGGCAAACTCCCCTTCCAAGCCGCCCTCCCCACCTTGGCCGGACGAACTCGGGAGGTGGGGTTCCTTTTCCATCCCGCGTTGGGTGGAAATTCCGGCCGCACTTCGTTCTCCCGGGGCAAAAACTTACTTTTCCGCGGAATTCGCAGCTGGCCGCAGCAGGATCCCGGCTCGGCTTCGCTCCAGCCAGCAGGAGGAGGAGGCAAATCAGCGCCAAGCGAAGCTCGGCGTTGTACACCACCATCCTATTTTACTCCACGCCCGGGGCACGGATGGATGGGTGGGTGGTGGGGTAGAGACGCGGAGGAGAAGGGAGACCGGGTTGGAAATCTCATTCACTGGGCCAAAATAGGAAAAGTTTGGAGGGGGAACTTTGGTGGTGGTTCGGCTTTCTTTCCCTCCCCCGGACCAAAAGTGTGTTTCGCGTCTCAGGGCGTTTTTAAGGCGGCTGTCCTAGCGGCCCGCTCCCTAATCACCCCCTAGCCAAGCCTTCCAGGCGCTGCCCCCACCTCTTAAAGGGTCTCTGTCCCAGGTTGCGAGGAGGAGGAGGAGGATTCGCCATGCCGCGGAGGGAGGAGGCTCCGTCCCCCGCCCGATCCCTCCGTCAATCTCTCGCCTTCCCGGTTCAAAGTTGTTCCAGGAGCCGAACGGCGGAGTTTTTGGAGCAGCCCCTGGATGGAGGCAGCAAGTCACATAACGCTGGCGGGATTGGCCGCAGGAGGTGCCTAACCCTAAACTCTCCCGCCGCCGGCCGGAGAAGCCCTCCTCCTTTCCCGGCTCTGACCTCCGCCCCGGGCCCAGTTGGCCTCCTGCTGGATTTTCCGCGTAGTTGTTGCAAGGCATCCCACGCGGCGACAACCCAGCGCAGAGTCCTTGGGGGGCGGTGGCAGGCATAACGCTCGGAGCACCCACATTAGGGAAAACACAGAATAGTTGCGGTTCATTCTAGGGAACACCATCCGGATAAGTCGACCCTTCTCCCTATTAGACGCAATCCCCTTACAGCCAACGGATGGCCACTAAAGCCCCGCAGTTGTAGCCTTTAACAACTAGGCCGCCAGTTCTGTAGGAGTGGGACAACTTGCCACAGCCAACTCGTTGTGACAGATTCACTGCTGCCAACTCGCTACTTGTTGCGGGACAATTTAACAATTCTATTTAATTATTAAAAATAATTATTTCAATTTTTGCCATTCACATTTCATTCTGTCCCTCCTTTTGCATCCTTTCTTTAATGATTCTATTCCACCATTTCTTTGATATTGGTGTAACTCTTGTCCTGTGGCAAGTTGGCTGTGACGAATTGTCATAGACCCCAGTTTGATTTTTAATTATAGTACAAGAAGGTTTTAAAATGGCATGGTTTGGGTTTAGGCTTTTTCTGAATGTGGTTTATGCCATAAATAATTATTAAACCGATTCTGGCCTATGGATCAATGTGAATCAGATCCTAGGAAGAAAGACACTGTAAAATAAGGGGGTAATCAACTGACAAGTTTGGGGAGGGGGTGTGTGGCCTGCTCATTCAGGGAATGAGTCTTGTGATGGCTACAAGTCAGTAACCAAATCCCCCTTTCACAGAAAAGCTGATGAAGCCACAAGACAAATACTTTGCTCAAGAAAAAGGGCTCCTACTTCCCCCTCAACAAGCCTACTTTGAAGTCCCTGGTCCTTCTTTCATTTTAGATAAGTCAAACCCTTGTGACAAATCCACTCACTGCACTGATTTCCCTCTCTTTCAACAGTAGCCTTCAGACAAAAAAAAATCCAAGAAAACAAGATCAGGCTGTCATTAGCTGTATTCACACCATATGACTCAATCCAGAGAAATGGATTGAGATGGGTGGGAATAGAAATTACATAAATAAATAATATTCCTAATATGGCTTGCTTTCTGATCTATGGTGGTTAAACCTAAACACTGGTTTGTTAAATCATGATTTATAGTAGAGCATGTGTGTATACAGCCAGAAGTACCATTTTCTAGGGCCATCACTGGGTTATAAAGAATTCATAGCTAATCAGTTAATCCTTTTAATTTAAAACTATTAAGAAAATTGCTTATACCCTCATATTTTATTGTATATCACCCAGAGTCCCTTTGTGAGGGCGTTGAGCCATTTTTGACTTACGACCACAATTGAGCCCAACATTTTTATTGCTAAGGCAACTAAGTGAGTTTTGCCCCCATTTGATACAACATTTTTGCCACAATTGTTAAGGGAATCACTGCAGTTGTTAAGTGAATCGTGGTCATTAAGCAAATCTGGCTTTCCACATTGACTTTGCTTGTCGGAAGCTTGCTGGGAAGGTTACAACTTTGTAAATACGTGCCAATTGCCAAGCACCCAAGTTTTGATGATGTGACCATGGAGATCCTGCAATAAGTGTGGAAAATGGTCATAATTTACTTTTTTCAGTGCTGTTGTAACTTTGAATGATCACTAAATGAATGGCAGTAAGTCAAGGACTATCTGTATGACAAATAAATAAATACTATACATTTCCTGAATAAACTGCTGTTGGCTAGCCTTGCCTAATATTGTATGTCATGCTTAATAAAGAGTAACAATTGTGTTCACCCAACATGGTAAACCACATTATAGCTTACTCTGATTTAGGAATCTCCTCAGAGAATGAGGAACTTCTGTGAAGATAGCTCCTCCATCCTGCAATTTGCTGAAAGCTATTTTCCCCCAATCTGTTGCCTTCTACATATGTTTGCCTCTAACTCCAATAATCCTCAGACAACAATGCTAGTGGAATAAAAAGAGCGCAAGGCAATAAGAGAGTGGAAGTTTCAAAATAAGCTATGTAAACATTCAGGAAACAAAGCTGAGAAATCTCAAATCCACAGGGCAAACTGTGTATTGGGATAAATCAAAAGTCAAAAGTGTCCATACTTTTAAATGCCTCAGATTCATGAGGATTTGAAAATTTGAAAGGCGTGTCAATTTCCTACTGAGTTGAACATAATATGATATGATATGAGTATTATACCTGGACAAAAAAAAATGCTTAAAAGATAACGGTTCACCTCTTAAAGGTACAGGGTGCCCGAGAGCTGGACCTTCATGGAATTTATATTCAAATAACTCGTGCCTCAACCCGTCCTTCATATTGAAGTTTCCTTGTGAGATTGCTTGAATTTTTGTTTCTATTAGAAATCATCAGGAGTAACTGTGTTTTATTTATTTATTAAATGTGTAGGTCACCCATATCATCAAATGACTAGGTGGCTAAGTTTATACTACACATTCTGTTATACAACTCCAAAGTAGCCAGTCACACTTTAAGTGTTTGATGCAAATACAACTCACAAAGTTAATTTTGGTTCAGTAGATCATATGGGATGCTAGGGATCCTAGAACAACACTTTGAAGTGTTTTAAGAAACACTGACTGAAGTGGGATTTGTTGTTACAGTCCATCAAGTCATTTCTGACTCCAGATGACTGCAGTATTTGCAGAAGCAGTTGGCCAGTACTGTCTTCCTAGGCAGGTCCAAAGTCACTCAGATGGCTTTTGTATCTAAGGCAGGACTGGATCATGTAGCCTCCCGGCTCCTAATGTAGCCTCCCGGCTCCTAATCCAACACCTAGCTCCCTTAGTGGGAATTACTTTCAAAAAATACTATACATCCTTAAAGTGCAATTCTTGCCCAGATATGCCCTACTGGACATAATGTTGTGAACAAACATGCTTTAGCTTGTACTACTCTTACATTACAGATAGTCACAGAGTCAGAATGGTTTAGGCCAGGGGTGTCAAACTCACGGCATCACATCATCACGTGACATATCACGGCTTTCCCTCCCTTTGTTAAACCGGGGGTGGGCGTGGACAGCCCGCGACGCATCCAGCCTGCGGGCCACAAGTTTGACACCCCTGGTTTAGACTGAGGACACCTCATTTCAATCAAGGGTAGATTCTAAAATGGAGGCTTCGTGGTTCCTCCTTCAGAATCATCTACAGCCACTATATACCAGCTCTTTAAAATTAGGTATACTGTAGCAGGAGTGGGTTCTAAGTTACCTCACTGCCGGTTCGCTTCCTCCCACACTGCGTGGCCGCGCCGCATGCCACACGCGCGCTTCACACGCGTGCATGAGCAGTGCCAAAAATTCAAAAAAAAAAATTCAAAAAAAGGAGCCAAAAACAAAATAGTGGTGCATGCGCAGTGCTGGAAACTTTTCTTCTGCATGCACAGAAGAAAAAATAGCAGCAAAAAAAATCCAAAAAAAAATCCCAAAAAAAGATGGCGGCGTCCATGGACCAGCACCAACAGAACCGGGTCCGTGACATCACCGTGACGTCACCAGTGGTTTGCTACCGGTTCTATAGAACCAGTGTGAACCGGGAGGAACCCACCTCTGTGTTACTGTAGGCATGTAATCCTGAGAAAAAGAACATGGCACAATAAGGAAAGTGCTGCATCACAGTCCTTCTAATCTAGCAAATATGTGATGTTAAAAAACAACAACCAGCTAGAATAAAAATAGCTTTAATAATTAGAACAACAATTAAACTTTACAGGGAAAATAAACTTGTACCCAGCATATTTTCACATTATACTGTAGAAACAGAAATACTGTATAGTTGTATTAGGGCACTATCCATCTTTTCATAAAAATAACCAATCATTAAAAGCATAAGGTGAATATCTCCCATTAATTTTTGGCCAGACAGGTCACATTTGAGCCATCCTTTTATATGAATCTACATTAACTCAATAGTATGCTACACTGCACTTACCCATTATACTAAGCTATAATTTTTTTTAAATAGTTTCTTGGCATATTACCATTTTTAGATTATGGCCTAACAGTTTATGGTGGCTTATTCAACAAATCATAGTTTATGATGTGTGAATCAATTTAAATTATGTCCTTTTAAAATAAGAACTCTTTTCTTATTTTCACAAAAGGAGCCTATTTCTGACATGAAGATCCTTCTGGAATGTTGTATCCCTGTAAATACAAGCATGTAAACTTCCTTAGCCTTGTTGTGGAAGACTTTCTAAAAACTGAAGGAGTTCTACAGTTAGTATTGCTCTTATGAACAAATCCTTGACATTGCTGCAAACTGAAATCTGACAGAGACCGTGCCATATCAGTTTGCTTAATCATGACTTACTGCATAAATCATAATTGGTCAGCTTGCATAACACATAGCCCTAAAACATGATTTATAAACCAATAAGTTCATGATGAGAGTAAGCCAAAAGCCAACAAACTAAATAATTTAGTACAGGTGAGAGGGCAGGCTGCTTGCAAAGCTGCAAGCACCTGGGTTGCTGTTGCCCTGCCTTCTCCCTAGTCAGCATAGCAACTGGCATAGTAAGTAGAGGTAACTAGAGGTAACTAGAAGTAATGGTGTTGGAGTGGTGGTAAGAGGGAATGTGGTTTGTGTTCATTTATGGAAATAAAGCCTGAAGCAGCTTAAGGCAAACAGAGATACTGTTCTCCAGTAGTAGGACACCCAAGGAGTAGTAGTGGAGGAGCAGTAGTAGGAGCTGTAGAAGAACTGAGAAAAAAGGAATGGTGAGCAGTAAGTATTAGCTTTTGAGTGCTTATGTATGTGTTGCTTAGAGACCTCTGGGGTTGTGTTGGCTCTCTGAGGTTTTGGAGTTTAAATATTGTTACAACCCAGATCAAATTGAAAACTAAATACAGAGAGAAAAGCAAAACCATTTAGTGCTGGGGGCAACTTTCCATCCTAAAGAAAACTGACATAAAAACCTATATTGTATCCTATTTTCCATCCCACCATCTGCTCAGTGATCCATGTTTACTCCATATATTTTCACTACAGGAAAGAATAGGATCCATCTCCTTCGTATTCTAGAAACAGTTTCAATTTCCTCCATCATATTTCTCTGTTTACTATGTCAGATGCTGAACTAAGGTCTATAAAGGCAGCAAACAGTTGTTTTCCCTTACATATTTTGTAATTAGATGGTTCAATAATGCACTTTTCATCTACCCAACTCTGGACTCTACTCAAGAGGAACCTAGCATATATATTTAGCTGCAATATCTATGAAGCTAATAGGCCTATAATTGGTAAGGTCCTTTTTATTCCCTTTTGTATACATAGGCACCACTATTACCATCTTCCACCCAACTGGGATATGGCAGGTGTCATTTGTGTGTAAATACAATACAAATTTCTATGGCCTCCAGCATTTGGGGTATTTTTTTTAATAGTTCAGCCGGTCCTCTCTACATCGCTTTGTTACTTCTCAGATCTTTTATGATGCACTTGATGTTGTCCGATACTGATAGCAACAGGGTTGAAGCTTCAATAACAGATAGATCACCATTTAGCCACTGTTTCTCCACCTGTACTGAGAGAGCAAAGAAGTGATAAATGGGCAAAACTCGCTTAACAAATTTCTCATTTAACAACATACATTTTGGACTCCGTTGTGGTCATAAGTTGAGGACTACCTGTAAGATGATTATGGCTTAAGTATGCAAGGTAGTTATTTCCTCCAAAATTATTTCTAAACATCCAGAGTTATAATAAGGGGATGGGTTTGGGGGAATATAAACATTTACCAGTATCAGCTCAAACATTTTGTATCCAAATTTCATGATCAGTATATGTGGGAGTTTATTCTCACTAATATAGTTGTTCTCCTTGCCATTGCAATTCTTCCCTAGTAAGAATGCATAAGCTCACAGAAGCTCACCCTTATATATATATATATATATATATATATATATATATATATATATATATATATATATATATATATATATATATATATATATATATATATATATATATATATATATATATATATATATATATATATATATATATATATATATATATATATATATATATATATATATATTTGTTTTCTGAGGTTTTCGCGGGTGTTTGTATGTAGGTCTTTGGGTATTCGGGTTTTCTCCCACGTGAAATTGGAAGTGTCTTTGCAACGTTTCGACGAAGTCTCATTCGTCATCATCAGGCTGGAGTCTTCAGCTTGCTGCTTCTAGGAGCAATGTAAGATTGCAGCTGTTTCTTCCTTTTAACTGCCACTGGGGGTTTGAACTGATAGGGTGGGAGCTTGGCTGTGTTCTGATTGGGTGGAGGTGTGTTCTGATTTGTTGGGGGCTTGGCTGTGCTCTGATTGGATGGGGGGTTGGCTGTGCTATGATTGGCTGGGGTGTCAGTTTGCTTCATGTATGGAATGGAGGGGTTTAGAGGATGTCACCACCACACACCCATGCAAAAAGCAAACCCAAACCCACACCAATGAGGCACGGCCACAAACCAGAAGCCAGACCATAGCTGCATCTTTAGCCACTCTAAACCCCTCCATTCCATACATGAAGCAAACTGACACCCCATCCAATCATAGCACAGCCAACCCCCCATCCAATCAGAGCACAGCCAAGCCCCCAACAAATCAGAACACACCTCCACCCAATCAGAACACAGCCAAGCTCCCACCCTATCAGTTCAAACCCCCAGTGGCAGTTAAAAGGAAGAAACAGCTGCAATCTTACATTGCTCCTAGAAGCAGCAAGCTGAAGACTCCAGCCTGATGATGACGAATGAGACTTCGTCGAAACGTTGCAAAGACACTTCCAATTTCACGCGGGAGAAAACCCGAATACCCAAAGACCTACATATATATATCTGGTCAGGAATATATACCATTATTGAAAACCCAGGAATTTTACCAGTTCATCCTTAGCAGCTAACCAGGTTTCTTGTAAAGCTATTATCTCAAATTCAGACACGAATCTCACCAAATCATTGTCAACTGATTCACTCCAGCTGGCTACATTCCAGGTTAAAATTTGGAAAAGTCTGTCAGAGATAAAATGTTCTGGGCGAGGTGTCCAGGTAGGAGGTGAATGTTTGGGGCAGTCACTTTGTGTCTTGAGACTGGGACAATAATGTCAATACTCTCCTTATTTACACTATTAAAGTTCAGTTTCATTATGATGCAATTCAGTTTTCCTCTCCCTAGGTTATAGAACAAAGGAGAAATTTCCTGACAGCAAGAACAATTACCGTATTTTTCAGAGTATAAGACGCACCTAGATTTTAGAGGAGGAAAACAAGGAAAAAAGTATTCTGAACCAAATGGTGTAGTAATATATTATTTAATAAAATACCAGTGTAGCAGAATACTTTTTACAACCATGTACACTTTTTACAACCATGTACCCTTTTTACAAACTTCAAACTTGACAGCTTTAAGACTAGTGGACTTCAACTCCCAGAATTCCTCCTCCAGTCATGGTAGATGGGGTAATTAGAAGGCAAAAACACCCCCGTTTTTGCGAAAAACGGCCCGTTTTTGCCCGTTTTTTTTTTTTTTTTTTGCAAAAACAGGGCATGCAGAGGGTTTGGGAAGCCTGCAGAGCGCTCCTAGGGGATGGGGAAAGGCAAAAACGCCCCCATTTTTGCGAAAAATGGCCCAATTTGCCCGTTTTCTTTTTTACAAAAACAGGGCATGCAGAGGGTTTGGGAAGCCTGCAGAGCACTCCTAGGGTGTGAGGGAAGGCAAAAACACCGCCATTTTTACAAAAATCTGCCTGGTTTTTGCCCATTTTTTTGCAAAAATGGAGCATGCAGAGGGTTTGGGAATCCTGCAGAGCGCTCCTAAGGGGTGGGGGAAGGCAAAAACGCCCCATTTTTCACAAAAATGGGATGCAGGGGCCAAAAATGGCTGTATTCGGTGTATAAGACGCACCAACATTTTCACTTTCTTTTTGGGGGCAAAAAGGTGTGTCTTATACTCTGAAAAATATGGTAACCAGTGGAAAGGGGTTGCCTTCAGAAGTTGTGGGTGCCTCATCCCTGGAGGTTTTTAAGAAGAGCCTGGATAGCCATTTGTCCAAGGTTGTATAAGTTCTCCTGCTTGTGCAGGGAGTTGGACTAGAAGTCCTCTAATGTCCCTTCCAACTGTGTTATTCTGTTACTTGTGGACCAATGAGGTAGCTGTGGGTTGCTCCTGGTTCTGCCCAGTTCTAAGAACCCGTACCACTAGCAGCGGGAGGCTCCGCCCACCCACCTGGGACACTTCTGCGCATGCGCAGTAGCGTTGCGCGCAAGCGAACTGGTAGTAAAGGGTTTTAGAACCCACTACAGCACTGAGGTCAGAGTGAGGACTGTTAGGAGTACAATATATCCACAGCTCCCTCACTTCCAGCTGGTGCCCTAGAACAGCCTATGTCAGATATCGAAGTTTCCCTTAATAAGGCTAGGATGGAATTCTGTGGGTGCTGATCTTGCAAACTCAGTGATTTATGGGGCTAAGTTTGCAACCCCACTAGCATTTTAGTTTCTTCAGGGATAAAGGCTAGATGTCCATCTAACTGCCTGTTTTCAACTTGTATAGGAGACTCACTCATGCTAGTATTAATGTTGATTTTGTAACCTTCTGCATAGGGCACAAAAACCAGATCAGTTAGCTGTCTTGTACCCTGCAGTTAAAGTTTGTGGAGCTTCTTCTAACTTCTTCAGTAAGACCTTGTCCTGGCAAGGTTCTAAAAGTATTAATTATTTCTGCCTCCAGTGGTTCAGCTGCAATCGGCTTGATTAAGCTGGCCTGGCCCCGTGCCAAAAGATGCCCCTAACCACGGTAGCCTATGCCTGCCTAACCAAAAACAGGCTCCACTGAGTTCAGTGTGACTTACTCCCAGGTAAGTGGGTAGAGCAGCCTTCCCCAGCCAATAGTTTGCTTGCAGCTTATAATAAGTAAAATAATAAATATTAACACTAAAATTCCATTGGGGCCCAGATCGGAGAGTTGGGGGCGTGTGAAATGTTTACTTCTTCCTGGGGGGGGGGGCGTAACAGAAAATAATTGAGAAGCACTGTCTTAGCAGGACTGGGGGAACAGCATCCAGTTCTTGCCTGTCAATTAAATAGTAGCCTCTTGATATAATGAACTCATCAAGAGGGGCTCAGGATGTCTGTGTCTCACAAAATATATCCTATGGGAAATATTAGGAAAGTGGGTTTCACTTTGAAAAGCATACTTGGAATTATAGACTGTTTGAATGTCAGCAAAATTCACTTATGGACCCCATTGCTAGGCAGCCACTCTACTGAATGTAAGTCTATTGCATTGTAATAATATGGAAGTAATTGACTTAAGGTGTAACATATTGCTTTCTTTGAACTCCATAATTCACTGTTTCGTCTATTAGGGGTGATTTGTAGATAGATCTGTTTTCAGCCCTCCTGTACTTCTCAGGAGTGGACGGGGGCCAGATTTATTTCGAGTTTGTTTTCTTTATCATTTCAGCTATAGAGTCTTTGTTTTGGGTTACAACAACTTGAGGAATTTGGGGGCACAGGGTCTCCTGCTTGGACAAGGTAAGTCAATTTATTGTATAAAGATTAGATAAATACATCAAGGGACTCTTTCAGTTATTCCAATTTCACCTTTACTTCTGTAAAATGGTCAACAATTGATAGTATGGTCTGCCCTTAAAGAGCATTCAGAAACTTCAACAGGTGCAAAATGCAGCTCCATAGGTAATAAATGATACCGTCTGAAGTTGCAACAGCGCTGAAAAAAAGCGACTTATGACTGTTGTTCATACTTATGACTGCCCAGCTATAGAAATCGAATGAATGGATGAAAGAATGGATGAATGAATAAAATCCTAGTCAAGCCTACGGTTGTGGCATTCCGTTATCTCTTCTCCAAGTACTAACAAGCCCTAATCCTGCTTGTTTGACAAAGCTTAAATATTTCCTCACCTTTTATTGAATGCTTTGCTGAGTACCGATAAAACAATTTATTTCACATATTGCAGCATTAAAATACTGCTATCCACCCACATGAAAAAGATAGCTGGAGGCTTAACAGAGTCACAGGTTTTCAAGAAAGGCATTATGGGCATTAGCCTGTAAGAATTACATTTTCCCTGTTTTAATCTCTATGTAACCAAAACTATAAAATCCAGATTTTTAAAATAATAATCAGAAAAATAACTCTAAAGAACAGCATGTGTGTTTCAGTAGTGGGTTCCTGCCGGTACGGTTAATAGCTGTTGTTCGGTGCAGAACCGAAGACGCTGCTGCCGTTCGCGGTGTGGGGGCTTTCCCCGGGCGCTGCCGCCGCCCGCATGGACGCCGCCAATTGCGTTCTTTTGCCCTCTGCGCATGCGCAAAGCGTTCTGCATGCACAGAGGGCAAAAGAATGCAATTGGCGGCATCCATGCGGGTGGGGAAAGCGCCCGGGGAAAGCTCCCGCGCCGTGAACGGCAGCAGCGTCTTCGGCTCTGCGCCGAACAACAGCTATTAGCAGTACCGGCAGTACCAGGCAGGAACCCACCTCTGGTGTGTTTTCAGAGCAGCAAAAGTATTGTGTGTTTTCCATAAATATGGGTAGCTATCCACGTTAGCCACTTTTCCATTGATTATCTGCCATAATTGATTGCTGTCAACTCTTAGAAACCACACAGGGGGACTTTCTGCAGGATGATCGGCCACATCCTGGTCCTTCAGGATGTTCCCAATGATGCATCCCATCCATCCACTGCTATACTCAGATTTTAGTCACTGTTGGATTTCAAATACACCCCAACTTTGGATTTTAAAATGGGCTATAAGCTAATAAAATGTCTTTCCGCATCACCTATTAGCAAGTTAGGTTGAGCTTCATATCTACATGCAATTTGCAAGGGTTTTTCTTTTCTTTTTGGAAAATAAATACAACAGATACTTTGCAAGATACCCTAAGGAAATGAATAAGCCTTTCCATTAGACCAGTGTTTCCCAACCTCGGCAACTTGAAGATGTCTGGACTTCAACTCCCAGAATTCCCCAGCCAGCATTCGCTGGCTGGGGAATTCTGGGAGTTGAAGTCCAGACATCTTCAAGTGGCCAAGGTTGGGAAACACTGCCTTAGACTAAGGGGGAAATGAGGGGGGAGGGGGAGAAAGTCCTGGAGATTATCTGCATTTGAAAAGAAGTTTGCTTAGAAGGAGTGATGTGGATTTCAAAGAAGCAGAAGCAACAGAGGCCTATTTACGCCCTTAGATAAAAAGGGTTGGTGAACTTTGTAGTATGTTACTGTATGAAAGCATTAGGTCAGCTGGAAGGGAAATCTGGGGAATATATTACAAAGTGAAGTGGTTGCATGTAATTACTCAGCAGAGTCAGGCACAAGCTCAAAATGAGGAAGAAAAAGGATATTCTAAATACATCTTAATAATTGCCACCTCAAAGCAAACTAAACAAACAATTTCTCAGCCACTGAAAGGATATGACAGTACATGACCTGAACAGGGACTGCTGAATTGGATTCACCTTCCTGCAGAGCTCTGTAGGAATCATACACACACACACACACACACACACACACACACAAAACCCCCACCTCACCTTAACCATTCTGTAGATTGAAATATCAAGCCTCAGGGCAAGATAGATAGATAGATAGATAGATAGATAGATAGATAGATAGATAGATAGATAGATAGATAGATAGATAGATAGATAGATAGAGATAGATAGATAGATAGATAGATAGATAGATAGATAGATAGATAGATAGATAGATAGATAGATAGATAGATAGAGATAGATAGAGATAGAGATATATAGAGATATATAGAGATATATAGAGATATATAGAGATATAGATATATAGATATATATATCTTATATTCCCTTTTTTAACAGCAAACAAAGAAAGACCCATGCTTAAAGTCTAGCCAGTGGATATGGATGTTTGACTAACCTAGGAACAAATGCATAGAAAATGGGATGAAGGTAAATATTGAAAAGATGTATGAAATGAAAGGGGCTGTTTAATCCTGACTATCCAGCAGATCAGTAGATGGTACTCTGGCCCAGCTCTGAAAAGACAAATGAGAATCATTTTGGGAGAAAGTTGTCATTGAACACCTCATCATTATGGAAGCTGGAAGCACAATGCAATACTGCACTGCTCCCCAACCGGTGTGCCGCGGCACACTGGTGTGCCGTGAGGCCATGCCAAGTGTGCCGCGGCAAAAGCTCGCGTCATTCAGGGGTGGCCAAACCGTGGCGATTGCGCCAAATGTGGCGCATTGGATGATTGCAAGTGGCGCATTGCAATCATCCAATGGCTAACGCCTCTCCCGCCCGCGTGACTTGCTGTCTTTTAAAACTCAAGCCGCCTCGGAGGAGGTACCGGGGCGTGTCCCAGGTAGGACACAGGTCTCGCGCTGGGGGTTGGCAGGACGGGTGGGGCAGGACTGGCGGGCGGGACGAGGCGCGCGTCCTACCTGGGACTTTTCCGGGTAGCTCCAGTCGCGTTCCTTGCTAATAGCGTCCAGAGCAGAGCAGCCCCTTCCAAAAGATAACGTCTCGCGAGACGTTACCTTTTGAAAGGGGCTGCTCTGCTCTGGACGCTATTACGGTAGCAAGGAACGCGACTGGAGCTACCGGGAAAAGTCCCAGGTAGGACACGCGTCTCGCGCTGGGGGTTGGCAGGGCGGGCGGGGCAGGACTGGCAGGCGGGACGGGGCGCGCGTCCTACCTGGGACTTTTTCCCGTAGCTCCGGTCGTGGGCTGGCTTGATTTGAGGCTTGGCAGGGGGGCGTGACAGGGTGGGGCACGAGTCCTCCTCCCTGCTGCTTCTGTTTGTGGAAGCCGAAGAGCCTTACCGGTAGTTTGGGAGAAAGAAAGAAAGTTTTTTGCTGCTTTCCTTCAGTGCACTCAAAAGCAGAAGCAGCAAAAAACTTTCTTTCTCCCAAACTACCGGTAAGGCTCTTCAGCTTCCACATACAGACTGGAAAGCAGTCTCACGCGTCTCGGGCTAGGGCTGGCTTGATTTGGGGCTTGGCAGGGCGCGAGTGAGGAAGGCGTTGGCAAGAGGCGGAGCCGAAAGGGAGGGCGACAGGGATGTCTGCTTCTTAAGCCAGCAAACTTCCTTGTCGCCAAGCTCCGCCTCTTGCCGACGCCTCCTCACTTGCTGGATTGACTCGCCTGCTCTGGGCTGCCTTGGGCGGCTTGAGTTATAAAAGACAGCAAAACGCGGGCAGGAGAGGAAGGTCTTGCTCATTAAGCCTCGCTGGCCGCTGCAGTGAGGCTTAATGAGCAAGACCTGCCTCTCCCGCCCACGTTTTGCTTTCTTTTAAAACTCAAGCTGAAGAAGCAGGTGGGGGGAAGCAGGCCGCTTCCCCCGCCCACCTGGACGCTGCCATTTGCGGTCTTTTGCCCTCTGCACATGCGCACAGCGTTCTGCGCATGCGCAGAGGGCAAAACTCAAATGGCGGCATCCAGGCGGGCCCCCCCACCCGGGACGCCTGGGCCAATTGGCACATGGTATCATTAAGGTTGGCCACCACTGACCTACCTAATTATCAAATAAAATAATAAATCAAGTAATTCTGTTATGCCCAGTTTGACATTCCTATACTATTATACTCTTCAAAACAATATTTTGAAGATTATATTTGTTTTTTATCCAATTTTTGTATGTGGTGTGCCGTGGAATTTTGGGAGAGGCTATGGTGTGCCGAGGATGACAAAAGGTTGGGGAGCACTGCAATACTGGCACGTTATATGAAACTGTCTTAAGAAGACATTCAACTAATATTTGAAATACTGTCTCCCATCTTCCTGTGTATATCATTTAAAGTAGCTGCCTCATTTAACTTAATGGCAGAGCCAGTTCTATACTTGTCCCCCAGCCACCATTAATCTTGATTTTTTTTTTTTTTTTTGGCGTTTGGGATTTTGTAAAATAGAGATCCTCTTAAAATGGCACATAGCAAAACAACTCCTTTTATACCACCACAGATTGAAAATCTCAATTTTCAATCTGGAACAAAGAAAGAGCATCGGTAAGGGGAAGGATTAATCCATATATTGCAGGGTTAGTTCTAGTTATACAGTCCAAATATAGTCTCTCTCTTTTGGAAGCTTCTTTCCAAAGACATTAACCAGAGTGCCATCAGATTGGAGCCAGCAGAAATCCAGATGATCTCAAGATGTTATCAAGGATTAGAGTTTGCCTCTCTCTTTTCTGCCACCAAATGCTCACCTGCATTGTTGTAGCCCTGATCTGGTGAGCCCTGTTTTTAAAATGAGTTTTAATAATCTCAGCTGATTAATTACCGTATTTTTCGGAGTATAAGACGCACCGGAGTATAAGACGCACCTTAGTTTTGGGGGAGGAAAATAGGGGGGAAAATCTGCCTACCAGGTATTCATAGTATTTAGTCTGGTCAGCTTCAGCACATTATTTTATCCCCTGGTTAGGACTTAAAAAAACCTTCTTCTGAGAGAGTAGCAATGAAAGAGCCTGCAAGCCAGTAAGAGCTGGGAAGATAGATAGCACCTGGTTAGGGCTAGAAAAAAACTTATTTGGAGCAAGTAGAGCAATGAAAAAAACCCTGCAAAGACTTAGGGCTGGAAAAACATTCTTTGGAGAGAATAACAATGAAAAAGCCTGCAAGGTAAGAGCTGGGAAGATCTGTTAGCACCTAGTTAGGGTTGAAAAAAAAAAGCTACATTCCAAGTATAAGACGCACCCAAATTTCAGCCACTTTTAGGGAGGAAAAAGGTGCGTCTTATACTCCGAAAAATACGGTACTTTCCCACACTACAAATTTAGCATGAAGCACCAATATTGCCTTGTGACTCCCAACTTCCATAATGCTTTGTCTATTGGTGCAGTCAGCTGTACTTTGTCCTACTAAGGTTCTCATTCCCCTTTTCAGTGTTGATTCTGCTACTCTTATCAATGAGTAAGTCTCTGGAATACATTGTGTCTCCACTGGGGCCTGCTGATGAATTTCCATTGCTTAAAGATGGATCTTTATCTCAGTTTTAAGTCAAAATATTTATTTTTTGCAGCCTGTTAAATTGACAGCAGTCCAAAGGTTTGCCTTGGCCCTCTGGTTACTTCTTTAGCACTAAGCTGCATTTGAGTCACTACAAAATTGTGTCTTTTTCTTCAATGGTGGTTGCTTTCCTTCTCTCAATTATGTGCTTCCTTCCTATTGACAAAGACAAGCAGTTGGGTGCTTAGTGTAAGATTGACACAAACCATATCTCTCACCATGCAATGAAGCACATCTAACTAAAGCCAACACAATTACTCACGCCCTTAAAGTTAATGTGTGCTTAAATGCTCCACTGAGCTAAGTCTCAACAACTCATTTCCTCTCTACCTCCCCAAAACTACCTTTCCTTATACCCTGCTGCTGTTTTCAGCACAAGTATGGGCAAAATTAAGAGAGGATAAAATAGGTTCACAGTTTCACCTTTAAGAATCCATTACCACAGGGAAGTGCTAAAAGGATTGGGTTAAACCAGTGGTTCCCAAACTTTTTCAGTCCACCGCCCCCTTGGTGCTACAAACTCATCCTCACCGCCCCCCACCCCACCCCCTCAGGTGGGCGTGGCTTAGTGGTCAGGTGATGGGGTGGGCATGGCCAACTTGTATAATGTGGTGAAACTCACTTAACAACGATCTTGCTTAGAAACCAAAATGTTATGCTCAATTGTGGTCATAATTCTTTCTTTCTTTCTTTCTCTCTTCCTTTCTTTTTCTTTTTCTTTTTCTTTTTTCTTTTTTCTTTTTTCTTTTTTCTTTTTTCTTCTTTCTTTCTTTCTTTCTTTCTTTCTTTCTTTCTTTCTTTCTTTCTTTCTTTCTTTCTTTCTTTCTTTCTTTCTTTCTTTCCTCCCTTCCCCTTCTTTCTTTCTTTTTCTTTCTTTCTGTCTTCCTTCCTTCCTACCATCTTTTTTTCTTTCTTTCTTCCTTCCTTCCATCTCTTTCTTTCTTTCTTTCCTTTCTTCTTTCTTTCTTTCTTCTTTCTTTCTGTCTTCCTTCCTCCCTCCCTCCCTCCCTCCCTCCCTTTCTTTCCTTTTTCTTTCCTTCTTCCCTCCCTTCCCTTCCCTCTTTTCTTTTTGACTGTCTTCCTTCCTACCTACCATCTTTTTCTTTCTTTCTGTCTACATTCCTACCTACCATCTTTCTTTCTTTCTTTTTTCTTTCTTTCTTTCCTTTTTCTTTGCTACATCCCTCCCTTCCCTTCCCTCCCTCCTTTCTTTTTCTGTCTGTCTTCCTTCCTACCATCTTTTTCTTTCTTTCTGTCTTCCTTCCTACCTACCATCTTCCTTCCTTCCTTCCTTCCTTCCTTTTTCTTTCCTTATTTTCTCTCTCTCTCTCTCTCTCTCTCTCTCTCTCTCTCTCTCTCTCTCTCTCTCTCTCTCTCTCTCTCTCTCTCTCTCTCTCTCTCTCTCTCTCTCTATATATATATATATATATATATATATATATATATATGTATGTATGTATGTATGTATGTATGTTTGTGTGTGTATGTGTATGTGTGTGTGTGTGTGTGTGTGTGTGTATCACACACACCGCGGGACTACATTGCCTCCTCTGGGCTCTGCCTATGGCAATTTAAAATGTACTTCTGTCTGCGAGGAAGAGGGGCGTGTTTGAAAAGAGGGGCTGGAGGTGGGTGGGAAATCTATCCCACATTGAGCCACTGGGTGTGTGTGAGTGTGTGTGTGCGTGTGTGGCCAAAAACATCCAGGTTTGGGAAACTGGGAGGTTTTGAAACCGGTTCCCCCAAACATGGTTTGTATTTGGTTGCAAAAACAAACAAACAAACACACAAACCATTTTGGTTCCTCACCAAGGCTGGCTCAACTGGATGACCAAACAGAGCCTGAAAAGGAAAGAAAACTGCAGAAGTGGTCAATGGAGGGGGTGGGTGGGACAGATGCACATAGGGGAGGGTCTTCTCCCCCTCCCCCCACACTGGCACATTCAAGGGGCTTCCTGGAAATACACCCCCTCCCCCATGGGAAGCGCTGGCACCCTCCGAATTGCCTTCCTTGGCACAGAGGCCGGGTGGAGCGGGGACTCCTGTACCCAGCAGGCACAGCTAGAAAGCCCCCTCCTCACCTGGTGGTGTGTCGTGCCTGCCTAAATTGCTATCCATCCGAGGGTAGGGGAAGATGGCATCGCAGGGACGAACGAGAGCAGTGTGTTAGGTGGGCAGAAGAGACGAGGCCGAAGGCCACATCGTGAGACGAGATGCAGAGAGGTTGCCGGAGGGGGGGGGCAGGAGGCTGGGCACCTGGGATCTTCAGTGGGATGGAGAAGGGGATGGTATTGGGTGTTTGGGGTGGGGTGGGGAGTTATGATTTTTAGAAGATGAGACACACATGCACGCACAATGGCCAAGGGGAGGATTTAACTTGGGGTTGTTTGGGAGAGAAAAATAGAGGGAGGGAGGGAAGAAAGGAAGGAAAAGAAAGGAAAGGAAAGAGAAAGAAAAGGAAGGAATGAGAGGGAAGGAAATGGAAGAAGGAAGGAAGGGAGGGAGGGAGGAAAGGAGGGAAGGAGGAAAGAAAGAAAGTAGGAAGGAAAGAGAGGGAGGGAAATTAAAGGTGAAAAGGAGAGGGAGGAAGGAAAAGGAAGGGAAGGAGGAAGGAAGGGAAGAAGTAGGAAGGAAAAAGGGCGGAAGGAAGGAAAGTAGGAAGGAAAAGGAGGGGGAAGGAAAGGGAAGGAGGGAAGGAAGGGAAAGACAGAAGGAAGGAGGGAAAGGGAAGGGAAGGAATGGAGGAAGGAAAAAGAGGGAAGGAAGGGAAGGGAAGTAGGAAGGAAAAAGGGAAGGAAAGGGAGGAAGGAAAGGAAAGGAAAGGAAAGGAAAGGAAAGGAAAGGAAAGGAAAGGAAAGGAAAGGAAAGGAAAGGAAAGGAAAGGAAAGGGAGGCAGGCGAAGGCGGCAGAAACTCTGGTGGGCAACTGTTCCCGATCTCCTCCGCCATCGCTGCCCTCTTTCTGGACCGACTTTCCGGCCGCGGTGCCTCTTGGCCGAAGGAGCGGAAAAGAGGCAGCTGCGATTTCCCCACAAAGTCTCCCTCCTCCTCCTCCTCCCGCCCCCCCAACCCAACCCCCCAACCCAGCCCCTGCCCGCACCCCCCCAATCCCGTGTCTTACAGGTTTAACAGCTCCGTGTTTCTGTCGGCTACTCTCTAGGGAAAAAAGCTTGCAAAATACAGAAACTCTTCTCGCTGCGAGTTGTTAACTGCTCACCCTCGCGAGAAGAGTTTTTGTATTTTGCAAGCTTTCCAGGGGTCTCCAACCTTGGCAACTTTAAGACTTGTGGACTTCAACTCCCAGAATTCCTCAGCCAGCTTTGCTGGGAGTTGAAGTCCACAAGTCTTAAAGTTGCCAAGGTTGGAGACCAGTGCAAAGAGACCAGACGACAGATACACGGAGCTGTTAAAAGTCCAGTAAGATGCCCATCTCACGGCCCCCCTAGTCCCCGCCAGGAAAAGAGTGGTGGGAAAAGCGGCAGCGGGCGATTGGGTGGACATGGGTAGCGGCACGGGGACAGGACCGGCGAACCACCTACCGCCCCCCTGGACCCTCTCACCGCCCCCCTGTCTCCACCCTTACCTCTCACCGCCCCCCTAAGGGTTCCCACCGCCCCCTGGGGGGCGGTACCGCCCCCTTTGGGAACCACTGGGTTAAACAGTTGCCATATAATCCTTTGGTACCTTCGGCTTCTTTCTTTTATGGAAATGTTGTTTTTTTCATTGACATATCTATTGACATCACTGGAGAAAGCTATAATATTGGAAAAAGTGGAAGGAAAGTAAAAGAGGACCAATAGCAAGATAGATAGATTTTGTTATGCAGCAATTTAAGTGCACCATTGAAAAAGCTGAAGAAACAGATGGTGATTATCATGGAGAAAATCTATGGCATGCAATCGATCAATTAATGGACATATGAAAAGTTCCAGATGACCACTATGACATTAGTTTATTGTATCTCTTTGCTGCCACCTAGTGGTCATCTTGGGTTTTGCAGCCAAGGCATGTAATTGGAAGAAGGCAACCAGCGAATGAGTATGTCTGGGCTAACCAATTGCTCCAGTAAGAAGAAAAAGATGAACTTGAGTTGAGTTTAATTCCTGATAACTGCATCCCTGCAGATTTCTTGGTAATGTTTTGAAGTGGCTTAACTCTGCTTCCTTCTGGGATATATTTTTGGCTTCTCCTTCTCGCCCACTAATTTGGGTTATCAATGCAGTCCCCCCTTTAAATTCTGATCAGGCCAACACTGCTTAGATCAGGCCAACACTCCAAGATAAACCATGGTTTGCCAAATGATCCTATAATGGTTAATCATGGCAAAGAATTCTTCCCATGTAATTTAGGACTTCTTAAACCACTAATCAATATAAGGTGCTTCACTGATGCATCGAGGAAATGTACTGTGGCATAGAAAAAGGTTATATGTTCCACAGCAGCCTATCTTTCATTCAAACAAGAAGTAGAAATTAATATAAATGTTGAGTCTGTTAAAGACTAACTAATCACATCTGTGTTGTGGGGAACCAATGTCGTCAGATATTATATCATGAAGATATAATTAAAATCTACATTAAACAAAATTGATATGGTACAAAGGACAATTGCCATGTGGAAAGGAAAAGTAACCCATAGATCTCTACTCCCTTCCTTCCTTAGTCTAATGTTCATTTATATAAAAAAAAAACACTGCAGTCCCAAGCCTAGAGTGGACTGCAAGTTTTATGCAGTCTTTCAAATCCCAGAATTTTGGTGCATTGTGGGAACATTTGGTGCATTGTTATATTTGTGTTGTTGCTCTCCTAATCTACCCTTTGGAATTTAATTTAGTTTGCACTTATCATAAGGGACATATAACAACCGCAGGAGAGTTGCAAAAGTATTTGCCTATTCTTAGCTCTTAAGTGCACAGAGAGTGTGACACTCAAAATCCATGACTTCACAAAATTGGCAGCACCCATTATTTTCTATTTCAGGCAATATAATTTTGCTGCTGTCCCAGAATTTAAGAAACTTCAGCATTTCACCCTTCTCATGCTCTCCATGCAAAAACTGCATTAAAGTGGCTCAAAAATCCATCCATCTCATTCAGAAATGAAATTTTGGAAAACGTTTATCTAAGATATAATAAACACAAGCCAGGTCACCTTCCTTGAATTTCAATGTGAGACACTTCCAGTATTGTCTTATATACATTTATGTAGTCCCAGATTCTTGCTCCATTCATTGAGTCTTGTCTCCAAATGTTTACCTCAGGATTCCACCCAAAAACCCATTTATTTAATTCTATTATTAATACCACTGGAATTTCAGTGTGGATTAATCTATATCATTTTATTTTAAAATGTAATTGTATTCTTCTACAGATTCAATCAAAATGCAGACCCAGACTCTATTCCCCTGTCTTAAATGCCTCTTGTTACCAAGAAAACAATAAGTACCCTGTTTCCCCCAAAATAAGACATCCCCTGATAATAAGCCCAATCGGGCTTTTGAGTGCATGGCAATAAGGCCAAGCGCTTATTTCAGGGTTCAAAACAATATAAGACAGGGTTTTATTTTCGGGGAAACACGGTATTAGTGATATCTTTGCTCATTTTACAAAAATAAACTATTACATAATTTGATGGGTGATATTCATATCTGTGGAAAAAAGTCAAGATAGTTGCTTAGTCACTGAAGATGCTAAGATAGAGAGAGAAGCAATGTACTTCCAAGTGTAGAAAAATGCAGGGCTCATATAAATTAATGATAACTGGATTTATTTAAGTTAAAAAATAAAGATGAATACTTCCAGAGGTAAGGAAGAGGAAATAATAGAGTGAGAGGAGTTGCCGCTGTCACCACCGCCATGATCCCGTTGCAGGAGGGTATCCACTTGTGTGTATGCATGTGTGCAAGAAAGAGATGAGAAAATGTTGGAGGCAGAGAATGAGAGAGAGCAAAGAGAAACGAGAGAGAGAAAGAGGGAGAAAGAGATGAGAGAGGGAGAGAGATGAGAAAGAGAGAGGGGGAGGAAGAAAAAGAGAGAGATGAAAGAGATGAGTGAGAGGAAATGAGAGAGAAAGATAAGAGAGAGAGAGAGAGGAGAAAGAGAGAGAGATAGGGAGAAAGAAAAGAAAGACACACAGAGAGAGATACTGTACCTGTTTAAAAGAAAATAGAAAAATGGCTCTGAGTGTTTAAGGCTGCAGACCCCTGGGTTAGGCAAACGCCATGGTCATTAAGTGAACCTTGTGGTCATTAAGCGAACACTGGTTGTTAAACAAGTCCATTTTCCCCAATGGGCATTTTTAACCCGAAACCAAAAGGGATTGTTGGGAACTGGCAAAAAACATAGACAACCTCAGTCACATGACTGTGTGGGATGTTGTAACTGTGTGTGTGTGCGCGCACACATGTGTGCGTGCATATGGCTGTCAAAACTCCAAAAACAGGTCAAGTATCTCTGAGGAGGTCAGTCATAAATTTGAACATTTGCTAAGCAACGGGCCATTAAGCGAGGACCACTTGTATTTGGTTTGCATTAAGGATTCAAAGCAGTATGGAATCTGGTTTCCTTTAATCCATTGGGGGATTGCAAAAGGTTCAGATGCAAGAATCCTCGTAGAGCAGTGGTTCACAACCTGGGGGTCGGGACCCCTTTGGGGGTCGAATGACCATTTCCTAGGGGTCGCCCCGGCATCCTCAGCTCCCCCCCCCACTGCCACAAGCCTGGCCATATCGGCTCAACTTGCCCGAGCCCTCCGATTGGTCGGGAGAGGTGCCATTCGGTGAGAGGCGTTTGTGACGCCTGGCGGCCGAGCTTTGACAGCATCAGCTAAGGGGCGGGGCGTCGCAAGATTGCGCGCTGGAGAGTACAAGGCAGTGCTTAAGACATCTGTGGCCGCCTCTGTCTCCTGCTCGCAGCGGCAATTTCTTCCCGCTGGTGTCGAAGGGAAAGGGAGTCACGGGAGGGAAAGGCCAGCCAACGACCACTTAAGTTTCACAGCGCATGACGGAGGGAAAGAGGACAGCTGGGTCGGAATTGTCTGTCTGCCCTCTCGCCCTCAGCTGGCGCGGAGACCCAGCGAACAAAGAGGCAAACAGGGAGGGAGAGAAGAGAGAGACTGAGAGATATTAGCGCAGGGCTAGCCTGATCATACAGCCTTGGTGCTGAGGGCGCCACCGCCGGGGGCAGGAGGAGCTAAGCCAGAGGGAACTGGAGAAGGAGGTGGTGCCGGAGCATGGTCCATCGCCGCCGCCCTGCTCCATATGATCAGGCTAGCCCTGTGCTAATATCTCTCACTCTCTCTTCCCTCCCTCCCTGTTTGCCTCTTTGTTTGCTGGGTCTCCAAAATAATTTTATGGTTGGGGGTCACCACAACATGAAGAACTATATTAAGGGGTCACGGCATTAGAAAGGTTGGGAACCACTGTTGTAGAGGGAACTAAGATCGTGATCACCAAGCCACGCCCACCCAGTCACATAACCATGAAGACACACCCACCATCACATGACCATCAAGACACACCCACAAAATAAGCCACACCCACAGAACTGGCAGTAAAAAAAATTCAGAACCCATCCCTGCTCCATAATATATATGGTTTATTTCCTCCATTGTCTCAACTGTAGTCTTCCTGGGGAAATTTATAAGTTTTAAAGTATTACTTTGTGAAACCCCAGGTACAGTAATTTGCAATAGAAATAATATAGACTTAAGAGTCAGAACCATCACAACAAATTTGCATTTCTTTGAGTTTATCATACCTAGCAATATTTAATGCAGCAGTCTATATCTATTCCCTGTGCCTGAAAAGGAAACAAAACAATTTGGTGCATATTCCAATAGAACCTTTGCTGTCATTCTTTTGTTATTGAAGAGCCATTAACCTTGAATTCATGATTGAATGAATGTATGATGTTGAATGGTTGTTGATGATTTTCTTTTTATATTGTGTTTTAATTTTTATACTTACTTTTAATTAACTTTTTAGATTTTGGCTATTCTTGTATTTTCTCACTGTTGTACGCCGCCCTGAGTCCTTAGGGAGTTGGGCGGCATATAAGAATTCCGAAATAAATAAATAAATAAATAAATGATTCGCTTCCTCAGAACTTGAGAGTTTAATAGAAAACTTCAGCTGTGTATTCAGAGTAGTATTTCTTCACAGATGGATTGAAATTTGTTCATACAGAGGCAAATATCTGAATTTTTATTTAAAATGGCTCAAATTTGCAAAAATAAATAACCTCAGCTAGGATCCCAGTCTAGATAGAGAAAACATTAGAAAGAGACTCAGTCTGATTCCTTCCCGATTCCCTGGATTAAAAGGGACAGGGAAGAGAAAATGTTATCAGATTTACAAAATTCTGTTGTTATAGCCTTTCTCAATAAGCTTTAGTTCTGGTCTTTTTGCAGAATCTGTTTCCTGATCTGCACAGCTTTATAGGGCTGACATTTATATATCTAAGAGCCTCTTTTATCATCATAATTCAGAGTAGTTACAAGTAATATGTCAGCCAAGGAATGGTAGAATTTTTTTGCTCTGATTTTGTTCAGAAGCAATGAATGCTTCCATCAAAGGGGTAATACAGGCCTAAATTCACATTATCTATGAAAACAAAGTTGGTGGAATATGAACAGTTAAGTCAATTAAATCTCCATTGTGAGACATGTGAATATATTAAAAATCCTATATATGGATGCAGGTATTTCTGCATGCAATCATGAGTTTAAAGCAAGTAATGTGCTCTGTTTGACTGAGCTCATCCATATATATGAGGTCACTGGCAGGATTCATCTGATGGTTCAGGCTGAACTTGTCTGATCCTGCAAAAATTACTAATTGGTTAGTAATTGCATGGGAATTACTATTTATTAGTAATTACTATTCATTTATTCAATTTCTATAGCAAATTCAACCAAGTGACTCTGAGCAGCTTACAGCTCTAAAATTACAGAACAATATAAAAACATTAAAAAAAACATCCACAGACTTCCGGTTCCGGATCGCTGCATCGCGGACGCTCCTCGTTGAGCGCCTTTCCTTTTCCCCGTTAAAGCCGCCAGAACAGCTGTCTGGCGGCTTGAAAGTCTCTGCCCCGGGCAAAGGGGAGAGATGAGAGCCGGACAGGTGGGGTAGAGCCCCCCCTAGTGCCCCAAGTGTCAGCCAGGGGCGCGAAAGGTGAGGGCTCCCCAGCCAGCCTGTCTCTTGCTCCGGGGACTTGGAAACCTCCGCTTTTGCGGAGCAAGATGCCGTGACCACCCGCTGCTTCGTGAATGGGATTACAACTACTTAATTGTTTAAACAAGCAGACAGAGAGAGACAGGATTTTAAAGGGCAAGTACAGATTTTTTTTTTCTTTCAACTCCACTGCTGATTTTCACTTCGGAAGAAACTAAGTAACAGTTATTAGGCTACAACATGGCGATCGGAGAAAGTGGGAGGAGAAGTGAAAGTAACTTTCGTTTCCCTAGCAGCTTTTTTTCTTATGGAAATTTTTGATTTTGAAAGTTGGCTTTACTCTCTCTGTCTCCCGATTCTGGATTAAATAATAACTGACAATTTTTTAAAAATAAAATTCTATCTGGCTTTGGAATTTGAAAGAATTTTAAAAGAAATTTAAAAGAACTTTAACTAGAGGCTTGGCTTTTTCTTTGTTCACCACTGGAAATACTAAAATGGCTTCAAAATCTGGAAAGATTGTTTTGAATAAAAGAATGGATTATTCATCTGGTTATATTTCTAAAATGCAACTTACCACTGAGTTAACACCCCCAAAGTCTTTAACACCTGAAAATTTAATAAGTACCTTAAAGATTATGAAAGATGAACTTATTGTTGAATTTAACCAAAAAATTAGTGAAATAGATAATAAAATGCAGGCTGCTTTAAAGAATATTGACCAACAAATTAGAAATGATGTGTTGGAGGTATGTAAAGGTCTAGCAACAAATATTGAAGTTTTGGCAAACCGCATTGAAGAAAACAAACAAGTTTTGACAACTTCAGTAGAATACATAGATAAAATACAAAATGACATTGCAAATTTTGAAACAGAGGTGTTAATGACGCAATTCAGATCCATGGAATTTGCCATAAGGGTCAGGGGGTTGAAAGAAGGATTATATGAAGATTTGAAAGGAAGGATGGTGGAAGCTTTGGAGCAGGTGTCTGGACTGTCTAAAGAAGAACTAGCCAGGCAAATTGATAAAATATATAGAATCAACTCCTGGTATGCAAAACAAAAACACCTACCAAGGGATATTGTAATATACTTTACTACAAGAGCCTTACGGAATAGGATTATACAGGCGACGTTTAAGAATAACCTGCAGGTGAATGGCCAGGAACTGATGATATGGAAAGAAATTCCCTCTAAAATGCTCAAAGCCAGAAAAGATTATACCTTTCTGATTGATGAATTTAAAAGGTTAAATTTACATTACAAATGGGAAGCACCAACAGGAGTTGCAGTGAAATTTCTGGGAAAAAGATATCGGCTTAATACAACAAAGAAAGCTACTGAATTTTATGTCAACGTCTTAAAGGCTGATATATCCAAGATTCCAGAGGAAAGATGTATGAAAACAAAAGAGGAGGAGGAGGGAAAGCCATCCCTTCCTCTTCAAATCGAAACAGATTTACAAAATTTAAATGATTGGCAGAGCCAGACAGATGTCTACAGTGTGGAAAAGGAGATGGAAGATCGGGGTCAGATGGGAGGCGAGCTGACAACTACAAAATTATCAAGTTACAAAAAGATGCAACCATCATCAAGATACAACAAGATGCAGTGTTGAAGTTTATTGGACAGATGGTTGCCATTATGACTGTACTTTTCTTTTTCCCTTCTTTCCTTAATTTTTTTTTCTTTTCTTTACTTCTTGCATTCTTTTTTTTTCTTTTGTTTTTTTTGGGGGGCTTATTCAAAGTATTATTAATTCTTTTTAAAGATTTAGAACTTTTTTGAACCTAATAATTTAATACATAGTAACATTATGTTACTAATAGAGTGGTAGAATTTATGATGAAGTTTAAGGTTTTTGTATTATTATTTAGTTATTTTTTGTGTAATATCAATTTAAGTTTTATTTAATTGTGAGAAAGATTTGGAATTGTTATCTATCCAGTTATAAAATATTACAATTAGATTTAACATTTTTTTTTTTGGGAGGAAGGTTATTTAAAGTTTGGAATTAGTGCTTATAATCTGATATATAGTAATAGTATGTTATTTATATACTGATTGATTTTATGATGAAGTTTAAGGTTTTTGTATTTAATACTTAGTCATCATTTATGTAATAATCATTTAATTCTTAGTTAACAGTGAAGAAATGTTGTGAAGGGTAGATGATTGAAAGGAGGAGGAAGGAATTTTTATTAGTGTACAATTTGGAGTTGAAGTTTTAAAAAAATAAGGTGGAAGTCAAAATTTTTTAATTTAATTTAAATTTATTTTATTGATATTATGCCCTGTACTCTCTCTGGGAAGTCCGGGGGGGAGGGGGGGGAGGGAAAGGGGTGGGTTAGGGGGGAGAAAAATTAAAAAAAATGTTTGTACTTTCTATTTAATGTTTAGCTATTATCTATGTAATTTTGTACTAATAAAACTTTTTGGGGAAAAAAAAAAAAAACATCCACAAAAGTATAAACAGCAACCTTGATTATTATAATTAACTGTAAAGCCAAGTAATGAGGTCTTTAACACATGCTGATCCCCAGGCCTGGGTACATAGCTGAGTGTTTAAAGCTTTGCAAAAAACCAACAGGGTTGGAGCCATTCTTAATCTCTTGAGGGAAGAATATTCCAGAAGGCTACAGTAGAAAAAGGCTGTCTTCTAGTTCCTGATCATTGATACTCTTTGGCTGATGGGATCTGCGGCATGCCCAATCTGTTGAATTGGATTGAATGGTTAGAAACTCTTGGAAAAAGACAGTCCTTCAGGTAATCCAGTCCCAGATCATTTAGGTCAGCGGTCACCAATTGGTGGTCCGTGGACCACTGGTGATCCGTGAGAAAATTTTGGTGGTCCACAG
The DNA here is from genome assembly GCA_023053685.1 of Diadophis punctatus similis. Classification (NCBI taxonomy): domain Eukaryota; kingdom Metazoa; phylum Chordata; class Lepidosauria; order Squamata; family Dipsadidae; genus Diadophis; species Diadophis punctatus. The sequence continues at coordinate 91,529,248 of JALIGW010000002.1, forward strand.
AAAAATTATTTGCATTTTTTATATTGCACTAAATCAAGCTACGGCCTGGGCCAGATATGTGCAGTGAATGTTTGTGTTGCTGCAGAGTCTCCCCCTTCTGGGTCTTTTGTGCAGGTCGGAGGTGGCAAAGATTTTGACTTTGGATCTGCTTCGGCCTCCTGGTGCCGGGCTTTGGGTGAAGGCTGGAGGGAAGCGCCGCTGGTGGTGAAGAGCCGGAGGGCCTTGTTCCAGTGGGACTGCGTCATGTCCTGGAACTGGCTGACCATCTCAGCCTGCTGAGCCTCCAGGTGCTGGCCTTGCACTCCCACAGGTCTTCCCTCTGCTTGGAAAGCCTATGCTCGTTGTCCTCAGTGAGGTGACCCTCCTTCTCGGTCAGATCCAATTTGAACTGAGACAGCTGATTTGCCAACTCTTTCTCGTGGTGGCTGCTTATCTCCAACAACTGCTTCCTGTTGGGGCCCTAAGGAGCCTGGGTGGGCAGACGAGGAGTGGCTGGGAGGGGAGGGGTGAGTAGAGGCCGTCAAGGTGCATGACATTGAGTTGGCCACACCCACCCAGTCACATTACCACCTAATCATGCCCACCCAGCTGCTCATTAGGCAGCTCATATTAGTGGTCCGCGGGATTTAAAATTATGAATTTAGTGGTCCCTGAGGTCCGAAAGGTTGGTGACTCCTGATTTAGGTGAACTTTAAAGGTGACAACTAGCACCTTGAATTTCACCTGGAAACACACAGGCCAATGCAGCTCACAGAGTAGTGGTGCTAGTTGTGCTGTTTAGTTGGCACCATTTATTAGCCATGCAGCTGCATTTTGCGCAGTGAAGTTTCCAAGTGCTCTTCAAGGGAAGCCCCATATAGAACACATTACAGTAATCTAAGCAGGAAGTTGCAAGGGCATGAGTGACTGTGAACAGGGTCTCCTATCTAGGATGGGTCCAACTGGAGCACTACCCAAAGGTTTTCTTTAAAAAAAAAACTGTCTCTCCAGCCGAGCTTGAAATCTTGCTTCGGGAGGGGGCAGTTGAGCAGCGTTTCCCCCCCTCGCCGGGCACCTGCAGCCTTGGTGCAACTCCTGGCCTTTCCACAGTAAATAAAAACTTCTCGTGAGTTTCTATATTTATTGTTTGCATGTAGATTTCTTATTGTTGTGAGCCGCCCAGGGTCTCTGTGGAGTGGGCGGCATACAAGTGCGAATAATAAATAATAAATAAATAATTCTTTAAGAAGGAGGCGCACCTAGTGGGACTACTCCATCTTTCAAGGAGTTTACTACTACCCAGACCCAATCCTGCATCCTGCATCCATTCCCTTCCTGCATAGGCTAGGAAGAGAATAGAGCTTTGCATACCAGCACTCTCCACTCGCGTGAGTGGAGCTTCACGTGCTAGGGCAGGTGCCCTCTGCTCACGTGTGAAGCTCCATTTGCATGAGTGAGGGTATGCATGCATGCCGTTTGCATCAATGGAGCTGTGCATGCATGCATCCGTCACTCACACTTGTCCCCTCTGCGCCAGGCTGGGCTGCCAAGGTGGAAAGGTTGGGGACCACTGTAGTAACTGATATACAGATGACCTGACCTTCTGTTTTCTCTCTCTAATATTGCAGATGTAGAAAGTTAGCGCCCCCCACTAGAAGAATGAAATATTTAGGAAATATTAAAAAGGCAGAATATTATATTTCCCTAAAGGAAAAATGGAGAAACATGCTCTTGGAGACAGAAAGCAGCCCCCAACTTTCTTAATAGCCCTCAGAAGACGTCAGCACTTAAGAGATAAAGAGCTTATTGAAAGAAGCCAAGTATCTACGTAGCTCTAATCCTACCTGAACAAAGGTAGGATTAGCCTTCAGCCACAATAGGAATTGCCCAACGCCACTTCATTGCATCAGCAGTCCAAACTTCAACCAAAATTAGCTCAGACAACCTATAGAGCCAGCTATGACCCCTACATAACCCATAAAACAGCCAATATAATACATGTTCTTGCACAGGAACAGGAAGCTCAAGTGCAAAGCCCAAGAGAAGGTATAACACCACCACCCTTCAACTCCATGTGGTCAGCTGCCCAGAATGCAGGATTGGTGGTGGTTCTGTTCATCATTAAACCATCTTTCCAAGCAACCTCCACGTTTCCAATGTCTTTCTCCCAGTTTGAAAATGAACCAGATGGATATTGGAAGAAATATCCGTCTGATATATGTTCAGAAGACTGAACAGCTTTAGAATAGGAGTCCTGAGGCAATTTGGCACACATGAAAGTGAATTTATTTATTTATTTATTTATTTATTTATTTACTAACTTCCTATTTATTATTTACTAACTTCCATTCCAAACCCAGCCATACCCAATTCTTTCTGAGTTGCTTCCCTGTCTATTCTCTTGTTCACTAAGTCTCAGGGTTTTTTTGTCCTGCAATATATAGGAGAAGTAAGTTGTTTATGTCTGTTAAAACACAATACAAAAACTTGTCTTTTTAAAATTCATTACTAGAGGGAGCCCTGACACTGAAAAAAAGATCCTGACAGGACTAAAAATAGACTGCTGGATTGCAAATGGTGAAGATTTAAAAGTGAAAATAAACAAACACATATTAAAACATATTACTGGACCTATTACATTGTGATAGGTGCCCACTTCCTGTCCTGTTCCCACTTCCAAAAATCCCTGCAGTTTTTTTTCCCCATCAGCAGGGGGAGGGGGTGTGACAGTGAAAAAAATAATCTCAGTTCCATAGCACCCACTACTGAGGAAAAATTTGCTGGGAAATGGGAATAATGGTAATTTGACTATTACAAATTAAAAAGTGAAACCCTAAAGTATAAAACATAAATTAAAAAAAGAAAACATGCCCATTTGGGGACACAACAGAGGTGGGATCCTACCTCTGATTGCCGGTGTGGTTAATCGCTGAGTTCGGCGCAGAGCCGAAGACTCTGCTCCCGTTCGCGGAACGGGAGCTTTCCCCGGGTGCTTTCCCTGCCCGCATGGATGCCGCCAATTGCGTTCTTTTGCCCTCTGCGCATGCCCAAAGCGTTCCGCATGCGCAGAGGGCAAAAGAACGCAATTGGCAGCATCCATGCGGGCGGGGAAAGTGCCCAGGGAAAGCTCCCGTTCCGCGAACGGGAGCAGAGTCTTCGGCTCTGCGCCGAACTCAGCGATTAACCGCACCGGCAATCAGAGGTAGGATCCCACCTCTGGGACACAACTGCCAATTTTTTGAAGGTGGCCCGCAAAATGTTGCACAAAGACTTATGTGATCCTTTGCCTGCAGTAGATTCAAATCTAACTTCAATAATGTCATGCTTTCATGTTTTCAATGTTTCTAGGACTGTTCACTTTGTTCTGTACTATAGTACCTTACTCATGTCTATGCTGTGCATAACATTGCTTACTTGAAAGGGAATAGTTGGATGGGTTTGCAAATATTTTGTATGTCATCTAATCTCAAGCTGTTACATCTCATTTTTCTTACCAAATATCACTTTACCATGAAGTACTTCAACTTAAAAGTTAATTGCTTTAAGGAGACACTAAGCTTTTTTTCCCTTAATTGCAGTCAAACTAATTTTAAGAGATTTGTGGCAAGATTGTCTCATGCAGGGGGATTCCCATTAAGAAAATGAGCTTAGCCAGGTTTTAGAAAATATTGTCATTTTCTTTAAGTCCCTTACATGCCAAGCAACAAGGAAATAATGGGTTTAAAACGCTTGTTTGAGAACACTTTTGTTATCCCAAAAGAAAATCAAACCACAGCTTTAATTGCAGTCTTACCTAATGACATTGTCTCCAAATACAGGCAAACTAATTACAGATACAAACAGATTTCCATAAAATTTGGCTGCAGTTCATACAGTATATGCAGAGGTGAGAAATGTAACCAATATTTAGGTTCCTATTTCCATTTTATGTTGCTTTTAGCCTGCAGTCTGATATGTGGCTGTTGGTGGCAGGGGAGTGGGGGAGAACCTCTATGCAAGATCAGGCCTGCTTACGAGCATTGATTTCAAGTAAACCCAAGGCCAAAATAGATGTAGAATAGGAAAGCCCAACTATATTGCTGAGAAGCTCTAGATTTAAATGGTGGGACTGGGTAAACTTCCTTCTCAATGTTGCTTCCCAAATGTAAATCACATGCAGTCTAGTTTTACTATCCTATGGCTTGTTTAAGTAGGGTTTATTGAACAAAATACAGGATGCCAAGCTATAAGCCAGGGGTGGTCAACTATGGCCCTTTTAATGACTTGTGGACTTCAACTCCCAGAATTCCTGAGCCAGCTTTTCTGAGGAATTCTGGGAGTTGGAGTCCATAGGTCATAAAGGGGCCATAAGTTGCCCACCCCTGCTATAAACATGAGTGCTACACTGGGCCTTGTTTGACATTTTGAAGGCTACCTCCAAAAATGAGTGAAATTATCTCGATAGTTTTAATGTTATTTTTTATTATTATTTTTACATATTTTTGGTTAAACTGCTTTAGTTTAAAAACCTGCCACCCTTTTGTTAATGAGTGGGGGTACCATGACACTGAAATTCTTTTTCAGCACAAGCTTCCTTTGATGCTTTAAAAAAAATGAAACCATGCCTGGGTCTTTGGGGAGAAGAACAGAAAAAAAGAATAATCTGTCTCTTCCTAGATTAAAAAAAAAAGTTGCAGTTTTTTTTGGGGGGGGGCAGGTGGGTAAGAAGGAAGACGGGCTTCATCAGAATGGGGATTGGGGAGGCAATATGAAGTTGGCTTGATAAAAGAGGACAAAGAGGCAGCAAATGGTGTGGATTGAAGACCGTAAGAGGAGTTAGGAATACAGGTAGTCCTCATTTTATGACCACAATCAGAACCAACAGGTTCATGTTAAGCAACAGAGTTGCTAAGTGAGTCGCGCCCGATTTTATAACCTTTTTTGTGCCACAGTTGTTAAGCAAATCAATGCAGTTGTAAATAGCAATAGCAATAGCACTTAGACTTATATACCGCTTCATAGTGCTTTACAGCCCTCTCTAAGCGGTTTACAGAGTTCAGCATATTGCCCCCAACAATCTGGGTCCTCATTTTACCGACCTCAGAAGGATGGAAGGCTGAGTCAACCTTGAGCCTGGTAAGATTTGAACAGCTGAACTGCTGAACTAGCAGTCACTGAAGTAGTTGCAGTGCTGCTTTTAACCACTGCGCCACCTTGGCTCCTAAGTAAATCACGTTGTTAAGCAAATCCAGCCTTCTCCGTTGACTTTGCTAGTTGGAAACCCGCTGGGAAGGTTGCAAATGGTGATCGTGTGATCCTGGGACACTGCAGCTGTCATAAACCGTCATTTACCCATGACTGGGTTCCAATACCATGATTAAGCCAAAAATGGTTTGGACTTCCATTGGTGTACAGATCCAGCCAGTAGAGATGTATGGCAGGAGCGTCACCTGTGGAATTCTTGGGTAACATGTAGTCTGGCTGAGGGTTCAATGCAAACAATGATGCCATAGGTAGTACCCAGCTTTGTTTAGCAAACGTTCAAAGTTACAATAACACTAAAAAAAGTGAGTTATGACCAGTTACAACCTCGCACTTACAACCGTTGTAGCATTTCCATGGTCAAGTGATTAAAATTCAGGCACTTGTCAACCGGCATGTATTTATGAGGGTTACTACGTCCCAGGGTCATGTGATTGCCATTTGTGAGCTTCCCAACTGGCTTCCAATAAGCAAAGTCAATGAGGAAAGCTTAACAGCTTGATTCTCTTAATAACTGCAGGGATTCACTTAATTGTGGCAAAAAAGGTCATAAAATGGGGCACAACTCACTTAACTGACCTGTTTAGCAAAAAATCTGGTTTTCAATTGTGGCCGTAAATTGAAGAAGGTCTACCTGCATAATGTGGAAGACATTCAAGCTACCATCGCTTCAATGATGCCTGTGCATAGCACTCTTTAGTGTATATCATGCGTTTGTATTTACTACTTTAGCCAAATTTTGACTAGATTCCACAGCCCTACCTATATCTGTCTTCCGATGTAGCACTATAAATCATATTCACACCTGGAACAAAATCTTCATTTTATGCAGTTAGGTGACAAACTAAAGATGCATTGGTAGCACTAAGCTTTGACATGATCATATCTGTGTGTAATAATTACTCATCCATACTATTTGAATATTTTTTCTCTTTGCATATCAACTCTCCTTCTCCATTTGGTCCTTGACTTCCAATATGAAGAGCTAGGTTTCAGGTTATGGAAGACCAGTGGCAGTTAAAACATCCTCGGCCATCAGCAACTTCATTGTCAGGACAATTTGGCCAAAGAACATTTGAATACCACAAAACATAATGGACGTGCTAAGCACATACCTAAACCACTTAAGTCAATGAGCTTTTGTGTTTAATTTTATTTGGGTCATGGCTGCGAGGAGAGAAATCCTCTAGTGCAGAGTTGCCTGGCGCCACCCGTGATCTATTCAGCAGTGGGTGAAGTCCTTTTAAATGGTCTTGGTAGACTGGCTGTCTCCATTTTAAAACCAACATTTTCGTTCAGGGATTACTGCAAAAATTTCGTTGCTTTTGTTATGGTGCTCTTTTTTTAAATTTTAATTATTTGCATGGTGTTGAAGGGATTTTATTCAATGCCTTTTTTATTTATTTATTTTTATTTATTTAGTTTGTCAAACATATACGAGATAACAGGTATAAGTATAAACATGGACATGAACACAGGAAATGAGTACGAATAAACGGGGACAGTAGGACAGGGACGGTAGGCACGCTGGTGCACTTATGCACGCCCCCTTACAGACCTCTTAGGAATGGGTGGTATAAGGTATTCTATTGTGAGCAGAGGAGTGGAGTATTCTTCTTGTGAAATACCTCTGGACTTGCTCAATTGTATTAATGTCCGATATATAGTATGGATTCCAGGCAGACAAGCTGTATTCGAGAATTGGTCTGGCAAAGGTTTTGTATGCCCTGGTTAGCAGTGCAATGTTATCGGAGAAGAAGCTTCACAAAATTAGGTTAACAACTCTTAATGCCTTTTTGGCAATGCTGTTACAGTGAACTCTGGGGCTTAAATCGTTTGAGATGAGTACTCCTAGATCCTTGACAGAGTGAGGGTCGTCTATGAGGTTGTATCCGCCCAGCTTGTATTTGGTGTTATGATTTTTGTTTCCAATGTGTAGGACAGAGCATTTGTTGGTTGAGATTTGGAGTTGCCATTTGTTCGACCATTCTGACACATAGTCAAGGTTGCTTTGTAGGGCAGCAGTATTGTCGGTGGTGTTGAATAAATAGTTTTACATCATCAGCGAAGAGGACACAGTTGCTTATAATATGATCGCAAAGATCATTTATGTAAAGCAGAAAGAGTGTGGGTCCTAAAACGCTGCCTTGGGGGACACCGCTGTTAACTGGTGCAGGGTTTGATAGGGCGCTCCCTATTTTGACTACTTGTTGCCTGTTTGAAAGGAACGCGGCTATTCACTTGTGAAGGGATCTGGAAATGCCGTAAGACAGTGGTGGCCAACCTGAAGCGTCCCATGCGCCAATTGGCCCAGGCGTCCTGGGTGGGCGGGCCCGCCTGGATGCCGCCATTTGAGTTTTGCCCTCTGCGCATGCGCAGACGGCAAAACGACACAAATGGCAGCATCCAGGTGGGCGGGGGGGGGAGGAAAGGAGCAGGAAGCGAGGAAAGGAGGAGGCAGCAGCGGCGGCTGCAGAGCCGAAAAGCGGTGGGAGCCGAAGGGGAGGCTCCATTGCCGCAACAGCCCCGGACCTACAACAAAGAACGAGGCAGGGTCACCTTCGCACTCACGAAGGGCCCGCCTGCACCGCATTCACCTCCGGGACTGGGAATCCCCCGCTTTGGCTTTTCACGCAAACCCGGTGTTGCCAGAGAACCCCAAAGCTCCCCATTTGGCAGGGCTCCGTTCCTGAGCTTGGCTCCCTCCATCAGAGGGTGGCCGGCTGGCCGGGCGAGCGAGGCTCTGGGCGGCCGGCGGCCGGGCAGCGGGGCGAGCAAGGCTTCGGGCGGCGGGCGGCCGGGCGAGCGAGGCTTTGGGCAATGGGCGGCAGGGGGAGTGAGCGAGCGCTTGGCCAGATGCGGCCGCCGCCTGCCCGCCGCCCAAAGCCTCGCTCGCCCCGCTGCCCGGCCGCCGCCCGCCCAGAGCCTCGCTCGCCCGGCCAGCCGGCCACCCTCTGATGGAGGGAGCCAAGCTCAGGAACAGAGCCCTACCAAATGGGGAGCTTTGGGGTTCTCTGGCAACACCGGGTTTGCGTGAAGAGCCAAAGCGGGGGATTCCCAGTCCCGGAGGTGAATGCGGTGCAGGCGGGCCCTTCGTGAGTGCGAAGGTGACCCTGCCTCGTTCTTTGTTGTAGGTCCGGGGCTGTTGCAGCGATGGAGCCTCCCCTTCGGCTCCCACCGCTTTTCGGCTTTGGGCGACGGGCGGCGGGCAGGCGGCGGCCGCATCCGGCCAAGCGCTCGCTCGCTCCCCCCGCCGGCCCTCCCAGAGCAGCTCCGGGGACATAAAGGAGGCAGATGGACCTCTTGGAAAGCTCCAGGCGGGGGAAGGGCGCCGAAGGAAGCACTACTTGGTTGCTGAAGCCGCCTGGCAGAAAGCGCGCCCGGGGAGGCGGGCATGGAGGAGCGGCGAAGGCGAGGCGCTCCGGCCCGGGAGAGGGATGGTCGACGAGGAGGAAGGCCTGCGCCTCCGGAACTTGGCCCCAGCCCGCCGCTCCCCAAAGCCCAGCGCTGCAGGTGCCTTCAGGAGCCCTGAAGCTCTGCCAGCCGCCTCCTTTCCTCGCCTCCCGCCTCCCCTTCGGCTCTGCCGGCAGAGCTTCAGGGCTCCTGAAGGCACCTGCGGCGCTGGGCTTTGGGGAGCGGTGGGCTAGGGCCAAGTTCCGCACGCGGGAGGCGAGGAAAGGAGGCGGCCAGCAGAGCCTCCCCTTCGGCTCTGCCGGCCGCTTCCTTTCCTCGCCTCCCACCGCCCCTTCGGCTCTGCGCGCGGCGGGGAGAGCTGCGAGACGCGCGTCCTACGTGGGACTTGTTCCGTCGCGTTCCTCGGTAGTGTGTCCAGGGCAGCCCATTCTAAAAGAGAAAGTCTCGCGAGTTCAAACTTCTCAAACTCGCGAGACGATCTCTTTTAGAATGGGATGCCCTGGACACAATACTGAGGAACGTGACGGTGGATGCGCCACTTGAAATCGTGGAATGCGCCACGTTTGGCGCATGCGCCACGGTTTGGCCACCCCTGCCGTAAGAGCTAAGTTTTAACAGTTTTAACAGTTTTTTCCCTATCACTTTTTCTGAGGTTTGCAAATTATAGTTCTGGGGCAGCAAACTCCATTCCAAAACCACTAATGATATCAAACCTAATATTTCTCAGCATGCTACAGATTTAGTAATGATTTGTTTGTTTGTTTGTTTGTTTATTTACCCTCCATCTTACCATAAGGTAACTCTGGGCGACTTACAGTTACATATAAGCTAAAACATAAAAAGTTAAAAAACAAATATCCCTCTTATTTTTTTATCTTTTCTGATTAAACTGCCCTTAAAGTGATGAAACTTGCATCTATCCAAAATTTTTCTATCCTGAGGGGAAAAAATAGCTAGAATGGCCATAGAGTTCAGTCTCTTGACTACTAATATGGCTGACACAACAGTGTCCCCTAGTGGTCTTATATCCAAATGCAGAAAGGTCCATCCAATCCCCTACAATTGCGACATTCAACAACCAACTTCCATTTCCCATTTAGAACATAGAACATAGAATGATAGAGTTGGAAGGGACCTCGGAGGTCTTCTAGTCCAACTCTGTGGGGGCTCCGGCTCTCTGGAACCAACTACCCCCAGAGATCCGAACTATTCCCACCTTACTGGCCTTCCGGAAAGCCATTAAGACATGGCTCTTCCTGCAGGCAGGGTGAGAGATCATTGAACATCTCAATCTCCCTCTTGGTATGAATGGTATTTGTTGGTTTCTTTTCCTATTTTTAAAAACTGTTTTTTATGACCGTATTTTTAATTATACTATTGCTGTTCTTGTGTATGCTGTACGCCGCCCTGAGTCCCTCTGGGAGTAGGGCGGCATATAAGAATTGCAAAATAAATAAAATAAATAATAAACTCCCTGCTCAAGCAGGAGAACCTATATCATTTCAGACAAAAGATTGTCCAGTGTCTTTTTGAAAGCCTTCAGTGATGATGGAGCACCCCTATATAGACTACAGTAGATGACCACCAATCCTAAAGTTAATGAAGCAGATGTAGAATCAGGCCGAAATCCTGATGGTTAGGATGATTCAGCTAAGGAGAGTTTGTTTATGGTTTTTATTCTCATAGAAACGAATCAGTGCCATTGCATTCTTCCTGAATTAGAAGACACTGTTATAGTGAAGATGCTATGCTACTTTATCCCCCAAAACTGAATGATTTGGCATTGTAGATAAGGATCCCAAAGACTCACTCTCTGCTACCCCCAGTAGTTGACTAAAGTTCTAATTATTATGTGTGTGCTCACACAAAGTAATTATGGTTCTAAATTAATCACCCAGCTGCATTAATTTATTCAGTCTTTTATCCATTAAACCACTGGCAATTTGCCCTAGTGCAATCTAAAAACAACAACAACAAAGGAAGTAATTTCCCCTATATCTCTTTTAAATTATGTGCAAGTTTATGGAGCCTTTTAATCAATTATCCACCTAAGATTTATTTAGCTGAGAGGCAGAACAAAATATAATAATATTAAATAAAGTAGAATTCGACTTTTCTTCACTTTATCTGACTTAAAAGTTTAGCTACTTAAGATCCATACAAACCTCTACCCATAAAACCACTGAAAGGCTCATTATAAAATCATCAGCATCAGCATTTCCTGGGAGAACCTGTACTTCAAAGACACAATATTAAAAGGGACTATTAAGACTGAACTTCTTCCTGTTTGTGATAACACAGACTTTACTAGCAGGAGTAGAGGGCTTGGTTCTGCTATGCACTCCTTCATCAGCCATCTGCAGACTCTCACTAACATCTGGATTCCATAATCCATGAAATTTCAACACCAAAAGATTATGGCTGGTTTCACAAAATGATGGGCTGTTATGCATTTCATAATGTCTTGGCAATTACCTGAATTCTAAGAGCTGCAGTTTCACTGAAAGGTAAAACAGATGAGAAACTCTAAAAGCTATATCAGTTCTGACTGCAGTGGCAGTCGTTAACCATTTGAATATTTCTACAATAGGCATAGATAGTATATCCCAATGATCTAAAACAGGGATGTCCATCCTTGGCAACTTCAAGACTTGTAGACTTCAACTCCCAGAATGCATGCTGACCGGGGGAATTCTGGGAGTTGAAGTCCACAAGCCTTAAAGTTGCCACAGTTGGACACCCCTGATCTAAAAGTTTCTTAAGTATCTCAGGGTTGGAACTACTGTACCAGTTTTCCCATCTCTAAGGTTGATCCTCTCTAAATTTCAGTATAAAAGCATATATACATTTTTGCATCAGCCTTGTTTCCTCCTTTATTTCAATAAGACATACCAGCAATCTCTCCATTGGTTTAGCCAACTATCCTCCACTACAAGCAGAGTCCTGAATAACTGGAATATCTGTATTCCAATCTGCTACTTCTCATTATAAACATCTGGATGCATGTTACAATTACAATTTTAATTCTATTCTCATTCGTTTTAATGAGAATGGAAAACAATTCTAAAATTATGTAGTAGAATGTGGGAGTGATCTTGGGGGACAAGGGGAGGTGCCCCAGTCAGACTGCTGGTCAGATAAGAGGCTGCTTAGCTTGCAGCAGGAATGTGGATGCCCGTCAAACATCTCAGCAGGGACCGTCTGGAGTTTCTTGAGTTGTAAAGACAACGGAGAAAGAGATTTATTTTCAGAGTTGCAAGATTCTGTTACTGTAATTTTGCAGTGAAGTAGGATTAGTTCATCTGGGTGTGCTGCTTGTCTGGACTGCCTCAGAAGGCTTAATGTCTTGAAACTTGAAAATTTGAAAATCTAGCAAAAATGCTGACCTCAATGATGCTCAGTTTAAGCAAATTAAACACCAGGCAGCAGGAGTTTCAAATTGTGTGTATAGCAATGGATCCAACCTTTCCAGCTTGTGGACCAGCCCGGGGGAGGGAGAGAGGGGATAGTTCTGTGGTAGTGGTGGGTGCACACGTGCCCTCTGCTCACACAACTGGAGCCGCACATACTGCTCACCCACTGTGCGCACAAGTGGAGCTGTGTGTGTGTGCTTCTGCAGCCCGGTTCTGAACGTGCAACGGCCCGGCAGTGGGCCACGACCTGTGGATTGGGGATCCCTGGGGTATACGTATCCTGACTTATGTATGACTGTATTTGGGGCTAAAATTTTGGTCATAAGTTGTTACCGTTATAAGTCAAGACTCACATAACTGGAATTTTTTTCTGTCATTTTTTTTTGCTGCGGTTGCTAAATGAATGCAGCGGTGATTCAACAAATTCATTTGGAGTCCCCCCCCCAGAAACCATGCTGAGTCCTCCCCCAAGAGGACTTTACATAAAGAAACTTTGCCTTTGTAACTTGAAAGGGTAGGAAAGAATGTCCAAGAAAGAATTCCAAGAAAGTGCACTTGGCCAAGTTTCCTAGAGAGGGCGCTCTAAAGTCAGCTACCCTGCTGTATTTTGCTTTACCACTTATTTAACATTGCAGATGGAAGCTGCAACCTCTTCATAGAAAGGATCTTTTGCTATGTAATTAAGAAGATATCTGGTATCCTGGAAGGAATGGTCATCTGGCTAGGCTGGTGCCTCCTGCCAAATTTTAATCTTTGTGTGTTCAGCCCATTGCAATTTCTCACCTTTTGCCCTGATAAACAGCGCGAAGATTATGGCCAGATGAAGACTGAATGGCAGGAAAGGTTGATTTCCTTCCCACAAGGAGCAATTTCCTGTTTCAGTGAGTTGCTCTACTATTTAATTACTTGATATTCTTTCAGCACTCTAAACAAGACTCTTGCTGAGTTTCAAATCTCCAAGTTATCACCATCTAGCTTCCAAGCTGTGAGCTGCTGAATAACCTGAAATGAAAGATTACAATAGTAAGTGCAGAAATCCTAAGACTGGTAAAGTGAGCCAGGAGAGGCAAGACAGCCAGCTCAATTTTGGGGCTTATTTTTTATTTGGAAAAACCAAAGCAAGAAACAAATATATAGTCAACACAAGGCTACCATTTTAATCCACAACACCAGGAATGGTCCTATCTATGGAGATAATCTCAGAGACCCTTGAATTATGGCAAGTTCTAGAACAGGGGTCCCCAAACTTGGCAACTTTAAGACTTGTGGACTTCAACTTCCAGAATTCTCCAGCCAGCTATGCTGGCTGGAGAATTCTGGGAGTTGAAGTCCACAAGTCTTAAAGTTGCCAAGTTTGAAGACTTCTGTTCTAGAAACACGAAGTCCCTCTGGAGGCAAGAAGCAAAGAACCTGAGAATCAGAAACTTTGAAAACTTGAATCTGTCGCCCAACATTTTAATGTGTTGAAACAGGCAATAATGCTTCAAGAAAACCTTATCCAAAATACATGAATCTCTAATGGAAACATACATTTCCCAAACCATCCGTTTTCAAAGTTACAGAAAATCCTGTTCTACTTGCTAAAGTAAACCATACCTTACCATTTTGCCCACAAAGGTCCCAGACACCAAGTTAGAGATATGGATGGTGAAGATGGGTTTGTTTGTTTGTTTTCATTTCTAGGGGAGGATAAATGATGCAAGTGGTAAAAATGGAAAAGAAGCGGAAGCTAAACTCAAATGTGCAGGTAGTCCTTGACTTACAACAGTTCGTTTAGTGACCATTCGAAGTTACAGCAGCACTAAAAAAGTGACTTCTGACTGTTTTTCACACTTCTGACTGTTGCAGCATCCCCTTGGTCATGTGATCAAAATTCAGATATTTGGCAAATGACTCATATTTATGATGGTTGCAGTGTCCCAGGGTCACGTCAGAGGTGGGTGGCTCCCGGTTAGGACTGGTTCTATAGAACTGGTAGCGGGAATTTCCCCCTGCTCGCCAAATTGGGAGCAATCGCAGGCTGGCCACACCCCTGAATCGGCTCTCTCAGCGGTGCCATAGGCGGTGCCATTTTGTTTTTTGCTTCTGCGCATGTGCAGAAGCTGAGTTTTTGGCACTGCACATGCATGCATGCGTGGCACAAAGCGTGTGTGGGGTGAGCACGGCCACACAGCGAACCGGCGGCAAGATAAGTTAGAACCCACCCCTGGGTCACGTGATAACCTTCTGAGAAGCAAAGACAATAGGGAAGCCAGACGTGTTACTAACTTAACAACTCTCAGTGATTCATTTACAAACTGTGGCAAGAAAGGTCATAAAATGGCGCAAAACTCACTCAACAAATGTCTCACTTAGCAACAGAAATTTGGGGCTCAATTGTGGTCATAAGTCGAGGACTACCTGTATTCTAGTAGTGATATTAGAATAGAATAGAATAGAATTCTTTATTGGCCAAGTGTGATTGGACACACAAGGAATTTGTCTTTGGTGCATATGCTCTCAGTGTACATAAAAGAAAAGATACATTTGTCAAGAATCATGAGGTACAACACTTAATGATTGTCACAGGGTATAAATAAGCAATCAGGAAACAATTAGTGATCTGAACTCAGGTTTTCTGGACAGTGGAACAACTGTTTTAATGTTTCAAGAGTAAAAGGTTTTGTTGTTGAGTGTCTTGATTTACGTAGAAAAGAACAATTCGGATTGTCAAATGGAAAGCAGATAAGCTTGCAAGGGATTTGAAAGGCATTAACAAAATGCGAATGGTGATGAAGAGATGAACATGTGAAAAGGAGGTACTATGCTAACCAGATTTGGTTTCCAATTTACAATCAGTTATGCAGTCAGAAAGGGCAATATAACCAAATTTGTTGGTGGAGTTGTTGCTGATTTTTTTTTTTAATCAATGGCTCAATAATAAGGATGGAGATCTATTGCTGAAAGAAATTTTGTTAGAATCGGGATTTTTCCATATGGATTCCCCAATGACTTGTGAATTCTCAGATAAAAGAAAACTGCTTGATGTTGTAAAGCTACTAAAGTAATGTAAAGGGAGAAACTGAGCCCTCAGAATACAGAAAAGAATATACAGGAGAGGAGAAAATAATCAGGCTCAAAATTACAAAATTGCAAACTGCGAATCACCTCTGTTCCATGCGTTTACAATGGTAAATGTCTTTGAGAATCACGCCTTACAAGAAAGTATTACAAGCTTTGAAAATATGGGAAATGCAATATTAAGTGCACGAGAAAATCCACAATGGCCCCTGATTCTCTTTCTGTTAAGTCAAATGGAGGAAATAAGCACTTTGTAACTTTCTCCATTTGAAGCATTTCCTTTTTGCCATTTGAATTTGAAAAGGTATAAGGTTCAGAAAATTC
Organism: Diadophis punctatus similis; assembly: GCA_023053685.1. Lineage (NCBI taxonomy): Eukaryota > Metazoa > Chordata > Lepidosauria > Squamata > Dipsadidae > Diadophis > Diadophis punctatus. The sequence goes on from JALIGW010000002.1 coordinate 91,544,679, forward strand.
AGACAATTTGTGGCTTATGAGGACAATACATTTGGAAGATAACTGCAGATTTTAATTCTGATCCTGAAATAGTATGAATAAGTAGGTGCTTGATTATTTAACGGAAAATACATGACAGATCTGTTCTCTGTATAGCAGAACAAAATGGATTAGCAGAAGTAGAGAATTGTTCCCTATTGGACATGTGTAGAGTTATGTTATTTGACTCCAGCCTGAATCAAAAATGGTGTGGAGAAGTAATTTCAACAGCTAAGAAAATAAGTGCCATAAATAGCACTGCTTGTGACCTATGGTTCAAGAGAAAAGCCAGTTTAAATCATATTAAGATTTTTTTTACATCTAAAGCAACATGCTTATATTCCCCAAGGGGGCTGGAAACTAAATTGGAGAATTAAAGAAAATATCATGGTTGGATATGTAATTGGCATAGGATCCTAGATCTATCCATTGGAAGGATTAAAATTATTGTGGCTTATTCTAGACATCCTGAAATTGGGATTCTGGCACTTAAACATGCTGGGTTGGGAGAAACCAGTGAATAATAATATAAATGGCAAGTAAGATTATAGCTTTCTCCTTTTTATCTGTGTTCATCATGACCAAACAAATTCATTCGGTATTCCAAGAATATTACAGAATCAGAGTAGGGCATGTGATGAAATTTAGATTTAGATTTATTACTAGAGTTGGAAGGGACCTTGTAGGTCATCTAGTCCAACCCCCTGCTCAAGCAGGAGTTCCTACACCATTTGAGACAGATGGCAGTCCAGTCTCCCCTTGAAGGTCGCAACCTCCGCTGGCAAGCTGTTCCACTGGTTGGTCGCTCTCACCGTCAGAAAGTTTCTCCTCACTTCCAGGTTGAATCTCTCCTTGGTCAGCTTCCATCCATTATTCCTTGTTTGGCTTTCTGGTGCCATAGAGAACAGCCTGACCCCCTCCTCTCTGTGGCATCCCCTCAAGTATTGGAACATTGCTATCATGTCACCCCTGGTCCTTCTCTTCGCCAGACTGTCCAAGGAGTAGAAATAAATAAGTGTAAAAGTTATCGATGGATTGAGGATAACACAGTGCTGAAAGCACAGCAGTCTCTCACACTCCATTGGCATTATTTTCTCAGCAATATTTAGTAATTATGGATTATATATTTTGGTGATTCTGGTGAATGCTTTCAGTTCCCCCCAGTCAACACATAACTAGACAGCTTTCACTACTGGTACAAGTATTATTAAAGGCAGCCCCCGCTTTCAATCTCACTGATATCAGTCAAGAACATAAAACCAACGAGTGTGTCAGAAACAATGCTGCCAAGGAATAGCACATATAGCTATAGAAATACAGAGGTGGTGAACTCTCTCTTTCTCATGATTTCCTGCTTTAGAATAAGAAACCCCTACATTTTTATTTTCTTCGTTCCTGTCTTTTGAAAAAGTAGCTACCGTATTTTTTGGAGTATAAGACGCACCTTTTTCCTCCCTAAAAGTGGCTGAAAATTTGGGTGCGTCTTATACTTCGAATGTAGCTTTTTTTTCCAGCCCTAACTAGGTGCTAACAGATCTTCCCAGCTCTTACCTTGCAGGCTTTTCCATTGTTACTCTCTCGAAGAATGTTTTTCCAGCCCTAAGTCTTTGCAGGTTTTTTTTTCATTGCTCTACTTGCTCCAAAGAAGGTTTTTTCCAGCCCTAACCAGGTGCTAACGATCTTCCCAGCTCTTACCTTGCAGGCTCTTTCATTGTTACTCTCTCAGAAGAATGTTTTTCCAGCCCTAAGTCTTTGCAGGGTTTTTTTCATTGCTCTACTTGCTCCAAAGAAGTTTTTTTCTAGCCCTAACCAGGTACTAACGATCTTCCCAGCTCTTACTGGCTTGCAGGCTCTTTCATTGTTACTCTCTCAGAAGAAGGTTTTTTTAAAGTCCTAACCAGGGGATAAAATAATGTGCTGAAGCTGACCAGACTAAGGACGCTAGCCAGATGAATACCTGGTAGGCAGATTGTTTTCCCCTATTTTCCTCCCCAAAAACTAAGGTGCGTCTTATACTCCGGTGCGTCTTATACTCCGAAAAATATGGTAATTACTTTTGTATCCCTGTTTGAGAACATGGTTATAATACCAAAGGAGAACGGAAGGGGTAAGAAGAGACAAAGAAATTGTATACAGGGGATTAAGCCTTCCCTGTTTCTTCTCCTTGACATCCCATTCAACCAAGTCAGTCAACTGGCACATCATGTGTTTTGCAGATGGATCTGCAATGTTGCAGAGCTGACATGCAGATGTTTCAAGTTGCATTTTTTTAGCTGTCCAGCAATCAGATGGAATTTTGATGCTGATCATTAGCAGATGTTCCTTCAAGAAAAAGAAGTGGCCCGTCCACTTGGACTAAATTTATTCCTGCTTTGATAAGCATTACAATGTTATTGTATGAAAAGCTTGATGGTTCCTTCCTGGTTTGGAGGAAGAATTTTGCTACCTCCTTGACTGAGTTAGATACTGGAAGCAAAGAATCGAAAAAGGGAGTAAAGAGAAAATGAGATATCTTTTCATTGAGTCTGCAACTTCCAGTAGTGTCTGGGCTATGAGGAATAACAGAAATAAAACACAGATTAAAGAGCAACTAATTCTGAAATCAATGATATACCAGGAACAGAATGATTATTTTTATAAGTGATGTTTATAGGGGGGAAAGTATGTTGCTGAACAGCTGAAGTTTAATTGTTCAGTGCCAAATCTCAATCCCGAGAATGATTTTTCATAAGTGTTTATAGGAATAAAGTAAGATATTGATGAACAGTCAAAGCTTAATTGTTCAGTGCCAGATCTCAATCCTGGAAATATAAAACAATAGGTCCTTAAGAGACAATATAATGGAATTATATATTATAAAGCCCATCCGGGCCATTGAGTCAATATGCTTTGCTCATGCAGTTTTAAGTAGCACAAAAGTCTACCAGTAAAATCTGCACTTTCCCAAGAGCCAATTTCTATTCTGCCTTGGCATGAGAGACTAGCAAGTGATAGCATCTTGACGGCTCTAGTCAGGGGCAGGTTAAGGAAAACTATTGGTGTATTTTTTGTCACCAATTCTTAATCTCTAACATGAAGTAGGGCAAAAGAGAAGGGAGGTTTGACCAGCCTGTTTAGACATCCATCAGGACCTGGTCTATGGGATGAGTAGGCGGTCTCCCTTCTCCCATTCCCATCAATCAAGTGCTGCAGAACTCTGTGGAAGAGCTATGGATTATCTCTTATTATCATGCTTCCTCAGTCTTTCTCATTCATGAATCTTTCATTCATCCTTTTGTTCTCTCTCTATTGGTTATTCTATTACTCACTTTCCTGCTTTTTGCACTCATCTCTCTATTACCCGTTCAACGGCGACTGGTAACCCTCTTTGACTTACAACAGTTCATTTAGTGACTATTCAAAGTTACAACAGCACTGAAAATGTGACTCCTGCCCATTTTTTACACCTACAACTGTTTATCCCCATGGTCATGTTGTCAAAATTCTGGTGCTTGGCCACTGGCATGTATTTATGATGGTTGCGGTGTCCTGGGGTCACATGGTCACCTTTTGCGACCTTCCAACAAGAGTCAATGGGCAAACCAGATTCACATAACAACCGTGTTACTAACTTAAACAACTTCAATGATTCACTTAACAACTGTGACAAGAAAGATCGTAAAATGGGGCAAAATCAATTAAAGCTGTCTCATTTAGCAACATATATTTTGGGGACAATTGTAGTCGTAAGTCGAGGATTACTCGTACCCTGGTCCAACACGCTTTTTGCAGGGGTGGGTTCTAACTTACCTCGCCGCTGTTTCACTTCCTCCTGTGCTGCATGGCTGTGAGTGCATTGCGTGCTACATGGCTGCACCGCGCAGGCGCAATGCTGAAAACTTGGCTTCTGCACATGTGCATGTGCAGAAGCAAAAACAAGCAAAAAATAGCAAAAAAAAGAGCCAAAAACAAGATGGCGGCATATGCGCAGTGCCGAAAACTCGGCTTCTGCGCTTGCGCAGAAGCCAAAACCAGCCAAAAATGAATAAATGAATAAATGAATAAATAAATGAATAAATACATACATTAAAAATAAATAAATAAATAAATAAATAAATAAATAAATAAATAAATAAATAAATAAATAAATAAATAAATAAAAAAAAGATGTCAGCATCCATGGACTGGCACTGACCGAACCGGCTCTGTAACGTCACCACCGGTTTACTACTGGTTCTATAGAACCGGTGTGAACCGGGAGGAACCCACCTCTGCCTTTTTCACCATGTTATCCACTTCCTTGCCCTCTGCCATTCCATTGCTCTCATTCTTTTGGTAGCATGAAATTCTCCCAAGCTGGAATCAGGCATGATGGAACCCAAGACCAATCTTATAGATTAAGTTATTATGTGAAGCAGGTCTTAGCTGCTGCTGCTGCGGCGGCTATTGTTGTTGTTGTTGTTGTCGTTGTCGTCATCATCGTCGTAGACAAGTCTGGGTATTCATGAAGGAAGCCTCCTTTAATTTTACTCCTCTCCTTTGGCAAATTTATTTTCCATCTCCCAAGAGGTTCCCCATTTCCAGACCTGCTCTCCAAAGAAAGCTCAACATTTTAAAATCTCCCCGGAGTTACACACAAGAATAGCCTGTCTATTAATGAAGCATGGCAATCACTTCCCTTCCCTTTTAGCAAATGGAGGGTAAGGATACATAAATTGGAGGTTAGAAGGTCATAAACTTGGAAAGCCTCAGATGTGACAGATGCTTCCCATTTCTTTGAAACAGCAAAACCAAAACTGCAGACAAGTCTTTGTGGACTTGCTCTTTCTGCCTGGGTAATCCTTCTACTCCTACCTTATCCACCACCGTAGGCCATTGCTTCCCTGATTTGAAGCTTATACCTCTTTGTATGTTCTTTGATTTCTCATTGTTTGATAATGCAACATGGGGTAATTTGCTCATCATTGTGGCCCATTAAAGTTGTTAAGCCTGGTTGCATCTATGGCAACATTATGGGGCAAACAAATCCCAGGTTACTTCCTTTGTTTTGTAATTCTACCATTGACTCGAGGCTAAGAATAAAAAACAGATGGCTGAAGAACCTACATGAACATCTTCCTTTGACGATTGCAATATTCTCACCCTGGTGCAATTCATAGAATGCCACACCTATCACCGTGACATCTGCAATATATTATATTCCTTGATTCTAGTTACAGACTTCCCCCCCAACCTTTTGAAAGTCCCTCTTGAGATCGCTATATGTATATTTCAGATAAAAATCAGATTTTTAAAAAAACAACAACAGTGTGTTGCATTTAAAAATCAACCAAAATTTTAAATTCTTTAAAACTGTTCATCAGGGAACAATAGTAACAGACTAAAGAAAGTCTGCCTCAAAGGGAAATGCATCAAGAAATGTATAAAAAGGAATAATTTCTGTTCTTGTGTTGAAAGCAGGAACAGAGTGGAGTTGTATTTTTAACAATCATACAGGTAATCCTCATCTTACAACCATTTCTTTAACAAGTGTTCAAAGTTACAATAGCGACATATGACCAGTCCTCGCACTTAGGATGGTTGTAGCATCCCAACAGTCACATAATCAAAATTCAGGTATTTGGAATGATGGTTTATGGCCTTGCCAGCTGGTATCTGACAAGCAAAGTCAATGGGAAAAGCCAGATTCACTTAACAACCCCATGATTCACTTAACAACTGCAGTGCTACAGTGATTTGTTTTACAACTGTGACTAAAAAGGTTACAAAAGGAGCAAAACTCATTTAACAATGGTCTTGTTTAGCAATGGAAATTTTGGGCTCAATTGTGCTTGTAAGTCGAGGTAAAGGAATCTCTGCGGATTTTACCCCACTAGTCATTACCGACTATAGGGGCCAGTGCTCATCTCCGTTTCAAGGCCATTTAGCCAGTGCTTTCTGAAGACACTTTTGTGGTCATGTGGCCAGCATGATGTCACGGAGCACTGTTACCTTCCCACCAAAGTGGTACCTATTTATCTACTTGCATTTGCATGCTTTTGAATTGCTAGGTTGGTAGGAGCTGGGGTGAGGACGGGAGCTCAGCCCACCACGTGGCGCTCAGATCTTGAACCTGGGTTGCCGGCTTTCCAGCCGACAAGCTGAGCCTCTTAACAGCTGAGCCACCATGTTGCCCCATAAGTCAAAGACCACCTGTAAAAGGAAAATGAAGAACACTTCCTGATGCCACATTAATCAGATTCTAAAATTCTCAAAGTACATGGGAGCATCCCAGAACATACCTTTCTGATGGAGGAAAAAACGGGGCTTGGTTTTGATAATGATAATGACTTTGCTCCCCATGACAACACTGCTTATCCTGTGGACTAATAGATAATGATCAGCCATATTTTCACAATATATAGATAGCAGGTGTCAGAGGATTAGTTTTAGAGCATGGAATATGTAAGAAGATATGTGTAGAAATTAATGGCAGAAAAGAAACATGGAAGGGATTAAGAAATGCTGTGGGCAAGCTTAAATTTACATTATAGGGTTGTCCAGTGCTTTGGAGCAGAGGCTAAAAAGGTGAGTTAGAGAGGGTAGAGCAATGGTGTTTTTCTCTCTCCAAATTTAGCAACTTTTAGATGTATAGACTTCAATTCCCAGACCCCTAGCCAACCCCCTACCTGGGGAATTCTGGGAATTAAACTCCACAGACCTTAAAGTTGCCAAGTTTGAAAAACACTGGGGTAAATTCAGTGCCTCCTTAAAGAAGCCATTTCTTTCCCTGAGTTCATATAGTAGCTATGCATTCCAGGGAAAAGATGCACTTGAGTTAGTGAGGCAGTGCAAGAAGGTTTTTCAGACACGTATCATTGGTGCCTTCTTAAGTGAAATCACAAGCCCAAGAAAAGATACAACTTCTTTAAAGGAGACCAACAGCGATGGCACCGGTATCCTTGCCTGCTCTGTAGTATCCTTTGAGTTTGAGATCTGAGATGCTGTACATCTAGGAATCCAGTTCTAAATGACTACCTTATTAATGCTGTTATTCTTAGTGTTGTCCTGCATAAAGAGTTGCCTGTGATAAGATAGGTGGCTAATAAATTGAATGAATGGATGGATGGATGGATGGATGGATGAATGGATGAGCAGGACTCTCTTGTTTTGCACTGTACTCACCTTGTTCTTACAGTGAAGCAGTGGTGGGTTCCTACTGGTGCGGTCCAGTGCTCCGTTCTGTTAGGGACCCGTCAATTGCGCAATTTGCGTGCGACGGCTTCAGTGCCGTCTTTACCGGTCCATCGCGCGGCACCATCTTTTTTTCTGAATTTCTGGACTTTTTTTGCTTCCTGCGCATGCACGGAAGCAAAATCGCACAAGGGGATGCACGCGCATAGCAAGCATGCGCGCATGCAAAACATGATGCGTGCGCAGCACACCACTAGCCAGGTAAGAGGAACCCGCCCCTGCAGTGAAGCTATCAGTGCATGATGTGACAAGGGGTTTTATCAACTGGCTTATTTGCAGAGCCTGATGCAGATTAGGGCTGAGGAGGAAGGACTGGCCCAAAGTGACCCAGCTGCTTTCTGGGCCTATGGAAAACTAGAATCTTGATCTCCCTGCTTCCAGTGCAGCACCAACCTGGTTCTCTAAAGGAATACATTAATATATCTATTACAAGTGCTGCCCCTGCAGTACTAAATTAACAAACCAGAAGCTGGCAGCTGGGATGGCATCACCTCTCCAAATTGCTTATGTGCTGCTTCAAATCTTGGGACCAGCAGATTAATTATTCAAATGAAGTATTAATTGTGGGGATCTTAGATAGAGATTTAGGGAGCACTGAGCTTTGCATTTTGAATTTGAAGAGATCAAAGTTCCTGGCCAATACTTGACAATCATCGAACACCGTATGACGCTTTCATATTTTTGTATCATATGGTCTGTTTTTATAAAAGGACAATGTCTTTAATGTTTTAAAGCTCTGTGGCATTTTGCAGTTGTTTGATATCTGTATGTGCTGCATATTTCAGTTGGATATTACTTTTAGTATGGGGTTAATGGGAAAAAGGAAGTTACATATGTCACAAGCCAGCCTGAAATTCAGAGGCTTAAAGAATAATGAGACTCGCAACAGAGAACGATGTGAACCACTGACTGAACATCATCCACTTTGCAAGGGCAGTTTTTCCCTGCCAAGAGGCTTTTTCCAAATCTGCTCTCAGGAACGTTGATAACTGTGAGTTGCTTGAGGAGCCTAGCTGGTTTAAATGGTTCTTATGATTCCACAGTTCAACACTTGCAGGAATTCTTCCAAGTTTAATTCATGATTCCATGCCCAGAATTATTTTCTTAATGCTTGCCATGGTCTCCTAGTAATCCAAGATCAACCCTCAAGGGGAGATCAGAACTCTTTGGACCCCCAAATAATGAGTCTCCCAGTGGTAAGAGATGTAAGAGAGCTAAGGCACTGAGCCCAGTCCTTAGATTCCAGCAATTAAGCAAATGGGAAGAACGAAAAAAGGAGATATAAGTGCTTTTTCCTCACAACAGCAAAATTTTTCCTCACAACAGCAAAATCACCTTCTTAGTCACCACAAAACATCCAGCTTCCAACCTAAGGCAGATGTAGTAGACCTGCTAGAACTGTTGATCTGAGGGGCTGACTCTAGAATGCCAGAAGCTATGGTTTGTTTATTTACTAGCTGATACCCGCTACTAAACTATGTGATGGGGCTTGATAAATTGACACTTAAAGCTTGAAAATTGATGAGTAGTTAAAAAAGGGACTGTATTATTTCATTAGAGATGGTAAGCTAAGTTTCTGTTACAGATGATGACATTATTTGCATAGCATAGACTTTAAATTCGTCCCTCAGATGAATTGCTCAGGACCTCCCTGTAAACAACATTCCTGGTTTTGCTCTCTGGCTGGAGGATGACCAGGCTGTCAGGTGAACTGACTCTGGAGCATGCCACATAGAACTGGCCATTGGAGAAACAGGCAGCTTCCCTTACTTGTGTTTTCCTAATCCCATCTGTAAATCTATTCCTGCATTTTTTGCCTCTTTCCCCTTTAACTGGTGTTACAGTAGAAGGAATAGATTTGTCTGAACTGAAGAGGAAAATAAGAGGGGGGAAAATCTGTCTCTGCCTACCAGCATCCATCGATATTCATCTGGCTAGCGTCCTGTTAGTGAGAGAGTTGAGGGGTGTTTGGAAACTCAAACAGTATTTGCTGCGTGAGCAAGAAGGAGACAGGAAGGAGTCTGGGCGTGGCTTAGCTCCACTGTTCTGTAGTAAAGCTGCTTGGTGATGTGAAAGCAAAACTGAAACTGAAACTCCTCTGCTTGTGTTTTGCATTTGGATCCTATTTCTTTTCAGGTGGGGAGGGGGAGTAGAACTCCTTAGCATCAGAGCTTGGTAATAATAATATAAGAAATGCTCATGCTGGTCATTTCAAAAAATCCTTTCTTAATGAGCACCTAGGAGTCAAGAGGAACATATGTGGCAAATTTCAAGTTTGTAGGCTTTACGGTTCTGGATATTTCATGATTAATGCGTGAGTGGTTTTCACTTTTATATATATAGATTTCATGTTCAGATAAAACCTTAAACTGCCAAAATGAATCCACCGTTTTGACTGTATCGTTGGCCAGAAACAAATCACTTTCTGTGCATCCTACTAGTAGTAATCGACAGACCAACAAATAGGCCGGAGTCTGCATCTCCCCACATTCACACAGTGTATTGTTATTTGCTACAACCCCCACTTGAGCATATTGGTCTTACATTTAGGCAGTGCCACCCTCAACCTATTCAATGTCCTCCAAGTAACATGGGGGAGATCAAATCCCTCAGCCATGTTCTCTTCCTGGATTATTCTTTGTTCCGTAAATTCTCTCCTCGATCTTCTAATTCAGTTTTGCTCCTGCATGCCTCAAATGATTGATGGTATAATTCTGTCCTAAATTTTCAAGTGCTACAGTGAGTTTTGATAGAAGTAGTGAAGCTTGATAGCTTCTCCCCTTACATTCTCCTTTCTTCCTGTCAGCTCTTTTAGACAATAAAAAAAAACAGAAGAAGGAAACAAAAAGACCAGAACATATCCCTTTCAGCAGCCAACATTCAGATAAGCAGGAATCAACATCAGACAAACAATCAGGCAGAAACCAATATTCTAATCAAGGAACACCAAGGAGGAAACACACACAACCCAAACCTGACAGGACAAATTATTATATATATATATATTATAGCCAAGCTCAGAGAGTAACAAGAACAGTTCAACTGTCCAATCCTGAGATACAGAAATTCTTTTCTGTTGAGGTAAATAGCAATCAAACAGAATTAAAAGGGCCAAGCATGATGGGGAAAAAAGCTTTAGCCTATACTTGAAGATGTTTGTCCACAAATTGGTCTTTGCCTTCTTCTAATAGGCTACATAGAGAACCCGAAACAATTTAACCAAGTTAAAACTTTGGTTTGAATTGCTGTATATTTGATAAACATGATGCATGGGCTTAATTTGGTTCCATAAAAGAGGTGTGCCAATGCTCTGGCCAAAATGAATTTTAGAAATGCTAGAAGGCATTCTGCACTTTTGGAGTAGAACAAGGGAGCAATTGCCAATAAGCTCCTTCACATATTTAGTAAAGCATGAGTAACATGGGCATTTCATTCTTTTAAACAAAATAACAGAGTAGGAAGGGACCTTGGAGGACTTCTAGTCCAAGCCTATTTGGAGAATAGATTGACCCCCTCTTTTTTGTGGCACCCCCTCAAATATTGTTTTTATATTTTGATTGAAACACAAACTTAAATATTTGAAGTATGTCATCTGAGCAGTGTTGTGCTTCCCAAAACAGTACTTAAAGTCATTTATTTTAGGGGGGAGGTGTCTTTTTGCAAAATGTGTAAACTTAGTTGGTTTACTGACCTGTAAGTGATCAGGACAGAAAGGACTGTTCACTATTTTCCCACACCTATTAGATTTTGTGATAAAATTACACCGATATATTGTGTTCTCTTGTATATGTTTATTGGCTGACTTTGGGAGAGGAAGTTCCTTCTTGATTAAATATCCATAAATATATATTATGTATATACTGAATCTTAATGGCAAAGATGCATCTTTGTTTAATTCTCTTTCTTGCTTGGTCTGTTTGTAAAAGATGATCTACTGTGATGCACCATTACCTCCAGATTGATATAATTTAATACAAATAGAAATGACAATCTTTTGAGCTTGTGCCAAAGGATTTCAGTAGCTTTAACCAAATATTGATTAAAGTCTATGAAAGCAGTATGCAAAGCTCCTTTAGGTGACTGAATGTATTTTAAGACCAAATGATAAAGCCCTGTGATATGATTCAGAGCAGATTAGTCTGATCTTCTTATGCATCTAAAGCCTTCTTATGCACCAAGGAGAGATTCAACCTGGAAATAAGGAGAAACTTTCTGACGGTGAGAGCGATCAACCAGTGGAACAGCTTGCCTGCGGAGGTTGTGAGAGCTCCAACACTTGAGGCTTTCAAAGGGAGATTGGATTGCCATTTGTCCGAAATGGTGTAGGGACTCCTGCTTGAGCGGGGGGTTGGACTAGATGACCTACAAGGTCCCTTCCAACTCTAATAATCTGTAATATGTAATATGTAATATGTAATCTGTAACCTGTAATCTGTAATCTGGTAAAGTATTCTCTCCCTCAAATATAATGTTTAGAAAAGTCTGGTGTATTTTACAACCTTTCTTCTCACAGTTGTTAAGTGGATGACTGCAGTTGTTAAGATAGTAACATGGTTGTTAAGTGAATCTGGCTTTCCCATTGACTTTGCTGATCCTGAGACACTGCAACCATCAGAAATACGAGTCTGTGGCCACGCGTCTGAATTTCGTGACCATGGGTATGCTGCAACAGTCATAAGTGTGAAGTTGAGGGCTGCCTGTATTTCTTGCTCTTCTTGAAAATGGGGATAATTATAGCTAAGCCCCACTCTCTGGTTATACAAGCCAATCTATCAATATACAGTATGTACAGGTGTTGAATTATTTTGAATTATTTTGGGAGATTCTGAATTCTTTTTGGGGACTTTCCTGGATTCCAGCTGTTCCATTATTTTATTGATACACTTTTCTCTAACTGCTTGCTGCTGCTGAAACAATCTTCCCTCGACATATGGAGGACCCCAATCAGTGGTGGGTTCCTACTGGTGCGGTCCACTCTATAGCACCGGTAGCAGCCCGCTGGTGATGTCACAGTACCGGTGCGGTCGGTTGCCGGTGCCTGGGTGCCGCCATTTTTTAAAAAAAGTTATTTTTAATTTTTTTTTACATTTTCTTCTGCGCATGCCCAGAAGCCGAGTTTCCAGCACTGCGCATGCGCTGCCTTCCTACCCCACAGTGAGTCCAAGCAGGGGAGGATGGCTGAGGGAGCGCGTGAGACGCTGAAAGAACGGGCGGCAGGAGCGATCTCCATTCCCCTCCCTTCAGCAGTCCGAGAAGCCACAAACGTGCGGTGATGATCCTAGGCATTTTCGCACGTTTGTGGCTTCTCAAGCTGCTGAGGGGAGGGGGAATGGGTGGCAGGACCTATCTCAGTTCCCCTCCCTTCAGCAGTCCGAGAAGCCACGCCCACCCGGGCACATGGCCGGCAAGCCACGCCCACCCGGGCACATGGCTGGCAAGCCACACCCACAAAATAAGCCATGCCCACAGAGTGGCAGTAAAAAAATTAGGAACCCGCCCCTGACCCCAATCCACTGCTATTGTGAACTGCTCCAAGTGAACTCTCCTTTTACCACTAATAATGATTTATAATGCTATAACTACTAATGCCTCTTGAGAAGAATCATTCGTGAATAAAGGCACTCAATAGATCCTACTTAAAGGACCTGTCAGTGCCAGAAAGAGCTTTCTTTGCAAACAAGCAGCCCTGATCAAGCTAATGTTTTGATCTGTGCTGGATAACCTGTTCCTACTTCATGTAAAAAAACATTGTACTTTAGCTGAACTAAATCCAGCTGTCGTAATGTCAAAGTACTTTTCATCTGGGTGCTTTGTAATAGTTTTGGAGGAGAATTCAGAGTTCACAATCTCAATTGTGGTTATCCATGAATAAAGGATATGGACAGTTTGCAAATCCGTCCTAATTACTGTACATATGTATTTTGTTTACTTAAAGCCTTTATATCCTTCCTACTCTTATATCTTTCTTATTCTCTAAAGAACTCTGGATGGATTACAAGAATTAAATGTTAACAACTAAAAGCATTTCTCCGAAGCACAAAAAAATAAACAAAAGCGCCTCAGAAGAAGAAGGTCAAAGCCATAACAACCGAAGTTATTTAAAAGTTATGAAAGAGGGATTAATTTACAAAACTAGTAAAAATTATTCGCTGAAGACCTTCCTACCAGGGTTACACAGGTGGTTAGCAAGGAACTGAGAAGAGACATCCTTTGGAGGGAACTCCAGGGCTTCAGGGCAGCCAGCAGAACAATTTGCTCTTGAATCCAGGCCAAGCAGAACTTGAGAGGATTGTTGGGAAATGAGTGCAAAGAGCGCTTGGTTGATTGGTATTGATCCGTTCCATGGGCAGCCTTGGTCATCTCCAGAGGTAATGTCCGCAAAAGGAAGCATCTGAACCATCTGGAACCACATGATTCCATCTAGCAGATTTTCTGGCACAATCATAGAAAGATACAAGTACAGATAGTCCTTGACTTACAGCAGTTCATTTAGTGACCGTTCAAAGTTACAACGGCACTGAAAAAAAGTGACTTAAGACTCTTTTTCACAATTACAACCTTTGCAGCATCCCCATGGTCATGTGATCAAAATTCAGATGTTTGGCAACCACTGTTCCCTCTAAGCTGCACAGCCGCGTGGCCGCACACGTAATGAGAGAGTGCCGTGTGGAAGTTTCTAACTTCCGTGCGGCATTTTCTAATGGCAGAGGTTGCGCGGCTGCGCGGCTGTGCACATGAAAAAAGAACGCCACACGGCAGTTTCTAACTGCCGCGCGCCGTTTTCTGATGTTACAGGGAACATTGTTGGCAACTGGTTCATATTTATGATGGTTGTTAAGGGAAGAATTCCCCCGTAGAGGCGATATTGGATCTTTTACTTGGAATTCAAATACTTAGAAATAAAACCGAGATTAAAATGTCTAATAGAAAATATTTATTTGAGTACAAAACAATATAAAAACAATAAATCCTGAATAAACTACATTTTTGCTACGCAACACGACCTTCCAGGTCGGAATGTACAACAAAAGTGATTAATGGTGGATAGGAATGTAGACGTGCACAGAACATCATATCACGTGTTCTGCTTGTATTGGGAAGTACCATAATATTTAGAATAGGGATGCATCATCCTGCATAGACTCACAACTGACAATATTCACATCGTGACAATGGTTGCAGTGTTCTGGGGTCATGTGATCCCCTTTTGTGACTTTCTGACAATCAAAGTCAATGGGGAAGCCAGATTCACTTAACAACCTGGCTTCTAACTTATCAACTGCAGTGATTCACTTAACAACTGAGGCAAGAAAAGTGGTAAAATGGAGCAAAACTCACTTAACAAATGTCTCACTTAACAACATAAATTTTGGGCTCAATTGTGGTCGTAAGTTGAGGAGTACCTGTAGTAATGAGCTTTTCGTTAGAAAAAAGTTGAAAACTTTACAGGCAAATCATTTCTTCAAATAATTCCTAATTAAAATATACTTAAAAACAGGTTGGCACTAATCAGGCTGTAGCCCCTAACATGCTGTAGTTATGGAATTCTTCCTTCAAGCTTGCCTTAGGACAGGAGTAGGCAAAGTTGGCTCTTCTATGACTCGTGGACTTCAACTCCCAGAATTCCTGAGCTAGCATGATTGGCTCAGAAAGTCTGGGAGTTGAAGTCCACGAGTCATAGAAGAGCCAACTTTGCCTACCCCTGCCCTAGGAAATAGAAAGGGAAGTACTTTGGACATTCTTGTCAAAAAAAAAAACCCTAGAAAAACTAAAACTTAAATCTGGGAAAACAGGATGCCTCAAACATAAGTAGTGGTGTAACTGAGAGATTTTGTGGTAAGGAAAGTTTTACTCAGAAATTTCCTTGTTAAACCAATGAAACCAGTTATTTGCATTCAAATAGGATTTATTGGTAAAGGGAAAACAGGAAAAACAAGGAAGGTGGATAATGACCACATCCATATTTCCATAGAAAACCAATGCAGACAGCCTAGCTAACTTTACCTCCTTAAATAAACTTTTGGATATCAATATATATATTGTTCAGGGTTCAGTGCAGAATGAAGGTTAGAGAAAGATTTGGAGTCTCAGGTTTTAATTTTGATATGAAAGCCCTCCTTCCTTCTTGAGCAGAAGTCTCAATGTTATAAAATATAGAGAATAAATGAAAGCCAGCCTATTTGAAAAGAGTGACAGGTGCATTAGTTTGTCTGGAAAATGCTTCCTCCTTGATGACTAGGTTTTTGCCAGTAAATCAAAAATCGCCCATCAGCTAATGACCCTGGGTGGAATGATAAAAACACAAACTAGTTTTCACCAGCTGTGTCATTGTATAAATAGGATTCTATGGGGGAGGTTTTTGTTTTGTTTTGTTTTGTGGAGTGGAAGGACGGGATATTTAAATGTCATTTGTTCAGACTTCTCAGCAAGGGGATAATTTATCAGATGTGTTAAAGATGACCTTGAGTCAGAGTTACCTTAACCAGAAGTTCCATGAATGGTCATTCGGCACATTTACAATCATGGTAAATACACCTGTATTGGATTATTATTATTTATTACATTTATATGCTGCCAAACTTCCAAAGATTCTGGATGTTCTTCTAGTAACCAAATAGTTGTCAGGATGAAAAAGCTCTCCTTTCTCTGTACTGGAGAGCACTCACCCTTGTTGAATCTGAGGAAGGAGGTCCAAACCTTTCAGACAAGAGATGTGGAAGATCAAGATGCTTACTACTGTAAAACTAATGATGGAATTCATGAGCATGAACTTCTGAAAAATAGTATTTAATAGCAATTGCACTTAGACGTATATACCACTCCATAGTGCTTTATAGCACTCTGAGCAGTTTACAATCTGGGTCGTCATTTTACCAACCTTGGAGGGATGGAAGACTGCGTCAACTTTGAGACGGTCAGGATCGAACTCCTGGCAGTGGGCAGAGTTAGCCTGCAATACTGCATTCTAACCACTGTGTCACCATGGCTCTTAATTGATAATTAGTTCATAATTAATGAACAATTCTGAATGAATATGCACCTGATCATCAGATGACACAATTCTTTGTAATTCACTTGTACAGTACAGTTATCCTTCCATGTTTTGAGATATTATCAGTAATTGAATGCAGATGAGCCAAGTATATTTGCAGAATTCATGTTTCATGTGAATTAATCCAGAAAAAAAATATCAGTAGAGCTATAACTGTACATTTACAAAAGAATGAGATAGGAACAAAATAGTATCATGCTGATATGGTAAATGCTCTGAACCGCTTCAAACTATAGCTGAAGAACATTACTTTCAAATGCTCATCCTTACCGATTTAAAAACTCACTTCAAAAGACGAAAAATCAAGCCTATTAGGAGGGAGGGATTCAGGGTAGCCCTTAATCTTCAGAGCTGGTTTTCTAATCATAAGCAATCTTTAATGTAGAGATATGTTCTAAAATACTAGAGTTCCACTTCTGCAATCTGAAGCTGTACGGTTCGTTTTTTGACATTTATCTGATGGATTTTGGGCCAGACTCATTATCATCTCACTTCTTCCATAAGATATGACAATTTTTCTTGTCATAATCTTTGAAAAAGGAAGAAATTATTCTTTCCTACTACAAGTATTATTGAATCCAGTAACTTATCCTTGGTGCTTTTAGAAAGACATATGGTTTCAATTTAGCCCATATATGACGATTGCCAGCTGCTCTTTCTCCCTGTCTAAGCATGGGAATCATATGCAAAGCAAGTTTAAAACTAACTTAAAATTAGTGTATGTAAAAATGCAGATGCTAGGTCTTTATTTGACTTGTTTGAAGCCTGTTTCCCTCCTCACAAATAGCCCTGGGACATGGACCCCAAAGGAGTCTTTTTTCTGTGGTGACCTGTCTTGGATGACAGAACTTGCTTCAAGGGATATGCCTGGTACCCTTCTGACAAAGCCAGAAAGACAGTGCTTTCTGTGTAGGAGTTTGGTCATTGATGTTTTAATGATTCATAGTATTTTATGGTGACAGAGTAGCCTTCCATTGTTATATCGGATGGAACTTCTTGGAATTGTTTGATTGGTTCCATTTCAATCCTCTACTATAAACTGGTCAGAGTCTTGGGAGCTGTGTGGTATATAAATATTTGTATACAACAGAAATACAAATACATGTGGTACCTTACTACTGATGATTCATTGCTCTGCACAGATGTTCATAGCGTAAGCCTGGTGTGCAATTGGTCCAAACACTTCTCCTTATATATAGCTTGTATATAGAATACTGTTTATCCCCAGAGATGTGTATGTGGCTTACATACAATGCAACTTCAAAGGTAATATATTGGTAAAAAGTCAGTTCATACAGTGAGAAGAAAATGAAGATAGGAGAGACTGTAAATTTATGATTTATTGTGCATAATTGAGAAATAACAATGTTGTAAAAACGGGTGTAGATCTGTATTAAAATATTTAGATGTTTAATGTAAAAAAATAATAAAAAAAATTAAAAAAGTCAGTTCATACAGGTTCCCTTGTAAGTAATAAATAAATGGTTAGCAGTCATCACTTCAGTGAACACAATATTCCTTAATGGTTGTGAAGTATTGTGATGGAATGTGTACTGGGGGGGGGGGCGGTTCCAAGGAAGGCACCATGATTTTCCAAGGAGAAAGTTGTATATCCCAGAGAGAAGCCCAAATCCTGGGCTGGCTGAAGAAAGGAGGAAGAGGTTCAGGGAAGCCACACCTTAGAACAGGGGTCCCCAAACTTGGCAACTTGTGGACTTCAACTCCCAGAATTCTCCAGCCAGGGAGTTGAAGTCCACAAGTCTTAAAGTTGCCAAGTTTGAAGACCTCTGCCTTAGAATCTCCCACAGGATATCTATTAGGTTAGAAGATTATAGCTCTAGTCTGGTAAGAATCTATCTATTAGGTGTAAGCAAATAAATATTTGGATTTGTTTCGATTGCTGTCAGACCCTAACCCAAAGACAATATGATGAAATCCAAATAAGTCCAGATTTATACTTTTACTTTTGCTAGGATTAATCAGAATGTTAGAAACACATTTAGAGGTGGTCCTTGATTTATAAGTTACAACTGGTCATTTAGAAAACATTCAGTCATAAAATGTCACGCACACAATGCCAAGTTTATTGATCATTGAGTGGCTCAGTCGTTAAGCAGTCGCACGAAGTCTTGCTTAATGACTGTTTCACTCAGTGACTGAGATTCTGGTGTCAGTTGTGGTTATTAAGTTAGGACTACCTGTACATGCTTTTCAGTTCTCCAGAACTCTTCCTGGGCTAGATTTTACTAAAATAAATGAGTAGGAAAAAGCAAGAAACCCTGAATCGGAATGGGACTTTTCTCCTTCTCCGCTTGGCCCCGCCTGTTTCGTCCCCAGGCTTCCATCCCCAATCATTCCGGCGCTGCCTTTTCTCCTTGGCCCATTCGCCAAATGGGCCAAAAAGCCAGTTCACCCTGGGCTTTTAGCCGCACGGGACACTTTGCTTGGGTTGCAAAAGTTAAGCCAGGGAAGGGGGAACACAGAATTAAAATTTGATATCTACTTCGTCTACTACCTAGTGGTCACCTAGATTGTTTCAATCCATTCAATTTGTACAGGTAGTCCTCAACTTGAACCATTCATTTAATGACCATTCGAAGTTGCAACGGAATTGAAAAAAAGTGACTTATGACCATTTTTCACACTTTTAACCGTTGGAGCATTCCCACGGTCACGTGACCAAAATTCAGACACTTGCAACTGGCCTGTATTTATAATGGCTGCAGTGGCCTGGGGTCATGAGATCACCTTTTGTAACCTTCGGACAAGCAAAGTCAATGGGGAAGCCAGATTCACTTAACAACCATTTTACTAACTTACCAACTGCAGTGATTCACTTAACATCTGTGGCAAGAAAGGTCATAAAATGAGGCAACATTCATTTAACAATTGTCTTGCTTAGCAATGAAAATGTTGGGCTCAGTTGTGACCATAAGTCGAGGACTACCTACCGTATATTTAAGAAAATCTAAAGTTTAAGCAAAATGAGACCTGCAATTTGAAGGTAAAATCTCAGACTGAGCTCAGCTTTTGGCTACTACATGACTACATCCTTATGGAGGCCCCCCGAGTTGGTAGCGATCAGAGAAAGGTGTTTTACCACTGCCTTCTTTGGGAATATTATTTTTAATCCTCAATCTGAAAACCTGAGTATTCCTGGTGGTCTCCCATTCAAATACCAACCAATCCAGTCCTGCTTAGCTTTCCTGAGCTCAACTAAGGTCAGACATAAATCCTCCCACTATTGTTTTGAATAGCTTCATGAGTTTTGAATCTTTTGTGCCATCTTTTGATTCAGGACCTATGAACACTATTCTATTTCAGTCATATTAGTGAGTACTACAGTAAAATTAGCCCTTTGCAATAAACTTCCCATTATTTCTTGTTCACATTCCCCTCCCCCACTGCTCTATAATATCCATAATGGTCATCATCAAGATTATTTTAAGATGAGATTGTAGAATCCAACCTATATAGTTGCCAAACTTTTTAATTTGAGCTACATATGAGTGTCCAGTGGGACTTTCATTAACTCCTTTGGCTTGTACTTTTTTCTGTGTTAGAAAAATAAAGTTTTATATCTATGAATCCTAACTCTCAATGATTAAACATAACCCGAGAAAAAGAAAAGAGGATTGAATTCATACAAGCCTCCTCCACTGAGAAAGTTGGTTTTCAGACCATCCCATAATGCTTTTCCAGGCACAAGGTGTCCTCTTCAGTCATCCTTTAACAAGGACCCATGTATACCTGGCTTCTGAACCATTCTTTAATTTCATCCACAAATGATTATAATCTATAAAACCATAAGTAGCTTGCCGCTTTGAGATATCAGAAGATCTGCTCAGATCAGAAGATCTACAATCCATGGCTTGAGAACTTCTAAGAGATGCTTCTTTTGGTCCCATCAACATGTTAGGAACTTTTTGGCAGCACGTAAGAGAAAACTTTTTCACTGGGCCCCCACAACCTTTGTTATTCCCTTCCTATGTATTCAAAACCAAAGGCCATCAAGCTTCTTCGATTCCCATGAACATGTTTTAAAACATGGCTAGGCTTTTGTATTTTGTCACAGTTTTTTTAAAAAATAACGCTTCCTTATTTTTTTGTTAGCAAATGTTAATAATATTAAGAGCAGTAATTTGAATTCATTTTAGAAACATTAAACCCATCAAAGCTGTATGACTTAAGTCTTAGCTTCTAGCATGGCATTATTAAGCCCCATGACTGACTTAGCAAAATATCATTTTACAGTTCGCACAAGGTTGCTTTGATTAGGAAACTAATATATGTTAAAGATTGCCTCGTGAATGCCAAGAATTATTTTTAGACTCAACTGAGTAGAGGAGACATCAATTACAAGAGTCCAAATTGTATAGAATAGTTACATTGATCATTGAAAGGATACACAGCAGTTTTTTTTTAATGGCAAAGAAAAAATATATTAAAATCCTGCCTCTTGCTTGTTCTGGTAAAGTTGCAAAACTGCCCCTCTGTATCTGTGAGCAATGAAATTCAGGCAATCCTAACAACAATCCAATGTTGTCCATTGTTAGGAAATTCAGTTCCTAACAATGGAAGAGACTTATTCTGCTATTTCAGTAAAAACAATCCATACATGTCTTCCCAGTCAGCCCTTCTTCTGGAACTGGAGTCAAGCCAATAGTTAATTGGCGTGGTTTCCCAAACTTCTTGGAAGCCCCCCCCTGCACAATTACATTGGAGGGTGCTGTCAATCCGAAATCACTAAAGCCCCAACATCTGCAAACAGACAAAAGCTCATTTCATATTTTACACAAACTTGATTTCAAGCTTAAAGGGGAGCGAAACAGTCTGAGGAGATGTGCAACAAAAAATATGATAAAATATGTGGATAACAAGCAACCAATTGTTAGCTATTGTCTTAGCAACAAGCCAGAGAAACCATAGGATGTTAGGGGTCAGTATTCCTGGAATGCGACAGCAATGTCTCTGCCTGACTTCAGCTACACAGTAGTTACTATGCCAGCACCAAACAATAATGCTTGCTTGCTTGCTTGCTTGCTTGCTTGCTTGCTTGCTTATCTATCTATCTATCTATCTATCTATCTATCTATCTATCTATCTATCTATCTATCTATCTATCTATCTATCTATCTATCTATCTATCTATCTATCTATCTATCTATCTATCTATCTATCTTAAGTATGTGCAAAATTTGCTTTTGGTGGAAAGATTTCATTGGATTTTTGTCTTTTCTATTATTGTGGTCCAGAGTATCTGTTAGCTGATGCCTGCATTCAGCACCACATGTATCTTGAACCATCTCTGCTTTTCCAGGAGAGGGCACCCTTTGTTTTATTCAGTGAACTTCATTCATATTTCACCCACAGTTTTGGAAGAGTTTTGCCTAGTAGAGTTCTCCTCCATTGTCAGGAATCCAGAGCAGCTTTTCCCAATTTAATGTGTTTGGACTATAATTTCCAACTGTAGGCTGGTCTAATTCTACTAAGAAAGACAGGAGAACTGTCACTCACATCTTCGCCTCTCTTCAGGTATTTTTTGCAGACCAGTAAATCTCAGCACAGGATTTCCAATACAGATAGTCCTCAATGTTCAACACTTCATTTAGTGACTGTTTGAAGCTACAATGGCACTGAAAAAAAAGAGACTTATGACCATTTTTCACACGTACGACCATTGCCACGTGAACAAAATTCAGATGCTTGACAACTCACTCAAATTTATGATGGTTGCAGTGTCCTGGGTTCACGCGATTACCTTTTGCAACCTTCTGACAAGCAAAGTCAATAAGAAAGCCAGATTCGCTTAACAACATGTTACTAACTTAACCACAACAATGCTTCACTTAACAATTGTGGCAAGAAGAATGAAAATGGGGCAAAATTCACTTAACGAATGTCTTGCTTAGCAACAGAAATGTTGGGCTCAATTGTGGTTATAAGTCAAGGACTACCGGTATTTACCTCCATTGGCACAAGTATTCTTTTAAAGACTGATCACTTGTTATAGAGCTTATTATGGGTCAAACTCTGTAAATCAGTAATCATAACCTAAGGCATCAAGGCCACCAAATTGGCATTCCCCAGAGAACCTGCCCCTTATAATTCTGTGAAGAAGGCAAGTTGATTGCCCAAGAAAAAGTTATTTGCTGACAGCCGTTTGGTATGGATGCATTCCTTGAATCAGAGGCCTTTTTCCAGTATGTTTAGCCACGATATTGCACAAATTTCAAACAGAGGCAGAATTTAGATCTGTGAAAATTAGTTGCTGTCTTTTTCTAGATCAGTTGAGAAGTTGTGCAGTAGTATACAGATGAAGTCGGAGACACTAACACAAACTTGTATATATATATATTGCAACTTGTATATATCGCAAACTTGTGTGTGTGTGTGTGTGTGTGTATATATATATATATATATATATATATATATAGAGAGAGAGAGAGAGAGAGAGAGAGAGAGAGAGAGAGAGAGAGAGAGAGAGAGAGAGAGAGAGAGAGAGAGAGAGAGAGAGAGCAATAATATATATATTATATAACATATAATATAAAATTGTACATAATTATACTATATATATAAAATTGTATATAAGAATAATATATACTATATATATATAATGTATTTATATATATAATGTATTTATATATAATGTATATGTATATGTATATACATACATACATACATACACATACACCAATGATGACAAAGACTTTATATATATATATATATATATAAAGGTATATATTTTTTCATTTATCAGCAAAAAATCCTACATATATATATATATATATATATATATATATATATATATATATATATATATATATATATATATATATATATATATATATATATATATATATATATATATATATATATATATATATATATATATATATATATATATATATATATATATATATATATATATATATATATATATATTGTTCTAAAAATGCGAGTTCCAGGCATATTTACCGATAAAGAAGCAATAGCCATCACAATCTCTGGAACATTTAAAATTTTATTTAAAACTACTGTTAAAATTGCTAAGCTTTCGTCAACCCCTGTTGACTTCGTCAGAGTGTAAAATCCCCATGGAAGAGATGCTTGCTTTTATAGAATGCCTATCAATGCAATGCCTAGCTTAGCAATTTTAATAGTAGTTTTAAATAAAATTTTAAATGTTCCAGAGATTGTGATGGCTATCGCTTCTTTATCGGTAAATATGCCTGGAACTCGCATTTTTAGAACAATATATATAATTTACAGCAGTCTTTATCATCATCGGAAAAACCAACGCAATATCATGAGGTAAACAGCATACAGAAGAAAAAGGTGGGAAAAAAGGGAAACTGCCCCTTCATACTTATGGCAACCAATCATAGCGCAATTGCCTGATGCATGAGTCAGCACACTCTAACTAATTAACTACAGTACAACTGTGTGTTCTAGCCTATTGTACACTTTACTGTTCTACCTACTAAACTCAATATCCTAACAAGAGCCCATACATACATTTGTTAACTTACAGTCTCATCCTTGAGATATGCACTTCGAATTAAAATATATTTCACTCCCCAAATTCTTGAATATTTTCACAAAAGAAGCCCCTAAGCTTTGTTATATCAATGGGATGTGTAGAGCAATCAGGGAACCGTTTTGTTGCTGCTAATCTTGAACAACTGGGCGTCAGAAATCCTTGCTGAGCTCTTTGGAAATCACTGAAGTCATTTGAATAGGAAACCTGGCTCCGTGGCACAAACAGCTTGTGTACAACACCATCCCATTTGCGATTGCATTTAAGATGTGTGGGCTTCAGCTTCCAGGATTGCCCAGATATCATGCAACATCTTAAAGCAGAGAAACACTGTTTTAAATTAAATTAGTTGTTCTCTTTGTTATTCTTTTTCTTTCTCTTCGGAATCTATGTATGTTATTTTTGTTCACTTTAAAAAGTGCCCCCCCCCAATGTATTAAAATGTATATTCTAATACCCTAGAGCCGTGGTGGCGAACCTATGGCACGCGTGCCAGAGGTGGCACGCGGAGCCATAGAAGCCGGCACGCGAGGGTTCCCACCGGCAAACCGGAAGTGCGAAAAAACGCACTTCCGGTTTGCCGGTGTGCTGTTTTTTGCACTCCGGAGGGTTCAGGGAAGCTCCCTGAAGCTCCGGAATGCAAAAAACTACAAAACGGACAAACCGGAAGTGCACTTTTCCGCACTTCCGGTTTGTCCGTTTTGTAGTTTTTTGCATTCCGGAGCTTCAGGGAGCTTTCCTGAACCCTCCGGAGTGCAAAAAACAGCATACCGGCAAACCGGAAGTGCGTTTTTTCGCACTTCCGGTTTGCCGGTTTCGTCGTTCCAGGCTCCGGTAAGCCTTTGTGCGGGGGTGGGGGTGTGTGCGCATGCGCAGGGGGCAGTATGGGGGGGTGTTGTGCGCATGCGTGGGGGGGTGGGAATGGGTGTGGGCACGCGAGCGCACCTGAGCGCGTGCCCCCCCCTTTTTGGCACGCGAGCCGAAAAAGGTTTGCCACCACTGCCCTAGAGAGCTGATGCCAGTCATGTACCCTGTTTTTTTCTCAGCTGGGAATGGATCAATGTTCAATTGGATAAAGCTTATGCAAGCTGGAATTCCACCCAGATGAAAAGCACAGAATCAGAGAAGGTTGATGCAGATAAATGTTATATTAGATTGATCTCTGGTCTAAGATATCAAGCACCCTCTTAAAGTCACCCAGATGCTACATTTCATACCAGAAATCAATACTTTTCTCTCAGTTTTCCCCACCTTTTAACTTACCACTATTGTCACTGCCTAAAGATCCGGTTGCTGTTCTCTTTCCTGTCTCTTTCTTTGACAGCCACCTTTGTACATTGATATGGTCTTGGCAGCCTCACTGTTTTTGATATGTCTACAGAGCATGGAGCATACTTAACTCTGATTTTAATGACATCAGCAGCTGAGCTGCCTGAGCAAATGATCTGTTTGGGTGTCATCAGAGTGCTGTAAGAACACAACAGCCGATCTTACTTGATACATTATGGTCACTAGCCTAACTAGCCTTTTGATCCAATGTTGAAGATTGGAAAAGATATGAATCTATGAAATGGGCCACAGTGTTTTTAGGTAATCTGCAACTGCTATCTATTCGAGCTTATGCACCAACATATTATACTGCAGACTATTTTTTTTTCCTAGGGGTCAAAATTTTTGCATTCATTCTGGATAAACTCATACTTTCTTTATACTAATACTGCACTACCAACTGCTGTCATACACAAATGTAATCATTCTTGGTTTCTTTGACATCTGATGCCCAGACTGCTACTGAAAACATTGAATTAAATATAGCATATTGCAGCATTACTCCACAAGGATGCCATCATTTATTTATTTCCTCCTTAGAAATTTCTCCATTAGAATCTGTAAGTGGCACCTTACCAGTCTTATAATATTTGGATTTATGCTCACCTTTTGTGTTTTTCAGCAACAATATCCCATGTGACATCATCTGTATCAGATTGCTTGCTGAATTTCTATATAATATGCACTGCCTTGTCCTTGCCAAGGGAAAAGAAACACACATTTTAAACAACTATCATGTTTAAAATATGTATTTTAGTACAAAAAATGTTATCTCAAAAGCTAATTAAGGCCACTTAGTTACAAAGGGTAAACGCACATAACTAGACAGAGGCAAAACGAGGCTATTCAGGAAATTGATGGAAAATATTTAAGGGTGTAATTATAAGAAATAAATTTGATATACCTCTAATGCTACTAGCAGTTCAATCAGGAATGTCCTGAAATAGGATGTCGTGTGTTACAAACCCATCCAAACAGGAGTTGTACCAGGGGTGGGTTCTAACTTACCTTGCTGCCAGTTTGCTTCCTCCTGCGCCACGTGTCCGCGCCTCATGGGCGCGTGCATGCACATGCACAGTAGCAAAAAATCATATTTTTTTAAAAAAGCCAAAAACAAGATGGCGATGCATGCGAAGTGCCAGAAACTCATCTTCTGCGCATGCGCAGAAGAAAAAAAAACCCAAAAAAATTTGCCACAATTCCCCCCCCCCATTTTTTTTTTAAAAAGATGGTGGCCTCCACAGACTGGCACCGACTGATCGGTTCTGTGATGTCATTATGACATCACCAGTGGGTTGCTACCAGTTCGGGCAAACCGGTCCTAACCGGGAGGAACCCACCTCTGAGTTGTACCCTCAAATAATCAAATAAGCATGTAATACTTTAGTCCATCCCCAAAATTTCTTGTACACGCGAGTGCAGGGGGTGTCCAATCTTGGCAACATTAAGACTTGTGTATTTCAACTCCCAGAATTCCCCAGCCAACCATCTCCATTCTGGGAGTTGAAGTCCACAAGTCTTAAAATGGCCAAAGTTGGGTATCCTTGCTCTAATGCATCCTATAAAGAACACCTAGATTGGAGTGGCATGGAGTGGCATGAAAGTCTATATATGATGGATTTTTAATACTGGAACAAGTTTTGATTTCATTCTGAGTCCTATTTCACGTAGCTCTCAGAGAAGAACCAAAGCGGCTTGTAATAAGAGCCCCCAAGGGCATAAAAACAATTATATTTTCCCAAGGATTCCTTCAAATGGACTAGGAATCCCACTTGAAGGAAAATCATGCTTTCAGAAATATCAGATGATATAGCCCTCTAAGCAGGGGCGGGTTCCTAATTTTTTTTACTACCACTCTGTGGGCGTGGCTTATTTTGTGGGTGTGGCTTGCCAGCCATGTGACCAGGTGGGCATGGCTTCTCAGACTGCTGAAGGGAGGGGAACTGAGATAGGTCCTGCCGCCCGTTCTTTCAGCGTCTCACGCACTCCCTCAGCCATCCTCCCCTGTTTGGACTCACTGTGGGGTAGGAAGGCAGTGCCTGAGCAGTGCCAGAAACTCGGTTTCTGGGCATGCGCAGAGGAAAATTTTTTTAATTTTTTTTTTTTAAAAAATAGCGATGCCCAGGCACCGGCAACCGACTGCACCAGTACTGTGATGTCACAGCGGGCCACTACCGGTGCTATAGAGTGGACCGCACTGGTAGGAACCCACCACTGCCTCTAAGACTCTACATTTCAGTAACTGCAGATCTGAAATGATTTAAAATATCCATATGAATCCCAGAATTCTGTAGGATTTTGATTGCTTTATATCCCCTTCCACCTGCGCCATTTTAATCTTAAGCCAGTAGCATCGCATCAGAAGTAGGCAGTCCAATATGCTTTGGAGATTTCAGTTCTTATCTGTCCAAATCAACACAGTCAATGCTTGGGGAGTTATCCAAAATATACAGATGATGAGCATCCTGTACTGTATCATCTAACAGTCTTTCTGATTTACCAGACTGGAGTTGTGCAGAAAGCCTAGGTTATATTTAAGATCATTGAGCAAAATAAGAAAAAGAAGAAGAGAGACAAGTTTCAAAACGATAAAGGAACATGTAGGGACCTTTGGTAAAGAAATAGAGATTTTTCTTACTACAGTAACTCTTCTTTAAGCCTTTAAGAATCTATACTAGGACAAACAGGTGGGTTGATCATTTTATTGAAGTTCTCTATTTTAATATGGTTTTAAGGCATTTATGTATATGGTTGCTATGCCCTCTTTCTCCTTTTCCTTCTCCTCCTTTGTCCTCTCTTGCGAAAGCCAGACAAAATGTTTCATTCAGCAGATATAAAGAAGTACATCTTGATTGGGAACTCTGTGGGTGCCCTCCAGACAGTTGTTAGTAAAGCTGAAGGAACTTCCCTTCTGAAGTTTTGCAGTGAGGAAAGGAGATGCCACTGGCTTTTATCTCTCCTGATGTGACTCAGCTTATCTCCCCCGAACACTTGAAAGATAGGGGAGATTTAGCTGCACGAATTGTAAAGACGTATCTTAAACGGAAGGAAAACATTTTAAATCAAAATAAAATAATCTTGTAATGGCTTCACTGTTGCCTGGGGAAAGTATCCCAGATGCTTCTGTCATAGAGATGTATTTCCTTAACATAAGGATTCCAGAAGCATCAGCCTGATGTGTTGAAGTTTATTGTAAGGAAAGTATATGTTTCAATATGGCTGCATATTAATGCAGTTCGTTTGCTTTTAGTTTAGCATGTTCTGTGCACTCAACCCCTGAGGTAATGGTTGGAAAAAACTTTTAGTCCAACCCTGTTAAGGGAAGAATTCCCCATAGAGGCGATTTTTGGATCTTTTCCTTGGAATTCAAATACTTAGAAATAAAACCGAGATTAAATGTCTAATAGAAAATATTTATTTGAGTACAAAACAATATAAAAACAATAAATCCTTAATAAACTACATCTTTGCTACTTAACACAACCTTCCAGTTCGGAAGGAACATCAGAAGAAGTGATTAATGGTGGATAGGAATGTAGACATGCGCAAAACACCATATCACGTGTTCTGCTTATATTGGGAAGTACCATAATATTAGAATAGGGGTGCATCACCCTGCATAGACTCACAACTGCCAATATTCACATCGTGACAAACCCCTTGCCCAAGGCAGAGCTCCTCATACCATCTCAGAGAAATGGTGGCCCAATCTTTTCTCTAAAAATCTCCACAATGGACCACACACACACAACTCCAGCAGGCAAACTCTCCCACTACTTAATGGTTCTCACTGTCAGGAAATTCCTCCTTATTTCCAGGGTTGGATCTCTTTCCGATGAGCTTCCACCTGCTGCTTTCTTGTCTTACCTTCAGCTTCTTTCCTCCTTCAATATGGAATCTTTAGTTCCCTCCTGTGTTCAATTTCTTAAATCATGAAGTCTTAAAGAGATGTTTTTTCCCCCAGTCGCTCAGTCATGTCTAATTCTTTACGACCCCATGGACCAGTGGTGGGTTCCTACAGGTGCGGTCCACTCTATAGCACCGGTAGCGGCCCGCTGGTGACATCACAGTACCGGTGCGGTCGGTTGCCAGTGCCTGGGCGCCACCATTAAAAAAAATTTTTTTTTTACATTTTTAAAAATTTTCTCTTCTGCGCATGCCCAGAAGCCGAGCTTCCGGCACTGCGCATGCGCTGCCTTCCTACCCCACAGTGAGT
The DNA here is from genome assembly GCA_023053685.1 of Diadophis punctatus similis. Classification (NCBI taxonomy): domain Eukaryota; kingdom Metazoa; phylum Chordata; class Lepidosauria; order Squamata; family Dipsadidae; genus Diadophis; species Diadophis punctatus. Next base: position 91,574,049 of record JALIGW010000002.1, read on the forward strand.
CCAAGCAGGGGAGGATGGCTGATGGAGCATGTGAGACGCTGAAAGAATGGGCGGCAGGAGCTATCTCCATTCCCCTCCCTTCAGCAGTCTGAGAAGCCACAAATGTGTGGTGATGATCCTAGGCATTTTCCACGTTTGAGGCTTCTCGAGCTGCTGAGGGGAGGGGGAATGGGCGGCAGGACCTATCTCAGTTCCCCTCCCTTCAGCAGTCCGAGAAACCACACCCACCCGGTCACATGGCTGGCAAGCCACACCCACAAAATAAGCCACGCCCACAGAGTGGTAGTAAAAAAAATTATGAACCCGCCCCTGCCATGGACCATAGCACAGCCAGCTGCCCCTGTCCTCCATTGTTTCCATATGTTTGCGCAAATTCATGTTCAGTGCAACCCCTTAATTGTGCTAGGGACAATTACACCAATGGAAGTGAGCATTACTTGGAAAGACTCTGCAAATATTGTCCCCTTCCACTGCAAGCCATAAAGGTCTTTCCAGGAGTCCAAGGGGCTCGTCTTCTTGAGGTTGCCAGCCTTCCCAGGAGACGTTTCCTCCCATCCCCACTCAGGCTTGAGGCATGACCTCCCCAACAGCCATGTTGCAAAACTTTCCTTACTTCTGAGATAGTTGATGCCATTGTGAGAGTAAGAGAGGAAGGGAAAGGATGCTCCCTCCCTCTCCTGCCTTTTGCCATTGATTATTGCTGAAAGAAGAAGAAAGAAGGTGGAAGTGCTGGAAAGAGATTAATGCTGGAAGAGAGAAGAAGAAAGAAAGCGCCTCAGATCAGCAGCCCTGTAAATCCCCCCTTTGCATATTGGTCCTTTTTATCTTGTTCTTGGTTAATTTTAATGTTATAATTCTTAATGTTGACTCTTTTGACATTTTTACTTTTCTTGTTGTTTTAGTTTGTGTTTTTGTGCAGTTGTGTGCAGTCATCCAGAGTCCCTTGACAGTGATATGGAGGATATAAATTTGATAAATAAAATAAAATAAAATATAAATTGCTATACTGTAAATCAGCCCCCATTTTAAATTCATTAATTGAAGATTCCGCCCCTACCCTGTTGCATATTGGTCATTTTTTATCAAGTTCTTGGTTAATTTTAATGTTATCATTCTTAATGTTGAATCTTGTGATGTTTTTCCTCTTCCTATGGATTCATATTGCATTTTTATTAATTGATATTGCTATATTGGAAGTCATGGGCAGCACCCATCCACATTCCATAAAAGGCAAAGTAAAAAAAAAAGTCTGTTTCTGGATGATTCAGAGTTCTTCATTTCAGCAGTCTGACTATTTGTGGGAGAGGATTGCCTTTGGTTGAGGGCAGGGATGAGAAATTTCTCCAGATGTGAAAGCTTAACCTTAGGCTATGCCCAGGGGCGGGTTCCTAATTTTTTTACTACCACTCTGTGGGCGTGGCTTATTTTGTGGGTGTGGCTTGCCGGCCATGTGACCGGGTGGGTGTGGCTTCTCGGACTGCTGAAGGGAGGGGAACTGAGATAGGTCCTGCCACCCATTCCCCCTCCCCTCAGCAGCTCGAGAAGCCTCGAACGTGCGAAAATGCCTAGGATCATCACCGTGCATTTGTGGCTTCTTGGACTGCTGAAGGGAGGGGAATGGAGATAGGTCCTGCCGCCCGTTCTTTCAGTGTCTCACACGCTCCCTCAGCCATCCTCCCCTGCTTGGACTCACTGTGGGGTAGGAAGGCAGCGCATGTGCAGTGCCGGAAGCTCGGCTTCTGGGCATGGGCAGAAAAAACTTTTTTTTAAAAAAAAATGGCGGCGCCCAGGCACCGGCAACCGACCGCACCGGTACTGTGACATCACCAGTGGGCCGCACCTGTAGGAACCCACCACTGGTTATGCCCCTCTGGAAAGACCCCATGCCAACGAAGGCCAGGAGAACCCCAAGGAGATGGAAGAGCCTTTGGCCTTCAGAAAAATAGTTGGCTGGGGACACTGTTGAATTCCCTTTGCTACACTGGTTTCTAATGAAATTCGGTCAGATTTGGTCAGTATTGCAATCCATGGGTAACCATCTCAGAAATTCACATCACATAGAAACTGTAAACATAAAAGAAATCGAGTAGAAGACTTTAGCTCCACCTCTCTCAAATATGTTTCTTTTTTTTCTTTTTTTCTAAATTTTTTTATTGTGTTTTTGTCATTAAACAAATAATCATAATTGTGACATAACTGTGTTCATTTACCTATTATTTACAAATCATTATATTTCAATCTACATATATTTCATACATTCCAGTTATACATTTTATTTCTGCTTTCATTTTATCACTGCTTTTTACATTCTTCCTTTTTCGATCCAATCATACCATTTCTTCCATATTGCGTAATACTCCGAATCCTTTTGTCCTTTCAGTTCAACTGTTAATTTGTCCATTTCGGCACAATCCAATATTTTCTTAATTACTAGATTTTCGGAGGGTAAGTTCTTTTGTCTCCAGCATTGCGCAAATGCTATTCTTGCAGCTGTTATAATATGTAATATAAATATATGTGGTTGTTTTATTATATTCCCCTTTAACAATCCCTAGCAAAAATCAAAATCAAAGATGTTTCAATATCATGTGTGCCCAAGTTCATTCCTGAAGTCCAGATTTACTGTCAGGATAATGTAAAACTAAAGTGATGTGCCACCTTCCTTCTCTGGAGGCTTTAGCAAAACGAAGCCATCTGTCTAGTGCCATCTGCTGTTTCTTTAGAAATAAATCGGCCAAGTCACTTGAAAACAGGTTTCCAACACCTTGCTACTCAGCAGGAGATCCAATGCTGCTTTCACCAGGGTTACAGTGCTTTTAGAAATAAGCAAAACACTGTTTTTCCTGGAATTCCCGCTGTCTTATCTTTGCATCCAATTGTGCTTTGGCTACATTTTTTTTGACTAACAGCTCATGTCTCTTCCTTTGTCTAGTCATTAACTTTGCATGTCTTGTGTTCCCACCACTTCTGTTTTCCAGATCTGTAAATCTGGCTTTTTAAAAATGAATTGAAAGAAACACATGGCCATGCAACATTGATCTTGTATTACTGCAGCCATACTAGAGTTTAAATTCTGTGCATTCAAGTTACCACTCAAAAGCACAGCAAGAATGTAAAGTATGACTTCAGTATTTATGTGGTAGGTTAAGTTTATGCCCTGCCTTTTCTCCCACAGTGCATTAGCTGGAGGGTCTCCCTTCATTTTATTATAGCAACCTTGATGTAGGTTGAATTCAAAACAATTGGCCCAAAGCAGGGGTGAAATCCTCCCGGTTCGCCCGGGCCAGTCCTTCGGCGTATAGCCGATGGAACTGGCGGCAGTTGCGGCGCGGAGCTTCTCCTGCCCGCTTTCCCGTCCCGGCTGAACACAATCACCGCTTTCCCGTCCCGGCTGAACACAATCATTTGGGTTATTTTTCCCTCTGTGCATGCGCGCGCATGCACAGAGGGAAAAATAACCCAAATGGCGGCGTTCAGCCGGGACGGGAAAGCGGGCGGGAGAAGCTCCGCGCCGCAACCGCCGCCAGTTCCATCGGCTATACGCCGAAGGACGGGCCAGGGCGAACCGGGAGGATTTCACCACTGGCCCAAAGTCACATTGTAAGTTTTCATGATGACATATATTACTATTATTTTTAATGGAAGGGGAAAAAGGAGAAAAAAATTCTGATAATAATACGAAAAAAGGAAAAATCTTGATGAAAAAGGCACTGAATATTTGCATTCAGTGTTGCATATACTATATACATTTTAAATTGTAGCATAATCTGTGGCAAAGGATTTGTGACAATTCAGTTGATGCTAATGGAACAATTCCAAATTGTGAAATAATTGTCAGCTTTCATTTGAAGCATTGCCCAAGCCTATGTAAATATCAGGCTTTGGCATGGAAAGCTTAAACATAAACACCATTAAAGACATAGACTTAAACCATTCCAATTCTAAGTCCTGAAAAGATAATGAAAATGATTGTTTCATATCATTTTCTGCTAATTGTAGAACAGGACTAACTGCAGATAAGGAACTGTGAAAAGCCCTGCTGCTATATATCACGCTGCTAAATCCTATGAATAGCTACTTGGAAACAAATCTCATCAAATACATTGGAATTAACTCTGGTGAAAGTGGGCAAAAAAAATTTCCACAGTTTTTGAACAATGCCTCTGGCCTCTGAAATTTCTCCTCTGTTGAACTAGACACACAGAAAATCAATGATAGATTGATCATTAACAGCCTTCACTAATTGAGAGTCTCTAATGGTCCATGGGAATGCCCTTGAATATCCTGTCTGAGGAGTCAGGGCTACAGTCAGGTAAGAGACATCCCAGCCCGTAGAAGGAATAAGGGTGTGGAAAGTGTCTCAGAAAGGATAGCAATAGCAATTAGACTTACATACTACTTCATAGTGCTTTATAGCCCTCTCTAAGCAGTTTACAGAGTCAGCATATTGCCCCCAACAATCTGGGTCCTCATTTTACCGACCTCAGAAGGATGGAAGGCTGAGTCAACCTTGAGCCGGTGAGATTTGAACAGCTGAACTGCAGCTAGCAGTCAGCTGAAGTAGCCTGCAGTGCTGCACTCTAACCACTGCGTCACCTCGGCTCCTTAGTTCCTTGGAAAGTAAAGGCAAGGAGGGAAGAGATATGCATTTAGACTTGTAAAATTCTATTACTGTAATCTTACAATAAATGTAGTGTTCATGGTATTAGTTTCTCATGTGGACTACCTCAAAGGGATGGCAGAGGCCTCCAGAAGTGTTGGATGCAGGAATATGGGAATTGAAGTCCAACACATCTTGTAGACAAGTGCAGCAAAGTCAGATTATGTCAGAATGGTGGCATGCATGATGATCTCACGAAGCAAACCCATCCTTATACACATGCATCCCAACATCTGATGCAAATACTTAAGTCATTTTTGCATCATGATGCATGTTTCCGCACTTAATTCCTATGACACATTGTGGGGAGTCTGAAAAAGGAATAAAAAGAAGATTAGGCAAATAGTAGACAGAGGGTGAATCTGTGGGCAACTTATTTCCTAAATGGAAGCTCAAGCCATGTGACAAGAAATCTAGGAAGGAGTGTTTCATAACATACTGTACATAGATTAATGGAAACTCCCTAAAAGTGAGCTTGGGAAATTCCTCTTTTATTTTCCAAGATTCTCTATTTACCTTCAGAGTAACATTCAAGAAATCTTACTGAAATCTGTATTCTGGTTTCCTGGATCTTGCCCAACTCTCTGAGGCTTACTTCCAAGTTGAGGCATTGGCTAGACCTTGAGAGACAAACCAATCTCATAAGAGATAAACAAAAACAAACTTTACTTTTTAAAGGAGAATATACTGTATAAACTGTAATATTTTTTTACTTTTTAAATATTTAAACGGAAACATTCCTTGTGGAAGGAAGTAAATGCAGAGTTGCACAAATCATAAGAAAACAGTACTTTCCAGAAGAATTATACTTTCCTTCTCCAATGTAATGTTCCAGGTACGGTAATCCAGAAGATGATACTGATTTGCTACAAAGAAAAAAGAGAGAGAATTTGCTGTAAAAAAAAGGGTGAAGCAGGATTCCAAATTACACTGAGGAGCAAAAAATAAAATTTAAAAAATTGTGTGTGTGTCACACAATCAAAAATTAGTTAATTGTATGGTATTTTTATGCTAGCTGGTTTTCAGGTTTTTTTGCTTTGTACTATTTTTCTATGTTTGAAAGGTCCTGGTGAAATTGTTCATCTTCTTTGTCCCTGACTACACCAAGAGAATATGTTGTCGGAGAATATGTCCAAGTGAACGTCCAAGAAATGAATTTTCAGTGGTATGTTACATCCCATAGCTTGGCATGGCTTCACTCACTAATGTCAGGTGTCAAGAATCGGGACCTTTTGTAAGGCTGCAGCACAGAAGATTTATTCAAGCCTACACACAAGAATCTGGTCAACTAAATTTTATCCCTAAATTTGGTGCCGGATAAGTATCAACAGAATTCAGGAGGTTTTGGACTTGAAGAGCTTGTGGAAATGCAAAGACTCTAAGCTGATGATGCACTTAACTCCACTCCCCCAGCTCTGTATGCTCTTCTCCTACCCTATTCTGCAATAATTTCTTGCTTTATAATTTCCCCCAAAAGGATCTACACATGCTTTTGAATGATTGTAATGCAATCATTACAAGTTCACTGAATGTTTCATCAAATTTCTGATCTTTTATCAATTTTCCTATCGATGGACTTAAAAATATTTTCTTGGCGTCACTAAGTCTGGGAAATTTATTCCTCAGGTATAGGAGCCCAGTTCCTCTTTCATCCATTGCATTAATTAACTTTTTCATAAATCCAAATTTGATTTGCAAAAGAGGAAGGAAATCATATTCTTTTTTTTCCTCCTGGAGTAGATTTTGGCCATTCTTTCTCAATGTTACGATTTTTCCTGTTTTTACAATTACACACGCACGCACACACACACACACACACACATACATGAATATTATATAGTACATACAAGTTGCAGGGTGAGGTGAATGGCAATGCCCTTCAGTTCTTCACAAATATTCCATTTATATTTCCTTCATACTAGATCTTTTCCAAAAACAATTTCATGTTCTCATACAACTCTTCCATGTCAGCAGCAGGGGTTAATGATACAATGGTAATTTACTTCCGTCAAGTAGACCAATTCTTCAGAATCTCTATGGATAAGGAGAGGATGGGAAATCACCCATATGTGCTCTGGCTGCTCCTCACAAGGTCACTACAGGACAGCTGCAGCAGTCTCCTGTAGGTCTGAAAGCAAGGAGATGAAGAGATCAACCTCACTGCTAGCCTCACTTTCAAGTTACTTTTAAAGATTGCTTTTTTAACTTTTTTAAAACTATAAAAGATCAACAGAACAACAAGTTTAGAAAGCTCAAAAACCCGGTGAGCTTACCATTGTTGTTGAACATTAACGTCAAGAATTTAAAGAACTGAAAATAAATGGCAAAAAGCTAAATAAGTTTCTGATCTAAGAAAGTTAAAAACAAATTAAGGATCCAGACAACTTTGGAACATTAACATTTTTTATTTTAAGGTTTTGGAAATAATCAAATCAATTAAACAGCATTTTGTGAAAATCAGAATGTTTTGTTTTATCTTGAGACAAAATAGAAATTGGAGATTTATAATGTCAGAAACTGCATAGTGGAGGAAACTAAAATTTCCAGGCAGGGGGAAAAAAGTATAAATGTCTTTGGATTTTGATTAGTGGAGATTTTAAAAATGACATAAAATGCTATAACATTAGAGATTCAGGCGATTTTTAAAAATGGGGCCAGATATTAGTAGCTACAATATTAGAAATGATGTCTTTTTCTATGTAGACTGTATCCAAAAGATACTAAATCTGATACAGAAATACTAGAAGTAGAAATGCTGGATAATAAAAAAAGTGTGGATTACAAGATAGAGAAGGCTGTGGAAGGAATTTTAATAGCAAGCAAAGAGAATGATGTTGACAAACACTTTTTACTGGGTATACAAAAGATGCTGGTTAAAGCTTTGAAAATCAAAGTGGAAATGCAAATGACAAACCAAGACAATGACCTAGATAATTATTTTTTTACTGTATTTGCAAAAGAGCTTTGTTACAGCCTTGAAGAAGCCTCTGCAATGGGAAAAGGAAAAATTGAGGAGGAACCAAGTTCTACAACAACATCTAAATGAATTAAGGAACAAGATTATTAGAAGTAGAATGAAGGAGTATAGAGTTGGTTTGTTTAGTCAAGATTAAAATAGGGCATGAATTTATAATGTTTTATGGACTTTCTGCTGACACTAGGAAAAAGAGATAGTTGCGTGTAATCTTATGGGGGAAGAAGAGTTATCAAATTTGCGATAAAAATTAAAACTCACTTCTTTATGTTTTTTTCTTTATCTTACTTATTTTTCTTTGTTTCCATTTTTTATTATTTCTTTTTCTGAGTTTAATTTGTATTCAATTTTATTAAACTGTAAATATAACCTTTAATAAAAAATTTGAAAAAAAGACAACTTGTGGCTAAGTTTCAAGGAATCAATGAACAAGCACCACTCATTTACATTGTGATCATGGCCAAGAACCTCTATAACTGAACAAACAAATAATGACAAATACTAGTCTACCTTTTTTGGAAAAAGTATTCATTACATCCATCATAGCATGTACCACAAAGAAACACATTTTAGTAACATGCAGAGAAGATACTGTATCTAATAGATATCACACACCAAACATGAAGAGCTATTTTCGTATTGTGGTCATCAAACTTACAATCAAAATAAAGCTCATAGTCTATGTTGACAAGAAGGATGATGTTTTCTTTCTGAGATTTAAATGTCAACCCACCACACATATAGCACAAAATATCAGGATGATTTATATACTTTTGTGTCATAATAATACTGTCTATGTGAATGCAACATTTTTGCAATCCAACTGATACTTAACTTGAATACAGAAGACAGATATACTTAAACTGTTTATGTTGTGAGCTCTGATAGTAGTATGACAAGGAACTGTTCTCCAGGCAGATGCTGATCTTGTGTCTTGACGTGCATAAGGGGCTTTTCTGTGCTAGCTGTCACACCTTTTCCCTTTCTCTTGAGGTTGTTTTTGTTAGAGAACAATAATAACAACGGCTAGGTTTTCCTTAACGATTGTTACAAAGATGGTACTATAGTTAAAATATAGTACCACCACAGTGTAATTAATTGAACAGAATAATGAAGATGGAGTCACAAGAAAACTGAACTTGATAGGCAAACTGAATTCATTTTTTAATTCAGCATGAAGAAGTCTGCTTAGAACACCCATTACAATCCATGTGACAAAACTGTTGACCGGTGTTATTGTAAATCACAAAAGAGGCTATAGAGAAACTCTTCATACACCAACGGAAATAGGTATAAAAGGCTGAAATGCAATGAATGAAATGTGCACAGGGAAATTAGGTCTACAAAGCACAAAGAAATAAACATCAAAATTGAAATTAATGTGGTTTTTTTTTGCAGCTTTGGTCTATCAACTTCTGCCTTGTTTTTAAAAGAACCCAGTTTTATTACCTTCAGAAAAGGGAGATCATATTTCTCTATATATATGATCACGTTTGGCAACAGGTACAGTATATTAATAATAAAGTATATTAATTCTTCTCCAAAAGTAAATTGTGGGTCATTGTCTGAGGCCATATTTTTCTATTATTTCTTACACTACAAAAAAGACATTGAAACCCTAGAGAAAGTGCAGAAGAGAGCAACCAGGATGATAAAGGGTCTGGAAAATAAAACATACAAAGAGCGGTTGCAGGAACTGAGCTTGGCCAGTCTGGCGAAGAGAAGGACCAGGGGTGACATGATAGCAGTGTTCCAATACTTGAGGGGATGCCACAGAGAGGAGGGGGTCAGGCTGTTCTCTATGGCACCAGAAAGCCAAACAAGGAATAATGGATGGAAGCTGACCAAGGAGAGATTCAACCTGGAAGTGAGGAGAAACTTTCTGACGGTGAGAGCGATCAACCAGTGGAACAGCTTGCCAGCGGAAGTTGTGAGAGCCCCAACACTTGCGACCTTCAAAGGGAGACTGGACTGCCATCTGTCTCAAATGGTGTAGGAACTCCTGCTTGAGCAGGGGGTTGGACTAGATGACCTACAAGGTCCCTTCCAACTCTAATCAAATCAAACATTTACTGATCATAGTACTAATCTGTACATCATCAAGGTTACTTGCCCCAACAAACTAAACCATTTATTTTTACTTTCTCTGTCAAGAGAAATAAAGTATTAAGGCCCCTTTTGTTATTTGGCACTATATTCTTAAACATTGTACATAACTCCAGGTAAATTCTTGAGTGGACATTCATACCTGATCAGAAGATGCAGTTTCACCCTCATTTTTGGCATAATTATATTTCCTGGCTTGAGACATGAAGATCATAATGTTTCATCTTAGAGCTTTTGGGGATCCTTACTCTATATCCCTTGAACAGAAGTTCATATTGTTTAACCGTACATGTATATGTGGAGCTGAAGAGGTAGAAGATCTGACTCAAATATTATTTGATTGCTGTTTGTGTAAATGACATTTAATACAGCACAATTTCTGACTAAAATGGTTCGACTGAGTTCGGCATATGTGGGCCTGATTGGGGTAGATTGCAGGGGTGATACAGAAATACAATTTTATGTTATTTATTCTATTTTACATATTTATGTATTAAATTATGGTATTTTATGCTAGAACTATTGTATTTTACCCTACTCTCATTTTAAATTGTTTGTTTAGAATTTTATTGGAGATATATATATATATGTAATATGTGTGTGTGTGTATATATAAGGCAAAAGGAAGCAATATGCTCCCTCCCATATTTAGGTATACCAGGGTGATTCGACAGAAAAAAACATATAACTCTTCCCTGGTACAAGCTGATACAGGAGGAGAGCCTGTGGCTTAGAGGTTAAAGCTACTGCCTTATAGGCAGGCTGCCCAGGTTCAAATCCCAGTAAGAGTATGGCTAGCTGATGAGAGCTAAATAGCTTGAAATAGATCTATACTAGTCTCCCTTCATTTTCATTATCAGTAAAGATGTGTTATATATATACATATAAATGTGTTATTTATAAATTTATAAATGTGTAATGTATAAATGTGTTATTTATATACATATAAAATATGTACACACACACACACACACACACACACACCATATCTTGGACTTTTTTGTGTCTCTGTCTTGGGAAGTGCAGAGTTCTTGAATCTTAGCAATGGAGTCTGTCTCTTGTTCTACAGACGAAACTGTAGTGATATCCAGATGGTAAGTTTCTTTAATAATCTGCCACTTACCTGGGTAGGACTTTATATTCACATCACAAAATAGAAGTCTCAGCATGCACTTCCATGTACTGAAATCTCTTAGGTGCACTGAGCAAGGTTTTCTTCCCTATAATCTCCAATAGTTTGTTCCACTCCAAATCACTAGTAATTCCTTTTACATCTGTGCATTTCACCTCTTGGTTTCAGTTGTTGCTCTACTATCAAAAGTTATTGGCTGTTGGCTCTGCTTCAGTATTCCTCCAAGATCCCCCCCCCCACCAAAAAGCATTGCTTTGTAATATTAGTTATTCTGCTAACAGTAACACTTACTTATTGGGATCTAATAGAGCAGTTTTTACATACGATCTCCTTGTCTTCCTTTTGGTTTGTACTCATTCCCAAGCTACACAATTATACATTCAAAATCTGAGTGGCTGTCTAACATTTGACAGTGTATATATATAAAACTTGAACACCCAATTCATTATCTCAAAATGTTGGACTCCTGTTATCCTTTGGCCTCTGCAAGAGCTGTCAACTGGTACAGACCTTGCTCTAATCCTTTCAAGGTTAAAAAATATTTGACACAGAGTACTTCTGTACTTTTCATCTATGTTTTATTCTTATCATCCCCGTCCTATAATAATACTACAACCTGTCATCCCCCTTCATCTACGAAAATCCATACTTGACGTCAAACAAATCAGGAAGGAAGGAAAGAAGTATATCTTCAATTGCTGCAGTGAGTAGATGCCTTGAGTAATTTTGGATTATTGCAAATTTTGGATTATTGTAAATAGAAGGGAATAGTTTCCCTTCTACTCTTAAGTGATGATTCAATCCCTGTTCCTATGATGAATTCAATGCATTTAACACATTCCTATGCTAAATTCCACTTAGGAGGAGCAGTGGACAGTTCATATTGACCAGTTCATATTGACAATACGACAAGTCATATTGACGATACTGCTGAAAAGATTGCCATCCACAAATTCAACCATAGGTATTTTCAACAAAGAGCCTTCTTCTGCATGGGCTACCTTCCATATGAGTGGATCCCACCAAATTATTGAAGAGGGCTTTAGCCAGTTCTTGCTTCCAATGTTGTGATTGTGTCTTTTTCTCTCTGAAGGTTTGGCAACTCTCTTTTCACAAGGGCTAGCAGAGTTAGCAAATTCTCATGCTTAGCAATAGTTGGTTGGGATTGTTGGTGTACTTTTAACTCCTAATTACATCTCCATATTTTGACAAGACATTGGACAGGGAATCTAATGATCATTCTTGCTCCTCTGTAATCAGGAGGATGGCTCCCAGCTGCACAGCAATAAATTTGTGTCTGCCCTATCGATTACTATAAATTCCAAGTAGTGCAGTGTCTTGTTCCATGGACTTTTTCCCCTGTTCAAATGATCCCAGAGTTGCTTCCAATGCATTAACAGCATTTCTTGATGTTTTTCATTCTGATGCTGCTACTCAATAGAGTCACGGGTAGAATATTACAAGTGGCTCTACAATCTATATCAAAGTTTACAATAATTTGCTCCAGTCATTTAGTTGAGATTGGCAATGTGCAAATCTAATAAATAAATAAACTTTTGTAAATAGAGCTTGTTTACTGGATTATCCGATGAAGCTGTAAATCTGCTAAATTTACAAAGATCTTTCCTTCACCTGTAATCTAATGAATGATGTTCATTGCATCAAATCAATCAATAACCAACCAACCAAACAACCAAACAACCAACCAAACAACCAACCAAACAACCTGATTTCTATAGGTGCTCATACTTTGGGTACTTTATAAGGATTAAACTGTTTAAATAAATTTAATAAAACACATTTTAATTTAATTTAAATAAATACATTTAATGTTGTATTTATTTAATGAAGCAACATTGTCATTCCGTATGTTGCAGGCATATCGAAAAAGCTCAGGAGGATCTTCAGCCAATATAACGTATGTGCACACTTCAAACCCAAGGATACACTAAGGCAGAAGCTTGTCCACCCCAAAGATAAAACACCCAGACATAAATTGAGCAACGTGGTATAGGCAGTACAATGCAGTGAGCCATGTGCAGATCTGTTCATTGGGGAAACAAAACAACCACTTCATAAACGCATGGCACAACATAGAAGAACAAACACATCAGGACTAGATTCAGCAGTCCATCTACATTTAAAAGAGACAGGCCACTCTTTTGAAGACAGCAAAGTCCACATTTTGGACAGAGAGGACCCCTGGTTTTAAAGAGGGGTTAAAGAAGCCATCTATGTCAACACTGAACAGCCCTCTCTCAACAGAGGTGGGGGGATATGACATCATCTATCTCCAATCTACAACACAGTCCTTTCAACAGTTCCAGTTGCACAACTCAGGTAACCCTGATGGCACAGATAAACCTTCAAGTGGCCTCAACGACTCTCTAAAAAGAATGCAAATGACCAACTGTCTGCAAGGAGTATAAATCCTTCCATTCCCCACCATCCAGTCAGAGCTGAAGAAGCTTCTTGGATGAGAAGTGAAGCGTCTTCAAAGAAAAACCAGGAAGTCCAGTTGCCTCTTGAAAAAGCACATTTGGGAAATACATTTAACCCACCAACAACATTTAAAACAAAAATAGATGAAGAAGAAGAAGGAGAAGGAGAAGGAGAAGGAGAAGGAGAAGGAGAAGGAGAAGAAGAAGAAGAAGAAGAAGAAGAAGAAGAAGAAGAAGAAGAAGAAGAAGAAGAAGAAGAAGAAGAAGAAGAAGAAGAAGAAGAAGAAGAAGAAGAAGAGGAGGAGGAAGAAAACACCAGTATGGTTAATAACAAATAACTCTGAGTCAATAATGAGCTCATATAACACTGTGGCCCAAGGTCTGTGGAAGTCACCAAGTATTTTGAAAGACAGCAATGCTGGAACTATGTGGCTGTCAGGGAATGTTGTTCCAGAAGTCAGATGCTGGCCTACTGAAACCTTGATGGCTGAAATGTATTTTTTTTTAATATCGCTTCATTCCTGCCCACAAACTGGGTTTTCTCTTTCTGCCCTGCATGCAGCCTTCTCCACTGCATGCAGTGCATCCTAAGAGGTCAGTAAGGGGCGTGCATAAGTGCACCAGTGTGCCTACCATTCCCGTCCTAATGTTCCCTCTTATCAGTATTTATTTATTTATTTATTTTGTTATTCTTATATGCCGCCCAACTCCCGAGGGACTCGGGGCGGCTTACAACAAGGAGAAATACAAGAATAAACAAAGAAATTGCATAAAATTTAAAAACAAGTACAAAAATTTAAAACAATTATTTAAAACAGCAACATCTATTCGACACATACATACTTGGGGGGTAGGCTCAGGTGGAATTAAGTTGTCCCCCCCACCTGCAGGAAAAGCCATGTCTTAATGGCTTTACGGAAAGCCAGCAGAGTGGGGATAGTCCGGGTCTCTGGGGGTAGTTGGTTCCAGAGCACGGGGCCAGCCACAGAGAAGGCTCTCCCCCTGGGGCCCGCCAGCCGACATTGTTTGGCCGACGGGACCTGGAGGAGGCCAACTCTGTGGGCCCTAACCGGTCGGAGGGAAGTATGAGGCAGAATGCGGTCCCGAAGATATCCTGGTCCTAAGCCATGAAGGGCTTTAAAGATGGTGATCAACACCTTGAATTGGACCCGGAGACCGATGGGCAGCCAATGCAGCTGGCGGAGTATCGGTGTCACGTGGGTGTACCTTGGCACACCCACCACAGCACGCGCAGCCGCATTTTGCACCAACTGAAGTCTCCGGATACTCTTCAAGGGTAGCCCCATGTAGAGCGCATTGCAGTAGTCCAACCGCGAGGTGACAAGGGCATGAGTGACCGTGAGTAGCGCCTCCTTCTCCAAATATGGCCGCAACTGGTGCACCAGGCGAACCTGTGCAAAGGCCCCCCTAGCCACAGCAGAAAGATGGTGGTCCAATTTTAGCTGTGGATCTAGGAGGACCCCCAAGTTGCGGACCTGGTCTGAGGGGGTCAGTTTCGCACCCTCAAAGACCAAGGAGGGGTAATTGTCATGAACCTTAGGAGGCAATATCCACAGCCACTCAGTCTTATCGGGGTTTAGTCTGAGCCTGTTCCTCCCCATCCAGATCTTAACGTAACAGTACCCATCTTACATATATAAACAATGTTATACCAGGGGTGAAATGCTCCCGGTTCGCTTGTGCCTGTCGGTCGTTGGCGAGCCGATCGCGAAGGCAGCGCGAGGCTCCGCCCACCCACCCAGATGCCACAATTTGAGTTCTTTTACCCTCTGCGCATGCACAGAATGCTTTGCGCATGCACAGAGGGTAAAAGAACTCAAATGGCGGTGTCCCGGCGGGTGGGCGGAGCCTCGCGCTGCCTTCGTGATTGGCTCTCCGATGACCGACAGGCACAAGCGAAGCGGGAGCATTTCACCCCTGGTTATACCTATGTATATTACCAATACGTACTTGACAAAATAAATAAATAAATAAATATAAATAAATTTAAAAATGTGCTGAATCACATTGTTTGCAGATGGCTTATCCGGCTCCTACTTAGAGTTTTCTTTACTGAGCCAATAAATCTTTCTCCTATAAATCACTCTTCATATACTGTTTATTGTTTATTAGAGAATACTGCTGCTATGATCATTTGATGGATGTTTTTCCAGGGCAAGATCTACTACTCTTCCTAGTGTGTCCCTCAAGTCCAAGTCCCATATGTCATACAAACCTTGTCCCTAATTGGGAAATCTTTTATGTCTTAAGAACCAAATGAAGACAGATACTACAATGCTGCGATGCGTCTTTCTCTTCCTCTTGAAATCATCTGAAAATCTGGTATTTTTCTGAGCTAACAGCATGTAGCAAACACTTACGTTAGCTGCTATAATGTGTCAGGGTCCCTGACATTAATACCATCCTGAATACCTGGCCCCTTTCCTTCATAAGGGACAGTAAAATACATTTATCTTCATTATCCGCTTTGCCAGTCACAGTTGGATCCGTACACTGTCTTCTTGTTGACTAAATTCTCGTTTTCACTGCTGTAATCCTTTATATGATTCTGGTTATTTCCTTATATAACTACAACATTTTCTCAGCTTTGATGCCTGAAAAATAGATGCAGGGTCTAATGTTCTCTCCTGGCCTTTCTAACAAACAATTTCCTGTTTTTCCTTCCCTTCTTGATGCTATTAGGTTAAAGGCTGAGCTTCCTACTTACACCATGAACAAAGAAACTGAAATGACCCTTCCTTTGAAAAATCATAAAACTGGGAACTCATAATGAGCTAAACCTGCTCTGACAGAGGAAACAACATCTAAATTGGATAAGAATATTTGTGATTCAAGTGCGTATAGTCAAGGAAAATAGCATTAAGTCAAATAAACCATGATTTTATAACACAGAGGAAGCTTCAGGTGAGAGATTAACAATTAACTTGATTACTTTCCCTGGCATCTTGTGGTACAGAGTCCATGAATCCAGAGCTAGGAACAATCATAAAAAGTAGAACATCAAAGACATTAATTCATTGTAAGATTCTTAGATAGCATTATCCGGAGAATTGTTGTAAAGAAAAGAAAAGCAATGCACATTAATCTCAAGGTCTGAGGGTATGATCTGACCATTAATCTATCTCAATATATGGATTCACAAAAATGGTTGACAAAAGTATATTGTAAAGTTGGGGAAAGAAAATACCGTATTTTTTGGAGTATAAGACGCACCTTTTTCCTCCCTAAAAGTGGCTGAAAATTTGGGTGCGTCTTATACTTCAAATGCAGCTTTTTTTCCAGCCCTAACTAGGTGCTAACAGATCTTCCCAGCTCTTACCTTGCAGGCTTTTTCATTGTTACTCTCTCCAAAGAATGGTTTTCCAGCCCTAAGTCTTTGCAGGTTTTTTTTTCATTGCTCTACTTGCTCAGAGTAAGTTTTTTTCTAGCCCTAACCAGGTGCTTACTATCTTCCCAGCTCTTACCGGCTTGCAGGCTCTTTCATTGTTATCCTCTCAGAAGGTTTTTTTAAGTCCTAACCAGGAGATAAAATAATGTGCTGAAGCTGTTCCGAATAAGTTTTTTTTTTAGCCCTAACCAGGTGCTAACTATCTTCCCAGCTCTTACCGGCTTGCAGGCTCTTTCATTGTTATTCTCTCAGAAGAATGTTTTTCCAGCCCTAAGTCTTTGCAGGGTTTTTTCATTGCTCTACTTGCTCTGAATAAGTTTTTTTTTTAGCCCTAACCAGGTGCTAACGATCTTCCCAGCTCTTACTGGCTTGCATGCTCTTTCATTGTTACTCTCTCAGAAGAAGGTTTTTTTAAGTCCTAACCAGGGGATAAAATAATGTGCTGAAGCTGACCAGACTAAGGATGCTAGCCAGATGAATACCTGGTAGGCAGATTGTTTTCCCCTATTTTCCTCCCCAAAAACTAAGGTGTGTCTTATACTCCGGTGCGTCTTATACTCCGAAAAATACGGTAGCATTATTTCAGATTATCTACACCCAACTGTCTGTCAGGCAGGAGACATGAAATATTAAGCAACTAATTAGTTTATGAAAACAAGTATTAAATGAATACAGAAGACATTTCAGTTGTCAAAAACACATGGGTTCATTTCCCTTTTGTATGGTCTATATAAATCTGGTAAACATTTTTGTGAGGTTTGACGTAAAAATGTACTAGAGAGTCTGATTAGGCTATAACATGCTAATGTACATCACACCAAGCAAACAATACCAATAAAGTTGATAGTAGCGGAGCTGATGTTTTAATAAAAAAAACCCATTATGTTCAAACATAAAACACCATGATTCTAAAACAGACCATTGTCCTAGAGAAATTTGACACTGTATTTCAACAACTTGAAATGGCTTAGCTAGGACTGAGTGATTTTAGGAGATTTTTGGACACAGGACTATAAATTACACTGGCAGTTTTTTCTTATAGTACTATTTTCCTTTTGCTCTGTGGTTTGCTGTGTTCATCTCTCTTGTGGTTTTTTTGCCATTTCCTCTTCTACTTTTAACAAAAAGAAACTGAAAGGGACCTGTTCCACAGTTTTAACAAGATATATAAATATGTTGGGCAATAAAAGAATGATCTGAAAGCTGAAAAAGCAAGCCATAATTAACTTGAATTGAACATGGAAAAGAAGGCTAAGAAGTGGCTTGATGAAGATTTGTAAAGTACAAATCCACAGGGAGAAAGCATAGGGTGCTAAAATCTGATGTACTCTATCAGTGAAAAGTATAACTGGAACAAATGCCCATAAAGAATTCAGATTAGACTAGACAACCCATGAATGGGGGGAAAACCCCCCCATGAGCATGAATGGGGGGAAAAAACCAACACCAATGGAAGTGAGAATAACTTCTGACTTCCTGCTGGCTATCCCACTGAATTTCCCTGTGGGAAGTTGATAAAAGTATCAAAAATCTTCCTTCCTTCCTTCCTTCCTTCCTTCCTTCCTTCCTTCCTTCCTTCCTTCCTTCCTTCCTTCCTTCCTTCCTTCCTTCCCAACCTGCACAGAGCATGGGGCAGGGCAAGTAGGGTGTGAAGGGTGCAGTGCAAATCAAGAAGTGTGTTTGGGGGTTGCAGGACTGAGTGAAAGGTTCTGCATGGAGTAAAGAGAGTGTGTAAGGAGGTGTGGGTATGGAAGGGAAGGGTGCCTGGGGGTGCTTGGGAGTATGTGAGAGGTGCTGTGCAGAGACATTGTGTGTGGGGAACAGGATGTAGGAAAGGGATAGTGCACAATTTGTGACTTGCAGGTCAGGAAGGCACATGGGGGTGGTGACACAGAAGAGGTAGGGTGTGTAGGGCTGTGCAAGAGGTGCCATATACCTCTATAACTGTCTGATTTGGCACAGAAACCAAACAGGACAGGTATAGACTTCAATGGATAGTTAGGACAGCAGAAAAAAACCAATTGCAACCAGCCTTCCTTCCATTGAGGACTTGTATCCACACAAGCAAAAAAGAGGGCTGTGGATATATTTACAGACTCCTCACATCCTAGACATAAACTGTTTCAACTTCTCCCCTTAGGATGGCTGCTATAGGGCATTGCATGCCAAAACAACTAGGCACAGAGACAGTCCCCCCCCCCACACACATGCCATCACTCTGCTAAATACCTAACTGCACCAGCACTCTTATGCCTAAGATATTTACCCATGTAGTAGGCTTTATTGCTATTATCTTTATCATCTTCTCATCTTTTTCACCTTCTCATCTTTTCTACTACTTTCTCCTATCTTATGATTTATCACTTGTTGATTGTACCTTATAATTTTTGATGGCATCTTATGCTTTATGATTTATAACTTATCACTTTGTTGTTTGCATGTACATTGAGACCTTATGCACCGGAGACAAACGCCTCCAATCATACTTGGCAATAAAGAATTCTATTCTATTTTTTTTTAAAGTAAGTTGAGGAAGACACATAGGAGGAAGCACAAATCGTATGCAGGGTTACAACATGGGCCAAGAAAGGTACTCTTGGGTTCCTTCCTCCCTGTTCCCCCTCCCCTCCCCTCCCCTCCCTTCCCTTCCCAGCAGGCAGATAGGTACATGGTAGCTGCTGGGTAGAGGAGGGAATGAGGAATTGTGAGACTGGCTGGACCATTGAAAATGAAGATCAATAGTCCAGCAGCACAACAGCATCCAGTAACACTGAAGCAGTGGTGGGTTCCTACCGGTGCGGTCCACTCTATAGCACCGGTAGAGGCCCGCTGGTGACGTCACAGTACCGGTGCGGTCGGTTGCCAGTGCCTGGGCACCGCCATTTTTTAAAAAATAAAATAAATTTTTTTAAAAAAAATTTCTTCTGTGCATGCCCAGAAGCCGAGCTTCCGGCACTGCGCATGCACTGCCTTCCTACCCCACAGTGAGTCCAAGCAGGGGAGGATGGCTGAGGGAGCGTGTGAGACGCTGAAAGAACGGGCGGCAGGAGCTATCTCCATTCCCCTCCCTTCAGCAGTCCGAGAAGCCACAAACACGCGGTGATGATCCTAGGCATTTTCGCACGTTTGAGGCTTCTCGAGCTGCTGAGGGGAGGGGGAATGGGCGGCAGGACCTATCTCAGTTCCCCTCCCTTCAGCAGTCCGAGAAGCCTCAAACGTGCGAAAATGCCTAGGATCATCACCTGTTCACATGGCCAGCAAGCCACACCCACCCAGTCACATGGCTGGCAAGCCACACCCACAACATAAGCCACACCCACAGAGTGGTAGCAAAAAAATTAGGAACCCGCCCCTGCACTGAAGCAGCTATAGCCTCCCCAAATTTCAGTTCCATGGGAGTCGTGGGCCCTGGATTTTGGATACATCCTAAAAATTAGCCCATTTAAGTTACCTTGGTTCAAAAATTGTTGCCCTATTGATGCACTGTTTTGCCCAGTTAAAGGTAATGACAATGAGAGTTTTAGCAGTACAGCATATGTAGATATGAGATATCTGTCTTCCCTTTTTTTAATGAGAAAATGATTTAAGTATTGGGAGGGATTTTTAACAATGAGGATGAGTTTCCACACCTTTTAGTCAGAAACCCTGATGTTGAAATAAACATCTTACTTGCTACATAATTTAAGAAATTTGAGGTAGAAATTCAAGAAGCCTTCCTACTGTTTTTATGTTACAAAGGATGGCAGCACATTGGCTGTTCTCCCTATTTTTTTAATCCTCTTTTTGTTGATTGTTGTTTATATTGCTCTTGTATGGATTATGATGTTACTATAGTTGTTTTAATTTGTTTCTGTTTATATTCTATGTAAGCCACCACGAGTCATTTCAATTGTGGCGGAATAGAAACGGAGAATAAATAAATAGCTGCATGCTAATTTTGTGATAAAGTGGGACATTATATTTTAAAATTGCTTTTAAACATATGCCGTCCTTGGGTGATTTAAAACACCAACATGACCTTCATACCAACAGGTGGCATAGTTTTATAACATATTACAACATAAGGATTGCTTCTTTTGATCCCAGCTTCCCAAGTAAGGTAAAAAAAAAATCTTTGACACTGATACTTTCTTGCAAAAATGCAGAAGTGATTTGTCACTGTCTTCTTACAGAATTTTTTTTGAGGGGAGGGTTATCCCAATCCTAGGATTCACTTGGGGTTTCTCAACCACTTATTTATTTAAATAACTGCCTATCTCATAGCGGTGGGCAATTTATTTTCCCAAGGGGCCTCATGAGAAACTGGAACTGTTATGGAGGGCCACTACTGCCAAACCCTGCCATCACTTACCTGCTCCTGATGCTGCTGCCACCCCCTCCCCTCTTATGAAGACTGGCCATACGTCACTTTTTTCAACACTATCATAACTTTATACAAACCTTCATAAGTCAAGCGCTACCTATAATAAGAAATAAGAAAGTGTTCTAGCCAACCTTTCATTTTATGAATTTTCTAGTTGCAGGTAGCCTTGTTTTGCTTTTTAGACCTGGGTGAATATTAAATACGGCACTCCTATCTCTTGTTGAAGAGATCTAATCCATTCTAATCTGAGGTAGAAAGAGGGAGGGAGAGAGAGAGCAAAAATTAAAAAAAGGAGCAAAGAGGGTCTTCAGAATCAGCAGAAACAATTTGTTCGTTTCTTCTGTTTCTTTTCTGAAATAAAACATCTTTTACTTCCCCACTGCAGAATGCTTGCCAGCCCAGGGGTGAAATGCTACTGGTTCGGCCCAGTCCGGGCGTACCGGTAGCGGCAGCTGCCGGTAGTTCGGAGAACTGGTAGCGGCGGCAGTGCGAGGCTCCGCCCACCCACCCGGACATTGCCACTTTCTTATTTTTAACCCTCTGTGCATGCACAAAGGGTGAAAAAGCATGCATGACAGTGGCGTGCGCGAATGCGTGCATGAAACGCAAAGTGCGCGCTTCCGAACCGGTAGGGAAGGTAAGTACATTTCACCACTGCTTGCCACCCAATAATCTCAAGAACCTCTTTGCCAAGCCTTGACAAATTTCTGATCAAGAACAATTGGGAAAAGAGGGAAAAGGGGAAGATTCTTGAATTCAGTCTTTCTTTCTTTGCCTGTTCGATAACATTCAGAAGCCCCCAGAAGCCTACTTACTATTTTCTTCTAATCCCCCACAACCATCCCATGAGGTAGATATGCTGAGAGAGGATTAAGTCCAAAGTCCTGAAAACTCTTGTTTTCAGAGTTGAAGGTGAACTAGAAGTTGGGTCCTCCTGCTCCTAGACCAGGGGTTCAAACTCGATTTCATTGAGGGCCGCATCAGGGTTGTGTTTGACCTTGAGGGAGGGTGTGGGCAGGTGGGCGTGGCCATCTTGAGGTCACTCGTGATGCAGGCGCCTGTGGTGGCTCAAGTGCTCTGCCAGCAAAAACGGGCTCCTGAGCTCTGTTTTAGGCTGTGACGGCCTCCTGCAGCCCTCTGCCAATGAAAACGCTGCTCAGGGGGTCCTGAGCTCCATTTTTGCTGGCAGAGGGCTGCAGGAGCCTGTTGCAGTCAAAAACAGAGCCTGGGAGGGCCACACATGGTCCTCCCGATCTCCATTTTTGCTGGCAGAGGCACCACGGCCGTTCCTTCACTCTTTCCAGAGCGGTTCCATTGGACACCTCTGTCCTAGACCTAGACCATCACTTCAGTTCCTCTACCATGCTGATTCTATTTTATCACTTCTGGGCGCCTATATATCAGTTCCAGACCCAATCACTACTGCAAGAATATTAAAGAGGAGGGGCGGGAAGGGCAGACAGGCATACACACCTCCTCTGAGGACTACTGCTCTTCACCTGTATCATCTGTACCTGTAGTTAGATTTCAGCCTTGTGCATTTTGCAAAGAATATATGAGGCATTCAGGGATTCATTATTATTACTTAATTGCATAGTTCACAGTTTCAGGTCTTCTTTTTTAGCTAACTTGCCTTTTTGATGTATTTATATCTTACAGTCTCCTTAGTGGAAGTAAAAATCTCTATTATGAAAAGGGGGCAGGGGCAGAACTCAATCATAAAGTACCAACTTTGCATATCAAAGAATCCAGATTCTATGGATGGAGTTATTGCCAATTGTGGATCTCGATTCCCTAATTTTCAGTTAATTTTTAATTTTTAGGGAATAACTATGAATCTCTTAAGGGGGTCAGGAAACATGGCCTGGGTTGCTTCCTTGTTCTAATTGCTAGAGAAGGCATGACAGGAGGCTCTGCACCCCACATGCCCGCACTGCAATCCAGGCCACCCGCTTGTCAGGCCAATCACCTTGTAGGGGGCAAATTTCTGATTATGTCAAAACAGAAAAAAAAGAATCTTGGCCCCTCTGAATCCCAAGACCTCTGCAGTAAAGATAAGAATGCAAAAGGCCTAAATGTTCCCTCAGACAGTTCACCCCCTTCCAGTCAGTTCCTGTGGGCTCCAGTTTCCATTGCAGTGGAGCCTCAGTATGTACAGGTTCTACTGGCACTCTATAGAACTCAATGCCGAGCTGGCTACGCTCTTCCATCTAAAGGCCCGACTAGTTCCTCTGAAGATAACATCATGCTGACCATCTTTGGAAGACCGGGATAATGAGGAAGGAGCTTTATATACTACTGGCTCCCCATTTCCTTGGTGGTTCGTCATGGTGGAGGCCATGAAGAAACATCTACAATTCATCAAATCCATTTTCAGCCCTTCTATCTTTGGATTCTCCTTTTCCACCACCTTCATCTTTTGTTCATCCACTATCTCCAGCAGCATTGGTTCCTGATCTGGATCCCACTTCTGACCTGCAGCTCCATGGAGATCCACCTTATTAGACTTTACCATGTGACATCTTCAAGAACCAAAAATGGGAGCTTGATCACCCATGCCATTCGATCTGGAGAGCTCAGCCTGCATTGATGTGTGGACCTCCTGCAAGAACATGTCCAGTGATGGTTCCCCTCAAATGGAAGCCATCCACTGTTTGGCCCAAGACTGTCACCCGATGGTGGAGCAACAAATCCTTCCATAGGGTGAATTTTGCCACCATCCAATGCCTGTATAAGTTCCAGAGGAAATATGGTGTTTCTATTGTGCTGTCCAGGAACTTGAAGAACACTTATCGCGATCCCTCTCCTGTTCCACCAGAGATGAATAAGTACTGGTCATTAGTCTTCAAGACTACTGGTGCAATCGACAATGCATCAGCTGTGGGTCCTTGATGTCTCCAGGGTCTGTAGCAGTGGTGGGTTCCTACCGGTGCGCTCTTGGCTGTCCGTCGCCGCCGAGCCGAAGAAGCTGGCGGCGTTCGCGGCGTAGGGCTTCCCCCGCCCGCTTTCCCGGGACGCCGGGACGCCGCCATTTGCGTTCTTTTGCCCTCTGCGCAGAGCTTGCGCAGAGGGCAAAAGAACATAAATGGCGGCATCCCGGCATCCCGGGAAAGCGGGCGGGGGAAGCCCCGTGCCGCGAACGCCACCAGCTTCTTCGGCTTGGCGGCGACAGACAGCCAAGACCGCACTGGTAGGAACCCACCACTGGTCTGTAGCTACAGACTGAAAGATCCTGGGACTTCAAAATCACAAAGTATGGTCACATCCATCATGTTGAATATCTTCTTTGCTAGGCCAATTCTTCTGCTTCAGTGCACCACCTGCCCATCATCATCTAACTGGGGATTGCTGTATGATCCATCAGGTAGTGGACACTGCACATTGGGTTTGAGCCGTGGACGTTATGGACCTTTGTCTACTAACTATAATTGGCTCCCTCAATAGCTATGATCTGTATACCTATGGCACCAAGGCTGGCTGTTCCTGAACTGTCCAAAAACATTTATGACTTATGACACACCTGTTGGTGACTACCCTTGCCTGACTGTCTGCTAGCAATTTAATTGCCTTAGAGGGTTCACTTGTGCCGAGAGGAATAATTTTGTTTGAAACTGCCGTCTCTTTGCCTGCAGCATTGACCCTCTAATAATAAATGTAACCTAGCTATGAGAAGAGGGCAGGGGCAGAACTCAATCAGAAAGTATCAACCTTGCATATCAAACAATCCAGATTCTATTTATAATGTTATTGTCAATGGTGGATTTGAATTCAGTAATTATTTCACTAGCTGGGAGCAGAACAAGCTTGGAAAAAGGACCTGGATGCATTAGCAACTGAAAAATAAATGCTTTTGAGTAGCGAAATGCAAGGATTTGCACAAGCCTAATAGATACATTACTTCAAATATCCAGGCAATATATGGCTGTCAGAACCAGTGATTGGGGAAACAAGGCGGAAAGGGCTTTTGTGCTCATCTGTTTGGGCACTGTGGGAAATGAGATACTGAAACAGATAAACAATTGTGGTTGGATCTTTTCATGTTTAAAGATGAGTTTGAGCTTTGCAGGCATTTTGGAGGGCTGAGTGTCTCTCTCTCGAGCTAATGTGTATGCAGCATTGTCCGTTATCTATCTGTTTGGGTATTTATACGGTCTGTATGTTCAAACTGTATATTTGTCAATTGTTGTTAATGGGCAGTAAGTCTCTAACAATTTCCAATTAAAGGTATAACATCTACGGAACATCACCTCCTCAACCAGGGAGAACAAATATATTGATAATTATCCTTGGTGCTATTATAAGGGAGGTTTATAGGTTTTATTGCTTTAGAAAATTTCCATTCTACTTCCACATGGGCCTATAGTAAGCAACATAATTTGGAAGAATCGTATGTGGGGCAGCACAAGCTTTGGAACTGGTTTGGAAGAGGCACTTTGGGCTTCTATGACGCAGCACCTCTCTGCTAATTATGAAAGGAGCCCCTCTATTTTCAAGCGTCAGTACAAGCTTGAAAAAAAAGACGTTGCTGCTTTTAAGAGCTGTATTATCTTTGACAAAATGAGAGGCTGCTTTAATGAGTAGCAGGAAAGTTGCTTTCACGGAAGGCGTGATGTTTCTTTCAACTTATTTTTGATGCATGCACAATTCAAACAAATATAATTCCTACCGTCAGATAAAAATGTAATTACAGGTAAATAAATATAAAATATAAATGTAAATGGCTTAAATTTAGAAAATATTATTGGTCTCAATATATGTACACAAATGTTAATTAAAGGGAATTTTATAGAGAAATATATATATATAACATAATTATGAAAGTGGATTATGAACACATATGTTTGATCGGTGATGTCAATGTAATTATAGAAATGTAAAAAATTATAAAGTATAAACTTAATACTATAAAATATGGAAAGGCAAGAGAACAAATTGTAAGAAGATGCTATTGGAGTCAAAAGCTAGAAAAAAAGAAATGGAAAATGGAAAGGATATAGAAGGAATGGTAGAAATAGAGTTCATTAAAATTATGTTGGATAAAAATTGATTTATGAATATTATATATAATATGTATAAAAGAAAATGAAAAGGGAACATATTGTATAAGAAACAATGCTTTAACAACACAAAAATGTGGATAAGAAGGAAATTGTATAAATTTCTGTATGTGTTTGTCTTTGGTAAAAAAAGTTTAATAAAAATTAATATATATAAAAATGTAATTACAGGCAGTCCGTGACTTACAACAGTTTGTTTAGTGACCGTTACAAACTTACAACAGCGCTGAAAAAGTGACTTATGATCATTTTTCATAATTAATGACTGTTGCAGCATCCTCATGTTCACATAAATTACATTCAGATGCTTGACAACTGGTTCATATTTATGATGTTTGCAGTGTCCTGGGGGCATGTGATCATATTTTGCACTCTTCTGACAAGCAAAGTCAATGGGGAAGCCAGATTCACTTAACAACCATGTTATTAATTTAACAATTCCAGCGAGTCACTTAACAAATGTGGCAAGGAAGGTTGTAAAATGGGGCAAAACTCTGTTAACAAATTTCTCACTTAGCAACATAAATTCTGGGCTCAATTGTAGTCGTAAGTTGAGGACTACCTGTAACTTAATGTACAGCATTCATCATCATGCACATATAATCTGAATTATGTGACTGTAAACATACTGCAGTCATTCAATATCAATCTGACCTTGGAGTTCCACATTCACACCTTACACTGAAGTCATCTTACATCCGTGTCTGGCTACTCTACTCCTTTCAAATCTATTTTACAAAACATTTCAAGAAGGTTCCCGTCCTCTGTTGTGTGCTCTCAGGAGGCAACATCACTCACTGCTAACGATTGTCTATTCCCTCCTTTTGCGAGTGCCAAATCTTTAAAATCAGACATGAACATTGAGGCTTGGCCAAGGGAATTAAAGGAAAGAAATTTAAATACCTTTATTTTATTTCTCTCTTCCTCTGATGATTGTTCTGTCATGTTCAGATAAACAGCCACAAAAGGAGACGGGAGGTGCAGACGCTGAACAGAATAAAAGGTTGGTTTTTTTAAAAAAAAAATTTCTCTAGGTATCTCTTGACAGAGTTCATCTCCATCTCTACTGAGACCCAACTTAGAATTGTTAATTCCACGCTGAATCATGGAACAAAGCTACATTTCTGTGATGTAGTCAAGCAAAACAGCATGTTAAGTCAGGAAAGTTAGAGAAAGTGAGCTTCAACAGCGTAACTGCATCTTCCATCTATATATTATATGGGCAACCATATCTACAAACCATATCTACATCCACAAACCATGTCAGATTCTTGTTTAACTTTCAGACATATGGAAACTAGGATAATACAGATCTGTGGCAAGGACTGTGTTTCACTTGTGCTCTTCTCTCAAAGGATACATACACTAACGATACGGCAATAATATGAAATAGAAGTCTATATACTCAGTACAATTTATTAGAAATTTTAGATACATTAATGAAATATTTCTTCTCCAATCCTTAATGCATCGAAGTAATTTTACAGGCTTCAGTCTGCTCTCTGTACTTACGTGGGTGTAGATATGTATGATTGTACAGTAGTACTCAGTTAGTACTGCTCTGTTTATGACTGGTCCTTGAACCAATGATGGGGGTAGTGTCTCTCACAACCACATGATAACAGTTCAGGTGCTTGGCAACTGGCACACATTTACAACGGTCGGAGCAACCCACAGCTGGCTTCTGACAAACAAAGTCAAACGGAAAACCAGCATTAAGTCATAAGTTGTGGTCACATGACATTGCTTTTAACAACCACTTTATTTTATTTTATTAATGGTTCTTATAGGCTGCTCAACTCCCATGGGACTCAGGGCGGCGTACAGCATAATATAAGAACAATATAAAACCATAAAATGATTAAAAATTACAAAAAGTTAAAAACATATCAACATTCATACATGGGGGATTGATCTCAATATCACTCTGCCTGCTGGAAGAGCCATGTTTTAATGGCTTTACGGAAGGCCAGCAGGGTGGGAATAGTCCGGATCTCCAGGGGGAGTTGGTTCCAGAGAGCTGGAGCTCCCACAGAGAAGGCTTTCCCTCGCGGGCCCGCCAGCCAACATTGCTTGGCTGAAGAGACCTGGAGGAGACCAACTCTGTGGGACCTAACTGGTCGTAGGGAGGTATGTGGTAGGATGCGGTCCCGCAGGGACTATTTAGCGATTATTAATGTTATATATAAAAGTAGGCTACCCTGCACCTCGCACTGCCACAAAGCAGCTGCATGAATTGCTAGCAATTTGGTGACAATCTGTGTGAAAATATATTTGCCAAAGACGTATAGGTCCTATACATACATGCATGTGCTATCAAGAATGAGGATGGGCATATCCATTCGCTGAATGTGCCCTAATCGGACAAATGACCTCATCCGCAGAAACATAAGTATCATTCATTTTTCAGGCCCTGACACACCATAAGTACTGTAATATTTTACTGTCTTGAAGCTTTGCACTACATTGATTCATAGGATTTTGCTCAGTCCAGTTGTTTTTTTATGCATAGTCCTTGGCAATGCTGAATTCAGTTAACAGTAACCTTCCAGAGCTCCCACTGAGCATTAGGGGGGGGGGGACTCAAGCAGCTGACACCTATTATATAGAGAGAGTGAATTATCCAATCTAACTGGCACCTTACAATTTTTATTTTTTTTTAATAATAGCAGTTGCAGAGTCTCTCAGGTCATGTTTGAAAGACCCTTCATGTCAAACATGCCATCGTGTTTCTTCAGCTAAAAAAAATACTTGCTACATTTCTCACCTTTAATTATGATATTGTGAAACTAGTCAGACATATAAGAACATTACAACTCCTCAGATAACTTCACTGCTAAGACGTATTAAACTCTTCACTTCTTTTTTGAAAGGCTGGTCGGAAATGTATTTCTTCTGTTTCACTTCCAAGGTACTTCTGTGCAATATAAGCCCAAGATGAAAAAACAAATTTAATTTTAAAAATGCAATATTTACTCAGTGAAGTTGCCCTTGAATTTAAGACCATTGGCCCCTGCCGTCCTGTCAAGTTAAGAATTTTTTTAAAAAATATTTTAACATGAATTGAATGATTAGCAATGAACTTAAATTGATTACTTGTAAAATAAGCCACTCCATTTGCAAAATTATCTGATTTTCCTATTTGTATCTATAGTCACAAATCTCTTTGATGTCCAAAAGTACACAGACAGGCAGCAGGGTTTAGCAAGCCCAAAATTTATGCTTGATTTAGAAAAATGCTAACAAACATGAAAATAAGATGGAACATGTACAACCATGGCCACAATAGATGTCCTAAATTAATCATGCCAACCAACCAACCATAAAATACCTTGACAATTTATCAGGTGATATGAAAAAAAAATCTGTGATTTCTGTTAATCTAGATCAGGAGTGCCCAACCCCTGGTCCGTGGACTGTCATTGGGCCACGGCATGCCAAAAACCAGGCCATGCAAAAAAGTGAAGATCCATCTGCGGGATGCAAGCAGCATGCGAAACCATACCCGCTCCGGTCTGTGGAAAAACTTCTCCCCATGGAACCGGTCCCTTGTGCCCAAAAGGTTGGGTGCCACTGATCTAGATCAATCAAAAGCAGTGGTAGGTTCTTAATTAGATCGCCACCGGTTTGTGTGCGTACTCGCACGTGCCGCTTCTGCGCATGCGCAGAAGCATCCCGGGCACGTGGGTGGAGCCTCCTGCCGCTGTCACTACCGGTTCTAAGAACCGGTCTGAACCAGGAGCAACCCACCGCTGATCAAAAGTAGAATACCAACCAAAGTTGAGCATGCTAAAATGAATTGGGAAAAAAAGTAATGCATTTTCAAAAGTTGAAAGTTGAATATTAAAACTTGACATCAAACTCTGTATCCAAAAATCAGATTGTTATTTAATTCATTCACAGAAACCTAAAATGCACATTAAAATGTCTCATATTATAGAATCTTGAACTTTACTTCCAAACCTGTGTCTAGCAGTGATAAGTATGAAAAATGGTCATGTCACTTTTTTCAACAGTCACTAAACGGGCTGTTGTAAATTGAGGACTACCTGTATTATAATCAAAATTGTAAGCCCATTTTATCATACATTCTTTCACTTGTTATTCTTCTGTTTCAAATTTCAATAAAAGTTTATACGTTCATCATTTGTATACAATTCCATTTCACACTCAGTCTTCAAACCATAATTTTTTTGTCTACTAGAAATCTTTCTAATATTTGTAAATAAGAGACCCATTGACAGCTACTGTACATTCCTTTGCCCACAATAATTGGTTTTATTTTACATCTCCTTGACAAAATGCTAACATCTCACAATGAATTAGTCCTTTGTGTTTGCCTCGTCTATAAAATGCTTCTTGTGCTAAGAGCCACAAAGATACTTTTGGACACGCCTTGTGTTTATATCTATCCAATATTCTCAATATAGCACATGTAACATAATGATTTTAAAAATCCACATAAACCTTGATGTTATCACAACCCAATACCCATGCCACTGAAATTTCTTCTCATTCCAAAAGCCTTCTATTCTCAGTTTTTTTTCATTCAAACCAAACCAAACCAAACCAAACCAAACCAAACCAAACCAAACCAAACCAAACCAAACCAAACCAAACCAAACCAAACCAAACCAAACCAAACCAAACCAAAACAGCAAGCTGCAAAATACAATTTCAAATCACATAAAATAATCCTCCTTTTTCTTTTGTATCTTGTAACTTCTATTTAACTCAAGTTTTTCACCACCACCACACAAATTTATATATATCCTTCTGCCACTGTTTAAATGATGCATCAGTTGTCAAAACAGGTATTGTCTGAAGTGAAAACATTGTTCTAGGCAAGGCATTCATTTTTATCACAGAAATTCTCCCTAGCAATGATAGTTGTAGTTTCTCCCATCTTGACATGTCTTTTTCAACTTCATTCCATGTCTTAATATAGTTATTTTGAAATAACATACAGACCACATTTGTCATAATGATACCCAGCTATTTTACCTTCTTCTCAATCTTAAACTCATTTTATTCATTAATTCTATTTGATCTTCTATTTTCATATTTGTGTTAACATCTTCATCTTCTGTTTATTAAGGAAGGACCAGGGGAGACATAATAGCAGTGTTCCAATATCTCAGGGGTTGCCACAAAGAAGAGGGAGTCAAACTATTCTTCAAAGCACCTGAGGGTAGAACAAGAAGAAATGGGTGGAAACTAAACAAGGAGAGAAGCAGCTTAGAACTAAGGAGAAATTTCCTGACAGTTAGAACAATTAATCAGTGGAACAGCTTACCTCCAGAAGTTGTGAATGCTCCAACACTGGAAGTTTTTAAGAAGATGTTGGATAACCATTTGTCTGAAGTAGTGTAGGGTTTCCTGCCTAAGCAGGGGGTTGGACTAGAAGACCTCCAAGGTCCCTTCCAACTCTGTTGTTGTTGTTGTTGTTGTTGTTGTTGTTGTTGTTGTTGTTATTATTATTATTATTATTATTATTATTATTATTATTATTATTATTATTATTATTATTATTATTATTATTATTATTCTTGAAACCTGCTAATGCACCAAATTGCTTTAATTTTTCCATTAATATTTCAATTCTCTTTAAAAGATTTTCCAGTACCAACCCAAGTCATCTGCAAAAGCCCTTAATTTATAAGTTTATTTTTTTAATCTTACTCTGACATTTCTTGTCTTATAACTGTATTCAGTATTTCAAGAAGCAAAACAACCAAGAGAGGAGACCTGTTTTCGCATCTCTGTCGTCTTCTTTTTTATATCTCATAGGATTTTGTTAGCTCTCCGTTAACAATTATTTGTGTTTTCTGTGCAGTGTAAATTGATCTTATTTATAAAGTTCTCTCCAAAATTCATATCTTCCAAAACTGTGAACAAAAAAAAGCCCAGTTCAAATTGTCAAAGGTCTTCTCTGTATCTAAGAAAATCAATGTAACTTGTTTTTCATTATGTTGCTCCAAACATTCCAATATGTCCAACACAATTCTACCACTGTCTTTTAACTACTTTTTTAGGTTTTTAAAAAAACACCCATTGATCGTCATGAATAAATTCTGGCAAAATTATTTTGAGTCCTTTGGCTAGAATTGTTGTTCAATCAGAATAGAGCTGGAAGGGACCTGGGAGGTCTTCTAATCCAACCCCCTGCTCAAGCAGGAGACCCTATACCATTTCAGATAGGTGGCTGTCCAGTCTCTTCTTAAAAACCTCCAGTGATAAAGCACCCACAACTTCTGAAGGCAAGCTGTTCCACTGGTTACTTGTCCTCACTATTAGGAAGTTTCTCCTTAATTCCAAGTTGCTTCTCTCCTTGATTAGTTTCCATCCATTGTTTCTTGTCCTTTGGTGCTTTGGAAAACAAGTTGACCCCTTCTTCCTTGTGTCAGCCCCTCAAATACTGGAATACAGCTATCATGTCAACCCTAATCTTTTCTCTAGACTGGCCATACCCAATTCCTGCAACCATTCTTCATATGTTTTTGTCTCTAGGCCTTTAATCGTCTTAGTTGCTCTTCTTTGCACTTTTTTCCCCCAAAGTCTCAACATCTTTTTTGTAATGTGGTATCCAAAACTGGATGCAGTGTTCCAGCTGTGGCCTTATCAAGGCTTTATAAAGTGGTAATAATACTTCACATGATTTTGATTCTATGCCTCTGTTTATACAACCAAGGATTGTATTAGCTTTTTTGGCTGCCGCCGCACACTGCTGGCTCATGTTTATGTGATCATTTACTAGAACTCCAAGATCCCTCTCACAGTTACTGTTTTTGAGCCAGGTTTCACCTACTCTGTACTTGTGCCTTTGGGTTTTCCTGTCTAGGTAATGATATTGGCCTAGAGCATAGGTGGGCAATTAATTTTCCCAAAGGGCCACATGAAAAACTGGAACTGTTATGGAACCGCCACCTGCTTCCCCCACTGCTGCTGTTCTCCGGCTGCCACTGTCCCCCACGGCCACTGCTGCAAGTCAGACAGGGACAATAAAAAGCTGGAAGTGGCCCATGGGCCATAAGATACCCATGTCTAGCCTATAGCTTCTTGTTAAAGTTAAATCTTGTCGCTTTTTAGGTATTAATGCTATACTGGCCTTTTCTAAGTCTCTGGAATCTTTCTCTCTGTAGGATTAGAGTTCATTATGTTTTGTAGAAGCTATAAAGTTCATCTTTAAAACATTTTTAAAATAAGAATCTGATAATTCATTTGGTCCAGGCACTTTTCTTAGTTTAATCTTTTTTATAGCTACAGAAATTTATTATTATAGGTCCATTCATAATCTAGCTCTGTTCCTCTGTAGTCTTTGGTAAATTTTGTTTCTTTAAATAAATATTCCATCTATTCTCTATAGACAGGGGTGGGTTCTAACTTACCTTGCTGTCAGTTTGCTTCCTCCCACGCCGTGAAAACAAGATGGCGACCGCATGCACAGTGCCGGAAACTCGGCTTCTGCACATGCTCAGAAGAAAAAAATATGAAAAAAATTCAAATAAATAAATAAATAAATAAAATTTAAAAAAAAGAGATGGCAGTGCCCACGGACTGGCACCGACCGAACTGGTTCCGTGATGTCATCATGACGTCACCAGCGGGTTGCTACCAGTTCGGGTAAACCGGTCCGAACCAGGAGTAACCCACCTCTGTCTATAGAGATGTCACTTTCTTTATACAGATTAGAATAATATTGATGAAATTCTCTTTGTATAGCCTCATTGTCCATTAATACAATATCTGCCACTCATAATTTCAGTATCATTTTTTTCTTTTCATAATTTATGTGCTAGCTACTTCCTTGGTTTATTTGAAAATTCACTTTTTTGCTTTATATAATTCATTTCTATTTCTATTTCAATTATTGTTAGCATAGATAATTGTCATTTTATAAGCTTAATTTTTGGAGAAATGCTTATCTTTTCTGGGAATTCTTTTTCCTTTATTTTATCCAAAACAGCCTATTTTCCCCCATAACTCTTCTTTTTAAGTTCACTATTATGCTGTATAAAATAGCCTGTAATAAAAGCTTTACTTGCATCCCAAGTCATTCTTAAATCAGTGCCTTACCTAAATTATTTTCAAAAATTTCTTTAGATTTCTTTTTACAGTCCTACTGCTTCTTTCTTTGGCAGCATTTCATTTAGTCTCCATGTAAAAGAATAAGGTTTTAATTTATAAATCAAACTCACAGGATTATAATCTGAAAAGTCTTTGGAAATATCTGTAGTGCAGTGCCATCTCCGTTCCATCAACTTTACCGCGAATCCTCAGTAGAAACTATTTTTTTAAGTTTTATATATATATACACACATTTGAGATATTTATATATAAAATTATTAAAGAAAGTAAAATTAAATTCCTGGGTGACTTTGGGCTGGCCCTTCTCTCTCAGCCCAACTGATTTCTTTTGATTGCCAACATGGGGATAAAATAGAGATTCCTGTGGGAGCCTTGTTTTGCTCCTGAAGAAAAGATAAGATATATAAAAAAACCTAAAAAAATAGTTTTAGTATTTTTAGTTTAAACTGTGGAATTTAATGTTAGTTTTTTTAAATTTAAACTGTGGAAGTAACAGGCTAGGGTGGAACAGAGATTAAGATGCTTGGCTAGAACTGGAGATACTTAAGCTGAAGGCCATCTTCAGCCATAGAAGCTCACTGGGTGACTTTGGGCCAATCCTTCTGCCTCAGCCCAACTGACCTCATTGGATTGCCAACATGGGGATAAAGTAGAGATTTCTGTGGAAGCCTTGTTGAGCTCCTGGAGAAAAGATAAGATATAAATCTATCAAGTAAAAATAAAACAGCCAAGGATACCCATTAAGTTTCACAACTCTAAGTGGAAATCTGAACCACAGCAGACACAGCCATGGGTGAACAGTTCAAAATCCAGCTGGCAGTCAGAAAAAAGCCTATCCATGTTGTGTGTATGCCAAAACAGAGGGATTGAGCTCAGGGGTAGGTTCTAACTTACCTCGCCTCCGGTTCGCTTCACCCTACGCCGCGTGGCCGCACCTCTTGGGTGCGCTTGCATGCACAGTGTTGAAAATTCCATTTTTTTTTAAAAAAAAAGCCAAAAATAAGATGGCGGCGCATGCGCAGTGCCGGAAACTCGGCTTCTGTGTATGCGCAGAAGAAAAAAAATCAGCAAAAAAAATTCAAAAAAATATCCCCCCCCCAAAAATATCCCAAAAAAAGATGGCGGCGTCCACGGACCGGCACCGACCGAACCGGCTCCATGACATCACCATGACATCACCAGCGGTTTGCTACTAGTTCTATAGAACCAGTGCGAACCAGGAGGAACCCACCTCTGATTGAGCTTTAATTACCCCATTGCAACTACAAATTGACTTTTTTTTAAATCCCTCTCCCCATGCCCCTGAACCAAAGTCTTCTCAGTTCTAGACTGCACTGACATTGGTTCTCATTATAGACATATCCCCAAAATTCAGATTCACCCATTATAGGATAGGTTGAAATTTCCATCTATTTTTAACAAAGAGAAGTTGTTGACGTAAAATCAGCTTTTCTGTTTTTCCCCCCCAAGGATACAGATAATCAGAGTTCCTGTCAAACAAAAAAAAAATCCTCTTGAGGGAACAAGGTAGGCAAAAGGTCCCCGTTTCGAAAAGCAGCATTTCAATTTTTATAATAAAGCCCTTTTCTCTAAGTTATAATGGTATAATGTGGCAAATATTCCATTATGCTTGCTCGGTGCATTAATTTTGTCAGCATCTCCTTTGACAGTAAAAACAGCTTTCTTGAAGGGAAAACAAAGCTTCACCATACCACTTCCTAAATTCTTTGTTCCTGAGATTTTTTTTAAAAAAAGTAATTATTTTGTTCTCACTGTTTGAACTCCAATCTGCTGTTTTCTGCCACATTCTTACCTAGACAATTGCTGTGTGTGTATGTGTGTGTGTGTGTGTGTGTTTATTCAGAACCAGGCTTTTTAGTTCAATGGGGCTCATTCCTAAGCAAGCATGGATAGGATTATTGCCTTAGCTTTTGTCTTTAAAGAGTAGATGAGCAAAATGAGGGTTTTTTTCTGTTTGAGATTTTTAAATAGTTCACAAAGGCTTTTCTTGAGAAAAGGAAGAAGTATATAACTCGGGAAAACCTTGTCCCGACATCAGTGGTGGGGTTCAATTTTTTTACTACTGGTTCTATGGGCGTGGCTTGGTAGGTATGTCAGGGGAAAGATACTGCAAAATCTCCATTCCCTCCCAATCATCTGGGACTCAGGAGGCAGAGAATAGATGGGGGTGGGGCCAGTCAGAGGTGGTATTTACCCAAACTACTCAAAATTTCCGGTACCGGTTCTCCGAACTACTCAAAATTTCCGTTATCGGTTCTCTAGAACTGGTCAGAACCTGCTGAAACCCACCTCTGCCCGGCTGTGGGAATCCTATTCCTGTCAGTGTGATCCATAATTAGCACACCAAGAAAAAGTTATATCATTCATCACCTGGAGAACACCAATCCTATTTTGATTTAGGCCCCTAAGCAGGTCAAGTGCTGCTGGAAAGTTTTCATCTTTGCGGGCTCTGTCTGAAATGTGAATGGAGGCCAGACCACAGGGTTGGTTTAAAAGTCAGCATGACAGGATTCTCAGTTATTCAAAACTGAAGAGAGTCAGAAAAGTCAACCTTACATGGTGCTAACCAACTGAGGGAAGTCACCCCTCCTAGAAGAATGAAATAATTTGAGAAATATTTAAAAAGGCAGAATATTATATTTCCCCTAAAAGAGAAACATGTTCCTAAAGACAGAAACTCGAGCTTCAGCTCCCTGCCCCCAGCAGATATTTGGTGCCCATTGAGAAGGACTGGGCCAGCCTATCTACAAAACAAAAGACCTTCAGCTCAGGGGTGAAATCCTCTGAAGTCTGGTACCGGTTCACTTCGCGCATGCTTTGTGCGTGCATGTGTGCTGCATGTGCATGCGCACAGCAGGCACTACCATGCAGCGCTGAAAAAGGAGCATTTTGAAGCCATCAGAGTCTGCAATGGTAAGTAGAACAGCGGGGGAGGGGGGAATCAGCTATGCCGTGCAATTTAGATTAGCTAGAAAGCAGGAAATCCTGCTTTCTAGCTAATCTAGATCGCGCGGCACAGCTGATCGTCGCACAGCTGATCATTGGGTATACCGGTTTGCCTGAACCGATAGCATTTTTTACTACCGGTTCGGGTGAACCGGTCCGAACCGGTAGCATTTCACCCCTCCTTCAGCTCCAGGGGGATGGGATTAAAACATGACCCTTCAGGACATAATAGGGTTATCTAGCAGCAAGGCTCACTGCATTACAAAATCCCCTGGGGACATTGCATCACTCTCCAGGCTTCAACCAAAAACTTGATTCAGAGAAACATGGCCCCATGGGAGTCTGACTACAGCCAATAGAATATATTTCTTGCACAGGAACAGAAAGCTCAAGGGCAGGGCCCAAGAAAGGGTATAAATAACCCTCACTCTCCACTCCATGTGGTCAGCTGCACCAGGACCATGTGCTTGATGGTTCTGCTCCATTAAACCATCTTTCCAATCCGTTTCCATGTTTCCACTGTCTTTCTCCCCGCATGGAA
Organism: Diadophis punctatus similis; assembly: GCA_023053685.1. NCBI lineage: Eukaryota > Metazoa > Chordata > Lepidosauria > Squamata > Dipsadidae > Diadophis > Diadophis punctatus. The sequence goes on from JALIGW010000002.1 coordinate 91,611,787, forward strand.
CTGAATCAGATGGATATTTCTTCCAACAAAACAGAATCTTCAGCTACAGCAGAACCGATGTTGCAAAAGGACCCCCAGCTGATAATATATGATATAAAAACCCATCTCAGAACATGTGTGGCTTTTAAATTTTTTTTACTTAGGACATGTTAAAAATTCCCGATGAAAGAGATGGTGATCGGAGCAAATTGGTGACAACGCATAGATTGTTCTTAATGCATGTCTGGGAAATCACCTAAAGTCTTAAGACCATAATTTTGTTTTCAGGATTGCTGAGATGAATCTGATGAAATGTTACTTCTGTGGGAGATGTCTGGAAGCTGGTATATGTAAGCAAATGAATAGTGGCTACTATAGAGGGCTTCTACTGTGTTTTGATTCCTAAAATTACTTTACAGCCTATAGAACTCCCTCTGAGAATCAAAGATCTGGAGTTGATCAAAGATAAAGGAATCTTTTGGTTTCCATGGAAACATGTTAACTCTCTGCTAACATTGCCACTACACAATATGGATGTCCTGGATTGTACTCCTTTTTGCCATCCCACTGCTTCCAGAGATATGGACAGCTGTCTCTGTTTAGTGTGCAGTCATCTTCTTTATAAAGGGCTCAGGAGGGGCATCCATGGTTACTTCTCTTCAGTTTCCATGGCGACATGAATCTACCAAAGCACCAGAGGAACCCACTTACTCAAAAAAATACTGTTTTTTTAAACCAGAAAAAGTTTGCGAAATTAAAGAATATTGCCCAAAGGGAGAGAGGTGTATAAGGACAATGGAAAGTGATCCAGACCTTAGCGGTCTTATTCTAAAATCCAGTTTCTTTAAGGTATATATAATACATAAAGTCACTGTCCCAATTACTTAAATAATCACAGGTGGATACTTTCAATCCAAGCAAATTTTTATGTCTAGAATCCGAGCAATATGTTAACATTTTTTCAAGAAAGAGGAAGGAAGGAAAGGAATCACCTAAATGGGGCTGTTGGTATTCACTTGTACATATTCTATCATCTATAATAGCAAGCATTGTGCACATTTTTGGTGAACTTCAGCTGATGTGGTTTCAAAAGAGTGCGGGGGGGGGTTACTCCCTTGTGAGTAGAGGGTGGGGCAGGGACAGGGGCTTAACTTTCTGGAAAGCTGGGAGTAAAGTCTGACGGAGTGAGAATAAATCTCACAGAGGTGATGTTTGATCTTTTCCCCGGAACTCAGACATTAGAAATGAAACCGTAGTTTAAAGTTCTAATTAAAATATTTATTTCAGTATGAAAACAATAAAATCTCATTTGTTTACATCTCTGCCTATAAAATGCGACTTCCCTCATCGGAAGCCAGAAGAAGAAGGGAAAGAAGGAGATTCAGGAATGCACACATGCGTACAAGAACATATCAATCACGTGCTCAGGAATAAACCATTATATTAGATAGGGATGCATCTCCCTGCATATACATGTAACAGGCAATAAATCACACCGTGACAAAGTCAACCTTCAATTCAATTGCTTTGATATACAGCCAGATATTATTATTATTATTATTATTATTATTATTATTATTATTATTATTATTATTATTATTATTATTATTATTATTATTATTATTATTATTATTATTATTATTATTATTATTATTATTATTATTATTATTATTTTAAAATTATCAGTCTTGGCCACACCAAAGAGCCTGATTGAAGAGTTAACCTGTTTCCTAGGATTCTTATACAGGAATCTCTTCATTTCCCCCCACAAAATAAATAATTCTGACAAAAACCAGCCATCCTTTTGAGTGTCTGAGGATCCCAGGCATTTTCAGTAATATTTGCACTCGTGTTCTTCATCAAATATTTGAAGACCTTTCGAAATTCCTGAAAGATAATTCCTCGCTAATACTATCCGTTATTGTATGGCTATTTAAATTTCATAAACAAGTTCAAAAAAACCAAGCAAGGCATTGACACTTATATTACAGAGCCATCTAATTTATCTCAAGATTGCCATTTTGTTTTGGGGTGGGTTTTTTTTTTTTTTTGCCTTTTTACATTTCTTATGATGAAGCACTTCCCTGCCCCCCCCCACAAAAGAAGTTATCTAAACCAAAACTGACATTTGTTGTGGTTCCAGAAAGGGCTTGAGCCAGGGAAGCTGCATTACTATATGTCACAGAAATCAGGTGATGTAAGTACAGCTAGTCCTTGACTTATCACCAAAATTGAGCCGAAAATTTCTGTTGTTAAGTGAGACATTTGTTAAGTGAGTTTTGCCCCATTTGAGAACCTTTCTTACCACTGTTGTTAAGTGAATCACCACAGTTATTAAATTAGTAATCAAATTGTTAAGTGAATCTGGCTTCCCCATTGACTTTGCTTGTCAGAAGGTCGCAAAAGATGATCACCTGGCCCCCGGACATTGCAACTGTCATAAATATGAGTCAATTGCCAAGCATCTTAATTTTGATCACATGACCATGGGGATGCTGCAAAACTCAAAAGTAGGAAAAATGGTCAT